>OZ007596.1:253501859-255901859 GCA_963931845.1 Maratus michaelseni | reverse complement strand
GACTTTTTTTGTATTGAAAGCTACCTAAAAAAAATAAATAGTTTTTATTCTTCTATCTATAATAGAAAAAAAAATTGTAATCGAAATTTTTTTCGACTTCCGGTTTTCGACGGATTTACATGTTTTAGGGGTCAGAGATTCCGAAAAACATGTGTTGACAAAATGTCTGTCTGCCCGTCTGTCCGTCTTCATTGTATCATCGAAAAATGTATGAAGTTATGCTTCAAATTTAACAGATTTTTTTTCAATGTTTTTGGCTATGGCAAGCAGGTTCTATTAGAATTTGGGGATATTTCGATGAAAGGGGGCGCTGTGATCGATATTTTTGTTCCATTTTCACTATTGTATCATCGAAAAGTGTATGAAGTTATGCAGATAATTGAACCAAATTTTTTTCTATGTTTTTCACTGTAGCCTGCAGGTTCAGGTTGAATTCGGGGATATTTCGACGGAAGGGGGCGCTGCGATCGCGATTTTTGTTCGATTTTCCCTATTGTATCATCGAAAAGTTTATGATGTTATGCAGATAATGAAAATAAATTTTTTTATATGTTTTTTGGTTGTGGCCAGCAGGTCATACTTGGATGTGGGGATATTCTTCCGGAAGGGGGCGCTGTGATTCCATTGAAAGATTTCAAATTCAAAAAGATGTACAAAAAAATTAGAAATCCTAAAAGTTTTTTTCCGTTAAATGTTCGGCCTTGATCCGGAGAATCCGGAGCAATTTTTGTTTTGCTTCTATCTTAAAAAATGGCGGAGTTATAGCGGTTTGAAATTTTTCGGTGGTTGACATTTTCAAACAAGACAGCAGAATTCATCCATAAATTTAATTTATGAGTTTTAGTTAACATGGTTTCGGCAAATTTTCTTTCATTGTTGTAACCATTGTTCCTATTCTTATGTGCTTAACACTGTATATTTATATTCGCCAACGTCAAATTCTCGCCAAGCTTGGCGACAGTTGACGAAATATCGCCAGATTTGGCGACAAAATTAGATTGCCATAAATGAAGCCAATTTGGCTGTAGAGAACTAATTTGGCGATATTCTCATTCAAGTTCAAACTGGGAATGAATCTTTTTTAATAGGGTTCCACGCATTTTAGCTTCATGTTTTCTAGTAAAATTAGCTAAAATCGTAAAACCAAGGAATAGGGAGGCTATCTGCTCCTGTCGGTACAGGCCAGAAGGACTTTTCGTAGCTTAGTATACATCAGTTGATCGCATCCCGGTAACCCGACGATTCGCAAGCAGCTGACGTACAACAGAATGACGAAAAATATTGATTTTATTGGCAATGTGATTGCGAATTTTGAAGTACTAAAATGACTGAGATAGAAGAAAGTTTTGGGATTGGCACATCCGACTAGTTTGAAAAATAGAAAAGTATTACAGCAATTAGAAGAAAATGTATATACCAACACTGGACTTCTCCAAGCCCTAAAAGCATAAAAAAATTATTACTATGTGAGAAGAGTACTCTTCATAATTATATATATTTATATTACGGAAAATTATTTACACTTTATACTTACTGTTTATAAATGCATATATAAATTATAAAACAATATATTGGGAGGCTGATTAACAAAATAAAATGGAAAAAATATTCCAAGGAAGAAAATGTCTAAAACGAAATGAGCAAAATACGATTTTAGGATGTTGTTTTCTTTATATGTTAAATTGAAAATGAAACGGAGGCTGCGCATGCGCACAATTTATTCAAAACAAATGATTTATAAAAGATAGAACTCATATCATTTATTCTTAGTTCAGGACATGTAACTTGCCGATCTATGCGCCATCATTCACATTCTGACACAAAAAGTCTCAATGAATCAAATATTCGAATGGAGAAAATGTATCCCAAATATATGAGAGAAACTTCTGTAGATTTATTTTCATTTTCTGTTTATCGAGCCAAATCAAAAATGTCTGAATACAATAAAAATGTAGAAAATTCCATTTCTAAATAAAAAAAATATTGTCTAGTAAAAACTATGTCTAGAAGCGCATTTTTATTTTTAAGGATGAAATTTTTCGGGATTGGTTGAAAGTAATTTTTTGTGTAGAAGAATATTGCTTTCTGTATTTATGAAAGATTGATGACAAAAGATAAAAAAACAGGTTTCAGAAGCGACAAATTGTAAATTGATTACTTGGATTTTGTAATTGAATTCTAATTTCGCGGGTTTTCTTTTATTTTTACATGCATATCAGATTTTTAAAAGATGCTCAGTGAAACTGGTATTTTTTTTATGTTCAGATTTAACAATTTTGATGTTTCACACTGACAGTCACACATTCGGAGAGATTTTACCCATATAAATTTCATGCATACTGAATTAAAACTATTTAAATTATTTAATAGGTGAACTTTAATTTTCTGGGTACGTTGTGTTAATAAAATTTATTTTGAACTTAAATTTAGGAAATATTTTTAGACGAATATATGAATTTTAGTATTTGTCTTCATGTGAAAGGTACTTTTCTTTTATAAATACTTTTTTTAAATCTGAGTTCGAATTGCTTAAATTTGTATGTATATATGTAAGATATACAGGGTGTCCCAGGATTATTAGGACAAACTTTAAGGGGAGGTAGGGGACATCACAAGGATTCAGATTTGCACAGCACCCCATAGTCGGAAACGGCTTCGTTCGGCGTTAGGTGGTGTTGTTCACGAGAGTACTGGAGGAAACTTTACTTACTGCCAGCACCTCTAACATCCGCAGATTATCTCACTCTTTTGCAAGAGGTGATACCAAGCTTACCTGACACTATGCCAAACATGTCAGACGCTATATGTGGTTTAAACATGATGGGCCATCTCTCCATTATGGCAGATGTGTTCGTGAACATTTGAATCAGGTGTTTGGTCACCGATGGATTGGTCCACGCTCTCCTGATTTAAGCAGCATAGATTTCTTTCTATGGAGTGTCCTGAAAAGTGCTGTGTACGCAACGCCTGTGGATTCCGATAGGAATCTGGTTGCAAGAATCATCTGTGCTGCTGCGAATATCCAACAAAATCCAGGTGTATTTGATCGAGTCTGTCAATCCATGGTCCAACGGTGTAATGCATGCATCACTAGTAATGGTGGAAACTTTGAACTTATTTTGTGACATTTTCACGTATCATCTACCACAGCACACGTAATATCTTTGACCAATAAATTATTGTAGATGATCTCAGCCTTGTGTCTCTTCGTTTCTTGTACCTGTCATACTACTTTCCCATGACGTTTCCGACCATGGGTTACTATGCAAATCTGAATCCTTGTGATGTCCCCTACCTCCACTTAAAGTTTGTCCCAATAATCCTGGGACACCCTGTATATGACGAGATATCCATTTAAGCAGTATACAGAAATTACGTGATTTCAGAAGTTGTCTGATATCGGTGAACATCCATGAAAAAAAATTATACAGCCAATGAATTAAGGATGGTACACTCTAAAAAAGTGGTTCCCAAAATGGGGTATACGCCCCATAGAGAGGCAACTTCCACATTTGTTATGATCCTATTCCCTATTAGTTTTTTAGTAAATGTAATGTTGTAAACATAAAACAAAAGTCACAGACTCAAATTTCAAAAATTAAATGAAAAAACAAGCTTTTTATTAAACTTTAAAAATTGTTGATTTAAAAGTTGAAAGTGCAGAATAATATATAATTTGTTTTATACAATACCAGCAAGCTACGCCCGCTACGCTGGTCAATTTCTCTTAACGAACCTTTAATCAAACAAAATATTGACATTTCATAGTTCACTTTTGTATTTTAACAGAATAATAAGGCTACTATAATTTGGGACTCGTGCTATAGCCAATATAAACGTCAGGACACGTCGCCCTTATCATTATCTTTTCGCTATGGTACTACATTGTGAAATTTGGTAATTTTTGAAATTCAATATTTGAAAAAATGGCATAATAATTAGATTTGAAATTTATATTAAGAAATATACATTTTTTTACCTTTCAAACGCAGTTTGTTTAACAATTTTCTGACAAATACTTTTCGAGCTATTATTTTTTTCCGTAACTTCAAATGTTTCATTTTCCGCTTTTAATCTGTGGCAAAGATTAGCGAAAAACCCAGTCGTCAGCAACGCATAGCTTTATATTAAAGAGGATGTAGGAGAAGGGATTGTCACCATCACATTTGAAATCGGTTCTGTAGTTCCAGAGATTTCATAGAAATTGTAATTTAGAATGATTTTAGAACGCTTTTCGCTCATTTCACCCTTTTAAACTTCGATTTTTTTAAAAATTTATTCTTAGATAGCATTTACATCTTATAAGTAACTACCATGCCAAATTTCAAGTTTCTAGCTACTTCAATAAAAAAAAGTCGCAATTTTCGAAAATTTTCACTCCTGGAATTAGTGGCACCATCATAAAATATAGCCTTTGTTGGAGCAGGAAGTGTCACCATCAATTTGCCACCATCACTTTTGAAATCGGTTCTGTGGTTCCAGAGATTCCATACAAATTGTAATTTAGAATGATTTTAGACTGCTCTTCGCTCATTTCACCCTTTTAAATTTCGATTTTTTTAATTTTGTTCTTAGAGAGCATTTACATCTTATAAGTAACTACAATGCCAAATTTCAAATTACTAGCTCCTTTTGTATTAAAAAAAATGCAATTTTAGATTTTTTTTCGCTTTTGCACCAACCTGGGATTAGTGGCACTGACGTAAAATATAGCCTATGTTGGAGCAGGGATTGCCATCAAAAATTTGCCACCATCACTTTTGAAAAGGGTTCGGTAGTTCCAGAGATTCCATAGAAATGTACTTTAGAATTTGTTTTAAGAACGCTTTTCGCTCATCTCACAGTTTTAAATTTCGAATTTTTTTAGAATTTGTTCTTAGAGAGCATTTAAATCTTATAAGTAACTACCATACCAAATTTCATGTTTCTAACACCTTCAGTATAAAAAGATCGAAATTTTAGAACGTGTTTTGCACATGCACTTCCCTGGGGGCAGTGGCACCGGCATGTAATATAGCCTATGTTACAGCAGGAACTGTGACCATCAATTTGCCACCATCACTTTTGAAAACAGTTCTGTAGTTCCAGATATTTCATAGAAGTTGTAATTTAGAATGTTTTTAGATTGCGATTCGCTCATCTCACCCTTTTAAATTTCGATTTTTTTTAAATTTTTTGTTAGAGAGCGAGCATTTACAATTTATAAGTAACTACCATGCCAAATTTCATGTTTCTAGCTCCTTCAGTATAAAAAAAAAATCGAAATTTTAGAACGTTTTTCGCTCTTTTACCCCTTTTTCCTTTAGTAGTGGCACCGATAAAAAACATAGCCTATGTTACAGCAGGGACTGTTAGCATCAATTTGCCGCCATCACTTTTGAAAATGTTTCTATAGTTCCAGAGATTCCATAGAAATTGTAATTTAGAATGTGTTTAGAACGCGTTTCGATCATCTCACGCTTTTAAATTTCGAACTTTTTTAGAATTTGTTCTTAGAGAGCATTTACATCTTATAAGTAGCTACCATGCCAAATTTCATGTTTCTAACACCTTCAGTATAAAAAAAAATCGGAATTTTAAAACGTTTTTCGCTCCTGCACCGCACTGGGTGTAGTCGCACCGACATAAAATATAGCCTATGTTGGAGCAGGGTCTGTCACGATCAATTTGCCACCATCACTTTTGAAAACGGTTCTGTACTTCCAGAGATTCGATAGAAATTGCAATTTAGAATGTTTTTAGAACGCTTTTCGCTGATCTCGAATTTTGAAATTTCGAATTTTTTTAGAATTTGTTCTTAGAGAGCATTTACATCCGGTAAGTAACTACCATGCCAAATTTCAGGTTTCTCGCTCCTTCAGTATAAAAAAAATCGAAATTTTAGAACTTTTTTCGCGCCTGCACCCCCCTGGGTTAGTGGCACCGACATAAAATATAGCCTATGTTGGAGCAGGGATTGTCACCATTCATTTGCCACCATCACTTTTGAAATCACTTCAGTAGTTCCAGAGATTACCCCCTACAAACAAACAAACAAAAAAACAATCTTTACTACTTTATAATATTAGTATAGATTTATTTTGATATTCCAATGGCAACGTTCTCCCGTTTATTTGGCATTACAGTTTGGCGATAGTTTTTTGTTATGAAAAGTGGTCGACGGGATAAGCGAGAAGTACCCAACATGGTAGCTAAAACGCCAATTGGCAAGTTATCTGATTGCGGCAAATTAGCCCGAAATCGTATGAATAACTAACTACCCAAAGAAAAGGGGAAACATGGCTGAAGACTGAAAACAAATAAAGAAGCAATATATAATACTAAACAGACATTCGAAACTTTATTTTAGCAACCACGTTTTATTTTAAATCGTGGCGTTTGTAGAATTAATAATAACACACAATTACTTAAATATCCGTAAGAAAAATATTCCATTCCCAATTGAACAGTTAATGTTTCTATCTGTAAAAATAAACAAAATAATTAAATAACAAAAAGATTTAATTTGAATTTTTTCCATTGCTATAGTAACGAAAGTATTTTTAGATATTCTCACTTGTATCGTTAGAATTGTTAGATTTTGACGTTAAAGACTTCGCTAAATTTGAAAAATGTGCAATATGTCACGAACTATTTGACTTATGAGTATTTAATTAATACCATTTGATTCAGCATACAAAAATACATTAAAATATGTTATAATTTGTCACGTAACTAAAAGACCCGATTTTTAAAGTATTTTTAAAAAGTTTGTTACCCTTTTTACCCCCTTTAGGGGTGGAGTTTTTGAAAATCCCGTCTTAGTGCGCGTCTACATACTAAGAAGTATTTTTCCTGCAAGTTTCGTCGTTGTAGGTTCAGTAGTTTTGGCTGTCCGTTGATCATCTAGCCAGAAAGGACTTTCTTTTATATATATAGATTTAGACACTAATCTATTTAAACATTCTCCATAAATTTGCTGATTTCCAAGTATTTTAGAAAACTTTCTTGATAATTTATCTAAGGAGTCTTGAATTTCTTTTTGCTCTGCAGTATGTCAGATGAAGAAACTTTTACAATTCAAACTATTCAAGTGCATATTTAACATTTTTGTGACGAGCGTCCTTTACAGAATTTTGAATCTTTTATCAAGAGTAATTTCGACTAGAAATTTTTGCCTAATGTTATTACAGATGTAATCAGTAAGCCTAATGAAATCACTATTCCATGGTTTAAATAAGAAAATCCTTCAGTTCAAATTACTGATAAGAATAACTAAGTATTTTAAGCGCTATGTACGTCACATATACGTGGGTGGTTAAAAATGTCTGTTTTAACCCTTTATGTTCCATCAGTACTGCAGTTGAATCGTAATGTTTTAAAAATATTTTATTCTTCCATTACCTGCGGTACGTTTCAGGACCAATGTTAAATACTTTTAGGTAGCCTTCAATACAAAAATGTCCTTCCGGCCTGTACCGGGAGGAAAAGGTAGCTTTCCTATATATTCGTTTTAAAATTTTAGCTAATGTTACACGAAAACAGCAAGTTAAAATGCAAAGAAAACGTTTACAAAAGATTCGTTAATACTGAATTTGAATAAGAAATTCGCCAAATTATTGAGCAATAGCCAAATTGGTTTCATTTATAAAGACTTATTTTGGTCGCCAAATTTGGCGATATTTCGCCAAATGTCGCCAAGTTTGGCGAGAAATTGGCGCTAACGGATATGAATATATAGTTTTATGCGTATGATTGGGAAAATTAATACAACAATGAAAATTTTTGTAATGTGCTGTCTTGTTTCAAAATGTCAGCCACCCTAGAATTCCAAACTGCTCTATCTCAGCCATTTTGTATGATAGAGGTAAACCAAAAAATGCTCTGGAATCCTCGTATCAAGGCCTAACACTTAATTAAAACGTTAAAAATTCAATTTTTTTAAATTAAATGTTAGGCCTTGATACATGGATTCCAGAGCATTTTTTGTTTTACCTCTATCTTAAAAAATGGCTGAGATAGAGCAGTTTGAAATTCTAGGGTGGCTGACATTTTGAAACTGTACAGCACATTACAAAAAGTCCTTCCGGCCTGTAAAGGGAGGAAAAGGTAGCTTTCCTATATCTTCGTTTTAAAATTTTAGCTAATGTTACTCGAAAACAGGAAGCTAAAATGCAAATAAACCGTTTACAAAAGATTCGTTAATACTGAATTTGAATAAAAAATTCGCCAAATTATTGAGCCATCGCCAAATTGGCATCATTTATGAAAACTTATTCTGGTCGCCAAATTTGGCGATATTTTGCCAAATATCGCCAAGGTTGGCGAGAATTATTTGGTGATAACGGATATGAGTATATAGTTTTATACGTGTGATTGGGAAAATGATTACAATAATGAAAGAAAATAATTTGCGAGAAATCGCATTCACTAAAACTCATAAATTAATCGTTGTTTTTTTGGTAATGTGCTGTCTTGTTTCAAAATGTCGGCAACCCTAGAATTTCAAACTGTTCTATCTCACTCATTTTTTAACATAGATGTAAAACAATAAATGCTCTGGAATCCTTGTATCAAGGCACTTAATTAAAAAATAAATTTAAATTTTCAATTTTTTTGTATATTTATTTTAGTTTTAAATTTTTCAGTGGCCGCCATCTTGTTTCAAGATGGTGGACAAAGGTGACCAACGAACTCAGTTGAGGCATTGGTGAGCTTAATACACACGATTAGTTTCATCCAAATTAATTTATAAATACGAGCGTTATCGCAAGACATAGATCAGATATATATATATATATATTATATTACGATGATTTACCGTCATATGTTGTAGTTGCAGTAACGTGGATTATAGAAGGAGCACACATTGTTGCACAACGAAGTTAAGAACGTCGGTGGTTATTGATGATATAAATTTTTAGAAGCAGTCGTAACAATTTAGTTGCAGTCTCGACGTGGCCATAGCGGCAGTAGAATTTAAAACCCAGAGGCGTTTCTCCATAAATTCAGAACGAACAAGGCTTTCCATTTCAATCCTTTATTAAATGTTTCTCTTGGGCAGTTTCCACCATAACCATAATAGTCTTGCATCACTACATCATCAAGGTATAGAGGGTAAGTATCAGAACATCTCAATAATTCTCAAAACGAGCAGCCAGGGAGTTGTTTACAAGTGAAAATACGACTTAATTCTCAGGGAGCGCCGCAGGTAGATGCTTTTTGTTATCCCGCGCAATAACACAAATTATGACGTAGAACGCGCACTGAACCAATAAAGAATTAAAGAAGACGCGTCATGCTACGTCACGACCAATGAAAGATAATTAGTAAAAAAGTTCGGACAGAGAGGAGTGGATTAATTTCGTAGTAAAATGACTTTAGAGTGGGAAATTAATATTCGGAATAAAAATGAAAATGGCTCTCAAAAAACATTCTAAAACCCAGAAATGATCGAGGATCATGATAGAAATTAAGAATAACTAAAAGCTTTATATTTAAGTAAATTTGGACAATTTAGAATTAAATAAAAGGGAATTTAATAGAGTTAACGATAGAGCTAAATTAAGAATAAGGATTTAATGAATATAGAGTAGTAAATTGGAATAAAACAGGGAAAAAATTTAGAATTGTAAGAATTTGGAATAATTTAACTAAGGAAAAATGGCGAAATTTTTTATTATTACATATATATATATATATATATATATATATATATATATATATATATATATAGATATATCTATATATATAAATCAACATTTGAACGAAGGGTGGTTTTGGGGTCTGGGGGTCATGATCGGTGAAAATATATCGAATTTTTCCGGAATTGCTTTCCTTCGAACGGCTGCAATAGGTAGCTTTATACTTTTAGGTAGCTTTCAATACAAAAAAGTATAAAGCTACCTATTGCAGCCGTTCGGAGGAAAGCAGTTCCGGAAAATTTCGATATATTTTCACCGATCATGACCCCCAGACCCCAAAACCACCCTCCGTTCAAATGTTGATATATATATATATATATATATATATATTATATATATATTATATATATATATATATATATATATTATATATATATTATATATATATATATATATATATATATATATATATATTATATATATATTATATATATATATATATATATATATATATATATATATATATATATATATATATATATATATATATATATATATATATATATATATATATATATATATCTGACCTATGTCATACGATAACGCTCGTATTTATAAATCAATTTTGATGAAACTAATTGTGTGTATTAAGCTAACCAATGTCTCAACCGAGTTCGTTGGCCAGCTTGGTCCAGCATTTTGTTTCAAAAAATTTAAAACTAAAATAAATATACAAAAAGTTAAAAATTCAAATTTATTTTTTAATTACTTGTTAGGCCTTGATATAAGGAGTCCAGAGCATTTTTTGGTTTACCTCTATCTTAAAAAATAGCTGAGATAGAGCAGTTTGAAATTCTAGGGTGGCTGAAATTTTGAAACAAAACAGCACATTAACGCGATTACTCGCAAATTATTTTCTTTCATTGATGTAATAATTTTCCCAATCATGCGTATGATTGGGAAAATTATTATTGGGAAAAAACTACATATTCATATCCGTTAGCGCCAAAATTGGCAAAATTGGAGACATTTGGCGAAATTTCGCCAAATTTGGCGACCAAAATAAGTCTTCATAAATGAAGCCAATTTGACTATTGCTCAATAATTTGGCGAATTTCTTATTCAAATTCAGTATTAACGAATCTTTTGTAAACGTTTTCTTTGCATTTTAACTTGCTGTTTTCGTGTAACATTAGCTAAAATTTTAAAACGAAGATATAGCAAAGCTACCTTTTTCTCCCGGTACAGGCCGGAAGGACTTTTTTCTATCTTCGACAGATAGCATTAATAATCGTGTGAATCGAAAAAATGTTTTAGAAGGATATTTTTTCGCCTCATGTATCGCATTCTACCTTCCATTTTCTTGTGTGATATGCAATATTCTGTTTTTGCTGTGAAACATCTCAACACTTGTACTGAGTAATACCATTCTATATTTTTTATTTACTTTTTAAGGTCTGCGAAATAATATTTATTTGTTTATTTAAATATATAAGTCAGTTTGCTTTACTTTTAAACTGTTTTATGAAGTGGTATTTGTAAGTACTGGTATTAACTCTTTCAATGGCAAAGTACTTCTATTCGTAAAGTGTCGAAATGATTGAGTGTCACCAGAATTTACAAACAAAGGTATTTGGAAATAAGTGAATGCTTTTCTTCATGTACTTAATAAAATGAAAATTTTCATTCAAAAGTTCTGGTGCCAATGTAGTAGCATTTCGGATTTAAAATTAAGTCGTCCAAAAATGAGTTTATCTGATGCCGAACAATCGCAGCAGCTGGAAGCTATGATTGTATTATGCAAATAGAGATCCCAACACACAAAAAATGACCATATGTTATAAATGAGGTACTAAAATTCAGCACAATGTATATTTAATTCCACATGTGAGTCTCTTCAAAAATTTTGTCAAGATAAAAACGCAGGAGAGATCGTTTAGATAAGAATTGAAGGGGTCGGAGCAAGAGAGTGCTAAGTCACATTTTTGAACTTCTGAGATATTTCATTTTGAAAATTTGACCAAATACTCAAATCAAGTTATATAACAAAAAGTTTTTTCGCCAATGTCTTAGTAACATTTGAGATATTCTGAGTAACAATATGGCATTACTTTAATAATATTACTATTACGTTTTTCTGTAAATTAGCTATGTTCATTGGGGGCATAAACGTCTAGGGCAAAAACGAAACCTGGGACATATGCTGCCACCAAGTGACATTATAAACAAATTATATGTAGAATATTATAACTTACAATATTTTGCAACAGATTACAGTGTTAGATGTATTTCACAAAAAGAGATTTATTTCCGTATTTAAATCGCTTTTATTTCTTTTAATCTGTGTAAATTCACGATTTCTCTTTCCTAATAGTCTAAAAAATTATTCTTTTAAATTGTTTTGTTATCGGGAAACTTATATTCTCAATACGCAAAAGCCGAATTATTCTATTAGTTTTCAAACGCTTTTAAATTTTTACGATATTCTTGAAAATACTTTTCCCGCTAAAAGCATCGGAAAGACGCATTTCTTCAATATTAGTTTATAGATAACAGATAGTGCAAGAAGAAAATTGAGCATTCATTGGTTAAAATAGGTCACGTGTTACGAAATTGTTCTTCCGCGCTCCTAGCTTAAGATGAGTCGACGGAGGCAGAGAGCAGAAAATTTCGCCTTCGATTTGAGTGTCTAATAAAAATGACGCTGGCGTTACAGTGAAAAATCTGATACGTTGTAGAAGTTCTAGTGTTACGATTATCGTTATGTAGAGAAAGCACACCCCCAGAAATGAAGATGATGGCGTTTAAATAAATAGATTAGAGTTCAATAGTGGTCTTTTTTCGTCTATCTAGACTTACTCGGCTACTACTGATTGGACTTCATGACACGACTACATTTATGTTATGGGATGCTTGTCATATTTCTTTCATTGACCACTGTATGGATCTAAAATGAAACAGAACATAACATGTATATCTATGAGAAATTACTCTTTGATTATGAAAGAAAACAACCGTCATATATAGATATATATATATATATATATATATAGATAGATAGATAGATAGAAATCATCCTCGCAGAATAGGGGACGCACGCGCCCATCGAGCGACATTTCTTTTAACACTGCTCGGAACGGTTGTAAATTCGATCCTGGATGATGCCACCGGAGAAATTTAAAAGGTAAATTCATTACGTTTAAGACATCATCCAGTGTGATCAGGCGGGTTGGGGCGTTTAATACCTCCGAGGATCGTGACGACTTGGAGATCATTATAGCTCTTTACGGCGGTCGGAAAAGGGTAGGAGGAGCAGACAGCCTAGTACTTTATCGACAGTTTAAACAGGCTCATTTGACTTAGTGTGATAAGTGAAGCTATCTCGAAAGTGCACTGTAATTAGATCAGTGATCCATATGTAATCTGAGCTACTTCAGAATTACGTACGAGGAATACCTCCGAGGATCGTGAGGACTTGGAGATCATTATAGCTCTTTACGGCGGTCGGAAAAGGGTAGGAGGAGCAGACAGTCTAGTACTTTATCGACATTTTCAACAGACTCATTTGACTTAGTGTGATATGTGAAGCTATCTCGAAAGTGCACTGTAATTAGATCAGTGATCCATATGTAATTTGAGCTACATTCAGAATTACGTACGAGGAATACATCCGAGGATCGTGAGTACTTGGAGATCATTATAGCTCTTTACGGCGGTCGAAAAAGGGTAGGAGGAGCAGACAGCCTAGTACTTTATCGACAGTTTAAACAGGCTCATTTGACTTAGTGTGATAAGTGAAGCTATCTCGAAAGTGCACTGTAATTAGATCAGTGATCCATATGTAATCTGAGCTACTTCAGAATTACGTACGAGGAATACCTCCGAGGATCGTGACGACTTGAAGATCATTATAGCTCTTTACGGCGGTCGGAAAAGGGTAGGAGGAGCAGACAGTCTAGTACTTTATCGACATTTTCAACAGACTCATTTGACTTAGTGTGATAAGTGAAGCTATCTCGAAAGTGCACTGTAATTAGATCAGTGATCCATATGTAATCTGAGCTACTTCAGAATTACGTACGAGGAATACCTCCGAGGATCGTGACGACTTGAAGATCATTATAGCTCTTTACGGCGGTCGGAAAAGGGTAGGAGGAGCAGACAGTCTAGTACTTTATCGACATTTTCAACAGACTCATTTGACTTAGTGTGATATGTGAAGCTATCTCGAAAGTGCACTGTAATTAGATCAGTCATCCATATGTAATCTGAGCTACATTCAGAATTACGGAGCGTTAAGGTCAGTGTTGGTTAGTCGCAAATCGTAGACACTTCCATCAGTTCGCGAGAAGCTATTACAATTCATCGAATGCAAAGCAAGTCTGTTAAAAAAGTGGTAATTATTTTCATTATTGTTAAAGTTATGATGGAAATTTCGGGTTCGACTTGGTATGAGATGTCCTGTATTTACATCTGAATAAGTGGATTACGACTGAAATTTCCTGTAGAAAAAAAAATTGTCTGTTGCAGTGTGCTAAAGAGACCTCTTAAACATTGTAAAAAAAATAGTTTTCAATCTACGAAAATATAATATAAACACGGATGAAAATGTACAATAACCTCTTCCGAGTTACACATGATTCCAAAAAGCGTTCTTTATTTGTAGGATTCTCCGAAACCATTATATTTTCAAGATTTAAAGAAACCTTTATAAAAACGTTTCTTTTCCTACCACGGATTTTCGGAAACATTTCCGAGTATTTTATAATGTATGAATCAGTTTTCTCAACACGGATTATCCGATTTTAGGAGGCTATCCATTCTCAATTAAACATTTTGAGCAGCGTAATTGAATTTATACATGCATGAGTGACAAAATAATATTAATTTTATTGTTAATGTAAATTGGTAATGTTAGTTTATTCTGTTTGTCAGTAAAATATGTTTGTTGAACATGAAAATATTTATTTGAGAATCGATAGCATTCGGAAAACTTTTATTTCGCGTTGGGAAAACGGATTAACACATTATAAAAACTAATTGAAAACGTTTCCAAAAATCAATGGCAGCAAAATAAACTTTATTTTTATAAATGCTTCTTTAAATCTCGAAAATATATTGCTTTCTGAGGTTTCTAACGATAAAGAACGCTTTTCGGAATCGTGTGTAACTTGGAAAAAATTATTGCATATTTTCGTTCGTGTTTATATTATGTTTTACTATATTAAGTCATAGTTGTCTTATTTTGCAGTGAAGTTTGTCTCACTGGTAGTGAATCACCCTGTATACGTTCTTGTATATATATATATATATATATATACATATGTGTATTTCTTCAAATTGTTTGCATTTTTTATTGTTGTATATAGATACATATACAAATTAAAAACTACATTGGGGTATTGATTACTAAAATTAAATTGATAACAATATATTTTTTATGGATATAAAAATTGTCTATAAAACTGCAAGCAGAGGACGTTTTTGGAATATTGTTTTCTTTGTAAGTTTAGAAAATCTTTATGAAAAACGAAATGTAAGAATAAAATGGGGCAGCATACATTTATTCAAAACATATGATTTATGAAAGACTAGCAAGCTACGCCCGCTACGCTGGTCAATTTCTCTTAACGAACCTTTAATCAAACAAAATATTGACATTTCATAATTCACTTTTATATTTTAACAGAATAATAAGGATACTATAATTTGTGACTCGTGCTATAGCCAATATACACGTCAGGACACGTCGCCCTTATCATTATCTTTTTACGCGTGAAGGTTTCGCTATGGTACTCTATGGTGAAATTTGGTAATTTTAGAAATTCAATAGTTGAAAAATCGCAGAATCATTAGATCATTTTTCTTTAGAATTTGTTCTTAGAGCGCATTTAGATCTTATAAATAACAATCATGCCGTACTTCAAGTTTCTAGCTCCTTCAGCATCACAAAAATCGCAATTTTAGAACGTTTTTCGCTTCTGCACCCCCCTCGGGGTAGTGGCACCGACATAAAATATAGCCTATGTTGGAGCAGGGATTGTCACCATCCATTTACCACCATCACTTTTGAAATCGCTTTAGTAGTTCCAGAGATTCCATAGAAATTGGTAATTTAGAATGTTTTTAGAAAATTTTTTGCTTATTTCAGCCTTTTAAATTTCGAATTTTTTTAGACTTTGTGCTTATAGAGCATTTAAATCTTGTAAGTAACGACCATACAAAATGTCAAGTTCCTAACTCCTTCAGTATTGAAAATATCATAATTTTGGAACGTTTTTCGCTCCTGCACCCTCTGCGGGTAGTAGCACTGACATAAAATTTAGCATATGTTGGAGCAGGGACTGTCACCATCCATTTGCTACCATCACTTTTGAAATCGGTTCTGTAGTTTCAGAGATTCCATAGAAATTGTAATTTAGAATGTTTTTAGAACGCTTCTTCCTCATCTCACCCTTTTAAATTTCGAATGTTTTTATAATTTGTTCTTAGAGAGCATTTACATGTTATAAGTAACTACCATACCAAATTTGATGCTTCTATCTCCTTCAGTATACAAAAAATCGAAATTTTAGAACGTTTTTCGCTCCTGCACCCCCCCTGGGGGTGGTGGCACCGGCATAAAACATAGCCTATGTTGGAGCAGGGATTGTCACCATTAATTTGCCACCATCACTTTTAAAATCGCTTCAGTGGTTCCAGAGATTACCCTCTACAAACAAACAAACAATCTTTACTACTTTATATATTAGTATAGATAAGGGGGAATTAGCCCCTTGTTCCCCCCTTCATACTTAACCAATCAATCCCGAAAACTAATCAGGGATGCGCCTTAACACAGTGAACCTATAAATGAAATTTGAAGGAAATGGGGTAATTCTGCATGAAAAACCCATTTACATAAATTAAGGGGGGTATTAGCCCCCGTTCCCCCCCCTTTATACTTAATCAATCAATCCCGAAAACTAATCAGGGAAGCGTCTTAACCCAATGAACCTATAAACAAATTTTGAAGCAAATAGAATAATTCTGCATGAAAAACCCATTTATATAATTTAAGGGGGGATTATCCCCTCGTCCCCCCCCCTTTTTACTTAACCAATCAATCCCGAAAACTAATCAGGGAAGCGCCTTAACACAGTGAACCTATAAACAAAATTTGAAGGAAAACGGAATAATTCTGCATGAAAAACCCATTTAAATAAATTAAGGGGGGGATTATCCCTCCGTTCCCCCCTTTATACTTAACCAATCAATCCCGAAAAGTAATCAGGGAAGCGTCTTAACCCAATGAACCTATAAACAAAATTTGAAGGAAAACGGAACAATTCTGCATGAAAAACCCATTTATATAAATTAAGGGGGGGGGGGGGGTTAGCCCTCCGATCCCCCCCTTTATACCTAACTAATCAATCCCGAAAACTAATCAGGGAAGCGCCTTAACTCAGTGAACCTATAAACAAAATTTGAAGGAAAACGGAATAATTCTGCATGAAAAACCCATTTATATAAATTAAGGGGGGGGGAATTAGCCCCCGATCCCCCCTTTATACTTAACTAATCAATCCCGAAAACTAATCAGGGAAGCGCCTTAACTCAGTGAACCTATAAGCAAAATTTGAAGGAAAACGGAATAATTTTGCATGAAAAACCCATTAATATAAATTAAGGGGGGGATTAGCCCCCCCCCCCCTCGTTCCCCCCTTTATACTCAGCCAATCAATCCCGAAAGTTATCATGCAAGCGCCTTAACACAGTGAACCTATAAACAAAATTTGAAGGAAAACGGAATAATTCTGCATGAAAAACCCATTTATATAAATTAAGGGGGGGGGATTAGCCCCCCGTTCCCCCCTTTATACTTAACCAATCAATCCCGAAAAGTAATCAGGGAAGCGTCTTAACCCAATGAACCTATAAACAAAATTTGAAGGAAAACGGAATAATTCTGCATGAAAAACCCATTTATATAAATTAAGGGAGGGGGGAATTAGACCCTTGTTCCCCCCCTTTATACTTGACCAATCAATCCCGAAAACTAATCAGGGAAGCGCCTTAACTCAGTGAACCTATAAACAAAATTTGAAGGAAAACGGAATAATTCTGCATGAAAAACCCATTTATATAAATTAAGGGGGGGGGGGAATTAGCCCCTTGTTCCCCCCCTTTTATACTTAACCAATCAATCCCGAAAACTAATCAGGGAAGCGCCTTAACACAGTGACCCTATAAACAAAATTTGAAGGAAAACGGATATTTCTATGAAGAGTTATCGCATTACGTACGTACATACATACATACAGAACCGGCTGCCAAGCTCTCAGGGCTTGACAGCCAGTGTGATAACTGAAAAATCGCAATTTTAGAACGTTTTTTGCTCTTGCACCCCCTGGGGTTAGTGGCACCGACATAAAATATAGCCTATGTTGGAGCAGGGGTTGTCACCATCAATTTGCCACCATCACTTTTGAAATCGGTTCTGTAGTTCCAGAGATTACCCCCTACAAACAAACAAACAAAAATTACTCCTTTATAATATTAGTAATTTGTCCCTTGTTTATTGCATGTTAAACGTCATATTTCACATTCGAACACAAAAAAAGTCACAATAACATGAAATAGGCGAATGAAGAAAATGTATGTCATTTCCTTCTCATTTTCAAGCATTATTTTTATCTTGTTTTTATTGAGCGAAATCGAAAATGTCTAGATATAATAAAAATATTCGAAATTCCATTTTTGAATTCGAAAAATACTTTCGGGATGAAAATTATGACTAGAAGCGCGTTTTTATTTTTCAGTTTGAAATTAATCGGGAGTGGATTTTTATTCAAAGAAAATTCGCTTGTAAAATATTTTTTTCTTTTTCCTGTGAATTTGAAAGACTGATGAAAAAGTTAAACATTTTTTGGGAAATTCTTTTTTGTATTCTGTCACACCGCAGTAATTCAGAGTTACATTTTAAATGTTTTGATTTCTGGTTTTGTACATGTATGCACATGTATGTACAAAATGTCTAGTTTTGCACATGTTTTGTGGTCTGGTGCTATGTCTGGTTTTGTACATGTTTTGTACATGTTTTGTACATACACATATACATATATGTATATGTGTAGATATATGTGTATATATATGTGTGTGTATATATACATCATAGTTGCCAACCTCCCGATTTTCTTCATACCAGTACTTTTATGTAAAAACATTTGTATTATGTAATCGTACAATTTCTTCAATTTAGTAAAGCTATTTTTTTTTTGTAAGATTTTACTGGTATTCAAAAAATCGGGAGGTTGGCAACTATGATACATGTACAGTGTCTCACAAAAGTGATGGGACACTTGTGCTTTATAAAAAGAAACTGCAATAAAATAAATAAACAAACATGTGCAAAAATTTTTTGGGTGTGTTTCATATTTAAAGTTAGTAACAATTATTACATAACATACATTTTGTCAAAATATTAAAATATTAATTTAGTAAAAATACAATTGTTCAGAACGGAGCAAAAAATGGCTCACATAAGTGATGGGACACTTACTTTTCCATCAAATATTTATCCACAAATTTTACTTTTTAAAAGGTTTTAATATTTTGTTGGATTTCCTTTTACTTTTAAAACATGATTTAATCTTTTTGGGATGGATTCGACTATTTTTTTTGTGATTTCTGGAGTGATTTTACCCCATTCTTCTTGAAGCACCGATTTTAGTTGTTGTTTTGAAGAAATGGTGTGTTTGCGAATTCTTGATTCCAATTCTTGCCAAATATTCTCTATGGGATTTAAGTCTGGAGATTGTGGTGGTGTTTTTATTATTTCAGGACAGTTATATAGCAGCCAGAGTCTAACGTTCAGAGCAGTGTGCTTGGGGTCATTGTCCTGGTAGAATTTAAAATCGTTATGAAGGTTCAATTTTCGTGCTGAAGATTTCAAATTTTGCTTTAAAATATCAATATACTTGTACTGATCCATTATACTGTCAATAAAAACAAAATTACCAACTCCAGCGGACGACATACACCCCCATACCATAACTCCTCCTCCACCATGTTTTACTGTTGGTACCAAGTTCTGTTTGCGAAGTTCTTCCCTGGGTTTTCTCCACACCAAGATTCTACCGTCAGAACCAAATATATTAAATTTACTCTCATCAGCAAATATAACTTTATTCCAGTAATCAGAATTCTTATTTATGTTGGATTTTGCGAAAGCTAGTCTGAGTTTTCTATTCTTTTCACTTACGAAGAATTTTTTCCTGGCTACTCTACCGTGATATCCAGCAGATCGAATTACCCTTCTAATAGTTTCAGGATTAACAATTATTCCATATAATGCTTGTAAATCAGCAGCAACTTTTGAAGCACTAATTCTTGGATTTTTTTTAATATTTCGAACGATAATTCGCTTTATTCCATTGGATAGCTTTGATGGTCAGCCAGGTCTTCTTTTATCCTGAATCATATGATTCTTTTTATATCGTTTAATGATATTGAAAACTGTTGAACGACTCAAGTTAACTGTTTCAGCAGTTTTTCTAATAGATTTTCCACGTTCAATATGCAAATTAATAACTAATTTTCGAATTTCAGGCGAAGTTTCTTTTCGTTTAGCATTCATGACTACACAGAGCTAAAAAACACAAAAATTCCAAAACAAACTGGAGAGAAATACTGCAGACGATTTTATAAATTATTGCCAATTGCTTTTAAGTAAAAATAAAACCCCAAAAAATATTTTTATTGCTTATTTCAGGCGATTTTTGTTGCATATATAATGGTGTCCCATCACTTATGTGAGCTATTTTTTGCTCCGTTCTAAACATTTGTATTTTTATTAAATTAATATTTTAATATTTTGACAAAATGTATGTTATGTAATAATCTTTACTAAATTTAAGTATGAAACACACCCACAAAAAAAATGTGTACATGTTTTTTTAATTTATTTGATTAGTTTCCTTTTGTAAAGCACAAGTGTCCCATCACTTATGTGAGACACTGTATATATATCACTGGCGCCCAGCTAACCGAAAAGTACATTTTATCCTTTATAACAAGGGTGACCTATTATAATAAACAAATTCTAACATAACAAAATAACTAAAACATAACTAAACATAACATAAATAAAATAACAAATTCCAACATAATTGAAAAGTGTATAAAATTTATGTGTGACGCATTATTATACACACTTGTTAATTTAAACATTTGAAACTCCAGCCTCTTCCATCTACTTTAGTTATCTTAAAATTTATTTTTATGTCACCTTAACGCAAAATTGAAAAACAAATCAAAATGGCGCAAAAATTATATTGTGATATCCTATTGTACACAGACTTGTCTCCTAGTACAAACCCCACACTTCAGTGAAGAAATAAATTAATATTTCAAATGCCTAATATTTTCAAATTTTCGCAATAGCTGATATTTTTTATAGCTTCCAACTAAATAGAAGAATATTGCCTATTTGCGGAAAGTTTATATTTTCTAGAACTCGTAAAGACATTACCCTTATTGAATGAGCCGAAAAATCTGTAAAATACTAAATAATATTTGTAAAATAAAAAGCTTCTATTAGAATATCCTTAGAAAAATTCGAAACGCGCATTTTACTTCGATTGAAAATGCTGAGAGGATAGAAAAATAAAGTGTACTTCTCTTGACAAAGAATTTTCAATTAATTGAAAATAAATGAATTCTCATCTTTTATTATTTTACTGCCGCTTCCTAAAGAAAATTCAAGCAAGCTATTTTTTTGCCTATGCGCGATTTAAATTTTGTTGAAGTTATGGAACAAATGGAAACATTTCAGAAAAGCAGACGATCCAATAGATAATATTTCAGACTACGTCACATTTCCGGTTAATGCGAATCTCAAAGCATTTAGAAGCATGAGATAAAGGTCTATAGTGCCCATTTTAATGTCAAAGAAATATATAAGAAACTCAATGAAGTATTATATCGAACTATCATTTTTTAAAGAAGATTATTAAAAAATTGAAGCACTAGTGTAAAATGTCCATTTTACGGAAAACTAAAACTGATACTTTAAATTCCATTTGAAAAAATTATCACATTTTTTTTTTGTCGTTTCATTTAAAAAAAAAAAAAAAAAAAGAAGCAGACGAAAACAGAAACATTAGTAAATCATTTAACTTAAAAATTGGTTTATTATAATTTCATTTCTAAATTTAAACGGCAACGATAAAAAGCAGCATACGAAAGATGAAGAATCTCGGTAAAAAAAAAAATAATAATAATTGTGCATTTTTTCGTCAAGATGGCTGATCGAAATGCAGTCAAATCTGACAGCGACGAAGAAAGTTCAAGTATATATTATTTCGATGGTTCAAAATGGAATAAATTGGAATATCGTAAGAAGAAAATATTATTGGGGGCCAACATAAATAATGAAAGGTACAAGGCTATTGGTAAGAAAAGCGATATTTCTTAAAACTATATTTTAGTATATTCTTTTCGAACATTTACATTCAAATAAGAATTATAAAGCTTGCAACTTTCAAAAGTATTTTAAGATAGTTATCAATTTTCTACAAGTATAAATATTTATACTTATGCTATCTTACTTATAGTTTTCGTGAAAATTATTTATTATATTAATACAGAATTTTCTTAAATTATTCATAAAAAAATCTTTGATAGTAGTATTAAATAAATCAGGATTTGTTCTATAAGTTTTTAAAAAGTAAGAATAACTGGAACTAAGCTTTTAATCAGTTTTTAACACTTTCTAACATTGTACAAAAGTTGTTTATGACTTTGGTTTGTCTGTCAGTCTGTCCATGTTCTTACTCTCGTAAATATATTCTGATAGCCCTGTAATTTTTGTATGTTAGTAACGTTTACTATAGCACGATTGTTATTGAAAATGAAGTGTGCAACATTTATAGTTATTTTACAGGTTCAGCCAAAAGTATTACGCTGCAACACTTTCAATTGAAAAGAATCGTTTCAAGTGCATTTTAATGATGTTACACCATTTCAAATATAATGAAATTAATATGTATTTATGAAGTGCACTAAAACATGTATTCTCTAGAATATGGGGTGCAAAGCATTTGTTATTCATTTACAGTGTGGCCTTGTAAATGAATAAATAGTAAAAGAATTCCGTTACATAATGGTCTACGGGGAATATCAGTTTGCAGAGTATTATGCAACACTATTTCAACTATAATGAAACTGATATACATTCTAAGGTTTACTACAAGATTATTGCTGTAGAATATGACGTGCATAGCATTTATCCTTCATTTACACGGGTACAAAAGATTTGGGATACAGTACTGTATCCGAAGTACTGTCCATTAGCGATAGTTTATGGAAGTATTTTTTTCCGTTATGGTATGCGTTTCTAAGTTTAACTAAATTTTTGCATACTACGTGGTGTGTATAAATGATATCGATCATATACAAGGATGCACAAAAAATTTCGTAAGAATTACTGAGTAAACGTGAATTACTTAAAGGTGGTTTTTAATTGAATTATGAATTTTCAAACTGAACTATATTTAGTATACTAAGAAATATTTGTAGAATATAAAAAAAAACCTTATACAAGGTCACACAAAAAACTGGATATATAACTCCGCATATCGATGATAATAACTGGAATTCTGATTTCAGTAGATTTAAGCGTGTTTTAATATGGCGTGTATAAGAATCTGTAGGTAATAATATACAGGCTGTATAAAAATCTGCAAGTAATATACAGGGTTGTACAAAACAATTCAACTATGTTTCTGTCTGTTGGTATAGAAATTGCTGAAGGCGAATTTTCTACATATTATGCGTTTTCCAACTAAACTAAATTTTGTATTATGATATGAGATTCATATATTAAGTTTTAACAAACCCTATCCTTTATTTAATTTATATTTTTCCCCTTTCTTTGTCAAAATCTAATCGTGCTATCTTTAACTTCAAACAATAAGCCCGCTGTAATTTATACCCTTTCCCTTTTTCATTTTCACTTGTGCTCGATCACTAATATCTCACGGCTTTTCGATTAAAATAAAAAAAAAGAAAAGAATTAAATCAGCACAGATGCCTTTTCGTAATTTTACTTTCCGTAACCAAGCTTATAACACAATATGTGCATAACGCATTTTTTCTGGACACAAGGTCAGTTAAAAGTTATGTGAATCTTCCATTTGGCCCAAATGCATGCCCTTATATGGTAGTGGTAATAACTCAATCACTCACACCCAGGTCTAAAAATATATTCTCATTGTTAAAAGCACATACTGTTTTGTCTGTCGAAAATCCGTTCACATGAGAAAGATATTTGTCGGTTATAATCGCCATGGTGATATTTTTTTTGAAACAAAATTCGTCGTTTTAAAAAAATCTAGCAACACGGCTCGATAAATATCATTAGTTATGCGGCAGCTTCATCTGAAAGTCCGTTCGCCTAGACAATTATTAGCAACCCTATTTGGCGAGATTATTGTCAGTGCAATTCCAACTTGTATCGTGGAAACAACTCACTTCGCTTGCTGTCTTCGCATAATAATGGCTGTTTAAGAGCGGCCTTTCTTGTTTACCCTCTTCTGCCTTGGAACTTCATATGTCTACAAAATAAAATTCTGAAGATATACTGGAGTTTTTCTTTGCTAATTAAATACGTACCTGGATATTTCGTCATTCAATCACTCGAACTAATAACAATATTACAGAAATAATGGTGCCATACCAGCTCTTTTCTCCAGTTAAAAAAAAAAAAAAAAGAAGTTAGCGTTGGCAGAAGAGGGGACGCTTTTTCTTCACCTGCACCCGCCTGTCTCTTTGGATTATCAGCATGCATCAAAGAAAATTCCCGCCTGCATATTACCATCCCACCGGACCGAGTGGACGGTTTTAAAAAAACTTTTGCTTCACCTGTCTACTCTAAAGTTATTCTCGGGACTTTGCTTTCTTCTGTTCCGTGCCCAATGTGCTCCATCTGCATCACGCCCAATGCCACGAACTAGAATACCAGTGTCAATGTTTTACTGCAAATGTGCCTATTACAAAAATCTTGCTACTAAATGGTGCTTTTCGTCATTTGTGGATTAAATAGAAGTTCATCAGTTTTAGAAACTGCAGTCATCCGTGATAATCTTCCCTGTGCCAAGCCCCCATGCCCTCTGCACCCTGTGTCCGTGTGTGTCGACGATCCCGCGGATATTTAGTAGCCCTCGACTTTTCTGAGTTCAACTTCTTCAAATTGTTAAGCATCTCTGTATGTCATATGCATACAAGTTCCCCATGACACTCGAGAAATACAAATAGTTACTCAAGTTTCAAAAAAAGCAATTGAATTCAGTGCTCAAAATTTCAATTTTTCCTGATTCAATTTTTCCAGTGTATTCTGCAACGTGCCGTTCCATATGCTACAATTCCGCAGAAATTTACTTCAAATCGTCCTTTTTTTCATCTATTATATGTTCGTCTATTATCGAGTGTTCTTTTTCAAACTGTTGTGCATCTCTACAGTGTTGTGCTCTCTAGATCATAAACTACAATACGTTCACAATCTTCAAAAAAAAAAAAAAAAAAAAAACTGTGACGTCAAAAGTACTCTTAGTAACATCTCTTTAACCCAAACGATTCAAAAATTTCGAACTATGCGTTCGTAATTCTGCATTTTTTTCTCGCTTTGGTGGTTGTACAAAGAATAATAATAACACTTTCCAGTTTCGATATTCACTAGCCAGTGGACTTCGATCTACATTCAGATCAGTGATAGTTCTGTGGTTTTTTTCTTTCTCTGCAACTGAGACTCATCTAAAGTGAATAATGTCAGCTGTTTAAGTTTCCAGCTGATAAGGAGAACAAATTAACATAGAATGAACTGTTTGCATGCATACTGAAAAAAACCAGGATAAAACTTAATTATATTGAATTTTTCTTTTACAGCTGATTAGCTCATCTTGAATCAATGACTAATACGATTGCACTTTTAACTTTTTCCCCGCTTTCAAGCAAATAAAATAAAAGTAAATTTTTTCTTGTTTCACACAGTGTAGGTAAATAAAAAGGTACAAAATTCTATTTGGATTATATTTTTCTCATTAAGGTAAGTTGTTCGTTTATTTCTTTAATAGTGAAAAAAAAAGGTTTCAATTTGAACCATGCAAAATAATTGTTTATAAAGTATACAAATAATAATAATATTCTCGAATATTGATTTAAACTGATATATCATAGTAAATTGAAATGGCACTTGTTGCTTTTTGTTTTTGTTTGTGTAATTTAGATTATAATATAAAGAATTCACGGTAATTAAAAAAAAGTATAAATGGCTTTTTTTAATTGTCACTAAGATATGCTTTAATAATGATTTATATAGTAATCATTAAACAATTTAAATTTCTTTCTGTTTTCAATATCAATTTTCTTGCCAGTTATAGGTAAGTTGGTAAATTATATTCTGTATGTAAAAAAAAATATTAAATTAAACATTCACAGGAGAAATTTTTAATAAAGAATAAGTGAAGAAGAGAATTTTTGCATATTATTGATGAATTCTAATTTTTTTTTCCTTTTTCCTATTATGCAATGACACTTTTTTCAAATATTGAACGTATTAGTATTTTGAAAGGAGAAATGGTAATTCTATATGCATTTCTTTTAATATTTTTATAAAGGCTCATATATTTAGAAGAAACAATATTTATAATGAAAGGTATAATATAATTGTTATTATCTCTCGAAGGTTTGCCTAGATAACACATTTTTTTATGACTGAAATTTTATTTAATATATTGCATAAAAATTTTGATTTTATAATAAGGCAGACATACTTTTTCTATAAACAGGTCATGGTGTTCTTTTTATCTGCCACAAAGAATATTGCAGTCTGCAGAATGAGCGATTAATTTATTTATGTATTTACAGATATTTTTCCAAATTGTCCTTCTTTTGAAAATTAAGATATCTCTTGGTTAAGAATTAAAAATATATATATATATGGATGGATAATAATAAAAGAAAGAAGATAATATATTTGTGGTGTGAATAATTGTTCATTCTGGAGATATAGGTATTTTGTTCTTGTGTTTTTTTTTCTTTTTCATAAAAAAAAGAGAGATTGCATTCATTTATTTATTCATTTATTATATATATTTTTGCTTATAAGTAATTTTTGCAGTAAATATTTTCTGGTAAGTTACTGTGAATATTTTAGGTAAACAAAAATTTTCCCACCTGAATTTTTATTTTTTTTTAAGGTAAAGATTTATTTAGCTAATAATTTATTGCAAACAAAATATTTATATTTGCTCACTCGTTAGCCAAACATGGCCAGCAAACTAACTTTTAAAGTGACCAATTTTGATGGTGAACCCACCTTGTTACATTTTTTTTTCAATCAATTAAGAACATTGGCCCGTATACAAAAATGGAAGCACGAAGAAGCAATTCAATTTCTGGGTGGGAAATTGACAGGCCCAGCATTAACCTTTTTTACGCAAAACCCTGAAATATATAAATCTAATGATTTAGATTTCGTCGAGAAAGAATTCAGAGCATTTTTCGCTCCACCGAGTAAAACTGCAGCACTGGTTGAATTCAATAATCTATTATTATTGCCAGAAGAATCAATTAGAAATTTAGCCCATCGCATTAACACTCTCACTGCTCGCGTGCATGACACTATAACAGATAGAACGGCCCTTGATAATATAAAATTTACTAAGTTTATTTCAGCAATTCCTTCAAATTTAAGGGTTAAAATACAAGAGGAGGGAATATCAAGTTATAAACAAGCGGTAAATAGGGCACAAGCTTTACAAGAGATCATGCAGAATGAGAAAATATTGCAGCCCTGCGCATCATCTAGCTCCACAGACTCGATCGCCCTGCAGTTGAAATCACTAAATGAAAAAATTAACGCTTTGTCGTTAACAGGTAGCGAGGACAAAAATAACTCTCATAATCAACCGTCTCGCCCACAAAACTCGCATGATCAGTATAAAAAAGACTTAAAAAAAAGACACACTGGTCATAGCTATTACCGCACAAATAAACATAACAAATCGAATTCTCCACCCACTTGTCAGTTATGTTTGAAACGTGGCCACACTGCAAAATTTTGTTTTAAATGGAGAAGATCTAATGCGAATAGAGGTGGATATCAAAATTACAAATTCAATCCAAATTTTCGCAAAAAAAGTAATCAGAAAGGGGAATCTTTAAACTATTAAGGAGATGTAATTTAGCTGATGGCTTTGCATCTCAGGATAACATTTTAACATCAGCAACTTGCCCTACATTCCCATGGTCGTTTGATGAAACTCTTCCAAAAATTTCTAAGGAAAGACTAGTCAATTCGGTCGCTTCACAGACCACAACAAACATAAAAATGACCAGGAATGGGTCGTCACAAACAGTGCACAGATCAACTGAAAGTTCATCGCAAACTGTATCGCCAAGTGACGAAAAGAAAGTTGAGGTTATTTCAAATGTGAATAATAGTTCCCCAACACTCCCCCTTATAAAGGCCTCTATAGCAAGAACAGACACAATTTTACTTTTAGACACAGGGTCGACAATTTCCCTTTTATCACAGTCCCTTTTCGATTCTATTAAGGACAGTCTTAAATATAAAAGGTTAGGCACAACAGTTACTCTTAAAACAGTAAATTCCGATGTTGATTTCACCGCATGTATAAAAGCATCAATCAGAATTCACCACAAATCTTTTAGCCACAACTTTTATATTGTTGACATTCCCGATACGTCTAGTTTTCAAGGAATATTAGGATTTGATTTTATTCATAAACACAGGATCATAATTGATGTTCACAAAAATAGAATGTCAACAAATGAATTTCATGTGCCATTACTTAGTGCGTCAGCTGATGGCAAAGACATAAATCTTCTAAGTGAACATGTAAACTCTCCGTCAAATTCAGTCAAAACGATTCGCCTTGCACATAAATTAAAACTTGAACCACATGAGAAAACATGGATTTCCATCGACACTGATTCTTTAAACCCTTCAATGCAGTACTGTTTTGAAAGCACTATTTCTAATAAACAAATTATTTGTTATGACAGTCTGCTAGGTAACAATAATGATGTTGAATCGGTCGATCAGGAAAATCATAACAAACACCTACAAAAATCACATCTATACGTAAACAAAAATGCACGAATAGGAATTTTATATGAGGTCTCGGAAATTATGGAACCATTTAAAAGTGACAATTTTTCACAGACCATGAAGTCATGCGACAACATCAACAGCTTCAATATCCAACCTCATGATAATTTACAACAGTTTATTTGCAATTATATTCAAGCTTCAGATGAGGTCTTAAAAAAAGAAAGGAAGATTTAACAATACAAGACTTCAAATTGGAACATCTAGACACTCAACAAGCAAAAACCTTAGGCTCATTACTGTTAAAATACTATAGTTCTTTTTCGAAATCAATGAAAACATTAGGTCATACAGACAAGGTTGTTCCAAATCTCAAATTCATTAATGACTACCCAATCAAAACATTACCTTTTCCGGTACCACAATCATTATACCAAGAAATGAAAGAGCAAATAAATCAACTTCTGGAAGCAAATATTATTGAACGTAACTGTTCAGAATGGGCATGTCCTATTTTGCTGGTTAGAAAGAAGTCTGATGGGTCTGCAAAACAAAAATACAGACTAGCTCTTGATTTAAGAATGCCAAATTCCGGCTTACAAGGATCTTCTTATCCACTTCCCAAAATACAGACCATTATTTCAAATTTATCTGCATATAAATATTTCACTTCGTTAGATTTTCAACAGGCCTATCATCAGATTAATTTACCTGAAAAATATCAAGATCCACTTACATTCACATGCATTTATGGTACTTTTCGTTTCAAAAGATTGGTATTTGGATTAAAAAATAGCAGTAGTTTCTTTCAAAATTTAATGGACACTATTATTGATGAATTAGAAATAGAAGGTATTTTTACATATCAAGACGATTTGATCTTTGGTTCTAATTCTTTTGAGGAAACATGTGCAAAATTACAGAAAGTACTTGAAATTTTATCGAAATATAATTTAACGCTCTCGCCCAATAAATGTTCATTTCACAAAACCGCTGTTGACTACTTAGGTTTTCACATTGAAAATCATTCCATTTCTCCAGTCCAATCAAATATTGTCAAAATAAATTCTTTTCCTACACCGACAACAAAAAGACAATTAAAAAGGTTTATTGGTCTTGTCACATTTTATAAATCTCTAGTTCCTTCATTTTCAAACCTCATCCAACCACTTATAGATCTCACTACACCAAAAACAACATTTAAATGGACTCAAAAACATCAAAAATTATTTGATCAAATGCAACAGGTGTTTTTTAATTCTCCCATGGTTCGTTTACCCGATTGGTCTAAAACTTTTTATGTAAACACGGATGCGTCAATTATAGCCATAGGAGGTGCTCTGTTACAGGAACATGAAGGACAATTACTTCCCACTGCATTTTTTTCAAAATCTCTTAAACAGTCTGAAAAACGTTATCCAGCACTAAAACTTGAATTAATGGCCATTTACAAATCAGTAATCGCTTTTAAATACTACCTATATAACCGAAAGTTTGTAATTTTATCCGATAGTGCTCCTTTAAAAAAATACAAGAAAACAACTAATCCCGCTGACATAACAACTAGATGGTTAACAGAATTATCAGAATATACATACACTTTTGATCACATTCCCGGTTCTTCAAATGTACTTGCAGATTATTTGTCCAGATGTTCTTTCGAGAAAAACACAATTGACTTAAATTCCAACCCAGAGCTTATCAATGAACCATATGCATTGCCAATTGTAGATAATGATCTTCCAGACACTAATAATGATCATTTATCATACAGTACACATTCTCTAAATTACTTAGTTATTGGTAACAAGGATAAAAAAGAGCCTTTATTGGAAATTTCAAATGAAACATTTGTAAACGAACAAAAGAAAGACACAAAATTTTCCGAAATTTACAACGAAATTATGCAAAATGGCTCATCGAAACAATTCCCTATGTACTTCATTCATCCCGATTCAAAGGTTTTAATGTTAAAAAAAGAAAATATTTGTAATGACACCTTTTCTTACCACATTATTGTCCCAAATTCATTAAAAGCCAAGGTTCTAACAATATGTCATTTTTCGCATTTTGGATTAACAAAAACCTATGCATTTGTCACAAAAAATATTTTTGGAAAGGAATGTATGCTGACACTTTAAATTTTGTAGCGTCTTGCACAAAATGTTTACAGGCAAAACATCACAAAACTCCACTTGCTCCACTACAACCTACATACACACCTACGCATCCAGGAGACACAGTCAGTGTTGATTTGGTCGGTCCCTTTACTAATGGACAGTCGGTATTGACAGTAATTGACCATTTTTCTCGACACCTAGAACTCTTCCCTTGGCGTACCATCACTTCTGAAAAGATAATTAAATGTTTATTCAGTTACATAACTATCTTTGGAAGACCTTCCGTAATTTTGTCAGATTTGGGAAAACAATTCACTTCACACATATACGACAAATTTAACGACACATTAGGCATAAAGGTGCGTCATTCCAGTGTAGCAAGGCCACAAAGCAATGCCGTGTCAGAGCGAGTTAATAAATCAATTAAGTACTCAGTTTCTACTTTACTTCAAGAAGGTCATACTTTTGAAAATGCTTTATCAATTCATAAATCTCTTTATAATGGATCTCTACATTCCTCCACAAAATATTCTCCCAACTTGCTTCACTTTGGAAGAGAACTATCCTTAATATTTGATACTTATGACCATAATGTCAATCAGGTTCTAGACAAAGATTTTGAAGCTTACAAATTGTTACAAGATTTAAATTCTATTTACAGGAAAGCATATAATAACATCAAAGACTCTCAAAACAAAAGAAATGATCATTTTTAAAAACGTGCTAAACTAAGAAAAATTATGAATAAAGATATTGTGTATTTAAAATCGGTAGATAAGTTCAAACCAAGATATTCTGGACCTTACATTGTTATACACAAATATTCACCTGTCTCTGTTTCAATCAAACGCTTACATGCACCTGATGACTCTGCTTTTAGAGTACACATTGATAGGTTAATCATCGCTCCACCAAGAAGCGATCACTTACTTACAAGTCATGATGGTTACAATAAGATTAACTCTCCAACTTATTCAACACGTTATAATTTAAGACAAACTAAATTTTGTATAGTATGTAGAATATATACATATCTGTAGATCAAATACAAGGTTGCAGAAAAGAGCTGGAGTACTATTTCGGCTATGGATGGTAATTGCTGAAATCTGGTTTTCAAATGTGCTATGCGTTTTTTAAAATCTAAGCTTGATGAATGATTTTTCTTTTTTGTCAGTATTTAAAAAAGTTATTGTATATAATCTTAACTATTATCTGCAAGGTATTTGTAAAAATCTATTAGAAAACTTTTATAAAGTTTTTATTAAATCAACAAAATATTTTTCAGAATGACGAAAAAAAAAATGATTACAGTTTTTATTGGGAAAGTTCCATAATAAGCAAATTTTCATTTCATTTTATTTTATTTTATTTTTTTTTGCGTGAATAGCTTGTTTTTAAATTTAATTTCATTGTTATAACCTAGTTTTTTTATGTCAAACATTCATACTTAACTTTAAACATTTGCCTCCATGTTTACGGAACTGCTATTTGTATAATTAACTTTATAAAAACCATGTTTATATACTTAAATGTATATGCATCAGAACAACTATTATCTAAACTCTAAAGGTCCCTGGCTCGAATCCTGCCTTGGACACTTTTTCACTCAGTCAGAAATTTACAACTCGTTATTTACCAATTAGAATAACTGTGTTAAATTTAATATAGTGATGAGTACGTAGATACCATATTTGTTTCTCAATCATACTCATCGGTAAATACCGGGTGAACTAAAAGTTCGTTAAAACTTTAAAAATTCACAAAAAGGGAAGAAATTATTATAAAGAAGTGTGGTTTGCAAGAAAAGGCTCATGAGGTAGTCGGATATTTTTAGCAGTAAAAAAATCTTTAGTTAAAAAAGTCACCTGTAGATGACGCTAACATGCGAGATATTCAGCAGAATTATGCAAATTAATCCTGCAATAAAAGACCGGGCTACACGAGAATTTCTCATTCGCTTTTAGAATGTTATCATTACCCGATCGAGCGTTTTGGTGAAGTTGTTCTATTTGAACGGAGAGTCTGAAATTCATTCCGACATATTGCATTCAGCTGTAACAGGCGTTGTGAGTCGCCTTAGTTGTGTCGTACAATGTTCTGGAGGTCATGTTGAATAATTGTTAATGCAAGAATGAATGGATGGAGCGTACTGTTGATATGTTCATTGTGTTTCGGGTCGTCAGCGCCCTCTACCGTTGACAATTTTAACAAAAAATTTTTTTCGCTGCTAAAAAACATTCGACTACCTTGCAAATGGTAGCCGAATGACCCCCTTTCTTGCAAACCGCACTTCTTTATCATAATTTCTTCCCTTTTTTATGAATTTTTAAAGTTTTAATGAACTTTTGGTTCACCCGGTATATCATATTAATTGAATTTTTTCAACTGAGCGAAAAAATGCCCAAGCCGGAATTCGAACCCATAACCTTTGACTTAAATTGCCAAATGTTCTATCGATTGAGCTACCTGGGCCGACAACCAGCTGGCATATTTTCGCTCAGATAACTTTAGCGAACTATGGCCGCCGCCGGTTGTTGGTCAAGGTAGCTCAATCGTTAGAGCATTGGCAATTTAAGTCATTATTAAATTATGATTATACGTTGAATAAATCAATTTAGAAATCCTAAAAGTTAGTTTAAATAATACAACATTAGGTATTAATTTTATGTATACTGTTTACATGAGCAGTGAAATCACGTAAAATGTAATTTAGAGTAGAAGAACATACTTTTAGTTTCAGAAAACTTTGATAAAACTTTTGAGGATTTTTTCATAGAATAGCACTGTTCTTTTTATTTCTTTGTTTTAAAAAAATGTTATTAATTTTAAGAATGTATCTCTCTATTCCAGAAAAAAATATATAACTAATGCCGATGCTGACGAATTAAATTTATTGTTACCTTTTCACTTTTTCGGATTAAACTGAAAAAAATAGTGCATCTAAAAACATGAAAACCGGTAGTTTTATATAGAAATGTATGGTAAACATGTTGAAGCAGACAGTTTTTAAATCGAAGAATTATTTTAAGCGCTATTTAATGTTTAAATCTGTCAAGATAGTTGAGTTGTACATAAGTTTTACAGGATCAAAAATGTTATTCTTCTTTATTCTTATCACTATTAGGTATAGTGATTTAACCTTCTTTTGCAGGCATATGTTTGACTAAATTGTGGTGTGCAGTGTTCAATTATTTTTAACATTACATTAATGTTTTAAGTTTTTTTCAATTTTTTTATTCAAAATGTCATTATCAGAATAAAGATTTAATTCATAGTTTGAAATAGCTGTTTTTATCTACTGTTGCCAAATTAAAAAAAATCTCAAATAATAACACTTTTCATTTGACACTCATTTCGAAATGTTTTTATCTACTGTTGCCAAATTTAAAAAATCTCAAATAATAACACTTTTCATTTGACTTTTCATTTGAAAAGTATATTGACATACGTGACTATTAAAAATGAAAGAAAATGTTAAAGTAATTAAATTATTATGTGCGAAAACCATTTAACCTTAAAATTTTGATTTACGTTATATGTAAAAATATATATTTAAAATAATTTTCTATAGTAACTAAAAGAAATCTTTTCTTCTAGACTTTATAAATATCCGGGAGGCAGTGAATTTTTTTTAAACGGTTTTATTCAAACTGATTTTCAAATGTGCAATTAATCTTACTTAATCAATCATGAAAGCAGCTATCAGATGTCGCGACAACGGCGGATGCAGCTTTGGGATCGAAAAATCCCCTCGTCAAAGGGAAATGAATGGTAACTCGATTACACAAGATCACCACTGATCGTTATAATATCATTGAATCTTCTGTAAACGGGTAATCTTTTTAAAATAGAGCAAATCAGAGTGTTTTTAGAGACTGCGGTGTGGGGAGGGGAGTTTCCGAGTGGAACTCGTAGAAGGCGGAGCTCCCTACACTGATAAAAATTACGCTTTCAAATCTGAGTAAATCGATGTTTTTATTTTGTTAAGAATCTTTTTTGTTTCAAATAGGACGACACAATGCTCTCAATTCGGAAATATCAGAAATATTCAGAATATTGGAACAGAGACCTACTCAAAACTGAGCACATAGAGGTCAGTTCATTCTCATTTTTGAAACATGGACATACTCAAAAATGATTAGAATCAGTTCAAACTCCTTTTCGAAACATGGAAATACTCAAAACTAAGCACATAGAAGTCAGTTCATACTCATTTTTGAAACATGGACATACTCAAACATGATTAGAATCAGTTCAAACTCCTTTTCGAAACATGGAAATACTCAAAACTAAGCACATAGAAGTCAGTTCATACTCATTTTTGAAACATGGACATACTCAAAAATGATTAGAATCAGTTCAAACTCCTTTTCGAAACATGGAAATACTCAAAACTAAGCACATAGAAGTCAGTTCCTACTCATTTTTGAAACATGGACATACTCAAACATGAGCACACGATGTTTTATTCCTGAGTGTGTGCATGTTTTTAGAAATGAGTCTTTACATGTTTCAAACTTGAGTAATTTTGATTCGGAACCATTTTGACTATGCGACCTACTCAGATTTGAGTATTTTTTGCTGAGTTTTGAAAATGTTGTTTTTAGAGTGTACTGTTGAGATTTCAAAAACTCCCTTCACAAAATTATTTTCAACAGCGCTATATGAAATGCAAAGCAAAAGTGTGATTATTTTTTCAATAGTTTAAAAATTAACTGAATTCTAAAAGTAAAAAAATAAGAGTTTCGGAATTAAAAACTTGATATATGTTTCAAATTTTGACAGTGAAAATTACTAAAGTTTTTCTTTTAGAGTGGGCGGTGGCTGCAAAAACTCTCAACTCACTGAAGTTACGAAAATTGTTATTTTGTAGAAATAGTTGACAACGCAAACATGCGAAAAACAATGGTCTGTCAACTCCTATATTGGTGAGTTTTGTGTATTGGAGGGTGTATTCACTTACCCCCTCAAGCTTACCTACAAACGCATTAGTTCACGAATGAAATTCTTGTATTAAAAAAATACCCCGATTATCATATTATGACGGAACTGATATGCCACGATATATCTTGGTGGGTACCGCGGGAAGATCAAATTTTAGCGGTTTAATTTTAGGGTCTCAATCACCTCATCGACTTCACGGGTGAGCGTGGTGTCAAATAAAATATAACAAGTTGGAAATTGTACGTCAAACGTGACAAACGAGGTGCGTTCGTACTATAACTAGTTATATAAATATTCAGATCTTGATAATTTTTTATTCTGTGAAATGAATTATATCGTCTGCAGATTCATTTCTGTCTTAAAATAAGTATCTCGATCGCTTGACGATTAAACCTCGGAAGCTCCTATAACAAGAAAGCACCGATTTTTTTTTTTAATTCAAATTTCTTAATAAATATTTTTATTAATATCGTCTAAAGTTTTGATTCGATTTCATAAAATTTGAAATGTCTCGACAAAATTCTGCAAAGATAATACATCTTAAATTTCAAACCATTCGTTTGGGTAGTTTTATGCGTTGTTATATGCGGATAGACGGACGGACGGACCAGACAACGACAATAGGTGCTACGTATTTATATAATTACGAACGCACCTCAAAAGGTGTACTTTTCTAATTTTTTGGTCTACCAAATGAACACCTGTCTCTTTCGTCCGACATACTACTTTTATTCGGGCTTGACATATCTGAATTAGATTACTAACAGATGTATTACAAACATACAGCTCATTTTTAAATTCTTCCGTCATAGTTGCTTAAACATTCCAAAATAATTGAAAAAAAAAATATCAGTTCGGTTCGTCTCTCAATCTGTCTAACTGTCAGTTCGTCTTACTCTTCTTCTTGACAATTCGTCTGCTTGTCTATTCTGTAATGTTCCTAAATACATTTGGATTGTCACGAAAATCGATATATGATACCGAGTTTTACCATAGAATGATCCGTAGTATTTATTATTTGTTTACAGGGACGCTCCAAGAATTCAGATACATTTTGGTTTATTGCCGATAATAGTTTTAACTACATTTTAATGACATTACAGTGCATCAAATATAACGAAAATTATATGTCATATTGATGCTTACTGCAGTTGTTTTCCTGTATGAAATAGTGAACGTAGCATTAATCATTCTTTTACAGGAACAAACAAAATAAATCTATTATGTTACTGCATATAGGAAGCGGTAACAAAAACGATTTAAAGTATATTTTATCACTGCTATACAACATAATGAATTTGATATACTTTACTGGGATACACATTAATATACATTTTGCACATAACATTTATTGTTTCTTGCAAAGCCTGTGCTCTACGTGGCCCCTGAGCCCTGTGTGGCCATGTTTACAGGACCGCAAAAAACAATTACGATCTATGATCGAAATTCGGTGGAAGTGCATTTTCATTTGTGTATTATGCGTTTTCTAAAATTTTGTTTCAGATATCCCTTTCACTATTATAGTAAGGATAAAGTCTTTCAATAATAGTCTTACAGTGTTGAAAAGTATTTTTGTCATCTATTCGTGTTACATGATTTCTCTTTCTTGTGTATGGCAAGATGTATGTATGGTATAAACTTTCTTGTGTATAGCAAGATGTATGTATGGTATAAACTTTCTTGTGTATAGTATAAACATATGCAATATTGAAAAAGAATACTTACTTTAATTACATTGCGACATTCTAAATATTGAAATCATTAATTAATGTCAGGATAATGCATCTACTCATTAAAGAGATTTAACGATTGAATTAAATCTTTCTTTTAATCTATAATAATAAAGGGATAAATTCGTGTGTGTGTATGTATGTGTATGTGTGTAATCTGTCTGTCCAGAGTTTTCTGAACAGATCGGTGCACTCAGACCTACAAGCTTTGAAGGTACCCGTATGTCTCACATTAAGCACCTCGAAGCCAGTTTCTGAATAGATTTTTTTTTTAATTTAATTTCTTATGCAATATTTAGTACTTTTTGCGTTTCACGGCGATTTTATCATATTAGTAACAGGAATCCGGTTTCAATGCTTTATCCCAATATAGTAATTTTGGTTCTATTTTCAATAAAATTAATTAAAAATATGTACAGCGATTTTTGAATTTTTAGCGAATTTTTTTTATACGAGGTTTAGCTTTTTAGGGTTTCGTTCATCTCACGAAACCCTATTACCCCCGCTCCGGTGTCTGTCCGTCACAGAGCCATTCTTAAAAAGTATGTAACTTACAGAGTTGAAACTTAGTGTATAAATCTGAATAGCAGCTGTGAAGAGCTCAAAATATTAAAATTTGAAAAATTTGTATTATTTTAATAAATAGAGATAAAAAACCAAAATTCTAACAGCCTTTTCCTATTAAATTGAAATATTTTTCGTTATAGCAGATGCCAAAGATTTAAAATCCACAATGAAATTCTTTCTACAATAATTAATTTTCTATCAGACGATTTTCACGTGAAAAATGAAAATGAAATAAAAAGTTTCACCCATTGAAAAAAATATAAATCTACCCTATATATATAAAATCCTAATGAAACGAATTTGTGAAACGATTTTATGAAACGAATTTATGAAACGATTTTATGAAACGACTGATTAAACGACTGATTATGTTTCAGGGCTATTTTTAATAAAATATTAAACGCTTGATGGTGAAATTAATACCAATTGTTCATAAAAATCCGCGGATGTCAAAACTGGTAATAGAATTTTGAAATTGGAATTAGTTTTCGAGATATTAATTTTTTTCTAATTTTAATGACATTTCTGTAATGATGGCAACTAATTACTCAGTTTTTTGTGACAAAAAAGGGAAAAAAATTGAAAAGGATCCCGATAGGGATTATTGATTTCTTTTTATTCGTCATTTTCAAATTGAAATTGGATTTATCTTTTATTTCAATCGATAATGAAGACAAGATTGTGATTAAATTATGTTTTTCAGTAAAATCTGAAAAAAAAATCACATTTCTATCGTCAGGATTCAATCGTCTCTCAGCATTTAATTTAATTTATAAACTGAAAATGTTTTGAATAAATTCGTCCAAATGACGTCATTTAGGTAAACGCAAAAGAAAGGGAGGAAAAGGAATTAATAGTAATTATTATTTATTGATATCATTTTGTTATTTTTTTGTAAAATTTAATTAAACGATTTTATAAAATCATTAATTTGTATATTTGAAACTAATATATAAAATAATAATTGCCCAACTGAACGGAAGAATAAAATATCCTGCTTGGTTTTCTATCCTGCTTGGTTTGTTCCGCCAAGCTTTTTAAAAAAGCGTCAAGACCCCTATAATAGAAAAGCACCAAAAGTTTATTGGGTTTGTTTTCATAACTTTTGGCAACAAATCTATGTATATTAACGAATCTATCCCTTTTTGAAGCTCGAATTACGCCAAACCTAAAAGAAAAGGATCCTATAATGGAAAAGTACCCGATTTTCTTATGGACAATATTCAAGTGAAATAACATGGTGTAAAATTATCGGGGATAGCAAATTTGTTTAAATATCTCATCAATTGATGCCGAATAAATGCAGGCATACATGCACAAAATATTTAATTAATTTTGTATGATAAATAATTATTAGAAAATTCGTATATACATATTAATTAAAAAAAAATAATTTACATATTTAAAATAACATGAAAATATGCATGATGGTGCACTAAAATAGGGAGAAAATTAAAACCTGTTACTGAAAATGTCTATAACATAGTACTTTTCAATACCGTGGTTCTTAATGTTATTCACAAGAAGATGGAATTTTTCTCATCCTTAAACGCAAAGGAAGAATAGAATACAGATCGTTGTTATAAAAGTCCGACAGGTAGCCACAATTTAAACCTAACCATTTTATACAAGTTGGTTTTCACGTTGTAATTGATTTTACTTATCATTTCCGAAAACAGTCGTCAGTTGTCGCAACAGCTGTGTATGAGGCCATGATAATCAAAAAATGCCCCATTAAAACGTTAAAAGCATGGCAACTCAATTACAGATTTACCAATATTTATAAAATAAAGCACGCTGTCATGTTTTTAGAGGCCTCGAAGTCTGAGCGGGGGTTGGCGAGCGTAGCTCGCAGGGGGTAGGCCCCCTAGTATGAAATAAAATTGATTGGCATCATAGTCGTAATAAAACGGAAAATGTCTAAGATTTCTCAATAATACAAGGAGTATGAGTATGTGTAAGTGGACAAAGCAGATTAATAACACGTCATTAGAGAATTAAAAAGAAAATCTGACGTCATATAGGAAGTTTAACTAATTTTTCAAATGTTTGAGAATAATACAAAGCGAGTATCAATATAAATAATAGAGAATAGTAAATTTATGAGTTTGAGAAACATATTGAATCGTGATAAAAATACGATTATGGAAATATTCGCATATTTTAGCATTTCGAAGGTGTACAATTTGTTTAATTTTGAAATTATTTTTTTAAATATTGCATTTAGTCCGTATGACGGGTATTATTATGACAGAATATAATATCGGGCTTGGACCGCTATCCGGCTGGTTTAGATATTTGAAAAAAAGAAAAAAATAGACCGGTAAATTTTTACTTTATAAAAAACATGACTTTTTTTTTGTTGTTGTTGCTAAATGAAATTTGTTTGAATTTATTAAAGAAAGGATAAAGTGTTTTGAAAGGAATATTAAACGAAACCCTTTGAGCGATCTTCGATCACACTTACCCACTTGTTTTGGTTTTGCGGTGAGTTTTTGACATTCGTCAAAAATAATTAAATTTCATATCTTTAACTCATTATAGACATTTTTTATCTCGGCGACTTTTGAATTTTTCGCGAATTTTGTTTTTTTTTTCATGAAAATCATGAGTGTTTTTTAATGCGATCATTTTAATGTTTTTCTGCGTTTCGTGGTAGTTTTTTTTTTTTTTTTTTTTTTTTTTACATTTGTAAAATGAATCCAGTTTCAAATTTTAGCCCAATGTAGTCATTTTTTTTGTGCTTTTATTTAGCATTTTTCGCATTTTGCGGTGATTATCATTATTATTTTTTAAAGAGTAAAATTCTCCGGTAAAATTTATCACTGCCATGATTGAATTCAAGTTGAAAAAATACCAATCGGCTCCTATAGCAACATGTACGGCGATGCTGAAAATTTTAATTTAATCTATGTCGAACTAAAAAATCTCAATCATTCATGGATCGTTTGTTTATAAACTGGAGCGAGCATAGACGCACGGTTGTAAGTCGCCAATGACAACGGGGACCCTAAACGCAGATTTGTTTAATTCGAAGTTCATTTTGGAAAAACCAATGATCGCTAGATCAAATAATTTTAAAAACTAATCGTTGGGGGCCACCGTAATACTTAACCATCATAAATATGCATAATATAAAATATGTAAATAAAACATGTGTAAACTATTTATAAAATGCATTGCAATTAAGAAACAAAATTTAAACTTTTTTTAAATATTTTTAAAAGATTTATTCATATAAATAATTATACAAATCTGTACACTTAAAAATCACCAAACATTCCATTTCTAAGCAAACATTTAAACAAATGAACAATAATAATAGATAATATATAACATATAATCTTATATATAATATACAATATAATAAACGAATATGAATAGTTTAATAGAGGTAGATAGAGTGTTTAAAATCGTGGCTTGATGACGTCATAAACTTTAAATGCTCTATTACTGAATTGTGTAAAAAGAAAAATCCTTATAGCTCCAAAAATGATAATCTTATTAACTAAGAGTTTACTGCGTCGGATTAAACATCTCATTTTCAATTAAAATATACATTTGAATTGAAATTGGAATGAATCACAATGTCATCAAAGATCGAAGAGGGTGGAAATAGGATTATAAATATCTCAGCAACTCATTATCCGATCGACTTCATTATTTATGCAAAATTTATGTTTTTTTAATTGTCTTTTATAGTCACTCCTTAAATTAAACAATTTCGAAAATTTTTATAAACCTTTTATCAAAACGAATATTTGGATATCCGAAACAAAAAATTCTGTATAATCAAGGTTACTGCAATTCAATAGGCTTCTTCTCATTATTACATACTAAGTACATACCAAATTTTAAGTCTATCTCAATTTGTTCGGGAGATAGAGCGTTTACAGACACACACACAGACAGACGGACGGCAATTTTACGCATCATCATACGCATTATCATACGCAGTATAGGGTAAGTCTTGTAATCGTTTTAAAAGTCGAAACATTTTTTTTGGCGGATTTACACGTTTCAGACACTGGAGATTCCGAAAAAAATATTTTTAGAAAAAAAAAATTGCCGTCCGTCTGTGTGTCTGTCTATACATCTGTGTGTTTGTGTGTCTGTAAACGCTCTATCTACCGAACAAATTGAGATAGAGACTTGGAATTTGGTATGTACTTAGTATGTAATAATGGGAAGAAGCTTATTAAATTTCAGTCACCTCGATTATACGGAACTATTTTTTTTCGGACTCTCAAAATATCCGTTCTGATAAAATGTATATAAAATATTTCGAAATTGTTTATTTTAGGGAGTGAATATAAAAGACAATAAAAAACATAAATTTTGCATAAGAATGAAGTCGATTGGTTAATGAGTTGCCGAGATATCTATAATCCTATTTTCAACACTCTTCGATTTTTTATGAACCTGTATTTCATCCAAATTTCAATCCAAAGCTATATTTTAATTAGAAATGAGATGCTTAATCCGACGCAATAACCCGTTAGTTAATAGGATTATTATTTTTAGAGTTATAAGGATGTTTCTCTTACGCAATTCAGTAATAGAACATTTAATGCAAGGCCAACGAAAAAGACAGGCTACCGCGGTGCATTCCACTTATCTTTTTTTACAGACCGCTAGAGTGACGTGATGCTCTTTTCGTACACCTGCATTGGTGCATTCGAGCATCACGTGACTCCCGCGGTATGCAACAATCGGTATGTAAAAAAAGATACGCGTAAAGCACCGCGGTAGCCTTTCTTTTTCGTAAGCCTCGACTTAAAGTGTAGGACGTCATCAAGCCACGATTTTATTCGAATCGCAATGCATTTTATAAGTAGTTTGTGTTTTATTTTCATGTTTCATATTATTCATATCCATGATGGGTAAGCATTACTGCGACCCCCAACGAATAGTTTTTTTCTAAAAATATGTTTTTCGGAATCTCCAGTGTCTGAAACGTGTAAATCCGTCAATTTATTTTTTCGTTTTTTAAAATGATTACAAGATTTACTATATACTACGTATGATGAATAAGTAATATAAATTAGTAATCAACCGTAAAGGATAAAGCTTTTGAAATATACTATGTGTATACACTGTAAAAAAGACAAATGTTTCTTAATTTACGGAAATAAGATATAACCACAAACATAAGTATACAATAACCTCCTCCGAGTTATCCACGATCTCAAAAAGCGTTCGTTATCTTTAGAAACCTCAGAAACCAATATATTTTAGTGATTTAAAGAAGCATTTATGACAGCAAAGTTTCTTTTGATGCCACTGATTTTCGGAAACGTTTCTGAGTCGTTTATACAGTGCGTTAACCACTTTTATCACCCGAAAACAGTTTTTTAAGATTCAATCAATTATTAGTTAAACATTTTCAGTTGCGTAACTGAATTTATACATGCGAGAGTAAAAAAATAACCTTAATTTTAATGCTAATGTTAATGCTGTTCATTTTACATGTTTCTGTGCAAAACATGTTTGTAGAACATTAAAATATTTACTTCAAAATTGATAGCATCCGGAAAACCTATATTCTAGGTTGATAAAACTGAGCAATACACGATAAAAACTACTCGGAAGCGTGTCTGAAAATAAATAACAGCAAACGAAATTTTGCTTTTATAAATGCTTCCTTAGCTCTTGAAAATTATTTGTTTCTGAGTTTTCTGACGATAAAGAATCCTTTTTGAAATCATGGGTAATTCGGAAGAGGTTGTTGTACATTTTCTTTCGTGGTTACATTACATGTTCCTAGATTAGAAAACATTTGTATTTTTACTTACCCATCATACGTAGTATAAGGTAAGTTTTTACCAGTTTTGCCCAGAATGTTGAGAAATTTCACCAGTGTGCTACTCTTATATCTTTTGAAGAATGAATAATTTATTTCTCCGCACAGTGTTATGTTAATTCTGTTGAAGGAAGTATTTGCTTACACATCATACGTATACAGTAAGTCTTGTAATCGTTTTGAAAATCGATTATTTTTGTTTGATGGATTTACACGTTTCAGACACTGGAGATTCCGAAAAACATATTTTTAGAATAAACATTTTGCCGTCCATCTGTCAGTGTGTGTGTCTGTAAACGCTCTATCTCCCGGAATATCAGTTTCGTTATGTTTTATGAACTGCAACATCATTAAAGTGTACTTGAAACTATTATTGTGAATAGACCATAATGTATCTGAATTTGTTTTAACGTCCCTGTAAAAGGTTAGTAAATGCCACAGACTACAAAATGGCTAATGTAAAAGAGGCCTGGTATACAGAAGTACAAATACTTACTAATTTTTATTTAAAAGTAGTAAATACAGAATATTATGAATAAGAACGCCTCCTGTGAACTATTGAATGTTCAGTATGTTGTTATTCATACTATTCTGTATTTACTACTTTTAGATAAAAATTAGTAATCATTGGTACTTCTGTATACCGGGCCTCTTTTATCTTGACAACTCTGTACATGTTCAATAGGTAACATTATATAGTAAACCTAGGAACCATATATTGATTTAGTGGCAATCAAAATATATTTACGAACGTTAGATAACAAACAATCAGATTGTCAGACAAACCGAGCTGATAAATACTTTCAACTGAGTTGAAAAGATTTAACAAAAATGTCGGGAAGTGTTAAAAATTAGTCGTATCCTTGAAATACATCTATTAGTAGTCAAAGACAGATACGTGAAACCTAAATAAAAGTAATCTATCTGACAAAAGTGCCAGTTTGCGAGCTGTCAGAGCATAAAATATGAAAAGTACACATTTTTACCTTTAATTGGACACCCAGTTTATCCATGAAGTTGATGAAGTGATTGGTATCCTGAAAATTAACCACTTAAATTTTCTCTGGCTGCATACACTCCAAGATATGACGTGGCAAATCAGTTCTATTGTAATATGCTAATCGATGCAGAATAATTCTATTTAATGCAGGAATTTCATCCCTGAACGATGGAGTTTATAGGTGAGCCTGAGAGGGTGCTGGAAGCCCCTATCCCCATATACAAAACACAAGAATATACGGGTTGGCAGACCACCGTTTTATACACCTCTGTGTTCTCAACCATTGCTTCAACATTATATTTTTCGTGAACTCGATGGAGTGATGGTTTTTGCAGTTGCAGCCGTGTGTATTTCTTGAAGAGTATTGTTTTTCTTTCCGTAAAAACATGAAAAATAAGATATTCATAACTTAATTTTCTTTTACAGATGAGATGAAAAAGTACAAGTACTACATAAATACAGTACAGCCATCACCAGTAAAAATATGTGACTGAGCTCTTGTTTATAGCAATGAAAAAGTATTCAATACTTCAGGAAAATTAGGATTTCGTAATAGTGTAAATCATGAAATATTAGTCTATGATGGTAGCTGTGACAAAAATGTCACTGAAGATATAAATGAAATCAACTTCACTGCGGATGAGATTCCTTGTGATCAAGGCAAACATACCAGTATTGTAACTACAAAAGTAATTATTCGAAAACCTGTAGATGATGTATGTGACAAACCAGCTGCTAGAAACATAGACGAAACCGGTTACCCTGCGGATGAGATTTCTTGTGATCAAGACAAACATAGAAGAGTTCCAGATAGAAAAGAAAACATTCGAAAACCTGTAGATGATGTATGTGACAAACCAACTGCTAGAAACATAGACGAAACCGGTTACCCTTCGGATGAGATTTCTTGTGATCAAGACAAACATAGAAGAGTTCCAGATAGAAAAGAAAACATTCGAAAACCTGTAGATGATGTATGTGACAAACCAGCTGCTAGAAACATAGACGAAACCGGTTACCGTGCGGATGAGATTTCTTGTGATCAAGACAAACATAGAAGAGTTCCAGATAGAAAAGAAAACATTCGAAAACCTGTAGATGATGTATGTGACAAACCAACTGCTGGAAACATAGACGAAACCGGTTTCAGTGCTATTTCTTGCAAACTAGACAAACATGTCAGCATCGCAGATGCAAAAGAAATAATTCGAAAACCGATAGACGATGTGTGTGATGAAAAAATCGTTGAAACAATAGATGAAATCGAATTCATTAATAATGAGAGCATGATTTCTTGCAATATAGACAAACATATGACTATCGCAAAAGCAAAATAAATCATTTGCAAACTCATTGACGATGTATGTGTCGAAGCCGTTACGGAAAAAGTAGATAAAATCACTTTAACCGTGGATGAGAGTGTGATTTCTTGCGATCTGAACAGACATGGCAGTATCACAGGTGAAAAAGCAATTATTTGCGAATCGAAAAATGATGTCTGTGACGAAGTCGTCGTTCATAAAATAGATAAAATTGGTTTAACTGTGGATGAAAGTGCGATTTCTTGCGATCTAGGCAAATACATCAGTATCGAAGATGCAAAAGAAGTTAATCGCAAAGCTATACCTGTTTTTGAAGAAGACATTGCTAAGAAAATAAATAAAATAAAATCCACTCGGGATAAGATTGAAATTTTGGGCGATCTAGACATCGCAGATACAAAAAAAAAATCATTCACAAAACATACAAATGCACATTATGTGATTACAGCACAAAAAATACTTCTAATATCCGAAGACATGTAGATGCAGTGCATGCTAGAAAGAGGCCTCATAAATGTTCTAAGTGTAATTACAGAGCATCACAAGCTGCAGATCTTAGGAAGCACATAAATGCCTTGCATGAAGGATTAAAACCCTACAAGTGTCAACAGTGCAATTATAAGTCATCTCAAACCAGTCATCTTCGATGACATATAGATGAAGTGCATGCTAGAAAGAAGCCGTATAAATGTTCTAAGTGTAATTACAGAGCATCACGAGCTGAAGTTCTTCAAAAGCACACAAATGCCTTGCATGAAGGATTAAAACCCTATAAGTGTCAAAAGTGCAATTATAAGTCATCTCAAACCAGTCATCTTCGAAGACATATAGATGAAGTGCATGTTAGAAAGCAGCCGTATAAATGTTCTATGTGTAATTACAGAGCATCATGATCTGAAGTTCTTCGAAAGCACACAAATGCATTGCATAAAGCAGGGGTGGCCATCCTGTGGCACGCGTGCCACAGAGCTACCAATATTTTTAATAGAATTATTCGCCTTAAATAAAGAGAGAAATAATGTGATAAAATGAGGTTAAAATTTTTATTTAAAAAAACTGGTGTCGAACTATTTTCAAAAGAAAAGGTTGGCCACCCCTGGCATAAAGGATTAAGAACTTACAAATGTCAAAAGTGTAATTATAAGTCATCTCACACCGGTCATTTTCGAAGACATATGGAGGCAATGCACGTTAAAGAAAAGCCACATAAATGTGATATGTGTGATTACAGGTCAGCACAAATCAAAGATCTTCAAAGGCATATAACGGCATTGCATAAAGGATTAAAAACCTACAAATATCACACGTGTGCCTCTAAAGATGGTTATTTTGGTATGTACGCAGTGCACACTAAATATGAGCTTGAAAAATGCTCTCATTGTGATCCTAAGACTGATGACGGTGGTTAACGACAGCATGGGAATGCTTTGCACGAAATAATTAAACGTTGTGTAGTTCAATTACATGATTGCAGGGCACCCCTATCACCCGTATTTTGAAACCACGTAAACGTATCAGTAGGAAGAAAAAAGAAGTTCAAATGTTGAGAATACAAGTTTCCATCAAGTACTTCCAAAGTGCTTGGATTCACTATGTACTAAAAAAAACTACTATCATTACTTTTAGAAACATAGCCAATCTAAAATACTATATTAAAAGAAACACAAAAATGGAAAACGAATATATAGTATAAACTTATCTAATTAAAAATGCATTTATAGTAATATGCAATTTATGTACTTCATTCAGTTATATGTAATTTTATCCAGTTGTAAAAATAACGTCTACTCCCAAAAATTTTCTGGTTTAAGAAAATAAAACACTGGTCTTCATGACTGATTTGTGTTTTTTTATATATTTAATTGGTGGATCAGTGTTGTTATTTTTCCTAAAAAATTACATATTTTTTCGCATATAAAAAAAAGTCCTTGACGGCTCGGCCTACACAGGTAGTTTTCGAAGACACAGACCGTGGGGCGCCTGTTTGTTGGGAATTTCGGAAGAAATGACATTTTTGCCCTGATGCGGCAGTTGGAACCGCCTACTTCAAAACTTAACTTGTTTTCCGGCGGAGCGAGCAGGGATTTATTATTATTATTTTTTTTTGCTATAAGGGTTGGTCCTATAAAAAACTTGTCAGTATAAATGTTTTAGATAATATTAAGAGGATTTATAATAAATTTAAGTGGATTTGATATCTTTTGAATTGACGAAGTTATGAATTTTTTTCTTCTAAACCCCCCTTTTTTCCCCCTTGGGGCCATTTTTAATGATATAAAAAAATCTGTCATACATAAATTTTTGGCCCTTTTTCCAGAAGTAATAATAACTTTAAACGGATTCGATAAGTATCATAATTAAGAAATTATGTTTTTTTTTCTGTTTTCACAAAAAGCCCCACCCATTCCCCCCCATCCCCTTGGTTCGATTTTGCCCATTAACGAACTTGACCGAGATTTTATGCCCCTTGATTAGTTAGAAATTAACAGAATTATTGCAGTTATCGTGTCCATAAAAAAGTGACATTTATTATATATATATATATATAAAGTTTTGAACTGGGGGTGGTTTTGCGTTCTGGGAGTCATGATCGGTGTAGATCTGCAAAAATTTTTCAAAAATTCCAACTTAGGGGAGAATGTAATAGGTAGCATTTCTTACGAAATCTACCTACAAAACTATGTCATTTAAATATCGACCTATGCAAAAGTAATTGTAACATTTATAATTTTCTGCATTCAGTAGTGGTGGTTTACCTGAATCATTTTTATATTAGTAGAATTGATTTAATTTTGCAATTAATGTTAAATAGAATAATGTTAAATAAAATAATGTTAAACAAAATATGATTTCCCATGTTATTCTTAATGTTTTGATTCCTAAAATATATTTCTACACCAATATGATTTTATATAAACTTCCACTGCTGCATTTAAGGTTAGGATTTTTTGGGTAGTTTTTTTTTTAAATATTTGAGAACCGAAATAATTATACCAACCTTTTGTTGTCAGATGCTTGCTTTTGACTATAAATCTATCAGAAATAAAAATAGTTGGCTGTAGTTTGCCATTTGTTATTTATATACCGTGTATTACGACGCATAACATGCATCTAAAATTTCAGACGATATTTTTCTATTTTTAGGTATATTATACTATATATATATATATATATATATACTACGCACATCACCCTCTTTTAAAATAATCCTTCACGGGATCCCTGAAACAACATTGAACTAGTCGGATGTGCTAATCCCAAAACTTTTTTCTATCTCACACAGGTTTCACATACACTAAAAAGAATCAGCAACCAATTTATATCAAGGTCTAACTGAATCTAAAGTTTTATTAAATTCCGTGCATTAGTTCTTGACATATGACTATTGCTAAAATCGTGTAAATCCTGCAAAATGCAGGATACCAGGGCCACCTGTTGGGAGATTTAGATCAAAACCTAGTCAACAATAACTTATGACAACGTCTAACTGAATCTGAAGTTTGATGAAAATCCTTGCATTAGTTCTTGAGATATAGTAATCGTGATAATAATGAAAAAAGTAGCATAGCAGCGCCACCTGTTGGGCTATTTACACCAAAATGTAATCAGCATCTATTTATGTCCAGGTCTAACATAATCTGAAGTTTGATGAAATTCCGTGTATTAGTTCTTGAGATATAGCTATCATAAAAATAATGAAAAAAGTGGTATAGCAGCACCACCTGTTGGGATATCTACACCAAAATGTAATCAACGTATATTTATGTCAATGTCTAACAGAATCTGAAGTTTGATGAAAATAACTGTATTAGTTTTTGAGATAGAGCTATTACGGAAATCGCAAAAAATGCAGCAAAGCAGCGACACCTGTTGAGTGATTTTCACCCAAAACTAATCAGCACCAATTTATATTAGGGATTAACTGAATATAAAGTTTTATTATATTTCGCGCATTAGTTCTTGAGATAGAGCACCCACAAAATTTTTGTCACATATAGATAGACAGACAGACGGACGGACAGACAGACAAACAGACTCACAGACAGACATTTTCTAAAAACAGTCAAATCGTGTTCAGGACCTTCTAAAACGTATAAATCCGTCGAAAACCGGAAGTCGGAAATTTTCATGAATCCAATACTTTCTTCTTGTAAAGATAGAAGAAAGTAAAAATATAATAAACTAGAAGAACCACCGGCCTTTGCCCGTGTTAACCATGGAGACCTTCCGGGTAAAATAAATTAAAATGCAATAATATGATAATCACAATGAAGAAGCTTCATGCATTCTTGCCCATAAATCGATAAAAGACAATAAAAAAAAATAACTTCCTGACAATGAAAAACAAAATCAACCAAATGGCTTTGCATGTAGCAATGGCTTAACCATTAACTGTATTTGCCTGTAACTTTTTATAGCTACTAAATGTCGCACAATCTAATTTTTCACACTGTCGATTAGAAAAAAAAATCACTTTCAAATGCAATTTATTTGATAAGTTTATAGGAATTTACAGATTTTTTTTTATGGATTTTAAAATAAAGCATGGATATTTTTAAATCTCCGTCCAACTCAATAACTAAAGATTAACTGTTATAAAGTAAAGACATGTCCGAGAGTAACTGGCAGTGGAAATGACCTAACCCATAAATTTTACTTTTACTGCAACGATTTTACTTCTAAACATTGCACATTCAATTTGAAAAGCTTATCTGAATTTACTGATGTTTTATGGATTTTAAAGTAATTTACAAGCATAAATATTTATAAATCTGCGTGCAACTCAATTACAAAATATTTACCTGTTTGCTCTTAAAACAATGTAAATAATTCAGAATTTGTTGGTTTCTGTGTAATATTGCATATCTAAATTGTCAAATTAAACTAAAACTTAAGAAAAAAATCGTTAAACAAAACTGTAAAAAGGTTAGGTTTCGGGTTAAGTTCTAAAATTTAACAGACCATCTACTGCTCTATCGAGACTATAGAAAATAAAGGAAAGTTTTGGTGTAGTTTTTTTTTGTGGGGGGGGGGGGGGTCCTTTTATGTTTTTGGGGTCGCTGAACACGAATCCGAGGTTTTCCAACAAAATTTTTTTTCCGGAAATACGTTTTTGTTTACAAAAAACGTGTAAAAAACGGACTTTTCTCCGTTTTTTCGAAATATTTCCAAAATTATGCCTTTTACGTGAAAGTCGGCAATATATGAATTAAAGAGAATAAAATTTCCTACATTTTATGTATTGAAAGTTTTTTTCTCTGATCAATAGTTTAGCCGTGAGAGTGCCTCAAAAATAAATGGGTGTTAAAAACAAAAAACTGTAAAAAAAACGGGAATTACGGTACTGTATGTCAATGTAACATAGAAACTAATCATTTTACGCAAATGTTAACTATTAATGTTACTAAAGATTATATGTTTGACTATATTTTATGCATTCGAAGTAGAGGAAAAGTGCGGATCCGACACCAGTGGAAGGTGGGAACAGTGGGACAGATCCAGCTACTCTCATGAGTCGAGGGTGCTACTCCTCTGGAGAGCTCGTATTCTAAGAGGCGGTAACATTGGGAGTGGTTAAAAGATAAAAAACTGTAAAAAAAACGGGAATTATGGCCCTGTATTGATGTAATATGAAAATTAACCATTTTAAGCAAACGTTGACTATTAATGATACTAAAATGTTCCAATGAATTTTGGTTGCAAAGCATTCGGATGAAGACCTTGAGGAGTTTTTGACGTACGATCTAGGCCCTTATTCCTAATCCCTATTTGACAATGGTTTAAGAAAAGAAACCAAATCTACTCTCTACAAGGCATTCAAACCTCTAACAAACAAGCGGTTCAGCGGCAGAATTCAATTCGTCATTGATGGGTTTTTTTTATTGCATAGGGTTATTTGGCCTAAGAATCAGCCCTTTTCAACAATCTGCGATAAATATATTGAGTCACGGTACCAACCGCAGGCAGTAGTTGTCTTTGATGGCTGCCCTGATGACTTACAAGGTGGTACAAAAACAGCTGAGCGTATGAGACGAACAAGGAAATATTCTTCAACGGATATATTGTTTGACGGTACAATGATACCTACCATTTCCAAAGAAAAGTTTCTTGCTAACCCAAAAAACAAGGGTCGGTTAATATCTATGATGAGTGATAAGTTCTTATCAGCAGATATTACATGCAAACAAGCAAAAGAAGACGCAGACACCTTGATTATAAACACTGATGTAGGATGTAGACCTCTTGGTCATTTTGATAGCTCTCTGCAGGGCTGAAAACGTTTTTTTTTTTAAACCTGGAAAGGACATTGTTTCTCCAGTGATATTTTCTCCAATTAATGCTGTGAGTTCAACGGTTGCGGAAAACATCCTCTTCCTACATGCTATGAGCGGGTGTGATACAACGTCAGCACCATTTATGCAAGGAAAAATGAAGTTTCTCAGAACTCTTGTAAAGAATTCAGATGTTGCTGACGCTGTTAAAGTATTTAAAGACTCCAAAGCTACTCAAGAGATGATTGCAGCTGCTGGGGAACGTTTCCTGGTCTTGCTGTACGGTTATAGTGGGACGAATGTGCCTTCGCTGAACCACCTAAGGTATATTTCGTACAAGAAGTCAGTATTTAAATACAATTCAAATATTGCTGCTTTACCACCATCTGCAGCTGCAGCACGACAGCACTCTTTAAGAGTATATCACCAGGTGCAGCAATGGCTAGGAGTTGAAAAAAAATGCTGAAGAGTGGGGATGAAAAAAAACCAAATATTGGCCTTGAGCCTGTATTTACTTTACTACCCCCTTCTCCCCCTGCGTTGTTGAAGCTTGTATCATGTACGTGCAAAAAGAACTGCCAACAAAATTGTAGGTGCAAGAAGGCAGGTCTTTGTTGTTCCAACATGTGCCTCAACTGCGAAGGGAACTGCAACAACATCTCAGTGGTGAATCAAGATGAGGAAGACGAGTTATACTCTGAAACCGAGCTGGAGATGGATTGCCCACCCATTGAATCCGTGGACCCAATGGAAGAGGAACAAGCTATGCCACAAGGAATGAAATATTTACCATTAAGAAAACATTTATTCTATAATATTGGTAGTAAATAAAAAATCCACTAATTCCATACGTCTATTTTCTATGTTGTAGACTTAGAAAGACCCCCACGAAGGGCACTCCCCCCGGGCCTATATCCCAAGTGTAGATAATTGGCCGTCAATAATCAACCCAACCCAACTCTATGTTGTAGATATCGATGAACAGCAGGGACCTTCAAATAAAAGATTTTGGAAATAAGAATTTTGCTTTTTGACTTCATGTAAATACACTAATGTTTGTTACTAATGTACATAATAATTTATAATTAAATAATGATTCATAATGAGTCGCCGTATTTGTTATCAGGCAACTTCAATGTAAAATGTAGTCAATCATATAGCTTTTAGTATCATTAACAGTCAACGTTTGTTTAAAATGGTTAATTTACATGTTACATCGACGTACAGGGTCGTAATTCCCGTTTTCTACACTTTTTTGTTTTTTACACTTCCCAATTTTACCGCCTGTTACAGTATAAGCACTCCGGAGGAGAACTCCTTCGACTCATGAGAGAAGCAGTGGAGCTCAGTGGAACTCAGTGGAGCAGTGGAACTGCTCCACTGCTCCCACCTTCCCCTGGCGCAGGATCCGCACCTCAAATGCATAAAATTTAGTCAAACACATAATATTTAGTATCATTAATGACTACCGTTTGCGTAAAATGGTTAGTTTCCATGTTACATCGACATACACTACCGTAATTCCCGTTTTTTTACAGCGTTTTGTTTTTAACACCCTTTTTTGCGGCACTCTCACGGCTAAACCATTGATCAGAGAAAAAAAACTTTCAGTACATAAAATATAGGAAATTTTATTCTCTTTAATTCATATATTGCTGATTTTCACAAAAAATGCACAATTTTTGAATTATTTTGAAAAAACGGAGAAAAATCCGTTTTTTTACACGTTTTTTTTTTGTAAAAAAGACGTATTTCCCGGAAAAAATTTTGTTGGAAAACCTCGGATTCGTGTTCAGCGACCCAAAAAACATAAAAGGACCCCCCCAAAAAACTACACCAGAACTTTCCTTTATTTTCTCTTTTTTATCCCCTAATGCCTGGACTATAACCCGAAACGTTGAAATAGATTTTAATAATGCTAAAGTAATATGTCCTATGAGAAATTACTATGATTTAACATTTCGAGAATCCGTGGAAATAATAAATAAGCATGGAAAAGTATACAATGACGTACTTTCTTACAATATTCCGAATATATGGCTTAATTTAACCAATAAACAGTAAAATGTGATTTTTCCCCCTCTTTCCTTCTTTCCTTACGTTTTTGGTAAGCAATGGTACAGGCCGTTGGACGAATGCGGATGATTTGAACTCTTCCGTAGGCTCGCAGTACAGAAACATACTGTTTACAAGAATGTGATCTAGACGTTTGTTTTAACATCAGTTTTAATTATAAATCCTGATTAAGGCTGGGTTCGCAGCCGAAAGTGCTCAATTTATTTTAATGTTTTAAAATCTAATGAAGGTTTTAATCATCTTTTAAGTAATGGAATCACGTGTTTATTTCTGTATACTTTTATTTTAATTTGACAAATATTAATTCAAGCATTCCGAGCTTGTTTTATATGTAAAAATTCTTTCTACAGTATAATTAATTTTCTATTGAAAGATTTCCACGTAAAAAGTCAAAATGAAAAAAAAAGTTTCAACAATTGAAAAATAGATTAATATGACGTTATGTTGGTAATATAACGGAAATTTTCAAACATTTGTCAATAACACAAGGAGTATGAGTATGTGTAAGTAACAGAAAGCAGGTTAATAGGACGTCATTAGAGAATTAAAAAGAAAATTAATATGACGACATTTTGAATGTTTAATGGACTTTTTCAAATGTTTGAGAATCATACAAAGAGACTATGAATATGAGTAATAGAGAAACAAATAGATATGACGTCAGCAGGTGAATATAACGTCATATGAGTTTGAGCAACGTATTGAATCATGATTCCAATTATGGAAATATGGGCATGTCTAACATTTTGAAGTTCTCTATACAACATGTTTAATTTTGAAATTCATTTTTTTACACAGACATTCTTAAAATCCAGGACAAAGCGGGGTACTTCAACTAGTTTAATATAAATCGTAGTAAGTATATTTCTGCATTTAAAGTATTAAAACACTTAGCTGAATGGTATAACTAAAGTTGTAGCTGTAGTATACAAACAGAACACGAATTAAATCACAGCAAACATTTGTTTAAAGTCAGTTTGATGTTATAGTTATTGAAAGGGACGTCATATTTAGATTTTCATTTTTATTTTTTTTCTCGAAATGCTTTTATTATAGTAGATATTTTAACTTCAAGTACATTTAAATAAAAGTTTTACGTCTTTTTAACACACTTATAGTTAAAGTTTTTATGAAAAACGCGCATTTTCTTCTTAGAATGACGTTAATTTCGGAAATGCAAAAATATAGCGAGTAAGTCTGAATTTTTATTGAATTATAAAAAGAATATAAACGTGTCATGATTCGTTTTTAAATTATTGTGCCCTTTTTTAGCGTGTGGCAACAGGAAAGCATAATTGCATTAGAAATTGAAAAGAAAAAAAAGATTTCTGCAATGATAAACTGTGGCAGTTGTTTGAAAAAAGTGGTAAAAATGGTATAGGGAATTTGTAAAGCTTATAGTAATTTTACTTGTGCTCTAAAACGTATGTCCATCAAGTTTCGTAAAAATCTGTCAAAAACTATAAATTTGTAGAAGGAACATACCTACCTACATACATACCAAGAACGGCTTTTATATACATAGATAGTACGTTTTATGTAAACCGACACCAAACATTATTTAGCTCATAACGTATACAATTTTGTGTACGTAAATAGCATGTTTATTAATGTAAAATTAACAATTCTTATGCACATTTTTTAAAATTTTTAATATATTTTTTATAATCGGCACATAACGCTCGCTTGTAAACTTTAATAATTTTTTCTGTGTTAAAAGTGCGTATCATACGCCGAAATATACAGTAAATAGGGATTATTTGCCCAGGCTTTGATTTGTAAAAGCAGTCAGAACACTATGAAATAAAATATGCTGTTTAAGTTGTGACATTCCTATCATATACATTTCTAAATCATGATTAAAAAAATAACTGCCATATATTCCGGTGTATAAGTCGAGAATATTTTTTAAACCCTGAAATGGAATATTTTGGGTATATTCGGGGCTCTTTCGTTGCAGAAGATCCGTACTGGGATCCATACGGCGATTCTATACATGTAGAAGATTCTCCAGATCATTGTGAATCTAACAGGAATGATGAATATTTAGATTTCCTAGATGAATAATTTGCAAGATCAATATGTTAGAACCAAATATCTCTTTGTATAGATATGTTTTGCTTAAAACGTCTGAAAATACATTAATTTAAACTTTGTTTTGTCCAGTTAATTTCATAAGTATAAATTTTTCTCCATATCACCGCAATTATGTTTATTTTTCTAAAAGAAAATTAATTATTTTTATAACATTAATTCTAGAAAAATAACAATTTTTTAATTATTGTGAAAAATATGCATGAAATTACAAATTTTGTGGTCACAATAGTAAAGAAAAGATCGAGATTTATCTCGTATTTATCGCTGCGAGTAAAATAATGGTCAGCGAATATCTGATTTTATATCCGGTGTATAAGTCGACTCCTGAATTTTCATTGCAATGTTGCAGTTTAAAAAGTTAGCTAAAATAAACGTTTTTTAGAACCAACAGTCAATGTAATTAGAATTAGTATGTTTTAAGTCAACAAACAAGATTAACACTAATAATACGGAAGTTTTTAACCGCCAATTAAACAAATTACATAAAAATAAAGTCAGAAAACAGATACATATCCTTTTAGATCTTTTTATTTAAATTTAGAAACATTAATACGGGATAGGACAGAAGACGCAATGAAATCTACCCTATTTCCTCCACACTACACCAGTATAATCTCATTTACATTTAATTAGGGAAAACGCAGGGCATCCAATAAATTCTTGTCAACGAAGAAGTGAGATTTAATTCTGAATTCTTTCAGAACTCTGAATTCTTTGAGATTTTGAAAATCTTTCACGCTTAAATTTACGATTTGTTCACGAATGAAAAATTCATTTTTGATTAATGTTGCCAAATTGTTTTTTATGAAGGTTCTGAATAGTTTTGCGAATATAAAACCACTCAAAACATACTGTTTATTGTTGTATATACATTTTTAGCACTTTCCAACCTAGTTGAAAAGTGCTTATGACTTCGGTTTGTCTGGCCGTCTGCCGTCTGGCCGTCTGGCCGTCTGGCCGTCTGGCCGTCTGCCGTCTGCCGTCTGTCCGTGCTCTAACTCCCGTAAATATGCTCGGATTGCTCTGCAATTTTTATATGTTATTATCGTTATCTATAGCATGTTCCCTATTTCAACGGAAGTGTGTAGCACTTATAGTTTTTTTACAGGGATACTCAAAAGAATTCCGTTACATTGCGGTCTATGGGGAAAAATCATTTGCTGTTTATTTAAATAATGTTTCACTATTTTAAACGCATTGAAATTTATATATATCACTAAGGTGCATTAGAAGAAGCTTAATATGGAACAGGGTGTGCATAGCACTTATAGTTACTTTACAGGGACAGTAAAAATAATTCCGTTACATTACGTCTATGGAGAAAAATCGTCTGCGGTTTATTTAAATAATGTTTCACTATTTTAAACGCATTGAAATTTATATAGATCACTAAGGTGCATTACAAGAGACTTACTACGGAATATTGTGTGTATAGCAGTCATCGTTCATTTACAGGGACACGCAAAAGAATTATCTACTGTCTGTTAACAATAATTCCTGGAAGTGCGTTTTAAGTTACTGAACGCGATTTTAATGTTAACTTGCTTTTTGTCTATTACGTGGTGTGTATAAATTCTGTAGATCCTATACAGGGCAGCACAAAAGTTCGCGAACACATTTCTGTTTATTGACAAACTCCAGACGGAGAATTTTAAAATGTGCTACACGTTTCCTAACTGAACTAAAATTTAGCATCCTATGTAGTATATATACAATTCTATATATCCTATACAGGGCTGAATAAAAGTATTCGGATATTTTTCCGAATATTGTATATGTTGGAAATTCCTGAAATTATGTTTTTAAATATGTTATGCGTTTTCCAAATTGTTTACTTAGAAGTTATCTTTTAGCTTATTAAACGGTATGATTTGTAAAATTATTTTGGAAGCGTTGGAAAGTGCTACATAATCTATGCTTGACGCATGATTTTTCGTTCTTGTTTATTTTACAAAATACGTACTTAATATAACCTAGTAAAAATGTTGTGGGGTTGTCAATATACTATGAAAATATATGCATAAGGAGAGCTTGTTTCAAAAAGTATATTGCACTGAATGATAAAATAGTTTGTATGAGAACATTTTTTAATTATTTACATACAATAGTGTTGATGTGTTTATTGTTTTAAAAGAACTTGTAATTTTTTACATGTTTTAAATAGCTGTTATGGCGGTTCAGGAAGTTAATTTTTATACGACAAAATTCTATGTTTGAAATTTTTTCATGGTCCACTTACGATGTAAGTATACTTTATAGACTTTTGTATAATCTATATCCTACGAAAAAGTCGAACTTTCTGTCGAAACATATACATGAATATAGTTATAGATATTTCTATTTCTGTTCTCAAAATAATATTAATGTGGTATAATCGTAAAATATAATCTGTTTATAGCACGCATGAGGAAATACACTTAATTATAAATGCATACTGTAAAAAATTTCCGTTCAACGTGGAATCATTTCCTGGTGCGTAAAAAATAGAAGCACCAAAACGTGGTTATTTTGATTTTCCCCAAATTTTCTAATTATGGTAAAACTTGAACAATGGTTTAACTTTTTACCATCCTATGGCAATAATATGCAATAGCCAATCTGAATAAATAGTTCTATGCACTCTCAATATCCTGCTTTGGAACGCGATGACATCCGTCTATTTGTCTAGTGACGCTAGTTCACCCCACCAGCAGCTGAAATATTTTGCTCTCAAAGCTGGAAGACTGGAGATTTGGGTTCAAACCCATGTCGCGTTCGTTGATGTAGCGGTTCGGAATTATTCCGTGGTCTTTTTCGAACCATGTGTAAGTAAGCGTTAGGAAGTGAAAGAAAAACCCTCCCACGGAGGGCAATCTCCCCTCGGCCTATATCCCTCGGGCAGTATGTAGTATTCAACTTTAAACAAAAATTCTGTCTTTATTATCCCTTGCTTCCAGAGTACAACTGTAGACACATAATTTTTCAATATTTTTATAGTCAATTGTTCAATATATTTTCAGTATTCCGTTTTACATTTCGCCAGTTTTTCGTTCAATATTTTATCCAGTATATAAATTTATAGTATGTAAAACATGTTTGAAATAAAATTCTCAGAAACGGCGCTTTAAGCGTAAATAACATATAATATTTTTTTTTTTTTGGTCTGTCTTTGTGTCTGTTTGTCCAGAATAGGGTCAGAAACGATTGCATAACTAACACTACATTTATCAGAGGAAAATAAAAAATGTTTGTTGCTACAATTTGCAGCTTGTCGCATTTCGATATCTAAAATGGTTTTTGAAAAAACGTTTTGATTTTTCAAAAGAATCCATCAAATAACCAGTCTTTCAATACTCAAAAAATTCGGAATTGATAAAATACATCAATTGATCAATTTTCAGTAATTTTACGGTAAATGAAAAGTCTAATTAAGATTTATAAACGATAATAATTACATCCCAGTTAGATTTTTAGCTTACAACTTACACATTTTTGTTTTCATATTTGGATTGATAAGTATAAAAAGCTAATATTCCATAATCGCGTCCTAAGTCAAGATTGGCATCATTGATAAGCAATGAAATAATCACCTAGTTGACCATTAAATGTTTGCCTTATACAAGAAGTTGGAAATTGTACGTCAAAGGTGCGTTCGTACTATAGCTAGTTATATAACTATTCAGATCTTGATGATTTTTAATTCTGTGAACTGAATGATATCGTCTGCAGAAATTTTTTTGTAATAAAATAAGTATCTCGGTCGCTTGATGGTTAATACACGGAAACTCCTATAAAAAAAAGCACCGATTTAAAAAAGAAAATTCAAATTTCTTAATAAATGCTTTTATTAATATCTTCTATAGTTTTGATTCAATTTTCATAAAATTCGAAATGTCTTGACAAAATTCTGCAAAGATAATATATCTTCAATTTCAAACCATTCGGTTGGGTAGTTTTTGCGTTGTTATATGCGGACGGACGGACAGACAGACGGACGGACCAGACGATGACAATAGGTGCTACGTATTTATATAATTACGAAAGCACATAAATACAAACCTGGTTAAAACAGAATATCTGTAAATGATAATTTTATGTTGATCCAACTTTTAGCTTTCAAATTATTTATTTTCATTTTAAAACTGGATTATTAAACATAAAGGGCTAATATTCTGTAATCTTGTTTACAGCCAAATTTGGCATAAATGGTAAGGAAATACGGTATTTAGGATTGGATACCTTAAATGAATGAAAAGAGATGGCACTATTCAGAATCTATTATCTCGTTAAAATATTGAATAAACTGGTAATAATACAATAAAAGCATAAAAACTTCTTAATAACACCGTAAAATAAGGAATGCGCATTCCTTATTTTATGGTATTATTAAGACGTTTTTATGCTTTTGCGGAATCTATTACATTAAAATCCGGCGTATGTTTATATTTCTCAATTACTCCTCACAGAATATGCCACTCTTTGCGATAAAACTAAAACCAGTTATTTACATGGATCCACGGATGTAAAATAAAACTTGAAATTTGAAATCTTCAATTATATATGCGATTTTTTTTTGTAATTTTTAAAGACAGATTTATAATAGTGGTAAAAAGACAATGCTGAGGGAAAAAAAAGAGAAGATAGAAATAAAAGCAAATTACTTGGACACATTTTGGTTGCGATTTTCTCCTTAAAATTAGAAAGAAAAAATATTTTCAATTTGATTAACTGGTATATCACAATTATTAACGACTATCTAAACTGGTGAACATATATCTTTAATCTTGTTTCGTTTGTATAAATAAACTCACTTCTTTTATTAGCGAAACCGTTAATGAACTTGTCATTCTTTCACCTGTATGTTTTTGATGGGATTTCATTACTTTTTGTACAGTTACAATATACTTAAACACTACACTTAATGATTTTTAATGTGTTTACAAGTGACTATTCTATTCACTAGGCAACGTTCAAATTAATTTAAATTTCCTACAACAAAATATTTGACTGGCAATTTGCGGCACAAATTTGTATTTAATATTTGTTGTGGAACAAAGAGTATTGATTCGATTTTTTTATTATTTCTGAAATAACAATAATCATATTGACATAATTTTTTGTTTTACCATTACAGACTCATTAACATATAAATCAACAGTCCGATTCATATTTACAAATAAAGTGACGAAGCTATCCAAATAATACCATATAAATAGTAAAAAAATTACAGATAATTGAAAATTAAATCGGCATTGTTTTCATAAATGAAATGAAATTTTCCTCAAAGTAGTGTTGCCACAAAAATAAAATTCTGAAGTATATCATGCTCAACAATGATTATAAAAAAATAAATAGCAAAAAAGAGATAAAGTGTGACATCTCCGCACGTGTCTATTTTATATTTTATGATTAAAAAGCAAAATTGAAATTGCAATTTTTAGGAAAGAAAAACACAATGGATTGTCCCATGTTTTTTTTCGATGCAATTAAAATACGATTGTTATTTTTTTTTCTCGCGCGTGCCTTTTTGTAAGTTTGAAGGAATGAATGAGCTGATATTTTGTCACAGCGACACTGCCTAGACCCATGGTAGCTACACATCCATGATCAATATTTATTTGAATCATAAAAAAAGACTCTCTTTTGTTTACATTTTTAATTCTGGGATTAGACGAATTTCCACTGCGGATGTCTCGAAATATATGCGTATTTCGATATATGTATTCTCTCAAGATGGTTTTGTTTTTTCCCATTGTGTCAAAAAAGGTAAATTTTATGTACCATTACTCAAAAAATTAATTCTCTGAAATTAGCGCAAAATGGCTGATAATAAAATATTTTGCTGCAAGGTCAGCCCGGATTCAACATTTGGCGCTTTTTTGGCAAATTAAAATTTCGCCTAAGAGACGTAACGTTAAAGTAAAAATGGATACCTCCAAGTGGTAATTAATGGATTTTCAGAATTTTTTGATTTTTTTTTTTTTACTTTTTTATAATGTAAACGAACTTCTTACCAAATTTGAAGTCTGTAAGTGCAGTAGATATATGAAATCTTTTTGATGACTGAGTGAGTCAGTGATAAAATTATCGATTATCAGACATTTTCAAATATCATTATCTCGGAAAGTAATTATGCGTTATTTATAAAATTTTGGACTCAGGATAATTAAGAGAGCCTTACTACACATTTAAAATTACAAGTACGTAGGTTAAATAGGTTTTCAGTAGTAGAGTGACGAAATTTGGTAAAAAAAAAGCTCGAAATGGTTCGTGTAAATATATCCACAGCCGGTGTATCGACATTTTTGCTTTGGGAACTTCGCTGACACACTGCTGTAAAAACCCCCTTTCTGTTGTTTTGATTGGCGAGATTAAGCGTTGCCAATAATATTATTGTAACCCTTTATTTTGCTGTCTTTCAGTTTTTTAATTCTGATTGAGATGTGATGTAACTAGAACCGAGTTCTCGGCGGTATATCCGAGTTTCTGAACCAAGCTTTTGCTTGGTAATAATAAATAATTTGTTAGTTTTATCTATCTGAACTTTTTATTTGATGTGTAAATTAAGGAGAAAATTTCTTAGTATGATTAAGATCCTGATTCGAAGAACAAACAATTAATTTCGTTTTGCATTATCATCATTTCTGGCGTCCCGTGACCTGATGTCTGCACTGGATTTATGATTTTGTTCTTGATAAATGGTTCTCTGAAGACTTGAGGTAAGCTCAGTCTAATTTATATTTTTGTTGAACTGTAAAATAAAATTGATATGTCTACTATAGATACTTTAAAAAAGAAGCGTTCTGGTTTACGAACGCAAACAACAAAGCTGTGTACTAAAATATGTACAATTCTTGAAGATGACTCTATGTCATTAGAAAAAAAGTTTGATATGTTAAATATCTGTAAAGATCAGTTAAATGAGAAATACGAAACATTAAAAAAATTAAGATCTGACATACAAGACGAAATCGCCGATGCAGATTTCGAAAAAGAAATCGAAAGCTCAGAAAGCTATAGTGAAAAAATTATCGAATCGCGTTACAAAATAAGGAAGTTCTTACAGGAACGCAACTCCCAAAACCAAAATAATGCTTTTCAAAATTTTATGAAAAACAAGAACGAAAAATTATGCGTCAAGCATAGATTATGTAACACTTTCCAACGCTTCCAAAATAATTTTACAAATCATACCGTTTAATAAGCTAAAAGGTAACATATAAGTAAACAATTTAGAAAACGCATAGCATATTTAAAAACATAATTTCAGGAATTTCCAACATATACAATATTCAGAAAAATATCCGAATACTTTTATTTAGCCCTGTATAGGATCTATAGATTTGTATATATACTACATAGGATGCTAAATTTTAGTTCAGTTAGGAAACGCGTAGCACAGTTTAAAATTCTCCGTCTGGAGTTTCTGTCAATAAACGGAAATGTGTCCGCGAACTTTTGTGCTTCCCTGTATAGGAGCTACAGAATTTATACACACCACGTAATAGACAAAAAGCAAGTTAAAATTAAAATCGCGTTCAGTAACTTAAAACGCACTTCCAGGAATTATTGTTAACAAACAGTAGATAATTCTTTTGTGTGTCCCTGTAAATGAACAATGACTGCTATGCACACAATATTCTGTAGTAAGCCTCTTGTAATGCACCTTAGTGATATATATAAATTTCAATTCGTTTAAAATAGTGAAACATTACTTAAATAAACCGCAGACGATTTTTCTGCATAGACGTAATGTAACGGAATTCTTTTGACTGTCCCTGTAAAGTAACTATAAGCACTACGCACACCCTACTCCATATTAAGCTTCTTCTAATGCACCTTAGTGATATATATAAATTTCAATGCGTTTAAAATAGTGAAACATTATTTAAATAAACCACAAATGATTTTTCCCCATAGACCGCAATGTAACGGAATTCTTTTGAGTGTCCCTGTAAAAAAACTATAAGTGCTACACACTTCCGTTGAAATAGGGAACATGCTATAGATAACGACAATAACATTTAAAAATTGCAGAGCAATCCAAGCATATTTACGGGAGTTAGAGCATGGACAGGCGGCCAGACAAACCGAATTCATAAACACTTTTCAACTAGGTTGGAAAGTGTTAAAAAATGATTCCGTTTCTCAAAACGGAAATATAGAGATATCTATGAACTTGCCGAAGCTAACAATAAACAAATTTTATGGTGATAGCAGTTCTTGGCTCGAATTTTGGGGGCAATTTTCTAATGCTATTGAGAAGAATTCTAATTTAACCCCAATTGATAAATTCGTATATTTAAAATCCCTGCTTAGAGACAGTGCTGTTGCAGGTTTTTCACTTTCCGAGGAAAATTTCAAAGCTGCTGTTGATTTGTTAAAAGATCGCTATGGTCGTAGCGACCTAGTTATCAATGCTCATATGAGTAAATTGTTAAGTTTAAAACAGGTAAAGAATGCTTCGAATGTTAAAGAATTACGAGAATTGTATGATAAATGCGAGATACAAATAAGAAATTTAAATTCTCTAGGTGTTACGTCAGGAAATTATGGTCAGCTTCTCTGCCCGATTTTAATGAAATTAATACCTTCTGAAATAGCACTAGATTTTAATCGTAAAAGAGCCAATACTGAAAAAATGGAGATCGAAGAGCTTCTTTCCTTCATTAAAAACGAAGTGCAATCGCGAGAAGCTACGATCACACTGCAGAACTCTGAAAATAGTTTTAGTGCTAAAAATACAAAGTATAATAACAATTATAAACAGTTGAATAATTATAAACGCGACATTCCTTCAGCCTCTGAATTGGCTACTAATGTAAAAGGTGTTTGTATATTTTGTGAAAATGATCACGATTCTAAATCATGTAAAGATTGTTCTATTCATCAAAAATGTGATAAATTGCGCATCCACGGTCGTTGCTTTGTTTGTTTCAGAAAATTTCATGTGTCGGCCAAGTGTAAATTTAATTCTGAACACTGTAAATATTGCAATAGCGATTTTCGCCATTTTTCGGTTTGTTTAAATAGGAATTCTAATCAAACTGTCCCGAAAGAAATCAAATCACCAGACTCTGTAATAACTTCTATTTCTCATTGTAAAGTAAATTCAAATGAAAATTCTTTTAAAGAGGTTATTTTACAAACAGCTTGTGTAAAAGTGGAATCTGGAATAAATTCTGAACTTTCCTTATGTTTATATGATTTAGGTAGTCAAAAGTCTTTTGTGACACAAGAATTAGTTTCAAAATTAAATCCACGAATTATTCGTAGATAAAAACTTCAGATTTTTTCCTTTGCAGCTATCAAGCCACAAATAAAAACTTATGATGTTGTGCAATTAAAATTATCTCATGTTGAAGACAAATCGCGTTTCATTTTTATTGAAGCTTTAGTAACAGACGTAATTTCTAACGCAACGATTCATCCCCCACTTCTCAATAAACAGATAACAGACAAATTGACGCCCTATAAGCTGGCGAATTGTGCTGCGCCATGCGATTCTCAAATAAATATATTAATTGGAGCGGATTATTTTTATCAAATCTGTCACGAGGGAGAGGTACAGAAAATAACTAAATCTCTATTTTTATGTGAAAGTTTATTCGGACACTCTTTATGTGGGTTTTATGAGGATGAATAAAGGAATTTGAAATACGCATCTGTTTTAAATCTGTCCGTTGTAAATCTAGAAAGGGAGGATTTGAAATTTTTATGGGAAATTGAATCTTTGGGTATTACGCAATCAAATGAAAATATTTCAGATATGGATAAGGAAATTGTGAATAAATTTGAGAATAATTTAAAATTTGTAAATAATAGGTACGAAACGGGTTTATTGTGGAAGGATGAGAAAACTAGAGTAGATAATAATTTTATAATAGCAAGGAATCGTTTTAACGAATTAAATCGTAAACTCGAAAAGGATAAGGACTTATGTAAAAAATATAAGACTATTGTATTGGAACAAAAAACTACCGGAATTGTAGAAGACTGCCCTGATAGAATAATTGAGAATGGGTATTTTATGCCTCATAGACCAGTTTTAAGAGAGGATAAATTAACTACCAAAGTGAGGATGGTTTTCGATGCTTCTTCTAAAGAAAAGCATTTAAATTCTTTAAATGACTGTTTATACCCAAGTCCTAATCTTAATCCAAACATATTTGATGTTATAATGAATTTTAGAAAATATAATATTGCATTTTGCGCTGACTTAGAAAAAGCCTTTTTGCAAATTGGGATATCAGAAGAGGATCGGGATTATTTAAAATTTTTGTGGTTTGGTGACGAAAATGATAACTTAACTTTTTTGAGATTTTCTCGAGCAGCTTTTGGGGTAACTTGCAGTCCCTTTATTTTGGCTGCAACGATTAGATATCATATTCGGAAATATATTGATCATCCTGAAGTCGTTAAGATCTTGAATTCATCTTTGTACGTAGATGATTTAATAACGGGGTCAAAATCTGATGAAGGCGTTTTTTATCTATCATCAACCGCTTCGGATATTTTTAGGGAAGCTGGTATGAATTTGCGAAAATTCAATACTAATTCTGTTAAACTTAGAAAAATATGGGAGGAAAATAAATTATGTGAATCAGAAGAAAATTCGAATAATTCTTTGAAGATTTTGGGATTATTATGGGATACCAATTGGGAAATTTTACGTTTTGATGTACACTCCTTTCCTGATGAATGGAAATTTAATCCAACGAAACGCGTTGTTCTTAAAGCCATGTTAAAAATCTTTTATCCCATTGGATTCATCGCTCCATTTTCTATTCGTATGAAAAGTTTGCTACAGGAAACATGGAAAAGGGGTTTGGAATGGGATGAAAAATTGAAAATTGGTGTTCAGAAATCGATCATTTAGATAAATTTGAGGTTCCCCGCAAATATTTTCCGCAGGGACTAGAATTTTCAGACCCAATTGAAATTCATATTTTTTCCGATGCCAGCCCTAAGGCTTATGGGGCTGTAGCTTATTTTCGATATATCACAAGTAGTAATGAAATTATGACCAGTCTTATTTGGGCAAAATCTAGAGTTTCCCCGATTAAGTGTTTGACAATCCCTCGTCTTGAATTAATGGGGGCATTAATAGCTGCTAGGATGTCTAAATATTTAAAAAATGTATTTAATTTTCAAAATTTGGAAATGCATATCTGGTCAGATTCCACTATTATGTTATACTGGATAAAAGGATCAGCCAATAATTGGAAGCTCTTTGTGGCTAACAGGGTTGTAGAAATACAGTCTTTGACTGATCCGAAATTGTGGAAATATATCCCGGGTAAGGACAACCCGAGTGATCTTCTTACTAGAGGCGAGAATTTACATAACCTCACTAAAAATAAATTATGGTACTATGGTCCAGAATGGTTATCATTACCAAAGGTCAGTTGGCCAAAACCTGAAAAGGTACCATTTAACATTAACATCCTAAATCAAAGCACTTTGAATAAAAGAAAATCATCGAAGTTGAGTTCTGACCAAATATCTTGTACAGTAGGTGTTGTACCTCCAGAATCATTGTTAAAATTAGAAAATTTTAGTAATATTTCAAAATTACTTAACATCACAGCATGGATTTTAAGATTTTTAAATAATATCAACAAAAGTAAAACTAAAATTTCAGGTGAACTGACAGCTCCAGAAATTGAAAAGGCAGAAATTTATTGGATAAAACAAACTCAGTTATCTGTATTTAATCGCGAAATTGACTTTTTGAAAAGGGGAAAGCCCATCGATAAAGATTCAGCATTGTATAATCTGAATCCAAAATTAGACGAGAATGATTTACTGATTGTATTGGGCAGATTACAATTTTCAGAATTTTCTCAAAGGGAAAAGCATCCATTTATACTTCCAAATGGGAGTACTTATACCAAATTATTGATTCAGAATGCCCATGAAAAGGTTTTCCATTATGGAACCGCAACTACATTAGCTCATCTACGAGAAAAATATTTTATAATCAGAGCACGAAAATTGATAAGATCCGTACTGAAAAAATGCCTCATTTGTTCAAAATTTAAAGCTTCTCCTGGAAAGCAGGAAATTGCACCTTTACCAAAAGATCGTATAATAGAATCCCCCCCCCCCCTTCCAGACCTGTGCTGTGGATTTTGCAGGTCCTATTTATGTTAAAGCAAAAACTGGCCAAGAAAAGGCTTACATCGTTCTTTTCACGTGCGCAGTCACTAGAGCAGTACATCTCGAATTATGTACGAATTTATCTACTGAAACCTTCCTTTTAGCATTTAAACGCTTTATAGCTCGAAGAGGAATATGTAAAACTATGTATAGTGACAATGCGAAAACTTTTATCAAAACAGATAATTTACTTAGAGAAGTTTGGAGCCGAATATCAAAAGCTGAAGATTTACGATATTTTAATAAAAATAAGATCGTTTGGAAATTTATTGTTCCAAGAGCCAGTTGGTGGGGGGGGGGGGATTTTGGGAACGAATGGTTCGTTCGGTAAAAACTCCGTTGAAGAAAGTTCTCGGTAGATCTTGTCTCTCATTTGAAGAAATTCAAACCACTTTGACTGAAATTGAGGCTGTGATTAATGGTCGCCCATTGACGTATGTCTATGAAGAAAACAGTGAACCGCTTCCACTTACACCTTCTCATTTTTTGATCTGCAAGCGAATAAATTCTCTACCAGATCTTCATTGTGTTTCAGAGACTAAATCTAATAAAATAACACTGACAAAAATTTTGAGATATCGAGATCAAGTTTTAAATCATTTTTGGAAACGTTGGAGACAGGAATATTTGCTTGAACTTCGTTCTGCCAATTTTACAGTTCCGGTCAAAACTCCAACTGAATTCGAAGTTGGAGATGTTGTGTTAATTAATGAGGATAAAACTCCAAAGCACATGTGGAAATGTGGACGAATTACAGAACTGTTTTTAGGAAGAGATTCGAAAATAAGATCTTGTGCCATTCAGACTGTTTCCGGTGTGATAAAAAGACCAGTCCAATTAATTTATAAATTGGAACTGGATATTATGGACTAATAAGACTTCAATGAACATTATCATGAACATTTTATTTTTATTTTCCTATTATTATCGTTTTCTAATCCCATTATTTTGTATATTTTAGTTTCAGTATTTACTCCTGTGAAAACACTGTTTTTGTGTTCTCTCCTTATTGTAAGTATGTTCTATTTTTATCTTATCAATGTAGTTTAAAATTTTTTAGAAATTTAATTTGAATGATGAACAATTGGTTGTTCATCCGGGGGCAGTGTGTAAAAACCCCCTTTCTGTTGTTTTGATTGGCGAGATTAAGCGTCGCCAATAATATTATTGTAACCCTTTATTTTGCGGTCTTTCAGTTTCTTAATTCTGATTGAGATGTGATGTAACTAGAACCGAGTTCTCGGCGGTATATCCGAGTTTCTGAACCAGGCTTTTGCTTGGTTATAATAAATAATTTGTTAGTTTTATCTATCTGAACTTTTTATTTGATGTGTAAATTAACGAGAAAATTTCTTAGTATGATTAAGATCCTGATTCGAAGAACAAACAATTAATATCGTTTTGCATTATCTTCAACTGCCGTGTGTCTACAAAGTCAAAATACCAACTTCAGGCAGTAGTGGTCTTTGCTGGCTAACCTGATGACTTACAAAAATTGCTGAGCGTATGAGACGAGCAAAGAAACGTGCTTCAACTGACATATTGTTTAACGGTACAATGATACTTACCATTTCCAAAGAAAAGTTTCTTGTTAACACAAAAAACAATTTTCGGTTAATATCTATGATGATTGACAAGTTATCATCAGCAGATATTACAAGCAAGCAAGCAAAAGAATATGCAGACACCTTGATTGTAAACATTGCTTTGTCCTTTTCTCCATCAAATAAAATGGTGATTATAGATGGGGAGGATGTAAAACTCTTAGTCATTTTGATAGGTTTCTGCAGAGCTGAAAACGTTTTCTTTTTAAAACCTGGGAAAGACGCTGTTTCTCCAGCGACATTTTCTACAACTAATGCTGTGAATTCAACGGATGTGGAAAACATCCTCTTCCTAGATGCTATGAGCAGGTGCGATACAATGTCAGTAAAGTTTATGCAAGGAAAACTGAAGTTCTTCAATACTCTTGTGAAGAATCCAGATGTCGCTGCTATTGTTAAAGTATTCAAAGATTCGAACGCTACTCTGGAGATTATTGAAGTTTCTGGGTAACGTTTCCTTGCCTCGCTGTACGGCTATAGGGAGACGAATGTGCCTTCACTGAACCACCGAAGGTATATTTTGTACAAGAAGCCAGCCTTTAAAAACAGTTCTAATATTGCTGCTTTACCACCATATGCAGATACAGCACGACAGCAATCTTTAAGTGTATATCACCAGGGGCAGCAATGGCTGGGAGTTGAAAAAATGCTGAAGAGTAGGGATGGAAGAAAACAAATATTGGCCTTGAGCTGTATTTATTGTACTACCCCCTGCTTTGTTGAAGCTTGTATCCTGTAAGTGCAAAAAGAACTTCCAACAAAATTATGGGTACAAGAAGGCAGGTCTTTGTTGTTACAACATGTGCCTCAACTGCGAAGGGAACTACAACAACATTCAGTGGTGAATCAAGACGAAGAGGACGAGTTATATCTTGAAACTGAGCTGTAGATGGATTGCCCACCCACTGAATCCGTAGACCCAATGGAAGAGGAACAAGTCATGCCACAAGGAATGAAATATTTACCATTAAGAAAACATTTATTCTTTAATGTTGGTAGTAAATAAAAAGAAACACTAATTCCATAAGTCTATTTTCTATGTTGTAGATGTCGATGAACGGCAGAGTCCTTCCAATAAAAGAATGCGAAAATAAAAATTTTGCTGTTCCACTTTATGCAAATATACTTACTAATTATGTTACTAGTGTACATAATCATTTATAGTTAAAAAGGTATTCATAATGATTCGTCGTATTTATTATTGTAAAATGTAGTCAATTACATAGCTTTTAGTCATCGTTTGCTTAAAATGGTTAATTTTCATGTCACAAAGACGTACCGGGATGTAATTACCGTTTATTACAGTTTTTGTCCTTTACCCCCTCCGAATTTTACCTTCTCTTAGAGTAAGAGCGCTCCGGAGGAGGAGCACCCTTGACTCATGAGAGGAGGCGGATCTGCTCCATTGCTCCCACCTTCTCCATGCATCAGATCAGCACTTTTCCTCTACCTCAAATGCATAAAATATAGTCAATCATTATAGTCAATCATTAATGGTTAACGTTTGCCTAAAAGGGTTAGTTTCATGTCACATCGACGTACAGTTCCATAATTCTCGTTTTTGTTTAAAGTTTTTTGTTTTTAACACCCATTTTTGCGGTACTCTCACGGCTAAACCATTGATCAGAGAAAAAAAGTTCCAATATATAAAATGTAGTATTCTCTTTAATTCATATACTGTCGATTTTCGCGCAAAATGCATAGTTTTGGAGTTATTTTGTAAAAACAGAGAAAAGTCCGTTTTTTTACAGGTTTTTTTTTGAAAAAAAACCTATTTCCCGAGAAAAAATTTGTTGGAAAATTTCAGATTCGAGTCAGCGACCCAAAAAACATATACAAACCAAATATCAAAACTACACCAAAACTTCCCTTTATTTGTCCTTTTTCAGCCCCTAATGCCTGGACGATCGTCATTATAGATCGTCTGGTCAATCAAATGTTTCTTATTTTTTCCATAGACTGTAATTCATTTACAAAAGCACCCTACTATAATTGCAACAAAATCACATAATCTGCTAAATCTATTTGTCAGTGAACTACATTTCTTATAATAAGGAATTTTATAAAATTAATATTATATGTTATTTTACATGTAGAAGAAAATTACTTTTATTTTACTACCACTAAAAATCGAAAGATGTTATGCGATCCAAAGGTATGCCTTATACGCCCGAACCAAAATAGTTTGCTTGGGGCGTCCATCTGTAAATATTTGAGTAACTTAGAAAGTACTTCATACATTTGAGTAACCTGAAAAGTCTTTACGTATTTGAGTAAGTTAGAAAATATAAAAATGGGAATTTAAATTGAAGATATTGATTTAATTTTAAAATACCTTTTGGCATCGTTTAAAAACCTCAATGAAATTCATATTCTTTCTACAAATCAGATAAAAATATTTCCAATGATAATGTTTAAATCTTACACGTTTATTCCTCGAATTATTTTAATTATGCGATTCACATTCCGGTAAATATTTCAGGAATAAAAATGCAAAGAAAAAAAAATTAAACTTTAAAATATGACTTAATTGTGAAATACCTTTTGAAACATTTAAAAAAATTGAATAAAATGCAAATATCTTTTCAAATAAAGCGAAGGAAAGAATTTCCGATAACGAGTTAAAGTTAACATTTTTCTGGCCCTCTGATGAACAGAATTACTTTTAAATAATCTACATTTCTTCTCTTATTATCATTGATGAAATAATTAATGCATATAATACTTTAATTAACGAACAAATAATTCATTTACTTTATAATCAAAATTTAAAATTTCGAAGTAAAATTTTGATTTTTTTTGAAAAATGTTTTTTTTTAATTGAAATGTTTGAGATTGCATACATGTAAGAATATTTTGCAACACAGCTGTTCTTAAGAAATATATTAATTAGAATTCTAGGAAAATTGTACGCTCTATTTGCTTCAATTCCAAATTTTATATTTATATTAAGCAAGTTTCTAGATTAGAAAACTTTCCTTATAATCCAATTAACGAATGTTTTGATATGATAAGTTTATTCCCGCATCTAATGATGTTTGTTTTTTGAAATATTTCTCTCAGTAGCAATTTATAATGAAAAACGACCTGATGAACGAAGAATCATTTTCGTTTTCAAGGAACACGTGATTGGCATCCCATCTGTAAACTAGGTAATGTAATAAATATTTAAAAAATCGAACAAAATTTCCATGTATTTTAAAAAACACAAATTGCACAAATTGTGCTTATTAGTTGCTAAAATCAGTGTAAAAATTGTTTTAAACTCATAAAAGAGCTAAAATCCTACATGTTTCGGCTTTAAACTTAAAGCCATCATCGGGGAAGAGGAACAACACAAACGACTACTGATCTTTTAATTTTCGACATGAGAAAATTGAAATCAACAGTATGGAAAAATTTAAATAAAATAAGCGGGCGCTCTCTGTTGCCAAAGAGCGAAAAACAAAACAATGAATTAACCAGGGGTTAAAAATGTATCCCATAAACCAGGTATGCTGAAAGAAAAGTTATCATTACAAATACAATCTTTTCTAATTTTAATTTCCAATGATTCCCTAATGGCGGCTTTAAATGGGTTATTGAATTAGACTTTCATTAGGGAATCATTGGAAATTAAAATTAGAAAAGATTGTATTTGTAATGATAACTTTTCTTTCAGCATACCTGGTTAATGGGATACATTTTTAACCCCTGGTTAATTCATTGTTTTGTTTTTCGCTCTTTGGCAACAGAGAGCGCCCGCTTATTTTATTTAAATTTTTCCATACTGTTGATTTCAATTTTCTCGTGTCGAAAATTAAAAGATCAGTAGTCGTTTGTGTTGTTCCTCTTCCCCGATGATGGCTTTAAGTTTAAAGCCGAAACATGTAGGATTTTAGCTCTTTTATGAGTTTAAAACAATTTTTACACTGATTTTAGCAACTAATAAGCACAATTTGTGCAATTTGTGTTTTTTAAAATACTAGTTAACAGTGTAGTGTCCAAATAGATTCAATTGTAAAATTTCCATGTTTATTATTAATAGATAAAGGGTAGGGGGGGGAGGAATAAAAATCAAAGTTACATAAATTCTTTGCTTAATTAGTGCCCAAAGTTAATTAGTGAAAGAATTCCTTTTCTTAAGTAATTTTAAATGTTCTTTTTGTGCAGTTATTTTTTTAATTTAATTGTTTCAAAATGAATAAAAAATATATTTTTTAAACGACCGTTATGTCATAACCTTTCTGATAAATCTTCTGAAAATATACCATCCAGCAGTGCTGTAGTTGGGTGGGAACGCGTGGGAACGCCATTCCCAGAAATATTTGGTTTGTTACTGTAAAAAAAATAACGCGTACGAGCACAAGCCTTTTTTTTCTTTAGACTGTGAAAACTATACCCATTTCAATGTGTGAATGCGAAAGAGCATTCATCTGTATGAATAACATCATGACCTATGCAAAAATTTCACTCCTTATCTACCCTATGAAAAAGTGAGTTCCCACAAGTATTTTTTTCCAACTACAGCACTGCCATCCAGATGATACAGTATCGTCCCCTTCGCAAGCCAATCCCATGAGGAATATATCTGCTCTCTAATTCCTCTTTACAAGCCATCATTATTCGACCGAAACATCACATCATTTACGGTCATTATATCAATCTTCTGTATCCACACCATCCATCTGATACACATCTCCAGATTTCCAAGCCAATACCATCCGGTTATATCCCCATCTGCTTTCTAACACTTCTTGATAAGACAGCAGCATCTGCCCGATGCATCATGTCTTCCTTAATCCATATTCCGAAGCTAATACCATGCGGCTGATACATCATTTCGACCTACTCAAGCTATACTATCAAGTAGGCGTTTTCAGAAAGCCTCACGTTTTCAGCACCAGCTTGGCGAAAGAAGGAAAGCGCAGTCAGCTCTATCGCCAATCGTCGTCCATGCTTTTTGTTTTGATCTGAACTTAAATGAGAAATGGAAGCGGACCAAATAGCCTCTCTCTCTCTCTCTCTCTCTGTGTGTGTGTTTGTGTATGTGTGTGTCTGCAGAAACGGGGGGGGGGGGAAGAAGAAATTTAGAATGATTATCTATTGTTACTTCAAAGTAAAAAATAAGATAACTAGAGCAATTATTAAACATTGTATTTTGGTGGAGGGTGGAAACTGAAGAAGAAAAAACTTAAGTTTGAATTATATGTATTGTGAAATTAAAAGCACCTAAATATAAAAAATCTCTTTGTTTTAAAGCAAGGTATTAAATGTAAACCACGGTAAAAAAACATTCCCTCATACTATATTCTCCACTTGATAACATTTTTGGGTTGTTGTTTACTATATGTTTGACGTCACAAACAAGAAGGGGTGCATATTATGTACGTAGCGTTGGATTCAGCACCATGCCAACCGTAGCTCTCGCGCCAAGGTGCTGAAAACGTGAGTCTTTCCGAAAAAGCATCCGGTAGATATACTTTTTGCTCTCTAATCTATATTCAAAAGCTAATATCATCCGGCCGATACATAATATCCTCCTTTATCCATTTTCATGATGTTGATTCATTATTATGTTACACTTTTTATTTAACTTAACTTCGTTCATGAATGTAAAGATGATATTTGTAATCAATTTTTCACTCGCATCCTGATATACTAGAATTATAAAAATTATGTACACAGGTGTGTTTTCAATGACAATACTATATTTTAATATTTTTAGAACTTAATTATGAATTAATAAATTAATTGTAAATAATTTCCTCGTCAGAAGGGGGCAGGTGATAAATCACCAATATTCTTTCAAAAACAAATATGGTCACAACTGTATAAGAGTTGCAACAATCGAGTTAATTATGGGCCAAACCATGGTCGCTAAAATATGCCAAGTGGCTGTGAAACTGGAACAATGAAATATTTTAAACACTAAAATGTATCCTTTTATATATAAAAAAAAGTAATGGTTTGGAAATGGACCAATGCAAATCTGCATAGATACCGCGAAACGTATCTGATTGGTCAGAGCTTTCTGAATTTTCTTAGGGGGGATTAACATGAAAGTAGAGAATTTAGATAGGATGGGCGCTATTAGGGGGGTTACCAAGGGGAAGAGACCCGGGTCTGTCGCCAAGTTTGGCGTCAACTTTGCGATATATCGCCAAATTTGGCGGCCAAAATTAGCTGCCAAAAGTGGCGCCAACTTGGCGCTATTTCCAGTATTTAGCTAAATTTCCACAGACTCCCATTGAAATCCAATAGCGTTTACTCGCTTGCAAAAAATCAACAAATTGAGATATTGCAATGCAACAAAAATTAATATTAGCACATTTTTAACCAAATCATTTTATACAAGCTGATTTCCAAATTAGTAATTGATCTTACTTATTAATCCCCAAAACAACTGTAAGCTGTCGCAACAGCGGTGGGTAAGGCCATAGTAACCGAGAAATATCCCATTTAAATGAAAAAGCATTATAACTTGATTACAGAAGATAGTCGCCGTTCGTGATATCATCATCACCTTTTTAAAACAGGATACATTACCAGGTTTTAAGAGGCTGCGAAATCAGAACTGGCGTTGGTGAGCGTAGCGAGCAGGGGGCAGAGCCCCCTAGTAAAATAAAATAAAACCAAATATAAAGAGTGTAACATATTTTTAAATACGTTTTTATTTGTAATTCACCTATTCAAGCAAACACCATCCGGCTATTACACCATTGCTCTCTATTCTACTTTCCCAAGCAAACATCATTTGGATGATGCATCATCTCTTTTCTAATTCATGTTCTGAAGTCAACACCATCCGGCTTACACATCTTCTGCAGTATCTTACGATATACTATCCTGTTGATGCACTTTTTACTTTCTAATCATTTTCAGATACACATCACCATCCGGCTGATATACACCATTTCCTTTCTAATTCTTTTTCTGGAGCCAGTACTATCAGATTCATTTATCATTTCCTCTATAATACAGAACTTATGTAAAGTTTTATAAGAAGTATTAGAAAATTAACCCAAAATGTAATTTGTGCTTTACAATGGGCAATACAATGTACAAAGATCAATTAAGAATGTGCAATTTTCTTTTACTTTTTTTTTACGTCATCTCATAGTGCGGAAATATTTATTCTTGAATAAATATAGCTTAGCAAAAACTATGTGGGATTTATTTTATACAGATTTTATGATGTTTTAAATCTGTTATTATTTATTTCTAGTGAAGTTTATTTTGAAAGTAGTATTTTACATCCTGTTTCTGGTAAACCATATTCGATAAATCAAATATTCAAGTAGCGAAAATATATGATTTCCCTTTCTCAATCAAAGAATCATGGTAGAATTGTTTTTCCTTTTCTTTTTATTGTATCAGATGAAAATTGATTACAGTGAAAAGGAATATTTAAAATTCCATTTACGAATATGAAATACGCGTATGTTTTATGCCAAAAAGTATTTTTATATTTCAGACGAAATAATTCAAAGTTTGATTTTTGTTCACAAAAAATTAAGTACAAATATTTGATTTATTTTCCTCTTTTTAAAAACAAACTTAAGAAAAACCGCTTTATAAGTAGCGTCTGGTGCGAAATACAGTCAAATCGCATTAGTGCGCCACTCTCGGGTTCACTTAAAATGAATTACTAAGCAGAGTTTATATTAAATGTAAAATAAAATTCTAAATGTTTATACTGGGTTACAGCGCCTAGAATATATAGTGTGGAAAATGATTTTACCATTTGTTTATTCAAAATTTTCGAATTCAAACCGGAAATTCTGAAAAAAAGAATTTTTACTTTAAGAAGTCACGAAATATCTGCCATTAAGTAACCAAAAGAACATTATAGGGAATTTCTGGTATGAATGCGAAATTTCGGAATTAAAAAAAAGCCAAACTGGTAATACATAAAAAAGTGCTAAAAAATTGTAGGCAATAAACGTGCAACGATGCGGTACAATAATAGGCCGATTGCAGGGACATCTGCTTTAAAAATAGATTTACCTCTAGCAAAAGTAACCGTTTCAATTGACAACATGAACATAATTTCTGTTAATAAAATCTTCTTGTAAGTGTATATTTCAGATGAAACTGATTTTGAAGTTAGTTTTTTATCATATCAGGGAATTAATCTTTTCCACTCTTCTAGCAGAGAGTCATCCTTTGGTATGCTAAATAGGGATAGTTTCTAGTTTGCTGTCTTGTATCGAGTACTGCAACCAGGCACAAAAGAATGCGTATCACGTTTTTTAGCCATGATCAATATCATTCATATTTTCAAAGCTTATGAAAATCACAATCCAAGTCAATGGGATATAATTTAATTATTAAAAATATTTACCACCAGCTTAAATGTTTTCTCAGTTCGATTCTGATACAATGTTTGCGTTGAAAAGAGCTAGCAGACAGTGGTGTAGCCAGAGACGGGGGAGGAGGTATCCAAATGCTCTGGAAACCAGTAATATTATAAAGTTTTCTTCGCCTTCAATATCGCAGAAAATTCTCCGATTAGATAAGGCAAAAATATTTTTATAAAATTAGTTGTATCCAAACCATCTAGACCTCCACCCTGTCTACGCCACTGCTAGAAGATGTCGCTGCAATCGACCCATTATCTTTTCGCATCGTTCTACAATTATCGGATTAAGTTTTTTAGTACTATTTTGTAGCCGTTTCCGCACTACGTATTCTAGGCGCTGTAACTGGGTGAAGCAAAAGTCCTTGACACGTTTTAAAATTAAATAAAAACTCAAGCAATTGGCGTACGAGAGTGCGGTTTGGACGAAAATGCTTTTTATGTTCTGAAATTTTGCTTAAGCAAATAAAAAAATCAGTTCTAAAAATTTCTCATAGATGGCACTGCTTCTGGAAAGTTATCAAATAGGTAGAATGCCTTTATACATAACAATGGCGAAAGCCGTACAATGCGTATGCATAGTTTTAGTCCAAACTATGGCAGCGTACATTATTGGAACTTAACAATACTCGCTCTCGTGAATTCGATTAGACGAGTGAGGATGGATAGACGAGTATTGTTAACTTCTGGAATGTGGGTTGCCATAGATTGGACAAAAACTGTGTATACGCATTGTGCGTCTTTCGCCATTGTTATGTATAAAGGCATTTTACCTATTCGATAACTTTCCAGGAGCAACGACATTATGAGAAATATTATGAACTAATTTTTTTGCTTAAACAAAATGTTCACTCATAAAAAACATCCAAACCACACTCTCATACGCCAATTGCTTGATCTTTTGTTGAATTTTTAAATGTATCAAGGACTTTTGGGAGACCCTGAATAATAAGTATACTTGTAACTAAATTACAATATAAATTATATAAATTAGTAGAAAATGAATTAGAATTCGTGAAATGGAGGACAAATTAAGGAAAGTACAGTAAGTAAATATGTTACGTAGTATTTAATTCTACAATTCAATACGTACTAATTTGTTACCTACGCCTTACAAAAATCACCTATTTTTGTTTGATGTCAGTTTTCTGAAATTAAAAATCTTTTTCTCTGAAGAATATATCATATTATATTCGCTATCTGTAGTTTCATTCAAAGACGAAATATAGCTCCTTAGTTCATCAATGGAGGTTTTTCGCTTCGGGATATTCCTCTTCTACATGATCGTTGTCGGGATATAATGCTGACCCACTCTTCGCTTCCAAAACATCAGTTATACAATTTCAGTTATTGTTGCATTCAGAGAATTTGTTGATATGTCAGACAATCTTTATAAGGGCTGTCATCTCGGAATATTGTTAAACTTAGTTATGCACAATGCAACGAAGTGTTTTTTAAGATAACCCCGACAAAGAAATTCGACCAAGTTTACCTCACCTATTCTTAAAAGCGACGTCTTAAGCGGAGTGGTTGAGAAAATGGTGATGCTATAAGCGGAGTACAATATGTGAAAAAGCGTATGGGAATGGTTGGGACTTCTAAAAAATGACGTAATATGCGCAGTGACGTTCTATTCAGGTGACTTACTAACGAGGTTTGACTGTATAAGAACTGCACCTCACTCCAAATATGTTTTATTTTTATGTTATGGAACATAAATCTATGTATATATATGCGTAACATATACATACGTGCATATATAATACATATGCATACGTGCATATATAATACATATGCATACGTGCATATACAATACATATGCATACGTACATATGTATATATTTATGAGTATATGCATATGCAAGTATATGTATACCGCATAGTTTGATAACTTTGTAATGAAGAAAGTCAGTTTCATTCAGTTTTTCTACTTTTTAACCTACTTCGAAGGCAGAACTTTATACAATTTGCTTGTGTGTTTTTTAATATATTCCCATATAGAGTTTTTGCACAGATGGTTCGATTTTGATGATTCTTTTTTTTTTTTTTTGAAAAAATATTTACTTTGTTAGGGGTCCCGTATAAATTTAATCAAGATCAAAAAATAAATTTGTTTGACTGACTGTTTTGTTTTGTCTTTTCTGACATTCCGTGGATCTATCTTTCATAAAAATTGGACAATCGCTGAACAATTTAAATAGGTTGGTAAGGTACACGATACTATGTTATGTTATATGAATATTCATTGTAACGTGTATATATTATTACAAAGACGCGTCAATATTTTTAATATATCTGGCATACATTTCTCTTATCAAATCCATGTTTCGCAGGCATGCTACTATTATAGTAGCATTTTTGCAATCAATTTTAGCGTCGATGATTTTGATGTATATGATAGATTAAAAAGTACAGATAATGAAACTGCCAGTCAGCTGGCGCACTAGCAGCGTGGAGGGGAGGGGTTTTAATATAGCATAATCGCACAGCTCGTTGTAATGTTAAATGAATGGCAATCCAATTACTGATGTTACCCCGACTTCCAGTAGTCATCAGTAATCGGGTTTCTGGGTTTCTATTCTAATATTACACGGAGCAGTTCTCTCACCCCACCGCTGGGGCGTCAGATGATTGACAGTTTTGTTATCTGTGCCACCCTCTCTGTCATATATATCAAAATCCTCGACGCTATAGTTGGTTGCAAAAATGTGACTATGCCTCTCAGACTATTACCGAAATTCAATTCGGCTGATACACCTTTTCTAGTTTCATCGTTTGCAGTACGACAAACGTGAGCGATTCTGGCAGCAATGTGATTTAACTTATAAAATAAATAGAAATGATTTAATAAATATAATAAATATGAATAATATAACATAAGAAATGTAATAAATATTACAAATATAATAAATATAAAATATAACTAATACAACAAATTTAAAATTAAAAAAATATAATAAAAATGAATACTATCAATATTAATTTAATAAGAGGTGTGAATAAAATAATGTGTATAATAATAAATAATGTGCATAACAGTAACATGGATAACATTGAAGAGTGTTTAGAACACCCTGTTGTGCCAAATCACTCTCGCTAAAATTCGCCAACTGGAGTGCAATAAGTAACGTATTTTTTAATCTATGTCCGCGTATCTTGAAGTCGGTCTTATTTGTTTTAATATTTTTTAATTGATTTAGATTCATCTTAAAAAGTTATTGATTTAAAACCTGTATTTTATTTTATTAACCAACTTTCAACATAGGAGGTTAACAATTTCTTTGTTTACATTTTGTTTTTTCTTTATCGATGTCCAAGCGTAGCTTTTGTAAGGATGCTATGATTTTATTTATTTAGTTAGTTTTATTTATTTTTTGTTGAAAAAGTTTTACTTTTTTATGGTCACATGATAATTTCCATCAGGATTCTAACTTCCTTAAAAACTGGCCAACCGCTACGAAATATGAATATGATGTTAAGAGCCTACACTAGTCACGGGAAGAAACTCTCAAGCTAATGTTAAGTCTATGGGAAGTGTTCTAGCGTGATTTCGTTCGCCTTTTACTATTTTTAAATGATTTTTTTGCATAGGATAGTTGAGGTCTTTAACTTTTTCGATTGTTTTTTCAGTTTTTTATAAGCGGGCAATTTTAATTTTGGATCTGGTTAGAACCGGTTCTGAAAGTGAAAGTACCCTTATATAAAATAACTGGATCCAAAATCGAAAAAGTAAAAACTAACAACGTTAGAGATTGACCTCGCGAATAATTCGCGATTTCTCGCTCGCATTTTAATATTTTAAAATGATTTTTTTTGCATAGGATAGCTGAGGTCAATTTCTAACGTTGTTAGTTTTCACTTTTTTGATTTTGGTTACAGTTTTTTTTATAAGCGGACATTTTCAATTTTGGAACCGGTTGGAACCGGTTCTGAAAGTGAAAGTATATAAAAAAACTGGAACCAAAATCGAAAATGAAAAACTAACAACGTTGGAGATTGACCTCAGCTATCCTATGCAAAAAATCATTTAAAAATATTAAAATGCGAGCGAAATGGCGCTAGAACACTTCCCATAGACTTAACATTAGCTTGAGCGTTTCTTCGCGTGATTAGCGTAGGCTCTTAACGTGAAAATAGTCGTCGTATGGTATTTTAATAATCATCTGATTGATAAGTAAAAGTTTTATAATTGCCTCTAAAATATTGATTTATACGTATATTATGATTTTTTTAAAACTAATTAAATATATTTATTAGAATAGATTTATATCTTAAGTCGTTTAAAAAATAAGGTTATGACGCGATTTGTTTTGAGAGACATTACTAAAGAGCAATATAACGAAACGCAATATAAAGGGGGGTTATAATAATCCAAAATCAGATATATATCTTCTGAAACTACTAATATTTATCTACTTTTAAACTTAGTAATTTTCTTATAATATTTCAAAAAAATTTCAAAATGTACAAATGTATTCATACATTACATTTAAAATCATTTAACTTCTAATTAACTGTTCTTTAACTTCATTATCTTCCCATCTTTCAACATATACCCTAGATGTAAAAGTGCATTTCTATCCCAAAAACTTAACTAAAAATCGCAGAAATAATTTAAAATGAATAAAATGTTTCGATGAATTCGTTTGTATAATTACAATTTGTATTCTTGAAACGAACAAGAAGCATTCAAATAAATAACGTGAAACTTCCTAACAATGACTACAACAATTAATCACGTTATAGACAACTAGCGATGGGAAACAATGAAAGTTTCATGCAATTCTAGTCCCTCAAAGTTTAGGTAATGATGCGACACAGCACATCTATATCTTCAAACGGAAGGAATTACGAAATATTTTTTTTTTGTTTTAACTCACATTACTTTCAGTATAATCTCATTTACATTTTATTGGGAAGTTTCCAGAGCATTCGATAAATTCTTTCCAGTAATGTGAAGGAATTGATTTGTGAATTCTTTCAAATATTTTTGGATCTAAATTTTATGATAGATTAAAAACCTCCTCCAGAACGAATTTCTACGAAATATTCAAATAAATAACGTTAAACTGCCTAACAATAACTACAACAATTAATCACGTTACAGACAACTAGCGATGGGAAACAATAAAAGTTTTATGCAATTCTAGTCACTCAAAGTTTAGATAATGATACGACACACCACATCTATATCTTCTAACGGAAGGAATTACGACTTTTTTTTTTTTTTTTTTTTTTTTTTTTACCACACACTACTTTAGTCTAATCTCATTTACATTTTATTGGGAAGTTTCCAGAGCATTCAATAGATTCTTTCCAGTAATGTGAAGAAATTGATTTGTGAATTCTTTCAAATATTTTTGGGTCAAAATTTTATGATAGATTAAAAACCTCCTCCAGAAAGATTTTCTACGAAATATTCAAATAAACAACGTGAAACTGGCTAACAATAACTACGACAATTAATCACATTATAGACAAATATCGATGGGAAACAATGAAAGTTTCATGCAATTCTAGTCACTCAAAGTTTAGGTAATGATGCGACACATCACATCTATATCTTCAAACGGAAGGAATTACGAATCAATATAAAGGGGGGTTATAATAATCCAAAATCAGATATATATCTTCTGAAACTACTAATATTTATCTACTTTTAAACTTAGTAAATTTCTTATAATATTTCAAAAAAATTTCAAAATGTACAAATGTATTCATACATTACATTTAAAATCATTTAACTTCTAATTAACTGTTCTTTAACTTCATTATCTTCCCATCTTTCAACATATACCCTAGATGTAAAAGTGCATTTCTATCCCAAAAACTTAACTAAAAATCGCAGAAATAATTTAAAATGAATAAAATGTTTCGATGAATTCGTTTGTATAATTACAATTTGTATTCTTGAAACGAACAAGAAACATTCAAATAAATAACGTGAAACTTCCTAATAATGACTACAACAATTAATCACGTTATAGACAACTAGCGATGGGAAACAATGAAAGTTTCATGCAATTCTAGTCCCTCAAAGTTTAGGTAATGATGCGACATAGCACATCTATATCTTCAAACGGAAGGAATTACGAAATTTTTTTTTTTTTTTTGTTTTAACTCACATTACTTTCAGTATAATCTCATTTACATTTTATTGGGAAGTTTCCAGAGCATTCGATAAATTCTTTCCAGTAATGTGAAGGAATTGATTTGTGAATTCTTTCAAATATTTTTGGATCTAAATTTTATGATAGATTAAAAACCTCCTCCAGAACGAATTTCTACGAAATATTCAAATAAATAACGTTAAACTGCCTAACAATAACTACAACAATTAATCACGTTACAGACAACTAGCGATGGGAAACAATGAAAGTTTTATGCAATTCTAGTCACTCAAAGTTTAGATAATGATACGACACAGCACATCTATATCTTCTAACGGAAGGAATTACGACTTTTTTTTTTTTTTTTTTTTTTTTTTTTTTTTTTTTTTTTGTTTGTTTGTTTGTTTCTTTCTTTCTTTTTTTTTTTTTTTTTTTTTACCACACACTACTTTAGTCTAATCTCATTTACATTTTATTGGGAAGTTTCCAGAGCATTCAATAGATTCTTTCCAGTAATGTGAAGAAATTGATTTGTGAATTCTTTCAAATATTTTTGGGTCAAAATTTTATGATAGATTAAAAACCTCCTCCAGAAAGATTTTCTACGAAATATTCAAATAAACAACGTGAAACTGGCTAACAATAACTACGACAATTAATCACATTATAGACAAATATCGATGGGAAACAATGAAAGTTTCATGCAATTCTAGTCACTCAAAGTTTAGGTAATGATGCGACACATCACATCTATATCTTCAAACGGAAGGAATTACGAAAGATTTTTTTGTTTTTGTTTTACCTCACACTACTTCAGTCTAATCTCATTTACATTTTATTGGGAAGTTTCCAGAGCAATTCAATAGATTCTTTCCAGTAATGTGAAGAAACTGATTTGTGAATTCCTTCAAATGTTTTTGGGTCTAAATTTTATGATAGATTAAAAACCTCCTCCAGAAAGATTTTCTACGAAATATTTTTGAAATGTCCAAATGATATTCATTTTTATAAAACTGAGCAGAATTCTAAATTATTAAGTAGATTTCTAATTTGTTGAAAAAATTGTTACTTTTAGATGATAACTTATTAACTACATGCTAGCAATGGATGGTAGTGCTAATTGTTACACGTAGATCCTAACACCTCATAAAAAAATTAATGTTTTTACATAAGTAATATATATTTTTATTTTATTATATTTCATTTTGGAATTCTACTTTTTTGGTGCACCTCAAATCCTTTAACTCAGTTACATTCTTTACAGTTTATGGTTTCTGTTCAGTAAAATAAATATGAATTTATTATTTAAGACATCAAGTTCAATCTATGATTTAATTAGTTTGGTAGATAATTAGTTAGTTTGTTAGATAACTAGTCAGTTTATATAACTAGTTAGTTTGTAAGATAACTAGTCAGTTTAGATAACTAGTCAGATAAATAGTCACTATGAATTCGTAGAATGCTTTTAATTCTGAATTCTGATATGAGTCAGTTGAGTTTAGTTTGGATTTTAGAATTGTTTGCAGGGCATAAAGGGTTTCTCTTGCTTTTACATTATGTTTGTATTTTTATATTTCCCATTATTGGCTGCGCTAACTTTTATAATTTTGTTGAAGACTTTCATGCAAGATGAAAGCTTGTTATTTTGAAAGAAGCTGCTTAATTAGAAATTTATTTTGAATTTTTGAGTTCTATGATTGAAAATAGAGTTTAAACTGCATTTGTTTATGCCTGTCAAGTTTCCGTATGTAATTGTCCAGATTTATGTTGTATGAATGTAAAAATAAACAAGAAAATTAAAGGTGGATTTTTTTCTTTAAAAATTCTCTACAGTTTCTAAATCCTATATTATCAAAACTTCGGGTTTTTGGACATTTACTGATATATGCACACAAACATTTATAAATCAACCCTAATAACAACTGAGACGTGATTTTCATGTTTAAATAAAATTATGCTTCTAAATATCAAAATATTTAAATATATATACTATATTTTTATTCCCTGAATTATTAATTCATGCGGTGCATATTTCTGTAAATATTTTAATAAAGAAATGAAAATATAAACAAATTAAAGGTTATGACTCAATTAAAAAAAGCCTTTGAAGTATTTTTTAAAAATAAGAATGAAATGAAAGTTCCTTAAAATGAATATAATGTAAATATTTTCAATAATGGCCTGAAATGAAAAATTTTTCGGCATACCGAGAAATGCTATATTTGTTCTTATTCTAAGTTTCTTCCCTGAAATATAGTTGATGAACTAATTAAGGCGTACAACAACTTCAATTAACTAAACAAATATAATTAATTTCGTTTATAATAAAAAATGTAAATGTTCAATGTAAAATTTTGATTCCATCTGAAAAAGCAATTTTCATCAAATTTAAAAGTTTCGTTTTACATTCATTTAAGATAATTTTACAACACAGCTGTTCTTAAGAATTTCATTCTGAACAAATGTCTGCTCTATTTGGTTCAAATACAATTTCTGCATCTTTTTTATTCAAATCGAAATGTCTAGATTGTTAAAGTGTCCTCATAAGTCAATTAACAAAAGTTTCATTTTAATATGTTTTATTCACATATCTAATTACTGTTGTTAGGAATTATCGTTAATTCGTAATTAAAAGATAACTGATATAATATAAAATATTTTCATTTCAAGAAACTTATTACTGTCGTTCCATCTCTAAGTTAGATAATTCCATTAATATTTTAAAAACTCAACGAAATTTCCAAGTGTATCCATCCTTAGTAAATAAATCTTCGAGGAATAAAAATCAAAGTTACTTACACTTTTTGCAAAATAAGCATTCAAAGTTCATTAAAGAAATATTTTGTTTTTCTTAAGTAATTTAAAATTTCACTTAAGTGACAATTAATTATTTTTTTATCTAGCGTTTTCGAAACTAAGAATTAATTATATTAAAAAAAAAGGTTAAAAAAGAAATGCAGTATAAATTTGATTTCGGTGCTAAATTTTTTCATTGTAAATAAATATTATACTTCCAGCTTTTTTTTTACATTAAGTATGTTTTGGTTGTTCATAATACGCCTCTAAGAGCAAACATATCATATATTCTAACACGAGCAAATCTTCTGTGTGGTTATATATATGCACATTTTATCTTAAAAACGGCTGATTTTGACGAAATTTTGCATCCTACTGTTTTGCGGCACCAGAAAACCATTGGGTTAGGTCACATGGTCGAGAAAATTTGATTTGTGGGTCATTTTGGATCCTCATGGGTCAGGGTCAAGCTAATTGTATCTAAAAAACGGTTCAAACGGTTTTGACTACATTTTGTATTTTACCATTTTCAGGCATGAGAAGACGGGCTGGGTCACATGTTCGAGAACTTTCGATTAGTGGGTCATTTTTGGGTCAACGCGGGACAAGTTAATTTTATCTAAAAAACGGCTGTAATGATTTTGATTAAATTTTGTATCCTATGAGTTTCGGGAACGAGAAAATCCTTGGGCTAGGTGACATGTCAGAGAAAATTCGATTAGAGGGTCATTTTTGGGTCACTATAGGTCAAGCTAATTTTCACTAAAAAACGGCTCAAACTATTTAGACTAAATTTTGCATCCTATAGTTTTCGGGTTCGAGAAGACTGTTGGGCTAGGTTACATGTTCGAGAAAATTCGATTTTATTTTAGTCTACTGATTTCTAATGATTTTTAAAATAATTTTCAAGCACGTAAGTTTTTAATCTATCAAAACGTGACGTAACAAAAAAAAACACTTACTTGCTACAATGATGTAAAGGACAAAAAAACTTTTGCAATAACATAATTATGCAAGGCTAAAGAGAAAAAAACAGCGTTACTACAACGGGTTATTACAAGTGGTTTTCGAAGTTTTGGAAATAGCTCCTTCTTCTCGTATATATAAATGCAATTTGTTCTTTTCTTTAAAATAAAAATCCATAAATATTTTATGATATTTTTAATAGTTAAAAAAGGGTTTTTTAAGTAACTTGAATAAGTCTTTTTTTAATTTTTATGATAAGAAAAATGTCTGTTAAATATTTCTTTCCTTAGAATATTTTGCCAAAAGAGGAAAAGAAAACCCAATTTTAAAAATGTTACTTTTTTTTTTAAAATATTACTTATCACCTTTCTTAAATCTGATGCGCTTTTTATATTCTTTAAAAGACATTATTTTGAAAATATTCAGTAAACTGAATATCTTTGCTTATTACTTATTTTATTCTTTCGTTTCGCAATTTTTCTAACACTTAAGCCAAATATATTCACATTTTGTTTTAAACATTTTGATTTTTTTTCCAATATTTTCAAAGCAAAAAATAATAGAATTTCTATTTCATTGTTTGCGTTAGTGAATCCCTCAAAATTTTTTTATTTTATTTATTTATTTATTTTTTAAGTTACGTAAATATTTCAATTTTCAGCGGTTACAAGCATCCGAGAAGAAATTTCCGAAAATGAGCTAAGAGCTACATAAAAAGTAATGCATTACTTTGAAAACCAATACGTCTATTTTTGTACGTTTTTTCTTCTAAAAAACTTTCTGCAAATAAATTTTTTTTTTGACATTCTTGCATTACACATAGACAGAAAAGTTTTAATTTCTGTATGTTTTTAAATTTTTAAAGGGATTACTTATTTGTTAACCTGATATATTGAAAACTGTGCCTCTAGGTCCTTAGCTTAATATAATGTTTTTAAAATTTCTATCTAGGTGATGGCTAAGAATATATTCTAATGCAGTTATAATGACTATGAAGAGATCATTTCCTTTTTTAATATAATTTTTTAAATAACCACCAGGTTGTAGATATGATATTATAGAGATGAAGCAAGCAATTAAAATTCTGAATAATAAGTTTCTACCTAATATTCAGTCCTTTTATTATCATGGGACTTATTTTTCCAATATCTATTACTAGGCTATATAGTGTACCAGGCTTTCACACCAGGTGTTGTTTATTTTCTTTTCTAAATCTAAAACTGTCCAGCTGATTCACCAACTTTTCTCCTATTCATGCTATTACATTTTTCCATTGCATTCATAATTTTCTTGTTTTCAAGTCAACATCGTCCTGCTAAGAATTTTTTTCTCCAATTCATCAATTCATATTCTACTTCTCAAGCCAGTACTATCAGACTGTTATATCATCTTCACCTTCTCTAGTCAATAAAATCTAGCTAATACACATTCACAAGCAAACATCATTCGACGGATACATCATCTCCTTTAATCGATCTATCTTCTGAAGCCAATATCATCCGGCTGAAACATAATTTACACCTTCTCAAGCGATACGATTTGGATGATATATCATCTGTCCTAAAATCCACCTTCACAAACAAACAGGATCTAACCGATATACCACATCTTCTTTCATGCATTTTTTGATGCCAATACAATTTAGACGATATTTCATCTGTACCTTTCCAAACATGTGGTTGTGTTGTACCCCATCTTCTCTCAAATTCATCTTTACATCCAACATCGTCCGATTCCGACTGATATATCATATCTTTGTTAATCCATCTTGTGAAGGCAATGCCAGCGGACAACAAATCATCTGTACCTTTCCAAGATGATATCATCCGGCTGAAACATCATCTGCTTATTAACCCTTTCAGAGGCAAAGTACTTATGTTTCTAAAATGTTGAAATCATTGAGTCACACCGATATGTAACAATAAATTTATTTTCAAATAAGTAAAAGCGTTTCTTCACGTATAATATAAAAGCAAAATTTGATTCGAAAGTTCCAGTGTCACTGTTGCCTTTGGAAATTAAAATTAAGTGGGATGTATTATATCCCACCACCCTTCAAAGGGTTAATCCATCTTGACAAATCCAATACCAATCGGCTGATACATCATATGTATATATATATATATATATATATATATATATATATATATATAATCCATCTTCTCTTGCCAATACCATCAGATTCACCATACCGACTTTAGTCAAAGAGGTTAATAAAAAGTAGTAGTAAATTAACCTGAGTGAAATTTGTACATCCTATAATGCAGAATTGTACAAGTAATGAACAATTAAAAATAAATAATTTTCGTTTTCTCTATGACAAGACTCTAACAGTGCAGAGATTTTTATCTTTCGAAAATATAGCGTAAAGAAATGAAATATGATATTTATTTTATTCAGGCTCTTTATGATGTTTTAAAGCTTTTATTTTTTATTTATAGAACCGTATGTTTTGAACGTTACATTTTACATTCTGTTTCAGGAAAACCCACTATAAATCAAATATTGAAGTATCGAAAATATATGATTTCCCCTTCTCATTCAAAGAATTATTTTCTCTTTTCTGCTTATTGTAGGAACTGAAAATTGATTGCACTGAAAGGGAATATTCAAAATTCCATTTCTGAATACGAAGTACACGTATATATTCTGAATGCAAAATATGCCAAAAAGTGCTTTTCTATTTCTGGCGAAATAATTCAAAGTTTGACTTTTGTTCATAAAAATTCAGCACAAATGTTAGATTTCTTTTCCCTTTTAGAAAGTAATTTAAGAGAAAACTGTATAGGTGGCTTGTGCGAAATATCAGAATTGCACTCCAAATATGTTTTATTTTTATTTTTCAGAACTATGCTGCATAGTTTGACAACTTTGTGTAGAAAAAAAAAATGCTGTTTCATTCTGATTTTCTACTTTTTAACTGACTTCAAAGAAAGGCCATTCATTTCCATGCATTTCGTTTGTATATTTTTTAATGTATGTCCACATATATAGTTTTGAACGGATGATCCGATTTTGATGATTCTTTTTTGGGGGAAAAACACTTGATTTGAGAGTTGTTTTAATATATTTCATCACGATAAAAAATATTTTCTTTTGTCCGGCTGTCTGTTTTTAGGTAACTTCCAATTAAACTAGTCGTTGGGGGCCACCGTAATACATACCCATCATGGATATGCATAATATAAAATATGAAAACAGAGCATGTGTAAACTATTTATAAAATGCACTGCAATTCGAATAAAATCGTGGCATGAAGACGTCATAAACTTTAAATGCTCTATAACTCCAAAATGTATAATCATATTAACTAACGGTATACTGCATCGGATTAAGCGTCTTATTTCCAATTAAAATATATCTTTGAATTGAATTTTGAATGAAATACAGGGTCATGAAAAATCGAAGAGTGTGGTAAATAGGATTGCAAATATCTCACCAACTCATTATCCGATCGACATCATTCTTTATACAAAATTTATGTTTTTTTTTATTGTCTTTTATATTCACTCCTTAAAATAAACAATTTCGAAAATTTTTATATACCTTTTATCAGAACGAATATTTCGAGAGTCCGAAAAAAATAGTTCCGAATAATCGAGGTTACTGAAATTCAATAAGCTTCTTCCCATTATTAGACACTAATTAAATACCAAATTTGAAGTATCTATCTTAATTTTTTTGGGAGATAGAGCGTTTACAGACACACAGGCACAAAGACAGACGGACGGCAAAAATTGTTTTCTAAAAATATGTTTTTCGGAATCTCCAGTGTCTGAAACGTGTAAATCCGTCAAAAAAAATTTATTTTTTCGATTTTCAAAACGATTACAAGAGTTACCCTATACTACGTAAGATGGGTAAGTAAAAATGCTTTTATAATTGTAGTCCAATAATTCAGAGTTTAACTTTTGTTTTAAAAAAAATCCGTATAAATTAAATTTTTAATTTTTAGGGACTATATTGTGCTGACCTCTAAAAAAAAATTCCATTTTTTGAAATTTTCTCTATATAAAGTCTAATAAAAAATTTAAAAAATATATAAAAATGATTAAATTTTTACAGCTTGTTCTGACTAAGATTTTAATGTTGAGCATTTTTGATTTTATTACTTTATTACAAAATGGCAGCCAATTAAGCGAGAATTAAAAAAACAAAACAAAACAAAAACACTATTTTAAAAAATTACTTATGTTACCTGAAAAAAAAACCCACACCTGACATAATCAGCTGAAAATGAAGCATTTTATCAAATTATGTAAATCATTCTAAAATTCTATTATAACAAGAAAATCTGTAAAAATGAAGCTTATGTTTTGCCAAAATTCTGAAATTGTTAGTTTAAATTATTTTAAAACAAAATAAAAAATACTTATGTATTTTTAACAATTTTTATTATCTAAATAGTGTATAAAAACAGAACAAAACAAAAAAATTGACTTTAGTGAAATATTTGATGTAGCACTAAGGTGGTTTTTTTTAAGAAACATTTCACTGTGGTGTTTTTTTAGAGGACAGCACAATATTGTATAGCTGGACAATCTTGTAATAAATTAAAATGCAACTCTATTCAAAATTTTCTGTGTTTAATTAATTAAAGTTCATGTCTAATAGTAGTACCCTTTCTAAAAATTTGTATTTGATTTTATTTTACTCTACATTGCTAAGGTCACTTAGAAATAAATATATGTGAAATTAATGCTATTTCTAAATTTTTCTTTCCATAACGTAAAATTCAATTTGCCTGATCAACAATACACCAATCAGAACAATACTTTCACTAGTGAAAATGATGCCATATTTAGAAGAAAATATGTAGTGGTATTCCTGAAATTGTTATGGTACTTTAAGAAGTTTATACGTTAAGTTGCATGACACCAGTATTTTAGCTCACATTCTATCAAAGCTTGAGAGCTAATGTTACCACAGGTTCTGTATGTACGTAACGCGGTAATTCTTGACAGAAATATCCGATTTTCTTCAAATTTTGTATATAGGTTCATTCTGATAAGGCGTGTCCCTGATTAGTTTTGGGGGATTATCGGATAAGTATAAAAGGAGGGAACGGGGGGGGGACTAATACCCCACTTAATTTAGATAAATGGATTTTTCATACAGAATTATCCGATTTGCTTCAATTTTGGTATACAGGCTTGTTCAGATAAGGCGCTTCCCTGATTAGGTTTGGAGGTTCATTGGTTAAGTATAAAGGGGGGGGAACGGGGGCTAATACCCCCTTAATTTAGCTAAATGAGTATTTTATGTAGAATAATCCAATTTGCTTGAAATTTGGTATACAAGTTTATTTTTCGAGGGGAATTATTATTTGAAATAAGAATATAATATACAATTAGTGTGACTTAGTCAGTTAACCTGTTAATTAGTTAACCTGTGAACTCAATGCCATCAGTTTAACTGGTAAATTATCTTTTTAATATAATATCTAAATCCAGGAAACAAGAATAAAAAATCTTTCGATTCGTAATTGTCTCAGTTTCTAATGGAATTGTTTCAGTTTTCGGATATGTACAAGGACTTTTACAACAGAAATAATATATATGATTTAATTAAAAGTTAGGTTACATTGAAGGGTTTTGAAAAGTTTAATCCATAATATCGAATATAGAAAATATAAATCAACTTTTCATAGTCAATGGAAAAAAATATCATAAATATTACACCGTTAAAAATCTGCAGAAAACTTTCCATTCATTCAACCGTTTTTATAGAAAACGATTATTACCTGGACATATTATAAAGTGTTCTCATTGGTCAGAATCAGAATCATGCAAGTGTCAGGTTGGATTCAATCCATCCAAAATTCTGATTAAAGTCAACCCGAAACGCGGAAGTGTCGCGAAATTAGTCGAGACGCGAACGCGACACACACACACACAAAATGTCAATCAGAACCCGACACACTATATCTCGAAACCAACTCAAACCCGAAATATTCAAACCTGAACTCGTCACGAACCCGGAGTGAAAGAAAAATAATCCATAATTTCATATGATGTAATTATGGAAAAGTAGTTTGCAATTATATCTCTAATATCAATTTTCTTTTTTTGTGTAAAAAGGAATATATATACACTCCTTAATATTCAAATATATAGTTTTTTTAACTGAAAAATATTCAGGACTCATTTTTGAAATATCGGGTCAACTCGATCCGACCAAAACCGCAGGTTGGGTATGGAGCATAAAGTATTACATATTATATACATAGATTATAACGTATAAAGTATTACATATTTTGATCTAATTACTGTACTCACGTGCGATTTGCTACAGTTTATTAAAAAATCTCCATAAGCTAAAAAAGCAAGCAAAAATTAGAATTTCAAGTTGTTTGTGTTTTGGACCATCTTAAAAATGATGATTGATACAAATGATATAAAAATATCAGTTTTTTCTAATTTATAAGTTACAATGAATTAAAAACAGAAAAATCCACTGTCATAATTTAATATAAATTCATTCATAGATTTTTATGTTCACTTATCGTACAAATACAGCTTTCTCATAAGATGACTTTCACAAACATTAACAGTTAATCATGAATTAAACTAAATTAAATACATTTTGATGATAGATTTTTATGTTATAAATCATTTGATGGTACGCAAACTGTGATTAAAAAGAGTTTTTTTCACCAAAACAAGGTAGTTATGAGTTCTTTTATCATTATCGTGGTTAAAATTTTTCTGTCTTTCACTGTTAAAAATTCGCAGCAAACTGTCCAGTCATTTTACCGTTTTTATAGAAAACAGCTACATAACCGTAATTTAACTTTATTATGACCATATTATTGCCCATATTATGGTCAGAATAGCGTTAAATTACGGTTATGTAAACATTTTCTATAAAGACGGTCAAATGACTGGACAGTTTGCTGCAAATTTTTAACAGTGTTTAATGTCGTATTAATACTTTTTGTAATCTTATTTTTGATATAGAAGCTTTGTGTTATAATGTACATGCCGGGAAACAAGAAAAAAAAAAAAAAAAACCCGCGATATATCGTGAAGCGGAGTACAAATATTCGGAGTACAGAAAGGATTAAAATATCAATAAAGATCATAATGTATACAAGTAAAGCTCTTATATTGGACACCAAAACCTCTGTTTATAAGCATATTATGATTTTCTAGAACAAAAGTAATACTATTTATTGCAATAGATTTTTATCTAAAGTTACTTAGAAATTGAGGTTAAGGTGAAACTTTATGAGATTAAGGTGAGACACATATAAAAGAGCGATATAATGAAAAAAAGATATAAATTGCAAAAAAAAAGTGTTGATTTTACAGTACAATACTGACACCCCAGCTGACAGTATTATACAGTAAAATTAACAGTAGTAAACATAAAATTAACAGTAATAAACGGTAAAATAAGCAGTTATATGCTACCGCGCAAACGCGGCAGCGTATTACTTCTTATTTTACTGTTTATTACTGATAATTTAACGGTATAGTACTGGTAGCTGGGGTGCCAGTATTGTACTGTAAAATCAACACTTTTTTTTGCAGTGTAGTGGAATGGCTACAGTCATTCAAACTCTTTCGCAACTACTAATATTTTTATCATTCAAATTTAAAACTTTCTTTATGATATTTTAAATAATATTTTTGGAGTATAAATTCATTTATATGTGTTATTTAAATGTATTTAACTTCAAATTAATTGTCATTTAACTTAATTATGTGTAAGTTAATTTCTATCCCCTAAACTAAATCCAAAACGCACAAATAATTTAAATGAATAAAATTGTTGAAATTTCATTCTAAAAAGAAATCAATACTAAAAGTTTGATCCGAAGAATTCGTTAATGTGATTTCATTTCGAATTCTTTAAATGAACAAACAACATTAAAACTAATAAGATGAATCTGCTTGACACGACTCCACCAATTAATCAAATTGCTGGCAGCTAACAATGTGAACCAACAAAGTTTCATGCAATTTTCTACTCTCAAACTTAAGGAGACAATACGGCACAAGCCGATCTGTAGTTTCAAACCAAAGGAGTTACGAAATATTTTACTGATTTCCCTTACACCACTTTAACATAATCTCATTTACATTTAATTTGGGAGTTTTCAGAGCATTCAACCAATTCTTCAAAGCAGGGTGAAAGGAGTGATTATTTGTTCTGAAAAGATTGATTATTTGTCCTAATTTTTCCTGAACTTTCAAATATTTTTGGGTCTAATTTTATGATGGATTAAGAATTCCTTCAAAAAGATTTCTTGTGAAATGCCCAAATCTTTTCTGTATTTTATAATTTAGCAGAACTGTAATATGTATTTTCTATTTTGATACTTACACATATTAACAATATTCGACGATACGGCACAGAACTTCTATAATTTCAAACAGTAAGAGTTACGAAATATTTTTCTGATTTCCCTTACACTACTTTAACTGATTTCACATTTAATTTGGGAGTTTTCAGAGCCCTCAATAAATTCTTCCCAGCAGGGTGAAGAGATTGATTCTTTGTTCTGAAAGATTGATTATTTGACCTAATTTTTTCCGAACTTTCAAATATTTTTGGGTCTAATTTTATGATGGATTAAAAATTCCTTCAAAAAGATTCCATGTGAAATGATTTGGAAATGCCCAAATAGATTCTCTTTTATATAATTTAGCAGAGTTGTAATATGTATTTTTTTATTTTGATACTTGGACATATTAACAATATTCGACGATACGGCAAAGCACTTTTATAGTTTCAAACCGCAAGAGTTTTCATTTTTAATACATATTACTGCTGTCTTATACATATTAGTAATATCTGAATAAAAATAAATACATGTTACACTTATGCGAAAAATTGTTTGTTTTCTAGGAATAAAAGTCCAAAAAGTCTTTTCTTGATTACAAAATTTATTTGCATTCGCTATACAGGGTGTCCACGTATAACGTGACCGACCTTTATTTTCGCAGCCGTTGGTCCTAGATGCATACTTCCAATTACAAAAATGGCTTAAATAAGGTAAAGAATTATTTTTAAAGCAATTTGGGTCAAGAAAAACATTTATTAAAAAATACGGAATTTAAATTTTTATACAGTACCCCGGTCTTATAAGTGATATTTAGTAAAAATTTACTGTGACACTAACAAGTAAGATAAAAAAAGTCCCACTCATCTAACATTAAAATTGACCGAATTATGAAACTTTGAAATGCGTGACTTATACCACTTTTTTGCATCTCAAAACAGATGATTTCGGCCGTGCTTTCAGGGGTCGTATATACAGTACTTAAACATATTTCAAGGTATCTTCACTTTTAAAGAAATCGTACAACTATTACTATTGACTTAAATTTTATTAGTTAAGTTTCAAATTAGTTAAAATAATTGTATTTTAACGTATGTTTTATTTTGTAAGGATTTGAGGCTATGATTTATTTTAACAAAAATTATATTATTTTCATAAGGTTTTATTTAATTTGCAACGATCGTCTTTCAAGTTTAAAATTTATACTCGAACTTTAACTCACTTTCAAATGTCCGATCGAAGTTAAATTTTACAGACTGACTTAAATCCGATGACAATGTAATATTATTATGATTTTCGACGCTTACCATCTTAATAATATTCATATTAGAGGATAACACAAATAATTCGGATAGATTACCGTCAACAAGTTTAAGAAAAAGTTTTAGATTAGGTAACATAAACCTGCGATGGTTGTATTTTTTCCTTTTATAATTACGTTTTATGTATTTTTTAACGCTGAATAAAAAATTACCTTCACTTTTAACCATCATGTCAAGAATTTTCGCAAATCGTAAATTTCAAGGTTCAAAAATAGCGAAAAATCTGATACTATAAAATAGATGTAAGACTTTTTTATTCAGTTTAATTTTATTTAATTCAATAATTTATTCAATTTTTTGTCTTATACTAGGTTTTTTACAACTAAATAGCTCAGGGGTCCGATGAGGTTGGGAGGGGAGTAGGAGATCAATTTTAACTTTGAAATTTTCGATTTGAGAAAAATCCGGAAGTGATAGTTTAAAATGAAGGTCATTTTCGGATTCAGCGCTAAAAAATACTTTAGAATCAATTTTCAAAAGCTAAAAAACATGGTACAACCCAAAATTTGAAAGACGGTGTAATCTAACAGTATTTTAAAATCTTAATTGAGGCTGTTGTTTTTCATCCTTTTATTTAACAAAAATTGTTATTTTTATCCTCTTATATGTTCAATACAAATTGTATATTTTGCATTAATATGTCAGAATTATTATAGATTTCACATTTATATTAGATTGCAATGTTACTTTTGCTCTCAACTATTTTTTTTTATATATCTGACGATTATTTATATTTCTACTACATTTGTGAATGACCCCTATTTCGCAACAAAAAGTGTACTCCAATTTTAAACAGCCATTACTTGGTCAGTTTTAATCGTAGATGAATGGGACTTTTTTTATCTGACTTGTTAGTGCACAGTAAATTTTTACTAAATATCACTTATAGGACCGGGGGACCGTATAAAAATTTAACTTTCGTAATTTTTTTAATAAATGTTTTTCTTGACCTAAATCACTTTAAAAATAATTCTTTACCTTATTTAAACCATTTTTGTAATTGAAAGTATGCATCTAGGACCAACGGTTGCGAAAATAAAGGTCAGTCAGGTTATACGTGGACATCCTGTATATAAGATAACCATGTGAAACTGGTGCCAAAATGTTTTAAAACTAACCAACATGCTTTGTTGAAGGTTTCCGTAAAGTGGCTGTAATGTAGCAATGTCAAGGTTCAGGAAACCGGAAATTTTCATAAAACAGGGAAAGCTCAATTTGTACTCTGATATCACGAAGCCCTCTTGGCATCTGTAATTCGTGCGAAACCTTACACTGTAAAAAAAAAAAAATTCTGCGATTACTAATTTTTTTTTTGTAAATTTCTATTCCACAGAATTTTTTAGTAACCGGTATTATAAACTAGTTGCTTGCTGTTTTCTAGTAATTCTTACAGATTTTCTTTTAACTGGGTAAGAATACAAAAAAAAAAAATTAGTAATTGTAAGAATCAATGAGGAAAACAAAAGTTTTTAGTAGATCGACCCATTTTTTTGACAGTGTACGCTCTAACTTTTTGGGTCTTTGCACGAATGATTTTATTCTCACTTTTTCCACTTTTTAAGCTGGGGTGGATGGTCGGCCAGTTCTCGGTACGTGATCGGGTTTCCTGGACACTGACACTGCTACACTACAGCCACGAATGATTTTATTCTCACTTTTTCCACTTTTAAAGCTGAGGTTGGTGGTCGGCCAGTTCTCGGTACGTGGTCGGGTTTCCTGGACACTAAAACTGCTACACTACAGCCACGAATGATTTTATTCTCACTTTTTCCACTTTTAAAGCTGAGGTTGATGGTCGGCCAGTTCTCGGTACGTGGTCGGGTTTCCTGGAAACTGAAACTGCTACACTACAGCCACGAATGATTTTATTCTCACTTTTTCCACTTTTAAAGCTGAGGTTGATGGTCGGCCAATTCTCGGTACGTAGTCGGGTTTCCTGGACACTGACACTGCTACACTACAGCCACGAATGTTTTTTTTCTCACTTTTTCCACTTTTAAAGCTGAGGTTGATGGTCAGCCAATTCTCGGTACGTGGTCGGGTTTCCTGGACACTGACACTGCTACACTACAGCCACGTTACGGAAACTTGCAACAAAAAAAAAGTCGGTCAGTTTTCCAACATTTTGGCACCAGTTTCACATGTCTATCTTATATACAGTGGTTATGAATAAATTTTGCAATCAGGAAAAGAAAGACTTTTCAAACACTCTGTATTATTCAAATTTGAATATGCATGTTCCCTAAAAGCATCGTGACCCAAATGTGACGGAAATGTGATACACCATGCTGAATGTTGTACAATATCTGAATTTACAATATCTGAATTTACAATTACAATTTACAGCAATGGTGAATTTGAAACATGCTGAATTTACATATATTCATAAGAGCTCTCGTTTTAATTTTCACACATGAGTATTGACACATTATAACGCAATAATATTCTTTTCATTTTTATTACTCTGCTCGAAATCATACGTTTAATTCACTTCAAATCCTTTAAGTTAGTTAAATACTTTAAAAAGTTTTATTTATATATCCTAAAATATCAAAACTTCATAATTTTGTATTTTTACCGATGTCTATATAGAGATCTATTCTTATAATCAACCATAATAATAATAATAATAATAATTAGTGGCAATTTTAAGTTAGATTAAAAATAAAATTTTAATTCAAAATATCATCATAGTTAAATATATGAATTATATATTTATTATCTCAATTATTTAACTGATGTGGTGCATATTTCTTTAGATGTTTCACCAATGAACGGAAATAAAATGCAAATAAATTGAAAATTCTGAGTTAATTTTAAAATACCTTTTGAAGACTTTTTTTTTAAATCTGAAATAAATTAAAATTTCATTACAAATAAACATAATGAAAATATTTCTAATAACGACTTAACTTTAGCATTTTTCTGGCACAACGAGAAATGATATTTCTTTTACATGAATTCCTTTTCTGAAATATCATTTGTGCCATAAATATTGAACACATTCACTTTAATTAACGTAGAAATATTTAATTTTGTTTATAATCATTATTTAAAATTACTAAGCAAAAATTTGATTTCGTTCGATGAATAAAATTCTTGTTTCTGAAATTGAAACGTTTGATTAAGATTTACATTAATTATGTAGAAAATTTTCAGCTCTATTTGCTTAAAATTCAATTTATATTTATATTTTTTTCTGAAACAAATTGAAATATTTATATTGCAAAATTTCCCATCTAAGCCAATTAACCAATGTTTCATAATAATAGGTTTATTCACATATCTAAGCGTGTATATTATTTGGAATGTTTCCGAACGTTAATTTGTAATGAAAAACAAAGTGATGTAGAATAAAATATTTAACTTTTTTCAGGAAACACATTATTTGCATTCCTTCTGTAATAGAGTAATTAATTTTTTTAAAACCAAACAAAATTCTTACGTTTAGCCTTAATGTAAGATAAATAAAAATAAAACTTAATTACTTCTTTGTTGAATAAACATTCAATGTTCATTAATAGAAGATTTTCTTTTTCTTAAATCATTTCAAAATTTAACTTATCTGGAATTAATTTTTGTTCATTCAGCATTTTCCAAACGAATAATTAAAAATATTTTCTGAAAATATATTAAGAAGGGAATGCAATACAAATTAAATTTCGATGCTGAATTTTTCTTTTTAAAAATTTAATAACATGCTTTAAAATTTTTCCATTTTTAATATAGATTACTGCAGTCTCATACATATTAGTAATATATGAATAAAAATAAGTACATGTTGCACTTATGCGAAAAATCGTTTATTTTTCTAGGAATAAAAGACAGGGTGTCCGACAAGTCTTTCCTTGATTACAAAATTTATTCGTATTATCTATTATATATAAGATAGACATGTGAAACTGGTGCCAAATTGTTGGAAAACTAACCAAAATGTTTTGTTGAAGGTTCCCGTAACGTGGCTGTAGTGTATCAGTGTCAGGGTCAGGAAACCGGAAATGTTCATAAATCAGGAAAAAGCTCAATGTGTACTCTGGTATCACGAATCCCTTTTGGCATCTATAATTCATGTTCCCAGTAAATTCTTGGGACTTCTCACAAATGACTTTCTCACTTTTTCACCTGATGTTGATGGTCGGCCAGTTCTCGGTACGTGGTCGGGTTTACTGGAAACATACACTGCTACACTACAGCCACATTACGGACACTTAAAAAAAAAAAAAAAAAAAAAAAAAAAAACAATGGCACTTCGGGAGTGCCGACAGAAGTGAAAACTTGAACAATTACGTGTGTATTTTTTGAATCGTCAGGAAACGTTTTATTGTGCAGGAAATACTTTTAAATGAAGTGTTTTTTTATTCATTATTATAAACTACTACTACAAAAATTATATTACAATTTTCATTTAATGCACTATTGTACATGAAAAATAATGCATATTATTTTACATACAAAAATTGCAATCTATTGCTTAAAACGTAAATTTACAAATACATGAAATATGAAATTTAATTAATTGGTATTCTTTGAAATGAATATCAATGAAACTTATGAATTTTCATCCACAATTTAAACAACTCTCAATATATTCATCATTTCTACCATGAGATGCAGTTTCATATCTTTTGTAATAACATTTATCTGCAAAATAGGGTTCCCGCTTCCTATCACTCCAAAAATGATGACTTCTTTGCTGCCTGTCTTGTTTACGGTATTCGTGATCATTATGCTTTTTTCTATCTTCATACTGCGCGTATTGTTTGCGGTATCTATAATTTCTATCAACAAACTTTTCTTTACTATAAAATGATTTCACTTCATTTCCGTATCAGTAACCACGTTTCTTAAAACTTTCGTGAAATATATCATTATTTTCATTTTTTCTTTTTATATTACTTCCGTCTATTTCTTTTCTCGTGTTCGTTAAATTATAATATTTTCAGTGTTTTGTTATTTTATTTTCATCTTTTGATTTGGTCTCGCGGGTTGAGTCACTTTTATCTGTTTTCACCGCGCGTGCTAAATTTATCTTGAAATTATTTTCTGAATTATTTTTATTCATAATATCAATCATTTCGTTTTCTGCACGTGAACTATTTCCTTTTGATACTTTCGCTTCATTGTATGAATTGGCAACATATTTTAATTTTTTATCGGAATTATTTACAACTTTATGGCAACCTACTTGAAAAGTATTGCGCTTGCCAACAATTTTAATTCCCTCTTCAGCTATCGCCAACTTTAGTTTGCTGATCACGTCTTGCACTATTACAATATCGTATGCGAGAGATTTTGAAACACAAAATTTCGTTGATATAAGAAACCCATCGACACGTATTTCATACACGAAATATCCAATTAGATTTACAGTTTCTCCGCCAATGTCAGTTAATAAGATATCAACAGAAGACAAATTTGGCGACCCAATATTGACATAAAATTCGTAACTGAATAAAGAAATATAGCTGTCTGTATCAAACAATAGATTTGCTTCTTTGCCTTTGATATTAATTATTTTACCCATTCCATTAGGTTTAGACTTATTTCTGATTCGAATTGTAGCAATGTTAGCTTTTTCCTGTACATCGGCATTAGGATTATGATTTTGGCGATTATAATTTCGATAGTTTTCGGTAGAGTCTTGAATGAACTCATTAGTTTGACCGTTATTGCTATTATTACACTGAGACGCTATGTGGCCTTGAGAGTTACATCTATCTAAAACACCTAATTTGAGATTTATTTCTTTTGTTTTGGTATTGGGTATGAAAGAAAGATTTTAATATTTTAATGCCTGAGGAAGACCACTCGGCTGAGGGCGAACCCAGCCGTTGAGCGTTTAATGTCTTCCCCGGCTAGCTCCCCGGCACGCAGGGATTAAACGTAGTAGTACAAGCTTCGCCAATGGCTGGTCCTGCCGGGCAAAGTCCCACGCGACAGGTGGCAGGAACTAAAGACATACAAAAAAAAAAAAATTATAATTTAATACAGGGTCTGTCGCTGGAACCAGCGTTCCTACGCGACAAGGAGCGACAGACAGGGTAGACGAGGTCCACAGGTGCGCCTGCACCAGTTGTACAGTCCGCTAATTTAGTAGAAAAGTGCAGTTCTTAGGTAAGACTGTACCAATTGTACAGTTCGTAAATGACGGCACTTGAGATGTGGACGTGCCAGTGTGAGATTCCCACGCGACAAGGAGCGCCACACAATTGCGCTGGAACCCTCACACTGGATGGAGGCTGGATGCACTTCGTGTTAGATGTAACGATACGTTGCTTGCTGACCAAACTTGCGGTTCCCGATAAAAATAAATTAATTAATGGGGACTCAGCCCCTGCTAGGAAGAGAACATTACTTGCGGATGAGAGAAACAATTAAGCTGCAAAACAGCTAAATGGAGAAAGCTAAGCAGATAAAAAATGATAGAATGATTACGTTAAGGACTAAAATAAGCGAGTTATTATTATTAATTTATGGAGAAAGAAAACTGCTTTGAATGATTAAGTTATGTTAGATAGGTGTGTTAGTAATTTGTAAATTTCTGAAAGTTTATGAGTTAAGATGGGACGCGTAATTATGTTCAGCAGCCAAGAAGGAGGTGGGTTAGAAGGATCAGGCCTAAGATGCCAAGCAACAGTCAGTGGGCAGGAGAAGTAATAATGCATGGGGGTACCACTATCGCCGCACTCGCACACATTGGTTCGTGAAATTTTAAATTTGAAGAGGTAATTTTTAAACGGACCATGTCCGGATAAGAAAGCACTTGTATAAGGAGTGAGGTTAAGTAGTTCTCTGGAAACTTTTGGAATTAGGTTGTAAGTGTGTCTACCTTTTGTGGAGGTGTCCCAGTAGATTTGCCAGTTGGGGAGTATTTTAGATTTGAGTTTTCTGCGAATAAAAGATGGGGGTACCGGAAGAGAGAAGTCTATTGATTGGCGTTTGGTGGCTTCTTTTGCAAGGTTGTCCGCCAGCTCATTGCCTGCGATACCAATGTGTGCAGTGACGTGGCCAAGGGTAACTTTTTTGTACAGTTGGTGAAGTTTAATTTTAATTTCCAGTATGAGAGGGTGTTTTGTCCGTAGGGCAAAAATTGCTTGAAGTCCAGAAAGACTATCACTGAAAATTTTAAAATTTTCCTGCGTGGGGGAGGCAGCAATCCATTCCAAAGCCTTCAGAATGGCAAACAGTTCAGCTTGATATACTGAGTTATCGTCTCCAATTCTGGAGGCCCACTCATAGGTCGGCACCCCATTTACCATGGCGCAGAAGGCTGCGGCCACGCCGGTTTCAGTGCGCGACCCATCAGTGTAGATGGTTGGATGCTGCGAGGGTCTGTGACTGTTCTTGGCGATGCATACCTGTAATTGTGATGTCTCCTCCGCGGGGTGCAGGTGCCAACTTGGAACATTTCTCTGTATTATTGTTTTTGGGAAGTGTAGCATAGTAGTTGGTTCATATTCTAGGTGTTGGATTCTGTTTTTCTGGTGCTCGTATTCTAGTGATATTAGGATTGGAGGGATCCCCGTTAGTACTGTGAGTGCGTCCGTTGAGATTGTCCTATACCCTCTCACCATTTGCAGCAAGAACATCCTTTGGATCGAAACCAACTTTTCTTTGACTGCCTTGGTGAGATTTCCTCCCCAGACGCCCACACAGTAAAAGAGGATCCGTTCTATGATTGCGTGGTACCAGATTTTTAACATTGCAGGTTTAATTCCCCAAGACTTAGAAGTTAATCTGCGTGCATTGTGTTGATACTTAGTTAGTTTTGTCTTGAGGGTGTTGATGTGTTCCGTCCAGCTCCTGTGTTCGTCTATGACTATTCCTAGTAATTTAAGGTGTGTGACATGTGAAACGCTTTTCCCATAAATTCTCATTATGGGTTTGCGCTTAAGCTTCTTGGGTTTTGCGAATGTTAGGGATTGTGTTTTGTCTGTAGAGAGCTGGAGGTGGAGACGTTCCAAAAGTTGACAAAAGACCGGGAGAGCTCGAGCTGCCGAGTTTTCCAGGTCCAAACGCCTGCGGCCCGAGAGTACAAAGCTGAAGTCATCGGCGAAGGCATACAGGACGAATCCCAATTTTCCTAACTCTACTAAAAATATATTTGCAATAATTAGCCAAAGGATTGGCCCAAGGCAGGAGCCCTGAGGCCAACCCTTCTGCAGTTGGTGTACTGAGGACCCAGAGCCCCAGTTTATAAATATACTCCTATTGCTTAGATAAGATGCGATGACTCCCGCTATGTTGCCCGGGCAGTGAATCTCTATTAGTTGTAACAAAATGTCCCGCCACTCCGCATTATCAAAAGCACCTTTGATATCGAGGGAGACGAGCGAGGTATAGTTGCCTTCCTCTATGCTTTTTGTGCATGTAGAAAGGATGTCAAGTAGGGCCTTGTCACATGACCGACCCTCTCTGAATCCATACTGCCTGTGGTGGAGTAGATTGTTGCTTTCCAGGAAGTGAACTAGTCTGATGACTACTAGTTTCTCCAGGAGTTTTCCTAGAGTTGGAAGCAAACAAATCGGACGGTATGATGTGGGTTCAGAGGCATCCTTTCCTTGTTTGAGGAAGTATACCACTTCGCCCTGTCTCAAAGTGAGCGGGAAGTAATTGTGCTTAAGGCACAGGTTGGCCCAACTGGTGAAAACACCGGGTATAATTTTGTGAGTGAGTTTTAGGATTTTGAAATCCACACAGTCTGGGCCTGGGGCTTTTTTGTCATTTAATGTTTTGAGTGCATTTGCTATTTCAGATTTTGAAAAGGGTTTATCTGGAGGTGAGTCGAAACGTAGGTCTGAGTTATCTATGTTTGGATATTGAGATGGGCCGAAAAGGGTTGTCGTGAGGTGCTCCATATTATGCTGTCTGGATGATCTGCTAGGCGGCAGTTCGAGCTTTATTTCGTCAGGCGTGAAGTACTTGCCTGAGAAAAATTTTTGTGCTGTGCCGAAAGGATCTGTTTGGTTGCTGCAGAAGTTCCTCCAGGCCGTTGTTCGTGCATCCAGAACACTGCGTTTGTATTTTGCCGAAAGGTGTTTGTATTTGGCACTTAGATCGCGGAAGTATTCGGTGTCTTGGTCTGTGTTGAGCAGTGCTTTAAGTTTTTTACGAAGTGCCGTGAGATGGTTTCTTTTCGTTTTGAGGTCGGATGTCCAGAAAGAAAAAATAGGTGTTCTTCGAGTGTTTTTGAGTCTAAAGGACGCTCGCGCTGCTGTTTGCATGGTTTTGATTAGTGTGGATGTAAATTCGTTAAGTTGTGCTGTGTTTGAAACGTCCTTTATCTGACTGGTGAGGAGTGATTTTTGTGTTTTGATAATGTGGGTAAATTTTTTGAAGTTGCCTCGGGTTGTGATAAATCTACGCTGTGTTGTATAGAGTGGTGTAATTTCGAAGCCAAATTCTATGTATTTGTGATCCGAGGCGGTGTGAACATCTGAAACACGCCAATGTCTGATTTTTTGGAGTGCTTTGGAATTCACCAAGGTGTGATCAGGGAAGCCCTGAGCTATTATCTCACCTCTGATGTTTGTTTTGACAAAGGTGTGTGATGTGTTGTCTATGTTAGCTAGGGATAGTTTATGGATTGTCAGATGTTCAATAAGGGTATCCCCACGAAGGCTTTCATGATCGTAACCCCATAAGGTGGAGCTAGCGTTGAAATCACCTCCGCAGATAAAGAATAGCCTTTGCGTGATAAGTGAGCTCCACTCCTCGAGGGAATCTTCAAAGTTTGTTTTGGGTGCTGCATAGGTGGAACCAACAATTAGTTTGCCCTCCTTTGCAGTAATTGTGACAAATGCACAGTGCATGCCTGTGTAGAGATGTGAGTATTGTAGTGATGTGTTCTGGATTACTAGATGTGCACTCTTTGCTTTGGATGAGAAGATAGCCCAAGATGTGGGTATGTCCCCAAGAGTGCCATCCGGCCCGCAGTATGCGTCCTGTAGCAGGGCTATATCTATTTTATTATCGATTAGATGCGCCTTAAGGGCCGCATTTGCCACTTTGCAGTGGTTAAGGTTGATTTGTAGAATTTTGATGTGGCCGAAAGGGGGGGGGGTCCTCTGGATTGGAGGGGGACGGAGAAGACATTGCACAGATAATAAAAATAAATTAACTAACAAGCTAAAGATAATAAGCAATAAGATTTCACTTACTAGATTAAGTTTTAATTTGTTTACCGTGAGTTGCGGGAACCGCTCAGCTGATCCATTGGTGGCCTGAAGGGGTTTGGAAGATTGGGCGAGCGGGAGTACGGATGGAAGTAGGGGAACCAAAAGTTACTCCATTCATCATGGTGTTGAGTCTGCAGTGGGGGGATTCCCTCTGGTGGGGGTCTCGATGTGCTGCGTTCTTGTGGTCGTGATGATGTGTTTCTGTCTTGGCGTAGTGGTGGCTGTGGCTGTGGCTGTTGTTGGTATGTTGGGTTTCTCAGTGTGGGTGGTGTTGGTGATACTGGGGCAAATTCCTCATCCAGACGTCTTCTGAGGGTTGCATATTTTTCCCTGTATGTGGGGCAAGATGAGTCCGACGCCTGGTGTTTGGTGTTGAAATGTGCCCCTTGTTCTTCATTGTAGAATTTGCAGTTTACGCAACTGGGAGACTTTGCGCAGTTGGGGTTGGCATGTTCTTCTCCACAGTTGACGCAAGAGTGTGCGACGCTCGGGCAATGCTTTTCTACGTGTGTTAGTGCCTGGCATTTACGACATCGTGGTACTGTGGTGTGTGGCCGGAGCTTGTGAGTGTTAAGTCCTATAGTGAGCCCCCCGTCTGTAATGATGGAGTGTCCCAAGGTTTTCGGTAGAAGCAGGATCACGTCTTTGGTAGTCTCGTCTCTTCTGTTGGGGAGCTCCTTTAGGACTGTTATTTCCTGTGTTGTGATCTCGTAGTGTGCTGTAATTGCTTCCTTGAGTTTTTCTTCTGTTATTGTGGTGTTGATGTCTAAGAGGATCATTTTCTGTTGTGGGAGTGACTTGCGTACTACACTGAGTGTCTTGTTGAGTTGTCTGTGTTGCTGGATGTCGTTTTGTAGTATTTTTAGGTCGTTATTGGTCTTGCATTCTATTTCGATTTGGTTTCTCTTGCGTGTGATCTTGTTGGGGTGAATTGGGGCTATGTATGATGTTTTCTGAAGTGTTGTGTCTATATCTTTGGCGCTGATGTCATGTACTCCCTTGATTATTAATGTATTTCTTGTGCTGTGGTTGGGGAGTTTTTTCCTGCGTGGCTTCTGTGCAACTTGGCTGTATGAAGGTGATGAATCTTTGTCTTGGTGGGATTCCGATGTTGCATCTATGTCGTCTGCCAGGCACTCTTGTGTTGATGGTCTTTTGTTGACTGCTGTGTTTATGGCGTCGATGATGGCTGTGGTGTCGGGGAATTTGTGGAGTAACTGTTGATAATTGTTTCTGGCTTCATGTAGTTGCTCTTCCAAGTGGTGGATTCTTGCACTGAGCTTCGCGTTTTTACGTGTGATTTCTTCCATTTCTTGTTGTGTGGTTGTGTCAATTTCGTCTATGATTTTGAGATTTGTCTTGAGCGTTGGGATCATTTTGGGGTCTGGAAGGTAGTTCTCGTTTAGTCTTTTTACGATCTTGAAGATGATTTGTCTGGAGTGTTTGGTGACGCCGGCTATTGTGTGTGCATGTTCTGGGTTAGAGGCCAAAGAGCAATTACTAGCTGCTCGACTAAGAGTTTGTTCGGTGTGCAAAAATACCACTTCTTCCGATTTTGCTGTCTCGTCAACTTTACTCATGGCTGAAGTTATGGCAAATACTAACTAAGAATATTATAACGTTTGAGAGAGAAAATAACAAAACTGACAGACCTTTGGGCACTAGCGACATCTGCTTCTTCCAGGCCACCATGTCTCGACCATTGTGCAGCACGTTTCTGTAAATTAGGAGAGAGTAGAGGGGGATGTTTGCCATGCAAAGCAAGGGGGAGGGAAATGGACTAGATGAGTGGCAGCTTTGAGCTTTCGAGGTGAGGCGGGAAAGTAGGGAAGGGGAACTTTAAGTGAGGAAGGGAAGAAAATATAAATGAAGAAAGGAGGCGGAGCCAGAACTGTGGCCGATGCTAGCTAGACTGGGGCCGGGCTGGAGAGGGACACCGGACCAGGCTGGGGAGAGGGAGAACAAAATACTAAAGACGAAACGAAGGTAACTGGTGAAAGGGGTAAGAATAGATTTGTGCACAATAAAAATGGAAAGATGAAAGTTGGGAACGAGTTAGATGCTGATCTCAAATTTCCTGCAGAAAAGTTTAAGTCTAAATAAGGAGATTTTAGAAACATAGATAATTAGTGGCAAGTTAAAAACAATGCCAAACTGAAAGTGTACAAAAATGATTGGGTGGGGAAGCAGGTATAACATGAAAGTTGATTTTTGTGTGAAGTACTTGTCTTAGCCGGATTTGCGAGGGGAAGAAAGAGTGTAGACATTGGATGAAAAACTCGAAATAACTCAATAAATTTACATGTAAAGTTTGAAATTTTTGAAAAGTAGAAGAGAAAATTGTGTTTGATTAGGAATCCAGTTTATTTGATAATCGTATGAGTGGAAAGTTACGATTAAAAAAAAACTTTCTTTAAACTGTTCTCTCTAAAAAAAAAAACCTCTTTTTCCTTCCCTCTTTCTCTTTATTCCCTTCTTTCTCTTGAGTTTCGAGCTATGTGTTAAAAAGTTAAGAATTTAAAATGTGAAAAGAATTATTATTTTGAGTGGAGGAAAGAGTAAAAACTGATTTTTGTGATTATTGTATGTATAGTTCAGGAATTATTGCTAAGTTAAGTGTTTGGAGAGATGTTCCCACCTGTACCGATTCCTCGGGACCTGACGTCAATGACGGCATAAAGTCCCCGAGTACCGTCGAAGTGCAGGTGCCGTACTCGGAAAAAATTTTGAATTTTGAGAAAAATATTGCAGGGTATTGATTTTAATTTAAGATATGAGTTGACATGTTTTTAGAGTTAAGATTGAAAATTTGTTTTTATGAAAAAGTGGGAAAATGGGCAAAAAACCGGCTAAGTAACACTAAAAAAGCTTAAAAAATGATAATAATGCTGAAATGATTAAGTTACTAAAAAGCATAAAAATGAGAAAAATCAGTTAGATACCAACTATGATTTGCGATGTCATTAAAAAATACAGGTTTTGTGAATAAAGATGAAAAGATGAAAGTTGGGTTCGAGTTAGGTGTTCTACTACAGAAGTGCCTGCGAAAAAATTGGAATTTTTTTTTTCCCTTTCCTTTTTCTTCCCTTTTTTTTTTTTTTTTTTTAAGTACAAGAAAAGTGCTGAAAAGTTAAAGTTAGATATGCTTGATTTGATATTTGTTAAGGATATGGTTGAGTACGGTGTTCAATAAAATTACATGTGAAGTATTAAAATTTTTATGAAAAGTAGAAACGAAAAATGTGTTTGTTTAGAAACCCAGTTTATTTCATAATCGTATGCGTGGAAAGTTTAGATATTTAAAAAGTTAGAAATTTTTAGTTGTGCGTGAAAAAAGTTAAAAATTTAAAAAGGTGAAAAGAATTATTATTTGAGTGAAGGTAAGAGTACGGTTTGTAAAGTGTTTAAAAAACTGATATTTGTGATTTTTATATGTGTAGATTAGGAATTATTGCAAAGTTAAGTGTTAGAAGTTATGTTCCCTCCTGCACCAGTTCCTCGGGACCCGACGTTAATGACGGCAAAAAGTCCCCGAGTACCGTCGAAGTGCAGGTGCCGTACTCTGAAAAAATTGAGTTTTAGTAAAATATTGCAGGGAATGGATTATAATTTAGATAATTATGTGTTTGACGAGTTGTAGGGTCGAGATTGAAAATTTTTGCTTTGATGAAAAAGTGGAAAAAAGGGCAAAAGTCCGGCTAAGTTCCATTAAAAAAGCTTAAAAGTGATAAAAATAAGTTAAAGATCTACAGTAAATGCAAAGACATTGACAATATTCAAGTTTTATTAAAAGCAAAAAGTGACAAAAAAAAATGTCTTTGTCCAACTGGTGCTGAAATAACTAAATTAAAAAGCATATAATTATGAGAAAAATAAGGAGACCAACTATGATTTACGATGTCATTGAGAATTCACGAGTTTTGGGAATAAAGATGAGAAGATGAAATTTGGTACGAGTTAGGTGTTCTGCTACAAAATTGCCTGCCAAAAAGTTAAAGTCTGGTTGGGGGATAAAATTTAAAGTACAAGAAAAGTGCTGAAAAGTTAAAGTTGGGTATTCTCGAAAAACAGACTGCGTTCGCAGTTAGGTGTTAGAAAAAACTTAAGAAAATCGAAGAGGGGTCCAGACTTCGATGGATTTTCAGCACGGAAAAACTTAGAAAATAAAACGATAAATATGAAAAAATAATATGATGCAAAAGGTATACTAAACAAATACGATTGAATGGGGAAACAAGCGTAACTAGAAAGCATAATTTATAGTGAGAAGAAACGAGACTTAGCCGGATTTACGAGGAGAAGAAGGAGTGTAAACTAAGGATGAAAAACCTGAAATAACTCATTAAAATTACATGTGAAGTTTGAAATTTTTATGAAAAGTAGGAAAGAAAAATGTGTTTGCTTAGGAACCCAGTTTATTTGATAATCGTATGTGTGGAAAGTTAAGAATTTAAAAAAAATTGAATTTTGAGCTGTGAGTGAAAAAGTTAATAATTATAAAATGTGGAAAGATTTATTATTTTGTGTGGAGGTAAGAGTACGGTTTCTGAAATGTTTAAAAAACTGAGTTTTGTAATTTTTATATGTGAAGTTTTGGAATTATTGCGAAGTAAGATGTTTGAAGTGGTGTTCCCACCTGCACCGTTTCCCAGGGCATGAAGTCCCCGAGTACCGTCGAAGTGCAGGTGCCGTACTCTGAAAAAAAAAAAAATTAATTTTGGAGAAAAATTGCAGAGAGTGGATTTTGATTAAGAAAATTATGTGTTTGACAAGTTTTTGGGGTCGAGAATGAAAATTTTTGTTTTCGTGAAAAAGTGCCAAAAAGGACTAAAATCCGGCTAAGTTTCACTAAAAGCTTAAAAAATGATAAAAAGTTAACTACCAACTATAATTTACAAAGACATTGAAAAAAAACAAAAAAAAAAAACAAACAAACAAGTTAAAAATGCAATAAGTGACAAAAAATGATTATGTCCAACAGGTACTGTAATGACTAAGTTTTCTAAAAAAAGCATAAAAATGAGAAAAATAAGTTACAGACCAACTATGATTTGCGATGTGAATGAAAATTTACGAGTTCTGTGAATTAAGATAATAAAATAAAAGTTGGGTTCGAGTTAGGTGTTCTACTACAAATTAGCCTGCGAGAAATTTCAAGTCTGGATGATGGAATTTTTTTTTTTTTTAAGTACAAGAGAGGTGTTGAAAAGTTAAAGTTGGTTTGCGATGTCATTGAAAATTAGAAGTTTTGTGAATAAAGATAAAGATATGGAAGTTGAGTTCGAGTTAGGTGTTCGACCACAAAATTTCCTGCGAAAAAAGTTAAGTCTGGTCGATGGAAATTTTTTAAAGTACAAGAGAGGTATTGAAAAGTTAAAGTTAGGTTTACTTGATTTGATATTTGTTAAAGATATGGTTGAGTACGATGTTTTGGGAGAGAGAGGGGATTACTGAGGAGAAGTGCTCGAAAAACAGACTGAGTTCGCAGTTAGGTGTTAGAAAAAACTTAAGAAAATCGAAGAGGGGTCCAGACTTTGATGTATTTTCAGCACAGAAAAACTTATAAAATAAAACGACAAACATGAAGAAATTAAAATGATGCAAAAAGGAAGCCGAACATATACGATTGAATAGGGAAGCTAGCATAACTAGAAAACATGAATTATAGTGAGAATGAACGAGACTTAGCCGGATTTACGAGGGGAAGAAGAGTGTAAATATTGGATGAAAAACGGGTAATAACTCAATAAATTTATATGTGAAGATTGAATTTTTCTGAAAAGTAGAAAAGAAAAATGTGTTTGATTAGAAATCCAGTTTATTTGAAAATCGTATGTGTGGAAAGTTAAGAATTTTAAAAAGTTTAAATTTTGGGCTGTGCGTGAAAAAGTTAATTTTTTTTTTATGTGAAAAGAATTATTATTTTGAGTGGAGAAGAGAGTGCGGTTAGTGAAATGTTTAAAAAAATAGATTTCTGTGGTTTTTGTATGTGTAGTTTAGGAACTATCGCAAAGTAAAGTGTTTGAAGTGATGTTCCCACCTGCACCGGTTCCTCGGGACCCGACGTCAGTGACGGCATAAAGTCCCCGAATACCGTCAAAGTGCAGGTGCCGTACTCGGAAAAAAATTTTGAATTTAAGAAAAATAATACCGAGAATGGGTTTTAGTTAAGATTATTAAGTGAATAACTAGTTTTTAGGGTCGAGACTAAAAATTTTTGTTTTTCTGAAAAAGTGCAAAAAAGAGCAAAAATCCGACTAAGTTTTACTAAAAAAGCTAAAAAATGATAAAAATAAGTTAAAGACCAACTATAAATTACAAAGACATTTAAAAAATAAAAGTTTTATAAAATGCAAAAAGTGACCAAAAAATGGCTATGTCCAACTGGTGCTGAAATGACAAAGTTTTTTTTAAAAAAAGCATAAAAATGGAAAAAAAGGTTTAAGTTCAATATAAAGTTCTAAGACATTGAAAAATTTCAAGTTTGCAATTAGAAAAATGGCAGTGTCCAAATGATGCTAAAAAGACTAAGTTTTATTAAAAAAGCTTAAATGTGGAAAAATAAGTTAGAGTTCCACTAAAAAGTGCAAAATCGATGAAATATTACAAGTTTTACTAAAAGTACGAAATGTGACAGAAAATGGCAATGTCCAAATGATGTTAAAAATGATGTCCCCGAAAATGTTTAAGTTTTAAAATGCTGGAAAAAGTTAAAGTATTTCATATAGTGAATGAAATTTGCAAAAATGAGTTAAAGTTCCTTCGTTAGCTTAATTAGTTTAAATGGGGGGAGACAATGCCCAAACAGGCGGACCTCAGTCCCAGCCCCGGCCAGCCGCGCCAGCCACTGTTCCAGCAACTGCTGAGGAATCAGCATAAGCAAGTACCCGGTCACATGGTCTCTCTGACCCTTGACGCCTAAGTGGCAAACCCCAAAGAATGACTTGCAAAAAGCTAGGAATATATATCCTAATACTTATCCCTTAAGGCCCCAATTTATGCTGGTCAAAGTATTACCATGTGGCCGAGTGAATAATTAAAACTTTGATAACTACTGAATTAATGAAGATAGAGTTTAATGGAAAGCATGATTAGAAAGAGAAAATTTTTTTACATACGAATTAATCTGGAAATAAAAGAGATAATGATTAAAACAACTGATTAAGGGGCAAATACAAAAGAGTCAATTAAGATGCATGGCAAACAATACTAAGATATGAGCGAAAATATTAAAATGCTCATAAAACAATTAATAATTGGGTTAGAAACATGCTGCTTACCAAAAACAATAGCCGAGACATTCGTGGTCTAGAATCCATCAGATGCGCCCGGCCCGCAGATCTTGGGAGGGCGCTTAGCCTTGCATTATCGGGAGCCCCTGCGTAGCACAACCTCTCTCAACGCGTCGTCACCTATTTTCATGAAAGAAAGATTGTGAATTTTCATTTTTACTTACTTCGGGTTTTCTATCTTCAAAGTGGGGTGAAATTCTATTCAAGGTTTTAACATTACGTCTCGCCGCATCATAATCGTCTAGTTTATTTACTAATACGTCTACATTTTTAATTTTTGGAAGATCATCAATAAAATGTGCTTTCATTTCTATAGGTAACCTTTTCTTAATTTGATCTACTACTATTAATTCCTTTAAGGATTCAAAATCAGTTACTTTAAGACCGCTAATCCATTCTTCCAAATAATTTCTTAATTCAAATGCTAAATCGCGCCAAGTGGCTGCAGATTCTTTTTATGTGACATTAATTTCTGCCTAAATTCTTCTGGAGACATTTTGAAGCGTTTAAGAAGTAAATCTTTTACGTAATCGTAATTGTTCGCCAATGTTTCTGGTTCTCTAGCTATAATATTGACGATTTCTAAAGTAATTAAACTTAACAAATGTTTGATCCAATTTTCTTTTATTATATTCATTCCAGAAATTTGTCTTTCAAATAATGGTAAATAGAGACTAATATCACTTTTGCTGTCAAAGTGAGATATTAATTTAAGTAAATCTAGTTGCTTACCTGAACCAGCTATTGCAGAATCGTCGCCAAATATTCAGAGGTGTCGGTAACAGTGACGGTAGCAGTGTCGCGAGTTCAATGGTTTTTTTCCATCTCAAAAAAGGCCCCAGCTATTACAGAATCGTCGCCAAATATACAGAGGTGTCGGTAACAGTGTCGCGAATTCAATGGTTTTTTCCCATCTCAAAAAGGCTCCAGCTATTGCAGAATCGTCGCCAAATATACAGAGGTGTCGGTAACAGTAACGGTAACAGTGTCGCGAATTCAATGGTTTTTTCCCATCTCAAAAAATGCCCAACGCGCCTAAAGAAGTTTTCACTTCAAAAATTGGTCCGTTTTCCAACATTTTGGCACCAGTTTCACATGCCTATCGTATATATAGCGGTTATGAATAAATTTTGTAATCAGGAAGGGAAATAATTTTCGGCCACTCTGTATTATTCATATTTGATTATGCATGTTCCCTAATAGAATTGTGACCCAAATGTCACGGAAATGTGAAACACCGTAACCGAAATATAGTTCTTACTTTACACACTGCTGTCGCATGACTCGAAAAATTAGTCGCTGTGAATTGACATATCTCATTTTGTAGCGAGGTGCAGATGATTCAAGAATCCGTCACGGTGACTTCATATTGAAGCCACGAAGTGATGGACATCTGAGACTCATAACGTGTCAAATTAAATATATCACATTTTCGTCATCATTGTCACTGTGACTCTTTGGACAGTTTGTGATGTCACAGTGACGTCAAAATAAATATATATAAAATATTGGATGTGCTATTAGAGTTGTATTTTCTATGTGGAAGTATGATATAAAGCAGTAGCATTTCAGGATACTTCTCTATTATCCCGTCGACCACTTTTCATAACGAAAAACTATCGCCAAACTGTAAGATTAAACGAAAAAAATTCATTCCCATTTACTTGATGTCAGAAGCATTATGCGTGTTTGTCATGTCATCAAGTGGTTTTTAATTCGACATTTGCGTATATTTTTCATTATGTTATACTGATTTATTAGTTATTTCATTAATTAAAATAACAATTGTGTCCTTAAATTCTTATATTTTATTTATTTATTTATTTTGATATTCCAATGGCAACGTTCTCCCGTTTATTTGGCGTTACAGTTTGGCGATAGTTTTTTGTTATGAAAAGTGGTTGAGGGGATAATAGAGAAGTTCCTTTATTTATTTCGATATTCCAATGGCAACGTTCTCCCGTTTATTTGGCGTTACTGTTTGGCGATAGTTTTTTGTTATGAAAAGTGGTCGACGGGATAATAGAGAAGTACCGATTATTGCTTGTGTATAAGAAAATGGGAATAGATTGAGAGAAAATTTGTTGCCAAATTTTCTTCTCTCGTCAAGGTCATTTCTCTAGGTTGCCAAGACCCCTATACTGAAAAAAAAAGAATTATAAATAAATGGAAAAACTTAGACGTTTAGTTAATTCATATGAAAGCATTTCCTCAGATTATACGCACATGTTCCAGAAATGTCTTAAATACATAAATCAATATTTGGTACACCACTTTTTTGCAAGCCTATGGGAACTTAAACATGAGATGTCCAAACTTTGTGGTTTGTCCTCCATTTAAATGACGTCAGACTTCGCTGGCGTATTAACAGCTTCATGAAATATTATAAAATAAATAAATACAATTTTTGTTAATCCTAATGAACTGCATATCAATTTGAAGATAATCCTTAAATTACGTAATCTACTGGTGCTCCGATACAGTACGCATATACACAGCTGTGATTAAACAAAGTAAACAATAGGTGACGCACGCGTAAAAATTAAATAAAAACCGGATTAAAAGCTCGATATATTTTTTAAAAGTACGCGCAAGAAATAAATTAACAATCGTATTTCAATTTCATCACAGGATGACGACAACTGATAATGCAGTATTTTATTTTTGTGGCAACACTGAATTGAGGGAAACCTTTCATTTCATTTATGAAAACAATGCCGATTTAATTTTTAATTAACTGCAGTTTTTAATCAAAAACATGTTTTAACAAAATGTTAAGTGTGCTATGTCAGAAGCCTGTTCCAAATCCTTTCATATGCTATCTCATTCGTCGTTCTGCGTTTCGTATTTTCTTAGAAAAAGGGATGTTGACAGGAGAAATAATAAATTTATATGATCATTAACATTTTGATTGTGTAATAAATTAATGATTAATGTTATGCATTAAATTTAAGAAGACAATGAGCGGTTGGATGTTCATTTTATAAAAAGGCAAACTGAATTTTTGATGATTAACCGTTAAAGTCTAGCGTCACCATACGGTCAGAGCATATCTGCCAAGCATTTTGCTGTTTGAATATCAGTAACTCCGATTCATTTTCTTTGGTGACAGAAACTCTGTTATAAAATAAGGCAAAGATTTTCATTATAAAAAGTGATATCAAGTGCATTTATTTTTATTTTATATTGAAAAATAATTCGTTCTTATTGTGTTAATATATTTTAAATATCATTTGCTAGCATGATGCTTGTTTAATTTTAAAAGTTTTTTTAGAAAATGAAGAGACAAATAAATTATTATTGGTTGGTTCTTTCGTTTTATACAAACAAAACTTCATCAATTCATTGTTGAAACTAATCATATGTTTAAATTATTCAAATTAATTAGCCGTAAAGTAATAACAAGGAAATTACATATACTGAGATTACGAAACTGTTTTCGTAGTGGTAGCTTTTAACAACTTTAAAAGAGATAAAAATTGTGAATAGCTGCAACAGATCTTCTTCTAAAACAGAGATAATTTCTAAAATATAATTTTTCTTTAAATATATCTGTAATAGGAAAATGCTTATAATTTTAGACTATTTTAAATGGCATTTTATTGAAAATATTTGCTATGAATTATAAAATAAAGACATTGTTTTTCATGTTTATGAACTGAGAAAAATAAAACTACGGCCTGTTGAATATTTCTTTTATTGTAATATCTTTTATCCGTTAAATATATATATATATATATGCATAATCAAATTTTAAAATATTACGCATCACTTCTCTACAAACTGACGCGCGTGTTACATTCCTTGAAGGTATTCTGAAAAAGGATTTTTTTTGAAAGAAAATATTTTTTCTTAATATTTATTTTCTGCTTCGTTTTCAAAATTTTCTGAAATTTAAGTCAAACAATATTCAGTTTTGTTATTTTCAAAATTTGGTACTTTTCCCGTTGTTTTCAAGCAAAAAAAAAAAAAAAAAAAAAAAAAAAAAGAGCTCTCTCTAGAATTTTTATTTAACTGTTTGTCTTAGTGAGACTTGTTTATTCTTGTTTATTCTTTACAAAGTCACGTGAAATTTCCAATTTTTATCAGTTAGAAGCATCAGAATTATTTCTAAAAAGTCTGAGTTAACAGTTAAAGAAAAACGTTTATTTATTTCAAAACACAAATTTCGATTCTTGTAGATTTAACAAATAAAGAATGCATTCTTCGATATGTTTTGTATACTTTACAGACAATAATTACAAAAAAGTATTTCTCTGTTTTTAAGGTATTGTTTATTTCTTAATTGATAATGTTTTTTGGCAACAAGCTCTATATTCTTTAACACCTTAGCAACGAGACTCTTTTGCACTTCTTTTAATTCTACGGCGCAAGTTTTTCAAAATTGTAATTTTTGATTTATTTAATCACTGAAAATCTGTTAAGCAAAAACATCTATACTAAAATAATGATGTATAAATTCAAGGATTTCAAGCACCCTGTACGCTCGTTGCGAAGGGATTAAAGTAATGTATTTTAAAATTTTTTGGATTGGTAATAGATATTACAAAATGTCTGTTTTAATGAATAAGTTTTACAAAAAACATTCGTATAACTGATGTAGGATTTTTTTTTAAATAGAAGCAAGTTACATTAGTAAATAGAGGGTGTCTAAAAACCGTAACTCATTTTAGAAATATGTATAAAATAAGTACTGAATAGAAAAACTTTGTACAAAAAAGTATAGAAGTTAGGAAGTTTTCTTGACTTCGCTGGATAATGTTTTTGCTGTTATAGAATATACAACTTAAAATATCTAAATCCTAGATCTATTCCTTTTGTGCAGTATATTTTTAATTTTTTTTTACCTATGGTAGATAGATTTATTTCTCTACAACCGGATGTTACACAGAATTATTATTATTATTATTATTTAAACTTTTATATCACCTACTGGTGCATTTTATGAATTGTAATAATAACAATTAAATATCTCAGGACTTAAATATTTTTATACCATGGGATAAGAATACAGAACTATTGTAAAAGCATAAAAAACTTTTTAATAACACCATAAAAATAAGGCAGGAATTATGATGTAGATTCATATATTTATCGTTAAAATTTCATAAATTAGTTGTGTTTCCTCTTTTAGCTATTTTTAATTGTGTCACTCTTCTGTGAAATGTAAATCTTTTTCCTTTCTACTTAAAATTCAACAATTCTCATACTCTTTTATCGCAGTTAGAAATGACCTTCGTTAATTAATGTACATGTTTAAAGTCTTTCTTTCGTATGTGCTTGCGGTTTTCATATGAGAAATGAAACCATTTTCAGTTTGGCATCTGCGTGCCTTCCTAATGCAAACATTTAAGTTCACAGAAGATATAAAGAAAAGTAAATGTATTGTCTATTTCTCGATACATCTGCATGCTAAAATTCCCGCAGATGTTAAGTTCGGACAGCTAGTTTTCTGTCGTTATAAAGATGCTGATATGGTATTTTAGTTTGGCGGTTTGCGTTCAAAATTAGAATGTGTTTCTCCCTGACGAATTTTTCTTCTGTACGCTATGGTCGACGCGGATAAAATTTGTGGAGCCATAAAACGGCTCATTCGATTGTGAGTTTTCATGATGTGAAGTTATAGGCGTTCTGAGTGCCGGGGACTGCCTCATTTTTTACAATTACTTTTCTTCAAATAAAATGTTTTTCCATGGAATCCTCAAGTCTCCAATATGTTTCTTCGCGGGATGAGAGCCTTCGGGTTCTTGCTGATAGCGTATAATGTACTACCTGTCCTATACGATAATCTTGAGATTTTATTTAATTATCAGGAAAGTATAAGCTTTGGCTGATAACTACACGATAGGAATAAGACTTGAGTCTTGCTCTAACCTTATGTACTTATGCACAGTCCTGAAAAAAAAAAAGACACATCACATGCAGTTTATGACCAAATCGTTTCAGAGAAATGCGGAAAGCACCGTTCGATAGAGGATTGATTTACTTTTAAATTACAAATGCAATTTATGAAAAAGGGGTCGTCTATATATTGAACATTTTACCAACTTCAAATTTTTAATTGGTAACACTTACTTTGACACCCTGTTTGAATTTTCCTTGGATCAGAATAGTTCGGAAAACGATATATTTTATATACCTCTTCTTAAATTTTCATGGAGTTACAAGCGTTCAAAGTTTGAAGATACTAATATTAAATCCACATTATAAACTTTTATTTATACCTTCCCAAAAAAAATCTGATCGAATTTTTTTTTCTAATGAGATACAATGAATGCACCCAAACATTTTCTAAGCATTTTTTCGATTCGAAAATATATTTTAAAATTTTCAAAATTATTAATAAACTTATATTAAAAAATACGAATTATGACCTACATTACATTTGCCATAAAAGGAATCACAATATTAAAAAACCTATGTGTATAAGTTTACAGATCATTACAATAGTTAGTTTTCGAGCTATAGATAAATTTTATTTTTCGACTGGGGGTGGGGAAAGGGTAAGGGGTCTACAATTTTTGTTGAAAAATAAATAAAGCGCAAATGATATTAAATTAAGGATATAGATTGTAATAAAATATAGAAATAAGTAAAATCCTCCTATGGTCCTGACTTTATTTTTCGAAATTAATGGATTCTCCTAACGCATTTCATTTTATAAGATACCACCGTGCCAAATTTCATGTTTCTAGCTCCTTCAGTATCACAAAAATCGCAATTTTAGAAGGTTTTTGCTCCTGCATCTCCTGGGGGGGGGTTAGTGGCACCGACACAAAATATAGCCCATGTGGGAGCAGGGATTGTCACCATCAATTTGCAACCATCACTTTTGAAGTCGGTTCTGTAGTTTCAGAGATTACCCCCTGCAAACAAACAAAAAAATGAACGAACGTTACTTCTTTATAATATTAGTGTAGATATAGATAAGAAAAAGTGTATAAACACAATTCCTTTTTTCGTATTGCTTCGATCCAAGGAACTCAAGTATGGCTGTAAAAGTGGGTGTTATACTAATTTAAAATTCATAGTTTGTACAATTTGTAATATGTAGAAGACCCCAATTTCAAAAATTTCAGTCGTATTTGGAAAGTAGATACGATTCTCTATCGAATGGTGTCTTTTGCATCTCTCTGCGACATTTTGGTGATAATATAGCATCGGATGGTGCGCTTTATTTCAGGTCAGTACAAACTGCCGACTTCGAGTTGAAATGCATATTTAGGGTTAAGCTAAATCCGAGTTATCCTCACATGACTAAATTTCGAGGCTCCAACTGAAATCTCAACTTTAATTTTTATATAAATAGTAATACAGTATAACAATATGTTGAAACAGAAAAGTTTTATAAAGAAGTGCGAGCAGGATTTTAATAAAAATGAGTTCATCTGTTTCTCGGGTATATTAGTTGTATATGTGAACTTCATCTGTTACTCTTTTCAAATTACAATAAATTAAAAACAATGTATCTTTATCAATGCTAGCTCTTCTTCTATTAAAGATAATGTCTCTTTAATACTTAATAATTGACATTTATTCAATATCAATAAGCGCACCAAATCTAGTCTATCATATAATCCTTTTTGTTTTTTATATCCCTAATAGAGTTTATATCACAAAACGTGACTTCATTGATACAAATGAGGGCATATCTTCTATATATAGAACAAAATGATCCAAATAAGTCATCGCGATACATTAGCTCAAAAAATAACATAAATGGATTGCCTGAATGTTATTATTAAGAAACGTTGATGTAATAAAGCATCCACCTTGCACTTATAACTAGGGTTTTCTCAGTCCTATTATTATATGAGAAATGTAAAGTGTATTAGGAGTATTATGTTCATATTGATCTATCTAGTAAATCTGACTGTATTTTAAAAGCGTATATAGTGAGCACAAAAATCAATATAATAATTTTTGACGTTTTACTTTCTGAAGTAAACAATATAAATTTACAATATTTCAAAAATATTTATGAATATTGCTTTGCATTTTCAACAAAAACAAAGGATGATTTACACATACAGTATTAAAAACTAGCAACGTTAGAGATTGTCCTCAGCTATCCTATGCAATAAAATAAAATAAAATAAAATAAAATACAAGCGAGAAACCTGTAAAGAACCTTTCCGTAGGTTTAACATTAGCGTTCGAGTTTCTTCGCGGGACTAGCGTAGGCTCTTAACTCGCCTTTTTCCAACGTTATGCATATCATTCCACGAAACGTAGTTTTTTATCAAGAGGAAATTCACATAATCTTCACCAGAAAAGTAACGAAAACGCTGATGTTCGTGCGACTTTTGCACTGAAATTTCTTGAACAAATGACAGTTGACTCTGCTTGGTGGTGGAGCAGTTTGTGAATGGATGATGATCATTTTCCTCTAAATGGACAATTGGATACTGCAAGTGCTATATTTGAGCAACATGAAATCCACGTATATGGCCGTCAAATACCCTTGAAGGCTGAAAAAATGGCGGTATGGCGGGGTCTCAAAGAAATTTTCGTGAAAGGAACTTACTTCTTCAATAAGGAGAATCTAAGAGGAATTTAAACCTCTTATGTCACCAGACCAAAATATCAGGGCATGTTGAAAATGCTCTTGAAAATGCTGTTGAAAAGCTTGCAGGGCTTTACAAATTTGATAAAATCTGGTATTCAGCAAAAAATTCTAGTCTTCAGTAAAATAATATTAACCCCTCCCCCTTCATTGATTTTCCAAAAACACAAAAGTTTTCTATGAATTGAAAAAGAAGTAGAGTTTAGAATAGTTCATAATTGTACTAACATATAAACTAAGAACACACTAACATTTAACACATATAAACCAAGTTTTCTAATGAATTTTATCAAAATTATTTATCTCTGAACAAAAAAGAAATACTGTAAAGGGTGAATTAACTGGCATGTTCGAAAAATGCTGATTGTCGAATGCTTCAAATGTCCGGATAGTTGAGTACTACAAATGAGGGGGGAGGGGGAGGGGATAGATGGAATAGTGAAGCAGGAAAACAAATTTTTGCCTATTTTCCTGTCAAGGCATCACTCAAATACTTTTTTTATTATTATTTTAAAATTTGCATATTTGATGAACTTATTTTTGACAAATTAAAAATCAAAGTTATAAACATTTCTTGTTTGAATATAATTTTTATGCTTATTTCTTAATATTTTGTAACTTTCCAACATCTATAATGAGATATATTATAAGAATTTGAATTTAACTTTGTGACTAAGAAAAGTAACAGATGCTGTTCTTGATAAAAATTGTAGGCAAGTAACATATTGATTGTAAAAAAAAAAAAAAAAAAAAAAAAAAAGCTTATTTATGTAGATAATCCAGCTTGTATTATAAAGTCTTTACGTGCTTATAAAATAAATCCAATATGATAAATAACAAAACTAATTACGTATGCAAAATAAATCAAGTGTTAGTATGTAATATGCATTTCTGAAACAAACCATTTTCTCGCGCTCGTATAACGTAATCGAAATCAGCAGCCGGCTGGTGGGAAAAAGGTTTATTTTGATCCAACAATCTGTCATAAGGATTTTAGGATAAATGAATACAAAACAAAAAACACTTACCTTCTGAAACGCAATGATTTTTTTAATTTCCATTTACTGCTGATGATAATCCAAACATATAAATTATAAACTATTTTTGAGTAATGTAATAAAATTAGTAGTAATACATTTATTGCGTAAATTGTACAACATCATAATAATGATCTTGGTTAAAAGATTTGTCAAATAACGATTTCTTATTCTTAAATAAAATCTCCCCTCTTCCTGGATAATTGAGCGTTTACTTTATAAATTACAACATATGAATGAATATATGTACAGTATAATAGGAAAACAAATTTCTTTACTAAAATCAACATTTTACATAATTATTTTGAAAGACATAATTGTATGACTTTTTTTCAATTATTTTTCTAAAAGAAGTCACTCTCTAAAAAGGAGTGCCTTCAACATTCAAGTCATATCGGCTAAATTTTTAGAGGTCCGGTAATTAAAATTTCTCTCTCTCACATCCATCTCACCAAAATTCTCTGAAAAACTGGAAAACGAAACATCTCATAAACATTGGTAAATAATATCTATTACCAGACACTTGTCTTGAAATCAGGGTGACGCCAGTCTATTGCGCAATGTGTGCCACACATGCGCCATGATAATAATGGCGATAAATATTTTAAGTGAGGAAAAAATATTTAAAAATACATATTCTTTAATTTTATTAAAATTAATTATTCTTGAAATTTTAATTAAGTTTTACAGATTTACTTCAAATAAATTACTTAAAATCCCGTATACGTTATTATTTTGTTAAGATGAATATGATAGATTGATCTGTTTTAATTATAAACACAAAAATCTTATTTGAAACACTCTTTTTTTTTCATAAAAGTTAACATAAATACATTAACACGAGATATTTATTATGTGTTAAATGTATTTAGATGTCAGTAAATGCCAGAAACTCTTGCATAATTTTATATTAATGATTTCATTAATTTCATCCCCATTTTAATTTGAAGAGTTACTTTCCGGTCGACCGCCTTGTTGGGATAGTTAAAACTTCACATGTATTGTGTCAATTCTCAAACCGTGTCACATTTTAACAAGTTGGAAATTGTACGTCAAACGTGTCAAATGAGGTGCGCTCGTTTCGTGCTATATAACTAATTTTACAATGTAAAAAATATCAGCGTTATTGTTTCAGTGAAATAAAATATATCGTCTGCTATGAGCGAAATGAGGAAGCTACTTTTTTCTCATATTACGTATGCCATGTCTACAGAAGAAATTTTTTTTTCGACTCCATGGTTTAATATTTCTATGACTCACTATGAATGAATCTTTTGTTTATTTACTTTAATGTATGCAGATATTTGGCTGTTAACCTGATTTTTACTGAAGTTATCTCAAAATTTATACATTTTTTAATGTAACTCATTTCTTAAGCAAACCATTTTTTTTTTGAACGATCTTCCTAAAAATGTAACTTTTAAGCAATTTTATTTAAAAAAAAAAATGAATAAAAATGGCCGCTTGGCACGTGGAAAAAGATGTGGTTTGCTCGTATTTGTTTTCCCCAGTCACATGACTTGCGCTTTTACTATATAGATTACGTGTGATACGATTTAATTGACTAAAGAAAACTTTTATTAAAATCTTTTTAAGTTTTGATTCGATTTTCATAAAATTTAAAATGACTCGACAAAATTAACGATTATACATATTAAATTTCAAACCATTTGGTTTGGTAGTTTTTGCGCTGTTATATGCGTACGGACGGACAGACGGACGGACCAGACGACGACTATACGTGCTACGTATTTATATAATTACGAACGCACCTAAAAAGAGCTCTTGTCGCCATGTTCAAGCAATTCAAACTGACTTATTTTGTCAATTGATAATAAGTTTTTCATACTGGAAACCTTTCTGTAGGAAACTTTTTGTATTAAAATTTTAACAAATATTGATTGTATGATCAGAAATATTTACAGTCCAAATTTCATGTCATTTTGACGTATACAAATGTCTACAGACGGCTATGAATGAGAGAAATTTAATTTCGAGAATCTTGTACAGTTAAATAAAAGGATATCAATATATTTTTTTAAAGGCATGTAAGACAGAAGGTACAATAATTAAAATATTTTTCGTTTGACTTAAAAAAAGTAAATATTTTTGTGATTTATAAGATGCTTTAACTACAAATTATTTATATAACTTTTTGTACAGACTGGCTATCAATATATAAAAATAAAAATATTTCTATAAAAATCCACAGCTTAGAAGTGAGAATTGTGAAATTATACGCACAGGCGTACACAGCCGAGGCAATTAAAGTAATCCGAAATCGAAATAAATTACAGTTAATTTTTTATTAATAAAAAACCGCAAATATAACAACAATTTCCTATCAGATTGAAACACTTTTCGTTATAATAGCTGTCAACAATTAAAAATTTACAATAAAATATATTCTTTCCACAACAATTAATTTTCTATTGAAAGATTTCCACGTGAAAAATGAAAATGAAATAAAAAGTTTCAAGAATGAAAAACACGATGAATATGACGTAATATTGGAAGTATAACAGAGATTTTCAAAGAGTTCTCAATAATACAAGGAGCATAAATATGAATAAGTACAGAAAGCAGTTAAATATGACGTCATATGAGTTTGAGTAACGTATTGAATCATGATAAAAACCCAATTATGGAAATATTGGCATATTTTAACATTTCGTTTTCCCTATTTTTAAATCCATTTCACATACAAGTGTGTCATATTAGAATTTTCATGCATATATAATTTTCATAATAATTTTCATGCACATTAGAATGCATGCATATTAGAATTTTCATAAATGTTCAGGTTCCCAGAACTAATTCTTAGTGAAGAAATGAAATAAAGATTTCAGATTTTAAAAAAAATCAAAGAATTTTTGTATTTGAAATTTTTTTATCATGAAAAATTTATTTAAATAACAAAATACTCGGAAATAACTTTTCCGCAAAAGGTTTTAATCTCGTTCTCAATCCGGACCACAGATTATTTACTATGTAAGAAGGTAATCTGGTGTGCGGATTAAATGAAAAATGAATGAAAATTACGCAAATTCAAACTGAAAATAAAAACGTGAATTAAAACGTTACTTTTTTAGAATGACAACACATGTACTTTGTTTACATAGATGTACTTTGTTTACATCCTTCAAAGTTACATTTGAAGGAATCTTAGCAGTTGTGGATTTTGAGCTTTTATTGCTCGAATGATGAATGGAAGCTGGCTTATTTATAGCTGATTTCTGGTGAGTTTATTATCTAAATATATGTATTTTTAAAATGGGTTTTTAGCTCACAGGCTATCAAAGCCTGAGAGCTAATTTGTCCGCCCGTTCTGTATGTATGTATGTATGTACGTATGTACGCAACGCGACAACTCTTGACAGAAATAACCGTTTTGTTTCAAACTTTGTTTATAGGTTCATTGTGATAAGGCGCTTCCCTGATTAGTTTTGGGGGTTCATTGGTTAAGTATGAAAGGGGGGGGACGGGGGGCTAACCCCCCTTAATTTAGATAAATGGGTTTTTCATGCAGAATTATCCCATTTTCTTGAAATTTTGTATATAGGTTCATTTTGATAATGCGCTTCTGTGAATAGTTTTGGGGGTTCATTGGTTAAGTGTAAATGGAGAAGGGGGATGTCTAATCCCCCTTAATTTAGATAAATGGGTTTTACATGCAGAATTATCCGATTTTCTTCAAATTTTGTATCTATATTCATTGTAATTAGAAGCTTCCCTGATTAGTTTAAGGGGTTCATTAGTTAACTATGAAGGCGGTGACGGGGGGATGACCCCCCCCCCTTGGTTAATATATTGTCAATTTCTTTCTTTTTCGAGGGGCTTATTTCAAATTCTTTGAAATAAGAGTATAATATACAATTAATGTGAATAGCCTGTGAGCTCAATGCCCTCAGTTTAACTGGGCAGTTTTCTTTTTATTATTTGATTCATACGTATAATACTTCGCATACTTCTTTTATAATGTTCTTATACTGCATGTTTAATTTTGTACTTGATTTAAACAAACATTCTTAAAATCACGTGGAAGACAGGGTAGTTCAACTAGTCTAATATAAATGAAAGAAAGAAAATAGATAATATTACAGCATCTAGATTTTGAAAAGATGTGTAAATTGTGGATCTTCTTTAGTCATAAATTACTGAGTAAGTTTCTGTAGAATGTGATTTTAATTTTTTTTTCAAACTGTTGATATTAATCACTGAAATAAGGCAGTCGCTTTTAATGCATTGGGATAAAGAAAAAACACATTTTCTTTAAAAATGTAATTTAAATATTGCTTCTAGATAGGAAATCAAAATGATTTTATGTTTTTTATCTTTATTTATTTGAGGGTGAACGTTGTAAAAAGTTCTTCATACGTCCATTATAATTTAAACGAAGTACGTAAAAGGAAAACATGAAAGCATTTCAACAACATAAGAAAATAATGTTCATTAACACACGCATGATTTCATTCTGCTATGTTATATTATGATAAAAAAATCAAAAGTGACACACACTAATTATATACCAATGTAAATATTGACTTCCGTTAATGAGCCAAATATAAAAAAAAAATATTTTCCAATATTTACGCGCAGGAAGGCAGCTTGTCCATTAATAATGACAAATAATTTTGATGAGGGCTTTTCATCTCGCGGTACAAAATAAACTTCCACGTCGAGAAAAAAGCAATTATGGAGATAATGTGTGAAATTTTTTTATGAAGAGCGAAATGATTTCTCTTTATGAATAGCTAGTTAAAATGTAGAAAAAATGCAACTTAAATATATTATTCAAACAAATATGTTATTATTATACATATTTCCAGAACGTTAAATAACAGTTTAAAATGAGTTACAGATTACAAACAGTGTAGAGTAGAGTTTGTATCGTTGTGTTAAAAAAAATGTAATTTATTAAATGTTCTTTTAAATTTACTATTAAAGTTTTTATATTTCTAAGATTAACAATTATTTAATGATCGCGGACTGGCAACGATATCGCTTTATTAAGTTTTTAAAGCATATAGAGTGCTGCACAAATGAATGCGTAAGCATTACCTCTATGATGTTAATTGCTTAAAGTTGTTTTTAAATGTATTACTTTTTTTTTACAGTTAAGCCATTTATTATTATCCTAAGAGATATTACTTGAATATAAATAATTTTATATACAGGGTGAGTAAAAGCACGCGTATAAATTTTCGTGTATGGATGGTCGTTGCTAGAAGTGCGTCTTTAATGGAGTTATGCGTTTTTTTAGCTGAATTAAATTATAACATACTGTGTGGTGTGTATAAAAATCTGTACGTTATGTATGGGGCTGCCCAACAGATACTTAATACCTTAACGATTATAGGCGGTAATTATTGAAATTGAGTCTTTATCTATGTTATGTTATTCGTTTTCTCAATTGTTTATTTCGATAGAATTTTTTACGCTATCAAAAGATGAAGTTTCTTTACAAAGTTTTAGTAGTGTTGGCAAGTGCTTCATAATCTATGAGTGACGCATGAATTTGGTTTCTTTTTTGTTAATTAAAAAATATATATATTAGTAGAGAAGAAAGTTTAAATGTAGACTAGGGACTAAAAACGGGTAGTTGTTAAATAGCATATTAGAATATTTGGCCATCTGGCGGCGAGGTCACTAAACTGTGAGATTTTGGTAAGGAAGAAGAAACAGCTGAATAGGAGGAAGAAGGAACAACGATGGCGTTTGCAATGTCATTTTTTTAAATCGGAAATTTTCAGATCTTGAAGGTTTATTAGGAAAGATAATTCGAATTCCTGTACATTAAAATCGGTTGCTGTTGCATATTTTGTTGCTACTACGTCAGTGATGAGATAATAAACTACGTTTTGAGAGCCTTTATCAAAGAATATCTTTAAGGGGTCAGGTAACCTTTGAACACACAAAATACATGAAAAAGTGACCTGTATAAGAATTGCTGTCACTCGATAATTAATTGACTTTTAATTATAAAATTTCAAACACATATTAACAAAGGTTCATTTTATAAATTAAAACTCTCAAAAAATGTATACACTCATATAAAGCGTTTTAATTAATTTCAAAATATAATACACTTTTTACGAAAGAATTATGCTTGCATGCCTTGCGCGCAAGATTTTTCATATTTGAATTGTTAAAACCATCCAATTTTTTTTTTATCAGTAGAGATATAATGTGTTATCAAAATGACCTACCATGAAAAAAATAAAATGTGTAGTTCCTGAAAAAAAAAAAAAATTTAAGAAACTCGAAATATCGAGTTTTTTTTAATACAAAAGTAGTCGTAAATTCTAAACTTCTTACTTAAGAAACAAAATAATAGGTCATTTTGTGCATCTATATGGTTAATACATTGTGTCAAAATTTTGTAAAATTCTAGCAAACCATTTTTCAGAAATCTTGCGCGCAATTACTAAAATCATCGTTTTGAGAAAACTGACTTTAAAGATAAATTTACCTCTGAATCATATAAACTCACTGATATATCACAATTAAAATATTCATATTGATTGAAAGCACTCTTAAGTACATAAAAAATATCCTGTGATAAAATATTACTAAGAAATTATGATTATTATCATTAAAAAAATGAAAACGGTGGATTTCCCGATATGGTGAAAAAATGCGTTTTTCATGTTCACATGGAAATTTGATACTGCAACTGATACTATCAATATAATACTTAAATAATTAAGATAAATCAATGTTCAATATAGTTTTTTATATATATAACTAAAATTAATCAAATGAAAATTCTTAAAACACGATTGAGAACAATATTCAATTTCACATTGTCAAGTTTTTTTTTTTTTTTTTTTTTTTTTTTTTAAATGCAAAAGTAATCATGAATTCTAAACTTATTACTTGAGAAACATAATAGTAGGTCATTTTGTGCATCTATACGGTTAATACATTCTGTCAAAATTTTATGAAATTCCAGCAAACTATTTTTCAGAAATCTTGCGCGCATAAACTAAAATCGTCGTTTTGAGAAAATTGACTTTCAAAATAAATCTATCTCTAAATCATATAAACTCACTGATATATCACAATTAAAACATTCATATTGATCGAAAGCACTCTTCAGTACATAAAAAATATCATCTGATAGAATATTACTAAGAAATTATGATTATTATCATTAAAAAATTGAGTACTTTACGGTTAGTCGGGCGCAAGTGATATATATACATGTATATACACACACACATATATATATATATATATATATATATATATATATATATATATATATATATATATATATATATATATATATATATATATAACTTACATATATATATACCCACTTATATGTATGAAATATATATACATATATCACTGGCGCCCGGCTAACCGAAAAGTACCAAAAATTGAAAACGGTGGATTTCCCGATAACGGGAAAAAATGCATTTTTCATGTTCACATGGAAATTTGATACTGCAACTGATACTATCAATATAATACTTAAATAATTAAGATAAATCAATGTTCAATGTAGTTTTCTATATATATAACTAAAATTAATCAAATGAAAATTCTTAAAACACGATTGAGAACAATATTCAATTTCACATTATCAAGTTTTTTTTTTTTTTTTTTTTTTTTTTTTTTAAATGCAAAAGTAATCATGAATTCTAAACTTATTACTTGAGAAACATAATAGTAGGTCATTTTGTGCATCTATACGGTTAATACATTCTGTCAAAATTTTATGAAATTCCAGCAAACTATTTTTCAGAAATCTTGCGCGCATAAACTAAAATCGTCGTTTTGAGAAAATTGACTTTCAAAATAAATCTATCTCTAAATCATATAAACTCACTGATATATCACAATTAAAACATTCATATTGATCGAAAGCACTCTTCAGTACATAAAAAATATCATCTGATAGAATATTACTAAGAAATTATGATTATTATCATTAAAAAATTGAGTACTTTACGGTTAGTCGGGCGCAAGTGATATATATACATGTATATACACACACACATATATATATATATATATATATATATATATATATATATAAACTTACATATATATATACCCACTTATATGTATGAAATATATATACATATATCACTGGCGCCCGGCTAACCGAAAAGTACCAAAAATTGAAAACGGTGGATTTCCCGATAACGGGAAAAAATGCATTTTTCATGTTCACATGGAAATTTGATACTGCAACTGATACTATCAATATAATACTTAAATAATTAAGATAAATCAATGTTCAATGTAGTTTTCTATATATATAACTAAAATTAATCAAATGAAAATTCATAAAACACGATTGAGAACAATATTCAATTTCACAATATCAAGTTTTTTTTTTTTTTTTTTTTTTTTTTTTTTTTTTTTTTTTTATGCAAAAGTAATTATGAATTCTAAACTTCTTACTTGAGAAACATAATAGTAGGTCATTTTGTGCATCTATACGGTTAATACATTCTGTCAAAATTTTATGAAATTCCAGCAAACTATTTTTCAGAAATCTTGCGCGCATAAACTAAAATCGTCGTTTTGAGAAAATTGACATTCAAAATAAATCTATCTCTAAATCATATAAACTCACTGATATATCACAATTAAAACATTCATATTGATCGAAAGCACTCTTCAGTACATAAAAAATATCATCTGATAAAATATTACTAAGAAATTATGATTATTATCATTAAAAAATTGAAAAAGATTGATTTCCCGATAACGATGAAAAAATGAAAATTGAATTAACCCCTTCCATTCCTCAAACAGTTTCTTATTTAAACATTTAGAGTGTATTTACAGGTATAAAATAATACATAAAAACAAAAAATGCACATGAAATAAAGAAAAATTTAACATACCTGTTTAATAGTTTTTAAAAGTATAATTAAAACCCTCCTGCAGCATAAGTTAGTCCTTCTTGTGATAGATACTTATCTGCAATAGCTTTTTCATTTCTTCTTTTGATTTGCCGCATTTCTTTTGTATTTTGAAGGAACCGCATTTCACCTGTCTTTATTCGTTGTTGATCTAATTTTATGAAACAATCTCGAGCGTGATTACCAACATTTAGCCCCAATTCTTTCATCAACTTTATTTTCCCTGTATTACCTTCATTGAACATTATAATAGCTTCATTTGTAGCTATTTCAGCTATTCTTCTTCCTGTTCCTAAAGTTTTGGGACACAATTTCCAAATAAGTGAATTTAATGACTCATTATTGTTTTGCGTCTTGCCACCAAGACATCTTTGTAATAGTTTAGGATGAGATAAATCATTAAAAATTGGTTTTATCATATCCATCACACATGTAGGAATTGATATCTTGTGCTTAAAACTATGTTCAGTACCCATAGCAACAGCTTTCTGATAGTGACACCATGAGTCGACACCAGGTGGGCAAAAAGTATGTAATGGTTCAGAATCAGTAGACCGTCTGTGAAAATAGATTGCCCACACAGCTTTACGCATGTTTGCTAAATTGTGTTTGTGTTCTCTTATGGCATTGCCATAATAAACAGTTAATTTATCAATATGTTTATCTGTCAGACGGCCTCTTCCTCCAATAGATTTTTTATCAGCACATTTCACGCCGCTTTGTCGCAACTTTCTCAAACGAGTACCCATTCGTTTCTGAATATGTCCAACACATTCAAGTTTAGTGACTGGGATATCTGCTCCATATGGGGATGACTCGGTTATTGCTTGAAAAGTTTTTGAATCGCCATCACCTACATATGATACATATTTCGCATCATTTTGTGTTTCTGAGCGTTTAAAAGTTCGAACCATACCGCTACTTTCCATTTTCCCAGCCGAACCAGAATGATTGATCAAACATTCTTTTTCATGACCAGTTTTCCACTCAGAATATTTTGCGGTCCCTTCTTGTGATTTCCAAAATTCGCAAGCCTTACAATATGAAGATAAGACTTCTCTGTCAATAACTTTTCCAGTCTTGTCCCCGATAACTGTACACACACCCACTTTTGAAGTGTGTCCTCTAGTTTTCCAAGTACCGTCTCCACTGACAATAATTTTCTCAGAATTTGTAAGTTCAATTTCTTCCTTAGCTGCACATTTCATTGAATTTTCTGCAATTTTATTGGTAGACGTTGTCAGTTTTTTAATCACTGAATCATAACTTTTTTTTGAAATAGGTTTAGGAAAATCCATAGCGCCGCAGAAAATATCCATAGCTGCATGCCCTTTTCCAATGGTACGCATAGCATATACAAATCTACGATTAATTTCAGCAGCATTATTTTTGGAACCAGTCATTGATGAATTTCTGAATGTGCACAATTCAGAACATGTTTTGCATTTTATTGAAATTTTAGAAGAAAGTCCATACACAACTCTTTCTTCCAACTTTATTTCTCCTCCACATTCTTTGCAGCATAGAAAAGTTTCAATAAAATAAAACATGGATTGCAAATCCATAATTGTGTATCCTTTAAAAAGACTATCAGTCTCATTATTAGGTTCATCATAGCATACACTAAGTTTCTTTCCAGAAGCACTTTGATTGAGATCTGTTTCTGCTGTAGATTTTTCAGATTTAGTAAATCTGTTTCCTGTAAACTTACGTTTTCGTATTCTTTTGCCAGATGCTCTTTTAGGATGCAAATCACCCTCTATATTACTCATCTCAATGTTTAATAAAATAAACTAATTAATATAGATCGAAAATATCGAAATTGCTTTGAAAAAAGCAGTTTAGATTCAATAAACAATGTTACAATCTACCGCGTGCTCACCACAGGCTTCTGAGGTCCTTGCAGTAAACAGACCCTTATAGATTGAAGTAGAAGTTAATAAAATGCAGCTTCACTCAATAATGGAAATGTAAACCATGGGGTATATAATTTAAGAGTCAGAATACAACCGAAAATAACATAAAACTGAAGTTACGCTCGCTAGCAGCTGATTCAAAAAAGGTAAACAAACAATCCGGCTCTTTAAATACTAGCAAAACACGAATAGGGCTTGAATTGTTTTGGCCATAACTTCTCTTCTAGTGTGAATTTTTGCATGGGGTTTTCTTTAAAATGTTCCTAAAGAATCATACTTAATTATAAGCTATTAAAAAAAAAATCGATTTTCTGACACTTCAAAGGTTATCTGACCCCTTAACCGATAAAGGCTGCCTTTCAGTAAAAGTGGAACATACTGTTGTTGTAAAAATAGACTAGGAGAGTTGGTCTAAAAACAGATTAGCTTCCAACGGGCTAGTCTGAAACCACCCGTCAATCTAGTGGGCCATCTTTGCAACTGAGCCCATTGCTGTGTCATAGATACAACTGACAAGGAAGGTCAACTGACAAGGAAATAAGCGCATACTCAGTAAAATTTGTCAAAAATACAGAATGTTCTTCTCATGAGGATATATACGTCTATAAAAAAAAATTCTGCGGAACCTCGATATAACGTCCGTAAAAAATCATGAAAATTTCGTTTATTTGGCGATTTATCACCTGTTGGCGACGGTATGAAATTTCAAAAATATGCCTTTATGACAAATAGAATAGATTAAGCAAAAACTTATTCATGCTGAACTTGTTTATGTAAATTTAACTTACATAATAAATAACTTTTTATAACTACAATTTTGTGTACACATTTATATGTATATATAATGAAATTTAACGATTGTATTTTACGATTTAAAACAAAATTTAAATTCATTAAAATTGTTTCAAGTTCAAAAATAAGCCCGATTCTTTGTCAATTCAAGAAAAAAGTGTTGTTGCTATGGAAACAAGACTTCTTCGATATAGAAATGTATAACGAATCCGCTTTTTCATCGGACTTTTCGTTTTAAAATACATAAAATACATTTAAAAATTACTTGTACAACCAGTGAAGCCATCTAAATTAGAAAAAAAAACCGTGGAATGGAGGATAAAACAATAGCAAAATTTCATTCAATCGGTGCAGAAAAAAACGTGAGTGGTTTATTTAATCTGATTTAAAGAATATTAGGTAGCTTTCAATACAAAAAAGTATAAAGCTACCTATTGCAGCCGTTCGGAGGAAAGCATTTCCGGAAAATTTCGATATATTTTCACCGATCATGACCCCCAGACCCCAAAACCACCCTCCGTCTAAATGTTGATTTATATATATAGATATATCCATTTATATATATATATATATATATATATATATATATATATATATATATCTGACCTATGTCATACGATAACGCCCGTAATTATGAATCGATTTTGATGAAACTAATTGTGTGTATTAAGGTCACCAATGTCTCGACCGAGTTCGTTGGCCAGCTTGGTTCGCCATCTTGTTTCAAGATGGCGGCCATTTAAAGATGTAAAATAACTTAAAATCTAAAATAAATATACAAAAAATTTAAAAATTCAAATTTATTTTTTAATTACGTGTTAGGCCTTGATACAAGGATTCCAGAGCTTTTTTTGGTTTACCTCTATCTTAAAAAATGGCTGAGATAGAGCAGTTTGAAATTCTAGGGTGGCTGACATTTTGAAACAAAACAGCACATTAACGCGATTACTCGCAAATTATTTTCTTTCATTGTTGTAATAATTTTCCCAATCATACGCATAAAACTATATATTCATATCCGTTAACGCCAAAATTGGCGACATTGGCGACAAAATTGGCAAAATTGGGCGATATTTGGCGAAATATCGCCAAATTTGGCGATCAAAATAAGTCTTCATAAATGAAGCCAATTTGGCTATTGCTCAATAATTTGGCGAATTTCTTATTCAAATTCAGTATTAACGAATCTTTTGTAAACGTTTCTTTGCATTTTAGCTTGCTGTTTTCGTGTAACATTAGCTAAAATTTTAAAACGAAGATATAGGAAAGCTACCTTTTCCTCCCGGTACAGGCCGGAAGGACTTTTTTTAATTAATATTACTGCAAACGTACAGCGAGTTGAAAATGTTGAACGCAAAATGCAAACGATTCTGAACAAGAGGGTATGGTATCATGAGCCCTAGAATTAATCCATCCGTATATTTTTTTAAGCTAATGACAATTTTACAAAAATGTCATAGGTCTCATAACAAGAATTTCTTCGAATCATTTACTTTAATATGCCTTTCAGATTTATATATTTTTAAAATTTCGATTGTCTACTAAAAGTGAAAATACACATTTGCAACTTAAAAAAAAAAAAAAAAAAAAAAAAAAAAAAAAAACAGATTTAAAAATTAATAATACACATAACTTAAATGTCAGCTTCGCTATAACATAAAATAGATATTTTCAGTAAAATTAAATAACTGGTAATATCAAACAGATTGTATATATTATACAAAAAATAATAAAGTATTTCATCGTTTAAGTTGAAATTCATTACGAATTTGAATAATCAATTTACAAGCAATTTCAAAATACATTAAAATCGTTTGCATTTGGCGAGGAAAAAACGTTGCTAGATAAATCGCGTCTTTTTGCGCCAAATACTCCAAAGTATTTTATTTTTTCGCAGATTTTCTACTAGGATTCCTCAGCTAAATTTCACTGTTCCTTTATTACATACATAAATCGCTTTATTAGCATTTTTTTCAAAATTTTCTGAGTATGCGCTTTAAGGAGACCTTCCTTGTGAGTCCATTGCTGTGTCCATTGCTCTTTTGATATCTCTGCAGTGCGAACTGCTTAAAAAAAAGTGTCTTGTGACTGCCTCAGTCTATCAGAACGGGTTAACTAAGTCCCTGTGAAAATCAGCACTAAACATCAACAATTAGCTGATTCTAAGGTTTGTGAGTTGTGTAGAACCCCCCCCCCCCCCCTAAAAGTTTCACAAAGAGGGCGAATAAGAATCAGACTTTCGACTCCGAGTGAGAACGTAGTGAAATATGTTTTCATTACCAAATGAGGACACACACAGAATGCGGGCAGAAAAGGATGTACATATGCAAATAAAATTAAAAAGTAGCGTTTTAAGGTTAGATATGCAATTTAAATTCTTTAAACAGTTTAAAACAAGTAGACATAAATATGCATTTATCATTGATGTAAGATTTTGAAATGGATTTGTTGTGATAATAGATTTTCATTTGAATTGTTTAATATTTATTAGATTTACACTTTTTTCTATTTTTATATTACGAATTCAGGTTCAAGATAACTGCCTATGAATCGATGAAAAAATAGTTTGAAAAATTTCCCAAGCATTAATATTGGTGACAGTAAATATGAAAGTCCTTTTTTAAACACATCGGTTAATTGCTTGAAAACTCCAGAAAAACAACTAAGATAACTTTCACATCCTGTAGATAATCGAACTATGTTTCCCCTAAGTTTACTTATATATTATCATTAAGATAATGTACTTGCACTACAGTACAATAGAGGTTGTGTATTTTGGTGTATTTCTTATGGTATAAGTAATATTACTCCATTTCATTATCAGAAAATTTGCGAACGTAAAATGAGGCCTGAGTTCTTAAATGGCGTGTTAGACACTTTGTTAGTTATAATTACTCACACTGATATTTTGGAATATATTAGATGTGTTAGCGTTATCTTAAAATGGCTATTAAGTGATGATTTTACTTTCATATTTTCGCAAGTACTTGCAGAAAAAATACTTGCTCTGATTGCGTGAAGTCACATGTTTCTATTGAAGCTTTGGAGTTGTACACGTTTGCATTTGCATCTTAAGAGGGAATTAAAACCAGTAGCTGACTTTATTTGGAGCACTAAATGCATGGGTGCTAAATTTATTCTTTTCTTACCACTATTATTAATAAAGAAAACTGCCCAGTTAAACTGAGGGCATTGAGCTTACAGGCTATTCACACTAATTGTACATTATGCTATTTTTTCAAAGAATAATGCCACTCGAAAAGTAAAGAAATCGACAATATATTAAGAGAGGGGGGATAAGCACCCGTTCCCATCCTTTATACTTAACCAATAAACCCCCAAAATCTAATCAGGCAAGCGCCACAATGAATTTATACACAAAATTTGAAAAAAATCGGATAATTTTGCTTGAAAAACCCATTTATCTAAATTAAGGGAGGTGAGTCCCCCCCCCCGTTTCCCCCCTTTATACTTAACAAATGAAAACCCAAAACTAATCAGGCAAGCGCCTTACCACAATGAATCTATATACAAAATTTGAAGAAAATCGGATAATTCTGCATGAAAAACCCATTTATCAAAATTAAGGGGGATTAGCCCCCCTTTTACCCCCCCCCCCGTTTACCCCCCCTTTATACTTACCCAATGAACACCCAAAACTAATTAGGGAAGTGCCTTATCACAATGAGCCTATATACAAAATTTGAAGAAAATCGGATAATTCTGCATGAAAAACCCATTTATCTAAATTAAGAGGGTTAGCCCCCCGTTTCCCCCCTTTATACTTAACTAATGAACTCCCAAAAATAATCAGGGAAGCACCTTATCACAATGAACCTATATACGAAATTTGAAGAAAAACGGATACTTCTACATGAAAAACCCATTTATCTGAATTAAGGGGGGGATTACCCCCCTTTTCCCCTTTATACTTAACCAATGAACCCCCAAAACTAATCAGGGAAGCACCTTATTAGAATGAACTTGTAAACAAAATTTGAAGCAAAACGGATAATTCTATCACGAGTTATCGCGTTACGTACATACATACATACATACAGAACGGGCGGGCACATTAGCTCTCAGGCTTTGATAGCCTGTGAGCTAAAAAGGAATACTTTAATTTATTTTCTATCGGAAAGTTTTGCCATTAAACAAGAAAAAGATTTCTTGTAAAAAATAATGGTATGAAAATAATATGTGTTTCATGCATGCATTTAGTGCCCCCAAAAAAAGAGAGTAACGAGCCGTCACTAATTAAAAAACAACAAAAAAAAAACAATCTTAGACAATGTAATAAAGGAATATACCGGGTGATTATAATTAAAGTTACGATTTCAAAAATCGATAATTTTAAAACTACTGGTCAGAATGACTTGATATTTTAGCAGAAGAATCGTGAGGCAATGGAATTTTGTTTGGCGAAGGAAAAAATAGTTCTAAAATGTGCCGATAGATGGCGCTGTCAGGGGAAAGACCAAAAATTTATTCTTTAAACACAGGAATGTTGTTAGTCAAAAGGAAAAAAATAGATTTCAGGGATTTACTAAAAATGTATTAGCGAAAAGACAAGAATCGTGTTTACAGCGACAACAGCAATAATAACAAAAAATGAAAAAAACAAAACAAAAAAGCTTTATGGAACAAACACTTTACTGATGATTAAAGTATAAGTTGTTCGATATGCCCTCCGTCTTGTTCCGCTACTAATTGGAAGTGCAAAACGGCATGGTCCACAACAGATGGGAGGGTATCTGTACTGATGCAATGGGTGTGGTGTGTGGTTCTTGCCTTCAAGTCGGCTAGATTCTCAATTCGCCCGCTGTAAACAACATTCTTCAGGTACCCATAGTTGCCACGTATTAGTAATTTGCATATCTCCCGACAATCTGAACCCTGACAGCGCATCTATCGGCACATTTTGGAACTATTTTTTTCCTTCGCCAAACAAAATTCCATTGCCTCACGATTGTTTCGCTAAAATATCAAATCATTCTGACCAGTAGTTTTAAAATTATCGATTTTTGAAATCGTAACTTTAATTATAATCACCCGGGACTTTACACTGAATATTATCTTCAGATTTGCGATGTAAACCCCGTTTTTTTTCTGATACCAAATTACAACATAGTACACATGCGTTTGACATTTTCCATAACTAATTGACATTTAGAAACGATTATAGCATTGTTTCATCGAACAGGAAAATGAATAACAGTTAACATTATTTTCTATTAAAGTTGTAATAGGATATCATAAAAATAAACACGAAGTAATGATTTTTCTTCTGTACGAGATTACATTGCTGTTTTAACAGGTGTATGGATTAATATTTATTACATAATGCCTATTATATTTCCCATTATTATACAATATACAATTGTTTAAAGGTACAAATAGATTTCTCATGATAGAAAACTTTTGCATGTGTTGTGAATAAATTAACAATTTACTTAATCTTATTTGCAATAAAAAAGCACATAAAATTTTAATTTATTGACGCATAGTACATGTTGGGTCGCAATATACCAAACTTAGCGTCTTAACATTGCTAACTAATATCATAAGATTTAGTGCAAAAACCCCATTCCTTGAATACATTTTTATTAAAAAAACAAAAACAAAAAGTAAGGTGGAAGGACTCGTGCAACCGTAACAGACACTAATTCAATGGGAAATAATTAATAATTTGAATACATTAATTAGCTGGTGTAAATTAACAATGAATTCCTGGACATTTGACGCACAAGTCAGGGCTCCAGCAACTTGTGATTTATAGAAGATAGACTCTTGTCGCCAAAACTGACGTTCCATGAGAATAGGATGACAGATAAATTTATAACTAAATTTACAGGGTGATTTTTTTAAAGTTGTGAAAGTAAAACCCTATAATAAAACGACCACTGATCCAAATGATCAAAAATTTCACCAGTACGTCCCCAAAGCAATGGGTATTTTTAGGCGTCGTTAAAAAAAACTTAAAATCGCTCCGACAGATGGCGCTGTCAGTTAACAGAAACAAAGAATATCGTCAGTGGAAGGAAAACAATGGACGGTACTTTGAGAAACCATCTTCCGTAGTCCCTCTGTCGTCATTGGACCTTTTCTTAAATTCTTTAGTTTCCTAAATCTCCTAGAGCAGTTTCTGCGCTGCCATTATTCTGGTAATACAGTTTCACTAACAACGCGCGGTCCGTCAATGGCACAGTCATTGCGAGGATATCCGTAGAATAATGAACATCAGGTGTGCGTACTCCACGTTTTTACCGCCCATGTGTCGTGCGCAAGTTCGTCTCCCAACTTTGCTGCATATACAGCGCCATCTGTCGGTGCGAATTTAAGTTTTTTTTTAAAACCACGCCAAAAAATACCCATTGCTTTGGGGACATACTGATGAAATTTTAGGTCATTTGGATCAGTGGTTCTTCTGTTATAGGGTTTTACTTTCACAACTTTAAAAAAAATCACCCTGTATAACAGTTACACTGTGACCTACGGACTACCTGCGTAATCTTCTTACAATAGGCAGACAAAAGGCGGTGCATAACATGCAAATTTTAGCTATGTCTGGAGGACCTCTTCAAGCCATTGGACCAAGTCTCTGATTGGACAAAATAGGGGACAAATCATGATCCTAATTTTGATATATGTATATTTTAATTTTAATTGTATTTTGTATGTAAAATGATTATAGTGTTTTTTTTTTCGTAGAGAGAGAGAAAGAACTTGATCTCGAGTGGTAGAGCAGGCAGTTGCTCTCTAGTTAGTTAGAAGCTGTAAAATGATGGAGTCGCTTTACATGACTCTCTTTACGTGGACTCCTTACGCCATAAAGTGCTGCTGTGCGCTTACTTTTGGAGATAGGATTTGAATATGTAAAGTTCATATTTTCCGCGGCCTTCTCTCGATTGCTTAACAAGCTAAAGTATGTAATTATGTTAGTAAATAAGAGATTACCGTCTACTTCAAATTTTATTATAAGTGATCAATGACAATATTTAGGCAGCGATACTTACAAGTCTCTGACGCCTTAAGCAAATCTAGCACTGGGTGCAGATTTCAGGTATGATGATTTATCATATTTCATTGTGTCATAATTTAAAATATGTATTTATTAAATTTATAGGGCATGTACAGCATAGCCCACACTGTAACTAATTTAACTAAATTAAGCTTTCAAGTTTGTCAAAAATCAAACTCATAAATAGTAGTGTTAGATCCACAGGATCTAAAACAAATTAATTATATTCTAATAAGCATATTCAGCAACATGCTGATTTAAGGAAGTTTGTAAAGAAATGGAGATTGTCTTTTCTAGGTTAAGTTAATTTTTTTTCGTAAGCTTTTGTAAATAAACTATAATATCTGTGTTATAAATAATTGATTAATTCAAATCTCTTTATTTACCACAATCTATGCGTCATATTTATTTTTGTCATTAATCAAGTTTTTTTCTAGATATTTATTTTAGGGTAGACATTTAGGTATTTCTTCCGCCATTTCTTATAGTATTTTAACCCCTTGAAGGGCACCGGTATATTATATATACCACTTAATTTTAATCCCAAAATGCCGCAACGACACCAGAATTTGATAATCAAATTTTGAATTTATCAGGTACATCAGGAAAAGCTTTTACATATTTTAAAATAAGTTCGTTCGTGAATCCTGGTGTCAATCAACCATTTCAATATTTTAGCTAAAACAGTACTTTGCCCCTGAAGGGGTTAAAGTGTTTTGATTATTATTATTTTAAATATTAAATTTAAGGCGGATGATTCATAAATAGCATGACTTCTAAAAATCACAACGCAAATTTTAATTTAATTTTAACTGTTAATTTTAACATGAGCGTTGTTTTATTTTATCCCTTTTGGCTGGCGTTACCTGTTATTAGAATTTAGATTACAATCACATTAATTTAATTTATTGTAAGTATTCTAAATTCTCCCAACATGCTATTGGTGTCGGTTAATTAATATATGTTGGACAGTCTTCAGAACAATACCAGCAATTAAATATAGGAGGAAATATTCTGTCCAACAGTATAGAATTTCAGACTAAATTTTATAATGTCTGTGATTAATTATTTGATGTCTGAAAAGAAAATTCAACAATAGATATAATAAAAAATTCAATCAATAACATTATTTCTGAATTAATGCTTTGTAATAAAAATAATGATTATGGCATAATCCATTAGTAGGCATATACTTACCACTCACATATCAATACATTATATTTGTCGCATTTAATGGTTTATTGTATCTTTTTATATTGTAGTAGAATATATTTTTTAGATGGAATACAATGGAGTTTTTAGTGTAATAAGTTTTTTAATTAAATAATTTATTCATATTAGCAGTTGTATTTTAATACATTATTTGGCACAGATTTTAGTTTCTATTAAATCCAACCAATTCACACAGGGCTATCTGGATTAAAGCTATCCAACCCAGTATACTGAATATAGATAAAAATAATTTTAAAATGAAAATGCTAAAAGAATTTTCTACAATTAGTACATTTTTTTAATTGACTACAAAAATCATATATCAAAATCCTTTTTTTTTTTTGTATTTTCGTATTAGCCGCATGCCAGCGGTGAATCAGTAAACATTTATAACAACCTCTGTGATTTTCATTATTTCAGGGTTTAAGCGAGTAGTTCTATTACATATGTGATAAATTCGCGATCTATTTATTTATCTGCGAATTTTTAAATTCGTTTGGAATTATAGTCAGAAGATTACATGGAAACAAGCAAATACTGATTTATGTACACTGTTTTAAGTGCAAACGGTCTAATATTTCAAAATTGGGTTAAACAAATATTTAAAAATATCCATGTTTGAACTTTGCTTTAAAAACTATAGAAAATAAATAAACTGGGATACAGTTTTCAAACAAATTGCAATTGAAGGTTTCTATTCAAAGGTGTAACAATTGCAACGGTGCAATATGCAAAAGTTTCAAAAATTGCATTAATACCGAAATTTAATAGTCAGGTCGTTGCTACTGTTCAATTTGACGTCAGCGTCACTAACGGACATGTTTTGGCTTTATAATATAGATTAAATACGTTTATTTGTTATGGTTACTATTATTTCCATAAAATATGTGAAAAATGTTTAGTTTTATTTGATAGTAATATAAATCTAACCGACTCTGAAACTACTGATATCCAAAAAAATAAAACAAAACAAAACAAATTACAGTAACAGGAAAAATTAATGCGTAACATATTTCGTATATAACTTACAAGTAAATTAATATAAACTGTTTTAAAATGTCTCGTTTAAAATTATGGAAAAAAGCATTAAAGAAAAAGATTTTTAATACAAATTGACAATTGAAATTTCTTTTTGTGTTGAGAGATTTCAGTTTAGCGCCAAAGTGCCATATTTTATAGTTAACCCCTTTACGGAATTTTTAACCTTTTTACACCGGTTTTTTAAAACAGAAATTTTCGTCTATATGAATCGCAGAAATGCCACCATTAAATAAGGCAAAGCTTACACTAAAAAATAACTGGTGGGGATAATCGAGGATTCTGAGCATCTTATGCGTCACGTATACATGTCGCTCGTCCCCAAGGGGTTAAACCGATCTTATAACTGATCTTACCTTATCGGGTGTATAGCCAATTGGCGTATTTGAGCAAATGTAATTTGGCGTAAAAGTGTTGTTGAAAAGCTTTAGTGGTATTCATATTCATTGTAAAGGACATTATAGCTATAACAGCAATGCTTGGAAAAGGACCCATTTACGAAACATTAGTGAAAAAAGCTCTATATTTGCTCTGGACTGTAGCTAACAAATGTTCATTACCGAGATACATTTAAAACAATTCCATGTTAACCTACTTCAAAGCAATTTCCTCCTGAGTTCGATTAGACGAGTGAGAAAGTCAACAAACATTAGTTTGCTGATAATAATTGTTAAATTCTGGAATGTAGGTTGCCATAGTTTGGACAAAAACTGTGCATACGCATTGCGCGTCTTTCGCCATTGTTATGCATAAAGAGATACCACCTATTCGATAAATTCCAGAAGCAGCGCCATCTATGAGAATTTTTTGGAACATTTTTTTTTTATTTTCTTAAACAAAAGTTCAGATCATAAGAAGCATTTTCGTCCAAACCGTACTCTTTTACGCCAATTGCTGGATCTTTTATTGAATTTTAAAATGTGTCAAAGACTTTTGTGACACCCTGTATTATTCTAAAGAATATTTTTTAAATATATAACTTCAACTGTACTCATCATTAAAATGGTTTAGCTTCTGATTAATTTCTATTTAACTTAATTGTCTTATCATGTTTCAATGCATATCCCAGATTTTTAAACTCCTTTCTAGATATAAACTATTGGAAAACAAACAACACATCACAAAAATAATTTAATATAAATAATTTCTTTGAAATTTTATTCCAAAAACGAATTAATCTTCGTTAAATTCGTTAATGGAATTCATTACTGTAATTGCATTTCAAATGTTTGAAATAAACAAGGCAGACTAAAACTAATAAAGAAACTGTGTGACAACACACCAACAACTAATGAAATTGCAGACAACTAACGATGGTAACAGACAAAGTTTTCGCGTAATTCTCTTCGCTGAAAGTTTAGGTAATGATTATGGCACAGCATATCTGCATCGCCAAACAGAAGGCGTTACGAAGCCTTTTTTGTTTTTCCTCATACTATTTTAGAGCCTAAGCTTATTTACATTTAATTACGGAGTTTTCAACGCATTCAATAAATTATTTAAAGCAGGGTGAAGAGATTTATTTTTTCATTTGGATTTATTTTTTAACTCTACCACAAATTGAAAAATTCTTTAGAGATACTTCTAACGAAATATTTTTCAAATGTTCTAATTTCTTCCTCAATTATAAACTTGATCTCCTCTATTATAAGATTGACAGTTACTCTGTACACATACATTACATTTCTTAATAAAATTAACAATGAATAATTGTAATTATTTGTTGCTGCTGGGGAGCTCTTCCTTTGCTTGCGAATGCTCGAAAACCCATAGAACCATGCTAAAACCAAGATAAATCGTATACATCACATAAAACTAGTTTACATTAATTTATACGAATTTGAGAATTCTCTTATACACTACCTTAAAAATTTTCCACTTTTTCTGATTCACTTACAAATTATGATACAAAGATCTGTGATTCAAGATTTATTAATTCTGTTTAAGTGCACAAATAAAGGCTGGTGAATATGATGTCTTATTGACAGATTCATAGTCAAATATTCGTTTTCACAGATGAAAAAAAAAACTAGTTTTGCGTATAACTTCATGATTACCACCGAAACCATTGAGCTATTCTGATATTAAGGCACTTTTTAATGCATTGTTAAATATGACGCAGAATTTTTCACTAGTGGAAGCATGCTTCTTATTGATGGATTGTGATCAGGGAAAGGGAATTTTATATTACAGAGATACACGTGTTGTTACTTTTAAAAGTTGAGAAAAGTCATTATAATTCCTCGTCTTTCAGAAAAAGAGCAGTAAAAGGAGCAATACTGTATTATTTAGCTTCGAATATTTATTAATTATTGTGATTTTTAATACATCCATAATTCATACACTAATAATCTTTAGAAGTTGGTAACTAAATCGGTATTCAAAATAATGTATAGATGGATTTAAGTTGTTGAAGTTTTCTTCTAAAGAAGAATTTTCTTAAAAGTTGCAATAGACTAGCAACTCTCTTATAAAGGGAGTCTAGTTTTTTAAATGTGAGCGTTCTGTTGATATTAACCTGTGTGCAGAAGAGCGACATCTGCAGTTTATTTTACTTTAATTTTCCGAAGGGTGTTTGTGGCTCTCGGTGTCTGCGGTTAGTGATTTTAGCTGTGTTTTTACACAAATTAGCCTACGTTGGTCATTCTGATGAGCGTAAAAGTAGGATCAAAAGTACGTATCAGCGGATCTTGGGTCGAGACCTGGCTTACTAGGGCAGCAAATCCAGCCTACTGCTGTTGAAGTAAAAGCTTGCATGTGCTCTGAGGCATAGAAAGCGTTGAGTGTAGCGGCCGCAAGGTTGCCGTTTTGGTAAGAGTGAAATTGGCTTATAGTTCCGTAATGTTGATCTGTAAGACCACAGGTTTCTAGTTTTAGTAACATTTTAACTAGTTTGTAAAGCTGTGAGCTAACATTTATTTTATAGCGATAGCCGTGCTTGAAGCTCCAAGTTATTAGTGAGTGTTGCGTGAGTCCCCAATCTTCTATACGTAAGTGAATTTTTAATTAGTGATCTCGCTTTTTTTGTATTATTGAATAATGATAGGACAAATTATTGCTAATTGCTGCATAGTATAGCCAAAATTAAGGAAGCTCCATCGCAGCCCTGCCCAATTTGAATTTAAATCAGTGTTTTTAAACTTACTTCTGACTATGTCTGCATCTCAACGTGACAGCCTATGCTGGGTACGTTCAGAGAAATAAGAAAATTTAATTGTATTATATATGCTTTAAATAAATAAGCGATATTAAATTAACAATGCGAAAGGCCTTAACAAAATACTATTAATTAAGGAAATTACTGACAGTTAATGAAGCTAACTGAGAAAGCTTTCATGCAAGTGCCTACCTTAAAAATTTAGGTAAAGATACGGAGCTACATTTGCAAAAAGAAGGATTTATCATACCTTTTATTTATTTTTTCTCTCTCTTTAAAAAAAAAATAATAAACTCGTTTTTGTTTAAGTCCGTGCACTATTCAATAATTTCCATCTGGTAGTCTGAAGATTTCTTTAAAAATAGTTTTTGGATCTATTATCTAGAATTTAACCCCATATTGAAAATTACTCGAATTATTTCATAAAAAAATATGAAGAAAATAATCTTTTTTTTTTCAATTACTTTGACCTATTAAATCGCGTAAAAATATATTATTTAGTTTAATTTTTAATTGTGATGTTATAAAAATATCAGATTTGAATAAGGTTTTTTTTTTTTTTTTAAAGTAGTGCAAATACTGTACTGCCAATTGGTCATATTATAGACAGCTGAAGATTTAAACCAACGAAAAATACTAACTAGGTTTCTACATTTAAATTGTAGGTAATAATATGGAGCTACAGCGTTTGCTTAGAAGATGTACTAAATAATTTTAGGTTTTCTCCACTTTATACCAAATAAATCTTATCAACATTTAATTAGGAGAAAAGCCGATCATTTAATAAACTCATGACAACGGAGCAGTGTGATTCATATATGAACAATTCCAGAACTTTCTCAGAATTCTGAAATATTTTCACGTCTATATTTAAGATTTGTTCACAAATGGAAAATTCTTTTGGATGAATCTTGCTGAAAGCTCTATCAAATCTTTCTAATTCTTTTGTGTTCGAAAAATGTGCGAAATAGGCTGCTAATTTCTTATTTTTAATGTTACACACAGAAATTTTATGTAATAAGAAGACGTACTTAATGTAATCTGGACAAATCTCAGAAGTTTTTACTTACATCATGAAAAAATAACCATGTGAAAAGTTCGTTTTAAAAAGCATACTGGATTGAATGATAAATTAATTTGAACAAAGACAATACATAGTTATTTTCACATAACCGTAACATTATGAATATCTTTTTTAACATTACGTTTTATAAGTATATGGATATCTAACTTAAATATTAAATTTTATGTTTCAGAAATCGTTAATAACTTCGAAAATTTAAAAAAACTAAATTTTGAAAAATTCTATAATTAGACAACTTACATCGCTTTATTGCTACAATAAGTTTATAAAATAGTTTTAAATTTTTTAAAAGAAAATATACTTGGCATGAACTGTCTGTTATAATAATATAGTAAATGATACTCTAAGCATAAGAACACTGTCTTTATTTCAAGAATTTATGTTACGAATATAATGTACGTTTCTAGTAACTAAATTCCATTGTTTGTCATTTTAGATGCGTTCGTAATTATATAAATATGTAGCACCTATAGTCGTCGTCTGGTCTGTCCGTCCGTTTGTCTGTCCGTACACCGTCCACCCGCATATAAGAACAAAAAAACTACCCAACTGAATGGTTTAAATTTAATGTATATAATCGATGCAGAATTTTGTCGAATCCTTTCAAATTTTATGAAAATCGAATCAAAACTTAAAAAGATATTAATAAAAGTTTTCTTTATTCTATTAAATCCTATCAGACGTAATCTATATAATAAAAGCGCAAGTCAGCAAAGACTGAGGCAAAGCAAAGACTGAGGCAAAGCAAAGGCTGAGGAAAACAAATACGGGCTAACCATTTCTTTTTTCATATGCCAACCGGCCATTTTTATTAAGAATTAATTTTTCGAATAAAATTGTATAAAAGTTACATTTTTAGAAAGATCGTTCAAAAAAATTCCTTGCACGAGAGATGAGTTACATAAAAAAATATAAAGATTCTGAGATAACTTCAGTTGAAATTAGGTTAACAGATGAATATCTCAATCCATTAAAGTAAATAAACATAAGAGATTCGTTCATCGTGAGTCATAGGAATATTAAACCACAGAGGTAATCATTCGAAAAGCAAGATCTCCGTGGTGAATTTTGCAGCGCTGTCTGGTGTTTAAAAAATATTCGCATCTGTAAATGTGGCATACGTAATAAGAAAAAAAAAGACCTGTTAATTTCGCTCATAACAGACGTTATAATTCGTTTCACTGAAATAATAAGAATGCATTTTTTACATTGTAAAACTAGTTATAGTGCAAACGCACCGCATTTGTCACGTTTAACTCACAATTTTCAACTTGTCATATTTCAAATCGTAAGGTAATTGTAGTATTCCAATACCCCTTTAATCATATACCAGATATGAAATTTTGTTATAAGTATTATAAACTAAAACATAAATAGTTTTATTTTTCTGAATTAAAATTGCTTTTTATTGTTCCCCCATTTCTCTCAACTTCATTTAATTCAAATACTAATCTTGGTTATCTTTTCTTTTTTCAAATATTTGTACGTTTAATGATATATGGATACATAACTTTTATTAAATCAATCATTATAACATTTTTAGAGGCAATTTAAAATTAAAACTTAAATAAAAAATTTAAATTAAAGCTGAAAATATGATCAAATCCAAGAGTCTCATTTTAAGAAATAGTATAATTACGCGATACACATTCCGGTAAATATCTCAGAAAGGATTGAAAAATAATCAAAAAATTCTTAATTTAAAGCTCTGACTTAATTTTAACATATCGTTTGCAGAATGTCTAAAAAAATCTTAATGGAATGCAAATGCCCTCAAATAACGGTAACGAAAATATTTTCAATAATGACACAAAATTTGTATTTTACCGGCACATACAGAATTGATGTTTCTTTTACATAATCTAAATTTCTTCTTTGAAATATCATTGATACAATAATTAAAGCATACAACCACTTCAATTAACGGAACAAATATTTCATTTGGTTTATAATCAATAATTAGAAGTTCAAAGAAAAATTTTGAATTAGTTTGTAGATATCTTTTTATTCCTGAATTTGAAATCTTGAAATTTTATTCATTTAAGATTATTTTGAAACGGTTATTTTTAAGAATTAGTTTAATTATAATGAAGAGAGAAAAGTGTTTTCAACTAGGTAAATCGTATTCAGTGGTTGGACTATCATAGTTGAGGTTTATTCAACAGAGTGAAAATTTATTTTACGAATATTATGCACGTTTCTAGTTACAGTTTCCCATTTTTTGTCCTTTTCATATTTCAAATCGTATGGTAATTTTAGTATTCCTATTGAAAATGCAACAGAGCATTCACTGCAAAATCCCAGCACACATTTGGTACACATTTGGAAAACTTTGATTCAAAAAACGTATTCCAGTTACCTTAATGTGTACTGAATGTGTTACCTTAATGTGTTCCGAATATGCTCTGCTATAAAGAAAGTGTTCTGAAAGTGTACCGAAAGTGTTGTACTTAGGATATCTGTTAAATCTAAACTTGGGAACACACTTGAGAACGGATTGGGAGCGCATTTGGCTACACTTGGGAAATCATCGCTTTTAAAATGTGCGCTAGAAAGTGTGTTAAACAAAAGAAGTGTTCTCAGAAGTATTTTAAAAAAAGTTCCAAAAAGTGCGCTTCAAAGTGTTCTAAAAACGTTGACAAAATAAGTGTTCTGAAAAGTGTATTAAGATTTGCTGTGTTTGTACGGTAACGCAAGGTACCCAGGTTAGGGTCCTGGCCCTGACATTTTTCGCTGTGTTGGAACAAACCTCATCTATGATACTCGAACCATTGAATAGAATTAGATGAATTAGTACGCAAGAAACATTTCCTCTCCATTTTCTACAAATACAATTTACACAATTTTTTAAAAGAATATCGAAATATTCAGATTGGAAAAGTTTCCTCACATGACATTTGACCAATATTTCATTGTGATAAGTGTGTTCGCATATCTAATGATGTTTGTTGTTAGTTATGTTTCTCAACATTAATTTGTAATAAAAAGCTTATGTATGATTAAACATTTAAATATTTCACGATAAACTTTATTGTCATTCTATCTGTAAGTTAGATAAAGTAATCATTTTTAAAAAATTCTGTTTAGCTGTAATAGATAAATTTGATGGAAATAAAAAGATTAAGTTAATAACTACTTTACCAAATAAACATTCAAAGTTCAATAAAATGAAATTTTTTTCATTTCTGGAGTAATTTAAAATTTTCCTTTTGTGCACCTCATGTTTGATCATTAAGCGTTTTTTAAACGAAAAATTATATATAGCTTACAGTTAAAATTAGAAAAAGAAAGCAGCTGAAATTAGATTTTTTTTTTTTAATTTTTCTATTTAAAAATTAAATATTGTGTTTTGAAAAGGTTTATATTAAAAATGCATTTCTCAAGTCGGACACAATGTTGTTCATAAAATATCATTATTATTACGAAAAAGACAAATAAACTGCAAATCTTGTTCGGCAGAAACCACACTGACATTAATAGTCATTAATTTCCACCAGCTGTCATTACTCGCTGCCTTTCTGTATGTTTGCATTTGAGACTTGTAACAAATAGAAATTGCCTTTAATGTTTCTTTTACATGACATGATTTCAGTAATTACACCATTTTTGGAACAGTATAAGAAGAAGAAAATTAAACACAATGCAAAAGAATATTTCAGTGTAAGAAGAAGAAAATTAAACACAATCCCAAAGAATCTTTTAGTATAAGCAGAAGAAAATTAAACACAATGCTACATAATCTTGCAGAAAGCTGTTTTATCAGTGCAAAATTTAAAATGGCCAAGAAACAGCAAAATCAATACATGATCACGCTGTTCGGAAATAGCGCACTAGGAGTAGTGAAACGGTAGTAATCGCTATTTTTTTCTATTATTTTGTAGTTAGACCGAGAGCCGGCAGCACAGATAATCACCTCATCGAGTTCACGGATGAAATTCTAGAATTAGTTAAATCTTGATTCGCATATTAAAACGCAATCGGTCTGCCAAGTCATATCTTGGTGGAAAACGCCTGAAAACCCGATTTTAGCGGCTGACTCGTAGGTTTACCATTGTGTTTTCCTGCTCCCAGTCCTCCATGTTTTCATACCTTTTGGTGCAGGAAAACACAATGGTAAACCTACGAGTCAGCTGCTAAAATCGGGTTTTCAGGTGTTTTCCACCAAGATATGACTTGGCAGACCGATTGCGTTTTGATATGCGAATCAAGATTTAACTAATCCTAGAATTTCATCCGTGAACTCGATGAGGTGGTTATCTGTGCTGCCGGCTCCCCGTCTAAGTGTAATGCGCTACGTCGTGAAAAATATAATGTGGCGAGTAGCGCGCACAAAAAATCAGTCGTTTGTAGCGAGCACTAATGCTACTTTTAACATTACTTCAGGAGTGAAAATGCGCCATTCTAAATCACGTGATCGTAAGTTTCTTCTTTTTTGCAAAATATTTTCGGCGCAATAAGTTGCGAAAGCTTGTAGCAGGGCTACACTAGATACCGGGCTTGCTCATTCATTAACATGACGTCACAAAAGGTGTCTGGCCGAGACGAAAGACATACAGTGATTGGCACAAAACGATGGGCTCGTCGCTTTCTACCAATCGGTGATCGCGGCCAGCCACTATTTGTGACGTCATGAGAATGAATGAGCAAGCCCGGTATCTAGTGTTGCCTTGCTTGTAGCCGCAGTCCGCAACAAATTACTGTAAAAATAGTAAATAAAATTGATGGAGGGTAGGGTTATGAATAAATATGTTACGTACAGTAGTAACAAGATGTAGAGATTACAAGATATAGAGACTAGAAGTGATTTGTGAATGGAAATTTCAAAGTTAATAAGATAACTTGGCTTTACACGATCTCAGAACTTTTTATGGTAAAAGAGTCACCAGACTTGGCTGCATTTTTTACATGTGAAGTTTTTGATGGGATGTCACTTTATTTTGTTAGTAATCCTCCTTTGGGCTCTTTTGGACTCTTTTTGGACATCATCCACTGGTTTTCGATAAGCCCACACTCTGTCCCTATTATTTGTAGTTACCAAAACTTTGAAGCTTTAATACCGTTTGCAAAGTCCTGTAGCTTAAAAAAAAAGTGCAGGTTCCTAGGTAAGCACTAAGTTATGGGAGTGAGGAATCTGATGTATTACTCTCAGCCTTAGATACTTCATATTTGGCATAAAAGTACTGTTTAGGATAAAAAGAAAGTCAAATTTGAACATTCTGGAAAATTCTAACAAATCGAACTTTCGATTTTTTTCGATTTTTTTCGATTTTTTCGAATTTTTATTCTTTTCTTCGAAATTTCCAGATTTTTAAATTTTTACGTTCTTTGTATCCTAAAACCTACCCTTATGTCAATTTTAGAATTTCTAGGACTACAAAATCCAATTATTTTCGAATTTTGGATTTCTTACAACTATTTCGATTTTTCTATTTTATTCTAGAATTTTCCGAATTATTTAATTTCCCCCTTTTTTAATTCTAAACACTACTTTTACACAAAATTTTAAGTTTCTAATACTACGAGATCAAATTATTTTAAAATTTTAGATTTTTTTCAAATTTTTATTTTTTTTTCAAATTTTCCAGATTTTTTAAATGTTTTTTTTTTGTATCCTAAATAGTACCATTATTCCAAATTTCAAGTTTTTAGCGCTACAAAATCGAATTATTTTCAAATTTTCGATTTTTTTTCGATGTTTTGATTTTATATTTGAATTTTATTGTATTTTTAATTTTTTCTTTTTCTGAATCCTAAACATTACATTTACGCCGAATTTTAAGTTTCTAAGGCTATAAAATCTAATTACTTTCAATTTTTCATTTTTTTTTCGAATTTTTGTTTTGCAATTTTCTGGATTTTTTAATTTTTCCTTTTTTTAAAATTCTAAATACTACCTTTATTCCAAATTTCAAGTTTCTAGCGCTAAGAAATTGAATTATTTTCGAATTTTCGTTTTTTTAAATTTTATTTTTTAATTCTATTGTGTTTTTATTTATTTTTTTTCTGAATTCTAAACACTACCTTTACACCAAATGTTAAATTTCTAAGACTACAAGGTCGAATTATTTACAATTTTGTTGGAATTTTTAGAATTTTCTATATTTTTTAAATATTTCCTTTATTTGTATCCTATTCACTACCTTTATTCCAAATTTAAAGTTTCTAGGGCTACGGAATATACCTTATCTTTTTGATGATCGGTGAGTGAGTGAATGAGTGTAAAAAATTCGAAAATTTGAGCTCATATATCGTATGAACTAGAAAAGATATAAACATGAAATTTAAAATTTTGTCCCATGTGGCACTTACTCTAGATAAACGAAGTTAGAGATTTTTGAGAAACTACAGGCAAAGATATAGGGGGGGGGGGGTGGCAAATGTGCCCTGAGTTGCTTCCAGAAATGAATGCTTACGGTTGTTCTTTCTCGACTTGGCGGAGGCACTGCGGTGCCTCCACCAAACTCAAGTTGAGATTTAAAAGCATTGTATTGTAACAATTGTTTACTCTGTGTTGTGACTGATAGGTTTGTAGAAGTAATGCTTACGGAACACTGTTGCAGAATATTTATGTGAAAGTTTGCGATTTCAAACTAAATTTTTCTCTTCAAACTAATCATACTCGAAATAAGATATATTTTTTTAAACCTCTTGAAGAGCGGTGGAATAGTTTTCTATATCACTTAATATTAATTGAGATATTTGTAACGCAATTTTGGAACAAAAATTCCAAAATTTTAGTTATATAGCTTTGTTGACAAAAAAAAGCTGTAAATTTACATTTTCATATTCTGAAAAAAAATTTCTCGAAATTTCTGGAGTGAGCTCGATATTAACCCCTTAACCCTTTCCGGCGCGGAGTAAGTCTGTTTGTAAAATGATGAAATAATAGACTGACACCAGAATTTACAAATGAATTCATTAGACGATAAAAACTTGCTTACTTTCCGTCACTTAATAAAAGGAAAATTTTGATTAAATATTCTTGGTGCCGTTTGTCGGTTTTGGAATTAAAATTATGTGTCCTTTTTTGCGGACACCGCCCGTTAAAAGGTTAAGCCCCCTGTATCTGCGTACGTCATGAACACCAACATCTGCAATACCAGAACGTATGTGCCAGGTTGCCAGTTTGTCCATTTTTAAAATTCAAAATTTTCAATTCATACCAGAAAGTAAGAGTAGTAATTTGTATTTATATTTTATACTAGCAAGCTACGCCCGCTGCGCTGGTCGGTTTCTACAAATGAACCTTGAATCAAACGAAATATATCGTTTAATTTGACCTTGTATTTGAAAGCAATCTGTATATTTACCTGGAATATCCTTCCACATTACTGAAAAATGACGACATTGCGCTATTCTATTTCTAATGTGCAGTCAAAATTTTAGCTGTTAAGGACAAACTATTTTATTTGGTAATTTACAGTTAGGGTTTGCTAAAGAACGATAAAACTATATGCAATATATTAAAACAATCACTAAAAATTATCGAACTAACAATGCAAACAAATTAACTAACAAATGCCATCCAGTAGAAGTTTTTATAAAGGTTAATCTTTGATAATCGGGTTCATCTGATTATAGACCTTTTCCACATAATTCTAAAACTAACATAGAACGATATGAAATATACTAAAACCATGCTTAAAAATTATCTACATAACAATGCAAGTCGCAAAAAATACGCCCAGTAAAAACTTTCTAATCTTTCGGAATCGGGTTCACCTGACTATATAACCTTCAACCATAATTGTTTGACTAAGCAACGTAGAACAATATGTGGTACACTAAAACCATTCCTGAAATAGCATCTAACTAACAATACAATTATCATCAAAATCCGTCCAGTAGAACTTTTTCAGAAGGCTAATATTTCATAATCGGAATCAGATATTAAAAAGGCTAATATTTGATAAGAAAAGGTCACCCGATTTTCGAATTTCCCCCTATAATTGTAGAACTAAGCAACGTAGAATGATATGTTATATAATTCCCTTCAAAATTATCTAACTAACGGTGTAGGTTTCATCGAAATCCATTCGGCAGACTCTTTTAAAAAGGCTTAACTTTTATAATCGGATTGATCTGATTATAGAACTTCCCATAATAATTCTATAACTAAGCTACGTAGAACGATATATTATACAATAAACCCTTCCCTAAAAAATTATGTATCTTACAGTTTAAATTCTACGAAAATCCATGAAGCAGAACTCGAGTTATAAGCAGCCGGAACGAAATTTCATATATAAGGTAGAAGTAAATAGAATTATATTGCTGTTAATATAGTTTACATTTGAATAAAAAAAAGGTACTTTTCGGTTAGCCGGGCGCCAGTGATATATGTACATATATAAATATGTATGTATATACATATGTATATATCTTCATACATATAAGTGTATATATATGTATATGTGTAGATATATGTGTATATATATGTGTGAGTGTATATATACATGTATATATATCACTGGTGCCCGGCTAACCGAAAAGTACAAAAAAAAAAATATATATACTGCAAAAATGATGTCGTACATTTGAAAAAACATCTTTTGGCTTAAAATCTCTCATCAAAACTGTTTTTCTTTCTTTTTCTTTTTTTTCTTTCTTTAAAAAAAAAATAGTAACAGTTTTTTCTTTTATTTTTCGAGATGTATAGCCATTTTAATTCTTTCTGCAACAACAACAACAACAAAAAAACCTTTTGGCTTAAAATCAAATTATTTGGGGTCAAAAGTTAAATCAAAATCGCCAAAAACAAAAGATAAATCGCCAAATATATTTTTCAATAGCAATCTTGCCCATTGAATATTTTTTTAAGCATTACGAATATTTTCAATCATGTTTAAATTAAATATTTTCGTTTTATAATATTATCTCTCATCAAAACTGTTTTTCTTCTTTTTTTTCTTTTCTTTCTTTCTTTTACTTTTTTAATAAAATTAGCACAGTTTTTTCTTTTATTTTTTGAGATGTATAGCTTTTTCAATTCTTTTTGCAACAATAATGGTCGCCAAAAAATAACTAGTGGTAACCTTTTCGTCCAAAATAATGGAATTTTCCATCATAATTCTATAAATAATCTACATATATTGTTGTGTTATATACTAAAACCTTCCCTGAGAAATTATCTATCGAACAGTGCAAGTTCCATCAAAATTCATTCAGCAGAACTCGAGTTATAAAGGAACGGAACGAAATTTCCGTTTGTGTTTTATATATATAGTAGATAATGACAGACTTTTCGTGATTGCATAAATTAAAATTATTCTTTTAGATTTTCCGGTACCAATTTTGTATTTTTGAAAATTTTTTTTTGTATTTTTGACCCAAATTTAACATAGCTGGTATTCAGCATACTACTACTTAATTGTATATGGTGCTTCAGGGGTTAAAGAAACACAATTACTTGTTACTGAATGGGTTAAAGTTGTCCATAAAATCTTTATATCAGAATTTAAATGCTTTCACCGTCTGAGGTTTTTCCTGCATTTTCATAAATATGCTTGTAAATTCCAGAATATATATTTAATCGAAGTTTAATACTATAGTAACTTTTATATCCCCTCGTACTATATACGATACAAAACAGAATTTTGTTAAAAATATTTTTGTCTACAACCATTTTCACATGTTTTCGAGAAACGGAAAAACACGAACCTGACGGTTCAATTGAACCTTGTGTGTTGATGTTAGGTACAAAATCTTTTTATTTGTCTTATTCTGCTGATTTCACTGAATGTCAAAAATTCAAAAATAATTTTCGAACTACCGTTATATTTACAAAATAAATAATTAAAACATAAAATCATCTCGGGAACAGCAACTAAAAACAAAAATGCTCATTAGCCTACCCAATATTTCATTCTATTATGTTGAGATAACAATAACAAAACTGACTTACACTAATTACTCTATGTCAATGAAAATATTTACTTTTGTTAATGAGCTAAATATAAAAATATTTTTTATTTATGACAGCTTGTCCATTAATAACAAGAAATAATTTAGGTGAAGGCTGTTTCATCTTCCGCGACAAAAGAAACATCCACTTTGAGAATAGAAACAAAACATTGACAGTGTAAAGAAAAAAAAATTCTTTATAAATAACTAGAAAATAACGTAAAAAATTGAAGCATTAATATTCTAGAAGACTTGACATATTTATGTGTTTTTTTCTCCTCGTGAAATCAGTTTTAATATGAAGATTTTACGTAAGAAAATAATTTGTTTTTAACACTTTCAAACATATTTGAAAATTGTTTATGATTTCGTTACGTCTGTTTGTCCTTCTCTCTGCGCTATAAGTTCCGTTAACATATCTGGATTGCTACGAAATTTATATGTTATTACGATGTCTTGACGATTAATTAAAATATGTAAGACCACATATTCAAGAAATGTGAGAGTCCAGCCATTTTATACATTTAATTACAATTTACAAACACATTACGTAGCATTCAGGGCTTAATTTCTAACAAAAAAAGTACTGAGCCCTAATATTCTGCAGTACTAATAACCGTAGCGTGCCCCCTCCCCTCTATCGTCACTCCAATCTATTTATATTTCATACATTATATGTATTTGCTAAATTTAAAACAATTTTTTTCTTTAGCAAAAAGAAAAAAAAAAATAAATATATTTATCTACATTTACTTAGCAGTCACATATTCCACTTTTTAGTTATCACTCCGGCCGAATGGAAAGCTTTGTCTAATTTTATTGGTAATTAATCGCAGAATTTTGCGATTAAATAAAGTAAGGATTGTGATTTGGAAATAGTGTTAAAAACAAAAAATAAATAAGAATAGTTCGCAGCTATGCATTTTTATGATTAAATTAATGTTTTTAATTTTATGACAAAAATTAATATTTATAAGCTGAAGAATCGAACAAAGTTTTTCAATTTCCTATAAAAGGTGCATATCTGAAACTATAATCGATTCCTTCCGTATAACAGTCTTTCGTGATGAGTAGTCCTTGAGAATTAGATAAAATTAATCATTTGACACCGTGATCGGAAAGATTCGATGCTTTTATAGAAAAAGAAGAACTGCTCAATTGCTTACTGTAAGAATAACATTACGTGGCAATTATATCTACTTACAAATGAAAGTGACTTCGTAAATGTGCAGAGCAGAGCCTTAGGATGGATAGTGTTCTGATGAAAAATAAGTAGAAAATTTACTAACGTTATTTTGTACTAGATAAAAAACTAAAAAAAGAAAAAAGAAAAAAAAAACCCTCAAGCTGATGCTTGTTGACTAAAAACAGAAAATATTCTTTTCGGTTAGATATCTAATTTTTTAAAAAAATTATCAAATTAAAAAAATATTCGAAGTGTCACAAAAGAAAATCGAACTGAAAGCAAATTCATTTTTCGCCCTCTTGAATGGCGCCAGATATATGTCGCCGCCATCAATGCCAGACAAATTTGTAAATATCACTAGAATAAAAAGAAATACGATTTCTGTTTCCCCTTCATTTTGATCAAAATAGCATTAAAAAAGAAAAGGAGTTTTTTTATTTTATATATACTAGGGGGCTCTGTCCCCCTGCTCGCTACGCTCAACAACCCCCGCTCTGATTTCCCAGCCTCTTAAAACCTGGTAATGTATCCTGTTTTAAAAAGATGATGATGATGATATCATGAACGGCGACTATCTTCTGTAATCAGGTTATAATGCTTTTTCATTTAAATGGGGTATTTTTAGGTTACCATGGCCTTACACACCGTTGTCGCGACAGCTTACGGTTGTTTTGGGGATTGATAAGTAAGATCAATTACTAATTTGAAAATCCGCTTGAATATAATGATTTGGTTAAAAATGTCGCTGCCTCTCAGACTTTTATAAGGACACTATGGACAATATCCTTCCTTTGGGTTTCCGGTTAAACTTCTCCGTCTGCTTGGGAATAACATTCTGAATCACAGTATTTGAAAAGTAATGTGTTTTCAAATTTTACTCTTATATTCTATGTTTTCATCGAGTTTTAAATAATTTCAGGAACAGACATATCTTATGCATGAATTATTTTCTCTATTTTAATGCATCATCATGGATATTTTCATGTTATTTTTACAATAAAGATTATTTGTTTTAACTAATAATTATATACAAAATTTCTAACATTATTTATCGAGCAGTAATGCGTACAAAATAAATTGAAACTATTTTGCATTATTTTTTCACCAAATGATTCCGAATGTGACGTCATATGAATATTACCCACAAGATCATTTAATTATTATTTTAAACTTCCATGATTGCTTTTAATAGTCTCGCTCAAATATATTTTTTATTTCAGATAAAACATAATTATTTGCGCTGAATTAGAAATTGGGAACAATATAAATAAATAACTTTTTCAATAAAAGATTTTTTTTACTCGATTTTTAAGGATTTTTTGAGTTTTTATAGATAATTTTTTGAATTTCAGAAAGCTTGTTATATTTCACGTCTGGTGGTATGATTTTCGAATCCGTGGGATGGCTAGAAAAAAAGTAATAACACCTCAAAAAAGTCTGTAGTAAAAAAGCGATGAGAATAACCCGGAATATCTACGCAGATTTTCACTGATCCATTTAAAAATCGTCAGTTTTTTTTATATATAGAGAGATGAATAAATAAATTTTTTTATTTACAGAAAGATTGAGTTCGAGCACGCACAACCCCGAAGAAAAGTGATATAAAAATTGAGACCATTTCATCTCCATTTCCTACGCGTTCAATACATTATGTCACATATACTGCTTGATAGAAAAGAACGCAAAAGCTTCCATATGGGAGGAAAAGGAAAGGGTAATTTAGGCTTCCGTTTTTCGGAAGTGCTTGCACTGGGCTCCGGTGAATTCCAACCAACATTTATATATGTACTAAAAGCAGAGAAGTACCGGACCTGGGCTCCGGAGGGCTCCGGCGCAATTTAAGCCCTGGTAACATCACAACATCAAGATCTACCAAGACTCATTACAGCAGAGATAAAAAAAAAAGTAAATAGATGCAGTTACTATTCTGACAGATCTTTGCAAATTTTAGTGCTGCCCTCTAGAGACTATTAACTGAAACAAAATCACCATAGTTATTGACGTTTACTAAACAATATTTCGTATTGAAAATGGAATGTATTGGATTTATAATTCGTTTACAAAGACGCTCAAAAGAATTTGGATACGTTATGATATGTGGACAATAATTGTTTCAGGTACATTTTAATGATGTTACATTACTTCAAATATTGCGAAATTGATATATATATATATTTGATATGATCATGTTGCTTATCATGTGCACAAACATGTTGCTTATATAAAATGATGTGTGTGGCATTTATTCTTAATTTACAGGGACGCTATTACGTTACATTACTGTCTCTAGGCTGTAATTGTTTGAAGTGCGCTTTGGGAAATTGATATATTGCATTATTGAGCTGCAAGATAAAGTCTTCCTCATAGAAAATAAGGGATATAGTATTTAATGTTTTTTTACAGAGCCAAACAAAATAATTCAGTTGCATTATTGTATTTATGTAATAGTTGAATGAAGAGCGTTTGCAATTGCATTATGTGTTTTTATCTTAGCTAAATTTTAGGATATTATTTGTGGGTATAAATTTTATAGATGGCTGTTGAAAAACATTGGATTTAATTAGCCTCAATTGGTAGAAAAAAGCGAGAGAGTGTTTTCAATTATGTTACCCATTTTGCAGCAGAACTAAATTCTACTATACTATGTTGTATATATATATATAGTATAAATAAAATCATGTACAGTACTCACAAAAGGATATCGATAAATTGTCATTTGTGAATGTAAAAGTTTCTTCGGTTTTGAGATGCCTTTTCCAAATGTATTAAATTTTAGTACAATAAATGTATGTGGTATCTATAGATTATGTACAGAGCTGCACAAGCAATTTTAATACATCTATTGGAAGTTATCGCTGAATATCGGTTTTCTACTGTGTTACATGTTTTTTTAAATTGTTCAATTAGCTATCTCCTTACATTGTGTGAAATAAGGAATTTTCGACATAATATTTTGATAGTAGAGGAAAAGGTGTAAATATGGGCAACCTTTTTTGTTTTTGTCTTAAAGTGACTTTTCCTTTGAAAAATTCCAGATTTTTTTACCTTCATTCACAACTATAAGAAGTTTACGAAATGAGAGGAGGCACAACAATGATTAATATCAATTATTTCAGTTTGAAAACGAAGATTTACAGAAAGCTTTTAAAAAAGCACCGGAAAGAAAGAGGTGAAAATATGGACTCTCTCCCAAAATGTCACAAAAATAGTTTAAAATGCTTTAAAACAGGCTAAAACAATACAAAATTGTAGAGAATTTATTTATTACAGAAAAAAATATTTACAGAAATCGCAAACATAACTGGCTCTTTCAGCCTCGGAACAGTCTAAGTGCGTCCCCATTTGAAACATAACACATTTAACCCACATTTCTCCGTGAGAGAACTTTCCATCACAGAAGATGCAAGTTGCATCGCTCGAGTCTGGTTTATTCCAATCGTTGATATTCAGATTGATATCATCATCGCTGTCCACAAGGAGAGGGTCACTGTAATCTGATGTGTCCGGAAGGTCTTTTGTCTTCCAACCCTTGCCCCCTGGTATTACGCCATTATGTTAGATTACGCGTTTTACCAGATATACCGAGTGATCCAAAAGTCAGGACGAACTTTAAAAATGAATAATTCGAAAACGAATCAAGATACAAAGATACGGTTTGCACCAAACTGATGGAAAAGAAACCGGGTTTTGTGTGGCAACGAAATAAAAAATAGTTCTGTTGGCGACCAACAGATAGCGCTGTCGGATTTCTGCAAGATAACGCAAGAATAACGCAAGAAACGCTACTAAATGCTGTAAACGGTGTGGTGCCTCGTCTCACAGCTGTACTTCTGAATGATGGACAGCACATTGAACATTTACTGTAGTACTAATTAACTGTAATTAAGCTGACTTGTAAGTTGTCAACATTTTTTTCATTTGTAAATCATCTTTTGGTGCAATAAAACACTATAGCGCCATCTTTTGGTCGCCAACAGAACTATTTTTTCGTTGCCACACAAAACCCGGTTTCTTTTCCATCCGTTTGGTGTAAACCGTATCTTTGTATCTTGATTCGTTTTCGAATTATTCATTTTTAAAGTTCGTCCTGACTTTTGGATCACCCGGTATTATAAACCAAAACTAACGAATGCTTTGAGTATTTGTAGATAATAAAATGCCCTTATAATATATAATAACATATAAATTTATTATTATCTACATCTAAGGTAATTTGAAAGTTCTCTTACCTCAAAGCATTTGTTAGGTCTATTTTATAATATACTAGCTAACCCGCCCGGCGTTGCACGGGCCAAAAATATTAATAATCTGTTCTATACGAAACTTAAACCAAACCCCGTCGTAATCGGGTCCATAGTTCCACCTTCCATCGCCAGGGTGCGCAGTCTGCTCTGGAAGAGGCCTTTTCAGAACACTCGACCCAACCAAATTTCCTAGTAGAATAAGGAAAGGGCACCTGACGTCACTGTTGGTCAAATTACTGTTGGTTCGTAGGTAAAACTTGTTCGTTCGTTACGACTCCTACGGTATACATGAGATGGGGAGATTTGATTGGTCTACGTTAAACTGGTCTATAATATGATTGGCCTAGTTCGCCATGATGATTCCTGCAATGATAACTACGACAAAAATGAAGTGGTAGATTGGTTGATGGAACTGTTTGTTTGTAAACATGCCCTTTCCTTATTGAAATTTAACCACGGGTATACATTGCCAAAATAGCGGAAATCGCTAAAGTTGGTTACGTAATCGATCGGTTTCTAAAGGGTTAATGTAGATATTTTTTAAAACCCAATCATGCGTTTTGAAGAAAATGAACGCGTCTATGATCTGGAGTCTACTGTTTGTCCGTACTCACATTTCCTGAGTCGATGCTGATTTTTAAATCTGGACCGAAAAACGAAAATCGCGTGAGTGAGTTTTGGAAAGGATTTTTTTTGGAGGGTTAAAATTAAAAATTTTCAAAACGGATACCAGATTTTAAAAAACAAAGGGATGTAGATTAGTTGAGGTATTTTTAGTTTTTCGTATCTTGTTTATAAACGCCAATTCGGATTTTTAAAAATAGGGGAAATAGTTAAAAAAGCGAAATTGACTTACGGTAAAAAACGTTTTCGAAAGGGTTAATGTGATTTTATTTTTAAACTAAAGATTTCTGCCTAAATCCGACAGAACCTAGATGTCTTTAGGTGCGTTTGATTTTTGTTTGGTTATTTTAGAAAGCCGATTCCAGATTTTATATATCATAGAAAATCGGAATTCGCAAAAGAGAGTCCTGCAAACGAATTTTTTTGAAGAGTTAATATTTGTATTTTTCAAAAACAAATACAGATGTCGAAAAAGGAATAAATGTAGATATTGTCTGGTATTTTTAGTTTTTCGTACCTTTCTCTGAATCGCTGATGCGAATTTTTAAATATTGCCAAAATCGCAAAAATCACAAAACGGCATACAGAAAATATACTTTTCAGAAGGGTTAATTTTTGTATTTTTTAAAACCAAAGGGGGCTTTGGAAAGGGCAAAGTCAGTTCTTTAATTTGGTGACCTTCGTTTTTCCGTATTTTTTGTATTTCGGTGGATGCAAGGCTCGGAAAACGGGACAAAATAAAAAACATGAATTCGATGCTTTTTGATTATTTTTTTTAAAGGGTTAAATGTAAATTTTTTTCAAACCAACCAGATCGTTTGAGACGTAAAAGTATTTTCTTTCAGAATATGTAGACAGTTTTTCCGTATTTCTAACCGTTTGCCCATGGCGAATTTAGAAAAATTTAAAACAAAAACGGGATGTGTTGTGCTTTCTTTCTTCTATTCCGGAAGATACGGATATTGGTTTCTGCACATGCGCCAGCTAGCTTTTGAATAATGACGTTTTTATTTGTGATCTTTGATTAGTTTTTAATTAATAACTACTTTAATTTTCAAAATATTAAAATTCTGATGTAATGGTGCACCAGGAGAGGGTTTGGACTACCTATATCTAAATTTGCAGCCTTCTAGGTGGGCTGGATTTTCCTAGCCATCGCCAACAGACACACAGACACACACACAAAGCGAAACTTTCTTTTATTAGTATAGATTTGGTAATGTGTATATTGTGGGTAATTGCTGTTTTCACGTAAAAAAAAATATTGAAATAATTTATAGTGTTTAAGAGAAAAGGTACTGTAATTAGGGACCGCCTTTAAATGAGCGCCCATATTTACACCAACCCAACCTAAGAAAGATGGCCACTTTCACATGTAAACTAAAGGCGTGCTTCTAAAAGTAGCTTAGGATCTCAGCTTTCCGGATATGACTGTGAAATTATTTTAAACTAAATATAATAACATGAAAAGAAAACGATTTCAAGATAGCTGTCAAAATTTTTCAGTCTAGAACAAAAACCAATTCACACAGTAACTTACGCTGTATCCACACTACTTGAATGAATGATTCTAACTGCTCTCTGCTATCTCATATCAACAAATGCGTCATCTACAGTCCTGGTCGCTAGCCTTCAGCACCTCCGGTAGCCACTTAGAGTGGGGGTGCCCATATTTACACCTTCTCCTCTAATGAAAAATATTTATATTCATCTGACGCATGATTTCCTGTTTTGTATTTTGTTAAAAATTATAACTTTTCCCCCCATAAAATGCATTTTTAAACTTAGTGTAATAGATGAAACGTCTGAATTTTGTTGTAAACTAGTCGGATATGCCAATCCCAATTTTTTTTTATCTCATACATGTTAATACTATAAACACATAACATGTTAATTTCAAGAAGCGCAATCTTATCAATTATGCATTTTAGAAACAAACAAACAAACAAAAAAAGATACTTGGACAGACAGACACTTTGTAAAAATGTGTTTTTGGTATCTGTGTCCCCTAAAACTTGTAAATACGTCGAAAATCAGGAGTCGAAATCAAAATTCGATTACAATACTTTCTTCTATTAATAGATAGAAAAAGTAAAAAAAAAAAAAAAAAAAAAAAGCTTATTACAAATATGCAAATTAAACTCACATTGCATAATTAGATGGTAAAATATGGATTTTTTCGGAATTTTTAAACCTTGGCAGCGGCGAGAGAGGAAGGGCACTAAAACACTCTTTAATTGTTACAAATTTTATCTGAAAAAATGCAAAAAAATGTGTAGTTAACATATCTGTTATTTATTTATTTTTCATTACAATTCCCGTTTTTTGTCAAAAAATGTGGGTAAAGAAATGGGGAGTAAAGAAATTGTAATGAAGCCTAATTGACAGGTAACATATAAAAAAACGTGAAAATTTTTGCTTATTACAAATATGCAAATTAAACCTATACAAGACAATCGAATGATTCAGTATGATTTTTTATTCAACAACTTCCGTGTTCCCCCCTGAAAATCGAACAAAATTCCCTATCACAGAACCTCCTTGAGGCCGATTTACTCCAAAATTGTATAGAAAACTCTGCCTATTACATTAAATATAAATCTAAATTTATTTAAAAAATATTCATAAATTATTCACTTAAATTGCAAAAAAATCAAGAAAATTCGACAAAAATCGCTATCACAGCGTCCGTTTGGAACATCCCCATTTTCAACTGAGGCCTGAACTCCCTAGTCAAAATTCTATCTATTTATATAATACGCAAGTGTGGTGACGATTCCAGGCAGAACCCATCCATCTAACAGCAATTTCCAATCAAATTTAAACATTTTTCGTTATAGCAGCTGACAATAATTAAAAATTCACAATAAAATTCTTTCCACAACAATTAATTTTCTATTGAAAGATTTTCACGTTAAAATGAAAATGAAATAAAAAGTTTCAAGAATAAAAAAAAAAGATGAATATGACGTAATAGTGTAAGTATAACAGAAATTTTCAAAGAGTTCTCAATAATACAAGGGGCATAAATATGAGTAAGTACAGAAAGCAGGTGAATATGAAGTCAGCAGGTGAATATATAACGTCATATGAGTTTGATGAACGTATTGAAACATGATAAAAACCCGATTATAGAAATATTGGTATATTTTAACAATTTGAGGTACTCTGAATTCATTTTCGCTAGTTTAAATCTATTCCACATAAGTATATACGTGTGTGTATGCATGTGCATTAGAATATCTACAAATGTTCAGGTCCCTAGAGCTCATCCTTAGTCAAGAACTGAAATAAAGATTTATGATAGTTTTTGAAAATAAAAATCACATGTTTATATTTCTTGCAATACAAGTCAGTAAAAGCTATTTGTACTGATATCGTATTCAATTTATATATCTTTTTTTCCTTTATTAATTAAGATAGAACTGCAATTTCTCCTCTGCTTTGTCATATTATTTACATCAGATAGCAAATATGTTGTTAAAACGTCAGAGCCGCATGCATTAATCAGGCCATGAACTTAAGGAAAACTAACATGAAACGTTATTGTCAAGGAATTGTATATGTATATTTTTATAAATTATTTCAAATTTTAAAGGAAAATTATGATTTTTATCGACCGTCCTAGCACGAGCATTTACACTAAGTATATAAAGTTTGGTTGAATTCTGTCCATAACTTCATACACTTTTCGTTGATGCAAAAGAAAAACCGCACATAAATTCTTTATTGCAGCGCCACCTTCAGGATGATATTCTCCAAAATTTTATACAAATCTCGAGTGACATTACATCTAAATATAACATTTTGCCGAAAAGTTTTCATAAACTCTTCACTTAAACTGCAAAATAATCGAGAAAATCACAAAAATGTTTTTATCACAGCGCCCTTTTCTGGGGGAACATCCCCATTTCCAACTGGGATCTGACATCTATTGTCAAAAACATTTATGTGAAGTTTGGTTCAATTCTATTCATAACATCATACACTTTCCGATAATACAAAAGGAAAATCACAAAAAAATTGCTATCACAGCGCCTTTCTCTGGGAAAATATCCCCATTTCCAACTGGGACCTGTCGCGTCCATAATCAAAAACTTTATGTGAAGTTTGGTTTAATTCTATTCATAACTTCATACACTTACCGATAATACAAAAGGAAAATCGCGCAAAAATTGCTATCACTGCGCCTTTCTCTGGGGAAATATCACCATTTCCAACTGGGACCTGTTGTGTACATAATCAAAAACATTTATGTGAAGTTTGGTTTAATTCTATTCATAACTTCATACACTTACCGATAATACAAAAGGAAAATCGCACAAAAATTGCTATCACAGCGCCTTTCTCTGGAAAAATATCACCATTTCCAACTAGGACCTGTTGTCTATAGTCAAAAACATTTATGTTAAGTTTGGTTCAATTCGATTCATAACTTCATACACTTTCCGATAATATAAAAGGAAAATCGCACAAAAATTGCTATCACAGCGCCCTTCTCTGGGAAAATATCCCCATTTCCAACTGGGACCTGTCGTCCATAGTCAAAAGCATTTATGTGAAGTTTGGTTCAATTTGATTCATAACTTCATACACCTTCTGATGATACAAAAGAAAAATCGCACAAAAATTGCTATCACAGCACCCTTCTCTGGGAAAATATCCCCATTTCCAACTGGGACCTGTCGTCCATAGTCAAAAACATTTATGTGAAGTTTGCTTCAATTCGATTCATAACTTCATACATTTCCCAAAAGGAAAATCGCACAAAAATTGCTATCACAGCGCCCCCTTTTGGTGGACTCTTCCCAATTGCCACTGGGATCTGATGGCCGTAGTCCAAACCCTATATATGAAGTGTGGTTCAATTATATGCATAACTTTGTACACTTTACTGTGATACAATAAGGAAAATAGTGCAAAAATCGCTATCACAGCGTGATTGTCCGGTTCATGAAAAATTCGGTTACAGTACGGTTTACGAGCAACATCTGCTAGAAGTGCGTTTTCATTTATGATATGCGTTTTTACATTTAACTAGTTTTTTGTATATTACTTGGTGTGCATAAATTCTATAGATCATATACATGGCTGCACAGAAGAATTAGACGGAAATGGCTAAATGGGAATTTTCTACTGTGGTATATGTTTTCTAATTGAACTAAATTTTTGCATACAAATGTGGTATATATAGAACATATACAGAGCTGCACAAAATAATTCGGATATTTTTTTACTATTGATGGTATTTGCTGCAAGACATATAAGGTTTTCAAATATGATATGTGTTTTCCAGATTGTTTACTTAGACATCATCTTTCTCCTTATTAAGCGGTGAAATTTTTTTACAGTATTCTGAATGTGCTGGAAAGTGTTTCATAATCTATGCTTGGAGTAGGATTTTTCTTCCTTGTTATTTATTTCTGCATATGTGCATTTTGAACGTCATATTTTACTTTCTGTTTCTCTAAAATGACGATAAATCAAGTATTCGAATAGTGAAAAAAATATTATTTTCCTCTCTAAGCCAAAGATCCTATGTAGTATTATTTCCCCCTTTCTGTTTATTGTATAGCGGCTGAAAATTGATTACAGCGAAAAAGAATATTCAAAATTCCATTTCTGAATACGAAATACACGGAAATTTCTGAGTGTAAAATATGCCAGAAAGTGTTTTTATATTACTAACAAAATATTTCAAGGTTTGACCTCCGTTCAAAAATATTAGTTATAAATGTAGAATTTCGTTTCATATTTTAAAATAAGTTAAGAGAAAACTGAATAGTCGAAATTTTGGAATTCTGCTCCAAAATTATCTTTTTGATTTCCCGAAAACTGGGCCACATAGTCTGAGAATTTATTAAAGAAAAGGATGAATATTCAAAGGATTAAAAAAAAAATCGATTTATATTTAAACTGCATTAGCATGCTTAAGATATATGTGTATTTGATTTTATTTTATTCCATTATTTTAAAATATTTTATAAATGTATGTCGTGAATTCATGTTCGAATTCGGTCTGAATGGCAGTCGGAAGCTCGTTGATTAACATGTTTAACTGTTTGCAAGATTTCCCTTCTCGATCGCAACAGTCAAATGTTTAAATGAACATTTGACTCAATCATGTAACACATATTTAATTTTTTTGCTGTTTGTATTTATGAAAGTTTCTCCAGAAGATGGTTTTAAAGAATAACCGAAACGTCGAGAATTATTTATATATGTAGTTTTAAAGTAACTCATATTAAATTAAACGAAATTTACGTTGGAAGCAAATGTTTGATGTTAGTATAATTAAATAATTTTACTAAATTAAGTTTACTTTTATCATCATGGCAGTAGATGGTGCGTAGACATAAGAAGAAACTTCATCCAAGAATACAAACAAGCCTTTTATTTAGAAGCTTAAAACAACATCAGGTGCAGATCTGATTTTACACGAGTCACCTTTTTAGTTTCGATGACAGGGCTCCCATTACAGCAGAAGCATGATGGTTAGCTTTTTAAAATATTCATTCCAAAATAGTATAAGAAAAGAATATTGGTCGCTTCGCCAATACCAGGCAGAGATTCGATTTGATTACGAACTTAACAAACCAAGCACCGATCCAGCGTCTCTCTTTCCAATCCTGTCCGAAACGAAGAGCAGCGGTATATCATTTCAGGAAGAGTAGGGATACATGGGTCACGTGACGGCTTGTGCGCCAATGGAGAATAGGGATTCATTGCGAAACGCACCAAAATTTGGAGGCACAGTGGTTTCCGCTAAGAAATGGCGCGAAAAAGCGACGAGAATATTCTATAATGTTCTGTAAAATAGCTGTGACCCAGAGTGTTTTGAGCTAACTGATTATTGTTAGTTACTGGAATGATTTTTACTTTTACGAAAAGGAAAAAAGAAAATAAGAAAAATGGTTTATCGAACTTGGATCAAAGCCAGAATGGAATTAAAATAAAATGTTTTAAATTTTAATATAAGAAAAATATTTTATGATTTTGAAAGCTACTTTTAATATCTGAAATTATTTAAAAAAATACAGCCCTTTTAGGAATTTAGAAAAATAAAAAGGAAATAATGCGGGATTTTTTTAAAGGTGAATATTAGGAAATTTTTATAATTTAAAGATAAAGATGCCATTTATTGAACCAACTAGCAGCAATTAAAATATTGAATTTATATATGAGGATTTTGGAATAGAATAGAGTTAAAATACATTAATAAACGGAGGAAATAAATATTATAATTTAGAGTAGAATGGGATAAAAATAATTTAGCGTATCGCGATAAATTTTAAATTTTGTTATATATAATATAAGAGAGAAAGCAAAAATATTTTATAAATATTCTTATTTTTTTTTCATTTATTAATCCAAGTAAAAGCATATTATTTACTTGTAATTTTTAAATATGTTACCTTAAAAATAATGGATTTGAATAAAAATAATTATTTGAAGTAGTAATTTTAGCATTAAGAGCCTACATCAGTCATGCGAAAAAACGCGCAAGCTAATGTTAAGTCTATGGGGAGGTTCTTGCGCGATTACTCGCTCGCATTTTAATATTTTTAAATGATTTCTTTTTGCATAGGATAGCTGAGGTCGATCTCTAACGTTGTTAGTTTTTACTGTTTCGATTTTGGTTACAGTTATTTTATATAAGGGTACTTTCACTTTCAGAACCGGTTCCAACCGGTTCCAAAATTAAAAATGTCCACTTATAAAAAAAACTGGAACCAAAATCAAAAGAGTAAAAGCTAACAACGTTAGAGATCGACCTCAGCTGTCCTATGCAAAAAAAAAATCATTTAAAAATATTAAAATGCGAGCGAGTAATCGCGCAACAACCTTCCCATAGACTTAACCCTTTCCGGCACAGTGGTCCCATTCCGGGCACACCTAATTTCAATTCCAAACTTGCAAACGGCACCAAGAATATTTTAATGAAATTTTGTTTCTATAATGAAAACTTAAAGTAAGGAGTTCTTATTTTCTAAAAAAGGCGTTTGTAAATTCCTTTGTTAGTCAGTTATTTATCATTTTACGAGCAGAATTTGTCTGTGCCGGAAAGGGTTAACGTTAGTTTGAGCGTTTCTTCGCGTGACTAGCGGAGGCTCTTAAACAATAAAAAATACCGTACAGACAATCAATCCAGTTATAGAGAAATGAAGATGAAATCCAACGAGATTGTGTTTTAATATTTAACCTTTGTCTTTGTTTTAATTTTTTTTAATTAGTGTAGTGTTAAATACTATAATGTTCACCGTATTATTTAAAAGACGTAATGATATATTTTCTATTATCTCTCACTCTGCACTAGCATTATCTTATATACATTTAATTAGGGCGAACGCAGAACGTGCAATAAAATCTTGTCAGCGGAGCAGTGAGATTCAATTCTGAATTCTTTTGGAACTTTCTGAATTCTTTCAGAATTCTAAAATCTTTTCACGTCTAGATTTAAGATTTGTTCACAGATGGAAAATTCCTGCTACATGTATCTTACCGAAATTTCTTTGAAATGTTTCGAATACTTTTGTGTTGTTTAACTGTGCAAAATATGCTGTTTGTGTTTTATTTAATGTTATATAGAGAAATTTTATTTCACAAAAATATTACATATTGTAATGTGGTGGAATTGTTGAGGGGTTATGCATGTGGAAAGATTGGTTTAAAAAGCATATTGTAGAGAATGACAAATTAATTTGAATGAAGACAATATTATGTAATATCTATTCACTCACACATGATAATGTTAAAATATTTATTGCTTTGGATTTCGAATAATTGAGGGGGTTGGTGCAAGAAACTGCCAAGCCACATTTTTGGTGAAATAAATCTAACACTGTAATCTGTTGCTTAATATTGTAAATTATAATATCCAACATATAATTTGTGTCTAATGTCACTTGGTGGAAGCATATGTGACAGGTTTCGTTTTTGCTTCAGATGTTTATGCCCCCAATGAAGATAACTAATTTACAAAAAACGTAATAGTAATATCATTAAAGTAAACATTAAAGGAAGACATGATTTCATTTAAAGCAGTTAAATTTATGTTAAAAGATATTTTTTTATTATTTCCTGATATAGATTGGGTCATTTAGGTATTCGTATGGCAAGTTTCAGAATAATTCGAGTTTCACAGCTATAGATATTTTCCTTTGAGATCAACTGTAAGACCTCCATTGTCAGGATTTATTACACAATAACTTTTTATATTATTACCAGATATGTAACTTTTAGACTGTGTTTTTAGCTAACAGGCTATCAAAGCCTGAGAGCTAATGTGCCCGCCTGTACGTATGTACCTAACGGGATAACTACTGATAGAAATATCCGTTTTGCTTCAAATTTTGTTTATAAGTTCTATGTGATAAGGCGCTTCCCTAATAAGTTTTGGGGGTTCATTGGTTAAGTATAAAGTATAAAGTTTTCATACACTCTTCACTTAAAACCATGAACCATAATAGGGGGTTAATCCACCCTTAATTTAAATGAATGGGTTTTTGATGCATAATTATCCGATTTGCTTCAAATTTTTTATATAGGTTAATTGTGATAAGGCGCTTACCTGATTAGTTTTAGGGGTTCATTTGTTAAGTATAAAGGGGCAACGGGGGGCTAATCCCCTCTTAATTTAGATAAACGGGTTTTTCATGTAGAATTACCCGATTTGTTTCAAAATTTGTATATAGGTTCATTGTGATAAGGTGCTTCCCAGATTATTTTTGAGAGTTCATTGGTTAAGTATAAAAGGGAGGGGGGACGTGGGGTAATCCCCCTCTTAATTTAAATAAATGAGTTTTTCATGCAGTATTATTCGATTTGCTTCAAATTTTGTATATAGGTTCATTGTGATAAGGCGCTTCCCTGATTAGTTTTGGGGGTTCATTGGTTAAGTATAAAAAATGGGACGGGGGACTAACCCCCCCCTCTTAATTTATTGTCGATTTCTTTATTTTTCGAGGGCATTATTCTTTCCAATAAGAGTATAATATACAATTAGTGAGAATAGCCTGTGAGCTGAATGCAATCAGTTTAACTGGGCATTTTTCTTTTTTTAACACTTTCCAACCTAGTTGAAAAGTGTTTATGACTTCGGTTTGTCTGCTTTATGACCGTCTGCCGTCTGTCCGTGCTCTAACTCCCGTAAATCGTCCTGCAATATTTATATGTTATTGTCGTTATCTATAGCATGTTCCCTATTTGAACTGAAGTGTGTAGCACTTATAGTTGTTTTACAGGGACACTCAAAAGAATTCCGTTACATTGCGGTCTATGGGGAAAAATCATTTGCGGTTTATTTTAATGATGTCACGCAGTTTCAAATACATTGTAATTGATATATATCACTAAGATGCATTACAAGAAGCTTAATATGGAATATGGTGTGCATAGCACTTATAGTTACTTTACAGGGACAGTCAAAAGAATTCCGTTACAGTACGGCTATGGAGAAAAATCGTTTGCGGTTTAATTAAATAATTTTTCACTATTTTAAACGCATTGAAGTTTATATATATCACTAAGGTGCATTACAAGAGGCTTACCACAGAATATTGTGTGTATAGCCAGTCATCGTTCATTTACAGGGACACACAAAAGAATTATCTACTGTCTGTTAACAATAATTCCTGGAAGTGCGTTTTAAGTTGCTGAATGCGACTTTAAATTTAACTCACTTTTTGTCTATTACTTGGTGTGTATAAATTCTGTAGATCCTATACAGTGCAGCAAAACAGTTCGCGAACACATTTCCGTTTATTGACAGAAACTGCAGAAGGAGAATTTTTAACTGTGCTACGCGTTTCCGAACTAAACTAAAATTTAACATCTTATGTAGTATATATACAAATCTATAGATCCTATACAGGGCTGGATAAAAGTATTCGGATATTCTTCCGAATATTGTATATGATGAAAATTTATGTTGGATATTCCTGAAATTACGTTTTTAAATATGTTATGCGTTTTCCAAATTGTTTACTTAGATGTTATCTTTCAGCTTATTAAGCGGTAATGATTTGTAAAATTATTTTTGAAGCGTTGGAAAGTGTTACATAATCTATACTTGACGCATGATTTTTCGTTCTTGTTTTTTACAGATTTCGTGGTTGATTTAGAAGCTGCAACAGCGACTAATTTAACAAAAAGGATGAATTCACTGTTTTTGAATTTTGGATATATGAATTGTGTCGATTTCTTGTTGGATGTCAAAGAAAAGGTGACGATCTCTTATAATGTGAACATTGGCAACAAAGAATAAGACTATCAGCAGGGAACGGTGATGCGAATGAAAGCGTTAATTTTTATACTTCTGTAATTTCGATTCATAAACCCCGATTTTTACAGATAAGTCAAAAATCTTTAATGCTTACAAAGGAAATTTCAAAAAATTATAAAATCAATTTTCGGTAAAAAAATATAGACGAAAGTACTTGACATAATTGTTGAATAACAAAAAATTTAAACACTCAATTGTTGCCAGAATTCTCATAAAAAATTATTAAAATAAGAAAAATTTGTTAGAACGGAGTCAGCACCCCAGTTGGTATTGGAAAAAAAAATAACGTCAGTTATAAAATTAGTTGTAATAGTGTAAAAGCAAATATAAGTGAAAAAAGTACAGACATAAGTACACGAAATAGCACATGCATAGCATAAAAATTATCTATTTAGTTACCAACAGAATCTGCATAAAAAAAATTAAAATAGAAAGAGGTTTTCAGAAAGGAGTCAATACTCCACATGTCACTGGAGACAAATTTTATGAGCTAATAGCTGGCCGCCCGGTATTGCCCTGTCCCAACACAGTAACCTTACATATACCTAAAATCAGTGATGAATTGAGACATTTTTGTCAGTGAAAGTTTCTTGTAGCTCCGGGAAAATAATGTTGAGTTGTTGAGAGGGTGGTGGGGTAGTGGTATCATTTATGCAACAAAAAGGAAATTACATTCCACATCTGAAAAATTTCAAAACATAAAAATTGTCATCAAAAACATACATGTGTACATAATTTTTACAATCCTAGCTTATCAGGAAGTGATTGAAAAATCATTTACAAACAAATCATTAAAACTTGAAATAAAAGTCAAGAACACTTAACCGTTTATACAACTAAAGCACAAAAGAAATTAACTAACGTCTAATTGAAACCAGATGTTATCAACTGGAAAAGAAAAAAATATATTATGTAACTTATTGCGATAAGTTAAATATAAATTTTCTAAAATCGTTAATCTTGTGATTGTTAATCGTTTTAAAGTACCAACGGATCTCAAAATTCACCAAATGCGATATGTTACTATTGCTAATTTGTAATATCAAATACATAGATGACGTCAGATATAAAACGTCCCATACCCTTCCTCTTTTAAACTTTTTCTCTCAAACTAATATGCAAAATGATATCTTTCTCTGTTGAAGATGTGTTTCAAAGAGCATGCGTACAACCGAAAACCCCTCGATAAGTACCATACAGCGAAGCGACTCGATGGCGGAGAAAAAAATCTTGAGATGTTTATTTCTGACTATTTTTTCTCACATATAATCATTTAATATTAAAAATTAGTCTTTATTATCCAAACTATTTGCAATGTTTATGAATTATAAACATGATATTTCCAAGCTTGTGTAAAACATTGGTGAAACAATATTGATATTTAGTGGTAAAATGGCTTGCAAGAAGTGTTACCTCAAACTTTTGTTTTCCATGGGGTCATTTAATATTAAAAACAATATTTCTTATTGTCAAAACTCGTTGAAATTTTTATGAGTTATAAATATCATGTTCCGAAAAAAGTGGGGGAAAAACACGAATTCAAACTTCGTCTTTACAAAAATATTTTTTAAAAAAGGTTATAATTCATATTTTGTTAAACATATTGCAACGTTTGAAAGTAATATATTCGATATTTAAGTGTATATTTTGAGATTATCCGTACTTCGAATGGTTTAGCCGACGGTCGCTTCTAAATGCGCGAAAAAAAAGAGCTGTTCTTCTCTGCTAGTGTTCTTTCGGAGAGGGCGCTGTGCTCCAGTTTGAGAAAAATATTATTTTTTTTATGGTTGTTCGTTGTGGGGCGCGTTTTTCGCGGACGGGGCCTGAATTGATATTATCTTTGCTGTGGATGGAAATACTTTATTTATTACCACTTCTCTCCCATGTGGAGTACACCAAATTGTACAGAATAGTTCTTTCACACACTTTTTCATAAGCAGATTTTTTGACAGTATTTCTAATAACTCCTTTAAGAGAATTTGTCATTTTTACACCTAAAAATTTTCAGCTTATTATTGGAGATGTCCACTCACTCAAAAAGTTAAATCCAAATGATTTGCTTTTTGAGGTTCATCAGCCAATCAACCACAAACATGTACAAAAAGTACAGAAATAAGTTTCTTCGCTGTCTCTGCTCAACGTCATCCGACTCTGAATACTACCTGAGGTGTAATTTCTGAACTTGAGCTATTATATTGTAAAAAATATGAAATTTTAGAAAACGCGAAGGATCAAGGTATTGCTGATGTTGGCCGAATAACTGTGGGTCAGTACGAGAAAGTGCTTCCCATAAAGCGCAGCGCCTACTACTGACTTCCAATAGCCCTACTTTACTTGGATGCCTAAGGGGAAAAAGTAGTATATTTGAATTGCATTACATAATCTTATATTTCAAATCCCCAACGTTGTTTTGAGTGCCAGTACTATACCGTCAAAGTAAAGATTCTTGTCGTGGTTCTGTTACTTTGCGCTTATTTTCCATGAAGTCGGCCACGGTAATAAAAATTGAGAAATTGCTAAACGCTTTGCAAAGCTTAAAGTTTATTCCTCTAAAATTTCAAGCTCTTGCGCTCGATAGCTATTTGAAAAAGAAATCCGAAAAATAGAAATTACTCAAAATCTTTCTTACCTTAAAGCTGGCAAAGATGTTATACCATAACCTTTTTGGTTAGAGTTTCATACACTAATTTGCTAAAATATCCATCGAAATCTGTAATACATATAAACACCCAAACACCAACTTTCTCCTCAACAGTTACGCGTGTCACGTTATCATCTAGTACTTTTTGGAAAATATGCACGCTCATTGCATATCACTAGGTATGCCCAATTAACACTCCTATCACCCTCATCACAGCCCATCACATTAAAATGCATTCTAGATTGCCATTATCCTTACAGCCTGTTATATTATAACGAGCTAAAATGCAGCCAAATTCCTCTTCTGTTCCGCCTTTAAATAAATTGCAAAAAAACTGATGTTTCTCCAATACAATCAAGGACAAAAAAAGCAATATACGTAGAAATACAAAGACAAAACTGCATTTCAAACCTCTTCACAGTGGTAAACTCTTAAGAAAAGAAGAATTAAATTACATCTTCCATCATTAGCTAATCTATAAGATTCCATACAGCTGCTCCGCCACACGGAAGAAGCGCTGGAATCCGTGTCTGACAGTTTCTACTCTAATACCAATGATGAAAAAGTTATAATGGAAGAATTTGAATCTACGTAACATCATTAGTTTGAATAAATCAGCTTCTTTTTTATTTTTTTAAGGATTGAAATAAACCTGACTTTATTTCACAAATTAGACTTTTTACACCTTTTTTATACCTTTAATCATATTTAGTTAGATTGTACAAATTTTAACTGTGATATTTAATTTTATATATTTTGAATGTGATTATTATATTTAAAAATTTTTTAATTACATTTATCACCCATCATCATATATTTGTACTGCTTTGTTTTTATGATAATATCTATAACAAAATTTTAAGAACCTTTATTTTTAAATTTGAATGATGCTTTATTTTGGCTCTTTTTTGGCGCAGCATGTCCATTTAGAAACTCTGTGCCACTGAATCCTTACTAAGCAATCAAGACAATAACCTCGATCCTGGCGTTATACTTGTACCCTACTATCAGTATGACGTAGTCAAATGAAGATTTATCACTCCATACTACTCGACTCTAACCCTTAGTGATCCATTTACGCTATTCTCTAGCATATGCAAAACGGTGAGCGCAGTAGCGTGTGTTGACAAGTAACACTAATGTGAGTCTTCTACTCATAAAGTCCATTTGCCGGAGTAAGCGTGCACAACCTATCTGCTGACTATCTGTATGCCCCCGTTCTTAAGTTAGGTGGTCACCTGAGTTAAGGTTTGCTGTCTCTTATTGTGTACGATAGAGATGAATTTAAATAAAAAATCATATTCATTCAAACCTGCCTATCCTGTGTAGTTTACCCAATTTCATTTCTTTTTTTCTCTATTCGTGTATTTTGGATGCTGTCTACTTTTGTTATTGTAAAACAAGAAATCGGGCATTTGTGAACACTTTCTGAAATTGATTGACAAATTGAATGATCCATGGCTCTATTATTATTTGTCTTCAATGGAAGTTATCTAAATCGTGAAAATCTCCCATCGTGTAACTTTTAATAGTTCGTTATAGATGATTATATGTCTGGAAACAAATATCCTATGGCAGTGTACAGAGTTAAGGTTTGCTGTCTCTTATTGTGTACGATATAGATGAATTTAAATAAAAAATCATATTCATTCAAACCTGCCTATCCCGTGTAGTTTACCCAATTTCATTTCTTTTTTTCTCTATTCGTGTATTTTGGATGCTGTCTACTTTTGTTATTGTAAAACAGGAAAACGGGCATTTGTGAACACTTTCTGAAATTGATTGACAAATTGAATGATCCATGGCTCTATTATTATTTGTCTTCAATGGAAGTTATCTAAATCGTGAAAATCTCCCATCGTGTAACTTTTAATAGTTCGTTATAGATGATTATATGTCTGGAAACAAATATCCTATGGCAGTGTCCGAAATGTATGGGAATACCGATATTTTCAACAACACGGTGAATCTCTAATTCAACAGTACTTTAGCGAATAATTCTAATTGTGCACATTTATAGACAGTTTTACTGTGTACCAGCGTTTTATATTTTATTGTGGACTACGTCAAATTGTTGAAAAAATGGTTACGTACCTCATACATTGACTGCGATGGGTTTAAATCCTAGATATTAAGTGGAGAAATAGCGAAGCATATGTAATATGAATGATATTTAAACTGAAATATCACATACATATAGACTGAAGATTTATAATCTAAAATAGACTTAAAAGAGATCCTAATTTGTTTCTGTTTTTAATAGCTAAACAAAATATCACTTATACGTGAAATTCAATAGGAAAACCCTCCAAAGAAACTACCACAGAACAACTTTATACCTAATGGTACAAACAAAAACTTCGTTTTGAAAACGTTTGTGTTTCACCGTGTACCCTGTCTTACTGTATACGACTTGCGTGGGAACTCGAAGTATTGCATTTGAATTTTTTGAAATATTTCGATTGTTTTGGGGAAAAAATAATCTAAATTTTTTGTACATTTAGAAAGGATTTATGGTATTAATTTTATTAAATACTAAATTTCAACTAGGGAATCATATCAACAATATAGAGTAAATTTTTGTCTATGGAAATGTAGGTTTTCAGTAAAGTTATTTGTCAAAAGCATTTTGACCTTTCAAGGTTCGGAGAGATGAGAAAGAAAATAACGTTGTTTTGACAAATTTATATAGTTAAATTTTATGAATTAGTTCAGTTTTAGGAATTAAAATAAATGTCATATTTACGCACTACACAATTCTGATTTTATCGCTCTTGTGAAAAGTTTTAACGACAGAAGTAATTATTTGAATATCAATAATGATTCTTTAAATTTAGTTATTGTGAATAAAAAGGAGCTTACACTCGTTTCAACGTTTTTAGTTAAACACAAAAGTGAAAATAAAACTACGACATATTGATTTCTAGATTTTATTTTGTTTTAACTGGCGGTTTTTTGTTCTCTAGGACAAACTGTTTTGTGTAGCTTGACTATGTGCATGCTTTTATTTCTACGATTTTTCTTTAAAAATATAATTTAATAAAAGTATTTTTCACCAACTATTCAAATTGAAAAAATAAATTGTATTTAAGTTTTATGGAAAAGTAGCATAAATAACAATATACTATTCCATAATATTTTCTCTTTTCTCCGTTTTATCTATCTCATTGGAGTAGATTAGTTATCATCATTACGGAAACTTCATTAAAAATTTAACATCTCGGTAATTAATATTAATTTCGAAATTACGATAGCTATTATGACATTCTCGGGTACTTACGAATAATTTTTTAGGTTATTTTTTAGGGTTTCGTTCATCTCACGAAACCCTATTACTCCTGCTCCGTTGTCTGTCCGTCACAGAGACGTTTTCAGAAACTATATAACTTACAGGCATGAAAATTTGAGTACTTATAGCTAAATACCTACTATGAAGCTCAAAATATTAAAATTTGAAAAATTCGTATTATTTTAATATAGAGAGATGAAAAACCAAAATTCTAACAGCCTTTTCCTAAGAAATTTAAACATTTTTCGTTATAGCAGTTGCCGACAATTAAAAAACCACAATAAAATTCTTTCTACAATAATTAATTTTCTATTGAAAGATTTCCACGTAAAAAATGAAAAAAAAATAAAAAGTTTCACCAATTGAAAAAAAAAAGATTATGACGTCATATGAGTAATAAAACGGAATTTTTCAAAGATTTCTCAATAATACAAGGAGTATGAGTATGTGTATGTACAGACAGAAGATTAATATCACGTCATTAGAGAATTAAAAAGAAAATTAATCTGACGTCATATTGGAAGTTTAACGGATTTTTAAAATGTTGGAGAATAATACAAAGCGAGTATCAATATGAGTAATAGAGAATAGTAAATATATGAGTTTGAGGAACGTCTTGAATCATGATAAAAACCCGATTCTAGAAATATTCGCATATTGTAACATTTTGAAGGTGTACAACGTGTTTAATTTTGAAATTATTTTTTTTAATATCGCATTTAGTCCACATGACAGATATTATTATGACAGAGTATAATAGCGGGCTTCGCCCGCTATCGGGTCTGTTCAGATATTCGAAAAAACGAGAAAAATAGACCGGTAAATTTTTACTATATAAAAAACATGACTTTTTTTTTTTTTTTTTTTTTTTTTTTTTGAAAATGAAATTTATGTGGATTTATTAAAGAAAGGATAAAGTGTTTTGAAAGGAATTTCACATTTTTACTTACTCATCATACGTAGTATAGGGTAAATCTTGTAATCGTTTTGAAAATCGAAAAAAAATATTGACGGATTTACACATTTCAGACGCTGGAGATTCCGAAAAACATATTTTTAGAAATAAAATTTTGCCGTCCGTCTGTCTGTCTGTCTGTCTGTGTGTCTGTAAACGCTCTATCTCCCGAACAAATGGAGATAGAGACTTGAAATTTGGTGTGTACTTAGTACGTAATAGTTCTAAGAGGCTTATTGAATTTCAGTAACCTCGATTATCCGTAACTATTTTTTTCGGACTGCCAAAATATTCGTCCTGATAAAACGTATATAAAATTTTTCAAAATTGTTTATTTTATAAAAGACAATAAAAAAACATAAATTTTGCATAAAAAATGATGTCGATCAGATAATGAGTTGCCGAGATATTTGTAATCCTATTTTCCACACTCTTCGATTTTTCCTGACCCTGTATTTCATTCAAATTTCAATTTAAAGATATATTTTTATTGGAAATGAGACGCTTAATCCAACGCAGTAAACCGTTAGTTAATATGATTATCCATTTTGGAGTAATAGAGCATTTAAAGTTTATGACGTCATCAAGTCACGATATTATTCGAATTGCAATGCAATTTATAAGTAGTTTACGCATGTTTTATTTTCATATTTTATATTATGCATATCCATGATGAGTAAGTATTACGGTGGCTCCGAACGACTAGTTTCGTAAGTAATTTTTAAATTACTAACACTAATAGAGAAATTTTCTGGAATTAAAATTGCATTAATCAACAGCTTTCGGAAATAATGTTGAACAAATGAAGATTCACAAATATATTTCTGGAAACTAAATTCCAGATTCATTGAAAGGAATTTAAAGAAAATTTTCGAGTTATAAGTATATTATTATATATTTTAGAAAGATTTATTATTTAGAAAGATCATAAGATATTTAGAAAGTGATATTTTAGAAAGAAGAAAGCACAAGGTGTGCTAAGTAAAAATGATTACAGATATTTTACTTAATTGAAAGCGAATTAAGTGATAACACCACTTGGACCGGTTCAAAATTTCGATTTCTTTTCCACTTAAAGGACTCTTTATGCTAACGAAAATTGATGTCGAAAGTGAAATTAAAATTTTGAAGTGATAGACGTAGAGAGCGCCACAGTGAATAAACAGTTACAAAAACACTAACAGAGTTTCTTTTTCTTCTTTTTTTCAGCAGAACAGAATTTTTAAAATTGTAGTCAGTTTAGCTCCAACAGTTTTCGATCAGTCAGCGTCAGCAGTTTGAACATTAATCGCCATACATAATTTAAGTGATTTCGGGTTGGGTTGGGTTGGGTTGATTATTGACGGCCAATTATCGACACTAGGGATATAGGCCCGGGGGGAGTGCCCTTCGTGGGGATCTTTCTAAGGGAACCTAATCCGTATTTACGCATGGAGAAAATCCACGGCTCGAAAGAAAACCACGAAAACTCCGAGCGATTAGGCCGACGGGCGCGATTGGGATCGAACCCAGCACCTCCCGTCTACCAGCTTCGAGAGCACAACCTCTCAGCCACTGTTAAGTGATTTCGGATGTTTCGAAATATTGATATGTCATTCTTCTAACACATCGGCTGATAAGTTCCCGGTCTGACACACAGATGGCGTTGCAATCGCCGAACCTATGCTTATTTTAGTAAATACTAACCTTTAAAAGGTAGCAGAAAAAATGTCATGACGATTCGTCGTGTGGATAAAACATTAGAGTGGTTTTAGTTGAACGACTTTGTTGATAAACAAAAAAAATAGATAAACAAGAATTTCAAGAATTGTTATTTGATGGGAAAACACATCGTTCAAACAAAAGCTTGGCTTGATAAGCGTTATCCGGACACTGCACCAGGTAAATCAACCATTATTGACTGGTTTGCTGAATTTAAACGTGGTCGTACGGACACCCGTGATGCACCACGCAAAAGAGGTTGTTACTCCGGAAAACATAAAAAAAGTCCACAAAATCGTTTTGGGGAACCGTAAAGTGAAGTTGCAGGAGATAGCGCAGACTCTGAGGATAGCCAAGGAATGTGTAGGTTTTATTTTGAATGAAAATTTGTCTATGAAAGAGCTGTTGTCAAAGTGGGTGCCGCGCGTGTTGACTTTTGACCCAAAACAACAACGAATCGATGATTCTGAGCACTGTTTGGAGGTTTTCCGTTAAAAAATTATGTTATTTATTATAAAATTATTATTATTTATTTATTAAATTATTATTATTAAATTATTATTATTAAATTATTATTATTTATTTATTAAATTATTATTAAATTATTATTATTTATTTATTAAATTATTATTTTTAAATTATTATTATTATTATTATTATTATTATTATTATTAAATTATTATTATTTATTATTGAAGTTACGTTATTTATTAAAGTTATAAAGTTATAAAGTTATGTTAAAAAGTTGTGTTTTCTTTATTAGACCGGGAACTTATCAGCCCATGTGTTATTCAACTTTAAGTAATGAAAACTTATTGCACTCTCCTCTAAAAAAAAACCATTTTTTGAACTTTTCTCTATATGAAGTATAATAAAGAATAATAACAATAAAAAAAGCATGGCTTAATATTTACAGCTTGTTCTGATTAAGATTTTAATGTTGAACATTATTCATTTTATCACTTTATTACAAAGTGGCAGCCAATTAAGCAAGAATTTGAAAAAAAAAAAAAATACTTTTTTAAAAATTAACCCATGTTACCCCCAAAAAACCCCACACCTGACGTAATAAGCTGAAAATGATGCATTTCATCACGTATTAATGGTTTAACATAAAGCAATTAAAAATATATGCAGATATTCTAAAATTTTATTATAACAAGAAAATCTGTAAAAATGAAGCTCATGTTTTTCCAGAATTCTGCAATTGTTAGTTTAAATTATTTTATAAACTGCACTCCCTCTACATATTTTAAACTATTGTTATTATTCTAAATGTTGCGGAAAAATAGAAAAAAAAGAAAAAAAAATGACTTTAGTGAAATATTTGATGATGTACTAGAGTGGTTTTTTTTTAGGAAACATTTCACTGTGGGTTTTTTTAGAGGACAGCACAATATTTGAAAATTTCCATTTTAATTTTTATTTGCACCCCTTCACTAAAAATTCACATTCTTTAAAACGGCAATGTTTTTCGCTAGTTTTTGAACTAAAAAAAATCTAATTTTATTAGTCTCATTGTTTTTTAATTACGATGAGTTGTCGTGTTGACTGCTTCATATTCTTTTTTATTGGCATTTTTTTTGAACATATGTATTTTTCATTAAAAAAAAAAATTCTTCAATTTTTCTGTAACTTTGAATAGTTAAGAATGACCCGTTTTATTAACAACAATATATCACTAAATGTATCAATTTTATAATTATTTGCAAGTGGCCATATAAAAGAATATGAAACATCTATCTTATAATTGTCTTCTTAAAGTTTTCGAATAGAGAAAAAAAAATGAATTGTTATCAAATGTCTTATCGATAGTTTTTTCTATATAATTCAAGGGTAATTGAAAGTTTTCCATTATCTATTCCATTTCGTTTGTAAACAATACTTAAATTGTCATCAGTCTCGACAATCTTTCGAACAACCAATTTTGAGCCGATTATAACTACAATCGTTTCCCATGTTAAACGTAACGAGCAGGGAAGACCGAACTATGCTCGGTCAAAATTAGCTATGGGTTCAAATATCATGATCCATGACCGAAATGACCCACTAATCAAATTTTATCGAACATGTGACCAAGCCCAATTGTCTTCTACTGCCTGAAACTCGTAGGATATAAAATTCAGTCAAAATAGTCTGAGCCGTTTTTTAGATAAAATTAGCTTGACCCACAGTTACCATAAAATGACCCACTAATCAGATTTTATCGAACATGTGACCTAGCCCAATGATTTTCTCGTCCCCGAAAACCGTAGAGTACAAAATTCAGTTCAAATAGCCTGAGAGTTTTTAAAATAAATATAGCTTGACCCATAATAACCCATGACCAAAAATGATCCACTAATCGAATTTTCTCGAAAATGTGACCTAGCCCAACCGTCTTCTCGTGCCCGAAAACCGTAGGATGCAAAATTTAGTCCCAATAGTCTGAGCCGTTTTTTAGATAAAATTAGTTTGACCCACAAATCGAATTTTCTCGGACATGTGACCTAGCCCAACCGTCTTCTTGTGCCCGAAATTGATGGAAATTTTTGTCTAAATAGTCTGAGCCGTTTCTTAGATAAAATTAGTTTGACCCACACAGACCCAAAAATGACCCACTAATCGAATTTTCTCGGACATGTGACCCAGTCCAATGATTTTCTCGTGCCCTAAACTCGTAGGATACAAAATTCAATCAAAATATTTAGAGTCGTTTTTTAGATAAAATTAGCTTGACTCACAGTGACCCAAAGATGACCCACTAATCTGATTTCTTTGAGCATGTGACCTAGCCCAAGTATTTTTTTATTCACAAAAACCGTAGGATACAAAATTTAGTTCAAATCGTCTGAGCCGTTTTTAAGATGAAACAAGATAGAAATTGTACGTCAAATGTGACAAACGAGGTGCGTTCGTACCATAGCTAGTTATATAAATATTCAGATCTTGATGATTTTTAATTCTGTGAAATGAATTATATCATCTGCAGATTCATTTCTGTCCTAAAATAAGTATATCGGTCGCTTGACGATTAAACTTCGGAAGCTCCTATAACAAGAAAGCACCGATTTTTAAAAAAAATCAAATTTCTTAATAAATATTTTTATTAATATCTCCTAAAGTTTTGATTCGATTTTTATGAAATTTGAAATGTCTCGACAAAATTCTGCAAAGATAATATATCTTAAATTTCAAACCATTCGGTTGGGTAGTTTTTTCGTTGTTATATGCGGACGGACGGACAGACAGACGGACGGACCAAGCGACTACAATAAGTGCTACGTATTTATATAATTACGAACGCACCTAAAAAGCTTTACCCATAGTGACCCATGACCAAAATGATCCACTAATAGAAATTTTTCGAACATGTGTCCTGGCCCAATAGTCTTCTCGTTCCCTAAAACTGTAGGATACTAAATTTAGTTCAAATCCTCTGAGCCGTTTGTAAGATAAAAATAGCTTGACCCATAGTGACCTATGACCAATATGACCCACTAATGGAATTTTCTCGACATGTGACCTAGCCCAACAGTCTTCTCGTGGTCGAAAACCGTAGGATGGGAAATTTAGTCAAAATAGTCTGAGCCGTTTTTTAGATAAAATTAGCTTGACGAACAGTGACCCAAAATGGACGCACTAATCGAATTTTCTCGGACATGTGACTGAACCCAATGATTTTCTCGTACCCGAAACTCGCAGGATACAAAATTTAATCAAAATCGTTAGAGCCGTTTTTTAGATAAAACTAACTTAACCCACGTTGACCCAAAAATGACCCACTAAGTTTTCGAACATGTGACCCAGCACAACAGCTTTCTCATGCCCGAAAATTGTAGGATACAAAATTTAATTAAAATCATTTGAATCATTTTTTTAGATTCAATTAGCTTGACCCTGACCCAAGGTGACCCAAAATGACTCGCTAATCGAATTTTCTCGAACATGTGACCTAGACCAATGGTTTTCTGGTGGCCCAAAATCGTTAGAGCCGTTTTTAAGATGAAGTTTGCATATATATATATATATATATATATATGTAACCACACACAAGATTTCCTCGAATTATAATATATGATAAGGGTTGCAATTGAAATTGAAAATTTATATAAAATTTGTGGTTATTAGTTATTATTTATCTTTCTTGGGAAATGATACTCTAAAGCACGTATCTCTGATTGGCTTAAAAAATGTAAAATTCGACAATTGCATGATATTGTATTTAGAATATTTGCTTAATATAATTTTGGAAGAAAAATGTTCCTTACTACGTATTCAGAAATGATTATAAAGGCTCGTTGCCAGTAATTAAACATTTGACTATGGGATGAGACATGTATGTCTCAGTGGACTATTCTTTTATTCTTTTCGTACCACTTGCTAAAAAAAATCTCTGTCATATACGAGGATATTTTCAAGAGAAATCTAACGCAAAGAAATATTTCTGGCTCTTAACAACTAATGTCTGTTCTTCAGAATTAGAAAATTTAGGTTTTATTTTCTTCGCATTTGCGTACAATTTTTAAACTTTATCTTCTCGGGCCGCCGGCGCGCGGATATCGAATTAGCAGCAGCCCGAGCTTTCCCCGCATTCTGTCAGCAGTTGATACACCTGCGCCTCCAGCTCTCCTCCAGCAAAGCAAAATCTCAAACTTTTACCAAACCACGCAAGTTTAAGCATAAACCCGTGTTGAGTGTTAATGGCGTGAGCGTTCAGCATGTGCCCCACTTAAAACTTTTAGGAATAATAATTGATGAATACCTGAGCTGGACGGAACACATAAACTTTCTAAAAACTAAATTAATCAAACTACATCACAATTTCTGTAAATTAACCTCAAAATCATGGGGAGTAAAGGCTACATTACAGAAAATATGGTATCACACAATAATAGAAAGGATTATCTTCTACTGTGTGGCCATCTGGGGAGAAAAACTCACCAAATTGGTAAAACAAAAGCTGACCTCGATCCAATGGATTTTCTTGCTTCAAATGTCTAGAGGCTGCAAAACTGTCTCCACTGATGTACTCACAGTACTAACGTGTTTCCCTCCTATAACAATAACACTTGATTATAACTATAACAAAAATAGGATCCTCCATCTACAACACACACAACACGCACCGCAAGCACACAACATTTCCCACCAACAGACATACAAAGGACAGTCCACAGATGGCGGATGAAACATCGCATATTCATGTTAATCCAGACAAGCACTGTTACACTCCCTTCCGGTATCCGTCAATTTACACGGATGGGTCCCGAACAGAAACTGGCGTGTTTGCAGCCTTCTGCGCTATGGAAGGTGAGATCGTAACGCATCGGTGGGCTTACAGAATAAGTGATGATAATACGGTCTTTCAAGCGGAGTTGTACGCAATTCTGGAATGGTTAGCCGGCCTCCCCTTCCTTCCTCTTTTCGGCTTTTCAGTGATAAATTGTCGAGCCTCCAGGCTATTTTTGTCCATATCCACTTTTGGCAGCAACCACTATTCCTCAAAATCAAACTCACCCTTCTCTCCTCTTCAAAAAAGTATCTCTAGGTCCCGTCACAGCTCACATTGGCGTTGAGGAAAACGAACTTGCTGATTCCCTTGCAAAAGAGGCAACCGCCCGTCATGCTGTGGAAATCTCGCTTTTAGTCTTCCCCCTCACATGTACGGCGCGTGCTTAAATCTAGGATTCTTCCGAGTGGCAAATTTACTGGGATTCTTCTAGCAAGAGCCGACACACGCACAATCTGATCAATAAAGCGTCTGGAACACTCTTGAATCTTTTCCCACACACAACAGGATTGCTTTCGGGTCACGGTAGTTCTAGGACATATCTAAAATACTTCAATCATTCCTCAACCAAAAATTGTGAGTGTGGCGCCCTGGGATCACCGAAGCACTATTATTTCAATTGTTCACTAACTGCTGCTTGGCATCTTAAAAAGTCCCCTTTACCCTCTCCTTCTCGGCTCCAGAATATTCTTTCCCGTTCCAAGCTCCTCCTTCAACTAGCAGAAATCTATTACTTGTTAATGGCTCTCCCAATTCTTACTTCTGGAAATCCAGTGGAATGTCTGCAATCTCCTTTTAACCACTTCTCAAGCAGCTCTCGTGGGAACACTGCTCCGGCGTATTTTTAATTTATTTTTTTTCTCCAATCTTCTACGACTGTTTTTGGAACAATCCTATGAAGAAACGGTTGTTTTTCTCATTTTATAGCTCAAAACCACAACTTTCCCCTTCCGCCGCCTGTAGCATGAGGGCTATGTACTGCAGCGGTTGGGATTTGTTATGTGAATCTGTTTCATTTCTGCCTATCCCCTGCCCCTTGTCACTGACCTGGAAGAGCGGGCCACTTGGACTAGTATGTACAAGTCTAATTTTTCCTCTCTCTCTGGCCCAAGGCCATTGCACTGTTCATCCTGCCCCTTGTCGTGCTTGCCGGCGGGTTCAGCTTCGGCTGATTTTTTTTAATATAACACTTTAATAAAGTTACCGGGAGGGACATCAATGCTCTACAGATTTCGTCTCTTCTTCTGAGCCGTCTCTCTCAGGCAGTGAAAATCTCTGTCATATACTTATACGAGGATATATAAAGAGAAATCTATCGCAAAGAAATATTTTTGTAAATAGAGGTACTATTGTATTTAAAAATAGTCACTAGTCCTGGACTGCAATCAAGTGATTTAATAAATGGTAAAGGCACTTACTAACAGAAATCACTTGCTCAAATAAAAGGCTGGCTTAAATTGTCTGATATATTGACAGAAAAATTCTTGAATTTGATAGCAGTTTTTGGCATTTAACTGTTCATGCTAATTATGCAACAGTCTTTTTATGAATGAACATATCTTATTCAAATTCATGATATTTTATTCAGAATATTTGCTTATTATAATTTTGGAAATGAAATTGTTTCTTATTATGTATTCAGAAATTATGATAAAGGCTCGTTGCCAGTAGTTAACCACTAGACTATGGGATGGGATATATATGTCCAGGTGGACTATTTTTTATTTTATTCGTACCACAAATAATCTCTGTCATATACTCATACGAGGGTATTTTTAAGAGCCTACGCTAGTCACGCGAAAAAACACTCAAGCTAATGTTAAGTCTATGGGAAGGTCCTTGCGCGATTTCTCGCTCACATTTTAATATTTTTAAATGATTTTTTTGGCATAGGATAGCTGAGGTCGATCTCTAATGTTGTTAGTTTTTACTTTTTTGATTTTGGTTCCAGTTTTTTTTTTATAAGCAGACATTTTCTATTTTGGAACCGGTTGGAACCGGTTCTGAAAGTGAAAGTACCCTTATATAAAAAAACTGGAACCAAAATCGAAAAAGTAAAAACTAACAACGTTAGAGATCGACCTCAGCTATCCTATGCCAAAAAAAATCATTTAAAAATATTAAAATGCCAGCGAGAAATCGCGCAAGAACCTTCCCATAGACTTAACATTAGAGTGCGCGGTTTTTCGCATGACTGATGTAGCCTCTTAAGAGAAATCTATCGTAAAGAAATATTTTTGTAAATTGAGGTACTATTATATTTAACAATAGTCACTAGTCCTGGACCGTAATCAAATGGTTGAATAAATGATAAATGCATTTTTTAATACAATTGATTGTGATTTTTTATTTTATTATACTATATATTATACTATTAAATTTCTATTATAGACCGCGAGGCGGCAGCACAGACAATCACCTCATCGAGTTCAAGGCTGAAATTCCAGAATTAGTTAAAACTTGATTCGCATATTAAAATGCAATCGGTCTGCCAAGTCATATCTTGGTGGAAAACACCCGAAAACCCGATTTTAGCGGTTGGCTCATAGGTTTACCATTGTGTATTCCTGCTGCCATTCCTTCATGCTTTCATACCTTTAGGTGCAGGAAAATACAATGGTAAACCTACGAGTCAACTGCTAAAATCGGTTTTTAAGGTGTTTTCCACGAAGATATGACTTGGCGGACCAATTGCGTCTTAATATGCAAATCGAGTTTTAACTAATTCTGGAATTTCAGCCGTGAACTCGATGAGGTGATTGTCTGTGCTGCCGCCTCCCGGTCTATTAAGAAATTAACAGTAAAATGACTGATTTTTTCTAAATATTAAACTATAATTTTCTTTTGTTTTTTCAGGAAATTAGAATGGCAGAATCTTTACACAATTCAAATCTGGCTATTTGCCGTTTCTACTTACAAGTGTTCCTGACAAATTTGTTTTCGAATGCAGGTCTTTTTGGCCTTATAATAGCTTATGCTTTTGCTGGTGCGTACTTATTTGAATATTAAGAATCTTCAGCCGAGTTGTCAGAGAAATCATATTATCAAACTGCAAGAAAAGAATTTCTGGCGGAAATGCTGGACATTGCTCACAATCCCAATTTCTTTCCCGAGGAAAACTTGACAACGTTGGTTGATTCCAAAGTAAAGTATTTTGAGCAAAGACTTTATTCGGTGGTAACAAATAGAGTATTTGATGAAGTGGATGTCACTGGACTTAAGTGGTCGTTTTCTGGAGCGCTACTGAACTGCATAACCATTATTTTTACTATTGGTAAGTTTTCTGGTATTCTTTCTCAACTATAATGCTTAAAACTTGCGGTAATTTCTGATTATTGGGACGATACTGGGCGCCATTCATAAAGGTGCCAAATCAATAAAGAGATTTAGTCTTATGTATACAGTTTAATGGAAAGAATTTTTTTCCATGAAATACTAAGTACAGTGATAGTGTAGAGTAGTTATTGTTTGTTCCTATCACTATACTCTTTAGATAAATCTTTATTAGATATGGAACAATGCCGCCCGTTTGGATAGCTATTTATGTTTGAAATAGAATTAATTAATCGAAAGTAAAACATGAGGTTTATTTTCTCGAATAAAAATATCTTGTGCAACAATCATTTTTATCGAACAGTTGCTGTGACGTTAAAAAAAATATGAATAAGAAATGCGTGTGAGGAATGGTGATTCGCCTCTCGACGTCCAAGTGGACCCAGTATCATTTGGAAATGTATAGACTCCTACTTGGTCCAAAATTACCGTTGTCTTTTCACCCACAGCATGTATAATAATTCAATTACTATTCACCACTTCCAACACCCTAAACGGACTTACAAGTTTCGGCTGAAAAGTAGCTACTCTTATCTCATGATGTGGGCTAAGCCATTGCATCTCTAGCAATACATAACTTTCCATCCTTTATTTCTCACTCTCTACATTTCGTATTATAGTATAACGCTTTACGCTTTTGCGGATAATAATCTGAACGTAGACAACTTTGGTCAGTTTATCCCAGTCCTGACTAATAAAATTGTTCTCAGAATGCCAAACCATGGCAATTTCTTCAAAGAAGGTGATAAATTTCCTATCTAAGAATACTTCGACAGGAGTTTTTGCTGTCAATTCATGTACAGTCATATAAAGAACATAAAAAATGCTGCAAAAAAAGTTGACAGATTTTTTTTTACAGAAGTTCTATCTTACTGAAATTCCCCAGAATCTTTTACGTTCGCTGAACGTAACACCGCCTATTAAACTTAACATTATTTCAAAATTTTAAACTTGTTTTTCTCGAAACCGTAAGTTTTGAACTGGGCGATCATTTTTATAAAAAACTACTCGAACGTTTTCTTTCATTTTTTTTAAAAGTAAGATAATGATTCTTGTTGGAGTTTATACCGCCGAAAAACATAGTTTTCACTGATTAATTATTTTTTAAAGCTCGTAAAAGGTAAAAAAAAAAGGCGAAAAAATTATCTTTTTTGTTCAAACGACCCCCATTTTGTCAAAAATCAACTTTTAGGTAGCTTTCAATACAAAAAAGTATAAAGCTACCTATTGCAGCCGTTCGGAGGAAAGCAGTTCCGGAAAATTTCGATATATTTTCACCGATCATGACCCCCAGACCCCAAAATCACCCTCCGTGCAAATGTTGATTTATATATATATATATATATATATATATATATATATCTGACTTATGTCATACGATAACGCTCGTATTTGTAAATCAATTTTGATGAAACTAATTGTGTGTATTAAGCTAACCAATGTCTCGACCGAGTTCGTTGGCCAGCTTGGTCCGCCATTTTGTTTCAAGATGGCGGCCATTTAAAAATTTAAAACTAAAATAAATATACAAAAAAATTAAAAATTAAAATTTATTTTTTAATTACGTGTTAGGCCTTGATACAAGGATTCCAGAGCATTTTTTGGTTTACCTCTATCTTAAAAAAAGGCTGAGACAGAGCAGTTTGAAATTCTAGGGTGGCTGACATTTTGAAACAAAACAGCACATTAACGCGATTACTCGCAAAATATTTTCTTTCATTGTTGTAATAATTTTCCCAATCATACGCATAAAACTATATATTCATATCTGTTACCGCCAAAATTGGCAACATTGGCGCCAAAATTGGCAAAATTGGCGACATTTGGCGAAATATTGCCAAATTTGGCGACCAAAATAAGTCTTCATAAATGAAGCCAATTTGGCTATTGCTCAATAATTTGGCGAATTTCTTATTCAAATTCAGTATTAACGAATCTTTTGTAAACGTTTCTTTGCATTTTAACTTGCTGTTTTCGTGTAACATTAGCTAAAATTTTAAAACGAAGATATAGGAAAGCTACCTTTTCCTCCCGGTACAGGCCGGAAGGACTTTTTAAACTAAATGTAGGTATAAACTCCAGAGAGTTTAATGTTCTTTTATAATTTTAAACCAAACTTTTTTCGGATGCTTGTAACAAGAGGAAAACGGTCGCCCGATTTGATATTCACGATCCTCCCCTGCAGGAACTTCCCGTCGACAAGGCGCATTATTCATTTTTGTTGCATAGAAAAATTGAAATATATAAGTAAATAACTATAAATATAATGCGAAAAGATCGAAGGTGATATGTAATTTCTTTGTAACCGAAAAATATTATAGAAATCACTTGAATTTTAGGACAAAGAAGTAGTACTTCCCCTTGATCGAAAAATTAGTTCATTATCACCTTTTTTTTTTAATTTTAACTTTATCGATTCTTAGTTTATATGTGTTAGGGATTTCACTCCTTCAAAATGGGAATCCGAGCCTTTCGAACACTTCTAGAATCCCACCATTCACTGACGTGGATTTTGCCTGCAGATCCGTATGTATCAAGCCAAGTGTTCAGCGAACGAGAAAAATAAAAAGTCCTTTCGGCCTGTACCGGGAAGAGAAGGTAGCTTTCCTATATCTTCATTTTAAAATTTTAGCTAATGTTACTCCAAAACAGGAAGCTAAAATTCAAAGAACCCGATTACAGAAGAGTCGTTAACACTGAATTTGAATAAGAAATTCGCCAAATTTTTCCACTATAGCCAAGTTGGCTTCATTTATGGAGACTTATTTTTAGTTGCCAAATTTGGTGGTATTTCGCCAAATGTCACAAGTTTTGTCAATTTTGGTGCCAATTTTGGCGCCAATGTCGCCAATTTTAGCGCTAACGGATATGAATATATAGTTTTATGCGTATGATTGGGAAAATTATTACAACAATGAAAGAAAATAATTTGCGAGTAATCACGTTAATGTGCTGTTTTGTTTCAAAATGTCAGCCACCCTAGAATTTCAAACTGCTCTATCTCAGCCATTTTTTAAGATAGAGATAAACCAAAAAATGCTCTGGAATCCTTGTATCAGGGCCTAAAACGTAATTAAAAAATAATTTTTAATTTTTAATTTTTTTGTATATTTATTTTAGTTTTAAATTTTTAAATGGCCGCCATCTTGAAAAAAAATGGAGGACCAAGCTGGCCAACAAACTCGGTCGAGACATTGGTTAGCTTAATACACACAATTAGTTTCATCAAAATTGATTTATAAATACGAGCGTTATCGCATGACATGGCTCAGATATATATATATATATATATATATATATATATATATGGATTATAGAGAATATATATATATATATATATATATATGGATTATAGAGAATATATATATATAAATCAACATTTGAACGGAGGGTGGTTTTGGGGTCTGGGGGTCATGCTCGGTGAAAATATATCGAAATTTTCCGGAACTGCTTTCCTCCGAACGGCTGCAATCGGTAGCTTTATACTTTTTTGTATTGAAAGCTTCCTAAAAATATATCATAGTTAGTGGAAATAAAAGTTTTAAAACACGCGTTTTTTATACATTAGTGAAAGCATAAATGATAATTAGAAGATTTTAATACAGCTCAGTAATATACAGGGAAACATTTTAAAATTCATCTTATAATATTTTAGATATTATACCTTCTGAATAATAATAATAATAATAAAAACTTTTTTAAACAATTTCTTAAGAAATAGTTATCAGCATTATTGTATTACACAAAGGCGACAGAATGAACCCCACTCAATGACATAGGCTAGAGTGCAACAATTTAGAATAAAAATAATGATATTTTAGACATTATACAGTCTTCTAAATATTGGCCTATATAAAAAGTAACTTTCTGCAACAGGTTCTTAATAAAAGGCTATGCCATAACGTAAACATATTTAAACACAAGTAAAGTCTTAGATCTTACATATTTCAGTAGTTTAATTCCTATCTAAATCAATCTGGGATAAAGAAATAAGTCGCATACTTCTGAGAAATGATTAATAAGCAAAATGTTAGTGACAATCATCAAACATAATAAAGCTTCAGTAGAAATAAATCAATTTGTAAGTAAAATACAGATGCACCAAATTACCCGGCTTTTTTACGCGGTGTAATTTGGTGCTTGCACAAATATTATTTTTTTTCTAGGTCATTTTCTAAGATGCAAAAGGATGAAATGTAATTCTTATTAAAGTGTACTTTAAACATGCCAGTACAATTTTTACGTACATCATCTCACTTTTCATGTAGAAACTTTAGAAGGTGGTTATTTTGCACAGTTTTTGACAGATTCCAGAATTTTTTTACGTGGTGTAATTTGGTGCTTGCAGAAATATTATTTTTTTTCTAGGTCATTTTCAAAGATGCAAAAGGATGAAATGTAATACTTATTAAAGTGTACTTTAAACATGCCAGTACAATTTTTACGTACATTATCTCACTTTTCATGTGGCTTCATATAAGTAGAGAGATGTAGAAACTTTAGAAGGTGGTTATTTTGCACAGTTTTTGACAGATTCCAGAATTTTTTTACGCGGTGTAATTTGGTGCTTGCACAAATATTATTTTTTTTCTAGGTCATTTTCAAAGATGCAAATAGATGAAATGTAATACTTATTAATGTGTACTTTAAACATGCCAGTACAATTTTTACGTACATCATTGTATAGTTTCGGAATTAAAGATTAAGAATATTTTTGCGTTTTTATTACTGAATAAAATAAATCAAAAGAATCTACGTACATCTTATTTGAGTCGGGTGTTCGATTCCAGGATGAATTTTACCAATTGAATTGAATCTAATAATGAATCATCACGTAGTAAATGAGGAATGATGAATTATCATGGAATTTATGTAGAATCAATTAGCTGATATTCCATTATTTTAGTGTTTCACTGATCACACTTTGAATTTGCATTCCACGCACGTCCAATTGAAAACAGAAGAATTTTTATTCTGCGCTAAACCAGAAGCATTTTCTTAGAATTAACCATGTGCATTAAACTTGAAGAATTAAGGCATAATTTCACGATAATTAAAACTTGAGAATTTGATCCTTTTTCACATTTTTAATAAAGTAGAATGTAACTTCGAATGAGAATTTATAATCTTTACAAACAATCTGAATTTACGTTCAGAATAACACAGAATCATAACAGAATGAACTTTTACATTACTGTCCCGCAGAAAAGAAGCAGGCTCGCATTTCACAAAGTCTAATAAAAAAAGAAAAAAAGAAAATTAATAATATATTACAGACAAATAATGACAGAATATTTTAAACATAATAAGAATTAGAGTTCTAGAATTTTTCAAAAGTTAATAGAATGTTTTTTATTTATTTAATTTCTGATGTAAAGCTGGAATTCAAAGCAGTCTCTTCCAAACTGTTCTATGGTGCTGACATCTAGCGGAAAAAGTTCTACTTACAATCGTACATCCTCCGCCCCCAGCAGGAGAGGGGACACCTTTGATATAGGACGCTTGATGTCACCGTCAACTGTCTTAATCAGGACAACCCGCACAAGATTATCTGTTCCAGGATAAGTCTTTAGAATTCGACCCAATTTCCATTTCATGGGCTGTAATCGTTCGTGAACAATTACTAAATCGCCTTCTCGAAGATTTGCACGTGGAGTAATCCATTTTGGATGCTGTTGAAGATGTTGTAAATATTCGCTGGACCACCTGCCCCAAAATTGATTTTTAGCCTTTTCTATTAAACGCCAGCGAGCATTTAACGATATTTTAGATTGATTTGATGATTCTGGAATGTCAAGAAGAGGTGCTCCTATTAGAAAATGACCCGGCGTTAAGGCACGAGGATCAGAAGGATCTGAAGACACCGGAGTTAACGGTCTTTCTGTCTGACAAAGTAAAGTAGTGAGCTCTTCAAAATTGAGTACACTTGATTTACTAGCTCTCACAAGATGAGTTTTTGTGAGTTTCACAGCTGCTTCCCATAGACCACCAAAGTGTGGTGCATATGGAGGGATGAAATTCCAATTATTTTTTCGGGTGGAAAGAAATTCTTGATAGTCTCTTTCCTTCAAGTATTTAAAAAGTTGTTTTAATTGGTTGGACAGACCAATAAAATTTTTTGCATTATCCGAAAAGACATCAGAGGGCAAACCTCTGCGTGCGATGAAGCGTTTGAAAGCTGCTAGCAAGGGTTGCACAGATAAGTCGGATACGAGTTCAAGATGAACTGCTTTCGTGCACATACAGGCAAACACTGCTATATAAGATTTAAGCTTGATTTTTGTTCTTGGCATATTTGGTTTGGTCAAAAAGGGACCAGCAAAGTCTAATCCCACCTTGAGAAATGAACGAATTGGAGTGATTCTTTCAACGGGAAGGTTTCCCATCATTTGTTGGCAGGCTTGTGCCTTAAGGCGTTTACAAAGCACACATTTATGGCGCTCTTGTCGGACCGTGGATCGACCATCTACAAACCAGTATTTCTGGCGAATTGTAGAAAGCACTAGCTGTGTGCCTGCATGTAAGTTTCTTTCGTGTACATCCTTTATTAACAATTTAGTAACAACACTGTTTTTAGGAAGAAGAATAGGATACTTTCTGTCGAAACTGAATGATTCATGTTGTGATAGACGACCGCCCACTCTTAATATATCAGCTGAATCTAAGAAGATATTCAACGATAGCAATTTGCTATTGCTTGGTAAAGCTTTATTTTCTTTTAATAATTTAATTTCTGCATGAAATTCATAATTTTGAATTATTCTCACTATAGAAATGGTAGAACTAGATATTTCTTGTGCACTTAGATTTCCGATCTTTCTTGTAGAATTATGTCTAGAATTATGACTAAATCGGAAAAACCATCCCATTACGCGTACTAATCTATTAAAGCTTGAAAATTTTTGAATAAAGTCTGGTAAGACATTTATTTTTGTTATGTTACTGACAGAGTTAGTTTCTTGATCAAATTCAGCGATAGGACTGTATAAGGGGATTGGAATTGGTTCTTTTGACGATAGCCATGGACGCCCATGCCACAACATCTGATTATTGAGGAGTTTTCGTGGTGGAGTACCCCTGGAGGCTACATCTGCAGGATTTAGCGTTCCTGGAACATGGTTCCATTCGGCTGAAGGCAATAATGTTTGCACTTGACGTACTCTATTTAATACAAACTGATTACCCTTTAAAGGGGGCGATTTTAGCCAGCAGAGTACTATTTGGGAATATGACCATAAAAATACAGTATTTATGCTCGTAGATAACGTATCGACGACAGTTGAGCATTGGTTTGCTAATAACAGAGCGGCGCAAAGTTCAATGCGTGGTAGAGTTTGTGGCTTTATGGGATTTACCTTTGTTTTTGCAGCAAGTAAATTGACGAATATTTCGTTAGGAGTGATTACTCGTAGATAAGCGACAGCAGCGTAAGCTTTTTCTGAACCGTCACAAAAACCATGTAACTGAATTTCAGAGTCCTTTTTATGGTATGAGATAGTATACCGGGGAATTTCAATACATTCTAACAAATGAATTTCTGCCAAAAATTGATTCCAACTAATTAAGATTGAATTTGGGATTTCCTCATCCCAAGAGATTATTTCCTTCCTGAAGTTTTGTAGCATTATTTTTAAACTAATAGTTACAGGGGAGAGAAAACCTAGAGGATCGAAGATTGTTGATACCACTGATAGAAGGTCTCTTTTATTTTTAACGTCTTTGAACTCACTAAACTTAATTTTGAGCATGTCATTAGATGAATCCCAGAGCAATCCCAGAATTTTAACAGCTTCATCTTTTTTGATTTCAGTTTGTGCTGAAGCTTTAAGCTCATCTGGTAAATGAGCGAGTACTTCAGGATCATTTGAGGTCCATTTTCGCCTCCGCCTTTCACCACATTAATAAGTTCTGTGACTATAGACTTAGCATTTTCTTTGGAATCTGAACCCGACAACAAATCGTCGACGTAGATATTGTCGCGAATGATTTTAGAAGCCATTTTAAAAGTTTGTTCGTTATCTATTGCTAACTGATTTAAAGTTCTAATTGCCAAAAGTGGTGCACAAGCAGTGCCATAGGTTACTGTTAACAACCGATATGTTTGAATGTTTTCTTTAGGATCGAACCGCCATAAAATACGTTGATAATCTACATGTTTTGGATTGATAAGAATTTGCCTGAACATTTTTTCGATGTCCGCACTAAAGCCTATTGGATGCATTCTGAATTTTAATAATAACTGAAAAATATCCGGTTGTAATTTCGGCCCTATCTCCAAATAATCATTTAACGAGCGACCTTCTGAACCAAATGCGGATGCATCGAATACTACCCGAAGTCGAGTTGTACAACTATCCTCTCTTATTACCCCGTGGTGGGGGAGATAAAAATGATCTGGATTTGAAATTTCTGAGGCTGGTACGAGTTCCATGTGTCCCAAATCAATATACTCTTTCATGAATGACGAATATTGTTCCTTAAGTACGAAATTTCCTTGAAGTTTATTTTCTAAGGAATTGAAACGCTTTAATGCTTGATATTTAGAATTTCCGAGAACAACTTTAGATTTAAATGGAAGATCCACGATATATCTTCCTGATTCCATGCGTGATACTGTTTTTACATAATTATCTTCTACTAGCAAAACTGGATCATAACTAGGAACTGATTCGAGTTCCCAAAATTTTTGCAATTGAGAATTTATTTGCGTAGTAACATGACAACTAACATAAGAATTATGATTTGAATGATTCGAATAAATTACTCCAGATAATATCCAACCCAGTTTCGTATTAACAGCACTCGGTGTTCCCTCAGGACCTAGAATTGACTCTCCGATTATTATGTTAGCAAACAAATCCGCACCTATGAGTATATCAATGGAATCGGACACATGGAAATTGGGATCCGCCAAATTTAATCCTTCAATATGAGGCCAATACTTGGTAGTAATCAGAAAGTTCGGTAAATTTGTTGTGATCTGATTAACAACTAAAGCATCTAACTGAAAAGTTTCGTTATTAATATGCGGAGAAATGTTAAAGAAACTTCCTGAAGAGCTGTCTCTGCGACTAAATTGTTGATTCCTGATATTTTATGAATTGTAGTTCTTAAGGGAAGACATAGCTTTCTACAACACAATTTTGAAATCAAACTCCTTTGAGAAGCATTGTCAACAAGTGCTCTACATTAAATGACATTACCTGTGCTAGATTTCACATTAATCAGAGCGGTAGATAATAAGACGTTATAATTTTGCATAGTTGACTGACACTGCGCGCTATTAGACACAGAAGTGCCTGGTACATTATTATTCCCTACCTCCTGACTGCTTTGAACAGTTGTATACACATGTAATAATGTATGATGATTTTGTGAACAATTTTTACAGTTCACATTTATTCTACAATTTTCCACTTTATGATTTTGCCTTAAACAATTTTGACATAAGTTGTTTAATTCAACAATTTTCCACCTCTCCTTAACTGGTTTAGAATTAAAAACGGAACATATGAATACCGCATGATTTTGATTGCATACTACCCAATTATTACTATTCCTAACAAATGCGCTGTTTACTAGGTTAGTTTTAGTGGCTCCTCTGTTAGAATCTGGAGGCCTTTTTACAAAATTGGATTTATTTTCTACTTTAATGAATTTTGAATCTTCTATACTCCTAGCTTCACGTTCGATAAATTTTCGAAATGAATCTAGGTCCAGTAATTTATTATTGTCTAACATCAATTCCCATCGCTGTTGAATCGGCTGATCTAACTTAGTTAACATGAAATTTATAACCATCAAATCACTCAACGCATTAGACTCTAACCCCAATGTTTTCAAATTACGAATTGACTCATTACAAGTATCTAGTAATTCTAATAAAGATTTTGAATTATTAGCTTTGAGATTTTAACAGAAAATATTTTATTTATTTGGCTCAATGCCAGTTGTCTTTTGTTGTCGAATCTCTCACATAACAACTCCCAACATTGATCCAAATTTTCCTCCTTTAATGCAAATCCGCGAATTAATTTTGCCGCATTTCCACGGACTGAAGAATGTTATATATTGCAATTTCTCAATATTTGACAAATCTTCATTCTCTAATATCGTCGACTTAAATAACTCTTTGAATGAAATCCAATGTTCTTTATCGCCATAAAAATGCGGAAGATCAAACTTCGGTAATTTTACCAAGGAAGTCTGTTTAACTTGAGAATTCAAATGAATTTCGGGCTGAGAATCGACTTTAGTTTTTTCTTCTAATTCCACTAACAAATCGCATATTATTTCTTGATACTTCAAATACACATCTAAATTATCATCATTTTCTTTGGGCGACAGTTTTTCAAAAGCTTGCGCGAGAATATTTTCATATGGTATTACTTTCGATTTCAATATTTTAATTTTTGCCTGTTCATCAGATTTAGACTCGTTAACTTTATTTTTAAATAAATCTATTTCTTTACATATCCTTTCAAAATAAAGCTCTTGTTTCGATTGCTTAGTCATATTTTATATTTACAAATAAGCACTATAAAACTGAATCAGATTATGAAAATTCGTAATCAATACTACACATAAAATATACTATAATACTACATTCAAAAAAGCATAAACCCAAATTGAATCAATACCTATAACAATTTTACATTTTCTTTTTTACCTACCACATTTTTTTTTTATCTAGCACAGATAAATTCTACGGTTTAAGAACAGATTCCACGTAGAAGCTCATGGCTACGACTCGACGGACCAGACATTTTGTATAGTTTCGGAATTAAAGATTAAGAATATTTTTGCGTTTTTATTGCTGAATAAAATAAATCAAAAGAATTTACGTACCTCTGATTTGAGTCGGGTGTTCGATTCCAGGATGAATTTTCTTGTACCAATTGAATTGAATCTAATAATGAATCATCACGTAGTAAATGAGGAATGATGAATTATCATGGAATTTATGTAGAATCAATTAGCTGATATTCCATTATTTTAGTGTTTCACTGATCACACTTTGAATTCCACGCACGTCCCATTCAAAACAGAAGAATTTTTATTTTGCGCTAAACGAGAAGCATTTTCTTAGAATTAACCATGTGTATTAAACTTGAAGAATTAAGGCATAATTTCACGATAATTAAAACTTGAGAATTTGGTCCTTTTTCACATTTTTAATAAAGTAGAATGTGACTTCGAATGAGAATTTATAATCTTTACAAACAATCAGAATTTACGTTCAGAATAACACAGAATCATAACAGAATGAACTTTTACATTACTGTCCCGCAGAAAAGAAGCAGGCTCGCATTTCACAAAGTCTAATAAAAAGAGAATGAAAGAAAATTAATAATATATTACAGACAAATAATGACAGAATATTTTAAACATAATAAAAATTAGAGTTCTAGAAATTTTCAAAAGTTAATAGAATGTTTTTTATTTATTTAATTTCTGATGTAAAGCTGGAATTCAAAGCAGTCTCTTTCAAACTGTTCTTTGGTGCTGACATCTAGCGGTAAAAGTTCTACTTAGAATCGTACAATCATCTCATTTTTCATGTGGCTTCATGTAAGTAGAGAGATGTCGAAACTTTAGAAGGTGGTTATTTTGCACAGTTTTTGACAGATTCCAGAATTTTTTTTTCTGAAAATGTGCTAGTTACGTAATAGAGATATATTTAATGCACAGTGCACATATGTAAGCTTTTGAAAAAAAATAATAAAGATTCTTACCATACAATAACATCATAACATCATGATAATAATATTTGAAAATGAGGCACGAAATTATCCCAGCACGAAATTACCCCGGCGGCGTTCCTTATATATCTATATTATAAAGGACAAACGAGTCCGTGCGTAACGCTGACGTCATTTTGCGAATGGCAACAGTTGACGACGATATTTTGGTTTTGCGATTTTTGCTACGGTAATTTTTTAAATTTCTAAACATCGCATATTTTCAAATTTTACACCGTTAAATAGGAAAAAAAAATCTACTTACAAATGCATTTTGTTTGAAAACTGTATTGAAATTTACTCATTTATTATGTCGTCTATATTAAATTTCAAGCATGATTTTTTTTTCTAAATCTATCTCTATCGCTTGCAGACGATTACAAAATATTAATCCGTTTGCACTTTAAACAATATAAAAAGTTCAGCGCATCTTTCCAGATAATATCCCATAACGAAATTAAAACTTCACTAAGCAATAAATAAAATAGTATAAATAGAACATGTAATCGAAATAAGCGCTTAAAACAGCTAAAATTATCAGAATAATTAAAAAAAACTGCTCTAGATAACGAAATTTTTAGCGATTTCTTCTGTTATTAACCTCTGGCACAAGGCCAATACGAAATTATCGCTTTTAATAAATTTAATCTGAAGATATCATTGACATATTTCATATAACAGTGCTCTTTGGTGTTGTAGGAGGCAATCGACAATCTAACAAAACATTAAATGGAAAAAAATTATTAGAGTTTTCAATGAAAAAATAAATGGTTTTCACCTATATTCTCTATCCCGGGAATCCCGGGTTGGATACTCTAGTATATATAAAATACAAATGGAAATTTCGTTCCGACTACTTATAATACGAGTTCTCATGAATGGATTTTGATGGAACTTGCACAGTGTTCGATAGATAATTTTTCAGGGAATGTTTTAGTATATATCACATCGTTCTACCTAAATTAGTTATAGAAGTATTATGGAAAAGTCTTATTTTGGACGAAAAGATTACCATTGTCATCTCTTGGCGACCGTTTTCTTTGGTGAAAGAATTAAAACGGTTATACACCTCGAAAATTTTTTAAAAAAAGGTTGCGAATAGAGATGTAAAGGGTGGAAAAAACCGGGTTTATTCCCTGGAATAAACCGGGTTTTTTGGGAAGGAAATATTAAAAATTCCCGGGAGTTTTCAAAGAGTTTTAGACATAGATTTCTTTAATTTGTAAACAAAATATTTTTTTACATATGTAAAGAAAACCAATAACATAAAAACAGAAAAAAGGCACAGTTTACATGAAAACTAATGAAATACAAGCTTAAGCTGCAGAAATTTTAAGTAAGATAAATTAAAATAATATAAGTAAGTTGATATTTTAATCGTGGACAGGTAAAAAGTGCGAGAGGCAGATGACAGATTGATCTTACTTGGCATGAATATAAACATCACCCCTGTTCTGATTCAGGCAAACAAAAAATAAAACGAACAAAACTAAAAGCACAACATGCAATGCATTACACTACAACTCACAAGAAAATTAATATAGAGTATGCCTGAATAGTAAATATGCCAGCTAACAGAAATTAAACTATTTCAATTATTAAAGAAACATTCAAATACTTAGCAATTCACAGCCACCATTGTTGCATTGTTGTAAAGCAAATGATATGTTATAAGAAATTATAAAAAATTTAGAACGCAAAATCCTAAGTTTTGTGAATTCATAAAGAAAAACCTATTTTAAACTTTTCAGAACCGTGCCTGAAATTTCGAAAAATAAAAAATTGAAATTGAAAAATGACTAGTTTTGTTTAGTTTCAAAACTTCTTCAAAATTTCCAATATTCCCCAAAATTCCGGGTTTATTCCCGAAAATTCCCGGGTTTATTTCCGTCCCTCAAAAACTGTGGGTTTTTTGCAACTCTAGTTGCGAATTTTATTTTAAAAAAAAACAGTGTTCCGTATCTATTGGCGATGGAACATTCCCCCCCCCCCTCTTTTTTGTTTCTGGCAACCCGTTAATGTAAAACCTTGTGTGTGTGGAGCAGGTGTGCTCGGACTTCGGTGGCGACAAGCCGCCGTTGCTGTCTTCTCTTCATCGTATTTATTAACTAAATAAATACTATAGCATTTTGATACAGTCCACTTTGTTCTAAGTATTCGCACAACTAGTACGAAACCTCCGCACATTTTTGGTCCTAAGTGACCCGGGGGTAATCAGCGCATCTTCAGTGTTTTAACGAAAAACTTGTGATTTCTTTATCTTCAACAAGAAGATCAACAGTATGTCGGAGGCAGCAGTTACGACTCTAAATCGAAAGCGCGGCAACATCAAGTCTCAGCTCACCAAAATATTCAAAGCTATTAACGAAAATACTTTCGAAATATCTGAATGGCAATCTCATTTGGAGTGTTTAACTAGAATACAAGAAAGGTTCGAAGTTATCAAGGAGGATTATTGTAAAATCGTGAAAGAGGACGAATTGGAAGAAACAGAGGAGCAACTGTCTCTACTGGGTGAGGACATTAGAACAATAGAGGTAAGTCTTAAAACCTCTATTCAGAAATTTTATTGTGAATCTAATGTTAGCGCTTCTTCAAGTAATGATATAAGTGTTAATAATCATAAAGCAATTAGAAAACTACCCAAAATTCCATTACCGGTTTTTACTGGAAAAATTGAGGAGTGGAGCATTTTTAAAATTGCCTTTAATACACTCATTACGGAAAATTCTGATTTGAACGACAATGAAAAGATTTTCTATCTTCGTGGGGCTTTATTGGGGGAACCCAAAAGCATACAAACCCCAGACGATAGTTATACGTCTCTCTTTAGTGCATTAGAACAACGGTATGAGAACAAAAGAAGAATAGTAGATTGTCATATAAAAAATATTCTCAACTTGTACCCAATCAAACATGAATCCGTAGAAGATCTTCGAAATTTATTAGATAGTGTTAGAAAGAACTTAAGAGCCCTTAAAATTTTAGACTTTGAAAGAGATACATTCTCTAACGCCATATTATTAAATATACTTTTAGACAAACTTGATCGAGACACTCGTAAACAATATGAGCTCACGTTAAAAGATAACGAAGTTCCTAACTTTGACGAATTTCTCGAATTCTTAGAACGAAGATGTCAAATCTTATTCATGAAATCTGATAAAACACAGAATAAAAAGTGCAGTCTATGCTTTGAAATCCACCCATTGTACCATTGCGAAAAATATACGATTATGAAATTAGCAAATAGAATAAATATTGTCAAGAAAAACAAACTTTGTTTTAACTGTCTAAATTCTTCACATTTATTATCATCCTGTGATTCAAAAAATACTTGCTTTGTTTGCAAATCAAAATTTCATCATACTTCCCTACATAAATATTCAGCGCCGCAAACTGATCATTACGAGGCCAGATCAAACGTCGAAGACACAGCGGCGACGGCTTTTACGCAAACAGAGAATTCTGAAAACGATGATACTCCTAAACATTCGTTTTTTTCTCATGTAAACAATAAATCTGTTTTGATAAACACGGCGATAATTTATATTACGGATTCTAATGGGGTTAAAAGACCGTTACGTGGCATTTTGGACTCTGCGTCAGAAAGTAATTTTATCTCATTTCACGCAGCAACTTTGTTGGGATTAAAGAAAGAAAAAATTCATATACTGATTGCGGGTTTGAATGATTCAACAATAAATATAAAGGCAAAACCTGCAGTTTGCTTATCCAATAAAAGCGGGGATTCTCAATGGAATATTGATTGTCTGATCACTCCGAAAATAACAAATTTCAGTCCGTCTAGAAATATAAGCATTTCTAATTTGAGCATTCCACAAAACATAAAATTGGCGGACCCTGAATTCTTCATTCCGCAAAAAATAGATTTACTTCTGGGTGCGGAATTGTTTTTCGAATTTTTAAATGCTGATCAAATAAAACTGAAAGATAATTTAACTCTGCAATCAACTTGTTTTGGATATCTGGTATCTGGTAGTGTTTATGATAATAATATAAAGCATAATGAAACCCATTTTTTTCTAACAAAAATCTAGAAGCACTCAATAAGACTTTGACCTCATTTTGGGAAATAGAGAATGTTGAGGATTTAAAGCCGTGCAGCAGTGATAATTAACATATTGTAATCAACATTTTGATAAAACGCATTTCAGAAAGGAGGATGGGAGATACGTAGTTGAAATGCCGTTCAAACCAGAAATTTCTGAAAATAATTTAGGAAATTAAAAAAAAATCGCATCTAAAAGATTAGATTATTTGTGGCAACGTTTAGAGCGTGATCCAACAATGAAAAATTTGTACATAGATTTTCTAAATGAATATAAGTATTTGAATCATATGCATGAAATAGAGGAAAATAGTGATTTTGAAGACGGTTTTTATTTACCTCATCACGGAATCCTGCGACCATCAAACAAAACTACCAAACTGCGCGTCGTTTTTGACGCAAGTGCAAAATCAACAACTGGAAAATCTTTAAATGATATGTTATATGAGGGAGGGGTGCTTCAGGTAGATCTCTTTTCAATATTAGTAAGATTTAGAAAGCACATTTACGCATTCACGGCAGATATTAAAAAAATGTTTAGAATGATAGAAATTAATCCGTCACAGCATAAATTCCTAAAAATTCTCTGGAAGGACAGTAAGACATCGCCTGTCAAAGTTTTCCAACTCTCAACCGTTACCTACGGGACCGCCTGAGCCCCATATCTAGCAACCAAAACTTTGCAACAACTTGCTTTGGATGAAAAAAGGGACTTCCCATTGGCTTCGAATATTTTATTAAATGATTTCTATATGAACGATTGCTTGTCTGGTGCTTCAGATTTAACACAGATGCAATTAATTCAGCGAGAATTAACGCAACTTCTCCTAAGAGGGGGCATGAGCTTGCACAAATGGTGCTCCAATGGAGTACAGTCTAAGGATCAGGAAATATTTCCCCTTGACAGAAATTCCGAGGAAATTGTGACAAAAACTCTAGGAATGCTATGGAATAGCTTCAGTGATACATTTACCTACAAGGTAAACATAAGTGAAAAACAAATCTTTACTAAAAGAGATGTCCTTTCACAAATAGCTCGTATCTATGACCCCCTTGGTCTACTTGGACCGGTGATAGCAAAGGCGAAAATCTTCATGCAACAACTGTGGCTACTCAATGTGGATTGGAACGAAAAACTACCTCCACACGTTTCTCAGCAATGGGAAAACTTTATCGCAACATTACCAGAATTAGAGGCAATTAAAGTGCCAAGGTGTTTCTTCAAAGTGAACGTTAAATCTGTGGTGCTGAACGGTTACGCAGATGCTTCTTCTAAGGCGTACGGTGCAGTCATATATATTCAAACTATCTCTAACACGAATGAACTATCTAGTCAACTTCTTTGCAGCAAGTCCCGTGTTGCTCCGACGAAAGTAATGACAATTCCTAGATTGGAATTAGCTGCATGTCTTCTTCTGACAAAATTGACTAACAAGGTCTTAGAGGCCTTAAAACAACCTCTCGACTCCGTCCAGTTGTTCTCTGATTCAACTATAGCACTAGCTTGGATTGAAACTCCTCCAAATTTGTTAAAGACATTTGTGTGCAACAGAGTGTCGCAAATTCAGTAGTTATCAAAAAATTATAAGTGGTCTTACATTCCATCCGAAAGCAATCCAGCTGACATGGTTTCTAGGGGACTTGACGTAAAAGCTCTTGCTGCTAGTGAACTGTGGTGGCAAGGTCCACAACTTTCAACTGTTAGTGAACAATCTTTAGAGACTATTCGTAATCCAGATAGTCTGTGTGACAAGTTATATATAAATGAACTGAAACCTCCTGCTAAAAGGACTCTTTTTAACATTAATGACTCTAATTTTATGAATAGTTTATTTAATTTAACTAATAATTTTTTGAAATTAATTAGAATTCTAGCCTTTATTTATAGATTTATTAGAAATTGTAAGGAGCGCGATAAATTAGAGGGTCCTCTTTCTGCCAACGAGATCCAGAAATCGGAAATTTACTTATTGAAATACATTCAGGTAAAGTATTTTACACATTGAATTCATGCCTTGAAAAAAGGTTCTTCAGTCCCTCCTGCAAGTAAGTTAAAATTTCTGAATCCTTTTTTAGATTGTAATGAACTAATCAGAGTAGGTGGGAGACTCTCACATGCGAACATAAATTATAAAAGCAAATATCCCATAGTTTTGCCAGCAAAGGATAGGTTCACTAAACTTATTTTTCAATACTATCATCTTCGTGATTTTCATGTAGGACCCCAGGCTCTTTTGAATACTGTGCGTCTAAAATATTGGCCACTTAGCGGCAGAAACATTGCACGTAAGGTTGTGCATGAATGTGTACAATGCTTCAAAGTTAAGCCCATAATGGCTAACCAGCTGATGGGGGATCTCCCTCCTGAGAGAGTAATACCTAGCTCTCCCTTTTCTAATGTCGGATTAGATCTATGTGGACCCTTTGAAATAAAATACAAAGGCCAGAGAAAGGGTACCCTCCAAAAAATCTATGTAACTATATTTGTATGTATGGTCACTAAGGCTGTACACATGGATTTCGTTTCAGACTTAACATCTGAAGCAATAATTGCTATTTTAAAGCGATTTTTATCTCGTCGTGGGAAAAGTTCAACAATTTTTAGCGACAACGCTACAAATTTTGTTGGGGCTTCAGCAGAACTTAAGCGTCTACGGAAACTTATGAATAGCGAAGAAGTCTCTAACCATTTGGAATCAGAGGGCATCTGCTGGAAATTTTCTCCTCCTAAAGCACCCAACTTCGGTGGCCTTTGGGAGGCGGGAGTTAAAGCATTTAAATATCATTTTAAGAGAGTAGTGGGTTCAGCTCCTTTAACGTTAGAGGAATTTCTAATAGTAATTGCACAAATCGAGGGCATATTAAATTCGCGGCCACTTTCTCCTTTGTCGACAGATGCCGACAGTTTTGAAGTATTGACTCCTGGTCACTTCCTCATAGGAAGAACGCTTAATGCGCTTCCAGAACCAAATTTAATTGAGGTAAAGGATAACTTATTAAACAAATGGCAAAGAACACAAAAAATGGTGCAAATTATATGGAAGCGTTGGCAGAATAATTATCTTAGTTACTTACAACAACGAAACAAATGGCTATTCAAAAGGCCAAATATTTTGCCAGGTATGTTGGTATTAGTAAAGGAATCACAACTTCCTATTTGCACTTGGTGTCTAGGCCGTATTACTAAAGTAATCCCAGGTGCTGACGGACATGTCAGAGTAGTAGAGGTACGAACCGCGAAGGGCATTTTTAAAAGATCTGTATCTAAAATTAGTATTTTGCCCATGATAGATAATGAAATTAATCATCAGTAACTATTTAATATTTTATTATTATTATTATTATTAATTGTATATTTATTGTGATGGTTTTAATTGCTTATAATTGTATCATGTTGTTTTCTTTATTAGCTGTGTTACATTTGTTATATATTGAAATAATTGTAATATTTCAACGCCGGGCGGGATTTTCCGTATCTATTGGCAATGGAACATCCCCCCCCCTCTTTTTTGTTTCTGGCAACCCGTTAATGTAACCTTGTGTGTGTGGAGCAGGTGTGCTCGGAACTCGGTGGCGACAAGCCGCCGTTGCTGTCTTCTCTTCACCGTATTTATTAACTAAATAAATACTATAGCATTTTGATACAGTCCACTTTGTTCTGAGTATTCGCACAACTAGTACGAAACCTCCGCACAAACAGTTTTGATGAGAGATAATATTATAAAACGAACATGATTAATAAAGGAATTTTTGTAATGCTTAAAAAAATATTCAATGTGAAAGATCGCAATTCAAACAATATTTGGCGATTTATCATTTGCATCATGTTAAGAAAAATAAATCTAAAATTTTGATTAGATAAAATCTAAGAAACAAGTATTTTTTTGATTTGTTCTTTTTTTTTTTCTAATTTAACTTTTACTTTTATCTAACTCCTCCACCATGTTAATTACAGAAGAAGCTAGCAGATGTAATTATAAAAATAACTGTACTTAACAGTTACATGTTATTTGCTTAATTACGATTTCGATTTTACTTTTGTCGCCAAATAAATTGATTTTAAGCCAAAAAGGCATAAGCATATTTCCAAGCGATGTTCGCAATAATGGTGTGTTTTCAAGTGTACGACAGAAGTTTTGCAGTAAATTTTTATATTGAAATGTAAATTATATAAATAGCAGTTGATATTACAAAAAGAGAGTCAAATATTTAAATTTTAGTGTAATTAAATTTTAGTTATTTAACATATCGCCAGTTTTCCTTATGGATATATTCACTGCTTCCAATGTTATGAACTAAAGATTATTCTTAAGAAAATTTATACAATTCTGCGTTATTATTATCAGAAAAGAAAATATTTTGCCATAAAAATTGCTTACTGAAATAAATTTTCGATATTCTATTTAGTTGGTCAATTTTTAATGTTTTTTTCTTATTTGCTTATAACATTTTGCAATAAAAATTGCTAGCTGAAAGAAATTTTTAATATTATTTTTAATTCGTTATTTCTTATTAGTTTTTTTCTTTTTTGCTTATAATTTCTTCTTTTTGAAGGTTTTTAAAATATATTGGACTAATCTTCCGCAATCTTGTCACCTGCCAATTGGGGTATTTACTATACTGTTGCAAGTTTCTTTTATATTTGAGGGGGACTCTGGATGGTGAATCCGATTGCAGAAAAGTGCATGAAATTTGTACTTAGCGATTGGTAAATTTATGGTTTTTCATTATGAAGCAAACGGACGAAAGAAGATTTAGTGTTAAATACTTTTCATCTGCATTTATTTTATTATCACTAAAAAAGCAATGCTTGTAATGTACGAAAAAAAAATTAAATGTCAATATTGGCGAATGGAACAATATTTGTTGATTTATCATTTTAAACCTAGATAAGATAAATTAGTAGAATAAAAAGTACCTGAAATTCAGATAAGATAAAACTTCGATCATTATAAAGCAATTTCGGCTGACGCAGAGCACTAGCAATTGAACTTAGTGACAAATTAACGAATTTTTTCATTATAGAGTAAAGAATAATGTAATATATAGACTGAAAAATGTAATATATCGACTGAAGAATATAATATATAGACTGAAGAATAATGAAATCTTGAAAGTAAAAGAAATAGTAAGCCTATTTATATATCCGTGTTATTATGCTCATTATATAAATGTAAAAAAAATTCGGTTCAAGTATTCACCAAATATATTATTACTAAAAATTCTGTATAACTAACTGTATTTATCATTTTTAAGGAGTTTTGTTGGGGATGATCTATGATTCAGTCAACAGCAATTTGACATTACTTAATGTAGGTAATTAACTTTGTTTTTTAGCTAACTCTGTTACATTTGTAGCCATATCGTTGCAAACACTTCTAATATTTCACGTCAAACCTGGGTGTAGATTCGATTACGGAAGATTAGGAAGATTTTATTAGATGTAAACTAGAGGTTTATTTTTATACCGGAATCAATTATCGAGGTTTTATCCAGGTTAATTGTAACATGATTGCAACTGGTATATAAAATGACAAGTCGGTGAAAATGACGTTATCTTATTTTTATTCAAACGATTCAGGTTTAAAAATCCACTTATTTTGTTATTCATATTTCTTTAAAATAAGAAAGTTAAACCCTATTCTTTGCAAGCAAATAATTTATTACATTTGTGTTTGTATTTACTTTGCTGGAATACAAATATAGAAAACTGTAGTAGACTTGCCACAAGAAGACGTATACTACGAAAGACAACGTAATGTACAGTGACAGTGTATTTAAACTACCAGAACCACACTTACTATCAAGATGAGAGGCCGGGAGTTTAAGAAATAATAAACGAAACTGAGCAACCCGAACATTATTTAAGTTCAATGGTTAATCTCTGAAATAATTGTAATGCTCCTTTTGATTAGTGTGTGACTAGAGAACCTTTCAATTTCTGTTGGTCATAACGGACACATTTCTCTATTAAATTCTACTATAAATGATCATCAAATTAAAGAGTTTCTTTTTAATAGCCCGAATTTGTCTAACGCATAAAATAATAAAACAGCGCAATGGCGTTCGCACCATATTCATCAATGCGGAAGGACTTTCCAGGTGAAGGTCCATATTACTTTAAAATACAATGTCAAATTCACCATTTTTTCAGGTTCATTTGGGAAATGGACAAGCGCAGCGGTCTTAGCCTGCTAGTATATATGTATATAAAATATGAACGGTAATTTCGTTCTGACTGTTTAAAACTTGAGTTCTGTTGAATGGATTTTTGCTAGCACTTGCACTGGTCAATAGATAGTTTTTCAGGGAAGGTTTTAGTATATAACATATCGTTCTACGTAGATTAGTTATAGAATTATGATGGAAAGTTCTGTTATTTTGGACGAAAAAGATCCCATTGGTCATTTTTTGGCGACCGTTATCGATGGTGAAAGGATTAAATGCAATAATTTAAAAAATAATAGAAACAAATAAAAAAATAAAGTAAAAAACTCTTACTAATTTTATTAAAAATAAAAACAAGAACGAAAAATCATGCGTCAAACATACATTATGAAAAACTTTTCAACACACCAGAAGACTACAACGAAACTTCACCGTTAAATAAGGTGAAAGAAGATATGTAAATAAACAGTTTAGAAAACATATAACACATTGGAAAATACAGTTTTCGAAATTACCTTCTAGTGTCAAAAAAGTAGTCGAATTATTTTGTGCAGCCCTGTATATGATCAATAGATGTAGATATAGCGTGAAAAAATTTAGTTCTGTTAAAATATTCACATATAGCAATTTTCGCCAATCGATGGAAATGCACTCGAAATCTTTTGTACAGCTCTGTATATTATCTGAAGACTTTTGTACACACCACCTATTAAGCTGAAAGGCAACTTAAAACTTACTCGCAGCAATTACCAACCGGAAACGACAATACTATATATTTTTCTTTGCGTAACCCTGTATATGAACTTATTTATATTCCACTAACTTCTATTAGTCTACTAAATATAGTTCAGCTGGAAAATGCATAACACAATTAAAAACTACCCTTAAGCAATTCACTCTCATAGTCTGTAATACTTACGGATTCCCTTGTGTAGCCCTTTATATGAACAACCGAGTTTATAAACACACAGATACTATGAAAAATGTTAGTTAAACTTAAAAACGCAAACCAAAGTTGAAAACACACTTATCACAAATACTGTAAATATCGCATATGTACTGTAACCGATAGCTTTTGTGTGTCCCAGTAAATAAACGCAATACACACCACGCTTTCAAGAGAGCAATTTATAGTGCACCTCAGTAATGGATATATTTTTCATTATGTTTGAAATAGTGAAATATCACTAAATTACACTGCAAACGATTTTTCTCCATAGAACAATGTTTAAAAGAAATCTTTTGTTTGACTCTGTAAATGCTTTGCACCCCATATTCTACAAAAAGCATGTTTTAATGCTCTTCATAATTATCTATCAATTTCATCATGTTTTAAATGACGTAGCGTCATCGAAATGCACTTGAAACGATTATTCCCCATTCACTGTAATGTAACGGAATATTTTTTACCGTCCCTGTAAAATAACTATAAGAACTACACACTTCAGTTGAAATAGGGTACATGCTATAGTAAACGAAAATAACATAAAAAAAATCAGGGTGATCCGAGTATATTTACGTGAGTTAGAGCACGGAGAAATGTCAGACGCCCTTACGGCAGACGGCAGACGGCAGACGGCAGACGAACGGAAGTCATAAACACTTTTCAACTTGGTTGGAAAGTTAAAAAAAAATAAATAAATAAAAATAAAAGCCGTTTTAATGAGAGCTAATATTATAAAAAAAAAAAATATTAATTGTAAACGTTAAAGAGACTGTTCGTAATGCTTAAAAAATTATTCAGTGTGAAATTTTGCAATTGAAAGAATATTTGGCGATTTATCTTTTGCGCCAGTTTAAGAAAAAATGCATTTGCAAATTTGATTAGGTAAAATCTGAGTAACAATTTTGTTTTTGATCTAATCATTTTTAGGCTTTTCGTTCATTTCACGAAACCCTATTACTCCTGCTTCGTTGTCTATCCGTCACAGAGGCGGTTCTCAGAAACTATTTAACTTACAGGCATGAAATTTTGTGTACTGATAGCTGAATATCTGCCATGAAGCTCAAAATTATAAAATTTGAAAAAATCATATTATTTTAATATATAGAGATAAACAAAACAAAAAAGTTAACAGCCTTTTCCTATTAAATTTAAACATTTTTCGTTATAGCAGTTGCCAACAATTAAAAATCCACAATCAAATTCTTTCCACAATAATTAATTTTCTATTGAAAGATTTCCACGTGAAAAAGGAAAATGAAATATAAAGTTTCACCAATTGAAAAAAAAAAAGATTAATATGATGCCATATTGGTAATAAAACGGAAATTTTCAAACATTTCTCAATAATACAACGAGTATGAGTATGTGTAAATACAGAAAGCAGCTTAATATGACGTCATTAGAAAATTAAAAAGAAAATTAATCTATACTGATCAACATTTGCTTCCAACGTAAAATTTAAGACAAAGAGAGTATCAGTATGAGTAATGGCGAATACTAAATATATAAGTTTGAGGAACGTATTGAATCGTGATATAAACGCGATTATGGAAATATTGGCATATTTTAACATTTTGAAGGTCTCAATGCAACATGATTAATTTTGAAATTGATTTTTTTTCAATATCGCATTTAGTCCACATGACAGATATTATTATGACAGAGTATATTAGGGGCTTCCTCTGCTATTGGGCCGGTTCAGATATTCGAAAAAAAAACAAACAAGAAATATATACCGGTAAATTTTTACTTTATAAAAAAAAGGACTTTTTTTTTTTTTTTTTTTTTTTTTTTTCTGGAAAATGAAATTTATTTGGATATATTAACGGATGGATAAAGTGTTTTGAGAGGAATATTAAACGAAACCCTTTGTGCGATCTTCGATCACACTTACCCACTTGTTTAGGGTTTCGTTCATCTCACGAAACTCTATTCATCTCGCTTCTCTGTCTGTCCGACACAGAGTCGTTTCTCAGAAACTGTATAGGTTAGATACTGGAAATTTTGTACACTTACAGCTGAATACCTACTTTCACGCTGAAAATCAGAAAATTTTGAAAATGTCTTCATTAACGCAAGATATTAATCAAAACCTTAAAAACCCACTCATTAATGGATAAAAATATTCAACTAAAGTGCAGAATTTATTTTAATTGTTGCCAATTTGTAAAATAATGCACATAATAATATTCCCTTTCGATTGAAAAATGTATTTACACGTGACTATCAAAAACAGAAATGAAACTTAAGAAATATAATTAAATGATCACGTGATGAAAAGCAGTAATTGTAGAAAACTACGTAATAAAAAATAATACTCGTGCGTCAATAGTAAAAAGAGAAATAATTAAATTATTAGCTTTCAAAGGATTAAATAGGGAAACTTACGTCATATTTAAAATGCTCAAATAACAATATTTCCAAACAGTTTCAATATAAAAATACACAAGAGATTACTTTATTTCGACAAAATATTTTATTATTATTGCAAATTTTAAAACAGCGTAAATAATAATATTTCCCTCCAATTAAACATTGAAGGGAACTTATTATCAAGTTTGATAATAGGAAGAAAACTTTGAAAATTACGTCATACTGGAAACGATACATTTAAAACATCTTACTGAAGAGAATTTTCGGTATTTCTCGGTTATGCCGTTGATAACTTTCCAGTTAAAAAAAAAAAAAAAAAAAAAAAAAAAAAAAAATCTATCGCCAAATTATTCGCCAAACTCTAATGCCCAAAAAACCAATGGAAGAATGTTGCCATTGGAATCTGAAACCCCACTCACAAAAGTGTGAACTATCAGTAACTTCAAACAATAAAATTTATAATACATTAATGAAAAGAGAAAAAAAAATAATCTTAAATATTTAAATATTTACAATATTTTTCTTAATTATCCCCCTATGCCGATGGATAAATTTGTATGACGTCAGTTGAATCGGATCTGTAGTGCGTAACTATGCATAGCAACATTTTTTCAGCACTTTTTCTCTTTTAATATCATGGTGCGTCGTTTAAGGTCGTTATTATTTTTAAAATTAATTAAATAACTAATAAATGGTTAAAATATCATAAAAATACAGATAAATGTCGAATAAAAATCTATTGATGACATAACAAACACGTGTAACGTATCTGATGTCAATTGCATGTGACGCCACGGTAAGGGACTTTTTTCTCTATATTTTGGCGGCAGTTTTTTTTTTCTTTTTTGGATAGTGGTCGATGGGATAGCGGATAAATACCCAATTTTTTATAAAATCACTATAAACTTCTCCGATGCAGCGACATTGTTCACTTAGCCATTTTACACAAATTGATTTTCAGATGTTTAATTGATGTATTTTAATCAACCACGAAAAGAGTTGTTAGCTCTTTCGACAGCAGTTGATTCGGCCTTAAAATACCCCAGTAAAAGGAAAATGCAGGGAAACCCGATTACAGCAGATCGCCACTGGTCGCTTAGTTATAATTCAATCTTCCGTAATCATTTTAGAGTTAATCAAATTAGCGTGCTTTTAGAGTTCGGGGTGTCAGAACTACTGTTGGCGAGCATAGCTTGTAGGGGGCAGAGTCCTCTAGTAGAAAAAAGAAATAAAACGCTAAAAGACAATGATGTAATTAATTATGCGAATAGGGATTGCTAAAAAAGAAACGGAGAGGGCGGGAACTACTTATTACTTGTATTTTTTCAGAATAACAATACAATACTTCAGGAGGACTCCGCCTCCCTGAATCCCCCGTTGTCTCCTTAATTTTATATTCTCAATTTCCAGTAATTGTGCTATTTCATTTCTTGAGTATATGTCTGAATGTATTTACTATTTTAATTTCATTACTATAACCATAACTTTGTACAAGAGATTTTATTCTATCTTTAAAAGAATACTTATGTTTAAACCGCTAAACGTCATATGTTGCTGAAATTGAATAAAATTTCGTGTATAAAATATACTTATACATATGTAAATTCCTCTTATGTGACCTATATTCAATTTACACATTTAACGTTTTTATTATTTTCATTTGGAAAAGCAATTTGGTAATCTTTGTTTAGTAGTTAAAATAAATTCTCATCTATTTCATTAAAAAAAGCATATTACAAATTTAAATCACCCGAAAATTAGCTATTTTGTTAATAAAATTTCACGTCAAAATAACGTGATTCACTTGAATTTTACTTTGTTGATATTCTTTGAAATATAGTTGCTTAGCAACCATTTAATGAAAGAGAGAAAAAAATGCATTGGAAATTTTTGTAAAAAATGAGAAATTAAAACGTTTCATATCTTTCAAATTAATGCATAAAATTTCCCAGTAATTTATACAATTAATTTCGAAATTCTAATAAAGATATTGGCCAATTTTCAAAGCGTTTGGATTAAATTAAGATCTCTATTTCGTAAATTTAGCATCCATAATTTAGCATTTAGAATTATCCCAATGCGACATTTTCTTTTCGGTGAATGTTAAAATTAAAAAAATCGTCTGACTTCCCATTGAAAAGCATTATGACCTAAAAAGAAATGTTCTATATTTTTCGAAGGAAATAAACCAAATATAACTAAAAACTATACAGCTAATTCAAGGTACTTCGCAAACATACCTACCAAAAATCAACCTAATCGGATCATTTTTGCGGCAGTTATCGCGGAACAAACAGACAAACAAACAAACGTAAACCAAAAACTTGTTGGTCTCCGCAGTGAGCCCCAACTGACTTTTTGGCAATAAATAGCAGTTAATATTATAAAAATGGAGTCAAATATTTAAATTTTAGTGTAAACGTCTGCCACACAAAAAATATTAACACATTTAAAAAATGTTCTTCATTCACTTCTTTTTTGTCTTCTTTTCATATATTTTCTTCTTCTGAAGGTGAAAGATATTGGACTAATCTTCCATAATCGGCTCACCCGTCCTATAAGTATATTTACTATATTATCTGAAATTTCTTTTACATTTGAAAGGGGTCGCGGAATCAGATTGTAGAAGATCACATGAAATTTGTACTCAGCGATTAGTAAGTTTTTGGTTCTTGAATATGAAGCAAAGGGATAAAGATATACTATTAAATAGTTTATCTGCAGTTACTTTACTATCACTAATAAAACAATTCTTGCAATGAACGAAAAAAACTTTGAAATGTCAATGGTCGTCAATGGAACATTTGCCGATTTATCTTTTTAGCATAGATAAGAAAAAAAGTACCTGAAATTTAGATGAAATAAAATTCAATTATTATAAAGTAATTTCGGCTGACGAACAGCCCTAGCCGCTAGACGTAGTGAGAAATTAAAGTTTATGTTCATTATAGGGTTTGTTTAGGCAAAAGACTAGAGAATAATGTAGTCTTGAAAATAAAAGAAATAGCAAGCCTATTTAATTTTTCGTGTTATTCTGCTCGTTAGAGAAGTGCAAAAAAAAAAAAAAAAAAAAAAAAAAAAAAAAATATATATATATCCGTTCAAGTATTCACCAAAAATATTATTCTAAAAATTTTGCATAACTAACTTTATTTATACATCAAGGAGTTTTATTGGTGAAATATCTATAATTCAGCCTACAGCAATTTGACATTATTTAATGGAACGTAGTTTAGCGCTTAATTAACATTATTTTGTAGATAACTCTGGTACATTTGTAACCATGTCATTGCAAACACTTCTAATGTTTGACTTCAAACTTGGATGTGCACTCGATTACAGAAGACTGGTAAGACATTATTTGATGCAAATTAGAGGATCATTTTTCTACCAGAATTAGTTATAGAGGTTTTTCTCTCTGCATTCATTGTAATGTTTACTTTTTACTTTCTTCTATCTTTACAAGAAGAAAGTACTGATTTTGTGAAAAAATTCAACTTCCGGTTTTATGCGGATTTAGAGGATCCTGAACACGATTTGACTGATTTTAGAAAATGTCTGTCTTTGAGTCTGTGAGTCTGTGACACTGTCTGTCAATCTTTATGTGATAAAAATTTTTTGGGCGCTCTATCTCAAAAACTGATACACAGAATTTAATAAAACTTTAGATTCAGTTAGACCCAGATATAAATTGGTGATTAGTGTTTGGTGAAAATCGCCCAATAGTCGGCGCTGCTATGCAGCATTTTTCGCGACTTCCGCAATAGCTCTATCTCAAGATCTTATGCACTTATTGTCATAAAACTTCAGATTCTGTTAGATATTGACATATATCGATTATTAATACGTTTTGTTGTAAACAGCCCAACAGGTGGCGCTGCTACACTACTTTTTTCATGATTTTCACGATAGCTATATCTCAAGAACTAATGCCAGGAATTTCATCAAACTTCAGATTCTGTTAGACCTTGATATAAATAGATGCTGGTTACGTTTTGGTATAAACAACCCAACAGGTGGCGCTGCTATGCTACTTTTTTCATGGTTTTTACGAGAGCTATATCTCAAGGACTAATCACAGATTTTCATCAAACTGCAGATTCAGTTAGATGTTGACATAAGTTTTTTCTATTAGGTTTTGATGTAAATCTCCCAAGAGATGTTATGCTACATTTTCCTGGATTTACACAATTTTAGCGATTGTCCTATTTCAAGAACTAATGCCCGGAATTTAATAAAACTTTAGATTCAGTTAGACTTTGACATAAATTGGTGCTGATTCGTTTTTGGTGTATGTGGAACTTGTATTTTATAGAAGAAAGTGTTGGAATTGGCACGTCTGACTAGTTTAGTGTGGTGACTAGAGAGCATTTTAATTTCTGCTGGTCTTAACGCCCACATTTCTCTACCAAACTCTACTATAAATGATCAAATAATGGATTTGATTTTTAATATCTCGAATTTTGTGTAACGCAGAAGATAATATAATTGTCTGAGTGAAAACGATGACTCATACACAGTGCAATATTAATATTACTTTGCCCCATATATAGCTACGATAGATATTTAAATCTTTCTTCAAGCATAACTCAAGATAGATTTCACGTATGTCATTCCAATTTTCACAGCAGTTGCCTATAGAGGTCAGAACGACACCTATATATTACCAAGAATAAATTTCAAATCGTTTCGAAATTATATTAAAAAATAGATAAAAAAGCACAATTAAAGTACATACGTCATGGAAATGTATTGCGTACGTCATTTTCACCGGCAGGAGATTTTCGTAGACGATCGGATTTCAAAAGTTCATGAAGTACATGGAGCAAAAAAATATGCATGCACTAATATTCCGTACAATAAAACATATTTCAATTTAATGAAAATGGAAAATTAATCTGGATTTTTTTATGTTTGAAAGAAACACCCTGCAATAACTTAGTATTAGAGATTTGGCGCAAATCTCACCAATAGCAGCTTTTTTATTTAGCTTGTCTAAATTAGAAATAATTCTTGATACTTCTCCATTATCCCGTCGAATACTTTTCCTAACAAAAAACTATCGCCAAACTGTAACGCCAATTAAACAAATCGAAGACTATTGCCATTGAAATCAAATAATAATAATAATAATAATAAATAAAACAAAAATTTCGGAAAAGCCCCACTCATCAAAGTATCAACAATCAGCAAGTTTAAACAATACAATTTACAATATATTAATGAAAATAGAAAAAAAAACAATCTTGGATATTTATTTATATACATTATTGCTCTTAATTATCCCTCTCGGCTGGTGAATAAACGTTTGTGTCGTCAGTTGAAACTATTTGTACGTAAATATTCATCGCAACATTCTTTCAAAGTTTTTTTTTTTTTTTAATATTAGGGCACTTCTGTTTAAGGACGCAATTGTTACTTTAATGAACGAAAAAACTAATGAAACAGTAAAACATAATGAAAAATACAGGTAAATCACGAATTACAAACCACTTAATGACATATCAAACAACTGTTTACGATTCTCAAGTCAAGTGAATTTGACACAACGATCATGCATTTTTAGCGTTAAATCCTATAGTTTGACGATAGTTTGTTGTTATGAAAAGTAGTCGACGGGATAATGAAGATGTATCAAATTCTTTGATGTTAAAAAAATGATTTATGGCATTTTTTTCTCCTTATTTTCTTTTCCTTTTTAGTATTTTAAATGTAATTACTGAGATGCATGTATTTTAAATTAAAATAGTGTATATAAATTAGTAATATAAGTATTTTTAATGTATGTATTTGAAATGAAATTAGTGAAAGATTTATACTTAAATTAACTGAATGCAATAATGTAGATGTTATGGGAACAATATTTGGTGATTCATCAACTGGTTAATGGCTGTTTAGCTTTTTTGCTTTATTTAAATATTACTGATAACGATTATTATGACAATGTATATGGGTGGTAATACCATGATATGGTTAATAAATGCATATATTTTTTCTTATAGACGCGTGTGGAGAGGTTGTGTGTTGCAGGGGCTCCCGTAAATGCAAGGCTAAGCGCCCTTCAAAGACCTGAGGGCCGAGCGCATTCGCTGGAATCCAGTTCATGAATGTCTCAACTATTGTTTTTGGTAAGCAGCATGTTTCTAGCCCACTTAGTAATTGTTTTATGAGCAATTATTAAAATTGCTCATTACTGTACTTATTCTGTTTGTCATGCATTTTAATTGTATCTTTTGTTTTCTGCCTTTTGATTGCTTAAATCTTATTGTAACTTTATTTTCTTAGTGTTATTATTGTTCTAAAAATTTTTCTCTTTCCACTGATGTTAAACTTTAGTTTCTTTTTTATTAATTTTGCCTTTTATGAAAGTTTTTAATTATTCTCTTGCCCACATGGTACCTCTCTGAATTGCATCTTTTGGGGCTCTGGGGATATATATTAAGATATATATTCCTACTATTTTGTACAATCATCCTAGGGGTCTGCCACTTGGCATCACGGGTTAGAGAGGCCATGTGTTAAGTTTTAGTCTGCAGTTACTTCAGTTGGAGCTGGAACAATGGCCGGCGTTGTTGGCCAGGACCAAAGTAGAGGTCCGCTTGATTGGGTTTTGTAATTACTAATTAATCTAATTTATCTAATGAAGGTACTTTAACTTTTTTCAGATGTTCCCAACTTTCCACTTTAATTCCAATACTTAGAGTTTTTCATCGACTTAGGACATAGAATATTTTTAACCTTTTTAGCACCCAATTAAATAACTTGTTTTTCTACATCAATTCAGTATTTTAGTAAAACTTAGTCTTTTTCCATATCATTTTAATTTATTTTTCTTAGTCATTTTCATGATCTGGACTCTAAACTTTTTTGATGCAAATTTTAAATATTTGATTTTTCTTGTATTTTATTTGTTTTACTGCACAATTGTATGACTTAGTCTTATTTTTCAACTTTTTCTAAATTTCTTTAGTGGAACTTTGCCGTATTTTCACACTTTTTCAAAAATTTAAAAATTTTCTCTCAAGTCACCCATAATTTGTTGATCATCTAATTAACTTAATTAAATTCACCTCTCCAAATATTTTCTTAAAATTCAAACTTTTTTTCCGAGTACGGCGATTGCCATCCACCGGGTTTCGGGAACTTCTAGCCGTCCCTACCGTCGACCTCGATGGGTGCGTCGTACAACGGAACATCAACTTTCAAACTTCAAACACAGATAATAATTAAACTATTCAGTCAAAATTCCCATAAACTGGTTTTCTTTCAATTTAAACAATATTTAATCACTTCCCCTATCCAAAACTATTCTTTTCATATTCTAATTTTTCCACGGTTTTAGCGTTTTTTTGCACTTATCAAACTTTTTAAATATTTCAATTTTCGCACACACATTTTCCCTGCAAACTGGTTTTTATTTTAAGCATATTTTTCGCATTACACACCAAAAATTTTAAAACATTTCTATGTTTTTTTTATCAGTTTTATCACACTTTTAATTTTTAATGTTTACCTTTTTCACCACCTCGAAAATATGGCTGAGTTCTATTTATTTACGTTAATTTTCACTTTTTATCTTCTTTTATTATGTTTTCTAACACCTCATAAAAGTATAACATTTTAACTTCATTTTAAATTTTTCAAGTTTGTTGATTTTTTGTCAAAGTCTTTAATGTTTCAAATTCCGTCCAAGTCCAAACCCCTCTGCAAATTTCCTTAAGACATTAGCACACGGGAACAGCGGACTCTGGTGAAATTTTTGACATTTCATGTTATTTCGTTAGAGTTCCGTTCTGCACACCTAACTCAACTTTAACGTTTACATCACACAATTCGGACTTCTTATTTTCGACAAAAAATAACATTGTCATTTTTCACCCAATTTTTAAAACTGAACACCTAACTCAAATAAACTTTAACCTTTCTACACTCCAATTGGACTCTAACAAATTTTTGACAAAAAAAAAAAAAAAAAAAAAAAAAATAACTGTCATTTTTCACCCAATTTTTAAAACTGAACACCTAACTCAAATAAAACTTTAACATTTCTACACTCCAATTGGACTCTAAAAAATTTTCGACAAAAAAATAACTTTGTCATTTTTCACCATTTTTTTTTTTTTTTTTTTTTTTTTTTAACAAATTTTCGACAAAAAATAACTCATTTTTCACCCAATTTTTAAAACCGAACACCTAACTCAAATAAAGCATTTTCATCACACAATTCGGACTTTAACCTATTTTTGACAAAAAAATAACTGTTAAAACTGAACACCTAACCCAAATAACACTTAAACATTTTCATCACACAACAAAAAATAACTTTGTCATTTTCACCCTTTTTTTATTTATTTATTTATTTTTTTTTTTTAACTGAACACCTAACTCAAATAAAACTTTAACATTTCTACACTCCAATTGGACTCTAACAAATTTTCGACAAAAAAATAACTTTGTCATTTTTCACCCAATTTTTAAAACTGAACACCTAACTCAAATAAATCTTAACATTTCTACACTCCAATTGGACTCTAAAAAATTTTCGACAAAAAAAAAAAAAATAACTGTCATTTTTCACCCTTTTTTTATTTATTTATTTTATTTATTTTTTTTTTTAACTGAACACCTAACTCAAATAAAACTTTAACATTTCTACACTCCAATTGGACTCTAACAAATTTTCGACAAAAAAATAACTTTGTCATTTTCACCAAATTTTTAAAACTGAACACCTAACTTAAATAAATTTTAACATTTCTACACTCCAATTGGACTGAAAAAAAATTTTCGACAAAAAAATAACTGTCATATTTCACCTTTTTTTTTTTTTAACTGAACACCTAACTCAAATAAACTTTAACATTTCTACACTCCAATTGGACTCTAACAATTTTCGACAAAAAATAACTGTCATTTTTCACCCAATTTTTAAAACCGAACACCTAACTCAAATAAAACTTTAACATTTTCATCACACAATTCGGACTTTAACCTATTTTTGACAAAAAAAAAAAAAATAACTGTCATTTTTCACCTTTTTTTTTTTTTTTTTTTTTTTTTTTTTTTTTTTTTTTTAACTGAACACCTAACTCAATTAAACTTTAACATTTCTACACTCCAATTGGACTCTAACTAATTCTTCACAAAATAACTTCGTCATTTTTCACCATTTTTTAGAACTGAACATTTAACTCAAATTAACTTTAACTCTTTTTAGTACGCAAAATACTTTCGAGTGGGCACTCTGCGGGCATGCGTCTTGCTGGTGCTGGCTCTGTTCCAGCCCCTTCTTTTCAGCTTTCCCCATTCTTTCCGTGACCTCTTTTTCCTATTAGTAGTGCATGGCAAACACCCCAAAAATTCTCGTCACTCACCTTCTCTCATTAGAAACATGCTGCAAGCCTATGGAGACATCATGGACAGGAAGAGTGTTGCCCGTGCCCAAGGGTCTGTAGTCTATTTTACTTCATCTCAAAATTTTTCCACAGCTAGCATGAGCCACACTCCTAAAAGCAACACCAAAAATAACAAAGGTTCTAGAATGTCACGCAAGGATTCCTTTCCCACCTTCAAAATACCTTCGGTCGAAGCTCCGTCAAGCACTGGCGAAGACACAGATGACCAGTTGAGAGTCTCACTAAAATCAAAACATCATCATATGAGCAATTCCTCCCTCTACAAGGAGGAGAAGGAAGACGTTACTATTGCTAAACTCACCAACAAAGCCAGGGGAATCCTCATACAGATAGCAGGTAGACTAGAAAGAAATTGTCAGCCAGAAAAACAAAGTCTACCATCACTCAAAACAATTCTAAATCACGTAGATCAAATAGACACACACACCCTAAGAGAAATGCTAGCACTCCAAAATGAGATCACAACACTGACAGAACGGGTTCGATGCCTGGAAGAACATCTAGAAGTCTCACAACAGAACTATCAGCAATTAATGCAGAAGCTCCCCAACACAGCCGAAATCATTGATGCAGTCCAAAACACCATCAGCAAGAAAACACCGGCCACAACAGACAACACACCAGCACTACAAGATGAAAGCATAAAGCCCACATCCAGCCAAGCGCACACACAGCAATGCAAGAAGAAACTCCGCAACAACGCCATTAGACACACACTCATAATAAAAGGAAAAGAAGACATCACATGTAATGATATTGATAAAACCCTACAACAAAACACATATATATCTCCAATTCAGCCAAACAACATCTCAAGAAAAAGAAACTGCATCGAAGTAGAATGCAACACTATCAACGATCTCAACACACTGAAAAACGACATACACCGACATCAAGATCTTAATAAAACACTACAAGCAGTCCCAAAAACACTTCCACAGCAGAAAATGATCCTCCTGAATGTACCGACACACACACCAGAAGAAACCATTAAAGCAGCAATAACAACAACATTTGAAATAACCGAAGAAGAAATAAACATCCTGAAAACACTTCAAAATAGAAGAAATGATGCTGCAAAAGACCTCATCCTTCTAATTCCTAAGACACTAGGGCACTCAATTATAGAGGATGGAGGCCTCATCATTGGCTTCAAATCCTACTTCCTGAAACCACACACCACCGTACCACGCTGCAGACGCTGCCAGTCACTAAAGCACACCGAAAAACACTGCAAGAGTGAGCTACCAACATGTGCCAACTGCGCGGAAAATCATGATGATTCCAACTGCTCCAAACCACCCTGCTGCATAAACTGCCATGATCACAACAAGAAAGAAAGAACCCACTTCAACACACAGCATCAGGCATCTGACTCGACCTGCACAGTGTACAGAAGACTCTACAAATTTTTCAGACGCCAACTTGACGAGGAATTCACCCCAACATCATCTTACACTACATCAGCACCACAGTCACATCAGCAGCCACCAACACTCCACCGACAACAGTTTGCACACAACAACCAACAGAGACGTACCCAGTACATCGACACTTCAAACAATCGTGAGCCACCGCGAAGAAACCATTCTCACATGTATGAACCATATTAGCTCACCACTCTACCACCTCCACATCAAACTATATCATCATCTGCTTTCACCGCCCGTACGTGGTCTCAGCGCATTTGGTGTGGCGCTCCTTGTCGCGTGGGGATCACATACGGGTCACTGCAATCACCTGGTGTATTCGTACTCGAACTGTTACATCTGGTACAGTCGTACCCCCGAACTGCACATCACCCCCTTCACCTTGTCTGTCGCTGCATGTCGCGTGGTGACGCTGGTCACAGCGACAGACTTTTGTTTTGTAATTTTTTTTTTCTTTTTTTTTTTTTTGTCTGTCTTTAGTTTCTGCCGCCTGTCACGTGGGGCTTTGCCCGGCAGGATTTTGTACTGCCACGTTTAATCCCTGCGTGCCGGGGAGCTAGCCGGGGAAGACATTAAACGCTCAACGGCTGGGTTCGCCCTCAGCCGAGTGGTCTTCCTCAGGCATTAAAATTAAAATAAATGCATATATACCGGAACTATTTATTTATATCATTTTGTCAATAGACGATTTCTTTCTTTTAAAGATAAATTTATTCCTGAAGCTTAAATGTGTTGAATTAAGTTTTTATCTCTTCTTCATCACGATAATGTTTTCACCATCTGTTCATATTAAATATATTTATTAGGACTTCCCTCAAAGGGATTAGTCTGAGGGATATTACTGAGAAAATAAGGTTAACAATTACGATATAATGAAAAAGAGCAAAATAAATGATAGAACTACAATATATCATATATAAATTCATAGACACTGTTAAAAAAATAGAAGAGAAGTACCGTTCATCAGGTTTATTTTCATAATTCTTTTTTATAACATTTGGCAAAAAATCTCATTTTCTTAAGCGCGAATTGCACAAAACTTAAAAAATAAAAAACGCGGGATCTTTTAAAATGTCAAAATTTTTAAAGATGCGTAATCGGATTTGCAGCCAACAGCGTATTTTAACAAGCGTTATTTAACGCAAGTTTAATTTTATTGCTGAAACATTTTCTTTGTGACAAATATTTACATTTGAATTTAAAATTTTTCCTCTTGTTTATATAACTATTACTTGTATAACTATTTATAGAAACTCGTACACTTCAACCACATTGATAACATGCTTTGCTACAAACCCGATTGCAAAACTATAGCCTAAGTTCGTATTAAAGTATATAAAAAAATCTTTCGATGACTTCTGTAACAATACATTTTACATTAAATCTCTATATCGGCGAAATTGGAAAAAATATATATTTCGAAGTTAAGCCTAACAGATACTTCTTGATTTTTTTCCAAGAGGCTCTACTACCTGCACCTTTACTGCGCCAATCCCCAGACTTTTCTTTTGCCTGTATGTCTGTCTCTTTCTACAATCTGTCTGTTTCCCTATCCGTTCTTCTACCCGTCTCCCTACCCGATTGTCTGTCTCTCTACACGTCTCCGTACCTTTCTGTATATTTCTCTACCGGTTTCGCTACCCGCCCATCTGTTTCTCTAATCGTCTGTCTACCTGTCTGTTTACTCGTCTAACTACTTGTATGTCTAGCCGTGTCTATATCCACTTCTCTAACCACCTGTCTATCCGTCTCACTACTCGTCTATCTGTCTCTCTACCCGTCTGGCTACACGCCTCTCAATCCATTTCCGTACCCATCTGTCTACTGTCTCTTTACTCGTCTGTATACCTGTCTCACTATCAGTCTGTCTTTCTACCCGACTCTTTACTCATCTCGCTACCCATCTCGCTATCCGTCTCTCTATCTGTCTTGCTTCCCGTTTCACTACCTGTCTCTCTACCCATCTGTGTGTCTCTCTACCCGTCTCGCTACCAATCTCATTATCCATCTATCTATCAATCTCATTGCCCGTCTGTCTTCCCGTCTCGCTACCAATCTCATTATCCATCTATCTACTAATCTCATTGCCCGTGTCCATACCAATCTCATTATCCAACTGTCTACCAGTCTCACTACCCATCTGTCTACTCGTCACTCGACATGTCTGTCTGTCTATATAACTTTCTCTCAACCCATCCGTCGTCAAATCGTCTCATTTCTCTACCCGTCTCTGTATTAGATATATGCACATTGGTAAATGCATGATTATGACAATAAATGCATTACTAAAAGATTTAAAACTAAAATAAATATACAAAAAAGTTACAAATTCAAATTTATTTTTTGCTTAAGATTTAGGCCTTGATACAAGGATTCCGGAGCATTTTTTGTTTTACCTCTATCTTAAAAAATGCCCGAGCTAGAGCAATTTGAAATTCTAGGGTGGCTGACATTTTGAAACAAGACAGCACATTACAATAAAAAGAAAACTGCCAGTTAAACTGATGGCATTGAGATCACAGTCTATTCACACTAATTGTATATTATACTCTTATTTCAAAGAATTTGAAATAAGCGCCTCGAAAATTAAAGAAATCGACAATATATTAAGTGGGATTATCCCCTCATCCCCCCAGCCTTATAGTTAACATAATTAACCAATGAACCTCAAAAACTAATCAGGGAAGCGCCTTATTACAATAAACATATATACAAAATTTGAAGCAAATCGGATAATTCTGCATGAAAAACCAATTTATCTAAATTAAGGGGGGATTAGCCCCGCCCCCCCAGTTTCCACTTTTATATTTAACCAATGAACCCCCAACACTAATCAGGAAAGCGCCTTATAACAATGAGCTTATATACAAAATTTGAAGAAAATTGGATAATTCTGAATGAAAAACCCATTTATCTAAATTAAGTGGGGGTCAGCCCCCCGTTTACCCCCTTTACGTAACCAATGAACCCACAAAACTAATTAGGGAAGCATCTTATCACAATGAGCCGATATACATAATTAAAAAAAATGGATAATTCTGCATTAAAACCCATTTATTTAAATTAAGGGGGGTTAGCCCCCCATTTCCTCCTTTATACTTGACCAATGAATCCCCAAAACTAATCAGGGAAGCGCCTTATCACATTGAATCTATAAACAAAATATGAAGTAAAACTGTTATTTCTATCAAGAATTATCGCGTTACGTACATACAAACGTACATACAGAACGGGCGGGCACATTAGCTCTCAGGCTTTGATAGCCTGTGAGCTAAAAAACCAACGATTAATTTATGGGTTTTCGTGAACGCGACTTCTCGCAAATTATTATCTTTCATTGTTGCAATCATTTTCGAAATCATAAGCATGAAACTTTATATTAATATCCGTTAGCGCTAAATTCTGGCCAAACTTGGCGACACTTGGTGAAATATCGCCAAATTTGGTGACCAATATAAGTCTTAATAAATGAAGCCAACTTGGCTATAGTTGACTAATTTGGCAAATTTCTTATTCAAATTCAGTGTTAACGATTCTTCTGAAATCGGGTTCTTTGCATTTTAGCTTGTTGTTTCGAGTAACATTAGCTAAAATTTTAAAACGAAGATGTAGGAAAGCTACCTTTTCCTCCCGGTACAGGCCAGGCCGACTTAATGAAACAATTATATTATAACCACCCATCGTACAAGAAAAATAGATAACATTCTGCATTCAAAAGGAAAAGTCTCATATCCTGTGCCGGAAGATTTGACGAGTTCTTTTTTGTTGATAAGTGTTTCGATGTGGTTGTTGCGATCTTCAGTCTGTGTCTTACTTTTTCTAAATGTTATTTTTTGCAGATTATATGAAAAATTATGTAAATGTATTTTTTGTAAATATTTTTCTAGGGAAGATTTCCATATCCTGTGCTGGTTGGCGCGATTGGCAAAAAATTCCAAAATGACGCCAAAAGGGGTGTTGACATCACGTAGATAAAGTCCATTTCAGTAGTTAAAAAAGCAACCCCAAAGGTTGAAGATCGCAACTACCACATCAAACATTTATCGCCAAAAACAACTCGCAAAACCTACAAGCACAGGTTATGAAACTCTTCCTTTTTTCTATTTTGTATATATATATTTTTTAAATTGTAATGGCAGTTGGGAATGAGATTTTTACCTTTTTATCTATGCTTTCGGAAATATTAAAAAAAATAAAAAATATTTTTATCAAGCATATAATGTTTTGCCTTTTTTTACGGGTTGGGTTGGATTGATTATTGACGGCCAATTATCTACACTAGGGATATAGGCCCGGGGGAAGTGCCCTCCGTGGGGGGTCTTTCTAAGGGAACCTAATCCGTATTTACGCATGGATAAATCCACGGCTTGAAGAAAACCACGAAAACTCCGAACGATTAGGCCGACGGGCGCGATTGGGATCGAACCCAGCACTTCCCGTCTACCAGCTTCGAGAGCACAAACACTCAGCCACTAGTGGGGCCCTTTTTTTTACGGACTTTTTATACCTCCATTTTAAGATTTTAACTGTTATTTATATCAGATATTTCTTTCTTGAGATTCCCACAAGTTATTTTCGGTAAGTTTTTTGTCCGTTTATTGTTTACAATTTGCCAAAATGACACTAACAATTATTTATCACAAAAATGCCTCTTAGGTTTGTTAAATATGCTTGTTTACGTATTTTCATAACTTATTAAAATATCGAACATGGTTATAAAATTTTGTTTTAGCATAGTACGTAATTTTTTAAGATGCAAAAACATGGTTTAATAAACGTATATTTATAAATATTCCAAAAACATGTTTTTCCGCTCTATTGAAAAAATTGGTATGCTGCTAGAACAGCCTTTTGGCACTATTTTTAATTTTTACGGAATTTTTCCCCATTCAGATACACAGGCAAGGTTGGTCTCAAACAAGTTTAGCAACAATATTGTTTTAGCCCCATAAGAATTACAATAATGATTAATGATATTAAATCCTCCGATTGCTTTTGGGTCCGATTACGGAAGTTTGACCTAGAAAAAAACTGCAGAAGAAGTTTCCTACATTTGTTTCGAATGAAGCTCAGTCAACAAGGTATCTCTCTATATTAAAAAAAAAGTAACCACCGTAGCCGCCGCCGCCGCTGCCGTTGTCACTCAAGATTTTGTGCCTTGATGTCTTTCTGGACTAATATCCAGAAAACTATTGCATATAAAAATTTAAAAATTGGTAGTTTTATAAAGAAATGTTCGATAAAAACACTGAAGCAGACAGTTTTTAAATCTAAGAATTATTTAAAGAGATATTTAATATTAAATTTGGTCAAAATAGTTTTCTTAAAAAGGTTTTATAGGAACGAAATGTATGCACAGGAATCTAACAAAAATTTATAAGGATATAGTTGACAAGATTGCGGTGTGCATACTGCAATTATTAGGTGCGTTCGTAATTATATAAATACGTAGCACCTATAGTCGTCGTTTGGTCCGTCCATCCGTCTGTCTGTCTGTCTGTCTGTCCGTCTGTCTGTCCGTCCGTCTGTCTGTCTGTCCGCATATAACAACGCAAAAACTACCCAACCAAATGGTTTGCAATTTACAATATATTATCTTTGCAGAATTTTGTCGAGACATTTCAAATTTTATTAAAATCGAATCAAAACTTTAGGAGATATTAATAAAAATATTTATTAAGAAATTTGATTTTTTTTTAAATCGGTGCTTTTTAGGTGCGTTCGTAATTATATAAATACGTAGCACCTATAGTCGTCGTTTGGTCCGTCCGTCTGTCCGTCCGTCTGTCTGTCTGTCTGTCCGTCTGTCTGTCTGTCCGCATATAACAACGCAAAAACTACCCAACCAAATGGTTTGCAATTTAAAATATATTATCTTTGCAGAATTTTGTCGAGACATTTCAAATTTTATTAAAATCGAATCAAAACTTTAGGAGATATTAATAAAAATATTTATTAAGAAATTTGAATTTTTTTTTTTAAATCGGTGCTTTTTAGGTGCGTTCGTAATTATATAAATACGTAGCACCTATAGTCGTCGTTTGGTCCGTCCGTCTGTCTGTCTGTCCGTCCGTCTGTCTGTCTGTCCGTCCGTCTGTCTGTCTGTCCGCATATAACAACGCAAAAACTACCCAACCAAATGGTTTGCAATTTGAAATATATTATCTTTGCATAAATTTGTCGAGACATTTCAAATTTTATCAAAATCGAATCAAAACTTTAGGAGATATTAATAAAAATATTTATTAAGAAATTTGATTTTTTTTTTAAATCGGTGCTTTTTTGTTATATGAGCTTCCGATGGATGTTAAATCGTCAAGCGACCGAGATACTTATTTTATTACAGAAATTAATCTGCAGACGATATAATTCATTTCACAGAATTAAAAATCATCAAGATCTGAATATTTATATAACTAGCTGATACATATATATCTGAATATTTATATAACTAGTTAAGATATTTGTATGAACAGTGTCATAAAATATATACTTAACTAGCTGTTTAACCCGTTCTACGCACGGGATATCATGAATTTAATTCTAAAACGTGCGTACGAACGCACCTCGTTTGTAACGTTTGACGTACAATTTCCAACTTGTTTTTTAAATCTGATAAATTTTTTGAGGTTATATTTCAATTTTTTACTCAAAATTTTCATTATTTTTATGAAGATTTATTTTAGATTTCATAAAATCCATTATTTGAATTGTTGCCAATTTGTAAAACAGCGCACATAATAAAATTCCCTTTCAATTAAGAAATATATTTACACGTGACTATTAAAAACAGAAATAATGCTTTAAAATAATAATTAAATGATCCCGTGTTAAAAGCAGTAAATGTAGAAAATTCCGTAATAAAAAATATACTTGCGCGTGAATATTAAAAAGAGAAATAATTGACGCTTTTAGTCTTGACGTCAATCATGACGTTTCTTGGATACTGATTCCAGACAAACGGTTGCTATGTGGTATTTTCTATTATATTTTATATATGTTGATCTTATAGCTATATCTCACGGTAAAGTGTTTCAATACATTATATGCAGCGGTAATTTTTTTTATGATTTATATTTAATAACAAATGAAACATAGCAACCGTTTGTTTGGAGCGTCCAACCAAAGCGTCATCACTGACGTCACACTGAAAGCGTCTATTAAATTATTACGCGTTTTCAAAGCATTAAGTAGGGAAACTTACGTCATATTTAAAATGCTCAAATAACAAAATTTCGAAACAAGTTTCAATTAAAAGATATATTTACACGATAAAATAATTTATTTCGACAAATCTTTTACCTAAATTTTTCATTATGTTTTATTGATTTATTAATTATGTCATTAATTAAAATAACAATTGCATCCTTAAACGGCAGTGCCATGATACTAAAAAAAGAAAAAGCTTTGAAAAATGTTGCGATGAACAGTTACATACAATAGGTCAGTTTCAACTGACGACGTCACAAATATTTATGGCACAGATGTCATATACGCTCCACGTTGGCGCAATTTTTTCACCCGCCAATTTGGCGAAAACTTTGTTTTTGAATATTAGTTACGAATAGCATGCAATTTTTTATTTCAATATAAAAATAAAATAACGTAATAAGTGAAATAGCTTCTATTATTGTAAACAAGTTGGAAATTGTACGTCGAACGTGACAAACGAGGTGCGTCCGTACTGTAGCTAGTTATATAAATATTCAGACTTAGATGATTTTTAATTCTGTGAAATGAATTATATCGTCTTCAGATTAATTTCTGTAATAAAATAAGTGTCTCGGTCGCTTGACGATATAATATCCATCGGAAGCTCCTCTAACAAGAAAGCACCGATTTAAAAAAAAATTCAAATTTCTTAATAAATATTTTTATTAATATCTCCTAAAGTTTTGATTCGATTTTAATAAAATTTGAAATGTCTCGACAAAATTCAGCAAAGATAATATATCTTAAATCTCAAACCATTCGGTGGGTAGTTTTTGCGTTGTTATATGCGGACGAACGGACGGACGGACAGACGGACGGACCAAGCGACGACGATAGGTGCTACGTATTTATATAATTACGAACGCACCTAAAAAGGAAATAAAAATAAATAAATAATAATTTGATATAAATAAATGTTGATATACATAATAAAAAATATTTATAGAATTCAAATAAAAAATAAAAGTAAATAAACACCAATTTTGTTTTCGCCAAATTGGCGGGGAAAAAATCGAGCCAACGTGGTACGTATATGACATCTGTGCCACATTTATTCACTAGCCGAGAGGGATAATTAAGAAAAACAATGTAAATAAATTTCCAAGATTATTTTTTTGTCTGTTTTCATTAATATATTGTAAATTTTATTGTTTAAACTTGATAGTTGACACTGTGAGGGTTTTGATAGTGGGTTTTTTTTCTGAATTTCTTGTATTTTATTTTTTTATTTTTATTTTTATTTTATTTTATTTATTTATTTACCAAGTCTCTATAGCATAGTTTTAAAATTATACGATGCAGCGACATTGTTTACTTAACCATTTTACACAAGTTAATTTTTAAATGTTAATCGATCTTATTTAATCAATCTGGAAAACAGTTGTTAGATGTTTCGACAGCAGTTGATTTGACCTTAAAATCCTTCAGTCAAAGGAAAATAAATGGAAAACCGGTTGCAGCAGATCGCCACTGGTCGTTTACTTATAATACAATCTTCCGTATTCGTTTTACAGTTGATCAAATCAGATTTTTTTAAATCATGCGGTTTCAGAACGGGGGTTGGCAAGCGTAGCTCGTAGGGGGCATAGCCCCCTAGTTAATTAATAAAATAAACATGCAGGCAAAAGTTTGAATTCAAATGTATAAATTTGGATCCCCCCTTCCTCCAAAAAAAGGGTTACACTAATGAATTTAAAATGGCGTTAAGCCACGCTTTCTGACATAACCAATTGTATGCAAACCCGATTACGAAACTTTCGCTTACCTTAATAACATGTATCTAATAGCCCTGAGGAAACTTCCCAGTTATACGGACCTTGAGACTTTTTTAAAAAGCTTGTTGCAATTCGGGTTTAAGAAGTTGAGATTTATTGCCAAATGATATAAACAACTATGAAAATAAAACTGATGAGTTATTATGTTGGTTTATGTATGGATTTAAAAAACTTGCATCTGATTACACTTATTAGATAAATTACTTCTGTTTGCATTTAACAACAGATAAACGGCTTCTGCATATTAAATGAATTGTGTAAATATTCGGAAGAGGTGGTGAGAGGTATAGAAAACACATGGATTGACAGACAGGTAGTGAGATGGATAGAGAAACGAGTAGCAGCATAGATAGACTAACGGGTAGCGAAACGAATAGACAGACGGGTAGAGAGACGAGTAGCGACATCGGTAGACAGGCTTCTAGAGAGAAATTTGCGAGACGGGTAGCGTGGTGGATAAAGAAACGGGTAGCGAAATGAGTACAGAGACGATTTGATGGATAGGTTGAGAGAAGGGTAAACAGACAGACAGACGTATCAAGAGACGGGTAGACAGATGGGTAATCAAACTGGTAGACAGATGGATAATGAGATTGGTATGGACACGAGTAAAGGGACACACAGATGGGTAGAGAGACGAATAGTGAAACGAGAAGACAGACAGGCAATTGGATTGGTAGATAGATGGATGATGAGATTGGTATCGGGGCACACAGATAGGAGGAGAGACGGGTAGTGAAACGGGAAGCAAGAGAGGTAGAGAGACGGAAAGCGAGATGGGTAGCGATATGGGTAAAAAAGTCGGGTAGAAAAACAGACTGATAGTGATGAGACGGTTATACAGACGATTAAAGAGACAGAAGCAGATAGGTACGGAGACGGGTTGAGAAGAGTGTAGCCAGACGTCTAGAGACACAGATAGACAAGTAGTGAGACAGATAGACAGGTGGGTAGCGACGTGGATAGAGACACGGCTAGACATACGAGTAGTTAGACGGACAAACAAACGGGTAGACAGACGGTTAAACAACCAGATGGGTGGGTAGCGAGACCGATAAATATACAGAAAGGTACGGAGACGTGTAGAGGGGCAAACAATCGGGTAGGGAGACGGGTAGAAGAACGGATAGGGAAACAGAGAGATTGTAGAAAGAGACAAACAGACAGACAAAAGAAAAGACTGGGGATTGTCGCAGTAAAGGTGTAGGGGGTAGAGCGTCCTATAAAATGATCAAGAAGTATTTGTTAGGCTTAACTTTGAAATATATATATTTTTTTCAATTTTGCCGATATGGAGATTTCATGTAATTTCTATTTTTCAGAAGTCTTCGAAAGATTTTTTTATATACTTTAACGAGCAGGGAAGAATTCGGTCAAAATTAGAAGCTCGGTCAAAATTAAATTTGAGTTCAAATATCATGACCCATGACCAAAATGACCCACTAATCAAATTTTCTCAAACATGTGACCTAGCCCAACAGTCTTCTCGTGTCCAAAAAATCATAGGATGCAAAATTTAGTGTAAATAGTCTGAGCCGTTTTTAAGATAAAATAGCTTGATTCCTAATGACCCATGACCAAAATGACACACTAATTGAATTTTCTCGAACATGTGACCTAGCCCAACAGTCTTCTCGTGCCCGAGAACCATAGGATGCAAAACGTAGTGTAAATAGTCTGAGCAGTTTTTAAGATAAAATAGCTTGACCCATAATGACCCATGAACAAAATGACTCACGAATTGAATTTTCTCGAACATGGGACCCAGCTCAACAGTCTTCTCGTGTCCAAAAACCATAAGATGCAAAATTGAGTGTAAACAGTCTGAGCCGTTTTTAAGATAAAATAGCTTGACCCCTAATGACCCACTAATTGAATTTTCTCGAACATGTGACCTAGCCCAACAGTCTTCACGTGCCCGAAAACCATAGGATGCAAAACTTAGTGTAAATTGTCTGAGCAGTTTTTAAGATAAAAAAGCTTGACCCATAATGACCCATGACCAAAATGACCCACTAATTGAATTTTCTCGAACATGTGACCTAGCCCAACAGTCTTCTCGTGCCCGAAAACCATAGGATGCAAAATTTAGTGTAAGTAGTCTGAGCCGCTTTTTAGATAAAATAGCTTGACCCATAATGACCCATGACCAAAATGACCCACTAATCGAATTTTCTCGGACATGTGACCTGGCCCAATGATTTTCTCGTGCCCGAAACTGGTAGGATACAAAATTTAATCAAAATCGTTAGAGCCGTTTTATAGATAAAATTAATTTGACCCGCGTTGACCCAAAAATGACCCACTAATCTAAAGTTCTCGAACATGTGACCCAGCCCAATAGACTTCTCGTGCCCGAAAAGGGTCGGATACAAAATATCGTCAAAATCGTTTGAACCGTTTTTTAGATACAATTAGCTTGACCATGACCCAAAATGACCCAAAATGACCCACTAATCGAATTTTCTCGAACATGTGACCTAGCCCAATTGTTTTCTGCTGCCTCAAAACGGTAGGATGCAAAATTTTGTCAAAATCGTTAGAGCCGTTTTTAATATAAAATTTGCATAACCACACACACACACAAGATTTGCTCGTATTAGAATATATGATAGAAACTTAGGCTACAGTTTTGCAATCGGGTTTTGATAAGCATGTTATCAATGTGGTTGAAGTGTATGAGTTTTTATAAATAGTTATACAAATAATAGTTATATAAACAAGGAGGACAAATTTTAAATTCAAATGTAAATATTTGTCACAAAGAAAATGTTGCAGCAATAAAATAAAATTTGCGTTAAATAACGCTTGCTAAAATCTAAAATACTCTATTGGCTGCAAATTCGATTACGTAACTTTAAAAATCTTGACGTTTTAAAAGATCCGGCGTTTTTTATTTTTTAAGTTTTGCGCAATTCGCGCTTAAGAAAATGAAATTTTTTGCCAAATGTTATAAAAAAGAATTAAGAAAACAAACATGATGAACGGTACTTCGCTTCGATTTTTTTTAACAGTGTCAATGAATTTATATATGATATTTTGTAATTCTATCATTTAATTTGCTCTTTTTCATAATATCGTAATTGTTAACCTTATGTTCTCAGCAATATCATTCAGACTAATCCCTTTGAGGGAAGTCCTAGTAAATACACTATATTGCCAAAGGTGACCGGTCACTTGCGATTTTACACGTTTTGTTAACTATCTAGAAAAATACATGAGGAATTAACGTGAAACTGCAGGTGCGTAAACAGTATAGTATAGGTTATATATTTCCGCGAAGATTTTTTCACAAAAACCCATAGGGGACTGTCAACAAATTGAAAAAAACGAATATATTTTGGATAACCCTGTAAAAACTAATGTAGGAAAGGTGTTCAAACACGAGATTATTAATAAGTGGCTTATTGTAATATACTGTGTTCCTTTGTATGAGGATAGCATGTATATTCGTAGAGAACTTATGTTTTTTATAAAAACAGTTCCAAATTTCGCCTAGTTTTTTGCTTGTAATTTGCAGAGTTCTTAATATAAAAAAAAGTTCTTTTCAGAAAATATGACAAGCAACATGGTACACAATACTCTGCAATCAGAATTAAAAAATTAAAAAATTGGATGAAAAATGAGCAGGTTTACTAAAAAATGTTTCACTGCGCATGCGCGAATGCAATCAAAATATAATATGCATAATGTGTTAGCTAAGTATATAGAGCAACTTCTGTGAAAGTCTCAAAATCATAGCTTGAAAATTCTGAAAATTATCGTCGATAAAATAAGCTCAAAATTCGTTGTTCCCAAAAGGAAGCAAAAATATGAGGGGTTGTATCCAAATACAGCAGTACGTGCAACATTGTGTAAGCTATCTTGGCACTAATTAACAGATATTTGATACAACCCCTTTCTTTTTGCTTCTTTTTGGGAACAACGGATTTCGAGCTTATTCTATCGACGATAATTTTCAGAATTTTCAAGCTATGATTTTGAGACTTTCACAAAAGTTGCACTACATACTTAGCTAATACATTATGTATATTATATTTTGATTGCATTCGCGCATGCCCAGTGAAACCTTTTTTAGTAAACCTGCTCATTTTTCATCCAATTTTTATTATTTTTTAATTATGATTGCAGAGTATTATGTACAATGTTGTTTGTCATATTTTCTGAAAAGAACTTTTTTTATATTAAGAACTCTGCAAATTACAAGCAAAAAACTAGGCGAAATTTTGGACTGTTTTTATAAAAACCTTAATTTCTCTACAAGTATATATGCTATCCTCATAAAAATGAACACAGTGTATTACAATAAGCCATTTATTAATAATCTCGAGTTTGAATGTCTTTGCTACATTAGTTTTTACAGGGTTATCCGAAAGATATTCGTTCTTTTTCAATTTGTTCGCATTCCCCTATGGGGTTTCGTGAAAAAATCTTCGTGGAAATATATAACCTATACTATACTGTTTACACACCTGCAGTTTCAGGTTAATTACTCATGTATTTTTCTAGATAGTTAACAAAACGTCTAAAATCGCAAGTGACTGGTCACCTTTTGCAATATAGTGTATATTTAATGTGAACAGATGGTGAAAACATTATCGTGATGAAGAAGAAATAAAAACTTAATTCAACACATTTAAGCTTCAGGAATAAATTTATCTTAAAAAGAAAGAAATCGTCTATTGACAAATTGATATAAATAAATAGTTCCATTGCAGCTTTTTAAAATTTTACATTCAGCCAAGGAGGTAAAACAAATACCAAATTAATCTCCCTGCATTTAACTACAGAAAGTTTGCTCCCTAATAACAAAAAAGGAATAAAGAAGAAACACAGATTTTCAACTATTTCCATATGATGGCGATTAAAACATTTCACACCGGCGTTAAAAAAAAGTTTTAGCAAGTAAAATTACATTTTTGTAAGCCTTTATTTTAATTCTTAACTATAAAATGCTTTTGATTGAATTCGTCGAAACGACGCTATTTTCCATAAGTTCACACAAATGACGCCATTTGTCTTCCATGAGCTCCAAAATTAAAAGCGAAATCTTAGAAGAACAAAATGTTTTTGACAAACTAAGTTATTGAAAATGTACATTTTTATTGATAGAGATTTTGATTTAAATGTAAATATGACTTATTATTTGAAATATTGCATTTAATAAAATTAATATTATAATTGCCTTCTAAATTTATAATAAAGTTAGATTTAATTTCCCGCCCAAAGAATCGAATGATCTTATGCAAGTTAAGTGCAACAACATACCGGATTGCCAAACAGCTAGTTTTAAATTATTTATTTATTCAGTTATTTCATTTTTAAATAGGATATGGCAGCACCTGGCCAAGGACAGATACAGGAATGGTGGTGACCATCTTCTACGGATTACTTGGTATCCCAATGTCGCTTCTCTTCTTCTCCAACATTGGTGAGATTATGGCCAGATCTTTCAAGTTCATGTATTCACGTGTTTGCTGTCTGCGCTGTATTCCTAGAAGGACAAATGCAGTTTCTTCTGCCAAAGATTTTGCTGGAGATAACGCTAAAAGTACGTTCAAAACATTTTGACTCATTTAAGATTTAATTTACGAACATACAGTGTATGGAAAATACTGTAATGATGATTTGTATGTGTGTAAGTCATAGAGGAGGTATGTATAAGTAGAGTACGTATTCCGTTGTTCCCCAGACAGAAAGTTGAAACATATATCATCTCGCTTTCATCACCAAAAGGGTTTCGTTTTTTGGCGTTAATCCCTTATGGGTAACTTTCTGTTTCTTGTCAACGAAGATGAAATTGTACCGGTCTCGGTGGTAGCGGGAATTCCAATCACAGTTTGGTGGGAAAAACCCGATTTGGCGGGAAAACCCCGGTTTGGCGCGCTATCTCTCCACCATCACAAGATGGTGGGAAGGAGATCTCTGCATCAAGAAAACGCTACGATCCGTAGTCTATTATGTTATCACCTCCCCACTTGCCCCTACGGGTATTTTTGACTTTCGTTGTCCCAATACCCACTTGTAATATTACGTATAGCTTATGGATCCCTCTTTTAAATGCCACCTCCCTTTTCCGTTCTCCCCACCCTTTCCATAAGCTCTTTTTTTACGCGTATTGCACTTAATTGACAGGAAGCACATTGTATTCGTTTTCGAAATTTTTCATTGTTTTGTATGGTTTTTTATAATATTTTTTCAAGTTCAGCATGTTGCCTATTCACGTCCGACAAGGTAAGTATCTAAATATCTCCTTACAATTACAATCTATTGCCAAAAATGTCTGGCCTCACATGTTGCTTTCAATTGTGTCTTCATTTTAAGTGAAAATATTTAACTCCTTGTACCATTTGAGGCGTTCAGAAGTCAATCCGACTAACTCCCATTTTTTAGAAGTTCAGATAATAACATGATTGGGTTGAAATTTTTCTTTATATTTATACAGTGCTGAAAAATTCCCCTTGATTTAAAAAAAAAATAAGGAACATATATACAGTGTGCCCGATAAAGTCCGTTGCCACCACAATAATTTATGAACGGCAAGAGCTATAGTCATAAAAGTGGGGTCTAGATATAGTAAAGTTTCCATGCACTACGCAAGTAAACCACTTACAGCGCCACCTGGTCGCTAAATTTGGAGTTAGTGTTTTTATTTCAAAAACGGTACTAGATACGGGAAAAAAGTCAATTAAAAAGTTATTCAGCGTCATCAATTTATTAAAAAAAAAAATCTTGCTCACAAAAATGACACAAACGAAAAGCACAAAGCGCTGATGTGCTTGATCGTGCTGTACAAAACTGAACTTATCGGAAATGAGGATCATCTATCAGTGATACTCAAAATGGTGTCCTTCAGCAACAATACAGATCTGGACACGGGATTGCACTTCCCGCTGCACACTGTACAACATGGCAGGTGACACGCTGGCACAAGCATCCGTAATATGGTTTCGAAGTTCCTGCATTGTTGGTGGATGGGTTGCATACTCTCGCTGTTTCATGAATCCCCACCATTTATACAAATTGGAAAAAAAATACTTTTTCACGGTATGTGGTATTAAGATTTATTTATATACAGATGGATACTGTATATCTACTGACAATTGAAACTCTGGAGTGTGACCTTTTCTCTTTTCTTTCGTATTATGTCGCGTTACAATTCTGGGAGTTTTGAACCAAATAAATACGCACTTTACTTCTTCTACTTTTAACATTACTTTACGGTAGGTGTCTTCTCTTACAAAATCGATGATGCTGAACAACTTTGTAATTAACTTTTTTCCCGTATCTCTAACCGTTTTTTAAATAAGAATTCTAACTACAAATTTAGCCGCCAGGTGGTGCTGTAAGCTGTTTCATTGCGTAGCGCACGGCAACTTTACTATACCTATACCCCACTTTTATGATCATAGCTCTTTCCGTTCATAAATTATTGGTGTGACAACGGACTATAGCGGGCACACTGTATACTGAATCAAAATATACTGAAAAAGTAATAGTTTTCTTTATATAGATACACTAGCTGTTACCCGTGACTTCGTTCACGTAACATTAAAAAAAGAATAAATGCATTAACTTAGTAAAACATTTCACTTGTAATTAACAACATATATAATTAACCAAAGCTTTATCACATTTTATAGGAGACCATACGGTATTTCTTTGCTATAGGGGCCTTGACATAACCCAGTCTTAAAAAAGTGAAATTTCATGCCCAATAATATATACAATCGCGAAAATGAAACTACAACTAATGCAAAAAGGAGGACCAAGTAAAATCGTGACAATCGAGGAATTCCTCTTCGTAAAACGAAAAACAACACTGGCAGAATTCTTCTATACAACAGTGCATTTTAGGTGGTATTTGGTGTACAATTTGTATATGTGTGCATTGCTAAATGGGCATTATTATATTGTTTATTTGCATAAACATATGTTATATATTTCTTACTACATTATCTTGTTTATGTATATATTAAATTAAGTGCTTCACGCTAAGTGGTGTAAATAGTGAACAAATTGCTTGTGGATTTTATAAATTGATAGATATTTCACAAAGTTATAACAATCTGATGCGATTCTAAAATGTAAATAAAGGTTGCTAGAAAGTACTTTAAATTCTGCCCATTTTAACCTCGATATTTTCTCTATCGCGTCAAGAACACTATAAGCAAATAAATACCGACGACACAAATCTGATAATCTAAATTTACATATTTTTGTTAGTATATATAGGATTATTTTGATTTATTTCATGCGCTTGAAATTTTTTACGCTTTCTCTAGGGTTATGTGTCGAATAAATGTACTTTCTTGTTATTTTATTTTGCCATTTCGATTTATTCTATTTTCCATTCATTCCATTTATGGATATTGATTTAATTTACATATTCGTGTCAAAGAATATTCTTTAAAGTTATTATCAGGATTAGGATAGGATACGATTAGGGTTAGGATTATGAATAAAAATTGAACGACAATGGCATGACCGATTCAGGTTTAAAGTATGAACCAGGAAGTCTAATTACATCATGAAGCAATAAGAAAATTAGAAAATTATCGGCTAATATTTTTTAATATGTTTTACAGTCATAGTTGGCATGAAAAGTGAGCGGGGAAATGATCATCTAAAATATCATTAAGTGTTTACCAAGCAAAAAACAAATCTGGTTACAACAATGTATTTAATTTTACGCCAAATTTCACTTGATAAAAAAAAATCAAATTGACTATGGACCTAATTACAGACCACTAACCTTCCTATTCTCCCAAATGTTCTACCTATATGTAAAAAAAACAAAAAACAATGGCACTCCGGGAGTGCCGATAGAAGTGAAAACTTGAACAATTACGTGTGTATTTTTTGAATCGTCAGGAAATGTTTTATTGTGCACGAAATACTTTTAAATGAAGTGTTTTTTTTTAATTCATTATTATAAACTACTACTACAAAAATTATATTACAATTTTCATTTAATGCACTATTGTACATGAAAAATAATGCATATTATTTTACACACAAAAATTGCAATCTGTTGCTTAAAACGTAAATTTACAAATACATAAAATATGAAAATTAATTAATTGGTGTTCTTTGAAATGAATACCAATGAAACTTATGAATTTTCATCTACAATTTTAACAACTCTCAATACATTCTTCATTTCTTCCATGAGATGTAGTTTCATATCTTTTGTAATAACATTTATCTGCAAAATAGGGTTCCCGCTTCCTATCACTCCAAAAATTATGACTTCTTTGCTGCCTGTCTTGTTTACGGTATTCGTGAACATTATGCTTTTTTTCTATCTTCATACTGCGCGTATGTTTGCGGTATCTATAATTTCTATCAACAAACTTTTCTTTTCTATAAAATGATTTCATTTCACTTCCGTATCAGTAACAACGTTTCTTAAAACTTTCGTGAAATATTTCCTTATTTCAATTTTTACTTTTTATATTACTTCTGTCTATTTTTTTTCTCGTGCTCGTTAAATTATAATATTTTCCGTGTTTTGTTATTTCATTTTCATCTTTTGATTTGGTCTCGCGAGTTGAGTCACTTTTATCTGTTTTCACCCCGCGTGCTAAATTTATCTTGAAATAATTTTCTGAATTATTTTTATTCATAATACCAATCATTTCGTTTTCTGCACGTGAACTATTTCCTTTTGATACTTTCGCTTCATTGTATGAATTGGCAACATAATTTAATTTGGTGCCGGTGCCGGTAACGGTAACGGTGTCGCGAATTTAATCTCAAAAAATGCCCAACGCGCCTAAAGAAGTTTTCACTTCAAAAATTCTACTGTATAGAACGCGCTTTCACGTTTATAATGTTATGAATTGGCACGATTGGCTTATTCAAGTTTACACAATTCGGCTGGAAGAAAAGATTCATTACTTTTTTATTTCTTTTTTGCTTTTGCATTAAGCGAATTTGTTGGTAAAATCGATTTTCTTTTCGATAACATTGTTGTTTTTTAAGTTTAAAAAATATTATAATTTTAATTAAACATTGCTTTAAAATCTATGCAATTTTTCTTATCCTGCAAGACTTTACAAAAATCTATTATGAAACAATTTTAAAAAAAGCTATATTTAAAAAAAAAAAGTTTTTCCTATTTTAAAACTAAAAGAAATGTAAAATTAAATTCCGGTTCGAAACGACGATTTACAAATGTGTTTTCGATTGTGGGAAAATGATAGAGGAAAAATGCTGTTACTTCCCATCCATTTTTTTTTTTTTTTTACTTTTTATAATTTAAATTAAAAATATGGTATCTCTATGTTAGCCGTGTTCAGACGATAAATCGCCAATCTATCCCATCATTCGTATTGAATTCATTAAAAATATAAATCTTTCACTCATTTCATTTAAAACGCAGAATTTTAATTTACAACACATACATTTAAAATACATATATTACGTACATTTAAAATAATTCCTTTCATGTGAAAAAGAAAAAGAAAAAAAAAAGGAAATTAATCACAAATAATTTGATAACCCAAGATCATTTTATTTCAACATCAAAACAAATCTGTTTTATTTTTCTATATATGACATCATATTCTCTTGCTTTCCATACTTACTCGTGTTTATGCACTTTGTATTTTTATTAAATATTTGATAACGCACGTTTTATTTCTAATATGACATCATTTCATATTCTGTTTAATTCTTAAATAATTCATTTCCTTTTCATTTTTCACGTGGAAAATTTTCACTTGAAAATAAATTGTTGATTAAAAATTATTACTCAGGGGTTTTATTTTATATTGGCAACGATAAAGTATTAGCAACGGTAAAATAAATTTAACCATTTAAAAAAAAACTGCAAAACCGCGTCCTTTGGGCCAAACCAACCAAACCAACCAACCATTGTAAAATATACGAAAAAATGTCCATTTATTGTGTATGAAAATAATGAAAATCTTAATTTTTAAGAAAAATATTGAAATAAAATAAACGAAAACCAGCCTATATTCATTGGAGGGTTATAATCAACTTATATGCAAAGATACAGGATAATTAAATGCTTCACTTTGACGCTGGCTTCAGCCTAACATTTGCACAGAATCAGATTTATAATATTAATTAGGATAACTTTTACTTCTTATACAGAGCATTTTTATTTGATGGAGTTAGTCGGGTTGGCTTTTGAACGCCTCATTTGATCTTTGCCATACTATCTAACACCATGCGGCCATTCTTCAAGAAATCTATTAGATTCATGGTAAGTGGATGACAGTCACAATTCTTTGAGCGATCATCTATATATAACATATAAAATCAATGCTGAACCTACTGTGCGAAATCAGTATCGTTATAAGACGAAATGTACGAACTTCAAAAAATTCAACAGCATATTAAAGAGCTACGCCAACAATCTGCAACTTACTATGGATGAAATTACAACTCCACAGTATTTAAACAACTGGGTGAAGGATTTTCAAGAAATAATAACTTTCATAACGGACTTAACACTAAAAAAGAAAAAAAACAATCTTATAACTTAAACATCAACTGGTACACAGACAAACTAAGAGTTCAACGTAACAGGCTTAACGAATTGTATAAGAGAAGTAGACACCAACCAGACAACATTATATATAAAACAGATTATAATAAGGCAAGAGCACTATATAAAAAAGATATAAAACAATACAAATTATCCTCATGACAAACATTTTGCTCAACAACAAATAGTATATACGGCACAGCATTTAAACTTTTAAAACAAAAATATCTAAAAAACACGGACTTATTCCACTCAGTTCTGGAAACTTCAACACAATCAGAAACATTTCATGAAATTCAACTACGCTTAGTAGACCACCACTTTGGAACACATATTCCGAATAACATTCATACATTCACCAATGACCTGTTTTTAACATCACAGGATAAATCAATACATCCGATTTCACTAACAGAGCTCAAATACTGTTCCCAAAAGCAAGATAACAATAAAGCACCAGGTTACGACCTAATTGACAAAAGAGTAGTAAAGAGCCTAACAAAAATTTTCCGGATTTGATGCTGAACTTATATAATAAATGCATTTGACTGGCATATTACTGAGCTATGCAAAATTATTAGTTGTGTTATGATTAAGTATTCTTTCCATTCATTTTCTATATAATAACTTTCTTTTATACATTTTCTTATATCATTTTTTTAATATTAAGAAATGTTGTGATATGAACTAGTATTGTAAAAACTAACTTTGTACAAATTTTATTTTAATCTCTAATGTAATATATTCAACATCTATATTCCGAAATATGAATTTTCAATAAATATTTCCCCTCGTGGAGAAAAGTTCCTATGCTTAACGGCTGGATCTCCACGAGAGGGTGATTTTATTTCATTTTATGTCTATGAAGTGAGTAAATGGAATAACTCCAAAACCCAACACCTGATTGAGGATTGAGCTCCAACGTGGGGAATATACTATTTATGGATCATTCTTACAAGAACTGTATATTTTTCGTAAAAATCAGTCAACGAAATAGGTAGTTAGTTAATTTTTAAACCATTCTCAAAACGTTTTGCCACCAATTCTATAGGAAAAACCACTAAGTTAATGTGACTGAAAATTAGTGATATATATTGAGGCTATGTAGTATTAGTGGCACAGAGCTAACGTTCCAGCTTTATAAACGGGAGGTTCAGTGTTCAAATCTATTGTGTTAGAAATTTGTAAAAAATTACCCGTTTTTAACACTTTCCAACGTATATGAAAAGTGTTTATGAATTTGGTTTGTTGGTCTTTGTGTCTATCTGCCGTTTGTCCATGCTCTAAATCGCATAAATATAGTCGAATTGTCATGCAATTGATATATGTTATTAAGGTTTACTATAGTATTTTTGGAATTGAAAATGAAGAGTGTAGCATTTATAGTTCACTTACAGGGAGACTCAAAAGAGTTACGTTACATTACGGTCTATGAAGAAATAATCGTTTGCTGTGTATTTTAATGATGTTACACTATTTCAAACATATTGAAATCGATATACAGTGGTGGCCAAAAGTTTGGACATTTTTTGAAAGTTTCATTTTTTTCATCATTGTGTGCTTGTAGAATATATTAATTTTTAATTAAATACAAACGTTTATATATCAAATTGAAGGTAATTTAATGTAAAATTTAATAATAAAAACAGTATTACAATATCTGTATTACAAAAAAAGTTATGCTCATTTTAGTAGAACAAACAAACACAAATCGTTTTGAATAAGGACGTGTTTTGTAATAAAAGCGTATTAGCCAATCACAAACACTGTTCTGAGGACCAATCAAATGTCTGTAACTATAGTTTAGGTTATTTGGATGGTAAAAGAGTTATTGTTGTGGAAATATTTTGCGGAATGATGCATACTAGTACAATTAAATAGAGTATTGCTGTTTTTGAATATTTAAAGTCCTTTTTTTTAAATTAAACCAATTTTAAACAATGTCATCAACAAGAAGAACTAATTGGACATCTACAAAAAGAAGCCGAATTGTCATATTGAGAGAAAATGGCCTCTCTTATGCTGAAATTGCAAGACAAGTTGGTGGTTCAGTGACTTGTTCTGGTATACGAAAGTTCTGTTTACGTTATGAAAAAACGAAATCAGTGGAAAATAAGGCCAAATCAGGCCGAAAAAAATGCACAAGTGCTACTGCCGATAGAAAAATTAAACGCCTATGCCTTCAAGATAGAAAAATTTCATCAGATGCCATTAGATGTGAAATGAATGCAGCGGGTATTGCAGTAAGTTCAAGAACAATAAGAAGAAGGTTATCAGGATTTGGACTACAAGCTAGAATTCCAAGGAAGAAACCATATTTAAATCAAAAGCAACGCGAAAAACGAGTTAAGTGGGCAAAAGAACACATTAAATGGTCAGAAAATCAATGGAAGCAAGTAATCTGGAGCGATGAGAGTAAAATATCGCTCTTTGGTAGTGATGGTAGAAAATACGTGAGACGTAGAGTAAGAGAAGCATTTCATCCTGATTGCATTGAAGCAACTACAAAAAACCCAAAAAATGTCATGATTTCGGCATGTATGTCTGCAAATGGTGTGGGCCAAATTCAAGTGATTGATGGCATCCTAAATGCCAAAAAATACATCGAAACTGTCCTGAAACCAAAATTGATACCTTCCATCAGGGATCTCTTCCCCAACAACGCACCATTTATTTTTCAGTAGGATTCAACTCCATGCCACACAGCAAAAGTATGCAAAGCATGGTTTCAAAATAAAGGCATAGATATATTACCATGGCCAGGAAACAGCCCTGATCTCAATCCAATTGAAAATTTGTGACAACGTTTGAAAATTATTGTACGAAAAAAACGTCCATCCAATAAAAGACAACTTATTGAAGCTATAATTGATTCTTGGCACCATGTGATTTCGAAAGATGAACTCCAAACACTCGTTCACTCGATGAAAAGACGGTGTGAAGCTGTCTTAAAAAGTAAGGGTTATCCTACTAAATATTGATTGTGTAAGTATCACTTAAAAAAATGCAAATCTAAGATATATCTTACTATTAGTTGCATAACTTTCTTTGTAATACGGATATTGTAATACTGTTTTTATTATTAAATTCTACATTAAATTATCTTAAATTTGATATATAAACGTTTGTATTTAAGTGAAAATTAATATATTCTACAAGCACACAAAGTTGAAAAACATTAAACTTTCAAAAAATGTCCACACTTTTGGCCACCACTGTATATCGCTGAGGTGTACTACAAGAAGACTATAGCATAGAGTGGAAATAGAATTCATCATTCATTTTACGGGACATACACAAGAATTCGGTTGAAGTACTGTCTATGAACAATAATTGCTTCAAGTGCGGTCTCAGTTGTGGTACTCGTTTTTAAATTTAACTATTTTTTAGCTCACAGGCTATCGAAGCCTGAGAGCTAATGTGCCCGCCGGTTCTGTATGTACGTATGTGCGTAGGTATGTACGTGACGCGATAACTCTTGATAACCGTTTTGCTTCAAATTTTGTTTATAGGTTCATTGTGATAAGGCGCTTCCCTGATTAGTTTTGGGGGTTCATTGGTTAAGTATAAAATGGGGAAAGAGGGACTAATCCCCGTAATTTAGATAAATGGGTTTTTCATGCAGAATTATCCGATTAGCTTCAAATTTTGTATGTATGTCCATTGTAATAAGGCGCTTCCTGATTAGTTTTGGGGGTTCATTGGTTAAGTATAAAGGGGGGAAAGGGGGACTAATCCCCCTTACTTTAGATACATGGGTTTTTCATGCAGAATTATTCGATTAGCTTCAAATTTTGTATGTATGTTCATTGTAATAAGGCGCTTCCCTGATTAGTTTTGGGGGTTCATTGGTTACGTATAAAGAGGGATACGGGCGCTAATCCCCCCCTAAAATTTAATTAAATAGGTTTTTCATGCAGAATTATCCGATTAGCTGCAAATTTTGTTTATATGTTCATTGTAATAAGACGCTTTCCTGATTAGTTTTGGGATTCATTGGTTAATTATAAGGGGGGGACAGGGGGATTATTTTCTTAATATATTGTCGATTTCTTTATTTTTCGAGGGTCTTATTTTAAATTCTTTGAAATAAGAGTATAATATACAATTAATGTGAATAGACTATGAGCTCAATGCCCTCAGTTTAACTGGGCAGTTTTCTTTTTTATTATATATTACTTGATGTGCAAATAAATGCTATATCTTCTACTATATATATAAAACACAAACGGAAATTTCGTTCTGTTCCTTTATAACTCGAGCTTTACCGAATGGATTTTGATGGAACTTACACTGTTCGAGAGATAATTTTTCAGGGAAGGTTTTAGTATATAACACAACGTTCTATGTATATTAGTTATAGAATTATGATAGAAAGTTCTGTTATTTTGGCCGAAAAGGTTACCATTGCTAAATTGTTTAGCGATCATTACTGTTGCAGAAAGAAATGAAAAGGCTATACTTGTCGAAAAATAAAAGAAAAACTGTTACTAATTTTATATTTTATTTTTTTAAGAATGAAAGAAAAAAGAAATAGAAAGAAAAAAAAAGAGTTTTGATGAGAGAAATTATAAATCGAAAATATTTAATTTAAACATGAGTGGGAATGTTCGTAATGCTTAAAAAAGTATTCAAGGGGCAAGATTTCTTTATTGAAACAATATTTGGCGATGTATCTTGTGTTTCTGGCGATTTTGATTTTACTTTTGACTCCAAACAATTTGATTTTAAGCCAAAAGTTGTCTTTTTTTGTTGCAGAAATAATTGAAATGGCTATACATCTGGAAAAATAAAAGAAAAAACTGTTACTAATTTTATTTAAAAAAAAAGAAAGAAAATTAAAAAAAAATAAAACAGTTTTGATGAGAGATTTTAAGCCAAAAGGTGTTTTTTTTTTAAATGTACGACTGCATTTTTACAGTATTTTTTTGGGGGGTACTTTTCGGTTAGCCGGGCGCCAGTGATATATATACACACATATCTACACAAATACATGTATATACATACATATATATACACTTATATGTAAGAATATATATATATATATATATATATATATATATATATATCACTGGCGCCCGGCTAACCGAAAAGTACCTGTTTTTTAATTCAAATGCAAACTATATTAATGGCAATATACTTCTATTTACTTCTACATATATGAAATTTCGTTCCGGCTGCTTATAACTCGAGTTCCGCTGAATGAATTTTCGTAGAACTTAAACTGTAAGATAATTTTTCAGGGAAGGTTTATTGTATAACATATCGTTCTACGTAGCTTAGTTATAGAATTATACTGGGAAGTTCTATAATCAGATCAATCCGATTATAAAATATTAGCCTTTTTCAAAGATTTTGCCGAATGGATTTCGATGGAACCTACACTGTTAGATAATTTTCTAGGGATAGTTTTATTATATAACATATCATTCTACGTTGCTCACTTCTAGAATTATTTGAAAATCGGGTGATCATTTTTTTATCAAATATTAGCCTTTTCAATATTTATTTCCGATTATGAAAGATTAGCCTTCTGAAAATGTTCTACTGACGGATTTTGCTGTGAATTGTATTGTTAGTTAGATGCTATTTCAGGAATAATGGTTTTAATGTGCTACATATTGTTCTACGTTGCTTAGTCAAACAGTTATGTCTGAAGGTTATATAGTCAGGAGAACCCGATTCCGAAAGATTAGCCTTTTTGAAAGTTTTTACTGGGCGTATTTTTTGCGACTTGCATTGTTAAGTAGATAATTTATAAGGATGGTTTTAATATGTTTTATATCGTTCTGTTAGTTTTATAATTATGTGGAAAAGTTCTGTAATCAGATGAACCCGATTATCAAAGATTAGCCTTTATAAAAATACTTCTACTGAATGGATTTTGTTAGTTAATTTGTTTGCATTGTTAGTTCGACAATTTTTAGTGATAGTTTTAGTATATTGCATATAGTTTTATCATTATTTAACAAACCTTAACTGTAAATGACCAAATAAAAGAGTTGGTCCTTAACAGCTAAAATTTTGACTGCACATTAGAAAATATAATAGCGCAATTACGTCATTTTTCAGTAATGTGGAAGGATATTCCAGGTAAATATACAGATTGCTTTCAAATACAAGGTAATATTAAACGATATATTTCGTTTGATTCAAGGTTCATCATTTGTAGAAACCGACCAGCGCAGCGAGCGTCGCTTGCTAGTATCATATACAGGGCAGAGCAAAATATATAAAATACATTTAGGTTAATTGACGGAGAATGCTGAATAGGAATTTTTAACTGTGCTATGCATTTCCTAACTGAACAAAATTTTAGAATACTATGTCGTATATATACAAATCTATAGTTCATATACAGGGTTGCACAAAATAATTCGGATATTTTTTCGAGTATTGATGGTCATTTCTGTAATTGGGTTTTCAAATGTATTATGCGTTTTTCAGAACTTGTATTTTTGGAATCTTGTATTTTCAGAACTTGTATTTCAGAATTACATAGTATAATTATTGCTCAATATCACAAAGTATAATTTAGTAATACTCAGTATAATTATGTATACATACCTGCTGGGCGGGGCTAGTTGAGCTTAAGCCAAAAGATAGGCCATCCCGCCCGGTTTCACCTTGACCTTGTTTACTTAGACCCTTCCCCCCTGGATTGCACTTATACTCAAAAGCGAAAGCTGAGTTCCCGGGTGGTCATCCTTTATCATTCCCCATTGTTTACTTAGACATCAACTTTTATCTTATTAATCGGTATAGAACTCTGGAAATGTTGGAAAGTATTTCATAATCTATGCTTGACGCATAATTTTTCGTTCTTGTTTCTTTTTAATTTCTTCTATTTTCATAAGAAGAAATTATTGGATTTGGGAAAATTTTCGATGGATTCATAGGTTTCAGAAGATTCTGAAGACGATTTGACTGTTTTTAGAAAATGTCTGTCTGTGAGTCTGTTTGTGTGCATGTCTGTTTGTATGCGGCACATATTTTGTGGGCGTTCTATCTCAAGAACTATGTACATGCAATTTTAACACTAGAACGGCGGTAGGGGTCATTTTGACCCCTGAGCACTTTTGTCCGTGGATTACTTTTGTTTGGTTGGAAGAATTTTTGTGAAATTTTTTGACTTTTCCTAAATAGATAACAAGTATTTAAAAATAAAATCAGTATTCTAGATTTGTTAGTTTTTAAAATATTGGACAATATTGAATGTATATATATATATATGAAATATTGATGAAAAAATTTTAATTTAGATATTGTGTTTTATTTTAGTTGGCGTTAGTTTTACTTTCATAACTTACACATTAAATACATTAATCAAATGCGCCATTTTATTTCAATGGATGAAAATTTTCAAAATCTTCTGAATTCCCATAGGAAAGCATTATGACCTAAAAAGAAATGTTTTATATTTTCCGAACGAATGAACCAAACGTAACTAAAAACTATACAGCTAATTCTGGGTATCTCACCAACATACCTACAAAAAATCAAACTAATCGGATCATTTTTGCGGCAGTTATCGCGGAACAGACAGACAGACAGACAGACAGAAACCAAAAACTTTTCGGGTCTTCACAGTAAGCCTCAACTGACGTTTCGGCAATTAGGAAATACACGTAAATTACATATTTTTTCCAATATATTTTCATTTAAAATTGTTTTATCGTTTTTATTTCAATACTGTCATCGAGGGGTCAAAATGACTCCTTTCTGCCGTTCCAGTAGGTAAAATTTTCCCACCATTCTGGTGTTAATCAAACTTCAGATTCCCTTAGACATTGACATAAATTGATGCTGATTAGGTTTTGGTATAAATAACTCAATAGGTGGCGCTGCTATACTAAATGTTTCGCAATCTCTGCGATAGCTATATCTCAAGAAGTAATGAACGAAATTTCATGAAACTTTATATTTTATTTGACTTTGACCTAAATAGATCTTTATTAGGTTTGGTTGTATACAGCACAACAGGTGTCTCTGCTATGCTCTGTTTTCATGATTTTCGCAGTAGCTATATCTCAAGACTGAATAGATATATGATTTAATTTTGGTTGCAAACGATATATAGAAGAAAGTTTTGTGATGGCAACAACATAATAGTTTTTCTTAAAGATTTTCCCCGATTTTTAATTTTTTCCTCTCAATAATAGAAAATTTTCTGACAAATCTACTATACAGTTATCCTTCAAATTTGTCTGAAAATTTTGGGTTTTCATATACAAGTGCTTAAGAACTGAACTAAGATTTTTATATCTTTTTATAAACTAGCCCGTTCTTTCGCACGTAGAGAATGTAAAAAAAAGTCCTCATCAACCCTAAAAGTAAGTCGCAACACTTCAATCCATGGATATAACATGTGTAAAAGTAAATCTAAAAGTTCATCCATAAAAATGAAACACATTGCTTCAATTGCTAAAAGAGGATGTACTTTTCTCTGTCATTTTCACCTTACACTATACATTTCCAAACGAACAGATTAGTTAATTTTGGTTGCAGACGATCTGATTTATAGAAAAGAAAGTTTTGCATAGCGCTTTTACCAAATAAAGTTCCATTTCTTAAAGGTATTTTTAAAAAATTTCATGGATAAACCAAACAGTGAAACTCTTAAAAGTGCCAAGCGACTAAAATTTGTCATTGAAATTGAGTCATTTTTAAAAGAAAACGTGCATTTTCATACATGAATTTAAGGCATCTTAATTACGACTCCGTGTAAATGAGGTATTTCCCTTCAAGTATCAGAAGGCTTATTATATAAAAAACAAGAACGAAAAATCATGCGTCAAGCATAGATTATGTAACACTTTCCAACGCTTTCAAAATAATTTTACAAATCATACCGTTTAATAAGCTAAAAGATAACATCTAAGTAATCCGAATACTTTTATTCAGCCCTGTATAGTATCTATAGATTTGTATATATACTACATAGGATGCTAAATTTTAGTTCAGTTAGGAAACGCCTAGCACAGTTTAAAATTTTCCGTCTGGAGTTAAATACTACGAAATGTGTTCGCGAACTTTTGTGCTTCCCTGTATAGGATCTACAGAATTTATACACACCACGTAATAGACAAAAAGCGAGTTAAAATTAAAATCGCTTTCAGTAACTTAAAACGCACTTCCAGGAATTATTGTTAACATACAGTAGAGAATTCTTTTGTAAGTCCCTGTAAATAAACAATGACTACTATACACACAATATTCTGTAGCAAGCATCTTGTAATGCACCTTATATAAATTTCAATGCGTTTAAAATAGTGAAACATTATTTAAATAAACCGCAGACGATTTTTCTCCATAGACGTAATGTAACGGAATTATTTTGACTGTCCTTGTAAAGTAACTATAAGTGCTATGCACACCCTATTCCATATTAAGCTTCTTCTAATGCACCTTAGTGTGATATATATAAATTTCAATGCGTTTAAAATAGTGAAACATTATTTAAATAAACCGCAAATGATTTTTCCCCCTAGACCGCAATGTAACGGAATTCTTTTGAGTGTCCCTGTAAAAAAACTATAAGTGCTACACACTTCCGTTGAAATAGGGAACATGCTATAGATAACGACTATAACATATAAAAATTGCAGGGCAATCCGAGCCTATTTACGGGAGTTAGAGCACGGCCAGACGGCAGACGGCCAGACAAACCGAAGTCATAAACACTTTTCAACTAGGTTGGAAAGTGTTAAAAATGACGCATAGTTATGTTGCCGCCTAGAATTTCTAACTTTTTGTTTAGTTTTAAAGTTTTGTACTTACATCCTAGTTCATGTATATGCTAAAATTTTTAGTGTGATTTCAAAATTATAGATATACACTATATTTCCAATGATGATCGGGCACTTGCGATTTTAGACGTTTTGTTAAATATCTGGAAAGATTTGCAAGATGTATACATTTTAATGTCTGAATGTGAAAACTATTAAAAACACCAAATAAAAAATTTAAGACAGACATGAGTACACTTAAAATAAAATTTATAAAAAAATATACTTAAAAACAGTTAAAAATACAAAATAGTAGACGTTTCGCCAAGCGACACGCAAGGCATCATCAGTACAAAAACAATCTATTGCATAACAAACCACTGAACAAATCAAGGACAGTTGAAGTTATTTTAAAAACTAATTAACCGCTAATTGCGAACGCCAGTATTTTGAAATCAGGTTGTAACAGCTACCATGGTCGATTACTCCTTGAGGGTTGGTTCACTCAATTGCGATCGCAGACGTTGAATGAAGCTCGTTCTGTCCCTAATGAATATTATCTGTTTTTAAAATAACTTCAACTGTCCTTGATTTGTTTAGTGGTTTGTTATGCAATAGATTGTTTTTGTACTGATGATGCCTTGCGTGTCGCTTGGCGAAACGTCTACTATTTTGTATTTTTAACTGTTTTTAAGTATATTTTTTTATAAATTTTATTTTAAGTGTACTCATGTCTGTCTTAAATTATTCTATTTGGTGTTTTTAATCTGGAAAGATACATGAGGAATTATCCTGAAACTTCAGGCGTGTAAACAACATGATAAACGTCATATATTTCCGCGAAGATTTTTTTCCCGAAACCCCATAAGGGGCCTTCAACAAATTGAAGAAAAACGAATATCTTTTGGATAAACCTGTAAAAACTAATATTTCAAAAGCATTCAAACTGTAGATTATGATTAAGTGGCTTATTGTAATAATTTGGGTTCATTTTTTTGAAGATAGCATGTATACCCGAAGAGAAATTCAGGTTTTTATAAGAACAATCCCAAATTTTACCATGTTTTTTGCTTCTAATTTGCAGTGTTTTTAATATAAAAACAAGTTGTTTTCAGAAAATATGACAAACAAAATTGTACATAATACCCTGCAATCAGAATTAAAAAATAATAAAAATTGTATGCAAAATGAGCAGGTTTACTAAATATTGTTTCACTGCGTATGCGCGAATTCAATCAAAATATACTGTGCATAATATATTAGCTAAATATATAGACCAACTTTTATGAAAGTCTCAAGAACATAGCTTGAAAATTCTGATAGTAATCGTCGATAGAATAAGCTCGAATTTCGCTGTTCCCATAAGGAAGCAAAAAGATGAGGGGTTGTATCAAAATATACTAGCTTATGAAAGTTGACATAATAAGAATGAAGTGTCTCTCATTCTGTATTTGATTATATATTCAAAAAAAATCTCGTAAATCACACTTTTTCACATCTATCTATTTGTTAAGTGAATATCTGATAATTTATATTGAAATAATTTTTTTTCTTATAAACGTTACCTTCATGTATGTTCTGAATAACATAGTATATAAAATGAGCGAATTCTTTACTTGATAGCTGGACAACTTGCAAAATACAATGATCTCCATTTGGGGCTCACGGTTATTGCTATGTAAAATGTTCTGCTATTTACACTAGGAATACAATTGTCATTTTATCTCTAGATTTTTGGTGCGATGCGGTGGAATGTATCCAATCAGAATAGTGAAAAAAGGGGAAGAAGGTGGGGAGATAAATAACAGGTGTTAAGTTTCTAAAATTAACAAAACAGCTGTTTCCAATGAAAGTGTGGAATGCAGCCACTGACAATGAAGGGGGTGGGAAGGATAGCAGGTATTGAGAACAGGTGATTCTGATTCATACATGTCTGTAGCTGTTTCAGTGAATTCTGTTTTAAAAAAATTGTTTCATTTAGAGAATCTTATCTGCTTTGAATAACAAGAGAGTAAGTTGATTTGTTTTTAGTAAGTAAATGTATTGTTTTTATTCGTATTCCTATGAATACTTTTTAATTAGTAAATTTGCATGATTATGGATTGCAAAAAAATTTCAACTCTAAGTGAACTTAAAGAATATTGGGAAAACGACTTTGTTTGACTGATAATGAAGACATTGACGGTACTATTGATATAGTTGAATTACCATCGGAAAGAGCGGATGCTGTTTCCGATTTAGATGATATAGATGAAAATGAACTGGTAGATACCATTCCAAATGATGTTCCAGGTTTGTTAGAAATTCATGGCGGGAGATCATATGAAGAGGTTACAGTTCCAAAAAAAAAAGAAAAAAAGAAACCTAAAAAAGAAAAACCCATATCCAAGTGGATAAGAAAAAGTGCATCATTTAAAACATTGCTTGTCGAGGAGAAGAAGAGTGCAGAGAACGTAAAATGAACATGATAGAAAAAGTAAAAGGTAAAACACCAGTAGAAATTTTTGAAATGTACAGACGAGCTAGTAAATCATATCGTACAGCATAGCATATCTTACGCAGCTCAAAACAATCGTCATCACTTTACACTGTCTGCAGACTGCTTCAAAATTTTTTTGGGATTTTTACTGTTAACTGGATATTACTCCTTACCTCAAGAGCAAATGTACTGGTCTGAAGAAGAAGACATACATGCTGGAATTGTGCGAAAATGTATGCCAAAAAATCGTTATATTGAAATAAAGAGAAACTACATTTTAGTGACAATACAAATATACCAATGATAAGTGGAATCAAAGACAGGTTATTCAAAATACGACCAATTTTGGATGAGTTAGATAAAGCATTTATGAAATTTGGAGTATTTTCGCATAATATATCTATTGATGAACAAATGGTGCGTTATTATGGTCATAATTTTCTGTGGCTAGCCCGTTCGCTTTGGTTTCAAGCAATGGGCAATGTGTTGTAGTGCGATAGGATATTGCTATAATGCTGAAATCTATAAAGGTTAGATAAACAGTAGTTCAGAAAAAGATGCCAATGGATTAGGAATGTCTGTCATATTGAAAAAGATAACCACCATGAGCAAAACACAAGATCACTGCTTTTTTTTCGATAATTTTTTTACAAGTTTTGATTTCATGAAAAATCTAAAAGAGAGAAATATATCTGTGACAGGAACGGTGAGATATAATAGGATGAAAAATTCCCTATAAAAACTGATAAAGAAATGAAGACGGAATTTCATGGGGCTTTCGATTATAGATATGATGAAATCAATGGAATATTTGGCCTTGTTTGGAAAGATAACAACAGTGTTAAGATGTTATCAAATCATTTGGAAATTTTACATTTGGGACGTGTGCAAAGATGGCCTAGAACTGAGGAAAAACAAGTATTAATTTCACAGCATAATGCCATTTTACATTACAATAAGAACATCGGTGGTGTTGATAAGCTTGATCTCTATCTCTATAAAAGAGTAAGTGTCTGTCTGCCTGCCCGAGGATTTCACCGTAATTATAACACCTAGGATTCTAAAATTTTTGTCATGTGTAGATACTATCACCGGAAAGTATACCTCGCCGCCAGATTTTTAAATTTTAATTTAGATTTTTTTTAAAATTAGAACGTGTATATTGAATTTTGGGTTCTAGGCTATTTCAAGATCCTCCCATGAAATAGCCTCGGCAACGCCATCCGTGGCAACGAAGCAGCCAGCCAATGAGAGCAGGTGTGATTATGTCATGATCCAGGATCTAGCGAACCTTAGCGACGACAGCTTACGCGGCTGTTTAGCTACAAATTCCATTGTTTTGTTTATTTTTTAGATTTATTTTAAAGAAAAGGAATATATTTTTGACTGATTGAGATTAAAGTAGGTTAGTTTTTATTGTATTCATTCTTTGTATGTTTAGTTGCCCCCATATATTATGTTTTAGGTAAGAATATAACTTGCATTTTACTGAATGGTTTCATAGCGTTCATATATCTGCTCATGTTCTGAAATGAAACAAACTGTTTTCAATAACAAATCTTAATGAATTAAATTAATATTACACTTTACTATAAAATGTACAGTTCTACAATTTATCGCATGTTACAACGTTCTCGGGAACTAAAAATGTAGTAAAAAACTCTTAACAGAAAGATTGCAAATTAACAAACTCATATATATAAGATATAACTTTAAACTGATATGCCTCATCAACTGTTGTCGAAATCAATGTAATGTAAATATTTCTTAAATATTATGATTTTGTTTAAGAATTGGAAACATTCAGTGAAGTGTAGATTGTATTTTTTCATTAAGACAATTTGATTTGTAAGTATGAGGTAAAAAAAAATCACTGTTTTCTCACATAATGAGTTTCATCAGAAAGTAAAACAATAAATAAATATGAATGATTTGTGGAGCTGTTTCAAAATAATTATAAAGAATAAGTCTTTAAAGTAAAATCAAGTTATTTCTGGCCGAGTTTTTTTTAAATAATTTTAAACCATTTTAATTTGTAAGCATGTTGTAAAAAAATCACCATTTTGTGACAAATTTTGAGTTTTATAAGAATCGCCCAAGAACGGACATGGAATGTGTTATAAAATTTATGTTGTCATCACACTCTTTATAATTATTTTTGTTGAGGGTTTTTAGGCGATGTGATTGAATTTTTGATAGAAACAGCTCCGCAAATCATTCATATTTACCTAATGTTTAACTTGCTGATAAAACTCATAATATGTAAGAAAACGGTGATTTTTTTATTTATTTATTTTTTTTTTACTTCATATTTAAAAATTAAATTGTTTTGAGGATTGTAAGTATGAGGTAAAAAAAAACACTGTTTTCTCACATAATGAGTTTCATCAGAAAGTAAAACAATAAATAAATATGAATGATTTGCGGAGCTGTTTCAAAATAATTAAAAAGAATAAGTCTTTAAAAATGTAAAATCAATGTTATTTCTGGCCGAGTTTTTTAAAAAATAATTATAAACCATTTTAATTTGTAAGCATGTTGTAAAAAAATCACCATTTTGTGTCAAATTTTGAGTTTTATAAAAATCGCCCAAGAACGGATATGCAATGTGGTATAAAATTTATGTTGTCATCGCACTCTTTATAATTATTTTTGTTGAGGGTTTTTGGGCGATGTTATTGAATTTTTGATAGAAACAGCTCTGCAAATCATTCATATTTACTTAATGTTTTAACTTGCTGATAAAACTCATAATATGTGAGAAAACGGTGATTTTTGTTTTACTTCATATTTACAAATTAAATTGTTTTGAGGAAAAAATACATTCTACACTGCACTGAATGTTTTAATTTCTTAGCAAACTCATAATGTTTAAGAGTTATTTACATTATATTGATTTCGACAACAGTTGATGAGGCATATCAGTTTAAAGTTGTATCTTATATATGAGTTTGTTAATTCAATGACGTGAAATTTATGATTATTTATTTATTGTTATTTACAATTTTTCTTTCTCTTACTGTTATTGGACTACATTTTTAGTTCCCAAGAACGTTGTAATATGCGATAAATTGTAGAACTGTACATTTTATAGTAAAGTGTAAGATTAACTTGATTCATTAAGATTTGTTATTGAAAACAGTTTGTTTCATTTAAGAACATGAGCTGATATGTCTAGCGCTATGAAAACATTCAGTAAAGTGCAAAATATATTCTTACCAAACACATAATATATGGGGGCAACTGCGTATACAAAGATCGAATACAATTGAAACTAACTTATGTGAACTTCAATTAGCCAAAAATATATACCTTTTCTTTAAAATAAAACTCAAACATAAAAAAAACAATGAAATCTGTGGCTAGCCGCTTTCAGCTGTGAACATGAACTGCCGTCGCTGGATCCTGGATCATCCCATATTCACACCTGCTCTCATTGGCTGTCTGCTCTGTTGCTGTGGATTGGCGGAGAGCATGGAATAGCCTCGAATCCAGAATTCCGTATGCATGTTTTAATTTTTTAAAAAATCTAAATTGAAATTAAAAAATCAGGCCTAGGTGTTATAATTACGGTGCTTTCCTCAGGCAGGAAGACAGAATAGGTTTGTTTGTATAGAAGTTTGTGTGTGTGCTGTTTTTAATAAAGACAGTTGCATTTTTTCCGCGACCCTTTCACGAAAGTTTTTTCTGCGAACCTTTCACTAAATCAGCATTTTTTCCACAATCCTTTGACGAATTTCGTATTTTTTCTGCGATTATTTGATAAAATTCGTGTTTTTCTCGCGAACCTTTGACAAAATTCGCGTTTGCCAGCGATTCTTTGATAAAATATGGTTTTTTCTATTATGATAGGGAAAAGCGGATTAGGATAGGTAGATAGGGAAACCCAATTATCGGATCGGGACATTAGATGTAATTAAGAAACATTTGTATATTTGTAATAATTAGCGAAAATGGCGAGATAAAGGGGGTGGGGGGGAACGACTTTTTATTAAATATCGCATTTATACTACATCAACTTCCTCTCACCACCAGAGGGTGCTTTGCTATCTCTGTTTTTATGGGCTGGATCACGACGGGGTATGGCTCTTTCCACTCGACATCAATAGAGCTTACTGATTTTAGTTTCGATTTTCACGACAGGGGGCGCTTTCGTATCTCTGGTTCTATGGGCTGGATCATAACGGGGTATGCCTCAGTCGACTCGACATCAATAACCTTAATGATTTCAGTTATGTTCGTATAGAACATATTGTGCCCCCTGGCGGTGGAAGGTGTAACTAAAGGATTTTGCAGCTAATTCGGTTTCTATGGGTCACATCACGACACGGTTTGGCTCATTCGACTTGACATCAATAGAGCTTACCGATTTTAGTTTCGAGTTTCACCACCAAGGGGCGCTTTCGTATCTCTGGTTCTATGGGCTGGATCATGACGGGGTATGCCTCATTCGACTCGACATCGATAACCTTAATGATTCCAGTTATGTTCGTATAGAGCATATTGAGCCACCTGGTGGTGGAAGGTGTAACTAAAGAATTTTGCAGCTAACTCGGGTTCTATGGGTCACATCACGACACGGTTTGGCTCATTCGACACAACATCAATAGAGCTTACCTATTTTAGTTCTGAATTTCACCACCAAGGGGTGCTTTCCTATCTCTGTTTCTATGGGCTGGATCACAATGGGGTATGGCTCTTTCCACGTGACATCGATAGAGCTGACTGATTTTAGTTCGGATTATCATCACCAGGGGTGCTTTCCTATATTTGGTTCTATGGGCTGGATCACGACGGGGTATGGCTCATTCGACTCTACATAGATAGAGCTTAACGATTTTCACCACCAGGGGGCACTTTTCTATCTGGTTCTATGGGCTGGATCATGAAGGGGTATGGCTCTTTCGACTCGACTTACGGTAATATATGGGAGTGTGTATGGCACGCCCAGTGTTTGCTGTCTAAGGTAGTGGGGCCGCCAACATTAGATTTGTTTAAAAATAAAAAAATGTTCAACACTGATTTCAGGTACATTTAAGGTTGTTGGCACGGGCAACACTGGGCGGTTAAGCTAGTTGGAATATACAAAATTATAGAATTAAAATTAGAGGCAAGAAATGGTACTTTCCTATCTTCACTAATGCAGTGGATATGGCTCTAGTTAATGCTCACACGATATATTGTATTTGTAATGAGAAAATACCCCTATTAAATTTCAGAAGGGAAGTTGCAAAGTTTAATTTGAATTTACCCTCTCTTTCTGATCCAAAAAATAATCGAAAGGCATCGCATAGTGGGATTCACAGAAACGCGTACCAGAAGACGTGAAAAAAAAATCTTGAAGGGCATTATTTTGAATGAAATTTGAGTGGAAAACAGAGAAAATGTACCGTTTGCAAAAAAAAAGAGTTAGGAAAGAATGTGTAAAGTGTGATGTTGGTTTACATATAGACCATGGCACTCATAAAAAAATATGATTTTTTTTTTACATGCAATGTACCGTAATCCCCAAATGGGGATCGATTTTTAAATGCAAAAAATTGTCTGTATTGTAAAATTTAATGTACTACATTTGTTTACATGCAAAAACTTAAATAAATTTATAAAAAAAAAGTGAAAAAAAATTGGCAGTTAATCGGTTAATTTTCCGAAAATTTAGAAAAATATAATATATCATCGTATAATACCGACCAACAAATTAATTATTATGTCTCCTTTTGTTTTTCAGATTTCACCAACAAAATTGAAGAACTTAAAACTCTAGAAATGTGCAACGCTGTTGAAAAGAATTCAACAGAGGGAATTTTCTACGTGCCTTCTACTATAGCCGCCAAATCTACCCTTACGATGGACCCCGAAGCTACACTAGTCGTCGATAAGCAACCACATAAGGATTCCATAACCAGTGAAGACCAGAGAGTTCCAGTATACATGGTGTTAATTTTGTTTATCGCGTATATTTTTATAGGTACTGTTGTATTTACACTATGGGTAAAATGGTCGGTTTTGCAAAGTGCTTTTTTCACCTTCATGACCCTCAGCACCATTGGTTTAGGTGACGTATACTTGGATGTAACATTTTCGGAATCTTCTGATTTTGCTATGCAAATTGAGGCGGCGAAAAAGATTTTTTGTTGCATTTATCTGATCATGGGACTTTCTCATTTTGCAATGTGTTTCAACTTGTTGAAACAGGAACTCGCCATAAAATTCAGAAATATGGCTCTAAATCTGGGTTTGAAAATATCAGAAAAAAATAATGAGGATGGCTGAAATTTCTAACGTCACTCACCGTCAATTAAAATATATGACGACGACAATAATTGCATGGACGTAATTGCATAATAAATGTGACATAATTAATTGCAGAATAAGGTCCCACAGATTATAGTTTCAAAATGGACTGTGATTGACGTTTACACATGCGCTCTCCCCTTTCAAAAGGTTAACGACAGATAATACATCATTAAAAAATGTAGATATCATATCGGAGTTTATTCAGAAGCAAAATTTCCACTATTGAAAGGAGGCTTAGTAAAGGCCTTTGTATTTATTTGAGAATTAAACTAATTTTTTTTCTGTATATTTTTTTTGGTATCAAAAGGTGTCAACGTGTGCAAGAACCTGCCTTTGAATCAGGTATTCATCTATCTATACTAATATTATAAAGTAGTAAATATGTAAAAAAAAGTAGATTGTTTTTTGTTTGTTTGTAGGAGGTAATCTCTGGAACTACTGAAGCGATTTCAAAAGTGATGGTGGCAAATTGATGGGGACAAACCCTGCTTCAACATAGGCTATATTTTTATGTCGGTGCCGCTATCCCCAGGGGGGTGCAAGAGCGAGAAACATGAGCGAGAAACAAGGAGCTAGAAACATGAAATTTGGCATGGTAGTTACTTATAAGATGTAAATGCTCACTAAGAACAAATTCTAAAAAAATTCGAAATTTAAAAGGCTGCGAAAAGCGAAAAGTGTTCTAAAAACATTCTAAATTATAATTTCTATGGAAGCTCTGGAATTACAGAACCGTTTTCAAAAGTGATAGGGACAGTTTCTGCTCCAACATAGGTTATATTTTATGTCGGTGCCACTACCCCGAGGGGGAAGCAGGAGCGAAAAACGTTCTAAAATTTCGATTTTTTTATACTGAAGGTGTTAGAAATATGAAATTTGACATGGTAGTTACTTATAAAATGTAAATGCTCTCTAAGAACAAATTCTAAAAAATTTCGAAATTTAAAAGGGTGAGATGAGTGAAAAGTTTTCTAAAAACATTCTAAATTACAATTTCTATGGAATCTCTGGAACTACAGAACCATTTTCAAAAGTGTTGGCAAATTGATGGCGACAGTCCATACTCTAACATAGGCTATATTTTATGTCGGTGCCACTACCCCCAGGGGGGTGCAAGAACGAAAAACGTTCTAAAATTTCAATTTTTTTAATACTGCAGGAGCTAGAAACATGAAGTTTGGCATGGTATTTACTTATAACATGTAAATGCTCTCTAAGAACAAATTCTAAAAAAATTCAAAATTTAAAACTATGAGATGAACGAAAAGCGTTTAAAAACATTCTAAATTACAATTTCTATGCAATCTCTGGAAATACAGAACTGTTTTCAAAGGTGATGGTGGCAAATTGATGGTGACAGTCCCTGCTCCAACATAGGCAATATTTTAAGTCGGTGCCACTACCCCCAGGGGAGTGCAGGAGCGAAAAACGTTCTAAAATTTCGATTTTTTTTATACTGAAGGAGCTAGAAACATGAGATTTGGCATGGTAGTTACTTAAAAGGTGTACATGCTCTCTAAGAACAAATTCTAAAAAAAAATCGAAATTTAAAACTGTGAGATGAGCGAAAAGCGTCCTCAAAACATTCTAAATTACAATTTCTATGGAATTTCTGGAACTGCAGAACCATTTTCAAAAGTGATGGTGGCAAATTGATGGTAACAGTCGCTGGTGTAACATAGGCTATGTTTTATATCGGTGCCACTACCACAGGGGGAGGGGTGCAAGAGCAAAAAACGTTCTAAAAATTTGATTTTTTTATACTGAAGGAGCTAGAAATATGAAATTTGGCGTGGTAGTTACTTATAAAATGTAAAAGCTCTCTAAAAACAAATTCTAAAAAAATTCGAAATTTAAAAGAGTGAGATGAGCGAAAAGCGGTCTAAAAACATTCTAAATTGCAATTTCTATGGAATCTCTGGAACTACAGAACAATTTTCAAAAGTGATGGTGGGAAATTGATGGTAACGGTCCCTGCTGTAACACAGGTTATATTTTATATCTATGACACTACCACAGTGGGGGGGGGGGGTGTAAGACAGAAAAACGTTCTAAAATTTTGATTTTTTTTACATTAGTATGTCTTAATTAGTAATTTCTGAATTATCTGTGGCAGTAAAAATTCCTTTAACGAAAATAGGCCAACGAATACCAGTTAGCATTTTTCAAGAATTACGCGAGCAAAGCCACGGGTTTTGCTAGTAAAATTATAAAAGGGGAAAATGACCATTGAAATTACTCGAATCAGTCATTGATATTTAAAGAAAATGAGGCAGAAAAGTGTTTGATTATTGGGTTAAAGACACACATATTAATTAATATCATTAGATTAATATCATCTCCTGTATCTATTTGATTATTAATTGAATTTCTTTTTATAAGTATTTCCACTTGAAGAAGCTGAATCCCCATTCTCCAGAAAACAAGAACGAAAAATCATGCGTCAAGCATAGATTCTGAAGCACTATCCAACACTTCCAGAATATTTTTAAAAAACGTCACCGATTAATAAGGTGAAGGATGATTAATAAGGACCGATTAATAGGGAGTAAACCTTTCGGCTTAAGATCAACTAGCCCCGCCAGTAGGTTTTTTTAATATGCGGCAAGGCCTCAGCGCAGGGAACGATGACCGGAAGTACCACCCGGGAATGGGACCCCTTCACTATTGAAAATTAACTGTCAAAGATTGCAATGCCAATCACAAAGTCTATCTAATTATACTGGACGAGCCAAGTTAGATAAAATAATGGGATGAATGAACAATTGTGATTATAAATAAATATAAGGAGATATAGACCTTTTACAAAGTAATATTTAAAGTTGACAGAAAACTATAAATACAAAACAATACTAATAGCTCACTTATTGAACGATTAACAATTAATAAATACGATATTGACAAAGAAATTAATCATCGAATGTATAAAAGACTTATATGGGGGGGGGGAAACTTGAATAATTATATAGAGTATTTACAGTAACCAGTTAACACAATTTAAGTACAGTAATAATGCCAGAAAACAAATCTGAGTATACAAGCACTGTGTACTAGTACAAATAATATTAGGGAATAACATAAGTGATTATATAGGAATATGTACTTGTAGTGAAAACAATAAAAACAAATCAAATACCATGAGATTAGAAAAGTAGCGCTGAAACACAAACTCCAAAAATTCAAATTTTGATGATCAAAAAACTGAGAGAACAATTTACTAATTATACTGGACAATGCTAAATAATACTTTGTGATATTGAGAAATAATTATACTATGTGATGCTGAAATACAAATTCTTAAAATACAAAATTCAAAAAATTCAAATTCTGAAAATACAATTTACCAATCCTATTGAGCAGTACCAAATAATACTACGTGAAACTGAGAAATAATACTACCATGTAATAATACTGTGTGATGCTGAAGTAGAGAATAATAATGGATAGAAGTAAGTACTATATGAACAATAATGAATGAATAATAATACTACAGTAAACAATGATAAATTATACTAAAAATACTAAAATCAAAGGGTCTACGTAAACAATTTAAAAAACGCATAAAACTTTTGTAAACCCAATTTCAGGAATTATCATCACTATTCGGAAAAATATCCGAATTCGCTTTTGAAACCCTGTATAGGATCTGTAGATTTGTATATATACTACATAGCGGGCTAAAATTTAGTTCAGTTAGGAAATGCATAGCACAGTTGAAAATTTTCCTTCCGTCAATAAACGGAAATGTAGTCGAGATTTTTAGTGCTGTCGTGATCAATAGAATTTATACACACCAAGTAATAGGCAAAACATTAGTTATATTTGCAAATGCGTACCACAACTGAAAACGAACTTCGAGCAATTATTGCGAAGAGGGTTCTTTGTTAATTGAGTTCTTTTGTGTGTCCCTGTAAATGAACAATGAATGCTATGTACACCCTATTATATAATAAGCCTCTGGTACACTGCAAAAAAAAAATTCGTAAAATTTCAATAGATGTACCATAAATTAACGGTACTTGTAGCGTTTTCACTCTTTACGGTATGAGTACCGTACTTCTAAGGTATAACAAGCGTAAAAAAAACCGTATATGTGCCATTTCCATTATAAACGGTATTTATGCCGTAAAATAATTATTTTTCAGTAAGGAAAAATCTGGTAGCCCCGTTTCTGTGTACGGCAACCCCTGAAGTGATGCTCTTGAACTTGTTACGTAATGCGTGCAGGCCAGAGAAGAAGGTGGAGTGCAGCCGGTACATATACTTTAAATATTTTACGGTACATATACCGTCCAATTAAATTATGGTATATATACTGGTCACAACGTTGCCAGTATATGGACCGTAATTTTTGACCATTTTTTTACAGTGTAATGCACCTTAGTAATATATACCAATTTCAAAGTGTTTGAAATACTGTAACATCATGGAAAATCACCACAAACGATTTTCCCCTATAGACCGTAATGTAACGGAATTCTTTTGAGTGTTCCAGAAATGAATTATAAATACTACACACTTCATTTTCATTACCGAACATGTCATAGTGAGCCTCAATAACATGTATTAATTGCATGGAAATAGGAGTACATTTATGTGAGTTAGAGCAAGAACAGACACACAGACTGCCGACAGACAGACAGACGGCAAACAGACAAACGAACCGAATTTATAAACAATTTTTAACTATGTTGGAAAGTATCGAGTTCTTCCAAATGCAAAATATCTAGATTATTCGTTAGTTTTACAAGGAAATGAAAAACACAGTTTTTGATTTCATGACATCTGTGTAAAAATACTTCTAATTTCCAGTCATTTACGAATGGAAATGTCTTCTTCGCGAATGTGTCAAAAGGCAGGTAACTTTTTATTTCGAGAGAGCTTTACCTGTATAAAATACTTTTCAATTACGTTGTCTGTGAATATTTTCAAAAGTGAAAAAGTAAAATGATTTATAATATTCGAAGAGATGCATAAAAATCCTCCACACCTTATATACAGCGACGAATGTCTGACATATGAATTGAAAAAATTTTAAACCGATCAGATTAATTAAAAACACCACAGGAAAAAAATAGTGTTTATATTTTAACAATTAAGTCAATTATTCAAAGACGCCATTTTTTATTCAGTGGGTGGTAAAATTTCAAAATCATTTGAGATTCTACAGAAAAGGAATACGATATAAAAGAAAAATTTTTGAACAAATTGTGTTCGTGTCTGTTATTTACCTTTGCCACATTTATTTTTTCAAAATTCTGCCTCGGCTTTGGAAATCAAAATACGAATCAAATTATATCTACGTTCATTTTCCTTTCAAATGGTGGTAATCTGTTTTAAAAAATATTAATATTAACCTTTTCCAAAAAATGCGTTTCCAAAACTCACTGTTGTGACTATTTTTTCTTTCGATGCTTACAGGAATTGGCATCGGAATTGGAAAGCAAAATATGAAAAAACGAAAAACATCAAATCATATCTACGCACAGTTTCCTTAAAAAAAAACGTAATCCATTTTTAAAAATACTATTAATCTTGTTGAAAAAATGCGTTTCCGAAACTCATTTTAGTGATATCCGTTTTTTTCTACAATGTTTGAAAGCCTACGGAAATCAAAACACGAAAAAACAAAAAAATTCTAAACCATACCTCCCTACATTTTCCTTTAAAATGATGTCATTGGTTTAAAAATAATATGACTGTTAACGTTTTTAAAAAATTGTTTTCCGAAACACACAGTCGTGAATTTATTTTTTTCTGCAATTTTTTTTAAATCAGCATCCAATTTTCTGTACGAAGAACGAAACAAATATATTCACTTAACCAGCGTACATTTATATTTGAAATTACGTCTTTGTTTAAAAAATTTTAATATTAACCCTTTGAAAAAACTCTTCTCAGAAATTTACATTTATCTCTCTCTGAGTTCTTTTGAAGATAAGTTTCCTGTTTTGATTCTTGTTTACAGCACTTTTGTTTTACTGGAAGACATACATTTTCAACAGAGACAGGTATCTTTCTGAGTTTAAAAGAGAAAAGGGCGTTTTATTTTATATAGGTTTTCTCAGGAACTTTTGGTCAGATTTGTGAGTTTAATGCATCTAAACGTCAAAAATTAAATCGGCAATCACTATAAAGAGGGCCCATTAGTTCATTTGGTTAGATTTACATGTAAAAATATAAATTCACGCCGAGCATGTACACTGCCGAAGTCACTGAAGCCCCCTCCCCGCTCTAGGGTCGTTTCGTTATATTTTCATTTAAAAATACAAATTCACACAAGTTCGAGGGTGCACGCTGCCAAAAGGCAGTGAGTCCCCCAACATTTGGATCGTTTGAAAATATTTTCGTTTAAATATATTAAATCACTCAACAGTGATTTTAGGTATATTTAAGGTTATAATTATGGGACCGGGCAACGCTGGCTGGGTCAGATAGTGACAAGTAATTTTGATGTATTTTTTTCTCCTGCCAGAAAAACAAAAAAAAAAGAAGCATCCCCTTTAAGGAAATAACAAGCAAATGTTCGGTATAAATATTTCTTTAAATAAAACATCTCTGATATTGTTAATTTAAAAAATCATGATCAAAGATTTATAAGACTATTCTAATTTAAAATAGTCTCTTTCAAGGTTTTTTTATGAGCTTATTTGAGAAACGCTCCATGTAATACCTATGTGACGCGTTATTATGCAATATACCGGAGATTGTATGGAAAGTTTAATGTATTTTATTTTTTAAAGCTTCTCATGCGAAATTACGCATGCATTTATTTATCTGAATAAAACTTTACACAAAAATCACAAATAATACATACATATTTATTAAAAACAAATGTGGTTTAAGAATAAGAATTAAATTAATTAAAAATTATCTTTTATAAAATTAAAGAATTCAATAAATATTATCGCCTTATAAAATTCATTTTCCTGAGTGTGAATACAAATATCGCTCACTCACGAAAAAAGTTCGACAACTCAAAACAAATCTTTTTTGGTATTATCGCACTGATAGGTCTGACGTAGGTGTGTTTTACTACCAGAAAAGTATTGTAAGTGTAGTTAGCCGGTTAACAGCTATATTAGGCTTCATGTTAGTCTGCCAACACATAAACAAGGCAAATTATGTGGAGGGATAAATTTTCTCAATCCTGCTCCACCTCTTCCACGTCTTGATTCTTAAAGGTTTTATGTTTTTATGTACGCTTTCACAGCTGCATGCATAGCTAATAAGGAAGGTCTCCTTAAAGCGCATACTCAGAATATTTTGAAAAAAAAATGCTTTTGAAACTACTCATGTACTGTAAAAAGGATGGGTCAAAATTAGCTGCGGAATCCTAGTTGAAAATCTGTAAAAAAATAAAATACTTTCGAGTATTTTTCGCAAAAAGACGAGATTTGGCGAGCAACGCTATTTCCTCGCCAATTGCAAGCAATTTTACTGCATTTGAAAATTCCTGGTTAAATGAGTGTTTAAATGCGCAGTACTTTATAAACTTAAACATAAACGACTACAGAGTTTATTCTATAACCTTGTATAATATATATACAAGTTGCGTGTTGCTGAAGTTATATAATTTTACACGGTTTTACCGGATGGATAAGTTTTAACTGTATTTTAAAAGTAACTGCCTGATTAAGAACGCTCTCATTATACATTTCGATTTTGCATAGGACATTATTTCCATGGCAACAATACTTTTCTCTTGTTGTCTCCGACAGTAACAATATCGAAGTCAAATTAACAGTGCTCAGAATCGGTCCTTAATATTTAGTTTAAAGCATTTTTGATCAATTATTATCTAAACCGTAGAATATGATCGTTAATTTTCTTTAATATACATATAAACATATACATATAAATATATATGGCAAAACTGTAGTAATAAAAGTTTATTTATTTAAGTTAAACTTACTTAAACTAGTACAGTATGACGATAATAAACAGTTTTTCCTAAAAGAGTGCTTATTATAAAAGCGTATTTTTTTTTCAGTTTGTCGCCAACTGACGATAAATCGCCAAAAGAAAAAATAAATTTTGATTATTTTTTTACGGACGCTATATCGAGGTTTCACAGGGGAATTTTATCTTATAGAAATATATCCTCATTACAAGAATATTTTGTAATTTTTTCAAATTTTTCTGAGTATACGCTTATGGAGACATTAAGAGACTTCCTTGTAAGTGTTATAGTTTCATGTTGCTGTAGAGTGATGCAAACATTCTTTTTCCTCTCTTGTGGAATCTAATATTTTCTAGTTGTGTCAATTTTCTTGCGAGTGGGCGATATAGTAAAACATACAAAATTTTATCCCCGAGCCCTAAGATGCCTTTCTGCGTCTCTGCTTTTGTACCGTATTCGAAACAACGTATCGACCGTTACCAACGAACAATGCATAAAATAGAATGCATACATGCTTAAAGTGATAAAACAGAACAGATAAAGGCTTAAAATACCTTTTAATATAAATATCGACATTTTTCGAACGCTCAAACGAAGCGTTCTATATATAAATAAAGCAAAATCACCTGCTTTCATTATAAATATGTAAGATTTAAAATATAAGCCGTTCTTACTATCTAATTTCAAACAACTGGCTTAGATTTTTCTATCACAATCTCCGTTACGAGCAGCTTTTTTATTTAAAATCCCGGCCGAGACCCCATAATTTGTAGCATTTTATATTTTAAATCTTACAGTTACTTAAGTATTTACTTGACTTATAACTATCAATGATTATAGTTCTTCAATTTAACTTTAAACGGTCTTTATTACTTACTCAAGTAAACAAACACGATGCTCAATACTATAATATCTTTAAACACATAAACAAGAATTCACCACCTAGAATTACATTTTTAAATCTCTTATTTTATAAATATTGGATTATCAACCTTTATACCTGGTTACAAAACTATAAAATCACCCTTTTTCTCGTTTTTAGATTTTTAACTTCTCCTTTAAACGAGCCTCCTAAAATCTTGCGATAGCACGTGGCTACTAATTAAATCATTGAGTTTGTATTATTGTGAATATTGATCATGGATTGGTATTATTTATTGTTTAAATCCCACATTTATGAATAATTGTGAAACATTTATGAATAATTATCTCATGGTTTATATTTATCAATTTCATTTAAAAAAATTCAGAGAGTAATTGAAGGGGTCGGTGTAAGAGAGTGCTAAGAAACATTTTTGAACTTCTGAGATATTTCAATTTGAAAATTGGATCCAATACTCAAATCAAGATATATAACAAAAAGTTTTTTCGCCAATGTCTTAGTGAGATTTGAGATATTCTGAGTAACAATAGGGCAATACTTTAATGATATTACTATTACGTGTTTTGTAAATTAGCTATGTTCATTGGGGGCATAAACGTCTGGGGCAAAAACGAAACCTGGGACATATGCTGTCACCAAGTGACATTAGAAACAAATTATATGTCGGATATTATAATTTACAATATTAAGCAACAGATTACAGTGTTAGATTTGTTTTACCAAAAATGTGGCTTGGCACTTTTTTGCCCCGACCCACTCAATTTATTTATCATTATTGATCTTAAAAACGTCACCGTTTGAGCTTACGATCTTTGTATTAAAGGATAGTTCTAAGCCTGTATGTGTTCCGTTTTATCACTTTAAGCATATACATCTCCAGTTTAATGAGTGATTTTCTTATATAATTATTGAACAATGCATAATTTAATTATTAGTTTTTATCTCTGATATTTTACAAAATTTTATTTATTTATATAGTGTAAATATAAAATGAGATACTTATTTTTATTCAGATTTTCTTACTATTTCTATAGGAGAACATTTGAATGGTATATTTTACATTCAGTTTCCAGAAAATGACAATAAGTCAAATTTTCGAATATTCTTGAGTAGATCCAAAAAAAAAAAATCTATGTAGAATTATTTTCCATTTTCTGCTTATTTCTGCAGCTGAAAATTGATTAGTGAAAGAGGAACAGTCAATACTCTATTTCTGGGTACGAAATACTCGTATATTTTCTGAGTACAAAATATGCCCGAAAGTGTGTTTATATTTCTGGCAAAATATTTCAAGATTGTACTTTTGTACAGAAATATTCGGTATAAATGCTAGTATTTGTTCCATATTTTAGAATGAAGTAACACTGGAACGGAAGGACATCGGAATTCTACTCCAAAAATATGTGTTTGGTTTTACGGAAAGTGGGCTCAATTGATTGACATTTTATAAAAAGAAATTAGCAGTTCTGTTGAAATTTCGCGTTTTTAATTTAGACTTATAAATTTGATTGTAACAATAATGTTAAATGTGTGTTTGTTTTTATTTTACTTAAATTGCAAGGCTTTTACAAATTACAAATTAAAACAACTTAACTGTACCAATTCATAAAATATTTTACTAAAGGTGTTTGACTTCATATACAAAACTGCATTTTACATAGACAGCCGAGTACTTTCGAGCAAACTTTTTCTCATCTCCAGGGTTACAAAACAAAACGCAAGTACACAAATTACAAATGGCGAAAAAAGCAGTAAGAAAATCGTTCACTGCAGGAGAATGGAAGAAATCATTAAAACAAACCAACAGGGGTGGGATGCACTGGGAGGGGTGAGATAATCATATTTCGTCTTAAACAATTCCTACGAGTCTATAAACATAATTTGGGAATATTGTAGGATAATGAATCATTGCATGTCTTACCTTTTTTAGTTAAAATTTCTATGGATTCATTGATTATTGCTTCATAAAAGGTTGATGTATGCTTAATTATTTTAGCTTGATCAAAATGTATTTTGATTGATTCTTCTTGTTTTAATCTTGATAGTGCTGTTTTAGTTCTATTGAATTTTATATCAGAAATACTCTCTTTTAGACGAGTTTTGAACTTTTTTAAGGTCATATCTATATAGTCTTTTACTTTATAACTTTTCGTACCATTTTCATTTATTTCCATAGTGACTGGAATTCCATAGATTCCTGATGATTCTTTCATCGGTACAGGATCGATCTTTTTATGTAATAAGGTTTTCAATTTTACAGGAGGAGATGCTATCAACTTTATATCATATTTCTTCTTCGTTTCACAAACATATGAAAAATTTTAACTGTGGCTTATTTTTTTTATTTTACTTAAAATGTGTTTTCTTAATCTTTATTGGAATGCGTCATTATGAGAGAAAAAAAATGAGAAATAAACAAATACATTAAGGAGGTGGTTTAACAGAAAATAACAATTGGTTCTTAAAGAATAAAACGGGAAATTAAGTAAAAATTAGCTTTCATTGAAATTTGCTAAATACATTTTTCTGAAAATACAAAAATAAACTATTTTTTTTAATAATTAATTAAAGTTTATGGATAATTTAAGAAACGTTTTAAAAGGATACATTGTAAATAAGATTACAATCTAGAGTGTATTGAAACGTTTTGAATCATTTAAATAACTAGTAACGATTGATTTTAACAATATAAGAATGTCGGAGTTAATTTACTTATAATTTACAAAGATTGAAACGAAATTTCAAAGATTATCAAAAAATGATGCAGTATTTTTTTTCTACATCTCTTATACATCACTTGATATTAGAAAATGTATTATCTCTGACGTAATTTGTTCCAATAAAGACAGTTATATTTATTGTATCATTTTCTAGATAAAGTTTTTCCCTCGTCCAATCTCTTGTATTCATTTTGCAGTTTTGGAATTCGATTTTTAATAATATAATATCAGTTATATCTCTTACAATTTACTAATATTTATGTCTTTCAAATTCACAAAACTCCTTATGTTATTTTAAGGAAAATTCTTAACTATCAATTCATTTATACATTTGATTTAAAATGATTTTTAGCTTCTTATTAATACATTAAAATTTATTATTTTCTCTCCTTTCAATATATTGCATAAATGCCGATGTTCGTTTCCTTGTTGATAAACCAGACTAAAAATCACGTAAAAATAAATGAAATGTTTGAATTATTATTCTAAAAAAAAATATTAATCTTGCAAGTTTGTTCCGTGGAATTCCTTATTATAATTACATTTCGCATTTTTGAAATAAACAAGCATTATGAAAACTAATAATGCGAAACTGCTCGACAACTCGCCAGCAATTAATCAAAATACAAACAACTAATAATGTAATGAACGAAGCTTTCATGCAAATCTCTTCACCCAAAATTTAGGTAATGATATGGGACAGTACATCCACATACATCTTTAAACCAAAGCAGTGCGAAATCTGTTTTCTGTTTTCCCTCACACAATTTTAGCTTAATCTTATATATATTTACTTACGGAGTTAGTTAAATAAGTTCTTTCCACCAGTTTGGAGAGATGAATTTCGTAATTGTTTGTGAACTTTTGGGTCTAATTCTATTAAGCAATGAAAGATTTCTTTTGGAAGATTTCGTACGAAATACTTTTGAAATGTTCCAAAGAAAGTAATATTCTAAACAAAGTATTATTAAAAAAATAATGATCAATAAATAATGCATAATTTACTTTTCTTTATAGTATCGGGTGCAGTATATATATATATTTTTTTCTTAGTAACGTATAGGGTAACGATAAAATTATACATTTATTTTTATTCAGACATTCTTGTTATTTAGAGGTTACATTTTGAAGATCATGCTTTAATTCTGTTTCGTTAAAACCCCGATAAATCAAATATTCGAATATTAAAATATATATGATTTTCCTTTCTCATCCAAAGAGTCTGTGTTGAATTATTTTCCATATTATTTCTATTTTAGCAGTTGCGTAAAATATGCAAGAATACGGTTTTATATTTCTGACGAAATAATTAAAGGTTTGATTTTTGTTCAAATGTATTCTTTAAAAATGTAGACACGTTTTATATTTTAGAATAACTTAGGAGGAAATATTTAATTCCAAGACATTCTATTTCATTTCAGGAAAATCAAAATAAATCAAATAATCAAGCAGCAAAAATATATCATTTACCCTTCTCATCCAAAGAAACTATATGGAATTACTTCTCCTTTTCGGCATAATATAACAGCTGAAATTTGATTGCAGCGAAAAAGTATATTCAAAACTGCATTTCTGAATGTGAAATACGCATGTATTTTCTGAATGCAAAATATGCCAGAAAGTGTTTTTATATTTCTGTCGAAATAATTTAAGGTTTCACTATTTTTCCGAAATATTCCGTATAAATATTAGATTTTGTTCCATATTTTAAAGTAACTTAAGATACAATTGTGAAATATCGGATTTCAATCCCAAAAATAAGTTTTTAGCTTTACAGCAAATGAAACGCATAGTTTGGTAGTTTATTAATAAAGAATAGTAGTTTTATTCAAATTGTGTGCCTTTATGGGGGACAGAAAAGTTTGAAACGACGAAAAAATGCATTTGTTGTTATTATTATTATTTTGTAATGTTTGAATCTTTAAGAATTTCGTTCAGTAGGTCCCATAAGAATTTTTTTACGGTCCTACGAGACGTAAATTTGGAGCCGTGAAGAGGCGATACTTGCAAAATTTAAAACATTTAACTCAATTATCTCAAAACGCTATTTTTCAGCTGTTTTGACACGATAATTCTTGAACAATTTAACGGATTTATATGTTTCTATTTTTTAAATTAAAAAAAATATATTCACTACATACTATACCTAAAAAGTTATTATTATTATTGTTATTTTATGAATAACATAAAATTATTTTATTACATTAATTTTTCTGATGTTTCCGTTATAATTGAGAGACAACGTAATAAACAGTATAAAATAAAAAATGACGACTTAAAACTATAGAAACTGGAAAAATATGGAACCTGGTATGTGGCAAAACTAGTTTTCCAAGATTAATTTTGACGTACAATATTAAAACTTTCGTTATTGGTTTTTTACATGTGAACAAAGACTTTTCATTTCTGTAAAACATAAATAAATAAATGCAAAAAGAAGTATATATAAAGTCTAAATCAGTTAAGGACTTCGTAATCTATAATCCAACTTCAGTCTATTTTCGTCATTTCAAAGGTTTCGGATTCGTTTAACACATTCGCATCGGGAAACGAGAATTCTCGTTTTTGTCAAAAAACAAAAATCATTGACTAAGGGCGTGGCTTCTGTCATACAGAAAATGCATTTATATCATGTTGTCCTTTATTTTTTAGATTGTAAGATATTTTAAAATAAGTTCGCACATTGAATGATATTTACTGATGCATAAACACTCTAGGGGTTGGGAAAACACTCTAGTAGACAATTTACTAAAGACTTTCAGAAGAAGGAGGAGCTTCTCTTGTTTTAATACTCAGATTTCTCAAAAGCATACCGATGCGAGTGTGTTAATTTAGAATTGTATTTAAAACTTATAAGATTAGTTTACAAAAATGTGCTCTTGACTTTATTTTATTCTAGTTTTAAGGGGTCTTTTATTAGTATACTAACTGGTCCGCCTGGCGTTGCCTGGGCTCTTGATAACAACCTTGAACAAATCTCAAGTATGTATGCTTTTATATCTTTAACCCTATTTTGTATGCATTTATATCTTTAACGACAAAACCTTGAAAAATACTGATAATTAGTGATAAAAGTGCTCGTAAGAAAATATTTTTCTTGTTTTTTCACGTAGGGTCGTTTCATAGCTTAAAAAAATTGTTCTTGTTGTCCGAAATTTTTATAGGTTGTAAATATAACGATTTTATAGCCAATGTGAAAATTTCAGGAAAAAATATTGTGGTAAAAGAAATATGCTTTCTTCTCCCTTTTTTATGTTTTTGCGTTGCATAACAACAACAAAAAATAGTTCTCATCTTCCGAACTCTCAGAAATTTTTATCGGTTTATAAGTATAACTGTATTCTCTTTAAAGCTCTCTTTAAAATTTCGTAAAGAAATGCGCGCTTCGCCATTTTCATTGATAATATTTCCGATTTTTTTTAACGTTACTTTTTTTAACATAACGTTAATACAAAAATGATAACGTTTTTTTGAACGTCCGAACGTTACTAAGTTTTTGTAGATGATGTAAATCTGGTATGGAAAGATGTTCTAAAACTATTGTGTAGAAATACGGTTGTTTAGTTCTTTTAGCTTAGAACGAGATTGTCTCCAGTAGGCACGGGGTTGACCTGCGGTCGCCAATTTTTTGAAAGGGTTCAAACCCGATTACAGCACAGAAGAGTAGAAAGACTCAATTTTAACAACCTATATTTTGTTTGTCAGCACCTTTTAAATTGCATTTGGGGGAGTGTTTTTGTCAGGGGGAAATCGCCAATCGCGAAAACGTCCCTTTTTATTTATTTATTTTTTTCAAAGGATTAACAACGATATTTTTTCTAACTGATTAAGGCGCACAGGGTGGTATTTAGTCCCAAAACATGGCCAAAAATGATTTTTTTTTAATCGGATTCCTACCCTGTATATTATTCCTCAAAAAGTTTAATAGTTACTACATCCAAATCCGAAACGTGCAATGCACTAGTACAACACAGCTCGCCACGCGATCAGTCCGAAGTTGCCGTTCGCTTCCAGTGATCCTGTGATTTTACGATTTGATCCTGTGATTTTACGCTCAGATTTTATTGTTTTAAAATCTCTTGTAGTTTTGTGTCTAAGCAATTTAGTGGTTGTTATTGTGATTGATTATTCTGAACCGGGTATATACTTTATACACACTACATTTACCTAATGAATATCGTGCGGATTTTTTGTCTATATGGTCGACAACTTAGGTATAGTTAATAGTGGCATAAATAATTATTTATAATATTTAGAAAGGATTTTGTTATATTTTAAAACATATTTAAGCGATGAAAACTATTGTGTAATATGCAGTACTTAGTATACAATGAAATTATAAAAAAATCAGCCGCCCGAAACCGCCCCCCTATTTTTAACGAATTTTTTTGTTGGTTCCTACAATTTTTTATATAAATTACTGCTATTTATTTTTTTATTTATTTTGGTAACAGGGCCTTCTGAATTGAGATATATGATTCGAAATGAGTTATATACCATCATGCAATGCTCAAATGAGTCAACATTTGATGGAAATCATCATTTTATGGAGCAAGAATTATTGAGAAATTATTTTGAAGGTGATCCAAGGATAGCTAAGATGAAGCAACAGCTCTCCGTTATTAAAAATCAGTTCAAACAAAAATGGGTAGCTACTCATAAAAACAAGGACAATATTTGGAGAAAACAATACTAATACAAAATGAATACAGAAGAATTTGAAAAATATTGCTAAGAGACGGCTGAACTGTATGTGTCGCTATATGGTTTTTATCCCATGCCCCTTACAATGCACAAGGTACTTCGTCATGGAGCAGACGTTATAAAAAAAGCTATTCTGCCAATAGGCCAACTATCTGAAGAGGCTGCAGAAGTTCGCAATAAACATATTAGGTCATTTAAATTAAACTACAGAAGAAAGTTTTCGCGAGTAGCCTGTACATTGATGTCCTGAATAGGCTTCTTTTAACTTCTGACCCCCTAATAACTGCCATGAAATGCAACACAAACTAGAAAAGAAAACCCTTATCGTCTGAAGTTTTACATCGGTTATCAGAAAGTGATATTACAAATGTTAATATTCTTAAAGACAGTAATAGTGATGAAACTGATGAATAAATGCTTTCATTTATAAATAAGACTTTATTTTTCCGTTTTCACTCTACAATTCAAATAAAAAAGAAAACTGCTCACTTGAACTGAGGACATTGAATTCACAGGCTTTTCACACTAATTGTATATTATACTCTTCCCTCTCGAAAAATAAGGAAATCGACTATATATTAAGGGGGATCATCCCCCGATTCCCCCTTTATATTTAACCAATGAACCCCCAAAACTAACCAGAGAAGTGCTTTATTACAATGAGTTTATATACAAAATTTGAAGAAAATCGGATAATTCTGCATGAAAAACTCATTTATCTAAATTAAGGGGGAGTTAACCCCCCGTTATCCCCTTTATACTTAACCAATGAACCCCCAAAACTAATCAAAGAAACACCTTATCACAATGGACCTATAAACAAAATTTGAAGCAAAACGGTTATTTCTGTCGAGAGTTATCGCGTTACGTACATACATACGTACTACATACATACATACGCACGTACATACATACGTACGTACATACAGAACCGGCGGGAACATAAGTTCTCAGGCTTTGATAGCCTGTGAGCTAATAAAAACATAGATGTGTAGCTTTTAGAGGTATAAAATAATTTTTGCCAGGTTTTGGGACTAAATACCACATTGTGTGGCGTTTAAGGCGTAAAAATACGACCACATTCAAGAATATGTATTTCATTTTTTCGTATCCCGAACTGTTTTTCTTATGGAAGCTACAACAAAAGGCCAAAAAAACGCCATAATTTTGATCTTCCTTCCTTTCAGCACGAAAATCAAGTTCTAAGCATGCGCCGATTTTTCCAAAACAATATATAGTTTTTTTAATAATTTTTTAATGAATATTCCGGCTAATTAGGAAAATATGAGCCTCAGGTGTATCAGGACTTGCCTTAGACTATCCGCACCCAAATTTTCAGACTTCTATTTGCGGAAGATTTCGCTAGACATCGCCAACGCACAGACAACCACAAAGACAGAACTAAACGTTTTTAATTAGTATAGATGTAATGTCTAAACTGTCTGTCATGAGCTGTTTCAGATAAAAAGTCTTTTTGTTTTTATAAATTCAAATGAATAATGAGAGAAAAACTGTGAAACAAACAAAAGAATTGAGGAAGTTGGTCAGAAGAGAATAATAAATAATTCACAAGGAAAAAGGGGAATTTAAATTTAAAAAAATGCATTATATGTGTATAAAGATGTTTAATCATTATTTTGAAAAATACAAATAAAATGATTATTTATTAATAATGAATGAAAAAATGTACATAGTTATGAGCTAAATAAAAATATGAATAGAAAGAAGAATTCGCGATGGGTAAAGACGTTTAAAAAGGATACAAAAAAAATAAAGTTCATATCTAGGTTATATTGTAACATTAAAAATGATTTTTTGAACTAATGAGGATAGATTTTAAGGATATAAAAATCTTATTAATTTACTAGCTGGCCCGCCATGTGTTGTCCGGACCCGTGATAATAACCTTAAATAAACCTTAAATTTGTATAATTTTATCTTTTTAACTCGAATTAGTACGAATTTATATTTTTTTGAAAAACTTAAAAAAAAAACAAACAAACAAACATTGATATTTAGTAGTAAAAGTACTCCTAAGAAGACTTTTCTTGTTTTTTCATAGTTAAAAAAAAAGAGTTATTGTTGTCCAATTTCTTTGAAATTTGTATTGTTTATAAATATGACGGCTTTGCAGCCCGTGTAAAAATACCGTGAAAAACTACTATAACTATAATAAATATTTTTAAAATAAATAGTTTTCTTCTCGCTTTTTTTCTGTTTTCGAGTCGGGTCCTTAAACAAAACAAAAGAAAAATAGCGTCTAAACACCCTGAAATTTTAATAGTCTATAAATATAACAGTATCAAAGCCATCTTTAAAATTTCGGGAAAAAATACGCACATTTAGTAGTGAAAATATGAACGGAAACCACGCCGAAACACCCCGGTTTTTAGCGGTTTTATCGAACATTTATCAGATTTTATTTTTTTAAGATACTTCTATTCTTCCGATCGTTTCAAATTTTTGTAGGTGCAACAATTACCATCTTTTATAGATGTTTTACAATTATTCATGGCTACGTTTTATCATTTTAACATTAATTACGCGAGTCAAAGCAAAAATAGTTTATTAAACACTAGCAAGCTACGCCCGCTACGCTGGTCAATTTCTCTTAACGAACCTTTAATCAAACAAAATATTGACATTTCATAATTCACTTTTATATTTTAACAGAATAATAAGGATACTATAATTTGTGACTCGTGCTATAGTCAATATACACGTCAGGACACGTCGCCCTTATCATTATCTTTTTACGCGTGAAGGTTTCGCTATGGTACTCTATTGTGAAATTTGGTAATTTTAGAAATTCAATAGTTGAAAAATCGCAGAATCATTAGATCATTTTTCTTTAGAAATTGTTCTTAGAGCGCATTTAGATCTTATAAATAACAATCATGCCGAACTTGAAGTTTCTAGATCCTTCAGCATCGCAAAAATCGCAATTTTAGAAGGTTTTTCGCTTCTGCACCCCCCTCGGGGTAGTGGGACTGACATAAAATATAGCCTATGTTGGAGCAGGGATTGTCACCATCCATTTGCCACCATCACTTTTGAAATCGCTTTAGTAGTTCCAGACATTCCATACAAATTGTAATTTAGAATGTTTTTAGAAAATTTTTTGCTTATTTCAGCCTTTTAAATTTCGAATTTTTTTAGATTTTGTTCTTATAGAGCATTTAAATCTTGTAAGTAACGACCATACAAAATGTCAAGTTCCTAACTCCTTCATTATTGAAAATATCATAATTTTGGAACGTTTTTCGCTCCTGCACCCTCTGCGGGCAGTGGCACCGACAAAAAATTTAGCATATGTTGGAGCAGGGACTGTCACCATCCATTTGCCACCATCACTTTTGAAATCGGTTCTGTAGTTTCAGAGATTCCATAGAAATTGTAATTTAGAATGTTTTTAGAACGCTTCTTCCTCATCTCACCCTTTTAAATTGCGAATGTTTTTATAATTTGTTCTTAGACAGCATTTACATCTTATAAGTAACTACCATACCAAATTTGATACTTCTGTCTCCTTCAGTACACAAAAAATCAAAATTTTAGAACGTTTTTCGCTCCTGCACCCCCCTGGGAATGGTGGCACCGACATAAAATATAGCCTATGTTGGAGCAGGGATTGTCACCATTAATTTGCCATCATCACTTTTAAAATCGCTTCAGTGGTTCCAGAGATTACCCCCTACAAACAAACAAACAAACAAACAAACAATCTTTACTACTTTATATATTAGTATAGATAAGGGGGAATTAGCCCCTTGTTCCCCCCCCCCCTTTATACTTAACCAATCAATCCCGAAAACTAATCAGAGATGCGCCTTAACACAGTGAACCTATAAATAAAATTTGAAGGAAATGGGATAATTCTGCATGAAAAACCCATTTACATAAATTAAGGGGGGTATTAGCCCCCCGTTCCCCCCCTTTATACTTAATCAATCAATCCCGAAAACTAATCAGGGAAGCGTCTTAACCCAATGAATCTATAAACAAATTTTGAAGCAAATAGAATAATTCTGCATGAAAAACCCATTTATATAAATTAAGGGGGGGATTATCCCCCCGTTCCCCCCCCCCTTTATACTTAACTAATCAATCCCGAAAACTAATCAGGGAAGCGCCTTAACTCAGTGAACCTATAAACAAAATTTGAAGGAAAACGGAATAATTCTGCATGAAAAACCCATTTATATAAATTAAGGGGGGGGATTAGCTCCCCCCCCGTTCCCCCCTTTATACTCAGCCAATCAATCCCGAAAATTATCATGCAAGCGCCTTAACACAGTGAACCTATAAACAATATTTGAAGGAAAACGGAATAATTCTGCATGAAAAACCCATTTATATAAATTAAGGGGGGGATTAGCCCCCCGTTCCCCCCTTTATACTTAACCAATCAATCCCGAAAAGTAATCAGGGAAGCGTCTTAACCCAATGAACCTATAAACAAAATTTGAAGGAAAACGGAATAATTCTGCATGAAAAACCCATTCATATAAATTAAGGGGGGAAATTAGCCCCCCGATCCCCCCCCTTTATATTATCTAATCAATCCCGAAAACTAATCAGGGAAGCGCCTTAACACAGTGAACCTATAAACAAAATTTGAAGGAAAACGGAATAATTCTGCATGAAAAACCCATTTATATAAATTAAGGGGGGGGGGGGAATTAGCCCCTTGTTCCCCTCTTTATACTTAACCAATCAATCCCGAAAAGTAATCAGGGAAGTGTCTTAACCCAATGAACCTATAAACAAAATTTGAAGGAAAACGGAATAATTCTGCATGAAAAACCCATTTATATAAATTAAGGGGGGATTAGCCCCCCCCCCCCCCCCCGATTCCCCCCCTTTATACTTAACTAATCAAACCCGTAAACTAATCAGGGAAGCGCCTTAACTCAGTGGACCTATAAACAAAATTTGAAGGGAAACGGAATAATTCTGCATGAAAAACCCATTTATATAAATTAAGGGGGGGGGGAACTAGACCCTTGTTCCCCCCCCCTTTATACTTGACCAATCAATCCCGAAAACTAATCAGGGAAGCGCCTTAACTCAGTGAACCTATAAACAAAATTTGAAGGAAAACGGAATAATTCTGCATGAAAAACCCATTTATATAAATTAAGGGGGGGGGGGAATTAGCCCCTTGTTCCCCCCCTTTTATACTTAACCAATCAATCCCGAAAACTAATCAGGGAAGCGCCTTAACACAGTGAACCTATAAACAAAATTTGAAGGAAAACGGATATTTCTATGAAGAGTTATCGCATTACGTACGTACATACATACATACAGAACCGGCAGCCAAGCTCTCAGGGCTTGACAGCCAGTGTGATAACTGAAAAATCGCAATTTTAGAACGTTTTTTGCTCCTGCACCCCCTGGGGTTAGTGGTACCGACATAAAATATAGCCTATGTTGGAGCAGGGGTTGTCACCATCAATTTGCCACCATCACTTTTGAAATCTGTTCGGTAGTTCCAGAGATTACCCCCTACAAACAAACAAACAAGATTTACTCCTTTATAATATTAGTATAGATTTCACTTTCGCACACTAACAGTGCGACACATGCACACCCGCATCAAAACTAAACAGAACGACAATGAAAGTGTTGCCCATTTATATATTTAAACACATGTTGAGACACACTAAAATATAACTTTGACGGAAGAATTTTGCAAATTAATATTTCTTCCAATCCTGCTGCCAAGGAAAATATTAAAACATTTAAGCAAACATACAAAACTTTGAGAAATCACAAGATAAAAAAATTAACATTTAAAGCTACAAAACAAAGAGTTAAAATCAGCCAAGCTCATCTTACTGTCGATATAAAAATTCGAAGTTTAATTTCTTTCATACCTAATAGTTTTCTTATAATGTCAAACTTTATTTTAAGAAGTGCCTTTGTAAAACTATCGGTAATTTGATAAATTGATTTTAAATACCTGATTTTTACAGAATTAGTTTAATAATTTTCTTATTAAAATGAAAACTTATATGAATATGCTTGGTGCGTTTATGTAAAACAGGATATTTTTAATGACACTATGGTTGTCGATAAATCTACACACCATCAACACATTTTTCATCCTCACCAGTATGCTTCAGAAGCTGTTTGAGCCACAACAATTATTTTGCAGCAGTTAGCGATGAATTCAGAGAGTGTCTTGAGGGGGAAGTACATTCCCCACCGGAACATCGAAACATTCCCCCCAAAAACTGATTTGAGATTTTATAATTTTTCATAATAAAAAAATGCAAATCTCCTCCTGGAGCATCATAATGCTCCCTCCCGAGCCACAAGATTCTGTCTCAGGGAAAATATCTGAATTCAACACTGTAGAAATAGAAGCTGCAATATACGCAACCTCAATTCTTGAAGTGAAAACAATTGATTGTTTCTGACTAGATCAAGTGATTGCTCCATTGTTGATTTTAAATGGTACATTCCTGATGTAGATTTCTTGGTGTCAATATCATTGCAAAATCAGCATTACAATAACCCACTATATTAGAAGTATGAATATTCAATACCATAATTCACTTCAAATATCTAAAGATGCGCTTTCCAGCATTCCAATATATTTGCAAAGGTTAAGCATGAAATCTGATCATTATATTTACAACAAACATTATACTGGTATGTTTAGTAATAACAAGAAACATGAGAGATCCCATGGGCTTAAGATTAAAAAAAATACATTCCACCTGGAAATGGAATTGATTAAGGTTAGACAATCTCACTAGGGTCCGCAGGTACATCATTTGGTTTCACATCTTGAAAATTTAAACATTTCATGAAATTTTGTGAGTGAAGCAAAATTGAACCATTTGTCTTACAGATTGAGCATACATTCAATCTCCGTACCCACAAAGAAAGCAGTCACACAAACATTTACCTCAAACTGTCTGTTTAATTCATTAACAATTTCAATCCAAATATTTTTGCCCTGAAAGAAAAAAAATATATTCATCAACATATAAAATTATTAAAACGTTCTTACTTTCAAAAATACTATTGTGAATACACCAATATGCAGCATTTTTTCCAAAGCCAAAATATCTCAGTACTCAATTGAGTAAGAAATTTTTCATTCCAACACCCGAAACCTGTTTAAGTGCTTAGCTTTCTTAAGTTTAGATACAACATGAGCATCAAAATTCGAACCCAGTGGTGGTTTCATAAAAATAGTATCTCTAGTCTTTCCCTGCAGGAAAGCTGTTTTTCCATCTATTTGACTAAATTAAAATATTTTTTGACTAAATAATACTAACATACGACACATTGTATCAAATCTGGTTGTAAGTAAAAATATTTTAGAGCAGTGTCATTTTATTCCACTTGTGAATCTCCTTTGTAACATGGTATTGCCTTAAATCTCTCAACTCTTCCATCAGGTAAATATTTCACTTTGAATAACCATTTTGAGCCTGTAAAATTGATTCCTTTAGGTAGGGACACTTAACTCCCATGGCATATCCCTTTCAAGGGAACCAATGTCTTCTTCTATTGCTCTCTTCCATTCTTCTGACTGCTTTTTTATAAGTTACTAGAATCCGTATAGCTATGAAGTTTTTTTTTTCGACAGCTGACAAGGCTTCTACCTGCCAGGTTTTTGCCTAGCTTTACAAGTTAATACCTGGCAACGGGGCGAAGATTCGCCTGCTCTCCGCTTGGCGAAGATGTGTTTGTTAAATCTATAGGCCAACGTGGCTTCAGTGCGTCTTTTTGCTTAAATTGATTTTTCTTAGTTGGCCGGTTGCTAATTGATTTTGGATGAGGCCGTTCAGCACTGCGAGGTGTAGTGAAGTCATGCCGGACGGATGTGAGATGTTGGGATATTTACGATTTCCTCTCTGCATCGTTCATCCATACATCCTGCCATCGCTACTCGAGTTGGTCTCGTAATTTAGAACCTTGATCTGGTGACGAGACCTTCACCATACTAGGCACATCCCCAGAAGTGTAATTCACAGGTAACTTGGAGGACTTTACACCCACGACGGATTTTACATGCACCGGGCGCCATTAATGTACTTGATCGCCGCATCTGAAAAGGAATGGGGTTCGACATTTTATAACACTTTTAATACTAGAAACTAAGTGCTACTTTTAAACTTTAAGTACTATTACTTTACTTGATTGCTTGTCTTAATTTACCTATATAGCTATGAAGTTCTTTATGACGGGCTGAAATTTTTAACTTACTTCTGGGACGGAGGTTGTAAACCTGTTCTATTTCCTTCAAATTTTGTTAATAATTTACACCAGAATTTCCTGCTACGTCATATTGGCTAAGGGGTTCATCTTCATTTACTTGATGTATGAAAGTAGATCTTGCTGGCAATACATTTATTGTACTCTTCTCATTGAAAATGGTATCTCTTGATGCATTAATAGTTCTTGTAATAGGATAGAAAAAAACATGTAATCATTCGAGTCTTTTTTTATAACCAACAAAAATCATGCTCTTCGAGATAATTTCCTTGGAATGAATTATACATATATGCTTCAAAACCAAAATTATTAACACGTGTGTTACATAGAGTCACGTTTATCCATCATTTCTTTTGATGTCATAAATTTGAAATAAAGTTTCTTGATTTACTTCCATTGCCGACGAGATCAATAATATTTCCATGGCATCTCCGTTTTACCACTTTTCTGTATTACCTACATCATGTGCATTATTATCACGATTGATTTTTGTTCCATTATCAAATTGAAACACAGCTCTTTCTTTCAGAACTCAATTTATTTCATTGTCAAATTTTCATTGCGAGACGTTTTGCCCATTCAATTTATAAATTGATGAAATATCCAAGGCAGCAATACTTATTTACGACAAAATTGTTCGGCAGCGTACTGAATTTGAATTCAGCATACAATAAAGTTTTTTTAACTAATAAAGTAGAATTATATATTTCATTCATAATCAAAACTTTCAGGAAACAGAACAGGTTTGAAAGCTTCATCCCAGAAGCAAGTTAAAAATTCCAGCCCATCATAAAGTAAACTTTATAACGGTATACTAGCTATAGTGACTCTAGTAACTAGCTATAGGGGTCTTAGTAACTAGCTATAGTGACTCTAGTAACTAGCTATAGTGACCCTAGTAACTAGCTATAGTGACTCTAGTAACTTGCTATAGTGACCCTAGTAACTAGCTATAGTGACTCTAGTAATTAGCTATAGGGAATCTAGTAACTAGCTATAGGGACTCTAGTAACTAGCTATAGTGACCCTAGTAACTAGCTATAGTGACTCTAGTAATTAGCTATAGGGAATCTAGTAACTAGCTATAGTGACTCTAGTAACTAGCTATAGTGACCCTAGTAACTAGCTATAGTGACTCTAGTAACTTGCTATAGTGACCCTAGTAACTAGCTATAGTGACTCTAGTAATTAGCTATAGGGAATCTAGTAACTAGCTATAGGGACTCTAGTAACTAGCTATAGTGACTCTAGTAACTAGCTATAGTGACTCTAGTAACTTATAAAGAAGCAGTCTGAAGAATGGAAGAGAGCAATTGACGAGGAAATTGGTTCCCTTGAAAGGAATATGTCATAGGAGTTAAGTCTCCCTACCTGAAGGAATCAATTTTATAAGCAATTATATAGGCTCAAATTGGATATTCAAAACTACTAAAATTATAATATTCAGCTATAACTTGCGTAAATTGCGTCTCATAAACTTTTAGCATTAACTAAAGTTAAAATTAGCAGAAATAGATTGTTAAACATTTCATTTCAGCAGGCTATCAATGCAACACGAGCACACCACCATCAAAACAAAACGAAACGACAACAAAAGTGTTGCCAATTTATAAAGCAAAAATACATTTTGACACATATTAAAGTATAACTTTTACAGGATAATTAAGCATATTAATACATCTTTTCTGGTACAAAGTGTTTCCATCGTTCAATACAATATAGTTGTTATTCTGCAATATTTTAAATTATATTTCTAATAATTCCAAAATCTAATATATATATATCTGATATTTTGAATATACTAGTATTTATCTCTTTTAAATTTAGAATTGTGTTTTTCTAATAAGTAATTTTAACGTATAGATTTATTTATAAAATTCATTAAATATTATTTAAATTCTTATTAACTCCTATTTAACTTAATTATCTTCTGAACTTGCAGTATACTCCCCAGATGCTCAAAGTTCGTTGCCTATTTGATAAATTAAAGAGAAAATTGCTCAACTAATTTAAAATAAATAATTTCTTTGAAATTTTGTTCTAAAAAAGAATTAATCTTGAAAGTTCGTTCCAAGAAATTCGTTAGTGCAATTACATTATGCATTCTTCAAATAAACAAGCAAGATTAAAACTAATAACGCGAAACAGCCTGACAGCACTTCGCTAACTAATCAAATTACAGACAACTAACTGTGAGAACTAGAAAAGTTTTCATGCAATTCTCTTCACTCAAAGTTTAGGTAATAACATCGTACAACACTTCTATATCATTAATTCGAAGGCGTTACGAAATCTTTTTCAATTTCTCCTCATACTACTTTAGTCTAATCTCGTTTGCATTTAGATGTAAAGTTTGAATAGCATTAAATAAATTCTTCCCAGCAGTGTAAATAAATTAATTTTTCTCTCTGAACATTTAATTATTTTTGGATATGATTCTATCACAAATTGATAATTTTTCACTATGTTGGCTATACGCCTTTTAAGCAATTAAAATTTGAAATATTATAAATGCAAGGCGTGAGAAATTTTCTATGAAAAATTTCCAACTATTAAAATAGATTTATTCAATCATCGATGCTGGATTCTCCTTAGTTTGATGTTGGCCCCCGGGTTGGTGGCTCACGGAAAAATATTCCACCTTGTGCTGCGTTTGTAGACTTGCCAACATGTGATAGTAAGAAGTGCCAGGCTCTATGTCGTTCCAAATGCTTCAGTTGGTAGAACGTCAATGCGCTGTACTGATGACCCGGGTTAAAGTCCGGGCTGGATACTCTTTCACTACGTTGGCTGTACGCCTTTTAAGCAATTAAAATTTTAAATATTATAAATGCTAGGCGTGAAAAACTTTCTATGAAAAATTTCCAAGTATTAAGATATATTTATTGATAAGTTTCCTTTAGAGATATTTCTTATGAAATATTTTTCAAATTTCCCCATTATTTCCTTTATTAAAAACTCGAACTCTTCCACTATAGGCTTGAGAGTTAATCAATAGGCATACATTAATTTTCTAACTAAATGAAAAATAAAAGATTGGATATATTTTTTTTGTATGGGAGGCTATATCCCTTTTCGCTTACGCTCTTCTGCCCACAGAAGCATGCTTTAAGTATACCCATTAAATACAAATAAAGGGTTTCTAGCATATCCACAACACAGGCAGTACAATTTTATTAATTTCTACTAATCAAAGAATTCTCTTGTATAGTACATTAATATTTTCTTTTTGTGTGTGTCATTGACCAATAATGCATTCCGATTTTTCAATAAGTACTTAGGTGTTCAGTCTCTAAATATGCACTAATAAAGGCTAGTTGCCGAAACGTCAGTTGGGGCTCACTGTGGAGGCACGAAAAATTTTTGGTTTCCGTCTGTTTGTTTGTCTGTCTGTTCCGCGAAAACTGCCGTAAAAATTATTCTTTTGTGTTGATTTTTGATGGATACGTTGGTGAGGTACCCGGAATTAGCTATGTAGTTTTTAGTTGCATTTGGTTCATTTGTTCAAAAAATATAGAACATTTATTTTTAGGTCATAATGCTTTCCTACGGGAATGCAGACGATTTTCAAATTTCATTTTTAACTGAAATGAAAATCGCATATTTGAATAATGGATTGAAACGTAAAATTACTAATGCTAAATTTTCGATATGGAGGTTTTAAATGTATCCCATAGCTTTGAAAATTTGCTGATACATTCATTAGCATTTAGAAATAAACGATTACAGAAGATTGAATGATAATTAAACGACCAGTGGCAATTCCTGTAATCGGGTTTCCATTCATTTTCTTTCCTTTGACTGAGGGATATTAATGCCGAATCAACTGCTGTCCAAACAGCTAAAACTGTTTTCGTGATTGATTAAATAAGATAAATTAAAAAATTGCCTGTGTAACCAGCCTGTATAAAATGGCTTAGTAAACAATGTCGCTGCATCGGGAATTGTATAACGAACTATAGAAAAAGTACAAAAAATGCATTGACAGCGGCCGCGGTGGCGGTGGTTACTTTTAAAATAATAAATAGAGATATTTAAAAAAAAATGCAATTTTATCTCACCTATTATCAAGACAAAACGTAAAAAGCAGTCTAAAGAAGAAATGAGGACTCAAAAATATGGAACCTGGATTTCAAAATCGTAGCAAAACTCGTTTTGCAAGATTACTTTTTTTGTACGATATTAAAACTTTAGTTATTGTTTTTGTACAATTTAAGAAACTTTTTTATTTCCATGAAACAAAAATAAAAAATTGAAAAAATATATTAGTCTAAATTACGAGGATGTATCCAAAAAAAGGGTTAAAAGGGTAATAAATATTATTTATTAACAATAGACATGAAATACAAAAGAAATTAAGGGGCATACTTGCCGATTACTTGTCCACATAATCACTAAACCTATTTAGGCATTTACCTGAAAGAAGAACCAACTTGTTTAACCCGACTTGGTAGAAATCACGTTTATGCCCATTGAGCCAATTCCCGGCAGCTATTTTTACATTAATTTCTGAAGAGAACTTTGTTCCAGATAAGTGTTCCCTCAATTTTGGGAAAGGAAATAGTCACTGCGTACCAAATCTGGCCTGTATGTGGGAGTTGTCACCAGACTTCCCACTTGAACTTTTTCAGCAATTCTTGTGCTTGGTATGTGGCCTAGCATTGTTGTGCAGGAACATGACATCATCATTCAACATGCCAGGGCACGTTCTTTGCCCATAAGAAACGAATCACGCTCGCACCAAGCGAGACCACTTTTCGAAACGTCTTGCCATTTCAATTGCTCTGACGCGTCTGCGAACTTACACTATCTGCCGCACAACCGCGGTAAGACAACTAGCGCCATCTGTCACCATTTTGGGAAAAATATTCCCTCCAAAATAATTACTTTTCAAATGCTGCTGCTTGTAACCTTTTTTTCTGGATCCACCCTCGTATTTACAGTCAACAACCACAAACTTCAGTCAATTTTCGTAATTTGAAAACTTTCTGATCCCTCTAAATATGTGATTTTATACAAATATCATATTTGAATCGAAAAAAGTTTTTAACTTGTACAAATACCGTATCGGCAATTAATCACATTGCAGGCAACTAATGATGTAAACCAAGTAAAATATTAAGTAGTCTCTACATTTAAAGCATAAGTAATGATATTGAGCTGTACAATATTCTTCATAAGAAGTGATGAAATCTTTTCTGTTTGTACCTATACTATACACCAGCACATACTTATTAACATTTAATCAGGAGAACGCAGGACATTCAATAAACTACAGTCAATAGAGCAGTGATATCCTATTTTGAATTCTTTCAGATTTTTTAACTGTTTTCACATCTAGATATAAGATTTGTTCCAAAAAGGAACATTTCCTTTGGATTAATCTTGCTAAAATTTTTCTAGCGTGTTTCAAACAGTTTTACGCTCAAACACTGCGCGAAATATTCTGTTTATACATTGTTTTAATTTTATGTGCATAAATTGCGTTTAATTAAAAGACGCATTTAATGTATTTTGGTATAAAGATCGTGAGGATATACATATTGCATAAAATAATGTGCATGTGGAAGGCAATACAGTATATGGATACATACTACAGTGTGTGGATACTACACTAATTGACAAATTAGTATGAATGAAAACAATACATTATTTTTCACACATGACAGTGTTAATATTTTCATTCGTTTGGACTTAACTTTGCATAGTTATATCAATATCTAGTATAATATTCAGTTTTATGTTTAATGATAATTTCACGGAATCAACATCAAATCTTTAGGCTAACATTTTTAAAATATATTATTGGGAAATATTGTCAAGGTTTTACCATACTATACACATCCCTACACGGATGTAACATTAAAACAGTCTAATGTTACGACGTAATTTAGACAGTATTTATTGTTAGTATTTTTTGAAAATATTTTGCTTAAAAAGTACGTTGCTGCCTTTCAACCAGTGTTGTCAGCTCAGCGGATAATTTTATTCAAATTTTATTTCCAAATTGCAATATTTTTCTTAATAAATATGTTATTAAATAAGGCAAATATTTTAATTCGAAAATAGTGTTAGCTATCTTTTAAATTGGTATCACTGACTTAAAGATACATTGATTAACTACACTCATTTTATTTATTTGTTCAACTAGATGATTCGCCCGGCGTTGCTCGGGCCAGACATAATAGCGTTAAATCTTCCTAAAAGCAGGCACACCCTCGTATGATATTATATTTTTATGAAAATATATTCAAATCAACCTAGAATTAAGGGACACATAGCTTCGGTACCTTACACCTTTGGCTTGTGCGATATATTTTTAAACGAAAAATCTATCCAACCGAGCCGAGAGATGGGATCCTACTGCATTCAGCAGCGTACATTCGGGCGTGCGACACACGCTCAGTTCTGTTTTGTTTCAAACGACCCTCGATTTCGTATGATGATATTTTTAAATGAAAATTTATCCAAACGAACTAAGGGGACCCCCATTATAGTGATTGTATATTTAATTTCTGACATTTAGATGTATTACACTTTTTATTCTAATCAAAATTAACCTAGGAAAATCTAAACTAATCACAGAATGTCGAAACCTTATATATTTGACTGCTTACTGACACATAGATACAAAACGTTTAGTAAATCAAATACAAGAAGAATTAGAGGGGTGGGGGGAGCGAATGAAGATGAAATAATGTTTATTGAACAGTAACATCATTAACATAGTAACATACACAACAGCAGTAACATACAGTAACATACAGTTAACAACAGTAACATAGTTCAAAAGCATAGTAATATTAAATTAAATTATACTAGTTAAACTTTCCTGTTTGAAGCTACAACAATATGGAGAATAAAACCTCTTTCTCAAATCACGTCCTTTTCTGAAATATCGATACGTTATGTCTTTTCAACTGTTAACAATCTCGTGATATGTTTCAGCATAAACAAATTATACTTTTTCGAAAGTCATAATATACATTCCATTTACTAAAACAATTTAAATAATTATAGTTTCAATAGTTATCTCCGTAAGGAGTCATGCTGTTTTAAACGAAACAAAACTTCACAGTCAAACTTCACAAGTCTGAAATAGACATTTTCGAATTTAACAATAATATACCAGATTATTGGTGATAAAACATTTTTATTCAAAATCATAGTAATATTAAATTAAATTATACTAGTTAAACTTTCCTGTTTGAAGCTATAACAATATGGAGAATAAAACCTCTTTCTCAAATCACGTCTTTTTCTGAAATATCGAAACGTTATGTCTTTTCAAGCGTTAGGAATCAAACTGAAACATAAACAAAAGCTTGGGGCTCTAAAAGTCAGTAAAAGACATACCGCACCAAATGAGCTAAAGCAATTATGCCAAAACAAACCATTATAAAAAATTTAGAGGTAATTTAAAAGGAAAACTTGTATTAAAAATGAAATTTTACCTGAAACTATCGTCATATAAAAGTTTAAATCATATAGGTTTTTTTTATATGAATTATTCATTTATGCGATGTACATTCCTGTAAATATTTTTAAAATGAACGAAACTACAAAAAAATTATTGTAAATTTAAAGTTATGACTTAATTTGAAAATATCTTTTGAAACTTTTTAAAAATATCTGAATGTAAGCAAATCCTGTCAGATAAAGTTGGAGGAAACATTTCCTTTAATAACTCAAAATTAGTATTCTCTAGCATAAAGGAATGACATTAATTTTACACAGTCTGAATTTCTTCTTATAAATATATTTTATGGAATAAGTAATACCTGCAACCACTTTAATTAACTGAATGAATATTGCAATTTATTTATGATCAATATTTAAAATATCAAAATGAAATTCTGATTCCATTAAAGAAATACTTTTTTTTTTTTGTAAAACTACAATGTTTAATATTTCATTTCTTTAAGAAAATTTTATAATGTTTGCTGTGCTTAAGATTTCCATTAATTATCATTTTAAGACATTATCGGCTCTATTTGCTTCAATTCCAGTTTGTTTAATTAAAAAGAACAATCGAAATATCTAGATTGGAAGGGCGTTTTTAATAAGCCATTTAACAAATGTTTCATTGTAATAAGTTTGTTCACATATCTAAAGAAGATTGTTCTTAGGAATGTTCCTCAACGTTAATTTGTAGTGAAAACCGAGTTGACGTACGATAAAATATTTTGATTTTTCAACAAAATTTCAATCTGTTTTCATAGATAAATCTGAAGGGAATAAAAATTAAACTTAATTACTATTTTATTCGTGAAACATTCAGATTTCCTTATTGGAAGATTTTTCTTTCCTAAAGTAATTTGAAATATCACTTTTGTGCAAATTATTTTTGTTCATTTAAAGTTTTTGAAACGAATAATACAGATATTTTTCAAAAAAGAATTAGGAAGGAATTTAATACAAATTAGAGTTTGATGTTTAAATTTTCAGTTTAAAAATCAAATATTGTGTTTTGAATCTCAATTTTTATTAAAGATGGTTTCCTCGTATTACTAATATATAAATAAATATAAATACATTAATCATATGAAAATGGAAGCTGCATATAACGGATACCTAGGTTAAGCAAAAAGTTTTTTTCAGTCTGTTTATTTATTTATTTTCTTTAGTCTGTGCTCAAACATTAATAATATTTGAAAAATAAAAGCCAAACAGTTACTGGATCTATAAAAAAGATTTGTTTTCATAATAAGTTATTTAGTTTTAATTCAGTGCTTCTTAAGAATCTTAGATTCAATTTCAAAAGATAAAATTCTATATTTATAGATGTATTTCCTAAATAACTAATGTCACAGTAAGTTTGATCATATTTATGGACATAAAATTAATAACTGCTAAAAGTTCACTTCAGTGATTCTTTGGCTAAAACCACTTTCGCTCTATATATTGCGTGCGTTAAAATAAACTTCTTTCTCATACAATCAGAAACAATAAATATAAATAAATTCATTAAAAATAATAATTGTAATCACGATATGTAAAACATTAAATAGTGTAATGCTTTTTATACATTTCTATTAAATTTAGCTTTGAGATAAGTATGTGATTTTTGATATAAAGAAAAACATTCAAGTAAAATATTTCTATATATTCATGAAAAAGAAACATTCAAATTATATACAAGAACAAATGGTTTGTCAGTTATAAGTTTAAAACAATTTATTTTTCATTGCCTTTCGGTTGTATTTTACTTAAAATGTCTCTGAAGAAAGTCAAACAATAGTCCGCAAATATGTAATTACACTACTGTACCATTACAACCCCATCTTGATGAAAAGGTTCAGTATGCTCATCACTAACTTCGACGCTGTTTTGCAGAAATAAATTCAGAATCCACATGAAATATCCAATTGAGAATCCACAAATTGGATATTTAAAGACGCATTATAGCCAAATTTCTGATACAGATCCAGCAAGCAATTAATAAGATATTTCTGATTTGCAGTTCTGGAATTTCCAAACAGTTTTGTGATACTTGGCAAAATACATCATACACTTCTTTTTCGTCACACTGAATCAGGTCTTCAGACTTCGAGTCATGGAAGAGATGTCTGATCTGTTAACTCACAAAAACTCTCTCTTTTATTTTTGCGTCGTATAGTAAAAGAAACTTTTCATGCATGTTACCTGAACGCTAATTTCGTCTTGTCATGATTTTAACCATCTTTTAAAAAGACTAAGTTTTATTTGAAGAGAGGGAGTAAGATTTTATGCAGTTCTGGCAGTAGTGGATTCTGAACATTCACATATGTAGGCGTCAGTGTCGTGCCTACCACTCGCTTTCGATGTAGTGCAAATATTTAGCTCTACTACACCAGTTACAAAGAAAGCAGTAGCAGAGCAGCAGTGGAAGCTCCATATACCACTTATTTCTCAGGTAAAGCTATAACGTATACTCTTTAGCATATATCCTCTGCTTTTTTACCATTTCAGCACTGTTTAGTTACATCAGCGTTTGGTATATCCCTGCTGAAGGCCTATCAGTATAGATACACTTTTCAAGTCAGCAAGATGTGCCAACAATATTTTTTGTAGTGAATAATGTGCTGTTCTATGCTGTTGTATGTCTATTTCATGAGCACTGCATGTTCAACTGTAATAAAATATTAACTAACCTTATGCATCAAAACCATTTTAATACATATTTTGGAGGAAATACATCAGTAGTTTATAAATAGACGTTATTTCTGTGAATAATTCCTAGTTCTTGCATTAGGCCGATAATAATGAAATGCAATACATAGTTAATTTTTTTTTCAGAAAGGCTCGAATTCTCTGTGATGGAAACGAAACAAAGACATTCGAGCATTTTTTTCAAGATGATTCCATTCACGAAGCCTTAATCCTAATAAATCTAATTTGCCTTTGGATCAATTTAAATCGCTAAAAAGATTCTTTATTCCTCTGATGTAATGGTACATAGAAGACAGTGAGAGAAACACCTATATTCGTCTTCAATTTCATGAATCCGTGACGTTGAAAATTTCGGATTGTACATGTACACATCCTATTATACGGACACCATTTGTCGATAACAACAATTTTTGGAGGCTAGAGAAAAGGAAGTTGTTTAGAATGAAGTATACGTGGCACAGAAGAAATTATATTCCGATATTTCATAGCAATTGTATTTGTATTCTTGATACTTCCAGAAATCGCTGGCTCTATACAGAAACAACGTTTACTTTCACATGCTAATCTTTCAAAGTAATCAATAAAGTACGCTGTCGGATGGAGGGAAAGAAACAAATGGCTGAGCAGTTTACCATCTTGCCAGTACAAATTACAGAATTACATCGTACAGTCTAATAAACTGGATGTCGCCGAGACTGCTGGATGCAATATTTCTGAATAACGGTTTAAATATCTGAATAAAATTTATTAGAAACATATCATAAAATCTCTGTGCAAAATGTCGTACATGTATCTTGCAAGAAAGTTTTGATATATCCTTTCAAATTTAACAATTTATGTAAAAATGCATTCTGAAATAAATGGACTTGAAGATTTAGTTACTGGCGGGAAAAGCCTGATAATACAACACAAAATTGTTACATCTGTTGATGTAACCATCGTAGAGATACACAGTTTTCTTCAATTAATTTATTTAACATTACACTATTTTATTAGTAAAAACACAAAAAATGTAGTTTTTTAGTGAATTTTGACACCCGGACATCCTTAAAAGATTAAATGTAATTTGGAGTAATGAGAAACTATGTATAAGACGCTTGATAAATATCTATAATACAATCTTAAAAATAATTTAATTACATCGGTCAAAAGCATGGGGACTCATTGCAGCAAGTAAGAGAAAGTTTTTTGCAGTCAAAAAGAATGCCGTAAGAGAACGAAGCAATAAAGAAATGGTAAATACTAAAACAATCATTCTACAAGATATTCAGATAAATAATATATATATATATATATATATATATATATATATATATATATATAAGAGGAATATTTGGGAAAACTTGGAGGAAATAGGTGAATTAGGCATTTACAGAGATTTCAATTATGGGAAAGTGTGGGGAAAATTTTCCTCAAGATCGGAGGATGGCGCCATTTGGCAGTAAGTGCTTAACTGTAATATAAATAACTCTATAAATATAATATAATTATTTTAATATAATACTTTTGTAACAATGTGAAAAATGAGATTTCCATTTAAGTATATTTAAATAGTCACCATTTACTCCTTCAGATTCAATAAAATGAGTGCAAAGCAAGAGAATATGGGTACTGCAGGCCATGATCCTTCATGGATTGTGGCACCGCTGAATTTCGTTTTTATCATTATTGCTTGAATAGAGCAGGACTATAGTGAAAATTAATTTTACATGGTATATTAAATCTTAATAATGTAAAATTTGCATTCAAAAGAAACTTTTTTCAAGTAAGTATTAAAAACGGAAAATAATAATTACTAAAACTTTACCTCAAATGTTTCTTTAATTCAGTATTACAAAATAGTTAATGACATAATATACATATTTATTAGTTTATAAATTTTTGACACCCACTATAAATGGTAATTATTTACTGAGTCCTAAATTCTGCTTATAATATGTATCCAAAATAATACTTCAAATTATTGAAATTTCGAAAATAATTAAAGTTTAGGAAAATATAAATTTAGTTTAGTTGTTGCACAAATTTATGTGATTCTACTATTTCTGCGATCCATGTTTGATAAAAATATATCATTTAAAATTAAATATCAAGTTATTTTAAACATTTAAATAATTTCTATGTTACAAATATTTACCAATTTGAAATGAAAGTTTATAACAATATAATAAATTACAACACCTTGTAATAATATATTTCTTTTAAAGGTTCTTTTAAATGCTAAAGGTGTAAATTAACAACATAATATAAATTAAAATAACTTTTATTAGTTGTTTTACATGTTTCGACTCTTTTCGAGTCATTTTCAAAAACAAAATGAGAATATTGTAATTCCATGTTTTTGAAAATGACTCGGAAAGAGTCGAAACATGTAAAGCAACTAATAAAAGTTATTTTAATTTATATTATGTTGTTAATTTTACACCTTTAGCATTTAAAAGTAATATATTATTGCAAGGTGTTATAATTTATTATATAGTTATTTTATTTATCATAGTTTTATTACTAGGTTACATAAAACGAAATAGCCCAATATAACTACTATAACTACTAAATTATTAAAAATAAATTGGAAATTGTACGTTAAACATGACAAATGAGGTACGTTCGTACTATAACTAGTTTTACAATGACAAAAATATTGTTATTATTTCAGTGAAATGAATTATATCGTCTATTATGAACGAAATGGGCATACCTTTTTTTTCTTATTACGTATGCCATATTTACAGGTGCGAATTTGTTTTCGGCAACAGACAGCGCTGAAAAATTTACCATAGAGATCTTGCTTTGCGAATGATTACTTCCATGATTTAATATTTCTGTGACACAGGATGAATAAATCTCTTTTGTTTGTTTACTTTAATGGATTGAGATATTTAGCTGTTAACCTAAATTCCACTGAAGTTATCTCAGAATCTATAGATTTTTTTAATGTAACTCATCTCTTAAACAAACATTTTTTTGAATAAACTTTCTAAAATTGTAACTTTTATGCAATTTTATTCGAAAAAATAATTTTGAATAAAAATGGCCGCTTGGCATATGAAAAAAGATGTGGTTAGCCCGTATTTGTTTTCCTCAGTCACATGACTTGAGCTTTTATTATATAGATTACGTACGGTAGGATTTAATAGAATGAAAAAAAAAACTTTTATTAATATATTTTTAAGTTTTGATTCAATTTTCATAACATTTGAAATGACTCGTCAAAATTCTGCAACCATTATATACATTAAATTTAAAACCATTCGGTTGTGTAGTTTTTGCGCTGCTATATGCGGACGGACGGACAGACAGACAGACGGACCAGACGACGACTGTAGGTGCTACGTATTTATATAATTACGAACGCACCTAAAAAAAAATAAAGTTTCACATCTATATTTCTGATACGAGAGCTAAGAGGTTTTCCACGGCAATATTCGAGGTCAGTGGGATAATTTCAAACAGAATTGTACACTTTCACTTCAACAGGAATTTCATTGTCACATAATGTAATTTAAATAAAATGAAACATACCTTAAAAGAATCTTTACAACAAAGAAAATATATTTATTTGCCTACGCAGCATTTCATTTTGACACGTTGAGTTAAAAATAACAAAAGTGACTTACACTAATTACTGTATGTCAATGAAAATATTTACTTCCGTAAATGAGCAAAAATACTTTTCATTATTTTCGCATGAGACGACAGCTTGTCCATTAATAACGACAAATAGCTTCTATAAAGAGAGTTTCATCTTGCCCGACAAAAGAAACATTCGCGTCGGGAAAATAAAAGTATTTATAGAGTGAAAGGAATGATTTTTCTTTAAAAATAGCCAGCAAATAACGTAAAAAATTGAAGTTTAAATAGTCTAATTTCTAAAATATGTGATATTCTTACGTATTACTTCTACTTACGACACCCGTTTTAAGATGAGGATCTTTCAAATTACGTATGAATATAATTTGCGTTTAACACTTTTTCTAACATACTTGAAAATGGCTTATGATGTCGTTGCGTCTGTTTGTCCATCTCTCCGTGCTCTAAGTTTCGTAAATATATTTGGTTGGTTGATTTTATGACGGCCGATTATCTACACGAGGGATATATAGGCCCTGGGAAGAGTGCCCTCCGTGGGGGTCTTTCTAATATAAAATATATTTGGATTGACACGAATGTGATGTATGTTATTGACGTTTACTAAACCACATTTCCTATTGAAAGTAGACAGTACTGCATTTATAGTTCGTTTACAGAGATACTCAAAAAATTCGGATAGATTATTGTCTATGGCTAATAATTTTTCGAAGTACATTTCAAAGATGTTACACACCTTCAAACATTACAAGATAGATATGCATTCTTGACCTTCACCATAACATGATTCATTCAGGCGTTTGTAGCCTTTATTGATTATTTAGAGAGTTAAACAAAATAACTCGATTATATCACTGTTTGTGGGTAACAATTGCTTAAAGCAGGCTTTATAAAATTAATAGACAATATTGAGGTACGCAATAAAATCTTTCTAATACAAAATAGGGCATGTAGTATGTAATGTTCTTGCAAAACAAGTCAGAAAGAAAACAGATCCATTATTGTCAATGGGAAATAATTTCAAGAAAATCTACTATGTGTTTTCAAGCTTAACAAAATTTAGTGTATTAGCAATGAGCATAAATTCTATAGAATACATATATATGGCTACATAAAATAAATTGAAATTACTTCTATTAACTGGAATTGCTGAGAATGTGTTTTCAACTGTGTTTTCAATAATAATAAAAAAACAACTAATATACAAGGTTGTTCAAAATTATATAAATACATTGTCCGCTGTGACTGGTAAATGACTTTAAATTGTTTTCAGTTGTGTTATGCATCTTAAAGTTGAGTGAAATATTCGTATACTGTTTGGTACGTATAATTCTCTATAGATACAGTGCTGCTATACGTGTTTTCAACTGTGTTATCCTTTTTTCAATTGAACGAAATTTTACTATATTATAGGATTCGAATACATTGCCTCTAACGGCGATAATAGCTGAAAATGGATGTTCAACTGTATTATGATTTTTTATTCCGATATCTTCTTTTATCGGATAAAGATATGAAGTTTCATATCAATAATATGATAGTGTTTCATAATCTATGCGTGTTTTTCTGCATTCAGTTTCGTAAAAAAACATCATAAATCAAATATTCGAGTAACGAAAATATATTATTTAACATTCTCATTCAAAGACCCTTTATAGATCTTTTACAGAAGGTTTCATATTTGTATTAAAATTAAAAGAAAAAATTGTGAAGTTAATTAGTGAAGGTATTTGCAGTGCAGAATTTTATTTGAAAAATTTAAAAGCACGATGAGAAAAGTCATATCTTTTGAATTAGCTTCTAATTAAATCTAAATGCCATTTATTTAACAATTAATGAACAAACTCTTTCATTAGTGAGAGAAATGTTTCATTCCGTTTTTAATCAAAGATAACAGTTCAAAGTACAATTTCAATACCCTTTGATAGATAAATGTTCGTTTTACTTTAAAATAATTAAATATGGAATTGTTTAAGGCTGTTCAAATACATTCCTTCTCTATAGAATTGTTAAATAATTAATTTAAGTTGAGGCGGGTTAGTTAGTTCTTCGGAAAATTATTTGTTTAGTGAGCTTCACATACACAGAAACAAACATTTATGTATATATAAACTATTGTGTATAGGAAAAGAGTAATTTGGCAGTTTATATGTGCGTCTGTAAAGGTTTCATTTCGCAAAAATTCTTTAAATGCTTTTGAAAATTTTCTATGGTATATATATTTAAGATAAACTATTATGATAAAAAGAAAAATAATTGTAAAGAAATATTTAAGCTTTGAACCAGCTGCATATTACATTTATCAGAGTTTCCCCTGGACAGTTTCAGAAGGGTGCTGCACCTTGCCTGCCCTTTGGTTTACAAAATAGCACCCTTCTTGCCCCACATAAAAATAATTAGCACCCTTCTTGCCGCCCCAGTAAAATAATTAGCAACCTTCTTGCCCATCAGTAAAAAAAAGTTCTCTTTCTCCTTTTTCCATTAAAAAATTTGCTTTCATAGCAAAAATTGACTCAATGTTGTTTTGAAAAGAGTGCTTTGACTTTTAAATATCAACAGTGCTTTTAAAAACCAAAATAATACCTTTAACAATTAAAGAAAGTGCCCTCAAGACTCCAAAAAGTGCCCTTTTCTCACCAGCAGCACCCTGCTTTTTTTAAAACATGGGGGAAATTCTATTTATTATGATATTATTTGTGGTTTTATCAAAGATAACAGCATGTCGTTTTATACTGTATTTCAGAAATTTACTTTATGTTCATTATTACTTTCTTCTATCTATAATAGAAGAAAGTATTGTAATCGAAATTTTTTTCGACTTCCGGTTTTCGACGGATTTACACGTTTTAGGGGTCAGAGATTCCGAAAAACATGTTTTTACAAAATGTCTGTCTGTCCGTCTGTCCGTCTGTCTGTCTGTGTGTCTTCATTGTATCATCGAAAAGTGTATGAATTTATGCTTCAAATTGAACCTAATTTTTTTTCTATGTTTTTGGCTACGGCAAGCAGGTTCTATTAGAATTTGGGGATATTTCGACGAAAGGGGGTGCTGTGATCGATATTTTTGTTCCATTTTCACTATTGTACCATCTAAAAGTGTATGAAGTTATGCTTCAAATTGAACCAAATTTTAGGTAGATTTCGTAAGAAATACTACCTATTACATTCTCACCTAAGTTGGAAATTTTGAAAAATTTTTGCAGATCTACGCCGATTATGACTCCCAGAACCCAAAACCACCCCCAGTTCAAAACTTTATATATCTATCTATCTATCTATCTATCTATCTATCTATCTATCTATCTATCTATCTCACTTTTTTCTGACCACGATAACTGGAAAAATTCTGCATAAATCTCTTCCAAACTGATACATAAAATCAAGGGTCATAAAATCTCGGTCAAGTTCGTTAATGGGCAAAATCGAACCAAGGGGGGGCTTTTTGTGAAAACAGAAAAACCCTCATAATTTCTTTATTTTTATACGTATCGAATCCGTTTAAAGTTATTATTACTTCTAGGAAAAAGGCCGAAAATTTATGTATGACAGATTTTTGATATAATTAAAAATGGCCCCAAGGGGGGGAAAAAGGGGGTTTTTAGAAGAAAAAAAATCATAGCTTCGTCAATTCACAAGATATCAAATCCGCGTAAATTTATTATTAATCCTCTTAGTATTATCAAAAACTTTTATATTGACAAGTTTTTTATAGGACCAACCGTTATAGCAAAAAAAAAATTAAAAACAAAAATAATCCCTGCCGGCTCCGCCTGCAAACGTTATTTTTCGAAGTAGGCAGTTCAAACTCCCGCATCTTTTCGATACTGATACATAAAATCAAGGGGCATAAAATCTCGGTCAAGTTTGTTAATGGGCAAAATCGAACCAAGGGGGGGATGGGGGGGGCTTTTTGTGAAAACAGAAAAAAAAACCGTAATTTCTTAATTACGATACGTATCGAATCCGTTTAAAGTTATTATTACTTCTAGGAACAGGGCCAAAAACTTATGTATGACAGATTTTTGATGTAATTAAAAATTGCCTTAAGGGGGGGGGGGAAGGGGGGTTTTAGAAGAAAAAAATCAGAACTTATTCAATTCCCAAGATTTCAAATCCGCTTAAATTTATTATAAATCCTCTTAATATTATCTAAAACTTGTATATTGACAAGTTTTTTATAGGTCCAACCGTTATAGCAAAAAAAGTTAAAAACAAAAAAAAAACCCTGCCGGCTCCGCCTGCAAACAAGTTATTTTTCGAAGTAGGCGGTTCCAACTCCCGCTTCTTTTCGAAACTGATACATAAAATCAAGGGGCATAAAATCTCGGTCAAGTTCGTTAATGGGCAAAATCGAACCAGGGGGGGGGGACTTTTTGTGAAAACAGAAACCCCCCCCATAATTTCTTAATTATGATACGTATCGAATCCGTTTGAAGTTGTTATTACTTCTAGGAGAAGGGCCGAAAATTTATGTATGACAGATTTTTGATATAATTAAAAATTGCCTTAAGGGGTGGGGAGGTGTGTTTTAGAAGAAAAAAAATCATAACTTTTCAAATCCGCTTAAATTTATTATAAATCCTCTTAATATTATCTAAAACTTTTATAGTAACATGTTTTTTATAGGGCCAACTCTTATAGCAAAAAAAAAAAATCCTTGCTGGCTCCGCCTGCAAACAAGTTTGGTTTCGAAGTAGGCGGTTCCAATTGCAGCATCATCGCAAAAAGGTCATTTCTTCCGCAATTCCCGACAAACAGGCGCCCCACGGTCTGCGTCTTCGAAATCTACCTGTGCCTGTAGGCCGAGCCGTCAGGGATTTTTTTTTCTATATTTTTGGCTATGGCAAGCAGATTCTATCAGAATTTGGGGATATTTCGACGAAAGGGGGCGCTGTGATCGATATTTTTGTTCCATTTTCACTATTGTACCATCTAAAAGTGTATGAAGTTTTGCTTCAAATTGAACCTAATTTTTTTTCTATGTTTTTGGCTATGGCAAGCAGATTCTATCAGAATTTGGGGATATTTTGACGAAAGGGGGCGCTGTGATCGATATTTTTGTTCCATTTTCACTATTGTACCATCTAAAAGTGTATGAAGTTATGCTTCAAATTTAACCTAATTTTTTTTCTATGTTTTTGGCTATGGCAAGCAGATTCTATCAGAATTTAGGGATGTTTCGACGAAAGGGGGCGCTGTGATCGATATTTTTGTTCCATTTTCACTATTGTAACATCGAAAAGTGTATGAAGTTATGCAGATAATTGAACCAATTTTTTTTTCTATGTTTTTAACCATAGCCTGCAGGTCCAGGTTGAATTCGGGGATATTTCGACGAAAGGGGGCGCTGGAATCGCGATTTTTGTTCGATTTTCACTATTGTATCATCGAAAAGTGTATGATGTTATGCAGATAATTAAACCAAAATTTCTTAATATGTTTTTGGCTGTAGCCAGCAAGTCCTACTAGAATGTGGGGATATTCCGCCGGAAGGGGGCGCTGTGATAGCCATTTAAAGATTTCAAATTCAAAAAGATGTATAAAAAAAATTAGAAATCTTAAAAGTTTTTTCCGTTAAAAGTTCGGCCTTGATCCGGAGAATCCGGAGCAGTTTTTGTTTTGTCTCTATATTAAAAAATGGCGGAGATATAGCGGTTTGAAATTTTAGGGTGGTTGACATTTTCAAACAAGACAGCAGAATTCATCCATAAACGGGTTTAATTTATGAGTTTTAGTTAACAGGGTTTCAGCAAATTTTCTTTCATTGTTGTAACCATTGTTCCTATTCTTAAATGCTTAACAATATATATTTATATTCGCCAACGTCAACTACTCGCCAAGCCTGGCGGCAATTGACGAAATATCGCCAAAATTGGCGACAAAAACAGGTTGCCACAAATGAAGCCAACTTGGCTATAGAAGACTAATTTGGCGATATTCTCATTCAAATTCAATGTTGACGAGAACTGGGAATGAATCTTCTTTAATTGGGTTCCACGCATTTTAGCTTGGTGTTTTCCGGTAAAATTAGCTAAAATCGTAAAACCAAAGAATAGGGAGACTATCTGTTCCGGTCGGTACAGGCCAAAATTACTTTTCGTAGTTTAGTATACATCAGTTGATTGCATCCCTGTAACCCGATGATTCGCAAGCAGCTGACGTACAACAGAATGGTGAAAAATATTGATTTTATTGGCGATGTGAGGACGAAATTAGAAGTATTAACATGATTGAGATAGAAGAAAGTTTTGGGATTGGCACATCCGACTAGTTTTTTTATTTGACAGTTTATAAATTGATTATTACAGAATCATAATTAATTGTAGGAGGAAGTATTTATCGTTCGTGTAAGTTGAAATCAAAATATTTAGTTTCAGAACTTTAACAATAACATGCCGTTTAGAAGCAATGGGACGATTGAATTAAAAATAATTTCAATTCGTATGAAATTATTAATGGCGAGAGTTAAAAGTTAGTCTGACATCTGTATATATTTAACTACTCAGTGTATAAGCTTCACATTTGGTACACATACTATGGAAGATATGGGGAAAGGGATTACAAGAAAAAATTGTTCCAGAAATCATAGATAGATGGCGCTGTACAACTGGGAATTTGCTGAAAAGACACAAAAACACATTTTAAACACATTTTATGTGAACGCGCCAAACAATTCATGTGACAAGGACCTTATCATCGCAGGGAATGCCGCTCAAAATGGTTCCGTTTTTGAAGATTTAAAATTCCCACTCTGTGGATAGCTTGTTTAACTGCGGTTCGTAACTACTCGATTGAGATGCTTCTCACATGCAGTGTGAGACTTTAAAGAAAGTCTGCCAAGTTTAACAGACATCCTCGATAAAAAAGATTTTTAAGTGTCCCCACAGCCCAAAATCACACGATTAAGATCCGGATACCGCTATGGCCAGGTTGTCGGACACGCACGACTAATTACTCTGTGATTAGTGAACGTTGCTGAATAAACTTTTGCATACAAAATCCAATATGTGGAGGCGCTCCATCTTGCATAAAGATACTTGAGTTACTACATTGCCGCTTTTGCATATGGCGTACAACAAAAGTTTCGAGCATTCTGTTGTACATGTTGGCCATCACAGAGCATGTCACAGGACCATTGCGAATAACCTGTTCGAAAAAGAAAGGTCCAAGAATGAATTTGGCTGTGTATCTACATCAGACTGTAACTTTCGGTGAGTAGAATGGAATCGTTTGGAAGGTACAGGGGTTTTCAATTTCCGAAATGCTACAGTTATGGGTGTTCAAAGTTCTACTGAGGGGCAAATGGGCCTCATCGCTCCACAGAGTCTTCCAGGGCCATGATGCATCCACTTCAACTCTTCAACTTGTCATATTTTCATATTTCCTGTTGTACACCGCCATCTATCGGTGTTTCTGGAACTAGATTTTTTTTCGCATAATCAGTTTCTCCATGTCTCGAATAGTATGTTTACAAAATTTGAAGCCTTTACACTCAGTAGTTCGATATATAGGGAGGTCCGAATAGGGTTGTTTTAATTCTGGTCATCTGGTATTATAAGAATAATGTTTATGAAAGACAGTTTTTGTTCATTAACACTAACAGATGCTTGCAAACCATGCTGCACTGCGCTAATTTCCGGTGGTGAAAAATACAGTGAGATGTATGCATAAATTTCACTTGCTTTTTTTTAGGTGAAAAAGAAAAGCGGTAAAAAAAATCACAGTTACCTATGTATTTAATAAACTTCAATCATTTAGTGTGATGACCCTTGCTATCTTGCTTGCAGTAGAATAAACCCTTCTTGATAAAAGTCCTCAGATTTAGAACTAATAAACTTCCTTATATCCCATACGTTACATCACCATAGATTTAAAGTGCTAAGAAATTTTGTAATAATTAGAAAAGATGAAAGTCTGAAGGAGCAAAATCCAGGAAACTATATGGATCAAAAGAATCAAGTAGTTTTTTTTTAAATGATTGAAGCAGCACAACGTTCCATTTTTCACAACCAGCTACAATTAGTTCCAAAAATGGTTATTCTCTGGAATAAGAAATGAAAGAAACATATGCCTCTTTGATTTCACCTATATAGATATTTGTTCTCACCTACTGTTGATTTTTATGTTTTATGGTCATTACAAGTACGTGTGTTTGTCTTTCAGTTGTTGTACTGTATACGGATAACGTTTAAACTAATTCCTTAACATTTGAATGTAGGAAACTCGATATAGCTTGATCTAGATTGCTGATAAACCACTGATGGGCAACCAAAATGTATCTGGTCATTGCAGCTTTTGTCATCGTCCTTAAATTTTCAAAAACTATCGACGAAATATTTTATTAGAAACAGGTGTTCAGGATTCTGGACCCGCAATACGTGATTTATTAGTCGGAAATTCTCATCATCATGGTATCATGTTCGATTCAAATCCACTCATTATCTGCATCTCCAAAAACGGATAGAACATTTGTTATATTTGTATATGATTAAAATGTATTTTAAAAAGTGTTAACATTCTCCAACGTAGTTGAAAAGTGTTTATGACACCAATTCGTCTGTTTGCCTTTCTGCCAGTCCATCTGTCTGTTTATGGGCGTTCTACCACTCGTAAATATACTTCAAATTCCAATTATATTATACATTTTTGTCAGATTTACCATGGCATCTTCCATATTGAAATTGAAGTGTGTAGCATTTATATTTCGTTTACAGTAACACTCAAAGGAATTCGGATACATTATTGTCTAATGATTAAAATCGTTTGAAGTACATTTTAATGATGCTGCACTATTTAAAACATTAAAAAGTTCGCGCATAATGTCGATACACACTGCAACATGTTTCGTATAGTAAATGGTGTGGATCGCATATATTGTTCATTTACATTGGCACATAATAAAATTCGAATTCGATTGCATTACCTTCTGTGCTCTTTGTGAATTTGATTTAAGCTAGTGAGTTGTAAGGTAAAATCTTCAACAGGGAAAACAGAGCAAGTAACATTTGATGTTTCGCACAAAATCAGACATATAATCATCTATGAGCACAAATTAAAAAAAAATACGTTTTTAGTTCTGTTACTCGTTTTCAAGTTTAACTAACCATAGTATGTTATATGATATCTATAAATTCTATAGAATATGTACAGTAGGTTGGGTCAAAAAAACCGAAATTTATATGATCGAAACGTAATAGTTCGAGAAAGTTGTCATTGGTAATAAGGAATAAATTCGCAAAATATTACACCAAATGGTTAATATCTTTCACCGCCGCAAAGGGGGCAAAGTTTCGAAAAATCGCAAAAAATGCTTTTTTTCAAAAAAAAAAATTAAATTATCCAACCATACGATAGAATGCAACAGCTGCATCAAGATATTAGTAATGTTCCAGTAAAATTTCATTATGGTGAAATCATTTCTATTACCAACGCAGGGGCGGCCAAAATTTTGGAAAAAAACAGCAAAAATTTCACTTTTTCGTTTTTTACAATTTTTGCAATTTTTATTATATGTTTAATATTTAAAAAAAAATACATTACATCTAGTAATAACTTATAAATGTCTAGTAATTTTGATCATGGGGATTGCCCGCCCCTCCAAAATTTGAGAAAAAGGAGCTTTTTGAAGAAATTTTGGGGATTTTCCGGTAAATTTTGGTGATTTGTTTGGTAGGGGGGAGGGCTCTTATATAAATTCTCCTTTATTTTTCACTTTTACTTCTCCCTCCTACAAAAAAATCCCTAAAAATTTCCGGAAAATTCCCAAAATCCTTCGAAAAGCCCATTTTTCTCAAATTTAGGGGGTGCGGGACCCTCTCGCTCTTGGTTGGCAGTGCCCATGATCAAAATTACTAGACATAAGTTATTACTAGCTATAATTAAAATTTATTTAATTGTAGACATATAATAAAAATTGAAAATTTTTGAAAAAACAGAAAATTGAAATTTTTGTCGTTTTTTTCAAAATTTTGACCACCCCTGCGGCGGTAATAGAAATGATTTCACCATAATGAAATTTTACTGTAACATTACTAACATAATGTAGCTGTTGCATTCTATTAGAAATTGTATTGGTATGGTTGGATAATTTAATTTTTTTTTAAAAGAAAACATTTTTTTGCGATTTTTCGAAACTTTGCGCCTTTTGCGGCGGTAAAAGATATTAACCATTTGGTGTTATATTTTGCGAATTTATTCCTTATTATCAATGGCAACTTTCCCGCACTATTACGTTTCGATCATATAAATTTCGGTTTTTTCGACCCACCCTAATGTACAGGGATACCTAAAAGTATTCGAATTTATTAGCTCGCATAGACGGGTTTTGCTGAAAATGCGATTTTAAGTACATTACTCGTTTTTAAACTCAAATAAATTTTGCTACATGTGATTTGAGTATAAAATTAATTAATATACAGTCTGTTGCAAAAACTTATATGTATACATTGTCGGCTATTAATGATAATTGCCAGAAAAATACGTTTTAGATGTTTTGTGCGTTTTTCAGCTGAAATAAATCTTAATTTCCTCATGTCGTAAGTATAAAAGTCATATACGATGCTCCATAAAATAGTTCGTATACATTACTCCCTATGGACAATATTTGATGAAAATGGGTTTTTAATTGCATTATGCGTTTCGAAAATTCTTTACTTACATAGTTTCTTTCATCGACTGAAAAAATGAAGTTTTTTTACAATGCTCTGTTACTGTTAAAAAATGTTTCATAATCTATGCATGATGAATGACTTTCGGTTCTTGTTTTATTTAAAAAATGGTATATGTTGAATTAGAACAGTCATATGCATCCTACCTTTAGCGGGGTGCCTATGGCTGAGCAAACTTTTATGTACAGCACACAATCATTAATCATTTTATCTATATTTTCTTTAATCTGGTACTTATAACAAAATTTAGAGATGCGCATGAAATAAATATAAAAGAGTCTCTGCTATTATATATTTTTTTATTAGAAGAAAAAGTTGCCCTAATATTTTTGATAAAATTAAAATTATGCTAAAACATTGTAAATGTCATTTGCTTAATCAAAAATCTCTTTTACATGTACTGTCATTAAAGTTACGCTGGTACATATATTTTTTAATCTTGTACACTACTAATAAATTTTCAATTTATTATTTTACATTTTTAAAAGAAAAATTTTTGCATTGAGTAAATGCCTGATTTGTTAGAGAATATCTTCTTCCTTTTTCTCTTTATATAGTGAAAATTCCGCATTTTATTATACATTATTACGTTTAGAACTTATTATATAGCGGGTTGGGTTGGGTTGATTGTTGACGGCCAATTATCTACACTTGGGATATAGGCCCAGGGGGAGTGCCCTTCGTGGGGGTCTTTCTAAGGGAACCTAACCCGTATTTACGCATGGATAAATCCACGGCTCGAAGAAAACCACGAAAACTCCGAACGATTAGGCCGACGGGCGCGATTGGGATCGAACCCAGCACCTCCCGTCTACCAGCTTCGAGAGCCGAACCTCTCAGCCACTGGTGGGGCTATTATATAGCGAATGCTGATTATATAAATTTTGTTATACTGCTTTTTGTACCACTGTGGTCAGCTTATTATTTCAATTACCTTTTTGTTTTACTTTATTATGTATGTGTAGTGCGTGTTTGTGGCTCGCGACAAAAATAAAGTACAGTATGCTGTATTAGAAAGTGGTTAAACGTACAATTTACTTAAACATTGATATAATTGAACAGTGAATGTGACATTTTATTTTTTCATCTTTTAATTTTTTTTTCTTTCTCCTTGTAAACTTTCTTATATTCGTTAGAAAAAAGTATTTAAAAATGGTTATTTATCCATTTTCCACCGGAATATCGCATCTTATAAAAAGGAATAATTTTCGTGTTTTGTCTTTTTAACACTTTTCAACATAGTTGTAAAGTACCAGGTGCGCCATAAATTCGTGAAAATTTTAAAAAAATCATTAAAAAGGAAAAAATGATGCTATAAATTTGCGGTTTTCACGAATGAGTTGAAAAGGAGATTGGGTATTTTTTAATAACAAATAAAGTTGTGTTTAAAAAAATTACCAATAGATGGCGGTAGCATGCTTAATATGAAGCACATGTCAAGGAACGCCTTCCATTTCGTGGACGATCCTTCAAACAACCCGTTTCTTCGAAGCTTCTAACAAGCTTCAGTATCCCTGCTCATGGACATCCTTTTCTCGTCTTGAGTTCTTTTGTCGCGCCGAACTTTCGCAATGCGCCGGTTGCTGATTCCCCGTTCTTGTAACAGAGCTTAACCCACAAAGCTTGATCTGGTAACGATAGCATACTGCTGGCATCGAAAAAGAATCTTGTGCCTCAAGGTGCTTTATCGACAACCTGATTTCCATAAATCTGCTTCATATAATGCATGCCAGCGCCATCTATCGGTTACTTTTTGAACCACAATTTTTTTTGTTATGAAACCACATCCGAACCCCCTCTAATCCCATTCATGCCAACCGTATTTTTTAATATAATTTGTTCCTTTTTAATGAATTTTTAAACTTTTAATGAATTTATAGCGCACCCCGTAATTATGAATACGGTTTGTCTGGTCGTCTGTCTATCTCTGATATGTCTGGCCGTGCTCTAACTCGAGCAAATATAATCAGATTTACATGTAATTGATATATGTTATTGTATTCACTAATGAAAATGGAGTATGTTTTATTTACAGTTCGTTCACAGAGGTACTCAAAAGAATGCTGTTACATTATGATCTAATGTGAAGAAGTTTTGTTTAATGATGTTATACAATTTCAAATAAATTGAAATTAATATACGTCACTGAGGTGTACTACAAGATGTTTACTATAGAGATAGAGTATGGTGTACATAGCATTATCGGTCCTTTACAAGGACTCACAAAAGAAATCGAATAAAATACCGTTTATGAGCATTATTTGTTGGATGTGCTTTTTCAATTCGGGTATGCGTTTTTAATTTTAACTAATATTTTGCAAATTACTTCGTGTTTATGAATTCTATATATCATATATATATCATATAAAGTGCTGCACAAATGAATTTGAGTAAATCTACGCTTACTGGTGGAAATTGCTGAAAAAGAATTTTCAACTGTGTTACGCGTTTCCATAACTGAACTAAATTTTTCGTACTATCTATAGATCATATACAGAACTGCCCAAAATAATTCGGATATTTTTTCTGACTATAGATGGTAATTTCTGAAATTGGGTTTTCATATGTATAATGCAATTTTAGGTGCGTTCATAATTATATAAATACGTAGCACCTTTAGTCGTCGTCTGGTCTGTCTGTCTGTCCGTCTGTTTGTCCGTTCGTCCGCATATAACAGCGCAAAAACTACCCAACCGAATGGTTTGAAATTTAACATATATTATCTTTGCAGAATTTTGTCGAGTCATTTCAAGTTTTTTTTTAAAATTTAAATCAAAAGATAAAAAGATATTAATAAAAGTTTTCTTTACTCTATTAAATCCTATCCTAAGTAATCTATATAATAAAAGCGCAAGTCATGTGACTGAGGGAAACAACATCTTTTTTCATATGCCAGGCGGCCATTTTTATTAAAAATTATTTTTTCGAATAAAATTACATAAAAGTTACATTTTTAGAAAGATCGTTCAAAAAAAAAATTGTTTGCTTGAGAGATGAGATACATTCTGAGATAACTTCAGTGAAATTAGGTTACCAGCCGGATATGTCAATCCATTAGAGTAAAAAACACAGGAGATTTATTAATTATGAGTCATAAAAATATTAAAAAATGGAGGGAATCATTCGCAAAGCAAGATCTCCATGGTAAATTTTGCAGTGCTGTTTGGTGTAAAAAGAAAATTATATATATATTGGCATTTGTAAACGTGGCATACGTAATAAGGAAAAAAAAGGCATGCTCTGCTTATTTCACTCATAGAAGATGATATAATTCATTTCACTGAAATAATAAGGATGATTTTTTTTACATTGTGAAACTAGTTGTAAAACAAACCCACCTAATATGTCACGTTTAACATACAATTTCCACTTGTTCAAATTCCAATCATCTTTCATCTTAGTAAACTGTGAAGTTTTGTTACAGTTTTTTCGACGTGTTGGAATGTGTTTCATAATCTATGCTTGATACATGATTGTTTCACCTTACGGAACCTATACGGAAAATATAATATTTGGGAACTAATTTTTATTTAATTAATTGTTTTCCCTAATCATTGCTTTTATATATTTAATCTGAGAACAAAGAATATAGCTCATTGTATTTGGAATTTGTCTTGGTATTCAAGCATGTAAATTTTTTGTTTAATTTTATAATAATGTAAACTTGATTCTTTTATGAGATAAAATGCAGTAAGATTTAAAAAAAAGGGTCCTTAATTCATTCTATTAAAAAAAAAAAGTAATTTACATGTTAAACCAATTTACTTTTATTTCAGTGCACTTAAAAGTTTTCTGCAAATAATGTTTAAATAAAAGGTTGGAGGGTAATGGTTTTTGTTTAATACGTAACTATAAAAAATGAAATAAAATATCTTTTGAAACGCATTTTGAATAGGTTTAGTATTAATTTTGGAATAACAGTTTTTTTCTAGTTTTCACCTCTACGTCTTTAATTATAGAACATAGTATTAATACTATTAATAATATTAATAACTAGCTGTTACCCGTGACTTCGTTCACGTATCATTAAAAGAAGAATAAATGCATTAATTAAGCAAATATTTCATTCCCGATAATTAGAAACGTAAATAATTAACTAACTCTTTATCACATTTCATAGGAGACAATACAGTATTTCTATGTTATAGAGGCCTTGACATAACTAAGTTTTAAAAAAGTGAAATTTTGTGACAAATAATCACGAAAAGGAAACTGCAACCAATGAAAAAAGGCGGGCCAAATAAAATCGTGGAAATCGGCGAATTATATTAAAACATATGTCAAGTTTACCTGTTAAACCATTTTACTTTTAACGCCATTGTGAAACGTTTTAATAGCAATCCTTCAAAGATAATGGAAATAGTATATTCTTTTTCATTAAATTCAATTCTTGTGAATAAGGAGCAATTACTGTAGACCTAAATGCAAGGAGCTTAAATTTGCCTCCTTGATTTAATCTATAACTGAAAAGAAATCTTTATTTTTAAATGAAAATATGTTGACAGACGATTTTTGTTCTCCAGAATAAATTGATTCATGAAGTTTGAATATGTGAAAATACGTTTTTATTTTTCAAAAATTTTACTGTAATCAAGATTTTGTTTTTCTTTCACCATCTATTCAAATTGAAAAAAAAAAAATTTTTTTCAGTTTTAATGAGAAAAAATATATTAATCCGTTTTATTTCTTCTTTTTTATCCACAAAAATGGAATAATTTAGTTGCCATTTTTAGAGAAACTACGTTAAAATTTACAAATAAATAAATAAATAAATAAATAAATAAATAATAATAATAATAATATCTCGGAATTTAAATCATTTTTTTTAATTCTGAGAGTTTATGACATCCTCGGATGAATGATAACCGGTTACAGCGCCTAGAATACATAGTGTGGAAATCTGCTACAAAATAGTACTAAAAAATTGAATCCAATAAATGTACAACGTTGCTGAAAAGATAACGATGGGATCGCAGCGCCATCTGCTAGCTCTTCTCAACGTAAACATTGCATTAGAATGTTTCGGCTGATGGTAAGTATTTTAAATACTTAAATTATAGCCTTTTCTCCTCTTACTTATTGCGATTTTTATAAGCTTTTTTAAAATTATGAAAGCATGGCTAAAAAACGTGATACGCATTGTTTTGTGTCTGGTTGCAATACTCGATACAAGAACAGTTGAGCACCGTTGCGCATTTATAGGCTACAACTTGTTAGCACTTTTTAAAGCATTACTGGGATGGCCGGTTTCCACACTATGTATTCTAGGCGCTGTAAACCGGTGTTAAGTAAATCGCGTTGCGTTCGACAATCTGAAAAGAGTAGTTGCGAAATACAAACAGGCGGTCAGATTTTAATATAATAGATTCGTATTTATTTTTCTTTTCCTAATAATCATGGTGTGGTTTTTGGCAAAAAACTCTCATCTGTATGTAACTGATATTCATGATTAATAATCGGTATAGATAAAAAACATTTCAATTTTTCGTTTTAACTATGTCGTGAAACTAATCTACTTTCTATAGTTACTGATCTTTGTATTATTAATGTACGGAATTAATTCCCGCTCCTTGTAAAACACATTTGAAAATTCCCGTTTTATTTCAAATATGACGTCACATTTTCCTCAGAGAAAACTCTTTTTAATGCCATAATTCTTGTTAATTTTCTTTTTCTGGCAATCAGGACGTAAATTTTAGAGGAAAACTCACATTTGTATGTAACTGGTACTCAAGCTAATTATTAATCAGTAGCGATAAAAATATTTCAGTTTTTCATCTTAAATATTACGTCCATTATCTATTTACTTTCATTATACATTGATATTCATGCTCCTTGTATTATTACGACTATTTGAAAATATATGTTTTATTTATGACGTCATATTTGTCCTAGCCGAGGAGGATCCTTTTCATAGTTCCATGGTCCAAGCGAAATCTATTTTTAAGAATATAATTATTGTTCATTTTTCCTTCTAATTACAACGCAGTTTTATGACAGAAAAAGATCTTTTTAATGTAACCGATATTCATACTTCATGTATAATAACAAATACTCCATATTTTTGTTTCAAATATCACGAAAATTCCTCTTCTTTTGAATTCTTTTTCATTTTCATTTTTCCCGTGAAAATCGTTCAATAGAAAATTAATTATTGAGGAAAAATTATTTTTCCGTATTTTTATTTATTGGCAACGATTAAAGCCCTAGCAACAGCAACGATAAAGTAAAATGGTTAAATTTTATGGGAAAATGTCCATTTATTCTCTATGAAAATAACGAAATTTTGAATTATTAAGAAAAATATTTGAATAAAATGAACAAAAACCAGCCTATGTTCATTCGAGGGTTATAATCAACGTATATGCGAAGATACAGGATCATTAAATGCTCCATTTTGACGCTGGCTTCAGCCTAACATTTGCACACAATCCGATTTATAATATTATTAGGATGTTCATTTTTCCTTCTAATTATAACGCAGTTTTATGACAGAAAAAGATCTTTTTAATGTAACCTATATTCATACTTCATGTATAATAACAAATACTCCATATTTTTGTTTCAAATATCACGAAAATTCCTCTTCTTTTGAATTCTTTTTCATTTTCATTTTTCCCGTGAAAATCGTTCAATAGAAAATTAATTATTGAGGAAAAATTATTTTTCCGTATTTTTATTTATTGGCAACGATTAAAGCCCTAGCAACAGCAACGATAAAGTAAAATGGTTAAATTTTATGGGAAAATGTCCATTTATTCTCTATGAAAATAACGAAATTTTGAATTATTAAGAAAAATATTTGAATAAAATGAACAAAAACCAGCCTATGTTCATTCGAGGGTTATAATCAACGTATATGCGAAGATACAGGATCATTAAATGCTCCATTTTGACGCTGGCTTCAGCCTAACATTTGCACACAATCAGATTTATAATATTACTAGCTGTTACCCGTAACTTCGTTCACGTAACATTAAAAAAAGAATAAATGCATTAATTTAGTAAAACATTTCACTTGATAATTAACAACATGTATAATTAACCAAAGCTTTATCACATTTTATAGGAGACCATACTGTATTTCTTTGCTATAGGGGCCTTGACATAACCCAGTCTTAAAAAAGTGAAATTTCATGCCAAATAATATATACAATCGCGAAAATGAAACTGCAACTAAGGAAGAAAGGAGGACCCAGTAAAATCGTGGAAATCGAGGAATTCCTCTTCGTAAAACGAAAAACAACACTGGCAGAATTCTTCTATACAACAGTGCATTTAGGTGGTATTTCGTGTACAATTTGTATATGTGTGCATTGCTAAATGGGCATTATTATATTGTTTATTTGCATAGACATATGTTATATATTTCTTACTAATACATTATCTTGTTTATGTATATATTAAATTAAGTGCTTCACGCTAAGTGGTGTAAATAGTGAACAAACTGCTTGTGGATTTTATAAATTGATAGATATTTCACAAAGATATAACAATCTGATGCGATTCTAAAATGTAAATAAAGGTTGCTAGAAAGTACTTTAAATTCTGCCCAATTTAACCTCGATATTTTCTCTATCGCGTCAAGAACACTATAAGCAAATAAATACCGACGACACAAATCTGATAATCTAAATTTACATATTTTCGTTAGTATATATAGGATTATTTTTTGATTTATTTCATGCGCTTGAAATTTTTTACGCTTTCTCTAGGGTTAGGTGTCGAATAAAAGTACTTTCTTGTTATTTTAATTTGCCATTTCTATTTATTCTGTTTTCCATTCATTCCATTTATGGATATTGATTTCATTTACATATTCGTGTCAAAGAATATTCTTTAAAGTTATTATCAGGATTAGGATAGGATACGATTAGGGTTAGGATTAGGAATAAAAATTGAACGACAATGGCATGACCCATTCAGGTTTAAAGTATGAACCAGGAAGTCTATTTACATCATCAAGCAATAAGAAAATTAGAAAATTATCGGCTAATAGTTTTTAATATGTTTTACAGTCATAGTTGGCATCAAAGGTGAGCGGGGAAATGATCATCTAAAATACCATTAAGTGTTTACCACGCAAAAAAACAAATCTGGTTACAACAATGTATTTAATGTTGCGCCAAATTTCACTTGATAAAAAAAAAATCAAATTGACTATGGACCTTATTACAGACCCCTAACCTTCCTATTCTCGAAAATGTTCTACCTATATGTAAAAAAAAATTCTACTGTATAGAACGCGCTTTCACGTTTATAATGTTATGAATTAGCACGATCGGCTTGTTCAAGTTTACACAATTCGGCTGGAAGAAAAGATTCATTACTTTTTTATTTCTTCTTTGCTTTTGCACTACGCGAATTTGTTGGTAAAATCGATTTTCTTTTCGATAACATTGTTGTTTTTTAAGTTTAAAAAATATTGTAATTTTACTTAAACATTGCTTTAAAATCTATGCAATTTTTCTTATCCTGCAAGACTTTACAAAAATCTATTATGAAACAACTTTAAAAAAAAGCTATATTTAAAAAAGACAACAAAGTTTTTCCTATTTTAAAACTAAAAGAAATATAAAATTAAATTCCGGTTCGAAACGACGATTTACAAATGTGTTTTTGATTGTGGGAAAATGATAGAGGAAAAATGCTGTTACTTCGACACAATCATATTAAATCTTTAGCTTTTATGAGAAAAGCAACTTTCTTTTAAAAAATATAGTTATTTTTATTAAGATTTTCTGATTTTCGATACGGATAATTTTGCGATGCATATCATTGACATTTGCCATCCAACATATAACCATCATTCGTATTGAATTTATTAAATACGATCATTTCATTTAAAACACAGAACTTTAATTTACAACACATACATTTAAAATACATATATTACGTACATTTAAAATAATTCCTTTCATGTGAAAAAGAAAAAGAAAAAAAAAAGAGAAATTAATCACAATAATTTGATAACCCAAGATCATTTTATTTCAACATCAAAATAAATCTGTTTTATTTTTCTATATATGACATCATTTTATTTCAACATCAAAACCAAACCTGTTTTATTTTTCTATATATGACATCATATTCGCTTTCTTTCCATACTTACTCGTATTTATGCACCTTGTATTAGTACCAAATATTTGAAAACTCGAGTTTTATTTCTAACATGACGTCATTTCATATTCTGTTTAATTCTTAAATAATTCATTTCCTTTTCATTTTTCACGTGGAAAATTTTCACTTGAAAATAAATTGTTGATTAAAAATTATTACTCAGGGGTTTTATTTTATATTGGTAACGATAAAGTATGAGCAACGGTAAAATAAATTTAACCATTTTAAAAAAAGCTGCAAAACCGGGCCCTTTGGGCCAAACCAACCAAACCAACCAACCATTTTAAAATATACGAAAAAATGTCCATTTATTCTGCATGAAAATAATGAAATTTTTTATTTTTAAGAAAAATATTGAAATAAAATAAACGAAAACCAGCCTATATTCATTTGAGGGTTATAATCAACTTATATGCAAAAATACAGGATAAGTAAATGCTTCATTTTGACGCTGGCTTCAGCCTAACATTTGCACACAATCAGATTTATAATATTATTAGGATTACTATTAATATTATCAATTATACCGTGCTATTAATATCATCAGTTATATATTTGTTAAGAAATGTAATTCTCATTAAAAACACCCTATCATCAAGTTTTATGCAAAATCTTGGCTACTGAATTAGACTCTAAAAACGGTTTTTGAAGGTGGAAATTAATTAAACAATTAGTTAAATTTATCTCTATATCAAAATGATACTATCATTAACGTTTAAGGAGTTACCACCTACATGCAAACATTGAAAAAATATTTTTTAATGGCATTTTCTGAAAGAACAATTAGTAAAGAATTTTCAGTTACATTTTCTAGTTGATCTGTTAAAAAAATACTTACGACGGTTTAATTTCCGTTGTTCTATTATACATAAATCATCGCTTGAATCTTTAAACGTGATTATGCCAAAACTATGTTTTTAATGTCGGTGATCCAGATCACTTGAGCAAATCTCAGCCAATCTTCTTCGAATTTTGTCCAATTTTTAACAACAATATTAGTTAGATAGTAATCATTCCTTTTAGTGATCTGGTGATTTGTTCTATTTTTTATAAACAATCAATCTTCTTTTTCTTTCTTTTTTTTCTAAAATAAAATTAGTACTTTAAATTTGAACGGACGCAATTTTGTTCAAAATCATTTTTTTTCCAAAAACGGCACGGTTAGTCTCTACTTTTAAGAGGTGAGATCACTTTGAACAACTTGAAAATGACAACAATTAAACCAGTACGAAAACCTCTGTAGTTTTATAATCAATGAATGAAATAGAACAACATTTTTTTCTATATTTTTACACATTCTTATAGTTTTAAAAAAACATTCAAATTATATATATATATAGCAATATTAATTAATTGAATAATAACATCAAAATAGCTTTTTAAAAATATAAATACTAAAATATACATTTTGTGTGCAATATTTAAAACATTCTACTGCAGATACATATTTAATAGTTCATTTAATACTTACCCATCATACATATTATAGGGTAAATCTTGTAATCGTTTTGAAAATAGAAAAAAAAATTGACGGATTTACACGTGTCAGACACTGAAGATTCCGAAAAACATATTTTTAGAGAAACAATTTGCCGTCCGACTGTTTGTGTCTGTGTGTCTGTAAACGCTCTATCTCCCGAACAAATTGAGATAGAGACTTGAAATTTGGTATGTACTTAGTATGTGATAATGGGAAGACGCTTATTGAATTTCAGCAACCTCGATTATTCGGAAATCTTTTTTAGGACTCTTGAAATACTCGTTTTGATAAAAGGTATGTAAAAATTTTCGAAATTGTTTATTTTAAGGAGTGAATATAAAAGACCATAATAAAACATACATTTTGCATAAAGAATGAATTCATTCGGATAACCATCGAAACACATACTTTCTGACAAAATAAAAATTATCAAAATCGTAGCATTTTTTTTTTTTTTAATTATGCATGGACATACATAAAAACATACAAACAAACTGTATAACATCTTTTGTTGAAAGTAGGTAATAAGTTAGAATGATATTTGAATATTATTAAAACAAGTGGAAATTGTACGTCAAACGTGACTAATGAGATGCGTTCGTACTGTTATTATTTCAGTGAAATGGAGTACATCGTCTGTTATTATATGATTAATTTCTGTAATAAAACGAGTATATTTTAAGTTGGAAACCTTTTATCTTTTGTTGACATTTACTGAAAGCTCTAATGGGAAACGTAAGCCTAGCTTTGAAAATTTCAGAACTTTAAATCCATATTTAGATTCGTTGTCCATTTTACATCTATTTCTCCGGAAACATCTATCCAAAAAACTGTCGTCAGATTATATAATTGTTAGAATGAAACAAATTTAGCTCACACATTCGGGTTTTAAATTCAGTAATACGGAAATAATGTGACTCCATCTGCAATATGACGTAATCACCATGTCAATCTGGAATCATTACCTATCATGGGATATCATTGAATTACTTACGTACGATATGATTTAATAGAATGAAGAATGTGAGTATAACTTGGTCATAGAGGTTATAAAATGTCATATACGTCATATATGACTATAACGTCGTAGATGCCAGATAACTTGGCGATACATCTCGGTCGCTTGACGATTAATTTTCGGAAGCTGCTATAACAAGGAAGTGCCGATTTTAAAAAAAAATTCTATTTACTTAATAAATATTTTTATTAATATCTTTTTAAATTTTAATTGGATTTTTATAAAATTTGATATGACTCGACAAAATTCTGCAACAATTATATATTAAATTTCAAACCATTCAGTTGGGTAGTTTTTGGGCTGTTCCATGTGGACATACGGACGGACGGACCAGACGACGACTATAAGTGTTACGTATTTATATAATTACGAACGCACCTAAAAAAAACCACTCAGCTGTTTTGCAGCTTGATTCGTTATGAGAATATTTTTTGTTACTTAACAAAATTTTAGATCGCGAAATGAAGTTTAAAATGAGTTTAAATAAAATTATAAGCTATCTGTCAAATCCGTTGTAAATCAATATATGAAACAGGGGAAACTACAGATTGCTATGAATCGAAGCTGTTAGTATTAATACTATTTAGGAGAAAGTCAAATTGAAAAGTCAGATTGCTGTGAAATACTAAAAGTTATCTAAAATTTTAAAGCTTGTTATCTTTCAAACTATTTGACCTGCCTAAACTTAACTATGTAAGAGTATTTGAAGAACTCAGGAGCTTTGAATTCAAATTTTTGAGAAAATGAATATATATCTTTTACGGATTTCTGGAAAAATTCATTCATTTTCAGGATTTTATGTTTCGGTTCGTAGAATAACATTCACCCAAATCATCAATATGAGTTACACGATGTCTCTGTTTATTTTCTTTTACCTTTATAATTTTAATGCATCATTATCTCATATGAGATTGTATTGTAAATTAAACTTTAGAGAATTGTGCATATTTTACTCTTATTGATCTAATATGTGATTGTATTGTGTAATAACCGTCAGAAAATTGTACGTATTTTATTTATACTGTTTTATTGCATATAAACCTCTTATGAAGTTTAATTACGCTTGTGAAATACAGTACTTGAAGGCAGAACCGTTTTCTTTTCGAATATTCAGTTGGAATATTTGCTTTCGACAAATTTGTTTTTGTTCTGGATGAGATAATACATCTTGAAAGAATTTCTGTTCTTGACTGTGAAATAAAATGTGAGCAAAAGTCTTTACTTTCTATTTTGTTTTAATGTATACCAATTTCAAATTATCTTATGTTTTTATTTCGGCATAACAATTAGATTATTAAGAAAAATATTTATATAGTATTGTAAACATTTTTGTCTGGTTAAAGGAATTTTCATATGTACGTGTTTATATTTATATTTAGGCATAACTCTCGTATAGTTGTATTAATCTTGATGTTTTTGATTAAAAAATAATACATTCTGGTATTAAAAAAATTTAACTATGTTGTATAGCTTTAAAGAAAATTGCATTAAGTAATTTCATAATTATTTGATAGTTGAATAACAATTATTATTAAAAGCTTTTTTTTAACTGCATAAACATGAATAATTTACATGATTCTGAATATTTCAAAAGTTGTATTTATTTCAAAGATGTGCAACTATTGGAAACTTTACATTAAAAGTTATTATATTTCAGACTATTTTAGCTCAACTAACCAACAACAAACTATGAATAAATAATCATTTGCCCTTACAGATTTATCAGGTATTGATGCAGGCATTTTTTATTAGGGCCCATTTTTTGAAAAGTTAAAGCTATTTTTGGGAAATTAATTAAATATTTGTAAAAACTTAACATTTTGCAACGAAAGATGAAATCCAATTAATCTAACTCGAACATTTATTAATAACGTATACAAAACTTTTCCTTTCTAGTAAATTTGTTTTGCTAACAAATAACACATTTTAAAACACAACAAAATAAAAATAAGTTATGAAAAGTATTCTTTTATTGAATGGAGCTTTGCGAAGGGATCTATTTTATTAAGAGGAATTTTGTGAAGAGAACTATTTTATTAAATGTATTTTTATGAAGGGTCCCTAAATAAACCCCAGATTGTGCTTGGATCAACGAGTTACAATTTAATACAATTTAATTATGAACATTTCAATCATACCAATTTTGCAATCTTATTTTTGAAGTACGAAGCAGTAATTTCTATAGGAATTATTTCTAATAATTTGAAACCGTTTAAAAAAAGTGCTAGGACATTAAAAAAGAAAAAAAACTTAAAATATTTAAAATGTACTATCATGGTGTAAATCCACAATATTTATTATAGCAAAATATCTTTCCATGTGTCTAGCTGGGTGCGTTCGTAAGGACTGGGTGATATTTGGTATCACAGCTTAATGAACACACCTCTGTTGGAGTACTTTGAGCATTAAAACCCATTAACAAACACCCAGTGGCATATTTTTAGATCACTAGACTTAGTGGCAAGAAAGCATCTTTCACACCAGTAAATATGAAGATAAATATATACTCTCTTTCACGAGACAAATCCCTTGATAAAATAATATAAAAAATACCCTTCATTTAAAAGTGGTGGGAAATCTAAAATTTTAATTTTAACAAACAAAATAATTTGAGCGTTAATGAGTTAAATAGCGGAGTTTAGTCTTTGGGCGAAATTTAGTGAAAATACCTAAGCAGACCAGGACAATTACAACGGAATCTACAACTACCTCTACAATTACAGTTGCCTTTAACGTCTTCGCAAATTTCGTTATAGTACATTTATCAGTAATTTTTGCTTAACCGTTAAGATGTTTAAGTTCCTTTTTAAATAAAAAAATCACCTGTCTTAAATTTCGTCTTTAATGTTTTAAATCGCTTTAAAAAGACAGTTTGGGAAATTGATCGTTTTAATATATTTACTAACAATATATGTATCAAACTTAATGTGTTATTTATAATAAGGATCAAACATTAAATTATTTATATTTTGCGTTTCTTGGTTCAATTTTCACAGTTATTCATTTTAAGGATGTATTCAAAAAAATATTTTTCCACGCTCAACAACTCAAAATTTTGAGACACATTCCCAGACTCATTTTTAAAAGTAACAACAAGAAACTTGGTGGCGTGATTTATAAAGACATTTATAAGGGCCCCATGTTTTTATTTGTCGTTCAATTAATTAGAAATTGATTTACAGACAATTATTTTCACAGTACGATCTTTTTTTTTGTTTCCAGCGCTATCGCTTCGGGAAATTCGGTTCAAATTGTCCACTTTGACAGCATTTTTAAAAATATATTCTGCCTTTATCAGAAATTCGAGACAGTGGGGACATTATAAAGTTTCAGATAAAGAGAACCTGTCGATTGGATGCATTTTAGAGCAAAATTGAATTTACAAATATGTCTCAAAATAAGCTGTTTGGATTTGAATACACCCTTAATAAAAAATTTATAATTTTAAAAACTACTACTATTTGGTTTACAATTTGAAAAAGTCGTTGCAAGTTGAGATTATGAGAAATAATTTTCTGCTACATTTGTAATAAATGTGACAATTAAGACATTAAAGTGTGCAATAATTGTGACATTAAAAATTCCTTTCCCTAGGTGTGCCAATATTAGGTGTGTAAAAATAATGAATAATGCTGAAGCAATGAAATAACTGTTGAGTTAAGGTAATTTTTTCATTTGTGTTTCTTATTTTAATTATCAAATGTTTTTTTTATAATAAAAATTGATATTTAAGTTCAGTTCTGGATTTCATATTCTATCAAAAAACAATATAATGAAAGTAATTTCACAATAATAATTTGATTGTCAGCTTGCTATGAAATATTAGCAAAAATATATAATAAAACTATTTTTGCGTTTATCATCTTAATTTTTATATTTTATTTACATAAAAAAGCGTTTTAATGCTTGTATAATATTTATTATTTTTATAATATCACACAATAGGTATATCTATTATTTAAATGAATTCCTAATAAAAATCTTTCACAATACTTATTTTAAAATGTATACTTATATTTTCATTAAGGCTGTTCTCGCATCTAAAGGAGCTAATTTCTGACATATTTCAGAATAAATTTTTATTCGGAAACGGATGAAAGTGACAGGTTTTCTTATTCAGAAATTATGTAATCGAATGGCGTCTCCTATTTGTTGATAAAGACAGAAGATCTTTCAGAAAATACTATCAAAAGGATATAAACCTGGCATCATGTGACCAAAATAGCTTATAACTCAAATATTAATCCATTTATCAAAAAAATGAAAAATGCTACTCCATTCTAAATCAATTCACTAACCAAGCCTGCAAGTGCCATGGTTTTGCGTTTAAAAATTTAACAAATTATTACAACAAAATTTAAAAAAAAAATTAACAAATTATTAAATTGAACAATATTATTCGTAATTATTCGTAAACGTGTCAGAAAATCTCGGGGTATTAAGCAAAGTTTTTTTTTTTTTTTTTTTTGAGAACCGCTTTAATTATATAATGCAGTCATTTCTGAATAGCATTATGAAATATTGCAAAGTGTACATTTCAAAACTTCAATACTTTACAGCAAAATAGCATAGTTTTAATTATTGTCAACATTTCTGGTGGTTAAATATTTCAAATGGAAGTAGAAAACAATTAAAAAAAAGTTGTTCATTTGCATAATGGAATTTAGTATTATTGAAATACTTTTTATTATAATTTTCAATATATCAATACATATATATTTATATCCAATATGTATTTTTTACATTTATACTTTTACTTGTTTAACGCTACAGTAGCTGGTTTCCCAATCCGATGCAAATTTCTATTCTAATACGTGTTGCATCAAGAAAAATAATAGACGATACGACACGAATCATATCCGAATTTGGTAAAATTTTGTTATTCAGCTCTATTCGAAATTCTAATCTGTATCTGGCAGTAGTAGAAAATTTATCGCCGTTCCGGTGTTGCCGAGTTCTGGTAAAATCCGTTTACCCAGAATTTAGAGTAAAAAAGAAAAAAATATCGCCGACATCGGGTCGAAGAACCTGATGTTAAATGACGCACAGTTTAGGCAAAGAATATAGATACGGAGTTAATATTCTTTGGTTCAGGTCGGGTCAGATTGGCAATAATTTTTCGTTTTGTTGTTGTTGCGGATTGGGTCAAGTTGATTATATTTTTTTCGGATTAACATTTTATTCTTGAAGTTCAGGTTCGGTTTAACCTGATTTTTTTAAGAAAAGACTACAATATTGTTTCAGATGAAAACTATATGAATGAGTCTTACAAGTCCATATCTAAATATAATAAAACCCAGTGTAAAGATTCCGGTCCGAACCCATCCAAACAATGAATGGGAAACGATGGATTACTTACTATTGTTACAAAGAAAAGAGAAATAACAAATGTATTCAGACACGTGTTTTTGGCATAATTTTTTTGGACATATATTTTTTAATTTGCAGGTTAAATTTCGTTTCTATATAAACGATAAAATTAATATGAAAGTATGATTATAAGCTATCATATATATTATTTCTCCTGTCAACATCCCTTTTTCTCAGAAAATACGAAACGCAGAATGGCGAATGAGATACCATATGAAAGGATTTTGCGCAGGCTTCTGACATAGCACACTTAATATTTCGTTAAAACATGTTTTTGATTAAAATTTGCTGAAAATAAAAAAGTAAATCGGCATTGTTTTCATGAAAGAAATGAAAGGTTTTATTCAAATTATTGTTGCCAAAAAAAATAAAATACCACATTATATGATGCTCAGCAATGATTATAAAAAACACCGCACGGGTTTATTTTATATTTATGATTAAAAAGCGAAATTGAAATTGAAATGTTTAGATTTATATTTCTATGTTCCATGTTTTTCCAGAAGCGGATGACGTCATCCTCTATTGCAGTTAAAATACGATTGTTAATTTTTTTTTTCTCGCTCGTGCATTTTGAAATCTTGGATCAATTTTTACTATAACACTGATGGAATAAATTAGATGATATTCTGGCTTAACTAAAAACTAAATGTTGTTTGCAGATATTTTTATCCTTACTTTTTTTTTAGAAGTTTAAACCTGCTTCTAATAAATATTACATATTGATAAAAAATGGTACTTCTCTATTATCCCGTCGACCACTTTTCATAACAAAAAACTATCGCCAAATAAACGGGAGAACGTTGCCATTGGAATATCAAAATAAATAAATAAATAACAATAATTAAGGACACAATTGTTATTTTAATTAATGAAATAACTAATAAATCAGTAAAATATAATGAAAAATACACACAAATGTCGAGTTAAAAACCACTTGATGACGTAACAAACATGTATAATGCTTCTGACATCAAGTAAACGGGACTGCATTTTTGGCGCTTAATCTTACAGTTTGGCGATAGTTTTTTGTTATGAAAAGTGGTCGACGGGATAATAGAGACGTACCTAAAAATATTAGATTTCAGTGCGAAATCTTCGCACGGGCCCCTCTGGTTTTTCTATAATTTCATTAAATTGTAAATTTATTTTCTTTGATTTCGGGTTTCAGGACGGTAAAGTGTCGATGAAAACATTTATCAGTTTCGATCGGGTTGTGGGTCAACGGAACCTTTTTTAGTCGTTTTAGAATCGTATTGGGGATTGACCGGAAATATAATTTAAAGGTTCAAGTCGAGTATAACCGGACTCGTCCAGGACTTTAAATCCGAACCGACACGCGTCGTACGAATTTCTTATAAAATCGCCTTATTCGGTATAAGCAGGATTATATTCCAAACTAGAATTAAAGAAAACAAAATTACACCCGACCCGTGTCAGATCGTGCTCGTGAAAATCAAGACACTCGACTCCTACTGCAAATCTAAACTACAACAACAAAAAAATGCGATCCAAACTTTCCGGATCGCATTCGTGTAAAATCTGGTCGCCTGACTCGATGCAGAGTCATCACAACTGTCACAATACTGCAGTCAAAAGAAAAACATGTCCATACAAAATTTCCAGTTTGGATACGGCCAAAATCCGGTATCCGAGCCAGTGCAGAGTCGTCACAAATGTCATAAACCTGTAGCAAAAAGAAAAAAAAAGAAAAGAAAAAGAAAAGAAAGAAAAATGCTGATCCGAACTATTTCAATTGGATTCGAGTAAAATCTGATCCGAATCACCATATTTTCCACCTTCGAGTCACACGGTGACATCAGAAAGTAGTCACAGTGTGAAATATCAGAAAGGCTTGAAAATGGCCATAAAGACCACATCCACATCACGTGACGTCACATTGAGATCACAAAGTCACAATGACGTTGCCGTGCGGTCACAATGCTTTACGGTGTATGTTTCCGATGGCAATACAGCATTTTAATGTTTTTAAAACTTAATTATGAATTATTAAATCAATATTAAGACATTTATCCGATAGACGAATAGAAGTGATAAATCGTAAAATATTCTTTATTGTTACTACTGCATACGAGTAATAACAACAATGGAATTAATGAAACACCAAACTACGTTTTTTAAAATAGACCAAATGGCTGTGAACCTGCAACAACGAAATATTATAAACACAACAAAGTAAAATAAATAAATAAATAAATAAAAAATAAACAGTGTGATAGATGAAATAAGCAGTTAATTACTTAATAATAATTAAATTATGATTTTGCGTTGAGAAAAGCATTTAGAAATACTGAATAGCTAATTAAAATAATGTTTTTTTTAAAAATTATTTTCAACTGTCTATCTTAAAAAGAAACAGGGCGAAAGTTATATATTTTTAAATAAATTCACAAGTTCACGCTTTTTATCAAGAGTAACTCAAAGCAATGAATTTTCCATAATCGGGGCCCACATCAAATTAACGTATATTAACAGAATTGTTTTGAAACAATATAGAATTTCAGTCATGAAATTAGACGTGATTTTAAAGATAAACAGTTTTTATTTTTATATTTATTTTAATAAATGCACTGATTTTTTAATCAGGGGGTTATTTCATATTAACTAGTAATTTTATGGTAATTTTTAAGCATGTTCATTATATTTATCCAGTACAGTTCTTCCTTGAATTTGTATTGTATTTCGCATATTTGCAATATGGTATTTGAAAGAGTGTATTTTTTTATATAAAACTTCACTTTTATTTTGATTTTATAAGCCTTAATTTTGTAAAAACTAGCCATTAATAATAATATTTGAATATGTGACTAAGGTACACAGTACTGATTTATATTTTTAAAACAATTGCCGTATCGTGTATAACTTTTTTTGCATAGCTATTTCGAAAATTTTAATATAGCATCGTCTACTGCGAGTCAAATTAAGCAATATTACATCAATGAGATTTAAAGTGAATGTGGGTAACAATGAAGAGTTGCTATACAAACACTTTATTGCCAGCAGCAATGTGTTTAAAATAAATGCTGATAACAATAAAAAGTTGCCATACAAACACTCTGTTGCAGGCAACAATATGGTTTCAAATAAATGTATACAACAATAAAAAGTTGCCATACAAACACTCTGTTGTTAGCAGCAATGTGGTTTAAAATGAGTGTCGGTAAGAATAACGAGTTGCTTTACACTATGTGTTGCCGGCAACAATGTTGTTTAAAAGAAATTTAGATAACAATAAAGAGTTGTTATACTAACATCCTGTTGCCAACAGATTTAAAATTAATGTAGATAACAATAAAGAGCTGGCATGTAAACAATCTAATTCCGACAACAATATGGTTTTAAATAATTGTATATAACAATAAGGAGTTGTCATACAAACACTCTGTTGCTGGAGCAATGTGGTTTATAATAAATTTGGATAGCAATAACGAGTTGCCATACAAACACTCTGTTGCCCGCAACTATGTCGTTTAAAATAAATTTAGATAACAATAAAGAATTGCCATACAAACATCCTGTTGCCGGCAGATTTAAAATTAATGTAGATAACAATAAAGAGTTGCCTTACAAACACTCTAATACCGGCAACAATATGGTGTAAAATAAATGTAGAAAACAATAAAGGGTAGTCATAAAAAACATTCCATTGAGCCTAACGTGTCTCCCTAAAATGCGCCAAATGCTGTACAATAAGTAAATAATAAAATATTTTATCTAAATACCGGGTAATGGATAATGGTACAATTAATAATCTGCGTGTTTCCAAATTCAAATAGCGAGTAAAATGTGGAAAAATAACAAATATGGTATTCGGTTTCATATTTAAAAAAAAATTACTTGTTATTTCCCCTTATTCAAACAATAAATCAATTGCAATGATAAAACACCTAAGTACAATATATTAAAAATATTTCTAGACTAGTGTATTATTTTCTGACAACTTTTCCAATATTATTTAAAAGCAAAAAAAAAAAAAAATAATGCAAACTATAATAATTTTTCTTTTCGAATATCTTTCCTGTAACGTGACTTCATATATCATCTGCAAATTCCAAACTGGATGCATTGAACCGTGTTACATTACCTAAATTTAATGCATTATACGCTGCGATTTATTCCAATTGAGAAATGTTTCTGTGTTTACGCAGCCAACCCACTTTGTTATCATATTAATAGATCTTATGTTATACCACATTGGTCATTGTTATTTCGACAACTGTAGTGAAATGAGAGTGCAGCGCTGAAAGCGGTTTAAATTCCCAAAACAGTATATTCACAAATCGTAACTATAAGCCATTAGATTTGTTATACTGAGATAAAGTAAAAAATATTTTTAACAATTCCGACATTTAAAAAGTACAGAAAAATAAAAATATACTTGCATATTGTTTTGTATAAGTATTTTAAAGTATAATATTCATTATAATACTTTTCCTCATATTAATGAATAAATCATGTAATTTTCCATATATTAATGAATAAATCATATTATTTTCCTCATGTCACTGAACATATCCGTGCTGATAATTCAGAATATATATATACCAGGAGCGCCTACATTTCGTTAAAATTATAAAAATTCACTAAATAGAAACAAATGATGCTAAAAAATGGCAATTTGCAGGGATCGGATTACAGGGATATCAGATTTGTTTAACATAAAAAAAATGTGGTTAAAAAATTACTGATAGATGGCGCTGGCATACATAAAATGAAGCAGATGTATGCAAATTAGGTTTATAGTAAAAGACCCATTTAAGCGAAACGTCTGACAAGCTTCAGTATCCCAGCACATGAAACAGTCCCTTTTCTCATATTCAGTCATTTTGACGTGCAGAATTTTTGCAATGCTCCAGTTGTCGATTCCCATTCTTGTGAAAGAGTTTAACCAACAGCGCTTGATCTGGTAGCTATAGCATCGAATGAAGAATTTATGTGCATTGAGGGGTTTTATTGACAGCCTGATTTGCAAAAATCTGTTTCATATTATGCATGCAGCGCCATCTATCGGTAAGTTTTTAATCAAAATTTTTTTTGTTATTAAAAACAAATCCGATCTCCCTCTAATCCCATCCCTGCAAACCGCAAATTTTTAGCATAATTTGTTTCTTTTTAATTAATTCTTAAATATTCCGAACATTTGGTGCACGCAGTACAACAAAAAAGGGGGCGATAATATGACTCAAGATGACTAATATTTATCACTGAACTTAAATCACAACCCACTTATACCCAAAAGATACAGGCAATCAGAATTTCAATCCTAAATTCAAACAAACTTTAAGTCAGCAAATCTGGAAGACTATGTTTATTGAATAGGAATGTAATTTTAGAGAAATACGTTTCCACTTTAGAAAATTTCTTGATTCCTAGTCTAGAAGATCAATTTAGAGATAGTGGTGCATATTGATGGACTAGCAGGTTTCGCCCGCTATGCTGGTAAGTTTCTCCAAACGAAACGTGAATCAAACGAAACATATCGGTGAATTTGATCTTGTGTTTTAAAGCAATATTGACATTTTCCTACAGTGTCCTTCCACATTACTGTAAACTATATGAATGCCAATCACCTATTATATACTGGTTTCCAGAAATTAAGGGGCAGTGACCAATTTCAGACGTTTCGTCGAATATCTTACTGGAACTCGTGAGGAAATGCTCGGAATGCCCTTGAACTTTGAGGATGTAAAGAACATGTTTGACTTCATATTTTCAGTGAAGATTTTGTAGCGAGGTCAATTAAGGGGGAGGGAATAAAAATTTTAATAATAAAATAATATTTCCGATAACCCAAGTAACAGAAAAGGCCAAAAATGATCTGTCACTGCAGCAAATGACTATGTAGGTCCTGTTCAACATTGGTGTAAGCATGACACGTATACTCGTGAAGATGTTAACGTTTCTGTGAAAATTTCAAAACTTTTTTTTAATAGCATACAGAGTTTTTAGCCGAATTTAACACCTCTTTCCAAAAACATGACAAAAAATCATAGAAATAGTATACTGTAATTAAAATATTAATATATTGAATATTTGATGAGATATGGGTATTTGTATGAAATAAATTTTAACTGCGTATGCGCGAACTACAGCAAAGATTTTTTTGTCATGATTTGATAGTCAATACCATAGGGTAACTCATATAAAAGACCACTGAAATATCGTGAAAACTCAAAAAGTTACAGCAATAATTGAAAAATTAAGGAAAACATCCCATAGTCTAATGTTTCATAACGGGGTTTACCTGATTATAGAACTTTCCCGCATGTTCTATAACTATAAGAAATGTAGAACGATATGTTATATACTAAAACTTTTCCTGAAAAATGATCTAATATTACAAGTCCCATCAAAATCCATTCTGCAGAATATTTTAAAAAGGCTAATATTTTATAATCGGGTACATCTGATTATAAAACTTTTATACAGAATTTTGTAAGTGAGCAAACTGGAACGATATTTTATATACAAAAGTTTTCCTCGACAAATTACGTAACTAACATTTCCAATCCCATCAAAATCCATTAACCAGAATCTTTAAAAAAGGTTAATATTTAAAATTGGGTTTATCTCTTATTATAGAACTTTCACACTTAATTATATAACTGGGCAACGTAAAACGATATGCTATATACTAAAACGTTTCCTGAAAATTTATCTAACTAACAATGCAAGTCCCATTAAAATCCATTCAGCAGAACTTAAGTTATAAGAAGCCGGAACGAAATTCCCCTTTGCAAGGAAACAATGGAAAATCTGTGGGTGACCTGCATCCAGCAGTGGATTGAAAACGGTTGATGTTGTTGTTGTTGTTGTTGATGATGATGATAGTAGATAGTAGATAGTACATAGATGACAAATACCTTGTGCTTCTTTAGAAAACGTATGATATATTTTGAAAAAAATGGTAGTTAAGCATCAGTCAATACCAACAGAAGAACTAAAGAACTCCGCTTGGAAAGCATAAATAGTCATCGATCCAAACATGTAATGCTTGACAGAATCATGGCGATCATCAATACAAAAGGTAGAAATACAAATTACAAATTATGTATTTTGACAGAATATTGCAAACTTTCCCCTTGATTTGACGTGATGCCAAACATTTTTACCGCGCAAGATACCAGAAAATAAATCCCAAACAATTACAGAATGCTTATTCTCTAATTTGGTTTCAGTCTGTGTATTGTGTTAATGCTCATGATCATTCGTAACAAGTAAAAAATTACAGCTTTTCAATTGTGATCAAAATGTATATATTTTATTGTTAATTGTTTTAAAACGAGTGCTGATTCCATATTTTTTACCGCGCGTAGTATATTTTAAAAATTATTCCACATGCAATTATTGTAACGGAGGATGCACAAAAATCTTGTAACGTAATTCAAACATAATTTTTGAAAAAAAAAATAATGTTTTCAAAATAGATTTTAAATTTATTTTACGTATAAAGAAATTTTCAAAGAAAAAATACATTATTAAGTTAATAATATACACTGGTGTACAAAAATTAAGGGGCAGTGACCAATTTCAGACGTTTCGTCGAATATCTACTGAAAGTCGTGAGGTATTGCCCGAAATGCCCTTGAACTTTGCGAATGTAAAGAACATGTTTGACTTCATGTTTTTCATTGAAGATTTTTTCGCGACGGCAATTAGGTAGGGCAATATTAATTTTAATAATAAAATAATATTTTCGATCACCCCCATAACAGAAAATGCTAAAACATCTCCTTTTCATGCTGTAATTTGCCGCTCTTTGATTCGCTGCCCTTCTTCAATTTCACTAGTTGTTGAAAGTGGCTGTAGAATCCGCACTTGTAAATTTTGTATTATAGCATTCATTTCATATCTTTTTGTATTAATTGTAATGTTTAAATTATGTTATCATATTGCATCTAATTTATAATAATAATTTTTAAACAATATGGCTGTGAGGCTTTTTTCCCTCCATTTTCCTCAATTTGCTTGACACATTCTACCAGTTCCAATGCTCTAGAATTGAATTTGTTTTGGATTTTCGTCTTGCTAAACATTTACGCACTAAGTTAAATTGATTGGTTACCTTAGATGAATGGTAAACGATGGCATGATGACCATCGTAGGCACTTCAGAAAAATCTGCATTGTTTCATTGGGTTTCTATCCAAAACGTCACATCTGAAATTAAGATAACCGGTTATTTTAACCTTAAGATAACCGGTTACGTTTAAGAGGCCGATGACTTCTTTATAAGTAAGATCAGAAACATAAGACGTTATGTTATTAACAGAGTAAGCCCAAAGAACGTATACTAAACGAAGATTATACAGCAAGCTGGTGCCAAACGTACCTAACGTATCATGTGTGCATAGCTTACGCTAAGGAATGTGAAATTTGTGTTTGGTTTAGCAGATATGTTTAAGGCTTTCCTTTTTCTAATCGTAATTTTTAAAGATACTCAATGATTGTAAAACGATTGAATTGTAAAACGTTTTTGTATTTAATTTTCTTTTTCGTCTATTTTTGTAACATATTTTCTATTATACACTAACGAAGATATCTTATAGTCTTGGATCAGTCTTAATTTGTCAACATGAGAGAGAAATAATAATAAAATCTCGAAACATTTGCATTTACAAATGAACGTCCAATTTATTAACGTTTAGATAATTTAATAACAGAATAATATAAGATAATTTTATTATTATTTAATATTATGACTAGATATCGCAAAAAATCCAGCGTAAGAACACTGTTTATATTAAATATCAAATGAATCTATGCAGATATTTTGAACTACTTCTGTTACGATTTCTGAAAACTAAACAATAATACTAAACACACTTGTCATGATTAACAAAATCGATTTTCAATAAATGGTAGATTCCCAGAAAAATTTGCGTCGTTTTTTCAAAAAAGAAAACGAAAAATACGTTCTATTAATCGCTTTTCAATGTACACTGCTCAAAATAATTGGGGGGGGGGGGGGAGCACATGGTTTTAACAAAATTACGCAAATATTAGGAATGTTCAAAAAGTAACAAGCCGGAGGCCTAGTAACAGAAACTAGTACATGTATTTCAGAAGTATTGGCCCTGGCTGTTGAGGCACTTGTCCCACTGAGACACAAGGCGGTGAATGGCTGTCTCTTAAAATTCCTGGGGCTGCGATGTGAACCAGTTCCGCACGTACTGCTTGACGTCGTCGTCCGAGGTGAAACGTTTGCACCCCAGAGCCTTTTTTAGGGGACCAAAAATGGCATAACGAGTCCATCAACCTGCTGGACGATGTCATTGGTAATGCGTTTTGGTGTTCCAGACCATGCATCACCGGCTAAGGAAACCCGTCCTTCCCTGAAGCGCTTGTGCCACGCCTTGACCCTTGCAAGGGACATGCAGTGTTCACTGTACACTTGTGATATTCTTCGATGAATAAATGGTACGTCCCCCTAACTCCTTTAGCTGTCAGAAAACGAACAACACCTCTTTGCTCTTCTTTTGACACCTCCATTAGGGTGAAGTGAAAAAGGCCAATTTTTTTTTTTAATTTAAATATTTCCTGACTCAACAAATGGAGCTGCTTGGCAAAAAAGACACTGCAAAAAAATCCCAGTGCAATCACTCATCATCTTCAGGTTCCACACAGGGGGTAAAAAAAAGGAATGTTAACTCAAAATGTAAAAAAAATAATTTCTTTTATTTAATTTTAATGTTTACAATAGTTTTATTTTCTGACTTAAAAACAGTTCTAATTGTTAAAAAGAAATAGGAAAACATTTTACTTTAATCAGTCTTCAGTTTTGGATTCAACATGAGGGTCAAAAAATTCAACTTTGGTGTCAAACTTTGGAAGTTTCTTTCGTGACTTGATTCCACTGAGAATGTATCCATCCCTGGCTTCTGCTCCGCATGTTCCCAATGATGCTTGTGTTACCAGTCGCACGTGCCTCTCTACTGCTTGAGATTGGCAAGGGAGCTTCTCTATTTCAAATTGTGAACCGTTTTAATCATACTTGCTATGTCTTCGTCACTGAGTTTCATGGTAGCTGGTGGTCCAAAGGATTGTGAATCATCTCAAAATATTCCTCTGCTACGAAATTTAAATTCGGAAGATCAAACTGCCGTATCTTCCCCTTCCAGTCAGTTTTTCTTGCTTTCAGTATTCTTCTGAGGCACAGTTCTCGAATATGCGATCGTTCATCTAACAGCATTGCCAACTGAATGTTTTCAGAGTGAGCATAATAAGTGTTCCGCTGAATAACTTCGTGAACTTAAAACCTCCTGGCAAGAATGAGCTTTTTTATCATTCTGTGCAGGTGATGTGCTCCATGAGTAACTCCTGGGGTTTTATTTAATTCAAACCAGTATGGCACGTAAACTTTCATGACATATTCTACTAGGAGCTTAAAGTGTTCTGTTGGTTTGGCAATCGACACATATAGGCGCAGAATTCTGTTGGCTATAGTGAGCCATCTTGAATCATACATCGTTCCGGGACTTCTATTTGCTAAATCTGGAAGGCACTCCCCCGAGGATAATGCCCTAGAAAATCGAAGAAATATTTTTGGTCTGCACTGAGGTCTTTTTTATCGATTTCAGGCAGAGCAACTGAAGTAAAAACAAAACTTGTCACAGCAAGGTTTTTGCACGTTTCCAGAGATGTTCCTATTGTTCCGGAAAACTGACGTGGTCCAGATGTCTTTCCGTCAATCTTCTGGAAAAGGAGGCGAAGAGGCAGTTCATTAGCATGCAATAAGTATACAAACCAGTGCAATTTTTGGCCAACAAAGATTTCAAGCCGTCTAACTGTACCATTTTTCTTCCCAACATTGGCATTCGTTTCATCACACCAACGGTAACCAGTTCCGAAAGTGTATAATACTTTCTGTGTAACGAATTTGATGATGTTTCGTATAATATCCGCACTAGAGCCTGAATCCAGGGTCACATGTCCTATACAAACAGAATCAGGTTCTGGCAACAAAACAATATGCTCTTCCACAGCTATAGTCGTATATAAAGAACTCCCCTTCTTTATAATTTTCTCCTTTCTTCCATCAAAGTAACTTTTCGTTATAATTTTTAAAATGACGAATAACTTCTTAATGAATTACCACAGGCAAGGAGGCTTCCTTCCGAATTATTTCAATGTCACAAGAAACAATTTCGCTGATATTTTTTACTGAAGGATCTCTCTTGTTCTCCTGCTTCCACAATACATATTTTTTTATTCGTAGGAAATGCTTCATTAAATCAGCATACGTGGGTAACACTGCCTCTTTCAGTTGTAGTGGAGTCCCAAAAACACTACAAAAAGTTTCACTTCTTGTTAAGGTCATGTTTAAATTAAAAATCCGCATTGTCCTGTCCAAAAAATTTAAAAAAAATAAACAAATTAGTGGTTGAAACAAAGACAACAGTCTCAAAAATGAATCATTCCACACAATAGTCACGTGTCTGCTTTGGTCATGATAAAATAATTATCAGATTAGAAAACGTGCTTCCATCTATTAGATTTTGGAGAATAAATTTGCTATTTATGTACGAAATGCCCTTTCTAGCACTGACATCTGACAATAACGTTTTAATAAAGGAATTTATTAATGAAAATATAATTAATTAATATTAATTTACAAATTAATTAATTATTAAATAAGTTAATTATTATTTTTTTAATAAAAATGCATTAAAAACTGGGAAAAAAAGCTATACAAATATTCACTTGATGTGTGGAACCTGAAGATGGCAACATTTTGAGCTGAAATTTGGAGACAAGTTGTTCCAGACAGTTTTACACCATATAATGACTCAGGCAATGTGAATTTTGAGAAAAAGTTTTTTCGCTCCACCCAAACCTCCATTTCACTGCTTACAATACCAATGAGCATTGGACGACTGATGCATGCTTCTGCTAGCTTTGTAGTCACGTGACTTGCACTCGTGACGCTCTAGCGGCGGGCATGTGGACTTCTGTGTTCTTGTTGGAAACCCTCTTGTTCACTGACGCAACGATATTACCATTCTGTCACCGGTTTGCATATACCAGACTCCGGCTCGTTTCTTTTTGAACGTCCCTTATACTTACACCAATAAGTAACGTAAAATAAAACATCCATAATATAAAGAGTAGCAGAAATCAGAAGAAGAAAACTTCATAAGCAAATCAAAGTTCATGACGTCAAAAACCAGAAAAAGGAGATAAGTGCAGAAATTGGGATTTTGCAGAACCATCTGTTTGTCTGTCTCAATCGTGAAATTCAATTGCTCAGCTTTTGTTTTGAGAAAAAGTCACTTGAAAACGTCACAACAACGTGATTTAACGGAATCCATGGTTTGGCGTATTATCGAGAGACTTGAATCCGGGCAAACACAACGAAGTGTAGGACGCTGTTGGAGTCACAAGAAGTGTCATTGCAAGGCTGTGGAATCAATTCTAAGAAACAGGGAATGTTAGACGTTGACCAGGGCAAGATCTATCACGTGCTATCACAGCAACTGATAATCGATATATCTTGTTAACAGCTCATCCAGACAAAACAGTCAATGCTACTCAGCTGCAAAAACAGTTGCGCTTGGCAACAGGACGAAGGGCGTTCAGGTAAACAGTGCAAATACCTATAATGCCTTATAATGCAAATACCTATAATACTTTATTGTAAAGACCTATAATGCAAGTTAATATAATCAGTAGTACATGATATTTGAAAATTTCCATCATTTATCTATAAGACAATTTTTTTATTGATTATAATAAAATATGTTTTAGTACACATTAAAAAAACTATACAGGCTAGTTGTTTAGTGTTTGCTACAGCCGAATATCTTCGCAATTGATATAGACCGAAAGTGGGAACGAATTGTACTCCGTGGAGGTCTTTCTAACGTAACCTAAGCCGTATTTATGCAAGAATCGAAGAGAACCACAGAAACCTTCAAAGATCTGGGCCCACCTGCCTGACTTTTACGTTTGCGTTGGCTACTAGACAAAAGGTATATAATTCAAAATCCGAATCAAGCGTGGATATTTTCAGTGGGCCGGATTTCAATTTAAACGGAAGCCCTGGCATGTTTAGCCCTCGTGCTCAAAAGATGACCGTAGCGCCTACAACAAACTAAACCAAACCAAACCAAACGGTTAGGCCGACTAGAACGACGTGGGTTCAAATCCAGTACTTTCCCTCTTCCAGCTTTGAGAGGAAAACTTCTGAGGCGCTGATGAGCCAAATAATTACACAGATTGAGAATAAGGGAGAAATGTACTTATGCTAATTTCATATTAATTCATAAAATTTATGTTATTTAATTTTTGTACTTAATTTAAATATCATCTTACAATTTCTGAATCATAAAATCACAAGAAAAAAAATGCATTGCGAATTGTACTTAGAATGTGTTCAAAGTTTCTTTTTTTTATTTAGCCAAAAAAAAAAAGAAGTATTTCGTATTTGCTGCCACAACTTGAATTTGGCTAGATCGTAAAAGAATATTCAAATTTCATTTCTGAATATAAAAAAGATTTTTGAGGTGGAAATGCATCAAAAAGAATGTTTTATATTTCTACGCAAAATTATTCATGACTGAATTCCTGTTGAAAGAAACTTTGTACAGGTACTTTAGATTCTTTTGCATTTTTGAATAAGAAATGCGAAAGTTGAAAATTTCCCTGAAGCGTTTTCGTATTATTTTGATTTCAACTCTGTAAGTAATTGAATTTGAAAGTTTTCCGAAAACTTTATTGCATATTTTGACTTCAAATATTTAAATGTAACAAATGTACTTGAATTTACATAGAAACCTTTATCAATTTACTTGGACTTCTTTTTCACTCTCTATATGTCTAGCGAAAACAGTGCAATATACATCAAAATGTATGTACAATCAAGTAACATTATTTGGCAATATATTCATAATAATAGAATCGTGTTCTCTCAGTTTATTTGAGCAACATTATATGGACACTTAATTAAACTTTGAAATGCTTATTTTATTCATCTTCTGCTTATTATTATTATTTGTAAAATTCGATAACTATATAATGTTACTCATAAAGGTAATTTTTACATAATGGATACGCTATTCTTCCAAACAAAATAAAACAAAATTAATTATTATTATGAAGCCAAGAGCAAACGTTATTTTAATTCTTCTTTAAATAATTTTTACAGAACTATTATGTAAAATACAAACTAATACCCCTAATCTACCATTAACAATCTCTCATTGGGTAAATCTCTCTATATATACATATATATACACTATAATGCCATAAATGATGGGAACTTTCAGTTTTAGACATTTTTTCAAATATTTAAAAATATACATATCAGATTATTTTGAAATTTTAGGATTAAAAAGAACAGGTTTGACTTCATATTTTTCAACGTCGATTTGATAAGGAGGACAATTAGGGGTCCAACCAAAAATTAAAGAAAAAACATAATACTTGGGATCACCCTGTAAAATAAAATGCACGAAATGATCTGTCGCTGGAGAATATACATAGACAGACATTGTATAATATGTGCATTCATTTGTGTAAGAATAGCATGTATATTAATAGAGATATAGCGATTTTTTTAAAAAATTAAAAAAAATTTTGCATGTTTTTTGCTTATAACAAACAGGGTTTTTAACCAAATTTAACGCCAATTTCAGACAAATTGACAAAATGTAGTAGCAATAACATAGTTCTATTGGAATATAAATATATTAAATATGTAAGGAAATATGGACAGTTGTAGGAAATAATTTTTATCTGCGCATGCGCGAACGATATCAAGAAACTTTTTGCATAATTTAGTAGTCAACTCTCTGCAGCAACTTAATAAAACAAATCAGTCTAATATCGCAAAAATTCAGAGAGATATCGGCATTAGAGTGAGCTGTTTTTCATTTTCTGACTAAAACTCGCTGAATGATAAGGGATTGTCAACAAATTGTTATTTTTAAGTTATCGGAAAGCGTTCGGAAAAGTTTTTTGAAAAAGCTATTTAATTATAGTTTACGGTTATGTTTAGGAAGATTTTGACTCTAAACTACGATGAAAAGGAAAATATAGTCCATACGTTGATTACATTTAGGTAAATTGAGGTGTTCATAATAAAATTTTGTGAAATTTAGCCCAATACGCAAAACACTCCACAGTAAATTCTATGGAATATATATGTATTTTCTGTATATACGTAATTTGTATACCAGTAGTGAAGATGATAAACTAAAATCTAAGATATATTATACATTTTTCATAAGTTATGAGTCAATAACTTGTAATTTGATTTTTACAGTTATATTTCAATAGCTTTTTGGGAAATTATGTAATAGATCGGAACAGTCTATGCCTAAAACGTGTTGTAAAATCAAACCGAAAGGCTTCCTTTAGAGGCGATTTCATGGGAATTTTGATCGTCTACGACTAATGATGCAAGTGATCGTACCGTCTGGCGGAAGATCGTGGCACTTGGTTTTCATGGCCAAGCTGCAGTTCACAAGCCAAATATCACGCATCTGAATAAGACCCGTCGATTACAGTGGTTCAAAGAACGACGGCACTGGTCAGTAGAAAAATGGAAAAACATCCTATAGAGCGATGAATCACGCTAGCAATTTTGACAGTCCAATGGCCGTGTTTGTGTGCGGCGAGTGCCTGGCGAACGATATTTACAGGACTGTTTCGTACCCAGAGTGAAATTTGGCGGAGATGGAATCCTGTTGTTTTAATTTCTGGGAGTATGAATGCCGAAACCTACAAAACAATTCTGGATAATTCAGCGCTACCGATATTATGGCAACACTTTGGTCTTGTTCCATACCTGTTTCAGCATGACAATGCTCCATGTCATACATCAGGTGTTGTTAAGACGTTATTTGAAGAACTTTGTGTGGAAAACCTTCCCTGGCGAGCTCAAACTCCAGACCTCAACACTTTGGAACACCTTTGGGATGCGTTAGAGCGCCGATTTAGAGCCAGTCCAACTCGGCCAAAAACACCACATAACTGCTTGCTACTCTACAGGATGAATGGAGCAAGATTCCTCCAGAAACGTATCGAAAACTGGTAGAAAGTTTTACCTCAAATAGTTGCAGCAGTTATTGTGGAGAAGGGTGGCCCTACAGGTGATACTAAAGTTATGCTGAGTCCCCTTTAAATTCATAGTATGAGGGGCAATAACATCGCAGTTTAAAAATTAAGAGGGGGAGGGGTGGCTAAATAAGTTTCTAACTCAGTTTTTTTTTCAAAATAACTGCGAAACTAAGAAAATCAATTAATACTAGATCTTCTCATTAATAAGCAAATATGTAGATTAATTAATAATTAATTTTATTGAAAATTCAAAATGTGTTTGCGCATTATTTCAAAGCATTATTTCATTTTTATTTTCATTTAATTAAGAATTAAATTCAGTTTTAAGATGTTTTGAAATAATACATCAGGGTGCAAAATATATATTTCATTAATAATACTTAAAAAATAAGAAAAAACTAATAACAAATGAAAATACACTTACAAATTTTGGCATCATAACATAAAGTAAGTGCGCTTCGCTAAATTTGCGTTGAAAATGGATTCAGCATCTGCTCCTCCCTCCCTCCCTCCTCTTACCCTTGAGCAGCACAAATGTCTAACAAATACAATGCTATGGATTTTCGAAGAATATCCACCCCCCCCCCCCCGATTTCCTACGGTCCTAATGACAGGACTACCAATAGCGATTATTTTTATATTCTATTTTCACTATTCTTTTCAAAAAATAAATTTTGTATTATGTTTCTCTTACACATGTTGTTAAAGCGCATGATTTTGAAAAATTTTTGTGAAAAAATTTTATTTTGAAAAAGTGGTACAAGAAAAAATTAAAAAGTAGTCGCCAGTGTCAGCTCTGTAATAAGGTGTCTTGTGACAAATCGCCATGTACAGTAAATGCTGGTTTTCCAAGAAAAACTAAAGTGTCAATAAACAATGAAAAATAGCATACAAATTAAGATATCTGACTACAGTTAAAATGCGGTTTTTGTCTAAAATTTTCGTTTTCTTTGTATTACATTTTATTAAAGCCCGCATTTTTACCATTCCAAATCTGCGCTTACATTTATTGTACTATAAATAAAACCTAAGTTATCAGAATTTAAAAACTACTTGATAGTGAATGAAACCGGAAGTGCCAAACGTTTCAACGTTAATTTTTTGTTCCTTCGTGCAAAAACTGCCAAAACTGTCTTTTAGATATAAACAGCAAAAAAAAAAAAAAGACCTTGATCGATAACTACAGTAAAATTCCAATTCACAAAACTGTTAAGTAAATATTAAATAAAGTTTAAAATAGTTAAGTAAATATTTCTGTTATTTTATGTATTTTATGTATTTTATGGAAAATGCACTTTTCTGTGAAAATTCCAAACGCAAAACATAATTTCTCAAAAAGCTATTGAAATATCACTATAAAAATCAAATTGCAAGTCATTGACTCATAATTTAGGAAAAATGTATAATATATATGTATAATATAAATATATCTGTATAATAAAATGTATAATATAAATATATCTGTATAATAAAATGTATAATATAAATGTATAAATATACGTTATACACAAAATACATACGTATATATGCGATAGAATTTACTGTAGAGTGTTTTGCGTATTGGGCTAAATTTCACAAAATTTTATTATAAACACCTCAATTTACCTAAATGTAATCAATGTATGGACTATATTTTCCTTTTCATCGTAGTTTAGAATCAAAATCTTTCTAAACATAGCCGTAAACAATAATTAAATAGCTTTTTCAAAAAACTTTTTTCGAATGCTTTCAGATAACTTTAAAATAACAATTTGTGGACAATCCCTTATCATTCAGCGAGATTTAGTCAGAAACTAAAAAACAGCTCACTCTAATGCCGATATCTCTCTGAATTTTTGCGATATTTGACTGATTTTTACTTACCCATCATACGTAGTATAGGGTAAGTCTTGTAATCGTTTTGAAAATCGAAATTTTTTTTGACGGATTTACACGTTTCAGACACTGGAGATTCCGAAAAACATATTTTTAGAAAAAAAAAATTTGCTGTCCGTCTGTGTGTCTGTGTGTCTGTGTGTCTGTAAACGCTCTATCTCCCGAAAAAATTGAGATAGAGACTTGCAATTTGGTATGTACTTAGTATGTAATAATGGGAAGAAGCCTATTTCATTTCAACAACCTCGATTAACCGGAACTATTATTTTCGGACTCTCGAAATATTCGTTCTGATAAAAGGTATATAAAAATTTTCGAAATTGTTTATTTTAAGAAATGAATATAAAAGACAATAAAAAAACATAAATTTTTCATAAAGCATGAAGTTGATCGGATAATTAGTTGTCGAGATATTTGGAATCCTATTTTCCGCACTCTTCGATTTTTCATGACATTGTATTTCATCCAAATTTCACTTTAAAGATATATTTTAATTGGAAATTTGACGCTTAATCAGATGCAATAAACCGCTAGTTAATAGGATTATTATTTTTAGAGTTGTAAGGAAAAACCTCTTTCATGCAATTCAGTAATCGAGCCTTTAAAGTTTATGACGTCATCAAGCCACGATTTTATTTGAATTGCAATGCATTTTATAAGTAGTTTACACATTTTTATTTTAATATTTTACATTATGCATATCCATGATGGGTAAGTATTACGGTGGCCCCCAACGACTAATTTAGGGTTTCGTTCATCTCACGAAACCCTATTGCTCCCACTCCGTTGTCTGTCTGTCACAGAGCCATTCTCGAAATCTATGTAACTTACAGAGTTGAAACTTTGTGTATAAATCAGAATATCAGCTGTGAAGAGCTGAAAATATTAAAATTTGAAAAATTCGTATTATTTTAATAAATAGAGATAAAAAAAACAAAATTCTAACAGCCTTTTCCTATTAAATTGAAACATTTTTTGTTATCGCCGATGCCAAAAATTAAAAATCCACGATGAAATTCTTTCTACAATAATTAATTTTCTATCAGACGATTTCCACGTGAAAAATGAAATAAAAAGTTTCACCAATTGAAAAACAGATTAATATGAAATAAATGTAATAATATGAAATATGACGTCAATCAATTTTGATTGACGTCATAGTGGTAATAAAACTGTAAGATTTCTCAATAATACAAGGAGTATGAGTATGTGTAATGTACACAAAGCAGATTAATATCACTACAGTGCCTAGAATACTATTCTAGGCGCTGTAATATCACGTCATTAGAGAATTAAAAAGAAAATATGACGTCATATCGGAAGTTTAACGGATTTTTCAAATGTTTCCAGAATAATACAAAGCGAGTATCAATATGAATAATAGAGAATAGTAAATATATGATATAAATGCTGGACGATTACACCATGAAACATTTCTACATTAAAGTTGTGAGTATAAAACATCACAAATTTACTGAATGGTGTATACAAAACGTTTGTATACATATACACCATTCAGTAAATTTGTGATGTTTTATACTCACGTCTTTAATGTAGTAAATATATGAGTTTCAGAAACGTATCACGATAAAAACCCGATTACGGAAATATTCGCATATTTTAACATTTTGAAGGTGTACAACATGTTAATTTTGAAAAAAATTTTAAATATCGCATTTAGTCCACATGACAGATATTATTATGACATTGTATAATAGCGGGCTTCGCCCGCTACCGAGCTGGTTTAGATATTCAAAAAAACGAAAAAATTTACCGGTAAATTTTTACTTTATAGAAAACATGACTTTTTTTTTTTTTTTTTTTTTTTGGGGGGGGGGGTTGCTAAATGAAAATTAGGCTTAGATGCTTTACACTCACGCTAAAAAAAAAAAAAAATTAATCGGTTAAAAAAAAAGAAAAAAGTCGCCAAATTTAGGGGATTTTTTCCTTTAATGGCAACCTAGCCATTGTATTAAGTTATTCGTTTGGCGCAGTCTTGGAAATCGCGCCAACCAAACAGTCGCCAATCTTTTGTTTACATGTTAGCGTGAGTGTAACACATCTGTTCCGAAAATTATTTGGATTTATTAAAGAATGGATAATGTGTTTTGAAAGTATTATTAAACGAAACCCTTAGAGCGATCTTTGATCACACTTACCACACTTGTTTTATTAAGTTGCTCCACAGAGTTGACTACTAAATTATGCAAAAAGTTCCTGATATCGTTCGCGCATGCGCAGATAAAAATTATTTCATACAACTGCCCATATTTCCTTAAATATTTAATATATTTATATTCCAATAGCACTATGTTATTGCTACTACATTTTGTCAATTTTTCTGAAATTGGCGTTAAATTTGGTTAAAAACCCTGTGTGTTATAAGCAAAAAACATGCAAGAATTTTTGTATTTAAAAAAAATCGCTATATCTTTATTAATATACATGCTATTCTTACACAAATGAATGCACATATTATACAATGTCTGTCTATGTATATTCTACAGCGACAGATCATTTCGTGCATTTTATTTTACAGGGTGATCCCAAGTATTATTATTTTTTTTAATTTTTGGTTAGTCCCCTAATTGGCCTCCTTATCAAATCGACGTTGAAAAATATGAAGTCAAACCTGTTCTTTTTAATCCTAAAATTCCAAAATAATCTGATATGTATATTTTTAAATATTTGACAAAATGTCTAAAAGTGAAAGTTCCCATCATTTATGGCATTATAGTGTATATAGAAGTGTGTGTCCTATATTTCACTTTGCAGCCACAACTACCCAGCGCAGACCACTAGTTTTTGTGTGTAGTCTCCAGTCCCCCATCATGCACTATAGTGGTTGCATGTCTGTAGCTGTGGGAGTGTGGGAGATAGGGTGGTTGAAAGTAGTCGACCTAGGACATTTTCATATTTCGACCAAAATGTTCTAAAAAATGTTTAAAATCTTCTTCAACGGGAATTGGTTCATTCAATTTAACATGAAATAATCAAGATATAGGTAACTAAGTAAGATGATTTAGCGGCCATTAGCGGTGTAAGTTGAAACTAAACAATACTGTAGCGGTTGCGTAGCACGTCTGTTATTCAATGCAGAGTAGTTGAGTGCCGGAGTTACATTCTGAAAGAGGTTTGTTTAGAACATAATGCGCGCCGAAAATGAACCTTTTTATCAAAACTGCAAAAGAAAGTTACTGATTTCCGGGCAATGCCGGACGGGTCAGCTAGTATGGAATATTTTTTTTTCTGTTTAATCAATAACTATGCATTTTTCTGTAAAGAGACGACTGGAATCATGTAAAGAATATTTTGAAATCACCTTAATAGAAATTCCAGGGAATAAACAATTAATATTCATTAAATTAGAGTACTAATAATAAAAATAAGAGTTTGAATATGAAAAAAGTAAATTAAAATAATTTGATTAAATTTTACTACAGGTTATCAACTGACTATTTTACAGATTTTGTTTTACATTTAAAAAAATAAAACAAGTTGATTTTGAATGTCTGCAATGAAATTACTTTTTTAATGCAATATAATAAATAAATAAATAAATTTTACTTAGATATATTCACAGAAGTTCTTAAAATGGCTTTTGAAGTTTTCCCTTTCCGAATTGGACGAACGGAAAAAATGTTGAAGGTTCGAAGCCAGAAATTAGGCGAAAACCAACACTCGTGCCTCGAACGTGTGATAAATTTATTTATGCAGTGATGTTAACCCAATTACGTCAGAAGAGTACAAATTAGATTACCTTATGACAGGCGTTGCTGGAAACACCTTTGAATCTTTACTGACCAAAAGGATAACAACGATGGACAATTTCATAAAATTGTGCCAAAATATTGACTGTGTATATCAAAAGCGAGTGCCTCAGAAGTTTGAAAGACTTTCGAATGTTGTATCAACAGTTGTTGTCAGTAAGCATTTTGATGATTGTCCGAGAGGACATTCACCGGGTCTTTTTTGTCGGTGTCACCTGAGTCTGAATCTGCGTTTTCTAACATAGGAGCCATAATTGTGGAAGAAATGGAAAAGCCTTCCGTTCCTATAACTGAGTTGGACATTTGGACCGAAGTAAAGACGAAACGAAGAGAATGAGACCAAAGTCAGATTTTCATTAAATACAGAGTGATGAGTGGAGAACAGCAGACATCAGATCGGATTCTTTTTATTATGGAAGCCGATGACACGCCTTGATACTGCTTGGACAGGAAGTGGTCTTCAATTCTTTCCGCGCCAGGGAACGAAGTTCAGCCCAATCCAGAAGCTTCATTGATGACGTCAGCCGATTTGCCGCAAGTAAGAGTTGCAAAAAACCCGCAGTTTTTGAAGGACGGGAATGAACTCGGAATTTTGAAGAATATTGGAAATTTTGAAGGAGTTTTGGAAGTAAGAGGAAACTAGTCATTTTCAATTTAACTTTTTATTTTTAAGAAATTTCAGGAAATATTCGGAAAGGTTTAAAATAGGTTTTTCATTATGAATTCACATAACTTAGTATTTTGCGCTCTAAGTTTTTGTAATTTATTAAAACTCATTTGCTTTACAACAATGGCGGCTGTGAATTGGTACAAATTTGAATGTTTCTTTAAAAATTAAAATTGTTTAATTTCTGTTAGTGGTATATTTACTCAGGCATTGAATCTGTCATCTGCCCCTAGTACTTTTTACTTATCCATGATTAAAATACGAACTTACTTATCATAATTTAATTTATCTTACGTAATATTTCTGCAGATTAACCATGTATTTCGTTAGTTTTCATGTAAACTGTGCTATTTTTCAATATTTAGATTATTGGTTTTGCTTACATTTATAAAAAAAAAAAAACATTTTGTTTCCAAATTAAAAAATTCCATGTCTAAAACTTTCTGAAAACCCCGGGTATTTTAAATATTTCCTTTTCAAAAAATCCGGTTTATTCCCGGGAATAAACCCGTTTTTTTTCATCCTTCGCAACTCTAGCTTCAAGGAGCTCATCTCTTAAACCCGCTTGTGAAGAATCACAGATTCGGCACTACAAGTCGTATTTGCCATACAGAAAAAAGATCTCCAATTTGTAACTCTACACTGCGCATTGATGCATATAGGAATCAATTAAAATTAAAATGTTTATAAATAAAGTCAGTTCCAAGCAACCATATATAAATAAAAATATTCGACTTATATGATTACAAAAGTTTGCTATTAAATAAGGCGAAGAAATCTTCTTTAAAATTTCTGGTATATAACCCTAAATATGAGCATAAGAAAAACTGTATTTCTAGAAGAAAAAATCATTTAGTGTAGCGTTAAACTGCCGTAATGAGAAAAATTAAGCCGGCGACTTTCATGGGAGGTGAGACCGCCTGCCAAAACAAATACTCCAACAGTCGGAAAACTGCCCGGAAATTACCTTATCGTAGTTCTTGAAAATCAACTAGTACGAACATTTGTAGGTTCCTAGATAGGTTCCACCGGGGTTTCCTATTCCGAAACTAAAAAATATCACCACTAGCTAAGAAAATCAACTAGTACGTGCATTGGTAGTTTCCTGAGTTTCCTATTCCGAATCTAAGAAATATTACCACCAGATGCCTAGAGAAAATTATCCTAAAACTTGCCAATGGAAATTACGTCCAGCCTACTGATAAGTGTATTTTCAAAATTATGGTTAAAGACAAGGTGCTTCTCTTGAAATTTGTAGTACTACTACAGTGCTACAAATGGCACTACTACTTGGCAATGGAAATTACTTCCAGCCTATTTATAAGTGTATTTTCAAAATTATGGTTAAAGACAAGGGGCTTCTCTTGAAATTTGTAGTACTACTACAGTGCTACAAATGGCAATACTACTTGGCAATGGAAATTACGTCCAGCCTACTGATAAGTGTATTTTCAAAATTATGGTTAAAGACAAGGTGCTTCTCTTGAAATTTGTAGTACTACTACAGTGCTACAAATGGCACTACTACTTGGCAATGGAAATTACTTCCAGCCTATTTATAAGTGTATTTTCAAAATTATGGTTAAAGACAAGGTGCTTCTCTTGAAATTTGTAGTACTACTACAGTGCTACAAATGGCAATACTACTTGGCAATGGAAATTACGTCCAGCCTACTGATAAGTGTATTTTCAAAATTATGGTTAAAGACAAGGTGCTTCTCTTGAAATTTGTAGTACTACTACAGTGCTACAAATGGCAATACTACTTGGCAATGGAAATTACGTCCAGCCTACTGATAAGTGTATTTTCAAAATTATGGTTAAATACAAAGTGCTGCTGTAAATTCGTAGCACTACTACAGTGCCACACTTGGAGAGAACTTTTTAAATTTTTGACAAGCAGTCATATATTATGGCCGATTTAAATTATCTTTTAAAAGCATTTTATTTGCACAAGAACCAAATCATGCAGATCCGGCAGTAGGCGATCTGTATATTGCATCATGCCTGCCCAATCAAGTATCCAACTTCCTTTATCGCTCACAAAAGCTATCGAAACAGTCAATATCGTGATCACAGAAACAAAAACCCGCTATTGGGTACAGAATTAATTTGTCTTGTTACATTAATCAGTGTCCGCCATAATGCAAGAGGAATGTGGCGTGTTAATGGAAAATCTGAAGCACAGATCAACAGCACTAGAGACAAGTATATGTTTTACTACACTTTTGGAATAAATGCACGTAAATGTTGTAACAGCCACATCTTCCTGCATTTTCGACAGTGAGAGGAAAATTTTGAGCCAATAAAACACTCAGTAAAACATTGAATTAATATTGCTAATCTTTCTTATACCAGATCTTACAGCTTATTGTCTAGTGGACATATTAAAAATAAAAAAACTGTACAGTTTTTTGGAAACCTATGGTTCATTTTAATAAACTGAAAAAGTTTGTTTAAATTAAGATACGAATAGTATTGCTCACAAATAGAGTTGCAAAGGAAATCCAATTATTGGAAATAAACCTGGGAAAAAACCGGATTTTTGCAACTCTACTCACAAAGATAAGTTTTTACAATACGCAAACTCTAATGGATGCACTGCTCTTTGTAAAAAGTTCGATCAATAAAAACAGAATAAAATACTTTCATAAAACCACGAATGTACGTTATTTCAATTCTTTAAAAAATTGTTTTAGTGGGTTTTATGTAAAATAGAAATTATTTTCTAGTAAAAAAATTCTCTGATTCTCTAGTAAAAAATTCAATGAATACAGATAAATCAAATTTGATTTACCCAGTAACATTTTTACTTTTTTCTATCTATAATAGAAGAAAGTATTGTAATCGAAAATTTTCGACTTCCAGTTTTCGACGAATTTACACGGGAAGTGGTCAGAGATTCCGAAAAATATATTTTTACAAAATGTCTGACGTTCCGTCTGTCCGTCTGTCTGTTTGTCTATCCTCATTGTATCATCGAAAAGTGTATGAAGTTCGGGATAGAAATGAACCTAATTTTATATATAGGTTTGTGACTATGGTCAGCAGGGCCTCCTTGAATTTGGGGATATTCCGCTGGAAGGGGAACTGCGATATCGAATTTGTGCCATTTGCAATATTGTATCATTGAAAAGTGTATGAACCTATGTATATAATTGAACCAAATGTTATGTATACGTTTTTGACTATGGCCTGCAGGTCCCAGTTGAATTTGTGGATATTGGGACGGAAGGGGGCACAATGGTAGCCACTTAAAGATTTCAAATTCAAAAAAATGTACAAAAAAATTTAGAAATTCTAAAAAAAAAAAAAAAAATTGTGTTAAATGTTTGGCTCTGATCCAAGGTTTCCGGAGCACTTTTTGTTTTGGCTCTATGTTAAAAAATGGCTAAGATAAAACAGTTTAAAATTTTAGGGTGGCTGATATTTTGAAACAAAACAGCAGAATTCCTAAATAAAGGAGTTTAATTTATGAGTTTTAGTGAACGTGATTTCTCGCAAATTTTCTTTCATTGTTGTACCCATTGTTCCAACTCTATATATACATATTCGCCAGCGTCAAACTCTCGCCAAGCTTGGCGGCACTTGGTGAAGCATTGCCAAATTTGGCGACAAAAATAGTTTGCAGTAAAGTAAGTCAACTTAGTTATGTCTGTCTAATTTGGCGATATTCTCATTCAAATTCAATATTGTCGAGAACTGGGAATGAATCTTCTGTAATCGGGTTCCACTCATTATAGCTTGTTTTGTAGTAAAATTAGCGAAAAAAATATCTGAAGAATAAGGAGGCTATCTTTACCTGCCGGTACAGGTCAGCGGGTGTTTTCGTAGTTGTGTTGCGCAATGGCTGCTAGTGCAATAACGGTGCTTCGCATCCAAGTAGCCCGACTATTCGGAAGCAGCTGACGTACAACAGAAGGACGAAAAATATTTATTTTATTGGCGATGTGATACCGAATTTTGAATTATTAACATTTATGAGATAGAAGAAACTTTTGAGATTGGCATATTCGACTAGTTACTTTTATGCTTATTTTAAAGTGTTGTATGGTTTAAATGGTTTATGGTTAAATTTGCTTTTATTGTTGTAACCAATGTTCCACCTCTTATATGCTTAACACTATATATTTGCCAAGGTCAAATTCTCAACAAGCGTGGCGACACTTGGCGAAACATCGCTAAATTTGGTGACAAAAAAAGGTTACTATTAAATAAGCCAACTTGGCTACAGCGGACTAATTTGGCAATATTCATATTCAATATTCACGAGAACTGGGAATGAATTTTCTTTAATCTTTTTCCACACATTTTAGCTTCTTGTTTTTCATTAAAATTTGCTAAAATCTTAAAACCAAGGCATAAGAAGGCTATCTGTTTCTGCCGGTAGAGGCTAGAAATACTTTTCGTAGTTTATTATACATTGGCTGATCCCATCCAGGTAACTCGACGAAGGCTCCTACAATCCAATTGGATACGTTATAGTAGCCCTAACCCGACGATTCGCAAGCAGCTGACGTACACCGAAATGACGAAAAATATTGATTTTATCGGCGATGTGAGAGGGACTTTTGAAGAATTCACATGATTGAGATAGAAGAAAATTTTGGGATTGGCAAACCGACTAGTTTTTTTGACAATCAGATCAAAGAAAGTTGAGAAGATGTTGATGTTCCTTTAGATAAAGTTCACCGAACTAAATGATCGTATTCGTATAATTAGAGCAATTATGGCAAAATTAGGAGATTACATATAGAAGAAAACTTTGAACTTGGAACGTGAAATGAGTTCATTATACACTGCAAATCTTTATACACTTTTCAGAACAATTTTAAAAACACTTATTTTGTCACCTTTTGTAGAAAACTCTGAAGTTGTTCCGCACTTTTTGGAACAGTTTTTAGAATACTTCTGAGAACACTTCTTTTGTTCAGCACACTTTCTAGCGCACGTTTTGAAAGCGAAGATTTTACAAGTGTGCCCAAATGTGCTCCCAATCAGTTCTCAAATGTGTTCTCAAGTTTAGATTTAACACAATTCTGATTGCCATAAATGCATAAATTGTGTGTGATACAACGGTTCCCATTCACATAAAAAAGACTTTACACCAATTTCAACTTTTCATGCAGCATCCAGCAATAATTATGAAGTATTTCAATATGAAATCTTTAAAGTGAGGAGTAATTCTTCAAAAATAAGTTACTAAAATTGACTAAAGTCGGTTGCACCTAAACCGACTATAAAATTTGTAAGAATAAGTAATTCAGAAAGATTTAGTAGGACTAGATTGAAATTTAAAATCTGTAACAGCTGTAAAAGTTCTTATACAATTTGATAATTTTTTATTATATAAGTTTAATCTTCTGTAAATTTTTTTTTTGCATTGAAACTATTTTGTTTGCATTTAAATATTTCCTTTTGTTATTCTGTAATTATATACCTTTCCAGCTGGACCCTTCAACAGCATAGGTAATTTTCTTTAATTCTTATATTAAGTTAGCATCTTCTCCCATTTGCTTTAATTCTATTCACGCATTAATATTGAATGTCTTTTAAGTATTAAGGCTGGTCCCAGCTGAATTAAAATTTCTTGTACATTTTAATTTGCTGATATTTTATGCTTGTTTACTCTAGTTTTATTATTCATTCATTATTGTTCATTTAGTACTTACTTCTATCCAATATTATTATCTACTTCAGTATTATTGCTGTATCACATAGTTTTATTTACTTTCTTTTATACTTTTTCTTATATATATACCGGGTGATTATAATTAAAGTTACGATTTCAAAAATCGATAATTTTAAAACTACTGATTAGAATGACTTGATATTTTAGCAGAACAATCGTGAAGTATTGGAATTTTGTTTGGCGAAGGAAAAAAATAATTCGAAAATGTGCCGATAGATGTCGCTGTTCAGGTTCTCGATCGCTCATATCCGGCTATTTTGCCTATTTACAGAACCTTGCAAATGAAAGTGGGCTTCGTCAGACCACAAAATGTTCCATGGCCATCCGTTGTCCACTTCCATTGAAAGAAATTGGCAAGAAATTGTAGTGCAAAAGATTGACGGGCTTCCAGGTCAGCAGGTAGCAACTCCTGCACATGAGTTATCTTTTACAAATAACAGCGCAAGATGTTCCGTAGGACTTTACGCATCGTGCTGTTCGGCATATGCAGCATTCGGTCAATTCCCCGTACACTGCTGATTCCATCATCACTGTTAGTCTGTTCTTGTAATGCTGTAGCCACATCCTTCACTGCCGCAGCCGAAACTGGTTTCCTTCAGACATGTAGCATTCCTAAGCGACATGTAGCGCAAGACACGAGACAAATTCTGATATTCAGACCGGTTTTTCTTTGTTAAAAGGGTGAAAATGTCTCATGACTTACGCTACATGTCGCTCTGTCTCGTCAGTGTGCAGCCTGCCTTTACTCTACCCCGTTTAACGTCAAATGAACCGATCTCTTCGAATGTAGCACTCTTTTTTCGCAGACTATTTGTGGTTATTGGACCCTTTTTTATGGATTTTAATGTCCGAAACTTCCTAATAGCTCTAAGTGCACAGTCATCGTTCTTATAAAACAGCTTCAAGAGCAGAGCGCGATCCTTCATAGTCAGAGTCATGATGAAGCTTACAGGCAATATGCTGGTGCTCTGCATTTTTATGGCAGCTATATCTGCGGCGCGCATGTCACGTATTAGTAATTCGCGTATATCCAGATCGCATATATCCTGACAGCGCCATCTATCGGCACTTTTTGGAACTACTTTTTCCTTCGCCAAACAAAATTCCATTGCCTCACGATTGTTCTGCTAAAATATTAAGTCATTCTGACCAATAGTTTTAGAATTATCGATTTTTGAAATCGTAACTTTAATTATAATCACCCGGTATATATATTTAAGTATTAAGAATGTTGTAATCTCAACCAGTTTGTAAAAATTAACTTTGTACTAATTTTATGTTAATCTCTAATGTAATTTTCAACATCTGTACTCTAAAATAGGAATTTTCAATAAACGTTTCCCCTCGTGGAGAAAAGTTCCTATGCTTAACGGCTGGATCTCCACGAGAGGGTGATTTCGTGATTTCGTTTAGATTTAACACATCCTGAGCAGAACACTTTCTGTACACTTTCAGAAATACACATTCTTTATTGCGGAGCATAGTGGGAACACATTAAGGGAACACATTCAGTACACATTAAGGCAACTGGAACACTTTTTTTCAATCAAAGTGTTCCAAATGTGCGCCCAATGTGTGCTGAGAATTTGCAGTGAGTAGAGTGGAAAACTGGTTGGATTGAATTCTAGACCGTGATTTTAGATAAGTATTTTTAATTTCGTTTTAGATTTTTTTTTAAATATAACAGAATGGCAACATTAAAGACGTGAGTATAAAACATCACAAATTTTACTGAATGGTGTATACAAATTTAAAATTTTATACATACATTAAAATTAAAAATATCGACGTTTCGACCACCTTCTCTGGTCATCCTCAGGAAATTTTGTTTTGTTATATTGCTTCCAAAGTTTCAAATGCGAAAAACAATCCGTCCGTTGCCACATTATTATTGCCGTCCACAAATTAAAAAAAATAACTAGGGTAACGCTCAACCAACATACCAACCAAACCACAAGTAGAAACCATGCAGAAGCACCTCCTAACGGATAAAAATCTAACAGCTGTAAATGTATTATCGAACGTATTTTGATAATGCTAAAATTATAATTCCATGTAATAACGTCTTTGAGGGTCTGCGAAAGGAGAAATTATGATTAGGAGTAATGAAGTTTGTAATGATAGCATTTCATTTAATATCCCTAAACTTTGGATGAGCATCTTGAAATAGTCAATTATGCTTTTATTTATTTTAAAATTCTTCATCGATAATACATTTACAGCTGTTAGATTTTTGTCCGTTAGGAGGTGCTTCTGCATGGTTTCTACTTGTGGTTGGTTGGTACGTTGAATGAGTGTTACCTTAGTTAACTTCTTTTTAATTTGTGGACGGCAATAATAATGTGGCAACGGACGGATTGTTTTTCGCATTTGAAACTTTGGAAGCAATATAACAAAACAAAATTTCCTGAGTATGACCATAGAAGGTGGTCGAAACGTCGATATTTTTAATTTTAATGTATGTATAAAATTTTAAATTTGTATACACCATTCAGTAAAATTTGTGATGTTTTATACTCACGTCTTTAATGTTGTAATATTTCATGGTGTAATCGTCCAACATTTATAATAATAACAAAATGATTTTGAATATATTTAATAGAAATATTTTTTTCTAATGCAAAGTAAAACAATAAATGGATATAAGTAAAAATCCAGCTAGTCCCAATTTAAAGAAATAATTACTAAATGAGAAATCCCTGATTTACTTTAAATATAGTTTTTCCCAATAAATAGCAATAACCTTCCCCATCATTGCAATTAGCTTAACCTTTACTTCCTTGATTGAATCGTGTGTCAATTTCCTATTGATGAAAGCAGCGAAAAAAATATTTTAAAACTTAAAGTAAACATTTCAATTCCTCTTGAAAATATTTTTTTATTTAACACAAATGGCTCTTATTTAAATTGTAAACCATTATACCTAATCTCACATTATAAATTTTTATTCAAAAGATACGACATAAATTATTTAGGTCCAACCAGTAACTATTTTTGTTTTCTTTAAGTAAAAAGACGGAATAAAGTAAAGAATATTTTGAAGTCTTTAAACAAATTTCACCGAACAAACGAATCGTAATTAGTTAAATGGAATACTAATGACAAAAGAGAGCGAATGAGTATGAATACGAAAGAAAATGCTTGGACTGAATTTTACACTGTATTTTCAAAACAAAAAGGTGTTACAGGTTTTGTCTCACCTTTTCCGTGACTAAAAGTAAAATTACAGTTTTTTCAGAAATAAATTCTTTCGTTTAGGATTTATTTAGTGCTGAATAGGTAAGAATTACTTCTCATGGAAAATAAAAGATTTTTTAAAAAATAAAATAATTTCACTGCTTAAAAAAAAAAAAAAAAAAAAAAAAAAAAAAAAGCTTTGAAATGAAAACCTGGACCTACTTTTTTTTAATAGGTCGTTCAAGTGTACATGAGTGTATAATGTTGCCATACAATTCGTATCATTAGATCAGTTATTCTGAAACTTTTTTTCAACTGGAGACCCCTTTTAAAAGTCAGAATTATCTGTGGATCATCACATTTTTGTTCTCTTCGAAAACAAATTTATCTTTTTTATTTTCTGCATTTTTCTTTTGTTTGTTTCGGCGTTTCAGCATCTATTAATACCACTGAACATATATTTTTAAAATGAAATTTATTAAAATGCATTTCATTCACTTAATTTTACGTTGGTATTAAATAATTAATTTATTAGAAAAAAATCATATTAAACTTTAAAACTTGTTAAACTTTAAAAGATTTTTCTCCATGTAAAGTATTACATAATCAAAAAGAATTTTTTTTCTTTGACTAACGATCTAAGATAACAATCTGAGGGTATATATAAAGTCAAGCTAACTTTGATATTTTCAGCTATAGTTTGATATTTTATAGTTGATAATCCTTTTAAAGAAAGGTGCCAATCTGTTTAGTCAGCGTGTGCAAAATATGACGGTATCAAATCCAAGCAGAAGTTTTTCTTAAATAACAACTGAAATATTCTGCGCAATTAAACACGAGAAAATGCATAAAAATTAATGCATTTTGTTTATCTGTAAGAACACCTTTGTAAGAGACATATATTTAATTTTTATTTATATATTGTAAAATTTAAAAAAGGTAGTGTTTCTCATAAAAGTAAAAATTATCTAAGCAAATTGTAATGAAAGCACTTTTTTGTTAAAATTCCTATCTGAATAGAACGCCATTATCAAAACAAAAATGAACGTTATTCAAATTCGTCTTCAACATTTTTTTTTAATTTAACATTAATATTTCTTACGTAAAATGGAAACTATTACACCCAATCTCTCATTACACATTTTTCATTCAAAAGACACAGAATTACTAAAGTAAGTTCAGCCAGTAACTATTACCTTTTTTCTTTAGACAGATGAAAAGAATAAACTACAGAAGATTTTGAATTCAAAGCAGACAAAAGGATCGTACTCAGATAACTAGACCATATGTGATTAAATTACGAGTTTGAATACCAAAGAAAATTTTAAATGCTTGGAAATATTTTATACTTTGTCTTCAAAAGTTTTTTTTTTTTTTTTTTTTTTTTTTTTTTTTACTAAAATAAAGTGGTTTTGAATGCTTCTAATGTAGTTCTTTTATGTAATGTATTAAAGATAAAAAAATAATAATAACAATATAATTATGCTGAATACGAAATTGGATTGATACGATTTCATTTAGGATTGAATAGGAAGGATTACACATCAAATAATAAACAGCAACAACAAAAAACATTAAATAAATAAAAAACAAAAAGTTATTTCTTATTTTTATATATTATTAATTATATTGACGTCCAATTTCAAATGTTTTCTTTAAAAAGTTATATTTTTGGGGAGTGAAAATCGCATTAAAATTGTGCATAAGTGTGTATTGAATGTAATGAAGAATTATATTTTAAAATGTTACAGAATAGGTTGTTTGAAAATATATTTATCTGTTCTAGTATGTTACTAAACATGAAATTTTAAAATAGCACAGAAATAAATATTAAATGCATATAAGTTGTGAATTTATATACTATCTATGCTATGCTGTATCTTTTTGCTTTTCACTTTATTTAACACTTCATCAAGTACCAAAAAAAAAAAAAAAAAAAAAAAACTTTTTTTTTACATTTTGTACCGTGGGCACTTATGTATTGGTAATTGCCTGTTAGCTTTGGCATCCTCATGATTTCTCCCCATGATTTCTTCGAAAAAAGTAAATATTTAGCGTATCTCCATAAAGAACTTTTAAAGAACAATTTTATAAAATATTCTATGAACAGTACAAAAATATAAGTTAGATCATTATGAACCACAATCTGTAAAGAAGCTAACAAAAATACTAATGAACTCAGTTTTAATGACTTAAATACTAGTTATTGTTAATTCTAAGTCAGTTTAGCGCAGAGTCAAATAAACAGAATCTATCCGAGACAGCTGCTAGTATGTCTGTAGCCAGCACGGACACTTTCAAATAATGAAGGCAGAAGGAAATTTATTTCCTCTGCAGACTTGAATATGTTGTAAAACCATAAAACTGTTTAAACAGTTTTATAGCACTTGACCCGTGACCTTATGTGACAAAGTCGTGTAAACAAGAGTCAAACCATATGCAAATTTTAACTATCAAATGATGTAGCGGAGTCTCTCTCATTGGAAATTTTCCCCACCAATGACAGTGACATCCGATAAAAATATTGTGTTGATCTTAGTCCCTCCTCTTGAGAAAGTAGGAGATTTTACTCTGGTAAAAATATATATTCAGTACGAACTAAACTTTTCTTACAATTCAGTATGAGCTTGAATCTTCAGAGTATTAAGTTGAGTCCTCAGTGTATTAGTTTAAAATTCACCATGTTGTAAGTCATTGTTCAATTAAGTATGAGTTTAAGTTCAGCTCAAGCTGACAATGAAAATGCTTGCAGATCAACTTAAAAGGATTTTAATCAGTTTCCTAATAGAACATTTGGATTTGTTTTATATGAATTTTACTTATTAGAATTAAATATTCTCGAAATAATAATCACTTAAGTTTGATGGATTTTACATCCGATAACGCATTTATTAGCTAAATTGTGTGCATCCCTAAATCAACATGGAGCCAACCTTGGATGTCTGCGACGCCCGTTATCAACGAGATGAGAAACCAGAGTATGCCTCAATTAATATACAATTGTGTTGTTTTTTGAGTTATATGCATCAAATTATAAGGGACTGCACTACAATGTTCCACTTTTATTATGATTTAATGATCCAATTTAATAATGATCAAAGGATCAGATTTAATAATCATATATTTAAGTATTAAATTTATAAGCAATGATATTACTTTGAAATTATGTAAACATGACATACCTATTTAATAAATCACTTTATGTTAAAAGCAAAGAAAGCTTAGTCAACTATATTCTGAAATAAATTTCAAATAAAAATAATGTCTTTCCTATTTACTTTTTCTTTATATTTGTAAATATTTATGTTTAATTTTTGTAAATAAATAAATAATTAATTAATTTTTGGTATTTATTAATCATCATGGATGCGTATTTTCGTAGTAAAATAATTAATTAGGTATTTCTTTTTCAGGTAATATTTGTTTATTTTCCCGCCAATTTAGCTATAGGTTTTCCAGGAATTTTATTAATGTTTATTTCAATTAAACTTAATTGTGTCAGAAGGTTCAAATGCGATAGAATATTACGAAATCACACAACGCATCTTTTTAATGTAATTATTATTAATCACTTAATATTTAACGTGAGCGTTGTTAAATTTAATTTTAAAAGCTCGAATTATTTTAGTTCCAAAAAGATTTACGATCACATTATTCTTAATTTATTATAAATAATAGTTGGTATTCTAAAATTACCAACATGGCTTAATGGTGTTTTTGGTGTATGCTGGACAGAATTAGTTATTTTTACCAGCAGTAAATTTAAGGTGTTCATTTCTATCCAACAGTAATCAACTAAATTAATAAAAGTATATTCAATTACATTATTTCATAATATATTCATGATAATATTTTATTCACAATTCTTCGATACAACCGTTTATTTTAGAAAACCTGGATATTTTTTACCTCTCGTAAAATTTGAAAAATGAATAGTGTAAATCGTGTAGATGTGAATTTAATTAATTAAGTAAATTTTGACTGATCTACTGTCCTTAAAAAAAAAAAAAAAAAAAAAAATTGGAATCGATGGAACTAGGACAAAATCAATAGTAAACGTTATTTGAATTTCCCTGTAACCTTTTTGGGACAGTGGGTGCATACATTTCTTTTTGATACCAATATAAAAGAAAATTAATATTTATTTCAGTCAAGTATAGCATTTCGTAATTATATAAGTACAGGTATTTCTTTTTAAAAAAAGTGGTGCAATTGGAATAAAATTCGTGTATAGGATATCGATCCCAAAAGTGGTAAAAAGAACTTTTTATCGATTATTAAATACTTTTATATAAAATAGAAAAATATCTATTAGGAAGATATAGATAAAAAAATTATGTTTAACCAGTTACTTTTACTGTTTTTCTTTAAACAAACGAGTAGGATAATAAAAATATAAATGTAATACTGATAATAACAATAATGATAGTTCAGTTATGTAAATATAATAACAATAAAGCAACAACAATACAAATTAAAACTTTGTAATATTTTATAGCTAGTAAAAAGTTTGCCCCTGATAACCTATAAATCTTATTCAGTTTAATAATATTATTTTACTTTACTATATATACAATAAATAAGTTTATTTTTGACGATGTATCCAGACACTGACGGTTTGTTTAGGTAATTTTTTCGTAAAATTTAGACGATAATAAAGATAATTTAAAAAAAAAGTAAACTGGACTGAATACCGCTCTTGTTAAAATTGCTATCGGGCTAGAAGTATAAAACACCATTATAAAATGAAAAGTAAACGTTACTTCAATTTCTTTTCAAAAGATTTTATCATTCAGCATTAATGGTTCTTATGTAAAAGAAACTATTATAACCAATTCATCATTAAAGTATTTTCTTTTAAGAATATACAGAATAAGTGAATTAACATTAACCAGTAACATTTCTTTTCTTTAAACTGTCGAGCAAAAGGTTTTGAAATCTATTTAAAGAAATACCAGTTAAAAATTTGAAAGGATTCAGGTGATTAGAAAACTAATGACTAAATTAAGAGTTTCAATTGCTAAAGAAAATTTTAAATGCTTTATTTTTACACTTTGTTTTCAAATGTTTGATTTTCAGATTTTGTTTAAAAATTTTTATACTAAAATGAAGTGATTTTGAGTGCTTTTAATGGAGCTACTTTATCTAATGTAACACAATATAATTAATTAATTCATTAATTAAATTAAAAATAACATAATATAATTATGCTGAATAAGAAACTGAATAGATACTACAGAGTGGCCAAGATAAAAGAGGCCCGGTATACAGAAGTACAAATACTTACTAATTTTTGCTTAAAGGTAGTAAATACAGAATATTATGAATAACAACACCTCCTGTGAACTACTGAATGTTCAGTATGTTGTTATTAATAATATTCTGTATTTACTACTTTTAAACAAAAATTAGTAAGCATTTGTACTTCTGTATACCGGGCCTCTTTTATCTTGGCCACTCTGAATTTTATTTACGATTGAATCGTGAAGGACTACACATCGAATAAGAAATAAAAACAACTATAAAAAACATTAAATGAACAAAATCGAAAAATATATTTCCTTCTATTAAAAAATATATTATTAATTATATTAATTTCCAATTTAAAATTATTTGTTTAAAAAGAAATCCTTTTTTTCTTTCGAGTTAAAATTGCATTAAAATTACGCATGTATTGAATGTAATGAAGAATTACATTTTAAAATTTTACGGAATAGGGTATTTGAAAATATCTTTATTTGTTCTAGTATGTAACTAAGCATAATTTTTTCAAATAGCACAGAAATAAATGAAATGCATTTAAGTTGTGTATTTATGTACTATCTATACTGTATCTTTTAACTTTATTTAACCCTCTATCAGTTAAAAATATTAATTTTTTTTTAATCCTTACCTTGAACACTTTTGTATTGCTAATGAAATAAATTTAGAAAAGTACCTTAAATTACATTATTTGAAATATATGAATGATAATCATGTAATTTCATTGATAATTTTTGACTACCACGGTTTCTTTTAGAAAATCTGAATATCTTACTTTTGATCTTGTAAAGTTTGAGAAAATAACAGTTTAACTCGTAAAGAAGTGAATTTAATGAAGTAAATTTTGACTAATACAATATCTTTGTAACAGAGAAACAAGAAATAAAAAACCTGTCTATGAAACTAGTAGAAAATATCATTACAAAAACCAATAGTAAAAGTTACTTGAATACCCCTTTAACACCTTCGTGGCAGTGAATGTATACAAGATTCCTTTTTGTTACAGTATAAAAGAAAATAAATATTTGCCTTAGTTAAGTCCAGGTTTCGATCAGCTTTTCCCGATTATTTTGTGGTCATCTACCACACATCCTCAGCACAGAGCAAATGGTGAAATAATTGCTAGGGTGAAACATAACTGGTAACACCGGGTGGTGGGGGAGGGGATATAAGCATAAAATAAAATCTCAATTAAAAAATAATAATTAGGAGCTTATAGAAATAGGAAAATATAAACACTATAAAATAGAAAGGTTAAGCACAGCATTATTTTATATTTTATACAAAAAATTATGTTTTTTGTATATATTTTAATTTTTTTTAAGACGATGACACAAAGGAGGAAAGAAAAATAAAAGAAAAATGTGAAAGTTTGATTTAAATTTATGTACCAGGATAAAAATGCCGCTAACAAGATTGATAAGAGACCAGGGTAGTCCGATCCCGGTAAATACGACCTTGAAAAGGCCTATAGAGAAACAGAAGCTACCGCGGCAATAGGAGACGGCATGCACACTAGGAGTCCACGCCATGAGTGAAAGGTATATATGTTACGGTCAATATGATTATTCCGGACATTATCAATAATAACCGGCTATTTGTAATGACCGGACATAAAGGTCGGCTATTATTAATAATAACCGCAGTCATTATTAATAATAACTGGTTATTATTAATAATGACTGGATTAATCATATTGACCGTAACATATATACCACTATACCAGGGTGACAGAAGAGGCGGGATTAGACGTCTAATCCGAAATCAGTATACAAAGATTCGATAATTTAGCACTTTTGGTGAAAAAGAAAGAGAAAAAGTCCTTCCGTCCTGTACCGGGAGGAAAAGGTAGGTTTCCTATACCTTCGTTTTAAAAATTTAGCTAATGGTACACGAAAACAGCAAGCTAAAATGCAAAGAAACGTTTACAAAAGATTCGTTAATACTGAATTTGAATAAGAAATTCGCCAAATTATTGAGCAATAGCCAAATTGGCTTCATTTATGAAGACTTATTTTGGTCGCCAAATTTGGCATATTTCGCCAAATGTCGCCAATTTTGGCGAGAATTTGGTGCTAACGGATATGAATATATAGTTTTATGCGTATGATTGGGAAAATTATTACAACAATGAAAGAAAATAATTTGCGAGTAATCGCGTTAATGTGCTGTTTTGTTTCAAAATGTCAGCCACCCTAGAATTTCAAACTGCTCCATCTCAGCCATTTTTTAAGATAGAGGTAAACCAAAAAATGCTCTGGAATCCTTGTAGCAGGGCCTAACACGTAATTAAAAAATAAATTTGAATTTTTATTTTTTTGTATATTTATTTTAGTTTTAAATTTTTAAATGGCCACCATCTTGAAACAAAATGGCGGACCAAGCTGGCCAACGAACTCGGTCGAGACATTAGTGACCTTAATACACACAATTAGTTTCATCAAAATCGATTCATAAATACGGGCGTTATCGTATGACATAAGTCATATATATATATATATATATATGGATATATCTATATATATAAATCAACATTTGAACGGAGGGTGGTTTTGGGGTCTGGGGGTCATGATCGGTGAAAATATATCGAAATTTTTCGGAACTGCTTTCCTCCGAACGGCTGCAATAGGTAGCTTTATACTTTTTTGTATTGAAAGCTACCTAAAAGGGAAAGCAAATGCACAAATAATGATAGAAACAATTGTGAAACAAAGAGGTTAAAAATATTAAATAAGAGAATTTTAAATGATGGCATTTCGAGATTATGAAAGTAACGGTAACTGTTTAAAAAAAAACAGTGCCAACGAAATAAAAGTCGTGGATGCCTCTCCCCAAGAGGTTAAAAGAACTTTTCATCTAATATAAATTGTTCTTATATAAAACGGAAAAATTATATCCCCTTTCTCTCATTAAAACTCTCTATTAGGAAGATATAGGAAAATAAAATCAGTTTCAACCAGATACTATTTTTCTCATTTTCTGTAAAGAAACAAGCTGAATAACAATAGTATAAATCTAATACTTATAATAATAATATTAGTACAGTTATGTAAATATAATAACAACAATGCAACAAGAATATATATTGAATATAAATGCTGGACGATTACACAATGAATCAGTACTACATTAAAGACGTGAGTATAAAATATCACAAATTTACTAAATGGTTCCTCTGGAACCTCAGGAACTATTTCCTTAGAAAGTGACCAATTTCTATGGTCATCCTCAGGAATTATTTCCTGAGGATGACCATAGGAATTGGTCGAAACGTTGATGTTTTTAATTTGATTTTATTGTATGTATAAGTTTTAAATTTGACATTTGTATACACCATTTAGTAAATTTGTGATATTTTATACTCACGTATTTAATGTAGCATATATATTGAAATTTTCTGTATCTATCTATCTAGTAAAAAAATACCCCACGTAACTTATAAATCTTATTCAGTTTAAAATATTAATTTACTTTACTATAAATATGTATACATAATAAGTAAGTTTATATTTTTACGGTGTATCTAGACACTGAAAGTTTACGGTGTATCTAGACACTGTTTAGAGTCCAGGCATTAGGGGATAAAAAGAGCAAATAAAGGAAAGTTTTGGTGTAGTTTTTTGGGGAGGTCCCTTTATGTTTTTTGGGTCTCTGAACACGAATCTGAGGTTTTCCAACAAAATTTTTTCCGCAAAATACGTTTTTTTTTTTTACAAAAAACGTGTAAAAAAACGGATTTTTCTCCGTTTTTTCAAAATAATTCCAAATTGGTGCATTTTACGTGAAAGTCGGCAGTATATGAATTAAAGAAAATAAAATTTCTATATTTTATGTAGTGAAGGTTTTTTTCTCTGATCAATGGTTTAGCCGTGAGAGTCTCGCAAAAAAGGGTGTTAAAAACAAAAAACTGTAAAAAAAGCGGGAATTACGGTAGTGTATGACAATGCAACATGGAAACTAACCATTTTACGCAAACGGTAACCATTAATGATACTAAAGATTATATGGTTGACTATATATTATGACTATATATTATATGCATTTGAGGTAGAGGAAAAGTGCGGATCCTGCGCCAGAGGAAGGTGATGAATGAGTCTTGAGTCTTCTCTCATGAGTCGAAGGTGCTCCTCCGCCGGAGCGCTCATACTGTAAGAGGCGGTAAAATTGGGAGGTGTAAAAGTCAAAACACTGTAAAAAATGGGAATTGCGACCCTATATGTCGATGTAACATGTAAATTAACCATTTTAAACAAACATTAACTGTTAATAATACTAAAAACTATATGATTGACTGCATTTTACAATGAAGTTGCCTGATAATAAATACGGCGACTCATTATGAATCATTATTTAACTATAAATTATTATGTACATTAGTAACAAACATTAGTATATTTACATGAAGTCAAAAAGCAAAATTCTTATTTTCGCAATCTTTTATTTGAAGGTCCCTGCTGTTCATCGACATCTACAACATAGAAAATAGACGTATGGAATTAGTGGATTTTTTATTTACTACCAATATTATAGAATAAATGTTTTCTTAATGGTAATTACTTCATACCTTATGGCATGGTCTCTTCCTCTTCCATTGGGTCCACGGATTCAATGGGTGGGCAATCCATCTCCAGCTCTGTTTCAGAGTTTAACTCGTCTTCCTCATCTTGATTCACCACTGAGATGTTGTTTCAGTTCTCTTCGCAGTTGAGGCACATGTTGGAACAACAAAGACCTGCCATCTTGCACTCACAATTTTCTTGGCAGTTCTTTTTGCACTTACATGATACAAGCTTTAACAACGCAGGGGAGCAGGGGGTAATAAAGTAAATACAGGCTCAAGGCCAATATTTGTTTTTTTCATCCTCACTCTTCAGCATTTTTTTCAACTCCTAGCCATTGCTGCACCTGGTGATGCAGCCCTCTTAAAGAGTGCTGTCGTGCTGCAGCTGCATATGGTGGTAAAGCAGCAATATTTGAATTGTATTTAAATGCTGGCTTCTTGTACGAAATATACCTTAGGTGGTTCAGCGAAGGTGCATTTGTCCCCCTATAACCGTACAGCAAGACCAGGAAACGTTCCCCAGCAACTGCAATCATCTCGAGTAGCGTTGGAGTCTTTAAATACTTTAACAGTGTCAGCAACATCTGAATTCTTCACAAGAGTTTTGAGGAACTTCATTTTAACCTTGCATAAATGGTGCTGACGTTGTATCACACTCGGTCATAGTATGTAGGAAGAGGATGCTTTCAAAACCGTTGAACTCGCAGCATTAATTGGAGAAAATATCACTGAAGAAACAGTGTCCTTTCCAGGTTTTAAAAAGAAAACGTTTTCAGCCCTGCAGAGAGCTATCAAAATGACCAAGAGGTGTACATCCTTCCCAAGTCTAATCACCGTCACATTTGATGGAGCCAAGGACAAAGCAGTGTTTATAATCAAGGTGTCTGCGTCTTCTTTTGCTTGCTCCCATGTAATATCTGCTGATGAGAATTTATCACTCATCATAGATATTAACCGACTCTTGTTTTTGGGGTTAGCAAGAAACTTTTCTTTGCAAATGGTAGGTATCATTGTACCGTCAAATAATAATATCCGTTGAAGAATGTTTCCTTGCTCGTTTCATACGCTCAGCCGTTTTTGTACCACCTTGTAAGTCATCAGGGTAGCCATCAAAGACAACTATTGCCTGCAGTTGGTACTGTGACTGTACGTACTCAACATATTTATCGCAGATTGTTGAAAAAGGCTGATTCTTAGGCCAAACAATCTTATGCAATAAACCCCACCCCCATCAATGACGAATTGAATTCTGCCGTTGAACCGCTTGTTTGTTAGGGGTTTGAATGCCTTGTAGAGAGAAGATTTGGTTCCTTTTCTTAAACCATTGTCGAATAGGGATAAGGAATAATATTTGTTGCTAATGCACATAATTATTTATAATTAAATAATGATTGATAATGAGTCGTCGTATTTATTATCAGGCAACTTCAATGTAAAATTTAGTTAATCCTATATATTTTAGTATCATTAATAGTCAACGTTTGCTTAAAATGGTTAATTTTCATATTACATCAATACAAGGCCATAATTCCTGTTTTTTACAGTGTTTTCTCTTTCATCCACTCCCAATGTTATCGCCTCTTAGAATACGAGCTCTCCAGAGGAGTAGCACCTTCGACTCATGAGAGTAGCTGGATCTGCCCTACTGCTCCCACCTTCCCCTGGTGTCGGATCTGCACTTTTCCTCTATCTCAAATGTATAAAATATAGTCAAACATGTAATCTTTAGTAATATTAATAGTTAACATTTACGTAAAATGATTAGTTTTTATGTTACATTGACATACAGTACCGTAATTCCCGTTTTTTTACATTTTTTTGTTTTTAACAACCATTTTTGAGGCACTCTCACGGCTACACTATTGACCAGAGAAAAAACTTTCAATACATAAAATGTAGGAAATTTTATTCTCTTTAATTCGTATACTGCCGACATTCACGTAAAATGTATAATTTTGGAATTATTTTGAAAAACGGAGAAAAGTCCGTTTTTTACACGTTTTTTGTAAAACAAACGTATTTCCCGGAAAAAATTTTGTTGGAAAACCTCGGATTCGTGTTCAGCGACCCAAAAAACATAAAGGCACCCCCCCAAAAAAACTACACCAAAACTTTCCTTTATTTTCTACCAAATGACTGGACTATTAAGAAAACTCGGAAATCGTAATATTTTGTCGTAAAATTTAGGAGTTAATAAAGATATTTTTTCCTTTAAGTAAGCTGTACTGAATACTGTTTTTCTTAAAATTTCTATCTGGCTAGAAGAATAAACTATCATTTTAAATGGAAAAATAAACGTTATTTCGATTTCTTTTCAAAAGATTTTCCCATTTATCGTTAATGGTATTTATGTAAAAAGAAAGAATTATAATCAATCTTCCATTAAAATTTTTTCTTTGAGAATATACAGACTAACTCTATTAGCTTTAACAGTAACATTTCTTTTCTTTAAATTGACGACCAGAATAAAGTAAAGAAAATTTTGAAGTCTATTTCATGAAATTTCAGTCGACAAAAGGAACGGATTCAGATAATTAGACCGCAAATGACTAAATTAGAAGTTTGTATGCCAAAGAAAACCCTTAAATGCTGTTTTTTAGAATTTCTTTTCAAATAATTCATTTTTAAGTTTTGTTTTAAAATCTTTTAAACTAAAATCAAGTGGTTTTGAATGTCCTTATTGAAGTTATCTAATGTAAGCAAACAAAGTAATGGAATAAATAAATAAAAATAAAAATAAAGAAAATTATTATGCTGAATAAGAATTTGAATCGATGCAATTTTTTAGGATTGAATTGTAAATTATTGCGCATAAAAGAGATTTTTTGTTTCTGTTTAATGATCAAAAAAGCAAAAGGATCTTTCTTATTTTTATATATTATTATCTAATACATTAATTTTCAACTTGAAATTATTTGTTTAAAAAAATATCCTTTTTTTTCGAGCTAAAAGTGCATTCAAATTATGTTTACATTGAATTTATATAGTCAGAATGTTTATGAACATTTAAAAATATTACAGACTAGGTTGTTTGAAAAAATATATTTATCTGTTCTAGTAAAGTTACAACGAGTAATTCTTTCATAAGCACTTAATCTTCTCAGTGCCGTGAATTGATAAATCCGTTTACTTAGCTGTAGGCTTCACTGCAATAGAATCATTATTTAAATTACTATATCTGTACATATATAATGCAGTTTTAAAACACTGAGTAATGATTAATACTCTCAAGCGTTATATTCATATACGTAATTCAGTTTCTCAAATCATATTGGAAAAATTATCCTTTTTAACATTTAAAGAAAAATACATTACAATTATTGTCCTTTTCCCGGGCGATCAGAGGTTTTTAAATAAATTAAATGCACAAAATATGTGTAGTTAAAAAGCTCTATTATAAATCTTTTTTTGCTGTGTACTTTATTGAACACTCTATCAAGTGCAGTAAAATTAACCTTATATATATATATATATATATATATATATATATATATATATATATATACTTGCAACAATTGATAGTACAATTGACTTTTACGCATTGCTAATAAAATAAATTAATAAAAGTACGTTAAATAACATTATTTACAACATATTCATGATAATATTGTAGTTTCATTCACACGTTTTGGTTACTACGGTTTCTTTCAGAAAACCTGGAAATCTTATTTTTCCTCTTGTAAAATTTGAGGAAATAATTATTTTACTCGAAAAAAGGCAAAAAATATATATATCAATAAAAAACTATTATAAATACTAGGACATCCAACCCGGGCTTCCCGGTATAGAGAATATAGGTGAAAATCATTTTCTTTTGTGAAAACTCTAATAGATTTTTTGCCTTTAATAATATTTTATATTGCCCCCTAATAACACCAAAGAGCATTTTTATGTGAAATATGTCAATTATACATTCAAATAAATGTTTAAAATTTATTAAAAGCCGTAATTTCATATTGGCCTCGTATCAGAAGTTAATAGTTCAAGAAATCCCTAAAAATTTCTTTTATATACAGCAGCTTTTCTTATTCTGATAATTCCAGCGGTTTTAAGCGCTTATTTCGATTACATGTCTGTAATATTTGTGTTTTATTTATACTATTTTATTTATTGCTTAATGAAGCTTTAATTTCGTTATGGTATATTAGCTGGAAACAAATGTTGAACATTTTATATTGTTTTAAGTGCAAACGGATTAATATTTTGTAATCGTCTGCAAGCTATAGTTTTAAAAATTCATGCTTGAAATTTAATTTAAATGCTATAATAAATCAGTCAATTAAAATGTAGTCACCAAACAAATTGCATTTGAAAGTAGATTTTTTTTCCTATATAACGGTGTAAAAATTAAAAATGTGCGATGTTTAGAAATTAAAAAAATTACAGTAGCAAATACCACAAAACAGACATTTCATCGTCAACTGTTGCCATTCGCAAAATGACGTCAGCGTTACGCACGGACACGTTTGTCCTTTATAATATAGATAATTACAAAAACCAACAGTAAACGTGATTGGAATTCCTCTTTAAGGGTGTATTCAAATCCAAACTGCTTATTTTGAGACATATTTGTAAATTCAATTTTGCTCTAAAATGCATCCAATCGGCAGGTTCTTTTATTCAGAAACTTTATAATGTCCCCACTGTCTCGATTTTTTGATAAAGGCAGAATATATTTTTTAAAATGCTGTGGACATTTTGAACCGAATTTCCCGAAGCGATAGCGCTGGAAACAAACAAAAAAAAATGATCGTACTGTGAAAATAATTGTCTGTAAATCAATTTCTAATTAATTGAACGACAAATAAAAACATGGGACCCTTATAAATGTCTTTATAAATCACGCCACCAACTTTCCTGTTGTTACTTTTAAAAATGAGTCTGGAAATGTGTCTCAAAATTTTGAGTTGTTGAGCGTGGAAAAATATTTTTTTGAATGCAGCCTTAACCCATTCAAGACAATGGGTGGATACAGGAATTCTTTTTAATATCAGCTATAAAGAAGAGTAATATTTATTTCAATTATATGGAGCATTTTCGTAGCATTACATAAGTAAAACCACTGTTTAAAAAAAATAGAGCCAGCGGAATAAAATGCGTGGATAGGATGCCGGTTTCGAAGAGGTTAGAAGAACTTTTTAACTAATATTAATTGCTCTTATATAAAATGAAATACATTATACCCAATCTTCCATCAAAACTCTCTATTAGAAAGATATAGAAAAACAAAATTATTTATAACTAGTTACTTTTTTCTAATTTTCTTCAAACAAACGAGTAGAATAATAATAATAATAATGTAATAATATTAATAATATTATTACATTTATTAAAATAATATAAATGTAATAATGATAAGAATAACATTAGTTCAGTCATGCAAATATAATAACAATACTGCAACAACCATACAATTTAAAATTTTATACGTTTATCTATCAAGTAAGAAAAAAAAAGCCCCACATAACCTATAAATCTTATTCAGTTTTAAAATATTATTTTACTTTACTATATACACAAAAATGAAGTTTATTTTTGACAGTGTGTCTAGACACTGATGGGTTGTTTAGGGAAATTCGTAAATCGCAATCTTTTTTCATAAAATTTAGAAGGTACTAATGATATTTTTAAAGTATACACTGTTTTTGTTAAAAAGTTCTATCGGAGCAAGAAGAATAAAACATTATTATAAAATGAAAAGTAAACGTTATTTGAGTTTATTTTTAAAAGATTTTCTCATTTATCGTTAATGGTTCTTATGTAAATAGAAATCATTATACTAAATCTCCCATTAAAGATTTTTCTTTGAGAATATACAAAATAACTCAATTAGCTTTAACCAGGAATATTTCTTTTCTTTAAACTATCAAGCAGAATAAAGTAAAGAAAATTTTGAAATCTGTTTAAAGAAAATTCAGCACGACAAAAGATCGTATTCAGATAATTCGACCACAAATGAATAAATTAAGAGTTTGAATTTCAAAGAAAATTTTAAATGCTTGGGAAATTTTACACTTCGTTCTCAAATGTTTATTTTTCTTTTCAGATTTGTTTTAAAAAAGTATTGAACTAAAATATAGTGGTTCGGAATGCTTTTAATGAGGTGTTTTTTTCTTTTAACTGATGAGCAGAATAAAGTAAAGAAAATTTTGAAATCTGTTTAAAGAAAATTCAGCACGACAAAAGATCGTATTCAGATAATTCGACCACAAATAAATAAATTAAGAGTTTGAATTTCAAAGAAAATTTTAAATGCTTGGGAAATTTTACACTTCATTTTCAAATGTTTTTTCTTTCTTTTCAGATTTGCTTTAAAAAAGTTTTGAACTAAAATAAAGTGGTTCGGAATGCTTTTAATTGGGTTACTTTTTTCTTTTAACTGATGCGCAGAACAAAGTAAAGAAAATTTTGAAATCTGTTTAAAGAAAATTCAGCACGACAAAAGATCGTCTTCAGATAATTAGACCACAAATGAATAAATTAAGAGTTTGAATGTCAAAGTAAATTTTAAATGCTTGGGAAATTTTACACTTCGTTTTCGAATATTTTTTTTTCAGATTTAGTTTAAGAAAGTTTTGAACTAAACTAAAGTGTTTCGGAATGCTTTTAATGAGGTTAGTTTAAATATTGTAAGTAAACAAAATAAATTAATAAAAAATAACGTAAAATTAAAAAAAAAATGTGCTGAATAAGAAAATTGATGCACACTATTTCATTTTAGGATTTAATTATGAACAATTACATGTTAAAATAGAAACATTTAAATTAAAAAAAGACATTTACGAAGGTAATATCTTTATTGTTATTCAATATTATTAATTATATTAATTTCCAACTGAAAATTATTTGTTCAAACTATATATTTTTTTTAGAGTTAAACGGGCATTAAAATTAAGCCTGTATTGAATTTATATATTTGGGGAGAAAATCAAATATTATATTTAAAAATCTTACAAATGTTTAATTTAACGTTAATGTTTTTTACGCAAAATGGAAACTATTACACCCAATCTCTCATTACACATTTTTCATTCAACAGACACGGAATTACTTAATTAAGTTCAACCAATAACTATTATATTTTTTTCTTTTAGCAGACGAAAATAATAAACTAAAGAAGATTTTGAAATCGCAGCCGACAAAAGGATCGTATTCAGATAATGAGACCACAAATGACTAAATTAAGAGTTTGAATGCCAAAGAAAATTTTGAATGTTTGGAAATATTTTACACTTGAAATAGACACAACAAATTACACCTTTTTTTGTTTTTAATGTTTCGTTTTAGAAATTTTTAAACTAAAGTAAAGTGGTTTTGAATGCATTTAATGGAGTTATTTTATCTAATGTAAGAAAACAAAATAAATAAATAAATAAATAAAAATAAAAATAATTTAATTTAATTATGGTGAATATGAAATTGAATCGGTACTATTTCATTTTGGTTTGAATGATGAAGGATTACATGCCAAATAAGAAACAACAACAACAAAAAACATTAAATGAACAAAAACGAAAAATATATTTCATTTTTAAAAAAAATATATTATTAATTATATTAATTTCCAAGTTGAAATCATTTGTCTAAAACATATCCTTTTTTTTTAGTTAAAAGTGCATTAAAATTACGCATGTATTGAATGTAATGAAGAATTACATTTTAAAATGCTACAGAATAGGGTATTTGAAAATATATTTATCTCTTCTAGTGTGTTACTAAGCATATGTTAGTATTGAATTCATTTAGGACTGAATAGGAAGGATTACACGTCAAATAAGAAACAACAGCAACAACAACAACAACAAAAAAGCATTAAATGAACAAAAAAACAAAAATATTTCTTATTTTTATATACAGGGTGATTAGAAAATGAGCATGCATTTGAAAAATTAATAATTCACGGAATAATGTAGGTACAGAGGTAAAAAATGTCACACATGCTTGGAATGACATGGGGTTTTATTGTAATCACAAAAAAAAGATTTAAAAAAAGGCCGACAGATGGCACTGAACAGCAAAACGTCAGTGACTCTGCCTGAGAATCGTGTATAAAAGGAGCTGTAATGAGAGAGAGAATCAGATGCACCAGCAATCGCAGCATGTTGACGTTACTAGAAAAGGCAATGTTAATGAAGCTCTACTATCAAAATGGAGAATCTACCGCGATCGACCGACATCAATAGGCATGCTAAAAGACAACATCCAACGCCAATTTCTCACCATAACTACAGATATGTGCTGTGCACAACATTGTCCCTCGGCTACAGCTATTATTGCGGGATGACGGTGGACATGTTGAGCATTCGTTCTAAAGAACATCGTCTTTGCTTTGTCATAATTTCTTATGCGAATTATTGCTTTTCTTATCACATGAAGCACCATCTGTTGGCCATTTTATGAACTTTTTTGTGGATACAATAAAACCCCATGTCACTCCAAGCATGTGTGTCAATTTTTCCCTCTCTACCTACATTATTCCGTGAATTATTAATTTTTCAAATGCATACTCATTTTCTGATCACCCTGTATTATTATAAGATGTGTATATTGATATCCAACTTGTAATTATTAAAATATATATATATCCCTTTATTTCGAGTTAAATTGCATTAAAATTATGCATATGCATGTATTGAATGTAATGAAGAGTTACATTTTAAGATGTTACAGAACAGTATTTTAGTATGTTACTAAACATAATTTATCCAAATAGCACAGAAATGAATTGAATGCATATAAGTTGTGTATTTATATACTGTATCTTTTTACTCTTTACTTTATTAATCCTTTAAGCGGTAGGCTCGTGTTTTCTCGTCACTAGAAGTTATGTTAAACTATAATCCGTGGATCAAACAATCATGTTTTGACCCGAAAATTTTATTTTATAAAACGTAACTTACTAGATCGCTGTAAATATTTCATTTCAATTATTGAATAAAATTTCTGGGTTGGAAATTTTATTTTATAAAACGTAACTTACTAAATAGCTGTAAATATTTGAATTCAATTATAGAATAAAATTTCCGGGTCGAAATGCGATTGTTTGATCCGCGAATTATAGGCCGTAAATTAAGGTATTTAAGTTGTGTTATAATATTTAATCCCCTATTTCTCGAGAACTAAGGAGCGTTGTATAAAATCCGTTGAACCTGAGACTAAGGAGATTCTACCCTAAAATATATATAAAAATAATCAAAATGTGTGATTACCAAGCTTGGCCCTCTCCTTGTAAGGTTAATCAAAATCTAATTTAACCCATGTTGTCTTTTGCTTTAGCACAACGTAAAACTTACTGTTTTCAAGCAGCGGTGTAACTTGTTCTCTTTAGAATCGTGATCGCAAACTCTCTGAAAACAGAAAGAATGCATGTACCGAACTTTTTGTTTGCCTGTCACAAACTCTACCAAATATAACTAGTAGAATATTTCTTGTATCGATAAACTTTTTAAAACAAGGTTTCTAATGTCACAAAAGTAGATATTGTGGAAACCTTGGTGTTTTCATAGTTTCTTTTATGCTGTGGTAAGTATGCTGTAGTAAATGTGGAAATTTAGTTCGAGATTGCTTTTTCTGTGAATCAGTATTTATACAGATTTTTCATCGTATTCATAGATCTTCTGCCGTTAGAATACTGTAACGTGCATTATATATTGTATCCGTGAGACATAATTTTCTTAATTCTTCCACTGAATAAAAATGGCGCATTTTACATGAGTAAATACGGTAATACACTATTCTTTGTAAAATATATATATATAGCGATCAAGCTAGTATAAAATATCGTTATAAAAACCAATAGTAAACATTATTTGAATACCCCTTTAAAAGAAATTTTACTTAACATTAATTCATCTTATGCAAAATGGAAACCATTATACATAATCTCTTATTGAAACACTACATTAGGATAACAGAGATATTAAATGAGGTTTAACCAGCTATTTTACCCCCATTTTATTTAAACAAATGAGTGAAATAATAATAAAAAACAAATAATAATAATAAAAATATAGCTATACAAATACAATAAAACTGCAAATTGAATGAAAATTGCAAGTTTATATGTTTATCTATGTAGAAATGCCTCAAAGAATCTATAAATCTTATTCAGTTTAAAAACATTATTTTACTGTATATATATATTATAATGAAGTTTTTTTATGGTATATCTAGACACATCTATGGTTTGTTTAGGGAAACTTGGAAACCGAAATATTTTTCGTAACATTTATTATAATGAAGTTTTTTTATGGTATATCTAGACACATCTATGGTTTGTTTAGGAAAACTTGGAAACCGAAAAAATTTTCGTAACATTTAGAATGTAATAAATATAAATTTTAAACAAGTAAAATGTACAGAATCCACTAATTTTGTTAACATTTCTATCTGTGAGAGTAGGAAAAAAACATAATTATCAAACAAGTAAAAAATAATTATTTCCATTTCTCTTGAAAATATTTTCTCATTTATCATTAATGGTTCTTATGTAAAATGAAACCATTATACTCATTCTCCCATTAAAGTCTTTTCATTGAGATTATACAGAATAATTGAATTAGCTAAAAGTAGCAGTTTTTTCTTTAAACTGGCGTGAGCAGAATAAAGTAGAGAAGTTTTTTAAATCTCTTTATAGAATTTCAGCCGACAAAAGGAACGGTTTCAGATAATTAGACAACAAATGACTGAATTATGAGTTTGAATGGAAAGAAAGTTTAACGTGCTTGGATTTAATTTTCATCGTGTTTTGCATATATTATTTTAGATGATTTACTGAAATAAAATTGTTTTGATTGCTTTTAATAGCATTAGCTTTCCTAATGCAAGATAACAAAATAAATAAATTAAAATAAATTAAATTTATTCTGCTGAATGATAAAACAAAAATTAGTTGCTTAGGATTCATTTAATATTGAATAAGGAAAGATTACATTAAAAAAAAAATTAAACCAAGAGAAATAAACTTCACTTATGAAAAATAGATTCTCAAATAAGAGAAAGTGAAATTACTCATTTTCTTTTAAAGCACAATTGTTTCAGAAACGGGTGCATGGCATACTGAAATCTAAATATTAACCCTTTCGGGTCCAATTGTTTTCCATATAAGAAAAAATACTTTTATGTTCTAAAAATTAAATTCAAATGACGAAATTTTATGTTTACTTGAATGTAACGAATAAGTCATCAACTGAAATCTAATGAATATAGTTGTTTTGTATACTATTAATATTGCAATAGTGTATTGAAGAATGTTTGGAAATACTTGAAAGATTTCGAATTACAACAGAATTATGCAGATACAATAATATTCAGGTCTTTTTTCTTAGTTTCATCATCAGTTATTAGTTGGTTATTTTTCAATTAAAAGAGTGAAACCCATTTTTGAAATGAAAATCTGAGCAATGGTGTTTAGTGCTTTATACGGACTTTTCTTTTTTACGTTTATTACTAAATACTTATATAAAGTAAATGTAAAATATACAATCATTACTACATTCATATAATTATAAAAGTAATTGAAAAAAAAAATACTAAATGTAAAGACATGTCCTACTATTTTGACCCTAGACCTGAAATAGTTAATACGCACTTAAAGATATTCTTGTAGATAAATAAAAATATAATCTCTTAAAGTAATCTGGTAAAATGACTGCTGAAAACATGAAGATGCGATGTAATCGAAGTTCGAATACCATATCAGACTCCGAAATTCATGGTGGATTGGATTCCAATTTAAAGGAACATCCCGGCGTGTGTTTAGACACTGTGTGATAGCGGAAGTAAAAAAAAAAACCTTGGTGACAGTATATATCCACCTTTATGTACATTTTCGTTGTGTACACACAAAAAAAATGGTTAAGGGGCAAATGCCTACGTGGTTTTTGCACATCTCGGGATTTGCGCACATTTTTTCTACACCCCTTTTGGTTCGCTCTAGTTTTACTTTCAAACTATGGTCAACACTAGGCATGCAAAGGAGAATTTTTGCAACAGATAAAAGCACATTCTAGTGACAACAGTTGCTAAATCGCACGTAAAATAGCTGACATTGATCTACATTTTTCTCGGTAACAGCTGAAGGCATTTCAATATTTTTTTTTTTTTTTTTTTTTTACAGTTGTGTCAATAGTTAAGATATAAATTGATGATTAGGCAAGGAATAAACATAAAAAATACAAATGTTACGCAATTTCGTAAATAAAAATATTTACGCCTAAAACAACTGATATTGATCTAACCTTTTCTCAGGAACTGCTGAAGGTATTTCAATACCTTTTTGAGCGGTTTTGGGAGAAGTTAAACTAAAAACTGAATGTTCGACAAGAAATAAAATAAAAAATGAAATAGATACTGCTGGCATAGAAACCACCTCTTCAGAGTTATTTTAGCGAAATGAACTATTCAAAGGTTAATAACTGAAGAATGGAATTATGTATATAAAAACGTTTGGCATATTATTAATGTACATGTATTATTAATGTATATATGATTTAATTTTTATTTGATTTTTTTAATCATAACTATGTTCTTTATATTTTTTAAATGTTTATCATTGAAACATAATGTTACGGAAAATTAAATATTTTAGCATTAGTGACCAGTAATCTGGATCTTATCTTATGCGAATAATAGATTGGATAGGTATATAGCTATCTTATTTATGAGCAGGGATAAGGTCACTTGAGAGCTATAGAGTGTGACTCAGTAAGTAAAAGGACACCCTGCGTTACAGAGTCCCACCACTTTTCACTCGCAGTCCAGGGACCGCAGGATTGGTTACTAGGCAGCTAAGGTGTCAGCCAATATAGTAGAGTTGCTGAGAATTATAAGGGGATATTGCTAGATTTACCTTTTTCTTGCTAATCAACCGTAATTGAACCAACAGTGACGTCACCTGCCCTTTCCTTATAGAAAATTTATGATAGATTCAGTTAGAGCATTTAGTTCTACGACATTCAGTCTTATGATTTTCTTTGGGATTTCAGTCTTACGATTTCCTTCGCAATGAATAGCGTTCATAATTGAATCATGTTCTGATTTTTACAGAGTTTCTCTTTGGGCCGATGAAGTATTTGCATTTTAATCGTGTAGTTTCTTTATTTTAGAGCTTGTTTTCGGACTAGTTAATAATGCAGCTGGTGAGACAACATTATGCAAATTGTCTCAATAATCAAAATGAAATACTTTAGGAAATCTAGCAGGGAGTTTTGAAGTTTGAGTATCTGTTCCGTAACTAAAATTGTATTTATTGTGTGTGCACTAAATGACAAAATATTTATCCTATCTCCGGATGAGGCGATACGAGAGGTGGCTCCCACCCCTACGTGTTCCAGTTCGATGTCCATTTATATTTACGGTATTTTTCATGGTTCAAGTTTTTGTCGCTCGTATAATATTAGGGCGCATTACTGAGTGTGGGAGAGGAATCTTAAACTAATTAAATATATCTAAATAATCAAAGTATAAAATTTTCATAAATGACAATAGTTATTTGTAAAGCAAAAATGATTTTTTATTATGAAATTAGCGTGTATTAATTTAATTATGAATTTATATGCAAATAATTCCAACGGTGAATAACTTAATTTTCTCAAATGTTAGGATTTAAATGTTTTGATCTTGCGCTACGAGGTAGCTTAATTGAGTTAATGTTTTTATTATTATTATTCTGTGTATACATGTATAATCTGTAAATAAATGGTTATTTTTATCATTTTAATTAAGTGTTAAATTTTCTTTTGCAACATGTGACTCATTTAGGTTAAGGTTAGTGTAGCTGTAGTGGACTAGTAACTGTCTTATTTATCATCATCTTATAACACTGCATTCTAGTGTTCGGATTGCAAACGTGATGCCAAAATCTAACTTAAGTGTGTGCAACAATGACCTCTGTAACTTTATTTTACTTTAACGTTCGAGGAATGCATGTAGCCTTCAGACTTTGTGGATTTTCTGTGTTTCGCAGTTTTTCTATGTACATTTTGGCTTCTCTGGTCAATCAGCAATGGTATATAAGCAGGGATGGAAGTGTGATTCATCGGATTTAGGTCAGATCTCTCCACCAAGGTATTCTATACCAGCTCTAGCCATGAAGAACCGTGATAGTTGCCTGAAGTGGTGATTGCATAGAGTAAAGAATAGCCGTTGGTAAGATAGTTTGGAGTTATGTTTGAAATACAGATATTTTGCAGCCACAGGTTGCTATTATTTAGAAAGCGAAGATTGTTTTTGACGAATTTGTTATGTGCTTCTGATTTAGCTGAAATTATCGAGAGTTTCGTGGACTTTCCTAGCAGTGGCCTGTGCGTAAGTGAATCTTTACTTAGTTGAATTTTATAGTTATTTAAAGTGAAGTGCGGGCTTGTAATTGATTTTTGGGAACATTGTTCAGTTTAGGTAAAATTTTGGAAGGAACCTACCACTGTCCGGTTAGTTTAATAATTAGTTTGAACGTCTAAATTCTTGTTATGACTGAGATACCCCAGAACGGTGCTAACCCACACCCCACATAGCTTTTGGGTTAATGAAATTTAATTGAGTTTTTTAATTCATTAGCTAACGATGTATAAACGGGTACTGCTGCGAAATTAAACAACGCGAAACTTTAATTAACTAATTATTAATAATAGGGTATTTGGAATGTTAGTATACTCTTTTAATCCTGGCCAAAACCTTGATGAACAAGAATTTATTTATGATGCTGCCGAATTTAACCGCTAAAGATAAATTAGGACACCTAGATGTTTGAGAGGATTTTCATATGATTCGATTTGATTGCATAAGATGGTCTGGTCAGACGATGAAATGAAATGAAATCACCCTCCCAGCTGTTATGGATCATTTCTTTACATTTTCAAATATTTATTGAAAATTCGTATTTTAAAATACAGATGTTAAATATTACATAACATATTAAAAAAATAGTCAAAATTAGTTTTTACAATACTAGTTCAGTATTACAACATTTCTTAACATTACAAAAAAGAAAAAAAGTAGAAGAGACATTTTTGCCCCCTGAAAGCTCCTAAGCCAAACACTTAAAACAAGACTTTGCATCATATCCGAAATTCGGAATCATAACACAACTAGTTATTTTGTATGGCTCAAACAGTAAGCTGAAATAGGAGCAGTATGAGTACAAAAATGTGAACAATATGTGAACTATAACATACAAATTTCAATAATAAAATATATTGTATTAAGAAGTACTTTGTAAAAGTAGGAAAAGAATAAATGAGAAATGTTTATTCAGAATGTTGCAATTTTGTTTTAGTTTATCATAGTTTAAAGGATCAAACATATATATATTTAGATTTTGTCTCACTGTGACATTTTTATTTAAATTGAAATTATGTCTCATTAGAGGGCAATTACCATATAAGTAATGTTCATATGATTTCATTTGATTGCCTAAGAGTGTCTGGTCAGACGATGAAATGAAATGAAATCACCCTCCCAGCCTTTATGGATCTTTTCTTCATGAGGGGACGGAAACATTCTGGTAAATGGTCTGTTACAATACGGTCTGGTAGAACCGTTACTGAGCTTTTCTGGAAGATGCATGTTGGCGAGGAGCGTTTTCCTATTTTATTTTAAAATGACGGGAAGCTACCGTGTCCACTAATGGAGTAAGCTAAGACTGGTTATTTGCAAATAAAGTTCAAGACCACTTTTCGTAAAATTTAATAAGTATCTCGGTCTTTTAAAGAATATGACCAATTTTGCTGTCAATCTGTGGCTATGTTTAGTCTAAAAAATATTTTAACTTTTGAAAATGGGAATAAGACAGTTTCCTTCTCTTTATGATAGCATCCTTTGCCAGGCAATCTGCTCATTCATTGTCCTCTGTTCCAGCGTGCGATTTGATTCATGTAATTGTTACTTGTTCTTTTGGAATTGACAATAACATGATATATATTTTAGGTATTAAATAATTCTGTGGAAACACTATATTGAGGACTTATACTGATGTGCCGGTATACGTTAAGATGAGGAGATTTTTATATTGTGAAGATGCGAACCAGTTTATTACGTGTAAAATGGCATTCAATTCTGCTTAATAAATTGAGTTCTGGTTATGTAGTCTGATTACATTATTGTAAATATATTTATTCTTGTAGTTTACTGTGAATGCTGATACAGTACCTTGTTCCATGAGGGAGCCATCTATGTAGATTTTTTTAAGCCATAGTTATTTAACGTTGTTCTGGAAATTTCATCTAGTATGTCTAAATGTTTTAATTGCACATAATTTAGGAAATTGACAGTTTTCTAATTTAGCATTAAATTGGTTAATTTGTATATTTGACATTTATCATTCAAGATTCTTCCTCCCTCTCGTACTTGGTAACAATTATAGTCATTAGTCAACCTAATATCTATTGGAGGATTGCCACTTAGAACGCATAATGCACCAGTGGAGATACCCCTGTGTACTTTTATTATATTTAGTAGAGCGGTTCTCTGTATTGATTTCATTCTCCGTGTTCTGTGGCAATTTAAATCAGGAAAACAAACCTTGTGAATATCCCAATCACGAGCAAGAGACGGGGACTGATTAAGGCTTTACAGGAGTAAGTCCTTGATGCCAGAAAACAGATACACCATGCAACATTAAGCAACGAGTGGGTTCAATAGGTGATGGGAGCTTTTGGGTGCGGCAGAGAGGCACCCCCGTGAGAAGGGCGCGTTTATCTGCCAGAGCGAGACAGGGAGCAGAGGTTAGAGGAAACGTGGCTGCCTAACTTAAATTAGAGAGGTAAGTAGGTAGTCATATATGTTTTTGATTTTCCTCCTAAGACGCGGGTGAGTGAGGATATTTTGTGAGCCAATTTCTAGATGGGTTTTGAGTGGCCTTGAGATGCCATTGGCTTGTCAGTGTGCAGAGAAAATATGGCTGTGACGCTGTAACTTCTTCACCGCACTCGCATAGGTCTGAAAATGCACACTTGAATTTGTGTAGGTACTGGCAGAAGGCTTCATGACCAGTAAGAAAAGTTGTAGTGTGGGGATGAGGTAAAATAGCGTGTACGGATTAGCGTATGAGTATGTCGGCCTTTTGTTGAGGTGGTCCAATGCACTTGGCAGTCTTTTAGTATATTTGTTTTTAATGATCCTTCGATCTAGCTAGGTGGGAGTGAAAGGTGAGGATCTATGTTTAAAATTTAATCGAATTTAAGTGTCTGCTTAAAAATTTTCAGTATATACGCTAAATTAAAAAAAAAGAACCTATGTTTTGTTTGTTTGCTAAATTGCATAAATATAGTATTTTTCTAACTATCAATTTATACTTTAGCGGCTACTAAAACTATAAAAAAAAGTATTGAAATGCATTTAGTAATTCCCGAGAAAAATATACATTCGATGTTAGCAAAAAAAGGCACACTCGATGCATTTTAATCGCTAAATTGTCGCACAGAATACGAAAATAGCCATTTGATTGGAAATTATGTCTTTTTTCAATTTATTTTAAAATAATAAGCTTAGAAGGCTGTCTTCATGCTAAAATTGTACCAAATTCTGAAATTTTCAATATGAACACCCGATTTCAACAACATATTTGGATTTTTTGGTACTTTATCTTGAGATACCAAAAGGGAAGTCATTCGATAAAATAATTTAGGTATTGTGCGGGTTTAAAGTTCCTCCGGTTTTCAAATATGAAATGGATCTTATTCAATCAATCGTGAAAACAGCTATCAACTTTTACTATCATGGTGGATTCGGGAGAAGCAACACCTCAAATTCAAAGCGAAATTTATGGGAGTTCTATTACTGATGTTCCGTGGATAATCACCGACTGATGTCAATCATCCGTAATAAAGTTTCCTTTCACTTCACTTTGACTGGGCGATGTTGCGGTACCCGGAACCGCATCTACGGAAGCAGTGAAGTTTTTGTGATTTATTAATTAAGATCAGTTATATATTTGAATATCAGCTTGTATGAAATGGTTAACTAACAAAATGAAACTGCCTCTTGGATTATAAAATTTTCCTTTTGAAAAATGTATTGCTGATTTCTGCAGTTTTGTTAAATAGAGGTTGAATTTCAAGTATCTGTTTGAATCAGTAATTATAATATCTTTATAATGAAAAGAGAATTCTTATTGTTTGGGGTTGAAATAAGTTTTCCAAAATAAATTTAAATGGTTAAAAATACATTTAAGAATGATAATAAGCTCACATTTCAGATAAGATGTATACAAATTACAAATATCTCTATAAAAAATTATGATAATACAGGTAAATTCCAACTATCCGAATTAATGTATTCTGGAGGCAATTAGGATATGCAGAAATCCAGAAAATAGACAAATATAAAATTATATATTGTGCAGAGAAATAAAAATTACTGCCGAATCGCTTTTGCTTAATACATAGGCAGGCCTAATGTATTTGATTTACATTAGGATTGCATTTTAATAAGATCACTTTTACTACAAACATTTTAAAAAAAGTATGGTACTTTTATACTTTTAGATACGTAGTTTAAAATATCAATAAATTATTTTTCGCAGACAGGCTTACAGACTGTATCGATTTAGAGCAATTAAAAATAAATTTTAACATATTGGGTTTGGTAGGAATTTAAAGGAAATTATATTTTTAAGAAATGAAACCTACAATTGATATTTTTTGGCTTTTTGCTTTTTTATTTCTTGATATCGATCCGATTATTTGGTGATCGGAATGAGTAAATACGGATAATTGTTTTATTGTATTTTTTAGATTAGTGAAAATGATGTCATCTTACTATTAGTTTGCTTGAAGCAAAATTGCAAAAAAAATACATTAAACTTTTAAGATTTAAAGTATGCAATACAATACAACAGTAACAAATTCGTTTTTTAGTCCTTACTTTTGTTTTTTCTTAAATTCATTTAAAAATGAAAAAAAATTCTTTTACAATTAACAAATGGTGCTTAGTATTCGGCACTCTTTAAAAATAGTTGTCTGGAAATAACCACGAATGTCCTGATGTGTGTAAATCATTCGTGCGGAAATAACCACGAATATCCTAGTATGTATAAACTTCGGTTGTGCGTAAATAACCACAAATGCTATTCCACTTGTGCAAGTCCCACAACACGAAAAACAAAATAAATTAGTAACTGCATTAGTATTGTATGAATAAGATTTAAATGTTTATGTTATTATAAATTCTGAAAATGCACAAAAATGAGTACTTATTGCTTATTTATAAGTATTCATTTTAATAGTGTTTGGAAACCTATTATTTGTTTTAGAAAACTTTGAAATCTTTATTTATTTATTTTAAATTTGTAAGATTGTTATTACTCATAAAGATACAGATTATTTGAATAAAGTTTATCGAATGCACTGTTCTTTGTTAAAACTACTATAAATAAAAGCTGAATAAAACATCATTACAAAACTGAAAATAAATGTTACTTCAATTCCTCTTCAAAAGATTTTTTTTTCATTCAACCTTAATGGTTCTTATGTAAAATTAAACCATTATACTGAATCTCCCATTAAAAACTTCATTCGGAAGATACAGAATAATTGAATTACCTTTAACCAGTAACAATTTTTTTCTCTAAACAAACGAGCCGAATAAAATAAAGAAGATTTAAAAGTCTCTTTAAAAATGTTTCACTGAACAAAAGGATCGGATTCAGATAATAAAAGTACTAATTACAAAATTAAGAGTTTGAATGTCAAAGATAATTTAAATGCTTGGAATTAATTTTACAAAGTGTTTTCAAATGCGTTTTTTGAAAGTTTTGTTTTTAGATTTTTTTTCAAATGAAATAACTGATTTTCAATTTCTTTGATGGAATTTCCTTTGCAATATAAAATACCGTATACCGGGGTGACTTTGTCTCTTTTTTTCTCTCTTGTTGTCTGCACAAATCCAAATATTATTGAAATTTTCATTTAAACAATTTCTAAATTTTTGTTTTCTAGTTCGTCGATATTAATTGTAAATTTAAAATTCACATTTAGATTTTTTAAAGAATAGTTTTTTAAATATATTTTTTAACGTTTAGCAAAGTTATTTTAACTTGGGGTTACTGTGTCTCATAACTAAATCATTAAATAAGCCTTATAAACCTCTGCAAGATCCCACTATTCTGATAGAGTAATAAAAAAATAAGTCATTTCGTGATTAGAAAAAGCAAGTGTTGTGTATGCAAATGAACAGAAAAAGAAATTTTATTCAAAAGTGACCATTATGCAAGATATGTAAAAACAATTAACAATTAAGGCATTGTAAGATTAATGTTTATAAAGAAAACAAAATTTTAGATATATTCACTTATTACAGATACTGAAAAAGAAATCATTTTTGACAGAAGAAATATGTCTTGGAGAGTGAATTTTTAAGGGTCTTTTAGCTTATTCTTTAAAATAGTAATTGGAATTGAATATTTTTAAGGCTTAATACATATTTAAGCCAGTGTTTTAATACATGTCAGGCTTAATATACTTTTTGGCTTAATACATGTTTCAGAATAACATCTACTATTTTCTGCAGAGTTTCATCCGTATAATTTGTATAATTACGACTACCTACAGGAGATGTATTCGTACGAAGCGTTATTATATTTGCACCTGTACAGAAAACAATAAATATAAACTAGCACAACGTTTATATTGGAAGTAAATGTATGCTTTTATGTTTATATTTTCAGAAAAATTAAATATAACAAATAAACTAAATTTGTGAAGAATTTGTCCCGAGACAATCTCACCCCAAACTGGCATTCAAAATGCCGGTTGGGATTAAAGTCAATATAAAATATAAACTATAAAATGAATATATATAAATGTCATTGATTTGTAAAGGAAATATATTAAGAAATAAAATTAAAATGTACTTACCACTTTACAGCATCAAGCATAAATAACTTTTCCAATCAAATGTTTCACCCCAGTAAAATCACGCACGAAAACTTCCACAAATCAACCAAGGAAATGATGCCAAACTCGATTTGTAAATTACTGAATTTAATAATTTTTGTTTAAGCTACTGCTGAAATATAGCGGAGATGGGAGATGAATGGGAAAAGGGATGGATGAGACGCTCTCAATATTTCAGGCAATAAACATTTTTTTTAGTTGCTTCCTATCCTCATAGATTTCACTACCATAATGTGCTTCAGAACCAAAAGCAAGAGCACATGGCTGTTTTCAGTTTTCTTCAAATTTGCATTTCCTGAAAACTCTGCTTAAAAGTAAATTTTTTTACATTTGAAGTTACTTAAATATCTTATGCAATATAAACAATTAAGATATGTTGTAGTTTTTTATTTAAAGGCTCAATATTGGTAATTAAAATTAATGCATATTAACCATTGTGACAAAATAATTTCTGAGACAAAATAGCTGAAAATTGAATATATGCATCATGGGGATGATTGGGACATTTCAAATGGGGATGAATGGGACTGCTTAATTCGTCCCTAGAGGATACTGAAATTGTTTTATTAACTAAATAATATTATATAGATTTGATAAATTAATACTTTATGGTAATTATTCTTTTAACATTTCATCCTCTTTGTAGCCATCGTCTTCAGTCCACCGTTTATGGGCCTTTTAAGGCAGAGCTGAGATGAGTCCAAGATCATTGACTAACAAATAATCCTGGAGATCATATTACAATTTATAATTTCTCAGCTTTTGCCAAGGCGTCATTTTTGTCAGCTTTTAGTCCTTAACATTGAATACTGGGAGGAAAATGTTTGTGTCCCATTCATCCCTGCTGTGGGGATGATTGGGACGTAGAAGAACTTTTTTTTTAATTTAATTTATATATCTGTATAATAATAATCTTGAACAAATATTGTGCATAAGATGTAGTCAAACACTTAAAGTTTGAAATGTGACATATAATATTGATAATAACTTATATGAAATATTTAAAATAAATATTTTTGTGAAAATGTCCCATTCATCCCCCATCTCTATCTGAATTCTGCAGTGCTAATCAATTTTATTGTAAAAAAACTTTATTTATTACACGTTTTGTCTTTATCCGCAGGATGGGACAAAGTCACTTCAGGATGGACAAAGTCATCTCAGGATGGACAAAGTCGCCTCAGAGTGGACAAAGTCATCATGGTTAACGGTATTGAAATGAAATGAATAAACACAAAAAAAAAATAATATAAAATAATTGTTCTGAATGAGAAATATCGACTTAAAAAGGCATTTAATAAAACTATAAACCAAATAATATCACATAATAAAATCAATTGCAGTAGACGTTTCAAGCTCTATACAAGCTCCTCATCTGTACAAATGTCAATCCAAAACCGAAGATGTTGTTTGTACATGTTCAAGTTCAAAATAAGCATTTAAAGTATCAACTAACAAAGGGATATACGTCACAGTATAGAACCGCATATTCTGGTGTAATTTTACATTCTTCGTTTACATGTAAACATTTCTAAACAACAGCTTTGATTTTCAATTGACATTTGTACTGATGAGGGGCTTGTATACAGCTAGAAAGGTCTACTGTAATTAATTTTATTATGTGATATTAATGTGATTTTTAGTTTTATAAAATGTATTTGTAATTTTTAATTCTGATTCCAACGTAATATGTTTAGTTATTAGAATTGTTTTTTTTACATTTAACATTTATTTACTATCTAATCTGGAATGATTACTAGACTAAGAAGAATCAAGCATATTTTTTTTAAACGAAGATGAAATAAGTTCAATGTTAATAAAAAAACGATTTAATAAAAAATGAACATTGGGACTATTCATAATATTTGAAGCACAATTCCATAATAAACGAATACAAGCTGAGATATAAATAAACTTACACTGTTAAAAATTTGCAGCAAACTGTCCAGTCGTTTGACCGTTTTTATAGAAAACGGTTACATAACCGTAATTTAAAACTATTCTGACAATAATATGGGCAATAATATGGTCAGAACAGGGTTAAATTACGGTTATGTAACCGTTTTCTCTAAAAACTGTCACATGATTGGACAGTTTGCTGCAAATTTTTAACAGTGTACCAACTTAAAGAAACCTTATAAATCACTAAAATTATCGTATACGGAATCTATGACATGGGATCTATTCATGTTTCGTGGTTAAGTGACTGCTTACACTGAAAGAGGTATTGGGTTTCAATTCCATTTTCAAGCTTAGATATTTGAGGTAGACTTAATTCGAATGCTTCTTTAAATTAAAGTTCTGCTAGTGTTTAATCACTTTGTGATGGTGGTAGCACACCATATTTCATGACAGTATGTATCCCGTTTTATGTACATTTTTAGCGTGTATACACACAACAAAAAATAATTATGAATTAATAGTTCAGGATTTTGTCTCAAATCTAAGACATACTTATTTGGAGGTAGAACAATCTGAGAAACTGCTCAAAAATGGGTATCTATTGTTTAATTTTTAAGTATGTATTTTCATCAGTGTTTGGAAACCAATGGTTTGTTTTAGAAAAAATTTATTTTTTTTATTTATTATGTAAAATTTGAAAAATGGATGCTATTTATAAAAATGAAGTTTAATTAAATAAACAGCAAAAAATACACTGTTCCTTTTAATTAAAAATTTTATGGATTAAAGCAGAATAAAACATCATTCTAAATCCCAATTCGTCTTCAATTTTATTTTCATTTAAAATTAACGGCTTTTATGTAAAAAGAAAACCATTAAATTTCGCCAAACTTTAAAAAAATGTAATTTAGAAAACACAGACTAACTAAATTGAGTTTAACACATAACAACTTTTTTTCATTAAGCAGACGAGCACAGGAGAGTAAAGAAGATTTTGAAAGCTCTTTATAGAAATTTCAGTCGACAAAAGGGTCGTATTCAGAAAATTAAAGCACTAAAGACAAAATTAAGAGTTTAAACGCCAAAGAAAAATTTAAATGATTAAAATTAATTTTATACTGTCTTTTGAAAAAGTTTTTTGTAGATTTCGTTTTAGTTTCTTTTTCAAGTGAAATAAACTGATTTTGAATACATTTAACTCTTCAATGGAATTACCTTTATTAATGTAAGATAACAAACTAAATAATTTCAAATAAAATACGATATTTTCTTTGAAGAAGAAATGTAGTCGTTTTGTGTTAATTTATTATTGAATCATGAAGAATTACTAATGGAATATAGCAACAATTTTTTTAACCCTTTATATTTTAAGTTATACATCTATGAAAAATTGTCGTTTCAAAGTATCTTTCCAGACTTTTCAAAAATACGTTGTAAGATTTGTTCCCCTCCCCCCCCCCCCCTCAAAAAAAAAAAAATAAAATAAAAAATAAAATAAAAGATTTTGTCTATTAAAGTTAACAAACGGAATTGATATCGACAAGGGTTTGGGGAAATATTTACAAATCTTCTCTATGGACGTACAAATACAATTGTATATATTTTTAAGAACTGAAACTTCCCACTACATGTTTTTTAACATGCAAAAAGCTTAACAGTTGTAACAGGAAAATAAACAATCCATTTAAAAATACTAGGGGTTTCAACCCAAGATTCCCGTGTACCAGAACATGGGTTAAAATAATTTCTTTTATTGAACCAATCAACAAAGCCAGATTTATTGAAATGTCTACCCAGGTCATAGTGCCTGCGTTAACTTTTCTTCGAGGGTGATGAGATTGTATGATCTGGATGCGTAAAAGAGTTAAAGAAGTTTTGGAAATTGTCGCGAAAATTCCTCAGCACTGGAATTTGTCTCAGGGGAGCAAGAAAACATTGAGAAAAAGGCAAAAGATCCAAATACAAATAATATTTTTTCTCCTTTTAAATTAGATACAATTAAGTTAGCTATACCGAACACCAAACGCTTGAGTATAGGTTGACATGAAAAATAATAAAATGTAACAAGAAACAGAAAGCCAGAGAGGAAAAAGCAAACAAGCAATTTCGAATGTCCACAACGATGCATGTAGGGTGATTCTCTCCTCCACCTTTTAGAGGGAGGGGGAAACACCACTATCTTTGCTAAGGATGACGAGTGGTCATTTTTATCCAACAGTATTGTTTATATTGTACTTTCTCGTAGACTGCAACGCATCGTTGTATAAAAAAAATGCGATATCTGTGAAAATTTTGGCAAGTTGTTTTATAATTACTCGTAAAAGAGACCGAATGTGGAGATCGAGATGAATGATGTCATTCTGGACAAATATTTTTTCATTCACATTCTGGAGTAAAATTTTATTTTGGATAATTTGAAGCTGGTTTGAAGCTGGCAACAGTAAGCTAGTTGGCAACAGACAGACAGATATAAAGATCTAATAAAGCTTTTATGGATGCACGGGCTTTGGCTGTCTTGGTGATGACGTCAGTGATCTGCCTCGCACAGCGTAGTTTAGAATCTAGGTAAATTCCTAGGTACTTATACTTGGTGACGCAGGGTATACATTTAAAATTTAGAGAGATATTAATGTCTGGGGCGAAAGGTTTTTTGGAGAAAATCATAGCGCCACTTTTTGTTGCATTAACTTTGATGCGCCATTTCCCAAGCCAAATAAAAAATTCGTGAAGGTAGGATTTGAGTTGTTCTATCATTTCGCGTTCTGTGGTGACTTGTTGCTCTACATGATGGTTATGTCATCTGAATTTAATGATAAGAGGACGCAAATAATCTTAGGGATGTCATTAATGTGTAAGTTGAATAGCCAGGTGCTAAGTAATCGATCTTGGAGGACGCCGGCCTGGCTATTACGAGAAGAAGAAACAGAATTGTGAACTCTGACAGAAAAGGTCCTACCTTTAAGGTACTTCCAGGAAAATTCTAATAGATTTTTTTACATGTAATATATATTTTTTATACTGCGCACTTGCAACACCAAAAATCATTTTTATATTAAACTTTATTAATAATATTATTCCTGTTTTAAGTTTTCAAATTTGTTAAAAGTGATATTGTAGTTAGATTAGATAGTTAGTTTGATTAGATAGCCGCATACCAGGACTTAATAGCCAGAGAAATCACGAAATATCGCTAGCATTTTTTATTCTAATAATTTCAGTGGTTTAAGCACGTAGTTCGATTACATGTCGGTTAAATTTGTGTTATATTATAGTATTTTATTTCTTTATTGATAAAGTTTCAATTCCGTTACAGAATATCAGCCGGGAACAATTACTAAACTATTTAAATTGTTTTCAGCGCAAACGGGTTGATTTTTCGTAACCGATCTGCATAGAGATGGATTATAAAAATCATGCTTCAAAATTAATTTAAAAACCATTAAAAATCAGTAAATTGTACTACAATTAAAAAAAATTGGAATTGAATGATTAATTTTTGCCTATTCGTCGGTGTAAATTTGAAATTGAGTAATGTACAGAAGTTACAAAAATTGCAAAAAAAGCGAAATTTATTGGTCCGGTTTTGCCACCGTCAATCTCACCCCTGCATTACTCAAGGGCCAGTTTTTGCTTTATAATATAGCTTTTCCTTTGTACAATGAATAATGCTTTTGGAACTTGATGAAGTAAAGTATCTATAACTCCTTCTAAATTTTATTAATGCCAATCAATGTATTAAATGAATTTAGAACATGTTATTTTTAAGAGTATAAAAACATCTGATCAAAAATTTGAACCTGAACCCATTAGGTTTCACTTAAACAAAATCATATAAACTAGTGCATGAAGTGCTCATACTTATATAAACTTACAAAATTAAATCTAATCTTGAAGATAAATAAACCTGTATAAATATAATCACGTACATGGAATGCGTGTTTGACACGTTCAGTTGTTAAGTGACTGCCTACATAGGAAGAGGTGATGGATCAAATTCCGTTTCAGGCTCGGATATTCGGAGTGAATCGGATTCCACTTTAAATAGAGATCCTGGACTTTTTTTAGTCACTGTTTAATGGCGGAGCACAAGAAAAATTGAAGACAGTATATTATATATCCATTTTCATGTACATTTTGTGTGTTTATAAAAAAGAAAGAAATCTGAATTGAGGGGGTCGGGGCAAGTCACATTTTTGAACTTCTGAGATATTTCCATTTGAAAAATTGATGAAATACGCAAATCAAGATATATAACCTAAAGTTTTTTCGCCAATGTCTAAGAAATATTTGAGATATACTGATTAACAATATGGCATTACTTTAATGATATTACTATTGCGTCCTTTGTAAATTAGCTATCTTCATTGGGGGCATAAACATCTGGAGCAAAAACGAAACCTGTCACATAGGCTGCCACCAAGTGACATTAGAAACAACTTATATGTTGGATATTATAATTTACAATATTAAGCAACAGATTACAGTGTTAGATTTATTTCACCAAAAATGGGGCTTGGCACTTTTTTGCCCCGATGCCCTCAATTGGCACAGCTCGATTTTCCTAATACTGGTGTATATGTGTCCAGAAAGTAAAAAAAGAAAAAAAAATATATATATAAATTTTTGACAATTTCAATTGAACAGGGTGGCCTACCAAAAACGTGTTTGCTTACATTCCGGCCGGTAGGTGAACTACTAACTGCGAGTCACAAACAAGTGACTGAGCCCGGGAAAACTTCTGATATCGAAGACTCCCCGACCAAACCTTCGTCCGGCTCCTTCAATGACGAAAACAGTGGGAGATCCCCTTAACCCTCGATGAAAGCATATTTGCCAAATTAACATTACACTGTCATTATTTACAGAAAAGTAAAGCTGGTATAAAATACTCAAATATGGTACAAAACAGAATACTTTACAATAATATAGCAATATTTCATGTTATACTTTTACTGAATCTTTAATATTAACAACTATAATTGATATTTCAAGATAAGTTAAAATCTTACGCATACTAAGGCTAATTATAATAGGGTTAACCTATTAAATTTACCAAAACGTATACTGTGTGTGTACCTTCACTACAATAAACAAACATATGTACAGAATCTTTTATTTGTTTACACACTTCAACCAATTTGAATCGGATGGATTCGAACGCTGGACCTCCCTTTTTAAAGACGTTACCTCTGCGCCCCTAACGCTTGATTAAATCTTCCGAAATATTTATCAATTATACTCTGTCACATTTCTTTCGCAATTTTACTTATAGAATCGATCGCAAAAGGGTTTGAAAATGGATTGAGTATTTAATCCGGCTGCCGACTTGTACGAAAATATATTCAGTTTTTGTGACAGTAGTCTATAAAATATTCGCCAAATGAGAGCTGAATGAGAAGTACCGTTTGGGGGTTATCGTGTTTACTTACACACAAATCATAACCACAATACTTTTCTTACACGATGTGTTGAAGAATAGAAAAAAATAATAACTAGTTGTGTTGTTTTCTACACTAAGACAGGGTGTCCCAAAAACATTGACCTCGGCTTTTATTCCTGTAGAAAATTTAAAATATTATACGGCCTCCGAAAAAAAATTCCCAAAGAATAAAATGTGCCTCATACACTAATAAGGTCATGTACAAAATTTCAGTATTTTATCATAAAAAGTTGCAGAAATATTGAAATACATAAATGCTGACTTAAACTACTTTTCGATGTCTTGATATGAGTTCGCAAAGGGGAAAAATCATGTCAGATGATCGCGTCAGGGGTCGTACACAAATTACGAAAGAAAACAATGAATGCATAAATAAAGAATAATTATGTTTACATAAGCGATGCTATTGACCAATGGCAGAGCACAAAGAACTTTATCATGTAATGACGCGTCTGTTGCGATAATGTGATGCACCGATCAGAGGCAGATATTTGCAAATGCAAACATTTCTAAGCTGTCTTAGTGTTCATTGGCTGTGCCATTTTCAAGTTTTATTCGGTAATTCATCATGTAAAATTTTAACGTATTTCTCAGGAAGCGTAGTTTTGTAAATTTGTTAAATAAACCTATAGATAAGAGCCATATTTTATTTGCTTATGATGCATTTCTGCGTCGCGTCATCTGCACTCTAGCTATAAACATTTACAGTATAATTTATGATTAACCCCTCATCAAGTTTGTTTAAACATATCTATGTGACTTTTTATGATAAAATGCTGAAATTTTGTGCATGACCTTATAGGGGCGCATTTTACTCATTGGGGAAATTTTTTTTATGGGGGACATCTAAAAATTTAAATTTTGTATTTCTTCAAATTTAATCCCCTGAAAATTTTAATCTATTTCATAAAATTCTGACCTTTTTTATATAACTTTGTAATGTATAATATATGTCTATGATCAATATTTAAGAAATAAAAGCCAATGACAATGTTTTTGTGACATCCTGTATACGCAGCACTGCAACAATCCGAGAAATTGTTCATAAAAGCGTACATATTGTTTATTTTTCTGTATTAATTTTTTAACAGTTCTTAGAAACCTAGGATTTGTTTTAGATAACTTTGAAACCCTCATTTATTTATTTATTTATTTTATAAAATTTGAAATAATGATGTCACGACAAACGTAAAGTCTAAATTAAATAACTCCCAATGAATACGCTGTTCTTTGTTAAGTTTTATGTCAGTAAAAAAAGAATAAAACATCATTATAAAACCACAAGTAAACGCTATTTAATTCTTCTTCAAAAAGTTTTTTTCATTTAACGTTAATGTAAAATGTAAAGCATTATACTCAATCTCCCATTAAAAACATTTCATTGGAAAAAAACAGAATAACAAAATTAAGCTTAACTAATATTTCTTTTCCTTCAAACAGATGAGCTGAATAAAATCTCTTTAAAGAAGTTTCACTGAACAAAAGGATCGTATTCAGATAATTAGAGCACTAAAGACAAAATTAAGAATTTGAATGCCAAAGATAATTTAAATGCTTGGATTGAAATTTACACTATGTTTTCAAATAATTTTTTGATGGTTTGTTTTAGATTTCTTTTCAAGTGAAATAAACTAAGTTTGAATGGATCTGATAGAATTAGCTTTCGTAATGTAAGATAATAAAATGAATAAATTAAATAAAAGAAAATAATTTATTGAACGAGAAATTGAGTCGTTTAGTATTCAATGATGAAGATTTTCTTAGAGATTTGTTTTTATAATGGAGAGCTTTTTATCTATTAGTTTGGGCAGATTTGAGGTTTCTTAAGTTTTTTTTTTTTTTTTTTTTTTTTTTTTTCAAATACCAAATAAAAAGCCTCTACTAACAAATCAAAAAGTAAAATGTTACAATACAAATGTTTTTCAAAGACATTCAAGAAGCTTTTTCACCCTTTTATAGACGATTTTGCTGTTCATATAAGAATTGAATTTATATTATAAAATGTTATATTACTCTATTTTGAGTTTTAAAAAAAAAAGAAATATTTTTGCATGCACACATTCCTGAAAGTAGTAACATGTTCTTTTTAAGTAAAACAAAAAATATATATTTCGTGAAATTTTATGTTATTAATTATAACTTCTTTTATTAATTCAATAGATCAATTTACACTCTACATAAAAAGAAATTTTGAAATTAAAATTTCATTAAAATAACAAATATTAAAATTATTTATCATGTTTGTTATTCGATAAGAAACAACTTTTTAAACATATACAGAAAAGGTTGTTTTAACATATATTTATCTGAGATAATATGGTAAATTATTAAAATAGCGCCTAACAGAGGTAAATACACATAAAATGTGTATTTATATACATTCTTTCTTTTCAATTTTCGTAAGACTTAGGAAGTACAGAAATTAGCATTGTTTTGTTTAGATTTCTTACCTTGTGCTTACACTACAGGGTTCCCAGAATTAAAACACCTCGATTTATTGAACTACTGAATGCATAAACTTCAAATTTTGAACGCATACTATTCAAAACTTGGGAAGACTGATTATGCGAAATGAAATTAATTCTGGAAATTACCGATAGATGGCACTGTACAATTAGGGATATGTTAAAAATACACAGAACCACATTTTATGTGAATGTACCAAACATTCATGTGATAAAGACCTTATCGGTGAAGGAATTGCTGCTCAATATGGTCCCCTTTTTGAAGATATAAAATCTGCAGTCTGTGGTCAGCTTGTTCAACGGCATTTCGTAATTGGTCGACTGAGATGCTTCTCACATGCAGAGTGATACCTTGTTTCAAGTCTGCCAAGGTTACCTGACGCCCTCGATAAACAATTTTTTTAAGTGTTCCAACAGCCAAAATTACACGGATTTAGATCCAGAGAACGAGATGACCATGTTGTCGGAAACGCACGACTAAATAGTAATTAGTGAAACGTTGCCGAAGAAACTGTTGTACACAGAGTTCAATGTGTGGAGGCACTCCATCTTGTGTTAAGGTATTTGAGTCAAGACATTTCGCAAATGGGGTTAAATAAAAGTTTCAAACATCATTTTGCACCTGTTGGCCGTTACAATGCATGTCACAGGGCCATTGCCTGTAAATCCACACCGGACTGTAACTTTCGGTGAGCGAAGTGGAATCTTTTGGAAAGTACCAGGGGTTTCAGTTTTCCAAATGCTACTTTTATGGCTGTTCACTGTTCTAATGAGGTGGAAATGGGCCTCATCGCTCCACAGAATCTGACATGGCCATGATGCATCCACTTCAACTATTCAAGTTAACTTTTTTAATATCTTCGTTGTACAGCGCATCTATAGGTATTGTTGGAGTTTTTTTTTCGCGTAATACGTTTCCCCATGTTTTGAATTGTATGTTCAGAAAATTTGAAGCCTTTACACTCAGTAGTTAGACATATAGGGAGGTCAGAGTAGGGTTGTTTTAATTCTAGCCACCCGGTATATCTTCATTGCCGCTAAACTTAGAAACAAAAATCCAGTTTCGACTTGGAGTGGTACACCATGTAATTATGACTGAAAAAGTGGAATGAGACTTTCCTGTACAAAAAATGTTTGTTTTAGTGAGCTGTAACAACCCTCAAAGTTCGTTCCATTATTTTAAAATCATCCTGATAAATATTTTTTACGTGATTTCATTTTCAATAGGAGGCACAAATGGATTACACTTAAATGTATAATTTAAAATTTTGAAGTTATTTTGAACATTTGTCAGTTTGGGACAGGGAGAATTGCCATCTATTGGCAAAAATGTTAACAAACTTTGAAATTACTGTACACAAAATTTATGACTTTTAATATAAACATGTCACTTATTTCATAATTATTATAGTTAATAAATTATTTAAATTTAAAATTAGGCTGTCCTTTGTGAAAAATACTGTAATTAATTCAATAAAATAGATATGATAAATAAAAATTTTCCATATTATAAAATGAATCAAATAAATAACATTTAGAAATCATCATTAGAAAACTTTATTAAAAATTATAGAACTTCTATTGATCTCTTATTCCTCCCAACATAGAAATTTCTGGTTTTCATTTTAAATTCACTGCAATAAACATTTATTTCAAAGAATAAAAAATAATTAAGGAAGTTTAAACGTTTGTCCCGAAACAAAACACTGAAATTGGTCAAAGAACTGTTGACGGAATAAAAAGTGTTTGAGTAGTAGAATGAGATCTGAAGCAGTTAGTTATAGTTAAAGTTAATTTATTCTTTCCAATTTCCCTACAGGTTCACAAATTAAAAAAAAAATGCGACAGAGAATTTTCCCGAACTTTAATTAATATAATTCTTTAAAAGAATAATAATATGTCAGAATTATGTAAACTAATTACAAGTGAATATATTTTCAGTTAAAATAAATACACTTGTATTACCAATGACTTAAATTATGTTTTAAGATGCTCGTGTTTTGATTTAAAATGAGAGGAAAATTTTTTCTATTAATTAAATTCGATTTTATGACATTTACTGAAGCAGCTTGATTTCCAGAAAATTGTAAAGCTTCACAATAAATGTCATTTCACGATGATCTAAAAAATTACTGATATACTTGTACAACAATTTCTTTTCGAATGTCTTTGTCAATGACAAAGTATAATTAATTAACATTACGAAAAGGAATTTTTTGCTAAGTTGAAACTTTTGAATTTAAATTCGTTTGATTAATTTTCTTATTTTCGTTAGACTTTTTACGAAAATATAAGGCTTGTCTACATTTAAAGTAGAGGTGTTTGTCAAAATGTGAATTAATCTGCTTGCACAAACTCCGCGAAATATATTATACTTCTAGTTAGAAAATGGAGGCTTATTCTATATATTGTATAATATTTAGACCATAGGAATTTGATTTTTGAAAGGAAACACACAAATCGTATTGCCATTACATATTGGGTATTTTTTTGAGACAGCACCTGTTATTTCCACAAAGAGATGGAAAATTTGTTCTTTGGAATTTTGTTGACAATCTAAATTTAGAGCCGTTTCTTAGTATTTCCTTTGATATGTGAATAGAATTATTTCTTATGTTGTATTGTATAATTTTTAGCTCATAATTCGGACAATAAAAGGTGGTAAGATGCAGCTGATGTGGATTTACACTGTAAAATAATTATTTTATTGGAACTTATATCAGAATGAAGTTAAATTACAACTGCCACTTGTTCAGTTTAAAACAAAAGTGTACATAGAGTTCACTTAAATAATTTTAAAAAATTCGCTTTCAAATTATATGTTTATCAGCGTGTTTTGTACGAAGTGTGTGTTGTTTGCAATTCTAAATAGAGTAAAAAATTATCTTTGAATTTTCACTGTACTACAGTTAAAAATAGCGCTGAATTTTGCACTATTGTCTGTAAAGGAAAAACATACATGAATTATAGAAAATAATAATTTTTATATTGGTATAACATGTTGCACTCTCATTTTTCAGTCTTTTAATTTCTTATAGATTTTCATTCTTTCTTTTACCCGTAAACTTTCAGAATTTTAAAAACGCAAAAACGTTTTTCAAACCATAATCAAGAGGAATTTCTTTAGGTCTCTCAAACTGCTTTATTCTCGAGGAGCGACATAGACATACGTCCTCATAGGAGACGAACATGAAGCTCTAAGCCGCAAGGATTTTTCGATAGCCTCAGAGTTCTGGGCCCAACCCTTCCCGCTTTTCGAGGTATTTAATTTGTTCAATTTTCCTTTAAAATTTGTCTGGTTTCAATTTTCAGAATATTTTTTTTCCCTTTCTTCCTGGCTTCCGCTAGTGTCTCGGCATAAGGAACATAGTAGAGACACGCAAAAAGCCGCGCTTCTGCAGCGGTATAGTGACGAAAATTAAGCTCAAAGCCGCAAGGATCTTTTGATATTCTCAGGGCCCCGAGCCCAACTCTTATAGCCTTTCGCTGCATTTAATTTGTTCATTTTTCCTTCTAAATGTGTCCGGTTTCAATTTTGAGAATTATTTTTTCCTTTCTTCCTGGCTTCCGCTAGTGTCTCGACATAAGGGGCATAAGTAAGGACCGAGCGAAATGCCGCGCTCCGCTAATTCTACGGCGGAATACAGACGGACATTAAGCGCGAAGCTGCAAGGATCTTTCGATAGCCTCAGGGCCCCGAGCACAACCCTTTCCCCCTTTCGGTGCATTTAATTTGCTCATTTTTCGTTTTAAATTTGTACGGTTTCAATTGTCAGAACATTTCCCCCCCTTTTTTCCTGGCTTTTGCAAGTGGCTCGGCATAAAGGCCACGACACATAAAGACCATGGGAAACGCCTCGTTCCGCGAATTCTGCAGTGGTATTGAGTCAAACATTAAGCTCGAAGCGGCAAGGATCTTTCGATAGTCTCAGAGTCCCGAGCCCAAACATTCCCGCCTTTCGGTGCATTTAATTTGTTCATTTTTCCTTTTAAATTTGTCCGGTTACAATTTTGAGAATTTTTTACAACGTCGCTTATGCTGAGACACTAGAGGAAACCAGGAAGAAAGGAAAAAAAATTCTGAAAATTGAAATCGGGCAAATTTAACAGGAAAAATGAACATATTAAATAACTCGAAAAGCGGAAAGGGTTGAGCTTGTGGCCCTGAGGCTATCGAAAGATCCTTGCGGCTTCGAGCTTAATGCTCATCTAAGGTGGGGTTCGAGGGTGGTCGGGCTGGGAGACCACCTCCGAATTCGCGAAGCACGGTGTTTCCCCTTATGCCGAGACACTAGCGGAAGCCAGGAAGAAAAGAAAAAAATATCTGAAAATTTAAACAGTACAAATTCAAAAGGAAAAGTGAACAAATTAAACGCCTCGAAAAGAAGGAAGAGTTCTGCTCGGGGCTCTGAGGCTATCGAAAGATCCTTGCGGCTTCGAGCTCTATGTTCGTCTCCTCATAGACATTTTCATGTATTTATTAAAAAATATTTAACTAATGCCACATTATTACGTAATGTTAGCGTAGAGAAATATTAATAGTAATGCATGATTGCTCAAATCAACTGGCAAGAAAAAGAGAATTCGCAATTTAAAGATCTTTTTTTTATATATTCTCAAATTATGTCCTCAATGTAAATTGATTAACATTTGCATGAAGTACACATATTAGAAACTTGCATATTATTTCCTTTTTATCTCCAAAATCCCAATTTAGTACACTGCACCGATCACGTATGCTAACTGTATTGAAGATGTTTTTTGTAACATATTCAGTTAGAAGCTAGAAATTTTTTCAAAACAATGGTGCTGTGAACTTTAGTATTTAATATTAATTTCGTTTTTATAGCTTCAGCCGTTTCTTAAAAAACGTGTCTTAAACGTTTGATTGAAACTTAAGTATGGGAACTAAAAGTCATTTCCTCCGTTTCAATGTTATTAAAGTATCCTATCACTACGTACTTGTATTGAGTCATCCGGAACGTTCTGCGGATTTTTAGTGGAGCGTGGATTGGTCATTTTTCTACTGTTGGTAAGGAATGACCTTGAATGACCCAGATATGTACATTCGGGTTTTTGTGCTTGCGCTGCATAATTCTTGCTTGTATTGTGGCATAATTTTTCTTTCAGTACAGTGCTCAGAATGGAGTACCAAAAAGTTCATTTTGTTATATTATGCTCTTTTATTTCAAGAAAGTTAAAAATGCTAGTCAAACTGCTCTTAAAATTTGTGCTGTATATGAAACTGCTGTTTCAGATAACACAGTTCGAAGATTGTTTGAAAAGTTTAAGTGTGGAAATTATATTCTCGCAGTTGATGCCCCTCTTGACAACCATTATCTGTACAGGAGGACATCTTAGAAAAATTTATTGCTGGAAATCCACGTTACACAGTTCGGAGCTATCACGCAGCTTAAATTTTCAAAAAAGTACACTGCATGATCAATTGACAGCTTCTGTTAACAGGTCCTCCATTACTCCCTACTCAAACTGCTCTTAAAAATTCTGCTGTATATGAAACAAGTGCTGGTTTCAGATAACATAGTTCGAAGATTGTTTGAAAAGTTTAAGTGTGGAAATTGCATCCTCGCAGTTGATGCCCCTCTTGACAACCATTATCTGTACAGGAGGACATCTTAGAAAAATTTATTGCTGGAAATCCACGTTACACAGTTCGGAGCTATCACGCAGCTTAAATTTTCAAAAAAGTACACTGCATGATCAATTGACAGCTTCTGTTAACAGGTCCTCCATTACTCCCTACTCAAACTGCTCTTAAAAATTCTGCTGTATATGAAACAAGTGCTGGTTTCAGATAACATAGTTCGAAGATTGTTTGAAAAGTTTAAGTGTGGAAATTGCATCCTCGCAGTTGATGCCCCTCTTGACAACCATCATCTGTAAAGGAGGACATCTTAGAAAAATCTATTGCTGAAAATCCACGTTACACAGTTTGCAGCTATCACACAGCTTAAATATTCAAAAAAGTACAGTGCATGATCATTTGATAGCTTCTGTTAACAGGTCCTCCATTACTCCCTAGTCAAACTGATCTTAAAATTTGTGCTGTATATGAAACAAGTGCTGTTTTCAGATAACACAGTTAGAAGATTGTTTGAAAAGTTTAAGTGTAGAAATTACATCCTCGCAGTTGATGCCCCTCTTGACAACCATCATCTGTAAAGGAGGACATCTTAGAAAAATCTATTGCTGAAAATCCACGTTACACAGTTCGGAGCTATCACACAACTTAAATATTCAAAAAAGTACAGTGCATGATCAATTGACAGCTTCTGTTATCAGGTCCTCCATTACTCTCCTTTATGGTTGTCCAGAGCATCATCTTCAACGATGAAATTTCCGGATTTAAACTTCTGAAAACATCTTCGAACTGTGTCATCTGAAAAATCACTTTGCCCATACACAGAACAAGTTTTACAAGCAATCTGACTAGCATTTATACCTTTCTTGGAATAAAGAAACATAATATGACGAAAAGGAAATTTTCGTTCTCCAGTCTTAGTACTGCACTAAAACAAAAATTATGCCATAACACAAGCTAGAATTATGCAGAGCAAGCAGAAAAGTCCGAATGTACATATCTGGGTCATCCAAGGTCGCACCTTATCAGCACCTTATAAAAGAATTAGACGAAACCGCACTTTGCTTTTTGGAAAATCGCAGAACTTTCCAGATGATCCAATGCTATTATGCATGAATCGGACATTTTTGTATATAAAAAAATCCGATATATGGCATTTAAAATGGCTAATTATAATTACATTTAAAATTTATAAAAAGGGATAAAATCATGAAAATCATTTCACCGTATTACACAATACTCATAAGAGGGTCCCGTGTCAAATCTGTGCACAGAGGCCCCCAAAAGTCATAATCGGGCTTCGGGTACTGAACTTATGAGTACTCGAAAATATTTTCTATTTTGCGTCCTGACTTTGTAATTTCCGTCAAAATTAATAATAGTTCAGAACAAACAAATATTTCTGATCATTATCATTTGTTTGATAAAGGCTTCTGATTGGGTAGTCTCATTAATCAGATAAGTAATTCAAATTAACAGTATCAAACTGAGAGACATATTGTGCACATCTAACTTACTACGTAACGTGATTCATTTAACTAAGAACTGTGTCAACGCAGTCATCCCAATTTGTTAAGAGATTAATGGCGCGTTATGTCTTTTGCCAAAACGGTTATTATCAATTTGTAAACGGAAATGAAATGAGGTCGCAAGTGGGAGTAGATTGAATTCTGAAACCTTCATTCTTTGCTGGAGAGTATTCTATTTCATCATTTATTATCATCTCTATTTGTTAAACATGTGATTGAAGCGATAGCTTGGGGACTGTAATAGTACGAAATTGTAAATTTAAGGGGACCTTTATTTGAGCAAAAATCGAAATGTATTTTTGTATGTATTATTATGCTTCAGTTTGTATTGAACCATTCGCAAAAAAATTGCATCTAGCCGCGATTATGTTTTGAAAAGTTACAAGCGTTTGAATTCTGTACACAAACAAATTCTCGGTGCTTTAGTAAACTTTATATGTGTTTTCTCAAAACAATTTACACGTTTTTTAGATTTTTAAAATGCTCTATACGTCTTAATTTTTGTTCAAAATTCATGAAATTGATAAGGAACTGATACTGTTTCAAAAGAAACTGTGATGCATTTTATAGTTAGTCTTCGTTAAGATAATTCCATTTGATTTATGGCTTATTAAAATGCTAAATTTTGATGAAAATCGAAATGGAATTCAGAAAAAAGTCTCTCAAAAATTAACTATTCAAGGGATTACATAACTGATACACAGACTTGTTTGTAATATAGTTTTAAGTGATTCAAATGCCAAATCAAGGAAATATCTTAAAAACTAAGACGCATGAATATTTTAAAATTTTGTTTATAAATTAAAAAATTTTAAAAATATCTTAAAATTATATTAAGATTAGACTTTTTTTAAAGGTATTCTATATGCTTATGATGAAATGCATATATGCACAAAATTTGATATATCTATGATAAAAAATATATAAATTTAATTTTAACGTCCACCGTCACCTTAAATAAACTAACAAATGTAAGATACTTTTAAACAACAACATTTTATCCCTGAATATATTTTTAACTATTCAGTTAAACAGCTTAGTTTTGAAAACATTAGGGAATATAAAATAATACATTCATTAATTTTAAGATGAATGCTTTTTCTAAATCTAATCCTTCCTTACTTTGTGAATAATAAGTAATAAGAAATTGTTTAATCATTTTTCATTTTCAAAGCTGTTATTAACTATTTTATTAGATATTAAAGTCGTGAACCTGATGTAAATTAGTTATGCATTATTTTGCTTGACTTTGCTCAGATTGATAGAAATATTTTGATTGAAATTAAGTATAAACAAGTTGGAAATTAGACGTTAAACGTGACAAATGAAGTGCGTTCTTACTATAATTAGTTTTACAATGTAAACAAATCTTTGTTATTATTTCAGGAAAATTAATGATATCGTCTGTTATGAGCGAAATGAACATGCCTTTCTTTTGTTTTATTACGCATGCCACGTTTACAGATGCGAATTATTTTTTCGACACCAGATAGTGATGCAAAAATCACCATGGAGGTCTTGCTTTGCAAATGATTACCTCCATGGTTTAATGTTTCTATGATTCACGATGAACGAATCTCTTGTGTTTATTTACTTTAATGGATATTTGGGAGTAGATTGAATTCCGAAATGCTCATTCTTTGCTGGAGAGTATTCCATTTCATCATTTATTATCATCTCTATTTGTTAAATATGTGATTGAAGCGATAGCTTGGAGATTGTAATAGTATGAAATCATAAATTTAAATAACCACACAAATATAAGACTCTTTAGAACAACAATATTTTATGTCTATAGGTATTGTTAAAAAGCCAGTTAAAAAGCTTAGTTTTACAAAACAGGGAATACATTAGGGAATATAAAATAATGCATTCATTAATTTTAAGGTGAATGTTTTCAAAATATAATCATTCCTTCCTCCGTGAATAATAAGTAATAAGAAATTGCTTAATCATTTTTCGTTTTTAAATCCTTTATTAGATATTAAAGGTATGAAACTGATGTAAACTATATTTGCTTTATTTTGCTTGACTTTGCTCGGATTCATAGGAATGTCTTGATTGAAACTAAGTATAAAAAAGCACATTTACCCAATATTACTGTCTATGTTTAAAACTTTTCCACATAGTTCAAAAGTGTTTATGAATTCAATAAGTCTGTCTGTCTGTCCGTGCTCCAACCCACGTAAATATATACGGATTGTCATGCAATTTATATATGTTATTGAGGTTTACTATGGCATATTCGGTATTGAAAATGAAGTGCGTAGCACTTATAATTTTTTTTTTTTTACAGGGACACTCAAAAGAACTCCTTTACATTACGACCTATGGGGAAAACTCATTTACGGCTTATTTTAATGATGTTACACAATCTCAAACATATTGAAATTGATATCTATCCCTGAAGCGCACTACGATATGCTTACTATAGAATATGGTGTGTACAACACTTATAGTTCATTTACAGGGTCACTTAAAACAATTCTGTTACATAACGTTCTATTAAGAAAAATTGTTTTCGGTTTTTTTTAATAATGTTACTCTATTTGAAACATATTGAAATTGATATATATGACTCAGGTGCATTACAAGAGGCTTAATACACAATATTTTGTTTACAGCATTCATTGTTAAATTACAGACACACAAAAGAGTTCGGTACAGTCTGTTATAAAAATTGTAAGTGCGTTTTCAATTGCTGAACGCTTTGCTAAATTTAACTCATTTTTTGTCTATTACTTGGTGTATTTTAAATTCTATAGATCATATACAGGGCATCACAAAAGTTCTCGAGTACATTTCTGTTTATTTACGGAAGTTCCAGAAGAGGAATTTTAAACTGTGCTACGCATTTCCTAACTGAACTAAAATTAAGCATTTTATGCAGTATATATACAAATCTATAGACCATATACAGGGCTGCACAAAATAACTCTGATATTTTTCGAAATATTGGTGATAACTCCTGAAATTGTGTTTTTAAATACGTCATGCCTTTTAGCTTATTAAACGCTAAAGATTTGTAAAATTATTTTGAAAGTGTTGGAAAGAGTTACATAATCTTTCTTTGCGCATGATTTTTCGTTCTTGTTGAATAATAATTAGTATGGATCTTTATTCATTTAATATATTGGTCTTATACATTAATTTTGATTTTTACTTAATTTTATTTACATTTTGAAAAAAAACTTTTGAAAACATTTTTCTCAATGCACTCGCGACATTCCTTCAGATTCAAACACTTTACACATTTTTTTCTTGTAAGGAAGAATAAGATAACCAATTCAAGATGTGTTTGTGCTTGAATTGAAAATAGGATTAGTGAGTAATATTTGGATAGACAATTTGAATAAAATTTCATTGTAATATTATCCGAAATTCCATTATTATCCAGTGTTTTGACGCATTTTTGGCTCTTAAGGTGTGAAAATCTGTACTTTTTCAGACATTCTTGACTTAGAATCAGGGTTTCATTTGCGCCGGAGCCCAGCGGAGCCCGACTCCGATACTTCTCTATTGTTAGTAAAAATTTAAATATTGGTCAGAATACACCGGAGCTCATAAACACTGCGCTCCGGAGCCCAGTGCAATAACGCTTTCGAAAAACGAAACCTAAATTACCCTTTCCTTTCAATCTCGTATCCAATATTTTGCCGTCTGTTGTATCAAAACACTTATAAGTGACGTAATGTTTCGCTCACGTAAGAGATGGAGATGAAACGGTGTTGATTTTTATACCAGTCTTCTTGTTCCGGCAGGTTCGAGCTCAATCTGTCTTAAATTCAAAATTTTATTTATTTCCATTTCAATTCATTTTAATGCTATTTTGATAAGAATAAAAAGTAAACAGAGATAGTCTTTTTCTGCATAGCTGCGAACTGTTCATTATTTTTTGTGTTAACACTATTTCCGAATCATAATCCTTAGCTTATTTAATCACAGAATTCTACGATTATTTAACATTAAGATTAGGCGAAGGTTTCTATCGTAAGTAATAAATAAAAAGTGGAATAGTTTATAGTTAAGTATACGCAGATAGATGTATTTAAAATTTTTATTTTGCTAAATAAAACAAGTTGGAAATTGTACGTCAAACGTGACAAACGAGGTGCGTTCGTACTGTAGCTAGTTATATAAATATTCAGATCTTGATGATTTTTTAATTCTGTGAAATGAATTATATCGTCTGCAGATTAATTTCTGTCATAAAATAAGTATCTCGGTCGCTTGATCATTAAACCTCGGAAGCTCCTCTAACAAGAAAGCATCGATTTTTTTTTCTTTTAATTCAAATTTCTTAATAAATATTTTTATTAATATCTCCTAAAGTTTTGATTCGATTTTTAAAAAAATTGAAATGTCTCGACAAAATTCTGCAAAGATAATATATCTTAAATTCCAAACCATTCGGTTGGGTAGTTTTGCGTTGTTATATGCGGACGGACGGACAGACAGACGGACGGACAGACAGACAGACGGACAGACAGACGAACGGACGGACAGACGGACGGACCAAGCGACGACAATAGGTGCTACGTATTTATATAATTACGAACGCACCTAAAAACAATGCTTTAAATTAAAAAAATAATGTATGAAATATTAAATATGCAGTAGATTGGAGTGACGGCGGAGGGTGGCGGGGGTGCGCTACGGGTGTTAGTACTTCAGAATATTAGGGCTCCAGTACTTTTTTTCTTAGAAATTAAGCCCTGCTTAGAAGGTAGTGTGCGCAGTATACTAGAATTATTTCCAACAGCTACATATAATCACGTATGCTTTCGCTAAGTCACTGTATACAGCGCGTAGATTTCACGGCAAAATTGCACTAGCATAAGAAGAAGCTATGAAAATAACTGAAATCAATCAAATAACTAAAAATAACTCAACAGATAATGCACAAACTACGTACATAATGCATAGTTTGTGTATTATGAACAAAAACATGGTAATTATTGACTTCTGCTTCAGCCAAAACGAACGTTGTAAAATATGTTTGTTCTAACATGCATTAAAAAAGTCCTTCCGCTCTGTACCGGGAGTTAAAAGTCGCTTTCATATTCCTTATTTTTAAGAAATCAGCTAATTGTACTCAAGCACACGAAGCTAAAATGCGAGAAAACCGATTATAGGAGATTTCCGGTTTCCATCACTATTGAATTTGAATAGGAATTAAAAAGGATTTGATTGGAAAATTAGTCTGCTCTCGACAAGTCTGCTTCATTTAATGCCACCTACTTTTGTTGCCAAATTCAGCAGTATTTTGCCAAGTATCTTCAAACGTAATGGACTTTGACGCTAGTCGATATGACTAAGTAGTTTTAAGCGTATGAGAGTGGCCACAATGATTACAACAGTGAAAGGAAATTTGCGGGAAACCGCGTTCAATAAAACTCATAAATTAAACCCATTTATGAAGGAATCCGTTATTTTTAATCTACTGTCTCTTTAGGGTTTCGTTTATCTCACGAAACCCTATCACTCCCGCTCCGTTATCTGTCCGTCACAGAGCCATTCTTAAAAACTATATAACTTACAGAGTTGAAACTTTGTGTATATAGCTGAATACCACTTTTGAAGAGCTCAAAATATTAAAATTTGAAAAATTCGTACTATTTTAATAAATAGAGATAAAAAACCAAAATTCTAACAATTCCTATTAAATTTAAACATTTTTCGTTGCCAAAAATTAAAAATCGACGATGAAATTCTTTCCACAATAATTAATTTTCTATCAGACGATTTCCACGTGAAAAATGAAAATGAAATAAAATGTTTCACCAGTTGAAAAAAAGATAAATATAAAATAAAATTGATTGACGTCAAAGTGGTAATAAAACGGAAAATGTCTAAGGTTTCTCAATAATACAAGGAGTATGAGTATGGGTATGTACACAAAGCAGATTAATATCACGTCATTAGAGAATTAAAAAGAAAATCTGACGTCCTATTGGAAGTTTAACGAATTTTTCAAATGTTTGAGAATAATACAAAGCGAGTATCAATATGAGTAATAGAGAATAGTAAATATATGAGTTTGAGAAACATGTTGAATCGTGATAAAAATCCGATTATGGAAATATTTGTATATTTCAACATTTTGAAAGTGTACAATTTGCTTAATTTTGAAATTATTTTTTTAAATATCGCATTTAGTCCGCATGACGGATATTATTATGACAGAATATAATAGCGGGCTTTGCCCGCTATCTGGCTGCTCTAGATATTCGAAAAAACGAAAAAATAGACCGGTAAATTTTTACTTTATAAAAACATGACTTTTTTTTGTTGTTGTTGCTAAATGAAATTTATTTGAATTTATTACAGAAAGGATAAAGTGTTTTGAAAGGAATATTAAACGAAACCCTTTGAGCGATCTTCGATCACACTTACCCCTTGTTTCTAACTACTATATGGCAGCAATTTTATAAAATAGAGGCGAAACAAAAAATTCTCCAGAATTCTTGTATCGAGGTCAAACATTTAAGGGAAAACACATTTTGGATTTCTTTTAATTTTTTTTAACACTTTCCAACATAGTTGAAAAGTGTTTATGTATTCGGTTTGTCTGCATGCCTGTTTGTCTCTCCGTTCTCTAACTCGCGTAAATATATATGTATAGCCATACAATTGATATATGTTATTGAGGTTTACTATGGCATGATCGGTATTGAATATGAAGTGTATAGCACTTATAGTTTCTTTACATGGACACTCAAAAGAATTCCGTCACATTACGGTCTATGGGGGAAAATCATTTGCGGTTTATTTTAAGAATGTTTAAATTTTCCAAACAAATTGAAATTTATGTATATGTGACTAAGGTTCATTACAAGAGGTTTACTATAGAATATTTAGAGTAAAGCAGTTATCGTTCATTTACAGGGACACACAAAAGAATTTGGTACTGTCTGTTAACAATAAATGCAGGAAGTGCTGTTTCAGTTGCTTAACGAGTTTTTAAATTTAACTCCTTTTTTTGCTATTACTTGGTGTGTATAAATAAATCATATACAAGGCAGCACAAAAGTTCTTTAGTACATTTATGTTTATTGAGGGAAAATCCAAAAGGGAAATTTTAAACTGTGCTACGCGTAATTAATATATAACGCGTATTAATAACGCGAGTTTAGTTCCTATCTTAACTAAAATTTAGAGTTCTATGTCACATATATACAAATCTATAGATCGTATACAAGGCTGCACAAAAGAATTTGCATATTTTTCCGAATATTGTTAATAATTCCTGAAATTTGGTTTTTAAATATGTTATGCGTTTTCCAAATTGTTTACTTAGGTATATATATGGGCTGATATATATATATCAGCCTTTGCCTAACGGTTGGTACTCCAGTCTGGTGATCTTGTTTACTTAGATATTATCTTTCACCTTATTAAACGGTAATGATTTGTAAAATTATTTTGGAAGAATTGGAAAGTGTTACATAATCTATACTTGACGCATGATTTTTTGTTCTTGTTGACTTTGAAATCTTTAAGTGGCCACTATTTTCAAGCAAGAAGTGGGATTAAGCAGGAAAACTCAGATGAGACCTTGTATACCTGCTCAGTCACATCCAAATCGGTTCATAAATACAATTGTTATTGCATGACAAAAAATATCAGATATTTAAGTATTGCGCGGCAGCGCAATACTTATTTATTTCCAGTGTGACATGTTAATGTTAATTTAACACAGCAAATCCCATTGAACGAGTTAATTTACTAGAGTTTTTCCACTTTTTGTACGCGTTGCCACAAAATTTTAACTGTGTGCTAATTCTAATAAAATTTCAAATTTGAAATAGTGAAATTGTTTGGCTGACGTCAGGATCAAAACGGATGATTAAATGCCATTGAATATAGGTTGATTATAATCCAGGAATTAACATAGGCTATGTTTTATTTACGTTATTCAAATATTTTTCTTAATAATTCAAAATTTCATAATTTTCATTGGGAATCAATGGACGTTTTCCCTATAAAATTTAACTATGTTTCTTTATTGTTGCCAACAATTCGAAAACCGTAATAATAATTTGACCACAGCAATAAATTTTCAATTGAAAGTGTCGTGTTTGCGTGAGTATGAATACATCTAATAATGGAAACTGAAATCGGACACGATGCACATACTTTACTATAACAACACAAACATTTATATACACAAAAAGTATAACATTTTCAATCTATGCTCAATCGGCATACAGCTACTCATAGCCATCTTAAACACAACAACTAGTATTCCACACTCTTGTTCACAGTATCTTATAATATAGTTTATTCCGTCCATCGATAGAAACCATGGAGTCACTATTCAGACACCACAGAAAGATTTCCCCGTTCAAAATAAAAATGAATTAGATTTTTTAAGTTTAAAAAAATGGAACAACACGACGTCATACTCTAAATAAACGGACATTTTCAAATATTTTAAAAACACAAATTGCACAAATTGTGCTTATTAGTTGCTAAAATCAGTGTAAAAATTGTTTTAAACTCATAAAAGAGCTAAAATCCTACATGTTTCGGCTTCAAACTTAAAGCCATCATCGGGGAAGAGGAACAACACAAACGACTACTGATCTTTTAATTTTCGACACGAGAAGATTGAAATCAACAATATGGAAAAATTTAAATAAAATAAACGGCACTCTCTGTTGCCAAAGAGCGAAAAACAAAACAATGAATTAACAAGGGGTTAAAAATGTATCCCATAAACCAGGTATGCTGAAAGAAAAGTTATCATTACAAATACAATCTTTTCTAATTTTAATTTCCAATGATTCCCTAATGGCGGCTTTAAATGGGTTATTGAACCTATGGATAATTCTTGCTTTATCGAAATTAATTACAATATCATTATTTTTAGCGTAAAACCGGGAGAGTGCAGTGGATAACTTTCCAAATTTTATGTCGTTTTTATGCTCTTTTAATCTTTCCAAAAACTTTCTTTTAGTCATACCAATGTAAAATATTATACTATTATTATTTAAGCTAATGGGGATTTCATAAACACCTGCGAATTGATCAGGGGGGATAGGATCTAATTTATATGAAACTCAGTCAACCAATTTTCTGGGAGGGACAGCAATAAGATGGATATTGTATTTACGGAGGGCCCTTTTAATCCTTTCAAATATAATAGGTATATATTGGAATTTCCGATAGTTTGGTTTATTATTGCTAGGGACAGGATGCTGAATTAAATGGCCATTGAATTTTTCTATAATTTTCTGTACGTGATGAGCGGGGAAACCATGGTCAATGGCGATATCTCTGATACAATTAAGTTCATCTTGGATGAATTCACTTGAACAAACCAGAAAAGCACGCTTGATGAATGAATTGAAGGCAGCAATCTTATAAGTGAAAGTTGTAGAGGCATTAAATGGGATTATTGTGTTACTTCTCATCGGTTTACGATAGACTTTACGTTTTAGGTTGTTGTCATCTTTAATTAATTGAATATCCAGGAACGGCAGTGATGAATTTTCTTCTATTTCCAACGTAAACTTAATATTTTCATCTATTTCGTTTATTTTTGAGAGGAAAGGTAGGAGTTCCTGCTTTCCATGATTCCATGTGATAAAGATATCGTCCACGTATCTTAGCCAAACTTCTGGTGTTAAATTCAAACTTTTAAAAATAAATTCCTCCATCGGTCTAAGTTTAAATTCAGCCAACAGACCGGAAATAGGAGATCCCATAGGTGCTCCTTTATTTTGTCTGTAAAATTTCTTATTAAACATGAAAACGTTGTTATTAATGATAAGGTTAAGTCCTGCCTTTAGAGATGATTTTACGCTATCACTTAAATTATTTTGTTTATCAATTTCCAAATTAATATTTTGTGCAACTTCATTTGTATCAAAAGATGGGTAAAGAGACACAATATCTAAACTAGCTAGAATAGTTCCTTTAGAAATCTGCATATTTTCTATTTTATGGATAAAATCTTCTGTTGACTGTACAGTTTTGCTTGAACTTAGTAAAATTAATTTTAGGAATATAACGAAAGCTTTTTAAAAAAGCTTGCATTTATTCATAAAATGTACTTCGTTAATATGACCATCAGATTTGCTTGTTGGTAGAGAAAAATAGGAACATCGATCCTTTTAAAGAAGTATATTTTTATTTCATACCAAACTTCTCTTTTGATAAAATTGAATGTAAATTTCCGTAAAATTAATTAATTGCACGGGATTAACAGTTATTTTCTTGTACGAAGATTTTTAAAAATGAGATATTACTTTTTAAACAATTTTTAAATATTATGCAATTTTTTCGGTATCGAGATCGGACGGGCTCGTGCTCTAAAGATGCAAAATGTTTCGGGCTCGGATTTAAAATTGTGGGGCTCCGGTAGGCCCGGCCTCCGAAAAGAGATCTCTAATACACACACAAGATTTGCTCGTATTATAATACATGATTTGGTTACGCTATTTCCACCAGTGACGCTATACATGCAAGAATAAATTTTATTGTATCAGTATTACCTAATTCTAACTTGAAGCATGGTAGGCATATGAAAAAAACATAAGAAAAATTGATTTTAAAGTTTTAGTTAGGCAATGTTCCACCATGGGCGCTACCAGTGTAAAAAATCATGCGAAAATGTTTATTGAACATAATTTTGATCATGGCATTATTCAAATAATTTATACAAACCCCTAAAAAATAAAGTTAAAAAAAATAGTTATCCTATTTCTCGCCAGGCGACTCTATAAACACAAAAGAAAATTGTGTTGAATCTGTGGCAACTACTTTTAATTTCAATATAGCTATTATACAATGAAACAGTAAAACAATCAATTTTACTTAAATTTGGTTACCTTATTTCCCCCCAGGGGGCGCTATAAACGAAAAAGTAAATTGTGTTGAACCAGTACAATCTATTTCATAATAACCATCTACGCCATTAATATATAATAAGACGTCAACTTTCTCCCTAGCGAAATCTCCTATAAACTATTTGAAACATGATATTAAAGCAACTTTAAAACATTTCATTTAGTTGAAATGAAATCTAAATAAATCTTCAACTTTTTAAATTATTTGAACTTCTCATGTTTCTTGTCTGTTAGAATTTGCTACAATACAAATTTTGCATAATGCATGTAAAACTGAAAAAAAAGTTGAAGATTTATTTAGATTTCATTTCAACTAAATGAAATGTTTTAAAGTTGCTTTAATATCATATTTCAAATTTAAATTTACTTGTTTAAGATTAAATAGACTGAGCAAGATTTAATATAAAAATGCAACATTATTGTAGCATTGACTAAATAAAATAATTTTAATATCTGTCCCTTCTCGGGCTTAACAATATAGAAATAAATTTATTTTTTTAATTTGCTTTGCAATTTCCTGTTTTTTTAATATAGATATATAGATATATAGATGTCGTATTATTATGATGTATCCTATCAGACTTTTTTATCGTATCACTAATTGTAAGCATATACTCAAATTTAGATGCCGTAACAACTAAATATTAACTAAATATTACTTTTGTTGCCAAATTCAGCAGTATTTTGGCAAGTATCTCCAAACTTGGTGAGACTTTGACGCTAGTGGATATGACTATGTAGTTTTAAACGTATGAGAGTTGTCATAATGATTACAACAATGAAAGAAAATTTTCGAGAAACCGCGCTCAATGAAAGTCATAAATTAAACACATTTATGAAGGAATCCCTTATTTTTAATCTGTTGTCTTTTTTTTCAAAATGTCAGCCACCCTAACTGCTATATGTCAGCAATTTTTTCAAATAGAGGCGAAACAAAAAATTCTCCCGAATCCTTGTATCGAGGTCGAATATTTAAGGGAAAACACTTTTTGGATTTAATTTTTTTTATCTTTTTGAATTTGAAATCTTTAAGTGGCCACTATTTTCAAACGAGAAGTACGATTAAGCAGGCCAACGAACTCGGTCAAGACCTTGGCAAGTCCTGTACACATGCTCAGTCACATCGATATCGGTTCATAAATACGAGTGTTATCGCGGGACAAAAAAATATCAGATATATAGATATATAGATGTCATATTATTATGATGTATCCTATCAGACTTTCTTATCGTATCACCAATTGTAGACATATACTCAAATTTAGATGCCGTAACAACTAAATATTACCACAAAGATGGACTAAGATGTATGAGTTATGTGAATACGATCTTAAGAATGAAATAATCGCGAAGTCAACACAGCAGATAGAATTTTCCACAAGCCGATAAAAACTTTAAATCGTTCTTAATAGGTATTTGGAAGTCGTTTAAATAATAGTTCCGATTAGAGGAAAAGAGAATAAAATTTCACCCAATAAAAAACAAGGCAGATTATAGACGAATAGTTTATTCGAAAGAAAACCTACTCGCAGTTGGTTACACTACATGACAAGGGCTACTCAAACGAAAATTGTGAGCTGAATTGTCCAGTCATGGCATTACTTTAAGGGGTCTCCGGAGTCTTACTTTTCCTCCGAAGATGCAAGTTTGCATCATGTCACATTTTATTTTATATCTGATTTCATATAACACACAATAAAATGAAATTTTTACCACTAATAGGTCAATATCTGCTTGATTTAACATAATTATTTCAATGTTGTACAATTCATATCTAATTATTTTAAAAAAAGTTTAAATTAAAAAAAAAAAAAGTAAAAAAACTTTTTTGCCTGGTATCCACTGCGCGCAAGGTTGTAGAAAAATATTGCTTAAAAAATAACAAACAAAACTGATAATAATGTAAAATGTATATATCTTGAACTTATACTTCAATTGCAAGCAATTAAAAATTAAATTTATTTTAAAATTGGCATTTTTTCAACAAAAAAATTAATTTTTAAAACATTTTACAGTTTAAATTTAAATTTATGAAAAATTAAATTTTTAATTTCTTGAAATTGAAGTATAAATTGAAGATACATCAATTTTACATCATTATCAATTTTGTTTGTTATTTTTTAAGCAATATTTTTTCTACAACTTTGCGCGCAGTAGATACCAGGCGAATTTTTTTTTTACTTTTTTTAAAACTTTTAACTATTTTAAATAATTAAATATGAATTGTACAGCATTGAAATAATTATGTTAAATCAAGCTGATATTGACCTATTAGTGGTAAAAAATTTTTTTTTACTTTTTCTAAAAATTTTAACTATTTTAAATAATTAAATATGAATTGTACAGCATTGAAATAATTATGTTAAATCAAGCGGATATTGACCTATTAGTGGTAAAAATTTCATTTTATTGTGTGTTATATAAAATCAAAAATAAAATGAAATGTGACATGATGCAAACTTACATCTTCGGAGGAAAAGTAAGACTCCTGAGACCCCTTAAGGGAGAACATCATGTTGAAGGTTAAAAAAATTTAGACGCAACGTCCGAATGTAATCGACATTGCATTCGACTTCATCTACTGAAATGCTGTACACTTTCATCCCTTTTCCTGATAAGGCTTTTTATTCATTGCATTAACCGTGCAATGCCATTTAAATGCAATACCTATGATACAAAATCATATATTTTTAAATTTAAATTCATTCTAAATTACATATTCTCTTTATTTCAAATTTAAGTACCCCATTTTACATTAATAAAAGGTTATAAATTATTTCTTTTCTGAATCAAAAAACCTTCAATCTAAGTTGTTAGAAGTTGTTAGTAATTTTCTAGTTAATAATTTACTGTCATATTTAAACTGTAACGGCCTAAATCTATTTCCTCTAAATTAGGCAATCTTCAACTTTGATTATTATATTATTTTTGCTAATATTTAAGCATAATAAAAAAAGAAATAACTCTTTCAAATATTTATTTAATGACTTTATAACCTTTTTATTTCCTCTCTAAATGTATAATGGTCATATTTATTTATCTGATGCAATGATTAATTACTTTTGCAAGCTCTCACAGATGTAAATATACAATAAATATGTCAGTATGCAATCAATTGTAATATTTTAAAGACCTTTTCCTTAAACATGTAATTATAACCTTATATATATTTGAGTAGATATTTGGGATTACCGCAATCATTTTCATTCAAGGACGCGATTAATCGTGCCAAATAGCACTGCTGCAGAAATCCGAATTATTCTATTCACTTAAATACAACGTATTTTTTTACGTTGGCGATTTTTTTAATCTTACCATGATTTGATAAAAATAAGTCTTGGCGTTAAAATGAAGGTATTCTTGAATGCCTAAGAGGGACTGCTCAGATTGGGAAACAGATCTGTAGAGCATAGATGTCCCTCCCGGTCCCTTTATTAAGGTCTTAAAAAAATACATATTTCAGCTGGAGCTGAACCCGCCAGAAAACGCAACAGGGGGCGGGGTGGAAATAGATATGTTATTGTTCTACTCACTTGGTTAGCAACTGTTCTGCTGCTAAGACATATCTATGGAGTCATCCCATGCCCTACTTTTCGTTTAACTTTATGCCTGATTTATAGAAAATAATAAAAACTAGATGGAACCCGTCAAAACGTGACGGAAAAAATACTATAACAATATCAGTAAAATAAGCTTCTTTATTATTTAAGTAGGGCTTCGTATGAAACAGTCTTTCAAATATTTTATTTTTAAAAATCCCCCCCCCCCAGTGAAATGCTATTTCCGATGCAAACTCCAAATGAACACTCCGTAAACAAATGTGTAATGCAAATCAGTTTGACATTACCACCATATTCCCCACGACAAAAAAAAAAAAAAAAAAAAAAAAAAAAAAAAAAAAAGCTCATGGACCTATAAAGTATCATACAAATTTCCTACTTTCATCTCATATTCAGTAAATAAAAGAACATAGTATAAGCACCCTTCCCCCCCCCTGTGATAATGCAATCGAATGAGCTCCTATGCGCATATGTATTGCATCTGCTCAAAGGCACCGTTGAAATTCGACGTTAAAAAAAGTTTTAAAATGTTTAAATTAAAAGTTTTAAAATGTCCTCTTTAATCATTGTTCGTTTCAAATCCATATCTTCTAAAACGCATCCATTGTTTTAAGCTAATCAATTTTTATGTATAAATGAAGAATTTTTGTTAAAAATAATAAATTAATATGCAGATGAGGAAGAATTTTAATGTTTTCAATTGTAATTTATTTGTATGGTTTCTTCTATCCCTTTACATAATCAGGATGATTATTCCTTTTCCATCACAGTCTCTTATACAGTTAAATATCCAATGGATCTTTAAAAAAATAATAAATAACAGTTCCTAGCATATTCTGATTCAACATATACATCAACGAATTCAACATATCAATTTTATGTTAATGATAAACTAAAAATAGTTTTTTTTCTTTTGACAGATTTTATATTAGCGCCAAAATACTCTATCTTATGGATAATCTGATCGTATGATTTATCAGGTTTTTATTATTATTATTATTTTTCACTTTTCATGAAGGTTAGGGATACCTATTTTCAATTGTTGCAACTTTCCAAGGGGCTATTTTACATTATTAAAACAAAAGGATGGTCATTGTTGAGATAGAATTGAAAAATATTTCATGCTTGAAAATTTTTTAAAAAGTCGTTAAATTAAGCGGCAGATTTCAAATAAATTTCAATCGAAAGCTAATTTTTTTTTCTAATTGAGGATGTAAGAATTGAAATTGTAAAATGTAGTAAAAAAATTAAATTTTTAGTATTTAGAACTGATGAAAGCGCGATGAAAGCTAAAGCGATAGTGCCGTTTGTTTTCACAACCGTTACACATTTCTAAATATTGCCATTGTGTTTTGGTTGGCGTCCAAAAGTAGACTACCATTTTTTGACATCGAAAGAAAAATTCACAGTGAAAGAAATAAGACTTTGCCGCTAATAAGGAACTGTTAAATGAACTTATAACAAACATACCAAAATAATTCCTATAAAATATTAGCCTTACATTGTTTATTCTAGCTAAAAATACAATCATTATTTCCGATTTATTATTATTATTATTATTATTAACACTATTTTTAATAATTTTAATTTTCCTGAAATTCTTTACTTTTGTGAATTTTTTTATTAAAAAAGGAAATCTTAATAATTTAAATCCTATAATTCCTATAACTAAATCCTATAATTTAAAAAAAGTAATTGTTAACATGTAATCAAGGTATGCAATCAAGATGAAGCAACCAATAAAGGCTCCAGTTCTAATCTTTAAAATTAAAAATTGAAATATCAGTTAATATTACGCCATGTTGACACAATCATATAAATTTTTCTTTTTAGTTTTATCAATGTTAAAATGCATTTCAAGCTAAGCATAACGTCATTTTCACCGGTACAAACTTTTCACACGTACATTTATGCTTAAGCACCATGCATACAAATAAAAATATATTTTGCATTTAATTGTAATGAAAAAAATGGCATCAACAAAGTTATAATGCTTAATGATAAAATGAACCCAATGGACAATATTTCCGTGACGTCACAGTAAATATGAATTTTCATTTGCTTATAAAACACACGGATAAATATTTTTACCGAAATACTTAAACATTTTAACTATATTTTAACTTACCAATTTAAAAATTCGGCATAAAATTTACGTGCTTTTAATATTTAATATTTATTTTTTTATGCTCGCAATCATTGAGTTCAGAAAATAAACTCTGTACGTCACAACAGTGGGCGTTAATCCGATTGCCGACTTTATGAGGTCATAAGCAGAAGTAAAATTTTAATTTAAGATTACGGCTAATTAATTAAATTTTCGAACAAACGAATGTACGATAACAAATCTGTGACCAAATATCTTTCATTTAAAAAAAAGAATGATGTAATTTGATGTAGTAGTTTGTTCTCACGGATTGTCGAAACAAAACGCTTAGCGTTTTAAATATATAGATGTTGCAACGAATTTTTCCTCTGTAATTATTGAAGTTTCATCACGTAATATCAGTTTTACAGAAAACGATCCTTATGTTTGCTCTGAAAAAGCGCAATGTACCTAATTTAAAATCTTATCACAACAGGCCTTAAATAAGTAATTCCATACTCAAGATTCTACATTATAATACCACTGAATTTCATACAAACGAAGGTGCAGCATATATAGCTATGTGATAGCTAACATATCCTTTGTAGAGTGAATAATCTTGAAATTAATCACGATCCTAGTTTAAAAAAATTTCTTTTTATGGTGCACACTACCACCTTTAAAAGTCTGTATAATATTTTTTGAAGCAATATGCATATGACATCTCTTTCGCTACATGAAAAAGCTACGATAAAAGAAGTTTTTTCACCTAATTGCCTAAACAATATCTTCTGTTTGTAAATAACACAACCAGTAAAATCCCTTAAATAACATTAAACATTTTCTCATGATGCCATTTAATAAACTTAACTTCTATCAAATACATTTAAAGGAAGCGAAATTTTATTTCTAAAGCATATCTATTTATTAAACCGCATTTTTGTCATAGTAAAATTGACTGAATTAAGTTTTGAGTTTCATTCAAATGATGTGAATGTGCTTTTATAAGAAAAAACATTTTGAATAGCTTATTTATGTTTCAAAGACATATTTTTAAAGCCATTTAGAATCAATTCAAAGAGTTTTCAAGATTTTACCCATTTACTTATGCTGTTTATTCCCACAAATAGTATACTGAACTGTAAGCTTTAAAAGAGTAAAATAATGACTTCCTCTTTGGCTATTTATGTTGAAATCTTTTGAAGTGAAGCAACTTAATTCAACATAAATCCTTTCAGACATTTAAATTATGTATCAAAAGACAGGAACAGTTTATATCTATATTTCAATTAATATCCACTTGTTAATCACAAAAAATGCATTAAAATATTTATAGTTATATATATATATATATATATATGTACTACCTTTTGCCCGCGGCTCCGCTCACTAGAATGTAAGTTTTGAAATTCGAAATACTAATTTATATATATATTTTTTTACATTTTTTGCATAAATTATCTAATTGATATTCCAACTCCCATCAAAATACGTTCAGTGGAACTTTTATTAAAAATTTCTCACAATCGGGTTCACGTAATTATAGAACTTAAGCGTTCGGAATGAAATTATTCGGGATGGCTAAGTTATAGCAATTTCTTCCATAGCTCTATTACTAAGCTACACTCTAAAAAATGAGCAATGTTTCTTATTTTATGAAAATATATTATAACCACGAACGAAAATATAATATAATCTTCTGACTTATCTGAAATTCCGAATAGCGTGTTCCATTGTCTTTTGAATCCCCAGAAAACAATACATTTCCAAAATTTAAATAATTATTTATAAAAACAAAGTATTTCTCGCTGCCCGTATTTTTCAGAAACGTTTCCGAAAGGTTTTTATAGCGTATTAATTAGTGTCCTCAGCCTGGAATATCTGTTTTTTGAATATCATCCATTCTCAAGTAAACGTTTTCAGCCGCATACACTGTAAAAAACTACTAAGAATTTTCTAGGAAACTGGGATGCCTAGAACTTTTCATGTAACTGCAACAAAAAAAATTCATGTAAAATTACTAAAGTTGTTCTAGTAACTGTTACTAAATAATGTTCAGTAAACTTACTAACGATTGTTTAGGAAGTTTACTATAGAATTTTTTGTAAATTTACTAAGGATTATTTAGTAAACTTACTAACGATTTTTTAGTTAGTTTACTAAAGAATTTTTTGTAAATTTACTAAGGATTATTTAGTAAACTTACTAACGATTTTTTAGGGAGTTTCCTAAAGAATTTTTAGTAAATTTACTAAGGATTATTTAGTAAACTTACTAACGATTTTTTAGGGAGTTTCCTAAAGAATTTTTAGTAAATTTACTAAGGATTATTTAGTAAACGTAATAACGATTTTTAAGGAGTTTCCTAAAGAATTTTTAGTAAATTTACTAAGGTTTATTTAGTAAACGTACTGACGTTTTTTCAGGGAGTTTCCTGAAGAATTTTTAGTAAATTTACTAAGGATTATTTAGTACACTTACAAAAGATTTTTTTGTACATTTACTAAGAATTGTTTTGTAAACTTGTGAGGGACTTTATAGTACATTTGCTACGATTTATTTAGTATTGTACTTAAGGGGGGAGTTCAGGTTGAGCAGCCGGAAAATGTCATTAATTTGATTACTAAAAGCTCTGTAGTTTCAAAACCAATTAATGAAATACAATTTTTTTTCTATACTTTCATAAAATAGTAATGGTTTTCAAAAACATTCAAATATCTATATAGTTAATTATATGCAATATTAATTAGTTAAATTTTAATGACAAAATTAACGTTTTTAAAATATGAATTTTCAAATATGCATTTTGCGCACAAGATTAAAAAAATTCTACTGCAGATATATATTTAATAATGCATTTATATTTACTCATACTACTATATTTTACACTGAACCTAAATTTAAAAGTACATTCAAATTCATTTGCATAATTAATGGCTTTAAAAATCATTTTTAGTAAATTTAGTAAAAAAAAAAAAATGCGCTTATTTATTCAATAAAAAATTTTCTATGACAAAACTCAGGCTAAATTGAGGTTCAGTGTAAAATATAGTAATATAAGTAAATATAAATGCAATATTAAATATGTATCTGCAGTAGAATTTTTTAAATCTTGCACGCAAAATGCATATCTGAAAATTCATATTTTTAAAACATTAATTTTGTCATTAAAATTTAACTAATTAATATTGCTAAATATATATACATTTGAATGTTTTTTTAAAAAACATTAGTATTTTATGAAAGTATAGAAAAAATTGTTGTATTTCATTAATTGGTTTTGAAACTACAGAACTTTTAATAATGGTCAAATTATTGTCATTTTCCAGCTGCTCAATCTGAACTCCCCCCCCCCTTAAGTACAATACTAAATAAATCGTAGTAAATGTACTATAAAGTCCCCCCCAAATTTACAAAACAATTCTTAGTAAATGTACAAAAAAATCTTTTGTAAGTGTATCCCCCCCCCCCTTAAAACATTTAATGTACTTTAGCAAAAAAGTTTTTGGTAATTTTATTAAAGTAATGTCAGAAAAATTACCAGTGATTTTGTAGTAATTGTATCTGAAACAGTTTTTGTATTCTCGCCAGAAAGTTCTTTGCCACTTTAGAAGAATTATTATTGTCAATTTGCTAATAATTTTTTAGTATTGTATCGAAAATATTTTATTTACACTCACCAAAATGTATTTGTAACTGTACAAAATTTTTGCAGTAGTTTACTAATGGCTTTTCAATATTATGCAGAAAAAAATTTACGTAAATATTTTTGTATATTGGAGTTGTTGTTATGGTATTCTTTTAATATGAAATCGAATTTTTACAGTTTTAAATATCTAGAATGGAGTTTTCCTCACATATATCAAAATACTTCGATGCAAAATAAGCAATAAGTCCTAACGTGTTTCAATATTACCACAGCAATCGCCATAAGTCTTTGTATGTTATGGATAAGAAAATTGACTTAAATTTCACTATAGATATTTAAATATGTAGAAATTCAATTCGATATTAAATGAGCAGAAGCTGATTTTATGATTTTTAGGTAAACTAAAAAAATATTTTAATACAGCAATATAAATAAAATATCCTTACTGAGTTTATGAATAAAACAACTGGTGATATGTGCCCTGTGAAAAAATGCATATGGCCCATAAAATTAGAAATTAGCTTAATATGTTAAAAAGTATAATTCCCCGTAAAATTAGAAATCTGTTTAATATGTTAAAAAAGTACGATTGCCCGTAAATTTTAAACTGGTGTCTTCAGGCAATATTACTTTTATGGGTTCATTCTGTGAGGAAGAAAAAGGGGATAATTGCAGTGTTATCATATGGGAAGGGAAGGATTTTTTTTTTTCTGATTGCTACCACCATTTTCAAATAGCAATATTTGACGCATTTGATCTGTCATTATTATATATTATTTCTACTATCATTTATCTGGCAAATATTACTGTTTGGAAACGCAGTAGCATTTTAAATTAAAAAAACTGCCTAACTGGCAATCATAATATTAAATGTGCTTATCCTTACAAAATTATTTAATATTTTATTGACCAGCAATCTCAAATAAAATATATATTTTTTAATAATGCTTTTATGTAACCATTATATTTTAAAAATAATCTTCACTTTATTTAGTTGCAGATTTCTGCAAATAAATATGGTGATTTTTTTTTCAAAGTGTTTTGTAACAAAATATACATACATACATACATGTTGCAGCTATGAAAACATAGGTATACTCACCACTAAATGTAACAACAATCCTTTTGACTATGAATGATGCTCTGTAAAACTTGCCCCTTTTTTCCATTAATAAAGTATGTTTATGTAACACTTAACATTTTGGTCAAAATATTAGCCAGACTTGCTTTTTTCACATTAATAAAGTATGTTTATGTAACATTTAACATTTTGGTCAAAATGTTTACTAGTCCTTATTCAGTTTTCACCTAAATTTGTAAACTCAGAAAATATAAATTTCTGATGCTGAAAAAATCTAGGATAGTGTGATTTCATAAAATCTGTTCAAAAATAAAATAAACAGTCAAATATCAGTGATAATAGAATTTGATTAAAAGAAGAAAAAGGAAATTAGAAAAAAAGAAAAAGGAATATTTGAATCTTAATATACATTTATTAAACATATTTTTACAAACAATATTTATTTTTATATACATATTTAGTAAAATTATTGAATATATATAAACATGTACAATTTGTATTAGTATCAATCAGGTTCTGAATCCTTAGTTTGCACATCTGTTTCTTGTGGGGAGGGGCTTTGATCTTTTGTATTACCTATAACCAAGTATTCCCTATTAAAAAACACATATTACATAAATATTTTAAATATTATAAAAAAAAATAAACACACAAACTGAGTAATAAAAAAAAAATATATTTATTTGTAATTCTCACTGAGAGTAACCCCTTTTAACTGATAAAATTAATTTTGACTCTCCTCCTGCATGCCTGTCAACGTCTATTACCAAAAAAAGCAGGAGATTTACAAAATAAAACAGAAGATTTTATGAGACACTATTTTATGATATAAAAATTAAAATTACTAAGTAAATTGAAAAAATTTTTTTTTTATCTAAATCATTACCTATATAAAATGAAAACAGAGCAAGAACTATTTAAATCTGAATATATATATATATTTCTTCACAACCAGATTTTTTTTTTTTGGGGGGGGGGAGGGGTAGGACAATACCTGCCAACTTTATGAAACAGCAGAGTTCCAAAATAAATCCATAAAATTTTCTGAGGCATTGTTTTGTAACATAAAAATTAAAGTACTAACAAGGATCGTGCATAGCAATTTTGCACAGATGATTTTAAAGTATGTTGTAGGGGTCATACACCTAACTACTTTTTTGAAAGGATTTTTTTAAATTGGTCTTAGTTTTGGAGAATTGGGGAGTTAAAACTCAGCATACGTTTAAAATACTCATTTGTTTAAATTTCTGGAAGTGGACTTAGCCCTTGCCGCACTCGTCGGCCTAACCGGGTAACTATTGGCGGGGCGAAATGGGGGGGGGGGCAACTGGAGATACATAATATGATTAAGCTGTCACAGACCTTTTCAACGATATATGGCATGAGGAGTGTTAATAAATTTAGAAAATGGCCACCCTTGGGGGGCAAAAGTGGGGGGAGGGACACCGGATATGCATATTATGATTAATCTGACACAGACATTTTCAACGATATATGACATGAGGAGTTTCAACAAAATTTTAAAAAGTGCTCCCCTTGGGGGGGGGGGGGAAATGGAGGAGAGGGACTCCGGAGATGCATAATATGATTACGTTGTCACAGACCTTTTCAACGATATATGACATGAAGGGTGTCAACAAAATTTAGAAAAGTACCTCTTGGGGGGAGGGTAAAGTGGTGGGGGGTGGGACACTGGCTATACATAATACGAATAAGCGGTCATAGACCTTTCCAACGATATATGACATGAGGGGTGTCAACAAAATTTAGAAAAGTGCCTCTTGGGGGGCAAAGTGTGGGGGGGGGGACATTGGCTATACATAATACGATTAAGCGGTCATAGACCTTTCCAACAATATATGACATGAGGGGTGTCAACAAAATTTAGAAAAGTGCCTCTTGGGGGGGGCAAAGGGGGGGGAGGGACACTGGTCATACATAATATGATTAAGTGGTCACAGACCTTTCCAACGATATACGACATGAGGGGTGTCAACAAAATTTAGAAAAGTGCCTCTTGGGGGGCAAAGTGGTGGGGGGGCACACTGGTCATACATAATACGATTAAGCGGTCATAGGCCTTTTCAACGATATATGACATGAGGGGTGTCAACAAAATTTAGAAAAGTGCCTCTTGGGGGGCAAAGTGGGGGGGGAGGGACACTTGTGATACATAATACGATTAAGTGCTCACAGACATTTCCAACGATATGATATTAGTAGTGTCAATAAAATTTAGAAAAGTGCCTCTTGGGGGGCAAAGTGGGGGGCAGGGACACTGGCGATACATAGTATGATTAAGCGGTCACAGACCTTTCTAACGATATATGACATGAGGGGTGTCAACAAAATTTAGAAAAGTGCCCCACTTGAGGGAGGAAAAGTGGAGAACGGGACACCGTAGATGCATAATATGATTAAATAAAATTTCTTCAATCAGGCATGTAAAAATCATGTGTTTTGTTCATCAATCACATAAAATTCACAAAATTTGTCAAACGGGCACATAAGAATCAAGAAAATAGTTCATCATGCATGTAAAAATCATTATTTTCAGCTATCGGCACACAAAAATCCTGAATTTCATCTATCAGTTGCATAAAAATCCTTAATTTCATCGGTCAGATGTAGGGAAAAAATGTTGTCAATCAGGCATGTAAAAATCATGTTTCGTTTATCAATCACATAAAATTCACAAAATTTGTCAAGCAGGCACATAAGAATCAAGAAAATAGTTCATCATGCATGTAAAAATCATTAATTTCATCTATCGGCATACAAAAATCATGCATTTCATGTATCGGTTGCATAAGAATCCTTAATTTCATCGGTTGGTTGCAGGAAAAAAAATCTCGTCAATCAGGCATGTAAAAATCATGTGTTTTGTTCACCAATCACATAAAATTCACAAAATTTGTCAAACAGGCACATAAGAATCAAGAAAGTAGTTCATCATGCATGTAAAAATCATTATTTTCAGCTATTGGCACACAAAAATCCTGAATTTCATCTATCAGTTGCATAAAAATCCTTAATTTCATCGGTCAGATGTAGGGAAAAAAAGGTTGTCAATCAGGCATGTAAAAATCATGTGTTTCGTTTATCAATCACATAAAATTCACAAAATTTGTCAAACAGGCACATAAGAATCAAGAAAATAGTTCATCATGCATGTAAAAATCATTAATTTCATCTATCGGCATACAAAAATCATGCATTTCATGTATCAGTTGCATAAGAATCCTTAATTTCATCGGTTGGTTGCAGGAAAAAAAATCTCTTCAATCAGGCATGTAAAAATCATGTGTTTTGTTCACTAATCACATAAAATTCACAAAATTTGTCAAACAGGCACATAAGAATCAAGAAAATAGTTCATCATGCATGTAAAAATCATTAATTTCATCTATCGGCATACAAAAATCATGCATTTCATGTATCGGTTGCATAAGAATCCTTAATTTCATCGGTTGGTTGCAGAAAAAAAATCTCGTCAATCAGGCATGTAAAAATCATGTGTTTTGTTCATCAACCACATAAAATTCACAATATTTGTCAAACGGCCACATAAGAATCAAGAAAATAGTTCATCATGCATGTAAAAATCATTCATTTCATCTATCGGCATACAAAAATCATGGATTTCATGTATCGGTTGCATAAGAGTCCTTAATTTCATCGGTCAGGTGCAATAAAAAAAATGTTGTCAATCAGGCATGTAAAAATCATGTGTTTCGTTTATCAATCACATAAAATTCACAAAATTTGTCAAACAGGCACATAAGAATCAAGAAAATAGTTCATCATGCATGTAAAAAACATTAATTTCATCTATCGGCATACAAAAATCATGCATTTCATGTATCAGTTGCATAAGAATCCTTAATTTCATCGGTTGGTTGCAGGAAAAAAAATCTCGTCAATCAGGCATGTAAAAATCATGTGTTTTGTTCTCCAATCACATAAAATTCACAAAATTTGTCAAACGGGCACATAAGAATCAAGAAAATAGTTCATCATGCATGTAAAAATCATTCATTTCATCTATCGGCATACAAAAATCATGGATTTCATGTATCGGTTGCATAAGAATCCTTAATTTCATCGGTCAGGTGCAATAAAAAAAATGTCGTCAATCAGGCATGTAAAAATCATGTGTTTCGTTTATCAATCACATAAAATTCACAAAATTTGTCAAACGGGCATATAAGAATAAAGAAAATAGTTGATCGTGCACATCATAACACAAACTATGTACATATATGCCTGCGAGTTATCGACACCATTGAAAATGAAGGACTTTTTCTAAGATTATTTTTCAAATGTAAAAATTTAAGAAGCATAGTACGTTCAGATTGCTTGCAACACTTAAAATAAGATCTAATTTATGCAAGAGACACTGCTTTATATAAAATTTAGGTATTTTGAACAATATTTTCAATTTTTACTTTCCGACATTTTTTGCTTTTTTACAATTTTTAATATGAAAACAAAAGTGAATTTTTATAAACATATTTAAATTTTGTTTCGGATGACAAATACAATTTTGGATAAACAATGATGTTTTGGACTTATACTGTGAGTAATAAACAGAAAATCAAGGAGCTTTTCAGAAGTTGCAAGTTGAAACTCGATAAAATCTCAATTTTCCCTTAAAAAAATTCATGTTTATTACTCATTAATGTAAGAAAAATATAACTTTTTTGCATTAAACTTCACCTGATTTACTACACGCAGTTAAAATATGATCTAGAATTTCACAAAACATGTAAACAAACTGTATTTCCATAACACAAACTATGTACATTTATATGCATGCGAGTTATCGACACCATTGGAAATGAAGGACTTTTTCTAAGATGTAAAAATTTAAGACAAATGTAAAAATTTAAGAAGCATAGTATGTTCAGATTGCTTGCAACACTTAAAATAAGATATAATTTATGCAAGAGACACTGCTTTATATAAAATTTAGGTATTTTGAACAATATTTTCAATTTTTACTTTTCGACATTTTTTGCATTTTTACAATTTTTAATATGAAAACAATGGGGAATTTTTATAAACATATTTAAATTTTGTTTCGGATGACAAATACAATTTTGGGTAAACAATGATGTTTTAGACTTATACTGTGAGTAATAAATAGAAAATCAAGGAGCTTTTCAGAAGTTGCAAGTTGAAACTCGATAAAATCTGAATTTTCCCTTAAAAAAAAAATTCATGTTTATTTCTCATTAATGTAAGAAAAATATAACTTTTTTGCATTAAACTTCACCTGATTTACTACAAGCAGTTAAAATATAATCTAGCAACATAAAAATTTCAGAAACATGTAAACAAACTGTAAATACGTAAATATGCATGCGAGTGATCAAACACCATTGAAAATGAAAACTGCATAAAATCAAGACTTTTTCTAAGATTGCTTCTTAATTTTTTAAAATTTAAAAAATAAAATATGTTCAGATTGCTTGCAACACTTTAAATAAGATATAATTTATGTTATGCAAGAGACACTGCTTTATATAAAATTAGGTGGGTCACATAATAATAAAGTTTGGGAACCGCTGACCCAGATTATGAGATTTATCTTATTTAACAAAATAAGATAGCTATACTTACATCTTGAAATGTCCACTTCCTGTCAATATTGCGATAGATATCTGATTCATTTCGGCAGGATTACAAACCCACTTCATAAAATAGAGGAGAAAAAAAATAAAAATTAGATATGATGAAAGTATAATTTTAATTAATAGTGTGTGTGTATATATATATATATATATATATATATACAACAAGGGTCGATCCAGACAAAATTTGGGGCCTATTTAGGGCCCCTTCACAAAAATCAATTTAATAAAATGGGCTCCTTCACAAAAATCAATTTAATAAAATGGGCACCTTCACAAAAATCAATTTGATAAAATGGGCCACTTCACAAAATTCTTTATAATAAAACAGGCCCCTTCACAAAATTCATTTTAACAGAAATAGGCCCTTTCACAAAATTCCTTTTCATAAAAACTTACTATTTATCATTTATTTATTATTTTATGACTTTTAAAATGTGTAATTTGTAAACAAACAAGTTCATCAGAGAGGAAAACTTCAGCAAAAATATTTTAAAAAGTTTTTCTTAATAAACGCTTGGTTCGAATTTGAGTAGCTGGATTTCGACTTTCATTACAAAATGTTATTTTTCACAAAATGGGCCCCATGAAAAAAACCTGTATCGACCCCTGCACAAGTAGACTTACAATTAGGATGTAGGTGTAAAATTGAAGTTTTTTTTTTAAAATTATTATATCATTCCATACACATTTTAATATGTAATTCAGTTTTATATGAATCAATTTATGTTTTCTCTAATTTATGTAGCTAAGATTTTTTGGTTATTAGGTATGGTTAAACATGAAAGAAAACTTTGTTATTTTACGACTTTTATGTGAATTATTAGTGTACATTTATAAGGCGTGTTTCACTAAATAATTCAAGAAAAAAATACATCATCATTACACATATTTAGTTATGCATTATTTATTATTTACTTGAACTTTACTTTTAATATTTTAAAATGTTTTTTAAATTTTCTTAATTTTTTTATTTTACTTTATTATAAACATTCATTATAATAATTTTGAGTGCATTTATAAATTCAAATTATTGTATAGAAAATGTAAACAAAACAGTGACCAGAAATCCGAAAAATTCTAAAATCTGCATAACCTCTGGTTTTAAGCTAGGAAGATTTAAGGGAGTCTATTCAATACTAATTAATAGTAACGTAACTGCAAATCAAGATAAAAAATCTTCCTTCCTTCGTCGTTTAGTTCCTACATAAAACATTAAAAATGGCAGACACGTAATCCAACGTAACATCGAAATAAAGACTAGTGATTTGATTGAATAAAAAATAATAGAAAGATTAACAAAATATAACGAAATTTAGCTAATAAAGAATAAATATTTACTTACTTCGTAACTCGAAGTCAAATCCAAGATGGATGCCATATAGACGCTACTTATGCACTCCTTGTCCTTACTGTCAGCAGCCATTACGTCCCCACAGAAAGCCTTCTCATTGGCTGATACGAGTTACAAAGATATTTCATGTAAGTATTTTAAAGCAATGGCTTACGTTGCACCTTGTTACAGATAAAATTTTAGTAAACATACAGATTTCTGTAGCTTTACAAAAACAATTTTTGTAGACTTACAGATTTTTTTTTACAGTGTACGTTTATTTATACATGAAAAAGTAAAGAAATAACCTTAATTTTAATGTTATTGTTAACGCTGTTAATTTTGCTTGTTTGTCTGTTAAACATATTTTTTGAGCATGAAAATGTTTGCTTGAGAATGGATAGCATTCGAAAAACAAGTATTCCAGACAGAGGACATTAATTAATACACTGTAAAAACCCTTCGGAAACGTTTCTGAAAAATACGGGCAGCGAAAAATACTTTGTTTCTATAAATAATTCTTTAAATTTTGGAAATGTATTGGTTTCTGGGGATTCAAAAGACAATGGAACACGCTATTCGGTATTTCGGATAACTCAGAAGAAGATATTATATTTTCGTTCGTGGTTATAGTATATTTTCATAAAATAAGAAACATTGATCATTTTTTACAGTGTACGTAGAACGATGTGTTATACACTCAAATATTTCTCCATTCATTAAAAGGCTACTCACGGGAAAACATCCTCTTGCTAATTTGAATCCTATGAGTGAGTTCTTTTAAAGTATCTCGTTTGCATTTCAATATTTTTAAACGATTTTTTTTTTTTTGCATTGGATAGCTGAGGTCGATTTCTATAATCGCCGTTTTTACTTACCCATAATCCGTACTATAGGGTAAGTCTTGTAATCGTTTTAAAAAATTTAAAGAATAGTTTTAAAAAATCGTTAAAAAAATTTCTTGACAGATTTACACGTTACAGACACTGGAGATTCCGAAAAACATATTTTTAGAAGAAAAAAAAATGCCGTCCGTCTGTGTGTCTGTAAACGCTCTATTTCCCGAACAAATTGAAATAGAAACTTGAAATTTGGTATGTACTTAGTATGTAATAATGCGAAGAAGGTTATTGCATTTCAGTAACCTTGATTATCCGGAACTATTTTTTTCGGACTCTCGAAATATTCGTTCTGATAAAAGGTATATAAACATTTTCGAAATTGTTTATTTTAAGGAGTGAATATAAAAGACAATTTTTTACTTTAAAAACAATAAATTTTACATAAAGAACGAAATTGAAAGGATAATTAGTTGCCGAGATATTTGTAATGCTATTTTCTACACTCTTCGATTTTTCATGACCCTGTTTTTCATCCAAATTTCAATTCAAAGATTTGAAAGATTGGTTCAAATGGAAATGAGACGCCTTATCCGACGCAGTAAACTCTTAGATAATATGATTATCATTTTTAGAGATTTGAGGATGTTTCTTTTACGCAATTCAGTAATAGAGCCTTTAAAATTTATGTCGAATTGTAATTCGACATAAAAATAATTAAGTTGATTCAAGTTAGACAATCAACTTAATTATTTTATTCGAATTGCAATGCATTTTATAAGTATTTTACACATGTTTTATTTTCATATTTTATATTATGCATGATACATTCCTGTCGAAAATTGGCACATTATAGACGATCGCTATTACTGTCGACTTGAACGTTCTTTCCACCAGACAATCGGAACATCTCAGTCCGAAACCACTAAAATTACCTGATAATCATATCGAGGTAGCCGCAGTCGAGATCGTTGAAATGTAGTCATGACACCCGGACAGGGCATCACTTCGAGTCGCTCACCGTGAAGACAAATCTCGAAGTATATCACATCGGAAATCGTAGTGTATTAGCAGTCGTAAAAATTGAGCAGAGGCAGTGAAATCCAGAAGAAATTTCCCAAAAACATTAAAAAGAAGACTTAATAACTTAATAGATGAGCAGTGGCTTTATTGTGATCACAGAGATGAAAGCAACTCCACCAACTTTCGCTTCATTAAAAACTGAACACATTTGAAGATCTTGAAGAATTAGCAGAGCTTGAAGAACATATTACCGATGCATTAGTGTAGACTCCCCAGTGACGGCAATTAGATGACAACCACTAATTCGTGTAAATTCTGTCTCCGAAGCCAGTGTAACCGTATAAATACTTCAAAATTTGGCCCAAAGGTACAAAACGCGCGAACAAGCTGGTCCACTCGCATCCATGTTCGGAGGGCGCTAGGGGATAAAGAAGGCGGAGCTTTCTCGCTAATGGATGAAAAAATGAGGCCACGAAGACGTGTCTCTGACGTATGATTAAAACTCTTTAACAGAAGCGGCAAATTAAAAAGGTAAAAAGGCCTTTGGGCGCGAAAACCGCTTGGAATCATGGGATGCCGAATGAATTAAACAGAAATAAAAATGGTATTGTAAAAGTTCCAAAGAATAAAAATTAAATGTCTCAAAACAAGAAATTAGGCAGAATCATGGGATGCCGAATGAATTAAATAGAAATAAAAATGGTATTAAAAAAGTTCCAAAGGATAAAAATTAAATGTCTCAAAAGAAGAAATTAGGCAGGTGCGTTTAGAGGCAGTGTTGCAATTTAAGAGAATAAGGTTTTAATAAATACGTGTAGCTTTTAACAGATTAAGATTTTTAGAATGATAAATAAAAGAATATTTTGATTAAGTTATGGAATAAAATACAAAATAGATTTAAGAGATATTTTAAAAAGAGAGGGAAAAAAGAATTGAAGAATTTGGAATAATTTAACTAAAGAAATAGGGCGAAAATTTTTTATTATTACATGCATATCCATGATGGGTAAGTATTACGGTGGCCCCCAAAGACTAGTTTACTTTTCGATTTTGCTTGCCGTTTTTTTTATTTTTATGAGGACACTTTCACTTTTGAAACTGGTTCCGAAAATGAATCCCTCTGAGATGATAGAATAGAATGATGCCAGGTATGAAGAGAGTGAATGGGAAAGTAAAGACGTATTATGGCGGTTCTTTATAAATTTGCATTAAGAATGTTGAAGTGGCAATTCTTATTTGTAAATATCTAATATGTATATAAATTCTTAATATAATATTTAGTCAAAATCGAAAGCTGACACGAGTATTAATTTGGTTGGTGTCAAGTTACTTTGGTGGATGAACTACATATACACAAGGCGATTTTTTAAGTACATTTCGCTTCACAATGATATACTATGAGGTATCTGACAGAGCCGCCTAGCGGGGTTTTTTTTTTTCGGAATTGGTGGTCCCATTTCCAACATTATAGGAGAAAGAACCAAAAGTTCAATAGAAAAATTGTAGAGCATATTTTTTATATTATGCAACAGCAAATTAGCGTAGTATAAATATAAGTAGAACAGCCTACTTATGTACTAGAGTGAAAGGAATACTTCTAAAAGTGAGTTGGAAACATCTTTACATTGTTCTTCTAAAATATTACTTACGTAAATACTTTATTTATATGTATTTGGGATGCATTTTTTCCTACTTGATAATATATGATTTTGATATAAATAACGCCATGGCGAATTCCTGACAAGGTTCCTATTTTCACTGATGAAATAGCATTTCAAAGGATTAAAAAAGTAGTGTATTTCCATCTAAATGTATGTAAGTGCTGCAAAGTTTCACTTTTTCGTGTCTCTTCCGTCGCTGACGTGCTTTCCTGGAGCTCCCATGAAAGGCTAAATAAATTAGGGACCAAGGCAAGTGGCACCCCGGATCATGGTAAATATGGACGTCTAAACCCTTTCTAAACATTTTGGTTCAAACCGCGTCCAAATCGGTCCAGTAGTTCTTATTTTATTAGCGTTTTAGTAAACGCTTCTTTGCCTTTGGCGATTAACATGGAGATCATGCCATTTTGGCAGCCATGTTTTGATCTCGTTACATGTTCTTTGATTATTTATTTTTATGTCTTCCCATGCTCATATCTTTATAAAAATGTTTTTAATCTTATTTATTTGTAAAAGCAGTTCTTCGTACACACTTACATCGGAGCATTTAGCCCGATTTGTTTATTTTGAATTTTAAAATTGTTCAGGTGTACACTATAGGGAAGCATCCTTTTCACATCTTCTTTAATGATTTATTATGCCTTCCCGTGCTCAAATCTCTTAATTTTTGATCTCAATCTTCATATTTTGTAATAGCAGAACTTTCTACACCCTTTAATTGGAACAATTAGCCTGTTTTATCGTAATGTGTTTTTTGTTTACATATGTTCAAGTGTACTAGAAATGGGTCGATCGCTAGTCCAGATACTATTCTATTCATGTACTTATTTATCACCCTTCCCGTCTTCAGACCTTCTTAAAATTTTTATATGTTATTATAAATAATATTATTACCATGCACAAAAATTTTCAAGAGAATCGATTATCATCTTGTATTTTTAATAAATTATTTTCTTCCTCCCGGAACATATTAGCTCCGGGTTGCCAACAGGTAGGCCACGCTACATTTATCTCCTGATATTTATATTAATTATCCTGTCCCAGGCTCTCTAATTGCTCATTTATCTTAATTTAATTATTAATAAAGGTCTGGTGCTGGTTATTGAGTGGTTTCTGTAAAAGTAAATGCCTTAAAATTGTATTCTAGTGGTTAGTGTATCATTCGTCCCGTTTTTTATCGTGACATTGTTTACTTTCTAATAGTGGTTTAAATCTTAATTAATTCTATTATTAACTATGTAAATTGTAATAATATGCTCATTTGACTTAATTTACTTAATTATTAAGGTCTGGAGAGGGTTTTTAAATGGTTTTTATAATGTAAATTGTCTCGAAAATGTATTCTGGTAGTTGGTGTTTCATATCGGAACCGTTATAATATGACAATATTTACTTTTTTTTTGTGTGTGTTCAATATCCTGATTAATCTATCATTATTAATTTAAATCTTAATTAAATATAGTGTCGGATATTTAGATTAAGTTTCGCTTTCATTTTGAGATATTTTAAAGTGTTAAATGGTTTAATATGCATTTTTAAAACTGTTCATTTTCTTATTCTTGACACGGTGATCGTAATGTAAAAAACGTATTGAAACGTAACTATCTCTTAGATTTGTGATATTAATCATATTAATTAAAATATTATATTTTAACTGTTGTTTGATTCAAGTATAAAATTAACTGTGGATTCTAAATCCGCTTTTGTTTTTAGAATTGATGAATTATTAACTGAAATATAAGCGTTTTATATGTCAATATTCTATGATTTTTTCTAAATATTTCAAGATTGATGCCGTTTTTGGTTATGGTTCTGTTTTGCGGTGGAGTTTAGTTGAGTTGCCCTCTTTCGGCTCCTGCTGTTAATTGTTAGGGACAGGATACCTTTAAATATCAGTCCATAGCATAAAATATAGGAAGTTTAATAATTTTTATCTGAAAACCCATGGAGCTCTCAATTGTTTTTCTTGTGCCCAGTAAGTTGAAGATATGCATCCTGGGTAAATTATAAAATACAAAATAAAGATTTTTCCATTGGAATTATGGGTAAAAATTTTTCAATCCTCATGGCTATTAGTGTAACTTGTTGCCTACAATAAACAAATGGTGTAAGGCATTGTGGGCGTCCAGTTTTGAGATTTGTTAAACAATAGTTAATTATTCAATCGCATAGTATTTTGGGTTGCTTATGGGGATTGCGTGGTGCATTATGGGTATAGTTATGCTGGGCCATGGATGCTAGGCTGACATTCAGCATTATTCTCTTGGCGCATGGAATTATGGGGCTTTTCCGTATATTGTAGATTTATACATCAATAGCTTTCCTTTTACACTCACTTAAATACTCATTGAGCTGGTCTAATGGGTCGTCCCTTTTAATATCTTAAAATATATATATATATATATATATATATATATATATATATATATATATATATATATATATAGTTTAGCTTTTACCACTTTCTTTCAATTATCTCTTAATATTAACTATGCTACCGTCCTTTTTACCTTAATTGATGCTTTTTCAGTACAGTATTCTATACTTTACCCTAGTTGGGCCTTTATATTGCTATTTACTATTAAACATTATCTTTTACAGATTTGGTTTCGAACCAACGTACTCCGTCCGTTTCGACTTTAAAATAATTCTTTATTTTGCTCAGATTGGCCTGTTTTCCCTATTAGTAGGGTATTGGGGCCGCTGAGTCCGTTTTTGGGGTTTATTTTAATGCTAAACTTTTTAGGGGAGGCTGTAGTCCCCCTTTAAGGTATAAAATAAAACCTTGTCTAAACCCTGCCTTCCGACCACTCAATTTGAAGGTCTGACTTAGAGCTCTTCATATCTGATATTTTCTTAGCCCTTAATTTATGTGGGTAGCTTCCGGAAGCATTTTTAACTTTTTCAAAATTTTTAACTCCTATAAAACCCCATCTTCCGACCACTCAAATTAAAGGTCTCGCTGAGACCTATTCATTCATATACATTAAAATGCTTTTCCTCTTACAGGGCGGCCCCTGGACCCTTAAATCAGGGCCATTACCCCATTATCCCCTAATATTTAATCTCATTATCATTTTTCTCACCTTGTATCAATGGCCATTGGTTAGTCATTTCATCTTCTTGTATCACACTTAACTTTTTCTGATCAGGGTCGGCCCTGGCCCCTATATAAGGGGCATCTTTCATAGATTTTTAAAATCATGTCATGTCACATATCCCCGGATAGCTCCTCTATTACAGTCTTTAAATCTTTCAATTATTCAACCAAATACTACTTACAGCTCGTAGCGCCCTCTATTACTTTGGAATAGTTATCTCATTACTATACTCCCATAGCTCAAGTGCAGCATGGATCTCTTGATGTAGCTCCCATATGGGTAAGTTTGGTGATCCTTCCCTCCTACTGTTGCGGGAGCCGAACTTTGCACTCAGCTCAACCATATTATTATTTTTCTACAGCATCTGCATCCGTCCCAATTAACTCTTAATTGGTGAATTACTAACCTAATTCTCAATTAATACATTTTTAATTAATTGCAGTGTTCATATGGAAAATTGTTGTGGGAAAAAAAAAATTCTTTTTTTTCATCATTAATTTTTTGTTGGTCTATAATCAAGGGTATTATTTTCTTAAGGACTGTAATTGTTTAAAACTAGTCTTCATTTTATCTGTTCTAGAGTATTCAGACAAAATATCTAGCCAAAGTTAGTAAATAAAATCTGGTTTACAAATGAAATGTTGCTATATATTCATGTATATATTTGCACCTGGTGTTAATTAACTTTTTATAATAATTTTATGTCTAATTCACTATTAATAACAACCTCCAACAATTGCTATCTGAATATATCATGTTATAACTGTATTATACCATTCATTATAATAAATTTTGCGATCACCCATTTTTGAGCACGGGATCCCTTACCGATTTGGACGTAGTGTGTTTTTTTTTTTTTTTAGGCTTTTTCTATTTTATTTTCTAAATTATTTTCTTCTATTTTGGCGAGTCTATTAATTTCAATTCCATTTTTCTTTACCATGTATGGGGAGCTAATGAGCCTGATCCAGTAATTAATTGAAATATAATATAACTCATATATACTGTTGACTAAAAATCATAAATAACAATAACAGATAAGTAAAATGGAAGAGAGTGATAAAGTTAGTGAAAATGAGGGTAATGCATCTCATGAACAACATCATGACTTAAACAAAAGAACTATGTATGAGAAAACCTCGATATTAGAACAAAATATTTCAATGACACCAACATTGGTCCATCTGAAAAAATCCATCGTAGATCATCAGTCGAGTACCAGTGAAGATGAAGCTGCAGATTTCGCTAGCGACTCAAAAATCACAAATAATAGAAAACCACGACTGGTCCCATCCAGATTCAAATTTACATCGACACCAAAAACAGAGGAATATAGATTCAACAAAAAATGGCTCAAACGAAAAACATCCCAGAACTTATAGATATATACGTAAAACTGAACGCAAAAAGGTACAAGGGAGTGTCGAGTGAGAAAAAGAAATACCTAGACATGATATTCTCCAAATCAACGAAAATGTACAATGACCACAAAGAAAATCTCAAAAACTTAGAAGATATACAGAATAAGAACCAGAAAAACGAACAACAAGTACAACTCCTCAACAAAATTATTAAAGATCAACTAAAGGTAATCAATGAACAAGAAAGTAAATTAGCTGCCAGTGGAACAGAAATTAATGAGAGCTATATAAAAATGCAGGAAGAAACAGCATTGAGAGAACGAAACTTATCGGACGAGTTGGAGAAGAAAGAAAAACAACTACAGAACATTATGGAGGAATTGGAAGTGAACAAAATTTAGTGGAAGAACTTCTAGAGAACAATAAGAAAGAAACAACGATAACCGATATACAATTGATACTCGAGAAATTGATGAAGATAGAGAAAACAATAACAAGGCCAAAGGAAAAGATATTGACAAATACAAAGGAGATGCAACAGGAGGAAGAGGCGGCCACAACAGATCAGAGAGAAACATCAAAGAGCTTGTACTCCAGAATCCATCTACAAAATAAAATCCACAACAGGGAAATGAAGAATCACCGGCAGTTTTCAAGTTCAGCAATTCTAATTAAGAGGAAGTCCACAACTAATATCGCACTAAATGAAATCAGACTTATACTAACAAGAGAAATAAAAACATCGTCAAATACAACCAACATATATTGTGCAATAGCTAAAGATAGAAACACTCTAATAATCAAAACTACATCAGACGACCAAACGACTGAACTAATGGAAAGTATCGAAAACATAACATCACTTAAAGACATAATAGAAATAACGTATAAATCCACAAATTTAAAGAAAATTATCATACTGGGGATTCCAGAAATACTAGAAGAGAAAACAATATTGCAACAGTTGGAAAGCTTCTACAATCCAGAAACTCCAGTAGCAGTCTTCAAAAAGATAAAGAGAAACGGAAAATACCAACTAATCCTGGAGGTCGAGGAATATATAGCAGCCCATATGCTACGGGAACGAAAAATTCAATTTGGATTCTCTACATGTAGGGTGAGCACCTACCTGCCTATAATCAGATGTAGCAACTGCCAGCGCTTTGGACATGCTAATACAAACTGCAGATCTCAAACGTCCTGTAAATACTGCACGAAAAAACATGCTTCTTCTGTTTGCCCATTGGCTAAATCCCCCCAAAACATCAATGCGTGAACTGCTCAGGAACGCAGGGCGACTTTCCTCATTCGGCTGACTCTTCCGAATGTCCAGCCTTCCATTATTACATCCAACAGAGAAACATCTACGCACAACAACAGTTTTTAAATTCAACATAGACAATATTCATCCAACCCCCATACAGCATAAAACCTCAGCTTCATCCAATACAATAGTTAACAAAATAGATAATAAAATCAACAAACTGACCTTTCTTCAAATAAACTTACAAAAATCTAAAGCAGCAACTGGGAATCTCATGGGCCATGCCAACAAGAATAAGATCCTAGTGTTGCTGATTCAGGACTATTATTCACAGGAAGGAAAAATATGGGCAGTCCCCTCCAAGTCTTGGCAAACCTTCACATCGGGGAACAATACAGCTGCAATCATAGTAACACGCCCTGATGTGGAGGTAGTTCAATGTTACAGCGACCATAATTCAGTTTTCGTGAATCTAACATCATCTACAGGACCAATAACAATAGGATCCTGTTATTCAAAACCATCAGGAGACTTCTGAGAGGACTTAAAATGGCTGGATTTCTTCATGCCCCTTCAGCACCTGATTTTGGGAGCAGATCTCAACGTGCACTTGTCATTGCTCGGCTACCAAAAGGAGGATGAACGGGGATCCATCCTAACATACCTACTACTTTCAAAGAACTTAACACTCATAAACGATACGGAATCACCACCTTCGTTCATAGGAGAGCCGGGTCGTCCATGTCGGGGAAACCCAGATGTCACCGTGTGCACTCAGGATCTAACCAACTTCGTCGACTCCTGGTACGTGGACACAGAATCCGTATCGCTATCTGATCATAGGTATATTTGTTTCTCTCTTTCATTAATACCCTCAACAATAGATCTCAAAAGGTTTAAAACAAAGTATACAACCTTCAAAAAATTTAACAAATTCTTCAGACCTTTGGCCACGGACTTACACACTAAACTTACATCGGTTGACACCTATGACAAATTGGATAATTGGCTAGAAGACTTCAATATCAAAATTAACCAAACATGTCAAAAAACATTAAAAACTAAAAAACTTAAACTATACCCAACTTTTGACTGGTGGACTGACGCGCTAAGATCCCACCGAAACAAAGTATCAGCTCTAAGGAAAAGATGGAGGTCATCGGGTGACTCAAAATGGAGAACGCTTCTACAACGTGAGCGAGCGCTATATAAAAAACACATAAAAAGCGAAAAATTAAATTCCTGGAAAAAATTCTGTAATAATACAAAAGACACCTTTGGGCAGGCGTTCAAAATTGCAACAAACAAAAACTTATCAAACCAACACTTTATTCACACATCCTTGGAAGGTTCTTCACCTTACATTACAAAACAAGAAACATTTCAAAATCTTTTAACACATCATTTTCCAATAAATCCAACTGTTCCGTTACTTTTAGCCCCAGCAGGGGAGATAGTCCCCTCCCCCCAACTCTTCTCAAATAAAGAAATAAAAACAGCATTATCTGAACAAAACAATCTTAAAGCCCCTGGTCACGATAAAATAGACGCATACCTCATAAAAAATCTTTTCAAATCATACAAATACTTAATTCGTGATCTTTTCAATAAATGTTTAAATTTAAATTATTTCCCAAAAAATTGGAAAATAGCTAACGTTATATTTTTCACAAAAAACAATAAAAATCCTAAACTCCCAACCTCATATAGACCCATTTGCCTTTTCCCGATGCTGGGCAAAATCCTAGAACGCATGCTTAAACATAGACTAAATTACTATCTAGAAAACAATAACTACTTACACAAATCTCAATTTGGCTTCCGTGAAGGAAAAAGTACAGTACAATTACTTAAAAGATTAAAATATAAAATTAATAATTATCTAAAATCAAATAAATACTGCGCGCTCGTCTCATTTGACATTGTGGGGGCGTTTGATAATATTGACTGGACAACATTGGGCAGAATTCTCAAAACCCTGCCAGTCCCAAAATATCTTATAAACTTTCTCCTAAGCTTTCTTTCAGACAGACTCATCATTACCGATTACCTAAATAATAACATTAAACGTCCTACTTCCCAAGGTTGCCCACAGGGTTCGTGTCTCGGCCCTCTCCTGTGGCTCCTTGTGGCCAATCAAATACTAAAAATATTCTACACTAAATTCACTAATCTTTATGCCTTTTGCGATGATTTCAATCTTATTATACGCGCAAACAATAGAAGAAATTTAGAATCGCAGGCGAATGAAAGAATTGCCCTTTTTGCCCAAATATGTGAAGACCTCTCGCTAAAAATATCATCAGATAAAACATCGTACATTCTGTTGGGTAAAAATGCCTTGGTGAGTCGTCCACCAATCTTTAAATTAAAACAATCCAATATAAAAGGTGTCACCGACTTAAATATCTTAGGTATAACATTCCAATCAAATCTTAAATGGGATAAACATATCCAAAAAATTAAAAACAAAATAGTATTATTAACATCTTCAATAAAACGCGTTTTTTCAGCCACATGGGGAGTGGATAGATCACGCCTTAGAACCTGGTACATCACAGTCTTAGAGAAAATAATAGTTTACGGCTCGGAGGTATGGTTCGACGATTTAAGAGTTATTGACAAACGTAACCTCCAGAGCATACAAAGATTATGTTTAATATCAATAACAAAAACATATAAAAATACTTCAACTCACACATTACAGACACTACTGGGTATTCCACCACTATTACTAACGTTAGAACATAAAAACTTAAAATATAAAATATTAAACAACACAGAGATATTATTAAAAGATAATAAGGTGATAACTAAAAATGACATAGAAGAAAAGCTTTACAAATACACAATTAACCCAGAAAACTTTTTAAATAATCTAATAACATTAGACAAAATCTTAAATAACATAGATATTATACACATATACACAGACGGTTCTAAGGTGGATTCTAATACAGCTTTCTCATTGGTGATTTTTCAGAACAATATAAAAATAGACGAAAAAACTACTAAAATTCAACCAGAAAACACAGTCTACCAAGCAGAGCTGCACGCGGCCATAACAGCAATAGAATGGGCAATAAATTCTAACTTTAATAAATTTCAAATTTTATCAGATAGTCAATCAACAATCCTTTCATTAACAAATCAATTTCCAACACTTAAAGCAATTTATGATATACAGCAACTAATACATCAAAATAAAAACAAAATATTTTATCTAACATGGGTTAAAGGACACGCGGGTACAATAGGCAACGAACTGGCGGACAAGCTGGCTAATGATGCTGCTCAGTACTCCAACCTTCCAGTAGAGCGCGGAATAAAATTTCCACGCTCATATTTAAATAAATGTATCAACGATCAATTACTGGAAAGGTGGCAGTACAACTGGGATAACTCAGGGAGCGACAGATTTACGTATCAGCTTGTGCCAGAAGTCAACACTAAATTAATAACTAAAGATAAAGTCTCAATATATTTTTTAACGGGCTGCGGCAGTTTTCCTACATTCTTAAATAAAATCGGTAAAATGGATAATGATCTATGTGTTTGTGGCCAGAGAGGTGATCCTATCCATTATGTCTTCGGGAAGTGTAGATTTATGAAATATAAATTTCATAGGAAATTTCCAACACTCCTCGAGGACATGATGGATATTATTAATAATAATGAATCACTAGGCAAATTATATCAAAATTATAATATCTTAAATGAGAAATATTCTTTTATAAAATACAAATTTTATTTTTAAATCTAAAATATATTTTAATCCTGCTATTGCTCGTCCTGTGAAGGTTATTTCGCTTCAAGGAGACGGTTGTCCTCTTAATTTGCGGTGTTATGTATCTTTAACTATATTTTCTGTTTATAAGTGTATATTCATCAAGTATATTACTCTAGTTTTATTCATTGTATATAAGTGATTATTATTCAAATATAAATTTTCCATTGTTTTATTCATCGTGTATATTTGTATATTATTCGAGTGTAGTATTCATTGCATTACTCATTATAATTAAGTGTATAAATGTTCGGAAAATCTTGCTAACAATTAAATAGTTAAAATAATCAATATAATTGATTATCTAGTAAAATGTAAATATATCAAGTGTACTACCTGTAAATACATAATTGTTACTTTACAATTCATATATTCATTCATCTACTTCTTGCATGGTTAATCATGAGGGCAGACATTTCTTAGGGTTGTCTTTTAAAGAATGGAAAATGTTGTTAAACTTAGAAAATTACTGTTATCATCTTGCAAAGAGCTATTATGTATAATGTGTAAATATTGAAATTTGTAAAACATGTAACTTATATAATTCTTGTGTATACATTTTTTTTTTTTTAAATCTACTTACCTGTAAAAAACTGTAGCTTTAAATACTGTGTATATAATCTATAATATTCAAACATTGTATAAAATCAGGCACGCCCTGAATAAATAGGGCTGCCATTTGTCAATTAGAGTTTGTATAATTTACTATAATTTACTTTTCAATTTGTAAATGTTTTCCCATGGCACGCCCTGATAAATAGGGCTGCCACTTATGATTGATGGTGTAAGAAATTTTAGTTAATCCGGAGACGGTGGTGTCGTTTGGACGGTAGAGACCTTCCTGCCTTGAGCTTGGGGCTTGTCCCGATCATATGCCAAAAGCGGATCCTCAAGGCGGGTGACAGCCAGCCAGCCAGCCAGTAAGTGCTGCAAGCAGCCTTTTCGTTCAATAAAATTCAGTTAATTTTTTATAATACTAGGGGGCTCTGCCTCCTACGATCTATATTCGCCAACCCCCGATCTGACACCGAAAACTTTAAAAGTACTCTGATTTGATCAACTCTAAAAGGATTACGGAAGATTGTATTATAATTAAACGGCCATTGGCGATCTGCTGCAGCCGTTTCCATTAATTTTCCTTCGAATGAGGGATTTTAAGGTCGAATCAACTGCTATCGAAACAGCTAACAACTGTTTTCCGATTGATTAAATAAGATCAATAAAACATTTGAAAATCAACTTGTGTAAAATGGTTAAGTAAACAATGTCGCTGCATCGGATAATTTTATAACGATGCTATAGAAAATGGGTTACTTCTCCATTATCCCGTGCCTACTTTCTATAAAAGAAAAGAACTGTCGCCAAAATATATGATTTAACGCCAAAAGTGCATGATCGTGGCGTCGCGTCGCATTCAGTTGACATCAAAGGCGTTACACGTATTAGTTATTTCATCGAGGGATTTTTAATTCAAAGTTTATTTGTCTTTTTGGTACTTCATTATGCCGTCGATCATTTTCATAATAAAAAAAAACTATCGCCAAATTGTAACGCCAAATAAACAAATAGAAGATTGTTGCCATTGGAATCTCAAAAAGTAAATAAATAAATAAACAAATAAATAAAATACAAGAAATTCGGAAAAACCCCACTCACCAAAGTGTCAACTATCAGTAAGTTTAAACAATAAAATTTACAATATATTAATGAAAACAGAAACAAAATAATCTTGGATATTTATTTACTTTATTTTCCTTAATCATTCCTCTCTGCTGGTGAATAAATGTTTGTGACGTCAGTTGAAATCGTTGAAATTGAACTATTGTATGTAACTGTTCATCACAACAGTTTTCAATGCCTTTTCTTTTTCAATATCATTGCACTGCCGTTTAAGGACGCAATTGTTATTTTAATTAATGAAATATTAATACATCAGTAAAACATAGTGAAAAATATATGTACATATCGAATTAAAAACCACTTGATGCCATAATAAACACATGTAATGCTTTTGACGTCAAGTGAATGTGACACCACGATCATGCATTTTTAGTGTTAAATCCTATAGTTTGGCGATAGTTTTTTTTATGAAAAGTGGTCGACGAGATAATGGAGAAGTGCCATATTTTTAATGATATTTTAACAATTTATTAGTTATTTCGGTATTTTAAAAGTAATTATTAAACGTAAAAATATAGCTTTTAATTGAGAGAAAATATTATTTACGCTGTTTTAAAATTTGCAATAATAGGTAAAAGATTTGCCGAAATAAATTAATATCTTGTGTAAATATATTTTTTAATTGAAAATGTTTGGAAATATTGGTATTTGAGCAGTTTAAATATGACGTAAGTTTCCCTACTTAATGCTTTGAAAAGGCATAATAATTTAATTATTTCTCGTTTTAACATTCACGCTCAAGTATATTTTTTATTTCGTACTTTTCTACATTTACTGCTTTTAACAAGTGACCGTTTAATTACTATTTTAGAGTTTAATTTTTGTTTTTAATAGTCACATGTAAATAAATTTCTTAATTGAAAGGGAATTGTTATGTGCGCTATTTTAGAAATTGGCAACAATACCAATAATACATTTTAAGAAATATGTAATAAATCTTCATCAAATTCATGAACATTTTGAATAAAAAATTGAATTTTAACCTCAAAAAATTATTCAAATTAAAAAAAAATAATTGCAGTCGTACACAGCACACTTATCAATTATATTCTTATAAATTATGGTTAAATTCCTGAGCATACTTTTCGTTCCTATAAAACTCTTTTAAGAGAACTATTTTGACCAACTTTAATATTAAATAGCTCTTAAAGTAATTCTTCGATTTAAAAACTGTATGCTTCAGCGTATTTATCGAACATTTCTTTATCAAACTACCAATTTTAACATTTTTATATATAATAATGTTCTGGATATTAGTCCAGAAAGACTTCAAGGCACAAAATCTTCATTGACAGCGGCGGCTGCGGCTGCAGTGGTTACTTTTTTTTAATGTAGAAAGATAAATTTGCAGTTTTATGTAATGCTCTTTTTGCAGCAAAACGAAATATTTTATAAATACCAATTTTAATAATGTTTAATAATGGCTTAAAAATCAAATAAATTAAATTTAAATTTAAATATGTTAACATAATTAATGTAAGATACTAAATTTTTTAATTGAGATTATTAAATTATAATTACAAGTATATTTATAAAACAAAAAAATGAGAAAAACAAACATAGCTTGTCCCGATCTCGAACCCGGGCCGCGAATCAACGAGCAGACGTCATAACAACTGAGCTACGACCAACGCAGCAAATTTGTTACAAAGTAAGTATTTAAGTAAGTATTAAAATATTAGACCCCCCTATTTCTCCAGAACTAAGGAGCGTTGTGTAAAATCCGTTGAACCTGAGACTAAGGGGCTTCTACCCTACAACATATATAAAAATAATAAAAATCTGTGATTACCAACTTGGTCCTTTCTTTGTTGGATATTTTTAGATTGGGTTTTAATTAGATTCATGTACATAAAATTTCAACTGCTTTCTTTTATTATGTTTTATCTACTGCATGTGTAATTTTGAAATTGATATTTCTAAACAAACAATCCCTGGCAACGCCGCTTAGTTATTTGCAATAAATTAACTGTAATTTTTTTTTATAAACATGTTTCTATTAAAATTCACAAAAAAGTCAACTCATATTATAAAGCACAAATGTGTGCGTCGTTGAACGCTGACGTCATAATGATGAGGGCAACAATGTGGTTAAAATGGATGAATGTTGCAATGATGGAGCTATTTCTCAATTAATATTAAACAATCGTAAAGTTATTTTTATGGGTAAAATTAGAGTTTTGGGCCGACGTTGTCTCTCCTTAGGGATCGAATTTTAATAAATCAATGTCCAATTCATGTATTGTCCTCAGGAATACATCTATTATTTCAAAGCTCTATGTCAACAGGAAGTGGGTGAAAAATGAATGTCAAAATTTGACTGCACATACATACAGAAATGTAAGTTAAAAGAATGCATGTGATAAAATAATAATAATAATTCTTGGAATAAATAGGTTAAACTTTACGAGTAAATTTATGAGAGCCAAGCGTTCTAAATGTGTGCTTCTGATTTATCTTAAGCTTCTGTTGCAATTCATTATCTTGGCAAAATTGATTCTACCACGACACCCCCTTTAAGATGCGAACTAATTTATGAACAATCCAAAAATAGCATTACGCCATTGAGAACAAATTACGTGTCTCTGGAAGTATTCACACACCTAGGAGGTATTCTAGTGAATTATTGCTTGACAGCAGTCGTTGAGACGTGAAAAATATTAATGCAATAAGAACCTCACGCACTTTTTCGTTGCTGTTTTTAAACAAATATTTAGTAATGAAATGTTTTTACTTACTTTTTTAAAACTTGTTTATATTAGGGTAATATTATGGCAACCTGGTTTTGAAATGTAAGAAATTTTTTTATAATTGTCTACATTTCTAATAGATTTTTTTGATGTGAGAGACTATCCACATATTTATTTTAGTTCCACATTTGTACATTCCAATACAAACCCCATGTTTTTTTCTCTCTTTCTTACGTCAATGAAAGCTAATATGAGATAATGTAATAAATAAAATAACACACGACAAAATATTAGAAATATAATAATATACTGTAACCTTTTTAAAGTCTCATCCGTAGGTAAAGCAGGAAAACAAATTTAAACGCTAGTTATGAATCTATTTCTAACAGTCGCATGATAAAATCTGTTTAAACCACAGTCATTTTATTAAAATTTTCTGTATCTCTAATAATATTGGTTGAGGGATTATCTGCATATTTATTTTAGTTCAGATTTTAAACTTTCAATAGGCACCCCATTTTTTCTTCTTTCTTTCGATTACTCCTGTGTGTTTCACTGTTCTTACTTAATTAACGCGTCATTAGCTAAAATGTGTTTGAGGACTATGTAAATATACCAAGCTGTTTGAAATAGATGTATTAGATATTATCCCTTAATCCATTGATGTCAGAAACATACTTCGCATTACAAAAAGTGTACAAATCAAGTATATCGTTTAGATGGCATTTGTTTTACAAGAACCTGTATACATATTAAAATATGGAATTTAATTTTTATTTTTATAGTGCCCCCATTTTCTGTAAGTAATATTTTGAAAAAGAGTGCTGACTTGCGTGTAAAAACATCCCATTGTTTTGCGAGATATGATACTTTGAATATTACGCATTTTCAATGTTTTCTAACACTAAAAAGGGAAAAGGGCATTTTTCTTTTGCATTTCCGTTTGATGCTATTTACTTGAAAGTATTATTATAAGACTTCAAATTGAAACTTTTAAAATGTCTTGAATGGGTAATAAAATCATAAAATACAAATTTTCAAATTTCTTTAAATGATCAATAGTTTTAATAAATAGTTCTTTAAATGATCAAGAACAATCAAAATATACTAAAATAAGACATATAATTTAAAATTCTGAGTTATATATAATTATTAGCAACGTTTTTTAAAAAGAAAAGTGATTGAGTCTTATTTCTGGTAATATTCAATCAAGATACTCAATCAGCTGGAAAAAAAAGCCAAAATAATATTAAGCATTTTAAAAATAAAATTTAATACTAATCTCCTTCCAGTTAAAAGTAAAATAAAAATAAATTACTAATCACTTCTAAAATTAAACCAGCAATTTTAACAAATATAATATTTGGTGAAGGAAGTTCCCCGTTTAATTCAAATTATGCGTAGAAACATTCTGAAAAAAGAAACAATAACCAAAATCATGCGTCAAGCATAGAATATGAGACACTTTAAAACACATTCAGAAAACTGTAACTGAACTTTACCGTTAAATAAGGTGAAAGAAGATATGTAAGTAAACAGTATAGGAAACATATAACACATTTAAAAGTCCAGTTTTAGCAATTACCTTACATAGTGAAAAATGTAGACGATTTATTTTGTGAAGCCTTGTATATATTATCTGTGGATTTGGATATATACTATATAGCATGATAAAATTTTGTTAATTTAGAAACACATTTAAGAATTTTCGCCAATCGATGAAAATGCACTCGAAATCTTTTGCAAATTCCAGTATATTGTCTAAACACTTTTGTACACACCCCATATTAAGCTAAAATTTAATTCAGCTAAAAAACACATAAAGCAACTTAAAACAAAGTTCCAGAATTTACAACCATAAACGACAATATACCTTATTCTTTGCAAAGCTCTGTATATGAATTTATTTATTTTCCACAAATTTCTATATGTCTACTAACTATAGTTAAGCAAGAAAATGCGTAACACAATTAACAACTACCCTAAACAATTCACTTCCATACTCTGTAATACTTATGAATTCCCCAGTGTAACCCTGTATATGATCAACCGAATTTATACACACCACGTACTATGCAAAAATTTAGTTAAACTTAGAAACGCAAACCAATGTGGAAAACGCACTTATCCCACATAGACTGTAATTATTGCCCTTATACCGTAACCGATAACTTTTGTGTGTCCCTGTAAATGAACGATAAAAACGCAATGCATAAAATACTTTTAAGTGATCAATTTATAGTACACCTCAGTAATGCACATAAATTTCATTATGTTTGAAATAGTGAAACATGATTAATTACATTGCAAACGATTTTCTGCCGTAAAACAATGCGCAACAGAATTCTTTTGTTTGACCTTGTAAAAGAATAATAAATGTATTGCACCTTATCTTCTACAAAAAGTATGTTTTAGTGTTCTGCATAATTGTATATCAGTTTCATCATGTTTCAAATGGCGTAGCATCATCAAAATGCACTTGAAATGATTTTTTCCCATTGACCGTAATATAACGCAATACTTTTGACTGTCCCTGTAAAAAAACTGTAAGTGATACACACTTCATTTTAATAGGTATCATTCTATATTAAACGACAATAACATACAAAAAATGCAGGGTAATACGAGTATATTTACGCGAGTTAGAAGACGGACAGACGACAGACGACATACCGACAGACAAACCGAAGTCATAAACACTTTTCAACTAGGTTTGAAAGTGTTAAAAAGAGTACAGTTCTGTTCCTTTTTAACACTTTCGAACAAAGTTGAAAAGTCTTTATGACTTCTATTTGTCTGACCGTCTCTCCCTGCTCTAACTCTTGTAAATATACTCAGATTTCCCTGATATTTTAGTATGTTATGGAAGTTTACTATAGCACGATCAATATTGAAAATGTTAGCTGTTGCATTTATAGTTCATTTACAGGAACAGTAAAAATTATTCCCTTACATTACGGTCTAAGCGGAACAATCGTTTGCGGTGCATATTTTATGTTGTGACACTATTGCAAACATAATGAAATTTATATACATTATTGGGGTGTGCTATAAGGTTCTTACTGAAAAGTAGGGTGTGTATTACATACATCGTTCATGTACAGGGACAGTCAAAAGTATTCCGGTACATTACGGTCTATGGGGGAAAAATCGTTTGCCTCGCATTTTAACGTTGTTACACCCTTTAAAACATAATGAAATTGATATTTATTTATAAAATGCACTAAAACATATTTTATGTACATTTTGAAGTGCGAAGTATTTATTATTCATTTACAGAGTCACACAAAAAAATTCTGGCGCATAATGGTTTACGGGGAAATATCGTTTGCAGTAAGTTTTAATGTTACGCTGTTCAAACATAATGAAATTTATTTGCAATTACTGAGGTGCACTAGAAGTTTCTTACTGAAAATTATTGTGTTCATTGCGTTGATGTCCATTTACAAGGACACAGAAAGTAATTCGGTTGCAATACTGTCTGAAACATAACTGTTAGAAATGTGTTTTGAACTTTTGTTTGGGTTTTTATTTTAATTATGTTTGCATAGAACGTGATGTGTTTAAATTCTGTTGATCATATACAGGGTTACACAAAATAATTCTTAAATATTACTGACTACTGGAGTGGATTGCTTAAGGGTTGCTTTTAATTGAATAAATGCATTTTCCTGGTGAACTACATTTAGTAAGTAGTAGACGTTTGTGGAATATACATAATTCCATATACAGAACTATGCAAAGAACAAGACACGTTGTTGTTTATAGTTAATAATTGCTGGAAGTTCGTTTTAAGTTGTGTTATGCGTTCTTTTACTTGCATTAAATTTAGCTATATGTGGTGTGTAAAAAAGTTTTTTGGATTATATACAGGGCTGTACAAAATAATTCGTGAGTATTTTCATCTATTAGCGAAAATTGCTAAATGTGAATTTTCTGGCTGAACTAAATTTTATCATGTTATGTACTATAGATGCAAATCCATAGATCAAATACAGGGGTGCACAAAATAATTTGATTAAATTTTTGACTGTGGAAGATAATTGATAAAACTGGACTTTTAAATGTGTTATATGGTTTCTAAATTGTTTACTTATATATCATCTTTCACCTTATTTAACGGTGAAGTTTCGTTATAGTTTTCTAGATATGTTGGAAAGTGCTGTATAATCTCAGCTTGACGCAAGATTTTTCGTTCCTGTTTAAAATAAATTTAAAGATTATTTTCTATCCCATTGTTCACTAATTTGTTTTATATGTATCCCAAAAAACTACGAGTTGAATTATAATACTCAAAGGATTGATTGTGCTTTAAAATATTCTTGATTTGATTATACTCTATTCATAAATGCAAATTTATAACAAGCTCAAAATTTTTCCACGACAATGGACATTCATTTATGTTATTTACCACAACAAATAGGGAGCTTAACCGTTTAAACGCCAATATTCCAAAATTGGAACAGAAGTTTTAACTAAATGTTACAAATGCAAATAATTTTTGAATTATTACGATTTTTTTGTATAATGATAGCAATGATTATGAAATATTTTTTTCATTAAATATTAAAAATTAAATTTTATTTTTGTTATTTTTTATGATTTTTAGAAATTTCCTATTTTTGAGGTATTTTTCACTATTTCAAATAACATTCTCCAACACATTTACTATGCAAAAAATTTAAAATTATTTTTTATAGTCATCAGAAGAGAACTACTTCTTGTAAAAAAATGCTACTAAAAACTATCTATAATAAAATATAAATGTTTGACGCAGTTTGAAAAACTCATGTTCCGATTTTGGAACATTGGCGCTTTAGCGATAAAGTTTTAACAAGGAGTAATCGTATAAATAAGTAATTCAAATCTCATTACATAATCCGTTGACTGATTCAACGCTTCAACATTGGTACCGTCAAGGTCAAAGACCAGACCGTGTCAAAGCATTTACCCGGAAGAGTTTATTTTATTAAGTAAGTAAAGTGTAAATTGAAGTGATGGGCCCAAACAGAAAGAGGAAAAAAGCTTTTTCCTTTTCCTTTATTTGAATGGAACTTTCGTGTTTTGTTGACTCGCAGTTGGAATAATTTGTAACATTATTAGAAGCTAAAGTAGAATAGATTTCTTTAGTAGAATACATATAATATTCAGCAGAATATATTTTTTTAGTAGAATATATGTTTTTTTTTGGTTGCGATTATAAATCATGTCGAAAAAAGTTTTAACTGTAGAAGAAGCAGTAACGTATTTGGAAACTCTTTCGGAATCAGATTTATCCGATGTTGATATATGCCAGTTACCTCCAGATGAACCAGGAGATATAACAGACGAAGAGGATATTGTGGAAAAATGACTTTGAGCCCATTATACCAGCTGACGTGACTGGAATGATAGAAGTTATTTGCAAAAACGATGATACTAGTTGCCAAGAAAACGTGATACACAATACAGAAGCCGGTCCTTCGAATATAAAAAATGAACTTCCGGCAAGAAAACCGTAAGTTGGAAACTACAGCTATTATTCCAACTTCTGAAAAAGCACAGAAAGTAAAAAAACCTCCTAAAAAGAAAATTGCATGGAAGAGAAAATGTGATTTTAAAAAACCTATTATATCAAACAGAATCGAAACAATTTTGAAGACGTTTCCTAACTTAGTAAATCTGTTGCCTATAGACCTATTTTTTTTTTATTTTGCCTCATGACTATATTGAACTCCTCGCTAAAATGACAAAATTGTACGCTTTACAAAAAAGAGAAGCTATTGAAGTAGTATCTGAAGATATTTTGCAGTTTTTTGGTCTACTTCTTCTAAGTGGATATCATTCTGTTCCTACTGAAGATATGTATTGGAGCACAGCGGAAGATACGTCCGTTCCTATTGTTCCAACTGTTATGACCCGCAATCGCTTTAAAAAGATGAAGAAGTATTTTCACTTGATGGACAATAATCAATGGAGAAAAGATGATAAACTTGGTAAAATAGCACCGATATATGAAGAGTTATCTAAAAATCTGCAACAGTTTGGAATCTGGCACGAGAAGTTGAGCATTGACGAATCAATCGTCCCGTACTATGGCCGGCATACATGCGAAATGTTTATCAGAGGAAAACCTATTAGGTTTGGATTTAAAATATGGATGATGTGTTCATCAAATGGATATCCATACGCTATGGAGATATACAGTGGAAGAAAAGGGTCCTCGTCCGTTGTACAGTTAGGTTCGAGAGTTGTGAACTAATTATTATCTAACTTGCAAGAAAATTCAAAGCATGAAATATACTTCGATAACTTTTTTACTTCCTACGATTTAATTTCGGAGCTTGCAAAACGTGGAATACGAGCGACAGGCACAATTCGTGAAAATCGCACTGCCTTTTGTCCATTGAAATCTAAAAAAAAAAGAACTCGCTAAAGAAGACAGGGGAAATTATGATTTTCGTTCCGATGGAGCGGTATATATTCGTAGTTACAACGATAATGCGGTGGTCACAGTAGAATCTAACAGCTACACACATGAACCCGTTGGAACAGCAAAAATATATTCAAATGCAAATAAATGCAAAATTGATGTTACGCAACCTCATATTATCAAGAAATACAATGAAGGCATGGGAGGCGTTGACGTTTTGGATAAACTTTTAGGCAGTTATAGGCCAAAAATGAGGAGTAAGAAATGGTGGTGGAATCTTTTAATAAATGCCTTAAATATGGCAGTTGTTTCAAGTTGGATTATGCACTCTGATGTGAATCACATCAAAATATCGCATTTGGAATTTCGTATTCAAATTACAACTTTTCTTCTACGGAGAAAAGAGCGTCAGGTCATTCATCATGGACTCCGTAGTCATGTGAAAAAATAAATAAGAGTATCTGATGGACATTACATTGTACCTACATCTCAAGGACGTTGCGTAGTTTGTAAAAAAAAAACACAACAAAGAAATGTTTTCAGTGCATTCATCAAAGTTGTTTCCTAACAGATCATGGACACTAGAAATGAATATAATTGAAGAATTTTGTTTAGATTTTCCAAAATCAGGTATTTTATTATATTTTAATATTAATTAATTATGTAATGATACATCTTAATTGTGTAATAATACATATATATACTCAGTAAATACCACAAAATATTCTTTGTATTGAATATTTCTTTCTGTTGAAAATTTTGTATAAAAATATAACCCACGAAACGCGAATGTTCCAATAATGGAACATAGCAAAAAAATAGGAAATTTTTTTTTTCCGAAATTTTATTATTGTAATATATAAAGGTGCTTTAAAGAAGCATAATTCTAAAATTTTATATTAACAGAAATATCCGTTCATAGTACGGCGTTTAAACGGTTAATTATAATAATGAATCAGGTAAAATATCGATTTTCTTTTCAACTATCCAAACTGCAAAGCTTCAGAAGTAAAGCAAAATGTTTTCAGTATCAATATTTTGAAACTTATTAAATTATATGTTAAAATACTTGAAAAGTCTTTTTATGTATATTTCATTTAATACCAACTTAACCCATATATACAGTGTAATTTAGTACAGCATGAATATATTTCTGGGAGGAGTAGATTGCATAAACATAAAGATAAATCATAGAGTAATGCTTAGTCGTCTTGCATTAAAGCGTTAGGAGCGATTTTTGATTAAAGAGAAAGTTGCATTTAATTTAAAATGCAATGCAAACTCTTATTGAAATTTTCTTTCACATCTTATTGTTGAAGGATATTCTATTGTAGAAAGCTAAAATTAATATGAAAAAGAGAAGCGATGAATAACGAAAAATATCCTTATTTAGTGCTTCAATGAAATACGAGGGTGGATCAGATATAAAGGAGACATTTTTAATTGAGTATATTTGAAACATTATTTACTAAATTTATACAAATAATATTTCCTTAGATAGCTTTCTTTAACTTCTACTTTTTAACTTCAACACACTGCACGTCTTTTTTTATATCATTTTCGTGTAATAAAAGAAGATCGTGTATGCATCATTCTACAAAATTATTCTTTGACTTCTTTATGTAATGAAAATGTTGCTCCTCCTAACGCATCTTTAAGGAGGTCCAAATAAATGTTAGTCAGGAGATGTCAGTAATGTTCGGACTAAATTAACATTATTAAGATTAAAATTAACATATTCCAAATTCTGATGCTAATGCTGAGTGTGATGATGAGAATGTTCACTTGATAAATGATAGCATAAAAAAATCCAATATTCCAAATTGAAGTAACCGGTTAATACGCTGTAAAAACAACTCGGAAACGTTTCCAAAAATTAATGACTGAAAACGTATATTTTGTTTCAGAAACGCTTCTTTATATCTCAGAAATCTATTAATTTCTAAGCTTTCGAAAGATAAAGGAACGCTTTTCGTGAATTTCCTTGCTAGATTAAGAAACATTTGTCTTTTTCTACATTTTGGCTGAAACAAACCGCAGTGTCCCGACACCATCATGTCATTTTAAAAAATTTCGAACAGAACTTTCACATTTATTTATTTTTAATATATCATTATTTTGGAATAAGAATCTTTGTAATATGAAATCGCAGAATTTCTGAATTAAATAAATTTTAAATTTCTGTTCGCTAATAGCGGTATTCAAATATTGGGAGGGTTGGGAGCTCTGCTACTCTCAATTACATGTCCTCTGTAGGCAAAGAGTATTGATAGAGATTCACATATTTTATAATAAAAATAAATTCTTAAGATTTACTTTTAATATTTTGATTAATATTGAAATATTTTCATTTTCATAATCTCTATAGCATGTTTTTTAACATATTTTTCCTGTACCTTTTATAAAATGAGATAATTAATATATTTTTCTTAAACATAAAAAAGTAATTTACTAGATAGCTTCATTATGACTCTTTTATAAGAGATAATAGTTTTGGAATAATCAGTTAACCAATCTCATTAATGTATTTTAGAATTTAATTAGAACATTATTGGGTTTTTTTTTTGCTGAAAATTCAAAAATCTGAAAAAAGTACACAATGGTTAGTTACATCTAGTTTAAATTTAATTTTGGCAATTTACAAATAACCATTTTGTATCAATGTTAAATGAACTATTAACGGAATATATAGAGTTATTATATTTTTATCATTTTAACAGTTGCTATTAGGTAATAGGGTAACAAATTTAATTTCTGTAAAATCAAGCATAACTACTAGATAACTATTTTCCATCAACATTGAAAAGGGTGAAAAAATGTTTCGAGCTTGATTTTGTCGCAGAATTTAAAACAATCTCTTTTGGAACAATTTTATTTATTTATCAAATGATGTTGAATAGTCAGCTAATTATAGCTGATTGCCCATTAACCATTGTAAATAAACGTAGGAGAAGAGAATGTTCTATATGTATGCATTCGATTTATATTGCGCTTCTGTATCTATAATTATTCTCGCAAACTTGATGCTATTAGACATCTAATTTCCACTTCGAACTAAGTTGTGAAAGATCTAAACACATAGCGTTACGACAATCAGAACAAATTACGGTGTTTTCGCAGATTATCAAGCAGAAGGTCTCCTCGTAAATTACTGTCTGACAGAAATTCCTTATTATCTGGAACTATTAAAATAATGAGACTTTTAGCTTTCCTTAAGTCATATTTTTCTTAATTTTAATACTTTTGCAACAGAGATTAAACAGTAATATAATATTTTTCTCCTTTATTTCTGCAGAGGTTGTTAATGCTTTGGATTTCTTTAACCTATTTTTATGTGTAATTTAGTTTTTTAAAAATAATAATCAGATTTGTATTCATACAAATATATAAAAATGTAAATTAACTGATCATTAAATACATTAAAACTAACCTTTAATTTATATAAAATTAGAATTTAGATTTTAAGCCGAACCACCGTATTTTTAGTTGAGAATAACGATTCTCCGGATTTAACAAAAATACATTTTTCTAAATGTTTCATCTTGATGTCTATAGTTGTGTTATTTCAAATCGTCTTATGATATCTTAATATATTTCTTTACAAAATAAGGTGGTGATCTTAGTTTTTCTTAAACGACTTCAAAAGAAGGAGCATCTATTTTCGGCCTTTAAATATGTATGCATGCATGTGCGTTCGCGATTTTCCCGACAACGACTGAACGGATTTAAGTGGCACCATTTTACACTATAATTGTATTAAACGAAAAAAAAAAGTGTTAAGCTATAAATAATCATCGTATAGCGTGTAGGTTTTCTGCAGGAACACACAAAAAAATTAAATATACGATTGTATACTGCGTGTCAAATATAAACGATGATGGTAACTAGAGTGTTTTTATAAATAAGAAAGTGGCGACTTACTACCAATAGAATTTCATTTGTAGAGAGGATTTTGGACAAAAACTTTGGCTACCCGACTGTTACCTTGCACATGGCAAACCTTCAATTTCCGAAAGGCTATTTTTGTTAAATTGTGTCACTTATATAATCAAATTTATCCTGGGAAGTATTGCCAAGCTCAGGACTGTACAGTCCCGAAACAAATGATACTCAATGTACAACTCTGGCACAAATCATGCTATAAAATTTGACTGGTTCAAATAGTAATAACGTCTACTAGCTAATGCTTCAAGGGTTCTGTACATATTAAAATTGGAGCAAACTTTACAATTTTCAATGATTACATCTAATTTGGACTTTTTTAGATCCTTCGGATAATTTTAAATTCTCATATCAAAAGTCATTACATAAAGTAGTTTAGAAATTATGCGGGCTTAAATTTTGGAACTCCTAATGTCAAATTCATGTCAAATCAATGTCAAAAACTACTTGCCAGAATGAGATATAATTTTGGATTCGCATATTTGACGCTTACAGAAACGGATTTCTGTTAAAAAATTCATAGGTTATAATGATTTTTTTCTCGAACATTAATTTTGAAAAAGTACAATTTTTTTAATCAATTTTCGATGAATGAAATTAATTAATCTGTTTTGCAAGGATTAGAAATGAATTTAGCATTAGAAGTTTCCAAGTTTTGAATCAGCCCAATATTTAAACTAGTTAACCGAATTACTTCCCATTGGGAATAAGAAGGTAAAATTTTCAAAAGATTGCAAATATGACATCAAAATTGGGTATTGGTATTGAAAGTTTAAAGTCTATTACTATTTCAATGTGCAAGAAATTCCGAAATATTGAATTAATTAGCAGATGTTATTAGTAATCGGACGGTACCAATCACTTTTATATGATGATTTGCGATAGAATTATAGGGGGGGGGATATAATTTTTTTCACGAGTGTACCATAATTATGTTTACGTTTTAAAAACGTCTAATCTGAGCATTCCCCCTGCACTTATATTGTTCCTTTATTAAATATAAGATCACTCTACTGGCAACAATGTAGCTTAAATTGAATGTGGATTACAATAAAGTATTGTCACTGAAACACTCTGTTGTGCTCATCCGCTCTCGCTAAATTATGCGAACTAGCTTACGATAAAAGTAATAAATAATTATAAAGGTACATAAAGTAATAGCTTAATGTAAATATTTTTTTTAAAGCAATGTTAATAATATCTGTTTCTGCATAGTTGCAACTGAATAGTATACTAAGAAGCAGTCACTAGAAGTTGGTGTTCTTTTTAGTTTCCGAGCACATAGTGTAAGGAGAATATTGCATGCATGGTTTGTGTGGGTGTGTGCAAAAAAGAGAGAGACACAGAGAGAATACTAGAACACACAAATGGTATTTCCGAGTGAGCTCGCATTCAATGAACCTGTTATAAACTGGTGTGCTAGAAACTGTATGGGAGGGTCAGCGTTCCAGTCCGACCGATTCCATAATATTAGAATTTTACCTACAATACATAAATATAAATTTCAATTGAAGCGATTTTATGAAACAAACTTTTCGATTTTATGAAACGAACTTTTCTAACGATTTTATGAAACGACTAATCAAATGAAACCGAATATATGTATCGAATGTATGAAACTCTTAAATTCGCGGTTGGAATGAATAAATGAATGAAAATAAATGAATGGAAACCAATTAATGAATGACAGACAGACAAAAAGAGTCCGAATGTTAGCACACAAAGGGAAGAAGGAGCGCAGAGATTTCTAGTATATATACGTATAGATATATACTTTCTAGACGCGGACACAAGTGTTCGGAAGGTCGAGTGAAGTCACTCCATATTTTTTGTTTAAAATTTGTTATTTTTTATATTTTCGCTCATACGGTTGCCAAAACCTTAACTTATAAGACTTTGCTTTATACAAATAGTAAATATAAAAGTTCACAGAAAAAGCAAATTTTTCAAAGAAATTGGTTAATAATATTGCAAATTGTTGATAAAAACTTATAACAGTGGTTTACACTATCTCTCAGCTGAATCTCGTGTGCGACTCAAAACAATGAAAATGGTGGTTTAAAATGCAGTTTAGAGAGACTAACCAATATTTTGAGCGACATTTCTTTAAAATCCTGTTTTCAAATGTGGTAAAAAAATCTCAGCACAATCGAGAATAACATTATAATTACACCTTTGTAAAGAGTGATTTTTTTCACGTATTTTTGCATAACTCGTAATACAGAGGGCTAATAAAAAATTATTTCAACTATTTTCATATTTACTGTGTTATATAATATTTTTCTTAATTTATTTAATTAATTTTTTTTTAGAAAAAAATCCCTTTTTTATTGAATGCTACTCATCGATAAAAGAATAAAAATTAATAGTAGATTAATTGTTACGATTAAACATGAAAGAGGCAAATACGTGAGCATTCGATTTATTTTATGTTTCTGTAACTATATATTATTTTGTCAAAATTCATGTTATTAAGCTATTGTCTTTTCAATTTGAACTAATTTATGAAAGGTCTAAACAAGGCACCACGACATTTAGTACAAATTACGGTGTACTTGGAGGCTGTCACATATGAGATCTCCTAGGGAATTATTATCTGACAGCAATTACCAATTGCCAGAAAATATTAAAGTAATAAAATCTTTAGCTTTCCTTGAGTCATAGTTATGTAATTGCGAATGCTGTTCTGAGTGAAATTATTTATCAGTATAACATTTATCTTTTTTCTATATAGGAAATTTTTGTAATATATATATATATATATATATTTCAGTTTTTACATTTTAAACGTGTTATTAATTTTTTTAAAAGTGGAATTGATATTTGCATTCTTAAGAAAAAGAATAATAATAAATTAAATGTATTAAATTATATTTTTATAAATCTGGATCTTTTATTATAATCTGGACTTTTTTAATACTATATGAGCTGAATCTTATTGACAGTATTAATTTTAAAGATAATGTTAAAAAATATTGTAAATAACTGCATACTTTAAATATTTCCACAGAGTGGCTGAAAAATGTGTGTTGTGAAAGGACATAATGTCTACTTTATTGACTTGCTGTAGACCAAAAGCTATATATATTAGCACTCATCAATTATTTATAAAATATATATAAATAATTTTGGGATGTTAGTACTTAAATCTAATTTGTTTACTTTTCCAAAACAAAATCTTACTGATTTTTTGTAATGTTATATAAATATTGTAAAAAAAACAATCTTTTCATATTATGAATACTTTAAAAGATACAAAAATAGTGATTTAGAAAGAGTATTGTGTATCTCATTCAGGGGTAAGTATTTGTGTTTCTGTTATGTTGGATTCCCACCAGAAAGGACATAATGTTTACGATATTGACTTGCTGTAGACCAAAAGCTATACTCATCATTTATTTATAAAATATATATAAATGATTTTGAGATGTTAGTACTTAAATCTAATTTGTTTACTTTTTCAAAACAAAATCTTACTGATTTTTTTTAATGTTATATAAATATTGTAAAAAAATAATCTTTTCATATTATGAATACTTAAAAAGATACAAAAATAGTGATTCAGAAAGAGTATTGTGTATCTCATTCAGGGGTAAGTATTTGTGTTTCTGTTATGTTGAATTCCCACCAGAACTTTGTAAATTTTATATTAAAAAAATGAAATGTAATGAAATTTTACTGGTTTATGTTTCACCAAAGTTAAAAAATAAAATTTTATTTAAAAAAATCTGTTACAAATCTTGATTAAAATTAAGTGTTATTCATTGTTCTTCATGCTGTTAAATAATGTATTGTTGGAAATAAACTATTTATATTCATAGCAAAACTATAATTAGAAGCTAAATAAACTATAGAAGTTGAATATATTTACAACTATCATATACAATGTTTAAATGAAAGTATACATGCACTGTAAATTTCCTACGGGTCTTATCAACAATTCTAGTGAGGGAGCTTAAAGCGAAATACTTTTATCGAAATTTCCATGTAGTACACAGTACTTACTAAGTTGATGCAAGCTCTGTTTATCATTTTGTCTCATAAACTCGGAATTCGACATTATGTTATCTTCGTATGCGTGTTAAGAGGGAAGACTTTGCATTAATTTTATGCCTTATTTGATCACCATAGTTCACAAAACTTTTAATTATCTAATTTTGAGTATAAGCATTAGTGTAAATGCCCACCAGTGTATAACACATGATAAGACTTAGATAACACGAATCGCTGTTAGTAACTTTAATTTAACTTTAACTTAAACTTGCGTCAATATTTTGTTTCGATATGAAATCAAACATGTAACAAACTTTAAAATAAAAATGCATTTTACAAATGTTTTTCATCTATCCCACTTTTAAGAAAATAATAATTAAGTTTTTCGTTAATTACGAATGAAGATTAATTACGTTGTTTTCGTTTGCATTAGAATCATTATAAAATATCTTCAAAATTCTTACAGAGTTTTCAAGTACATATAAGTATCATCATTAAATTATAACATCATATAAATATCGTACAACAATTGGAAAAATATATTAAATATAAAAAATTAATACGTACCTGTTTAAATACACAATAGATTATGAAGAAACAAAATCATGAAACAAATAAAGTATAAATATTGAAAATGTAATTAGAGGATGAAAATGCATGTGAATGGAAAATCTTATGAATTAGGGTACCTATAACCTACAAATGTAGGTATTAAAGATAATACACATCGAACATGCGCAATCGCAGCATTATACATAGCGTATAATATTAAAAAGTTATTTATTGATAAAGAAAAAATCTAGCAAGCCACTTATGTATTGAAAATATATAACATACCATATTTAAAATAAGAAATGTGATCTCAAAAAGAATATTTATATTCAAGGGGAACATTGTAATAATAATAGACCGATACATTTATAATTATATGCACGATTGCAGCAACCTAATTTGAATGCAAATATATAACCATTAAATAACATCACAGAAACATAAACATCATACAACAATTGGGGAGAAAAGATATTAATTATGAAAAATGAACACGTACCTGCTTCAATACACAATAGATTATGAAGAAAAAAAAATCATGAAATAAATAAAATATAAATAATGAAGATGTAATTAGATGATGAATATAGATATGCAGGGTGTTTTTTTTAAACTGACACTGTTCAGAGCCGTCTGTAGCTCGTTCTAATAACTGGATTGACACAAAATTTTGTGAATGGACTAAGAAAACCATGGGAAAAAAGATTCCAACAAAAAAAAATTAGTTCCAATCACCACCGATAGGGGGAAATGTGGCGCTGTGGTCATTTATGCAACTGGGAATTAGCATAAAATACGGGCAAAAAATGAAAATACAAATTTTTACTTACGCAAGCGACAGTAGCGCCAGTAGTTTAAGTTATAAATGCATGCGAAAAACACCGAGAAACAATTTCAGCTCAGGTTGAAAATGAATCTCAGTAACCGCAGCGCGTGTTACTTGTGAAGTTCTTATATTGTAACCAGTACAATGAACCAGCCGCTCTTCGTTTACTTAGAACACGCCATAAACTGCGCAAAGGACCTTTATCCGTTAATGTATTGAAAGCAATGATTCTGAAATTCGAAGAAACAGGCTCGCTAGCAGTTCGGTCAGGCAGAGGACGTAAACCGGTGGCAGAAAAAGTGATAATGGATGTTTCAACTGCGATCAACGAAAGGGAAAGTGTAAATGATGAATAAAACGTGGCATTTTATCCAAATTATTAATTTTGTCTGTTTCTGATGGGTTTTTTTCAATGTACAGCGCCACATTTCCCCCTATTGGCGGTGATTGGAACTATTTTTTTTAAATCTTTTTTCCCATGGTTTTCTTAGTCCATTCACAAAATTTTGTGTCAATCCAGTTATTAGAACGAGCTACAGGCGGCTCTGAATAGTGTCAGTTTAAAAAAAAACACCCTGTATATATTTATATACACTGTAAAGAAAAAAAAAAAAAAAAAAAAAAAAAAAAACGGGAAAAAGTACTGCTGAGTTTGCTGTGAATCGCTTCAGTACCATTACAAAACAGCATTTTTGTAATTTCAATACCGATTTACTGCAATCGTCGTATTTTAAGATCAACGAAGCACTCGGACCACATTCCAAATGAGATACGCACAGGTGCGTGTGAAGTGGGACCAGAACAGGGTAATATTGGCGTTAGTGTCGTTCGATGTTAGCGTCGCTCTTCATATGTGCTTATCATTGCAATTCATAATGTCGTTTTTGGACACACAAACAAGAGCATAGAGAGTGGATAAATGTTTTAAAAATTAAGAATAAGTTTTATTTTTATGTTTATTTGCATCATTGATTAATAACCATAAAATAGTCAGTTCTCTTATATAATGAAAGATACAAATTTCGTTTTTGACCACTTGTATATAAACGTTCATGTCAAAAGTTATATAAAGATTAAATATTTTGGCTTCATATTTTAATACAGTTACTAATATAAATCATATAATTATTTTATTCTCCAAAAGTTTAGGTTCACTTTCTGTGCTTATTTAAATAGTGTTATTTATTTAATGTATTATTGTAGTTCACTAATTTTTCAATAGCAGTCTTACTACAACTAAAGCTGATTTTCGGCCGGTGATATTCAGATTTATCGATTATTTTTTACGCTTATTTATTTCCAATATTTTATATGCAATTTTCAATTTATTTATTATGAGTAATCTGGATACACTATTTTATTAATTCATAAAATATTTCAAGAGTTTGTTTACTATTATAGCAGCATTAAATAGCAGCAGATCGCATTTTGTTTTTGTCCATTATCCAACAATAAAAACTAATTCGCATTCAGAGATGTTTTGAATGTTCTCGATGCATATTGTACAGTATTCTACTTGAAATTGGCATATGAAACACTCTTTACAATAAGTCATGATACTTTCAAATTTTCTATTTATTACTTTTTTGGTGTATTTTATTATTTTGATTTATGGTACTAAATTTGTATCTTACATATGTATAATAGAATTGATTATATAAAATGTTATTACAACAATGATATAAGTAAGAATAAAGATAACACTTAGTGCCCTTAGTTTTTTATATATGTCTCAGTATCATAAGAAAATTTCAAAATAAATATAAGCAATACACAGGAGGGGGGATACAAATATATATCTACGAAAAAGATTCTGAATATTTTACAGTTATATTGTTAAGTGTGCAGTAACATTAACAGCAAAAAATGCTGTAAAATTAAAAAAATTACTGTAAAATCTAAAAACCAAAATTACTGTAAAATTAACAGCAAAAAATACTGAAGAATTACAAATTTGCTGTTTACCCTTGAAAAACTAAATTGCTGTAAATATACAGCAGAATGTGCTGGCACCTATATTGCCAGCATTTTTTGCTGTAAAACTTCAGAGTTTTTTTTACAGTGTATAGAGAGAGTGAGTGGGGTTGGGGGGTAGGGAGCAAACGTAAATACTGTACATTTAAGGAATATGCAACATTCTTTCAAAAGTGTAAGAAAAGGGTATCAAGTACTATGTACAACTAAATACAGTACAAATATAAAATAATCAATGAACAGACCAATGATGCTTTTTAGACGTTATATAGTAGAATGGAATTATGTACTTTACTTAAGGTGACTAAACGTCTTAAATTTTTGAAACGCAGTTCACTTTTACAAGGTGAGTCTCAATGTTTTAAATTAAAAAACTTGTTTAATTTAAAAAATTGATAACTTTATTATGCTTTAAAAATATCAAGCACAAAATGTTAGAAATTTAGAAGTTTGGAAAGCTTTGAATTGGAAACAATTTTTAAATTTGAACTCCTTAATTTTACATCCCTAACCATACTTAGAAAGTATTAATCGCTAATTTCTTGGGATAACTTTTAACATTATTTTTTTTGATGGATAGATAGTAACGAATAGGAATATTCTGAAGATGCATCTTTATTCGATATAGATGATTCTTTTCTTATCGTTGTCCAATAGCTAAAACCTAAACCTTTATAGATAAATTTTACGTTACAAAAATATGTTTCAATCTTACTGAAAGCCATTTACATCAAAATGTTTTTTCTTGTAAAAATTTCAGAATTGAAATTTTTATATGGTCCATGAGTCCTAAAGTTTCTTTTTCTGTGATTTAACAAATAAAATAAAATAAAAGATTTCTGCTTCATAAAAACTTAGTCATAGTAATTTGAATTTTATGAATTTTTAGCATTTTCTGGCACAAGTGTAGAAAGACGAGATTTTAACGCTAGAAAACGCTGATATTTCATAAAATTCTAAGTATCAAAACGTTAAATTCTTGCCGTAAAAGTGTGATTTTTTTGTTTTATTTGTTAATATAACTATCTTTTCAGCCCTCTAAATGATTAATAAAAATAATTAAGTCATTTTGCTCATCCACCGTTGTGATTACTGTGTCTCTCTTTATAACCGTATAGCGGCTCTTTGTTTTTCTTCTTCTTGCAATTGCGACCAAATTTTTTAATTTTATTATTGTTTATTCGTATATTTCTGATCATCCTGTAAATTACTAAACATTAATTTTGTTTTACTGTGCTTAAATTTTTTAATTAGTTCTGTGCTCTTAAGTAAAACTGTAACTCAAATGAAACTTTTTGGCAGTCGAGACTTTTCTATAGATGAAACTTTTGTTTTGTAACATTTTAAAGGTATTATTTTCACGTAGGGTGGGAGAACCAAATGTAGCCACTGTTCATAATGTATCCTACCCTTCAAAAGTAGAATTAATTTAATTTTTAATCAAAAATGTTTCTTCTGCATTGTCAATCATCTATTTGCAGTGCATGTTGCTGAATTTAAAGGGATCAACTTGATCATCCGACGTTTAATGCAGTGATTTCACTTTTGAGGAGTAGTCATTCAAATTTCCAGGTAAGAAGATATTGTAATTTGCACATGTTTAAATTCTTAGAACTTTGAGTTATGATACGTTTTCTGAAAGCTTATTTCTTTCTCTTTTACCTAATTTACTTCAATTATAAGAAATTTACCATATTAATTCTTTTACGTCGTGCAAATGGCGACCATACGTATATGTTTCCAAGTGGCCACCTTAGAAAAGAATTGTGAAAATCAGTGTAGTAAGAGTGATTTTCAACATTTCTACATAAATATTTGGAAAAACATATTATCATTTATTGTTAACACCAGAGATCACTCAAAAGAAGTTAGTAACTCCCAGATGAAAATACCTGAACTATCATGCACAAAAAGTGCTTCAAGGTCTTTTCGTGTCATAAAATAAGAAGATTAAGAAGTAAAACTCGAAAGATATCAAACAAAAGAAAGATCATCAGAGCATAATAGTAAGGAAAATAGTTTGCCGAGTATTTTTTTTTTTTACATTTTAAAAGTGATTTCAATACATAGGCTACCTTTGGAACTCTATACGCCAAAGGTGGCCTACAAACTACAGTTTTGAAATTGTATTATATAAGTAATTAAATTTTATTTTGCAAAGAAAAGTATACTTGATATGTGTTAGAAATAAGTGTAAAACTTTACAAGCAAAAATTCAGCCACATACACCCAACCAGAAATTATAAAATATTCTCAAAGCTTAACTATGACCTCCTTTGGTTCACCTACTTTAATATCTTGTAAATTAGACGATAGACATTTCTCAATATATTAGCACACTCTGGGAATTTAGAAGTAATTATAACATTATTTTCTATGAAAGTTATTAATTAGCTTATTTTAAGATGCGTCAATAAATAAATAATGTCCTATTTCTACAAAAACCTTTGAAAGCGAGTTCAAATGACAATATAGTCTACTGGGAAAGAAGAAAGAACGAAAGAATGAATTAATTCTGTAAAGTCTGCTTTGAAGTTACTTCATTCATATAAATCGAATAGAATTCTTCATTGAATTTCAAATGTGCTGCTTTACCATTGCTTTAAATTTTCGTGCATAATACAATGTGCTTCATTAGGTCGAGTTTCATTCAACTTGATTTAAATTATTTTTCAAAGAGGAGAAAATTGGATATAAATGAAGACATTATGAAAAGATAATACAGAAATTACTTCAACGCTTTGCAGGCGTGTGACTGTGATCCCAGTCCTGAAATCTGGCGGAATTGTATTACTCAGAAATTCCAAATTTACACCAGAAAATTTTTAATAGTACTTTTCTTTTATATTCACGGAATATCTATTATTATATAAAGAAAAATAACTATTCAAAATTTCTGGTAAGAATAACTAGATTTGGTGGCTACACATTCTAAAACACTGAAAATGGCGTGTGCCTACAAAGTGTTAAAAAATATTATAGACTAAATATTCTGGTCCGATAAAAAAGCGCTCGAATGAGCTCATTGATGGCTACCAAGTCCAGAATTTTATTACTGAAATTTGGTTTCCATTTAAGCTGTGGCGTAGGGTGGGATTTGTGTGTCATTACAATTCAAAACGTTGAACCCCTCCTTAGTGGTTACTAAAATTGTAATGCAACAGTTTTTAGAGCAAAAATGTTCTGGCACCAGTAAATATTTCACACCCTCGGCAATCGCATCTTCTGACTCCAATACAGTGTGACACTGCGTTTAATTCCTAACTATCAAAGTGTTTGTGTTATAAGAATGTACTTAATGTAGTTAATGTCAAAATTTATCTTTATCTATTTGTGTATTCTATAAATTGTTAGGTACTATCAATGTAATAAATTAAACAAGTACCCGAACATATAATAAAATCGTTGAAGTATAATCAAATAGTACGAAGGGCACCTCCCCCTCGGACCTATACCTTTAGTGAAGATAATCGGCCGTCATAATTACACCACCGCCACCACCTTTATTCCCTAACCCGGGAAAACCGAATTGGATCCCCTAGTACTTGATAAATGGCAAATTACCAGGTCAATAATATTTTCAACGTTCAGACATATCGCAGTTACTCTGTAATGACCATGTAATTATATAATACATAATCTTTGATATGATTTACAGCAAATTTTAATTCGTCAAAACAAAAAGATGTATTTTACTTCTTTCCATTCCATATACTATTTAAGAAATTTATGCTTCGCTTAATTTTTAAGTTTTATTCCTTTCTAAATTAATATTTAAACTTCGATTGTTAAATTACTCTTTCATTAAAAATTTTGAAATGCCAATAAGTTTTCTCCTCACCAATCAAAGTTTCCGCAAAATGCAAATTTCTTTTTGTTCCGATTTCATCACAACATTTATATGAAAAGATGTGGAATGCAAGGATTGATACAAGCACCTCGACAACAGTCAGGCTGTCTCTATATTTCGCATCGTTAGGTTCTTCTTTGCGCATAACGCATGAAAAAAATTTCAAAGAATACATATCTGGGAGGCTATTTCTGGTCTATTCAGAGCGAATTATTGGCGAGATAGTTTCTTTTAGAAACTGTTTGGAAGATTTTTTGAATGTTTTCTTTTTGACTTTCCTTTATTAAATATATACATTTATAGGGATGACATTTGGAAAACTAAAGGCTAGCAAAAGATAGTAATATTTATTAAAGTATAAATTCTAAATTTAGATTACAAATATTGAACATTAACAAAAGTATAGAGAAAGGACAAAGATAACGAAAAAGCGTATTCAAATGTCGGTGAGAATACTAAACATTTAAAACTATAAATCGCGATTACTAAACTTTATTCTAAAAATTTAAGGTGTAAAGAACATGTGGATATTTTGTTTGAATTCAGTGGAAAAATATGTAAAGAAGAAATTTTTGATTTTCAAAAATGACATTTTTTTTTCTTTCTTTTCCTTTTTTAATGAATTAAGTAGAAAAAAAATAATAAGAAGCATAGATTATAATTAGTAGTTACATAGTTTAGAATAGGACATTCTGCATAAACCATGAATGCTCTGATTCATCCTCTGGAGCTTGAAATGTGGTAACAAATTGCTGTAAAATTTCAATATATCGGAATGAGTTAATCGTTTCCCTCGTGAAAAGGGACTCAATTATCCCTTTACTGGACAGTCCAGCCCAAACTGTAACTTTTGCAGAGTGCAGTGATTTTGCAAGACAAACAAACGGGTTTTCATTGCAACCTATGCGCCACTTTTGTTTATTCACAAATCTTTCTAAATAAAAATGGGCCTCAATGGTGAACCATACGCATCCGACATCCATTTTATTATCATAAATCTTCTGGAGTACTTGCGAAGTAAATGAGTCGCAGAGCTGTATTTGTGATCGCTTGATGACACTGTATTTAAAAGGGAAACAGCTTCAGGCCCTTTCGCATTATTCTGTACGTAGTGATGTTTGATAATCCCGCTTCAGCAGTAGCTCGTCTGATGGATTTCAGAGGACTACGTTTAACAATTTCTTCGACTGCTTGCACATTTTGAGGTGTCATGACTGTTCGGCTGTATGCACATTTCCGACTAAATCATCTGATACACTGCCTGTCCGTTCAAACTTGTTGAATAAATTACGAATTTTTTTCTGGTCTGGAACTTTTTTAACATAATTACTTTTTAAAGCTTTGCTTTGTCATTGTCGGACTCCGACCAAATCGGTGGTTTTCCAGTACAATGAAAACACGTTGCTCCAAGGAATACGGCATGATTTTCTTCAATTTTCGTGTAATAACTAATTCGATGCAACTCCCTTACACGTGTCAGCAATGCAACAGACTCACGAAAGAACTTTCTGTACTTCTGAGTATTATTTAAAGCTTCATGTGCTTGTTCTGCCACCTATTATCCAATATTGCAACTATTTCTGCAAACCAGAATATAACAAATTCCAGACCTGTCTGTCCAACATACCACTTGTTTCACCTTTCTGTCCCTCACTGTTTCGCTGTTATGTCATTTCAAAGTTGAGGAGTTCTTTCTGAAACACCCTGTAGAAATAAATACAAATAGTACTTCCAAATATAATTGATTTTGTTTTCTGTAAAAACAAATATAGGGTGAAACCCCCAGTAACTGGCACTTTAACCCTTCTTTGCATGAGTGTTTCTTTTACAATTGTGTTTTTTTATACATATCTTTGTATAGAGAGAATATTAGACACTAGAAATTTTAAGATAGATTTTTAACTTTGTTCAGCAACATAGTTCATGGGAAATTTACTGGATTAATATTTCTATATAAATATAGTGGTGGCGAAGAAGTTGATTTATTTATTAAAAGTTAAATAAACAGTGATGGGAATTTACATCACTATGCAATTAAAGGTTAAGAATTCTTTCTTGTTCGAATAACTATTACAAAAATTTAAATCTATTTTATAGTTATCTTTGCTTTTGAAATGATAGTAGAGATATATTAAAAAATTATTGTAGGCAAAATTTTGAAAAAATTATGTATTTTATTATTAAAAATTAATTCTATTCATAAATATGGTCCAAAACTCCAATAACTGTCACCGTCCCTATTTTGGAATATCAATAACTAACACAAAGTGAACCAGTGACTGACACTTTATTTTAAATTATTACAATGCTTTAAAAGAACTTCTTTATTTATTATAAAACAAAATACATTAATATTTATTATAAAAAGTGAGATTTAGTAAGCTGTACTGCATTATAGTAATGCAGAGTATATAGTAAGAGTATATAGGAGTAATATTTAGTACTGCGTTATTAGTAATGCAGATATCCAATAACTGACATTTATGAACCAGTAACTGACATCTGGTGTCAGACACCGGTAAAACAACTTAAATTTTACTGGTGTTTACTACAAGATATTATTATTATGCATTTTTAAACACTTCAAATAATAGATTTCAACTTTCTTTAATATAACAAATAACTAACACCTCTGTCAGAGACAGGTGAAATGAAATTCTAGGAACCTATTTGAAGGAACTATAACTGGAACCTATAACTGGTACCCCCCATTAAGCTAAATTAAATAACTATAAACCCTAAATCGTGGCTCTAGTATATCACATGCATCTTTAAACTAATTTCTACAAGTATAGCTTTAAGGAAAAACTTTAGGATGTCTGTATTACAAATAGATTAGAAAAACACTTCCTTAATTTTAGAAATAAGATGGTTTCTTCAAAATGGCACTTTTTGTATTCTCAAAAGTTTCTTCCTTATTGAATATGTCCTTGGCCCTCTAGTGGTGAATAAATTGACTCCAAAATAAAAATAAATGTCTCATTTACCACTATATGACATTACTTTGCAGAATTTTACAATAAAATGTATATTTGAGTTAGATTTTTGCTCAAGTGTCAGTTACTGGTTAGGTGTCAATAACTGGGGGTTCACCCTAATGAGGATAGATGATTACGATAGCCGCGCCAGAGAAATGTCAGCAGCACCAGTGAAAGAAATAAGCGCTCGAGGTGTTACTTAGGCAAGAATCAGAGAGAGAATGTCATGACTATGCTCTCAAAACTTATAAACAGATGTGTACTTCAAATACGATGCATCAAGCCAAAAAAGAAGCACTTTGATCTATTATAAATCTAACAAATAAGACATTTAACGTAAATTTTCAAATGCAATCCAACCAAGCAATTTATTATATAGTGTAACAGAAATTTTAACGCGCCAAATGAACGTTGGGAAATCCATAATAACGAACATAATGATGGTTATAAATTATATTATATATATATATATATATATATGATTTGCGATATAAAGTAAATAACAGACAGTAATATGAATACATGACGCTTGCTATCGTAAACAAATAGATCATTAAATGTGAAATTGCAAGGTGGATAGTTATTTTTATAGGCTATAAATTGTGAAGATTATTGAGTGATTAGATTACTTTGGGATGGAAGGCAAACAATCGAGGATTTTCTTTTCATTTATTCAATTTACGGTCAGATAAATTTGATTGCACTCGTGATAGAAAAGTTGATTTGTTTTTATTTATGTATTTATTTAATAGCGGCTGAATATACGGAAATCATTAAATATTAGCTGAAAAAGAGACGATGAAAATAATATATATATAAAAAGGAAGGGAGTTTCGATTAAATATATTTGTAAAAGAATAATTTACTTTTAATGGGGGATAATTAATGATATATGATGAATTGATAAATGCATCACCAGACCAAGTCCTTGCCCTGATAAGGAATGGCCTGAAAATTCTTGAATTTGTTTTGTGCTTGACACTGCTGTTCTGTGTAAAATTTGTGGTGAATTAGTTCTTTAGATAATGATTTCAATAAAAACCGCAAAACAATTATTTTGCCTCTGAAGACTGCCCCTGTAATGTACGGCACTGAGACTACATGAATTTTTCTTTACCATTGACATTGAACATGTGTGCAAAATTTGAGGAAAATTGGTTGGACGGAATTGGATTAAAAATCAATCGCAAGGTTTAACCCAAAGATACAGACAGACAACAAACAAGTTAAATAAAAGCGTTAACTATAAAAGTAAAAATAGTTTTTTTTAATGACTTTTTTATAAGCATTTAATGTTTATTTTGAAAATCACGCCATTTCACGACTGCAATTCATGACTGATATTCATGACTGATATTCATGACTGATATTCATGACTGCAATTCAAGATTTTTTCAAACAAAATACGGTATAATACGTGAATATGACGTGAACACAGAGTGCAGTAAACATACCTGATCTAGCGCTAACTGATTCGCATGCAAGAATCTTACAAATTGTTTTTTCTGTGGCCCCATTTCTATTTACTAATGAATATTCATTTATTGGGACTTAAGAAGTTTTTCGTATGTAAACTGTCTGAAAAACCATCCAACATTTAACTGCAGACGTTAAACAATCAATTGATATAGACATCATTTTTATTTGCGTCAGAATTGATCAGGGGTCATACCTTTTTCTCACTACTATACATGCTAGTGTTTCAGATGTCGAGTATTAAACAAACAAGAACGAAAAATCATGCGTCAAGCATAGATTATGTAACACTTTCCAACGCTTCCAAAATAATTTTACAAATCATACCGTTTAATAAGCTAAAAGATAACATCTAAGTAATCCGAATACTTTTATTCAGCCCTGTATAGGATCTATAGATTTGTATATATACTACATAGGATGCTAAATTTTAGTTCAGTTAGGAAACGCGTAGCACAGTTTACAATTCTCCGTCTGGAGTTAAATAATACGGAGATGTGTTCGCGAACTTTTGTGCTTCCCTGTATATAATCTACAGAATTTATACACATCAAGTAATAGACAAAAAGTGAGTTAAATTTAAAATCGCGCTCAGCAACTTAAAACACACTTCCAGGAATTATTGTTAACAGACAGTAGAGAATTCTTTTGTGTGTCCCTGTAAATTAACTATACACACACTATTCTGTAGTAAGCCTCTTGTAATGCCCCTTAGTGATATATATAAATTTCAATGCGTTTAAAATAGTGGAACATTGTTTAATTAAACCGCAGACGATTTTTCTCCATAGACGTAATGTAACGGAATTCTTTTGACTGTCCCTGTAAAGTAACTATAAGTGCTATGCACACCCTATTCCATGTTAAGCTTCTTGTAATGCACCTTAGTGATATATATCAATTACAATGTGTTTGAAATTGTGTAACATCATTAAAATAAACCGCAAATGATTTTTCCCCATAGACCGCAATGTAATGGAATTCTTTTGAGTGTCCCTGTAAAAAAACTATAAGTGCTACACACTTCCGTTGAAATAGGGAACATGATATAGATAACGACTATAACATATAAAAATTGCAGAGCAATCCGAGCATATTTACGGGAGTTAGAGCATGGACAGACGGCCAGACAAACCGAAGTCATAAACACTTTTCAACTAGGTTGGAAAGTGTTAAAAAGCAGATATATGCTTTGTATTTATAGTTTTTGTATATAATAACGGAGTTATCAGAAATATAATAATAATGGAGTGAACACAAATAAGGCGCCAGGTCATTGGAGAGAATTCCAATACTATTGCCATCTACATCTCTAGATATGGCTTTTTCTATGATAGGTGAATAAGAATATTGCTTATCGATTTCATTTTACGATATTGACGAACTGACAAGAAGAATTACAATAGAAATTGAGGTTGTACCATCTTAAATATTATTTAGAACATAGTTGGAAATCGCCCACTAACTGGATTTGTTGTGTGTATATACAGGCATGCACACATTAAAATGTTCTAAACATTGTCATTGGAAAAAATACATACATTATTTACAAAATACAGAACTTTAAATGCATATTCTTCTAATTTTTCTCTTGGAACAGCTGTCGCAGACGCAACGGGGTTGGCACGATTTTTGTTTTGCGCCAGTTTGACAAGAAAACTCGGATACCTGTTAAGGTGTTAAGCCTAGCTTGTTTTTTCTAATGAAGCAGTTTATTTTATTAGGAAACACACACAATTTTTATTATAAACACACACAAATTATTTTATTATAAAAGACACACAATTTTTATTATAAGCATACACAAATTATTTTATTATAAAACACACACAATGATAAATTTATTATAATTATAAAACACACAATTTTAACACATAATAACATAAAACACATAATTTAATATAAAACACACTGATCTATCGGTTGTCATACGAAGCAAAATCTCGCCAGAATTGACAGGGTTGCACAGGCATAAAATCGTCATTTTAGCACAAAAAGGTACCTCGTTGCGTATGCGACAGCTGTACCTTATTCACAGTAGCTGTACCTTACTGAGCTCAGACAGTCAAAAACACAAGAAAACAAAACAGCAAACAAACATACCATTTTTTAGTTCTGATGAAATTCACACAGGACAACCATCAAAACAAGCCTTTTTTAAAAGAAAAAAAGGATAATCCGTTCAAAAGTTATGCATAGACATGCATTAAAAAAGGCATTCAAACGAATGGGACCTCTTTTGTTAAAATTCTGTTAAAAGTTCTTATACAAAACTTCCCAATAATTTTACAGAACCAGATTAAATGAAATAAATACATTTATGTTTTTCAACTAATATTGCTGATAATGCATTTGATGAAATTACATGTGATTAATATTATTTTACTTTAGTTAAAATAATTATTATTTTATTTGGAAAACCCCAAAACTCTCTGTCTGTAATAGAAATGGTTTTAAAAAATCTTATGAACAAAATCATGTGTAAAAGTAAAAATAGTTTTTCTTAATAGAAAATACTCTTTTATAAGTGATGGTGAGAAATACCACCATCTAGATCTAAACTAGCACACACTATAAAAAAAAAAGTATTTGGTTTTTTTCTGCATATTAGCAGAGTATTTGGTATCATTTTAATCAGTGAACAGTGAACAATACAAATTAATGATCCATTTTAGGATCAGCGCATACAGATAGATAATTGTGGAACAAAGTGAACCACGGCAGTCAAGGAAATATTTGGTTTTCCGTTCCCACGAATGATTTAACTACACCTAATAAAAATGTCATGGAGAAAATTGTCAGAACAATAATATGACACATTTATTTATGAGAGCTTAAATAGGCACGAAGACCTCACAAGTAAAAGCATCTTTACCTCCCAGACACAGCACGGCGTCAAGAGGAATCGCTATTGTACCGACGGACCTATGAAACACTCAAGGGGAGTACCAAATTTCTCCCGCATGCCAATGGTCATCTCTCTAAAATCAGAGGTATGGCCGAAACATGCAAATTTTCAAGAAGTTAAAACGTATAAGGCCTTAATTTTATGTGAAAAGGGAAAAATGGTTCCATCCCTTTTTTTTTTGCTCCACGAAAAGAATGTGATTTTTCTTGAGAGTTCAGATTCAAAAAAGATGGAAAAGTAGAAGGTTGACTGCTCTCTAACTAAAAAAACAGATTTTGAGTGTGTGTGCCAATAGATGGAAATGTACGCGCTAAGAAAAAGCGAAAACGCGTCAGCCATTACCTCCTGCTGTCAACGTTATCTAGTAATATAAGGTAACAAACAATCTTCCTTCACCATTGTTCCATTTTATTTAATTAAGCTATATTCTTTTAATAATACGAATTTAAGTGTGTATGAAGATCCTACCCCGATCTAAACATAAAAAGGCTAATCAAATAAATACTTCTAGGGTATGGAACTCTGCCTTTCAAAATCGAATTTTTTTAATTCAGTAAGATAAACTGTAATTCTCAGAAAATAAATGTTGAGAATACAGTTCTCAACTAGGATTGAATATTTTTATTTTTTTTAAACATTTATGTTTGTTTTTAATCATATGCTTATAATTACCTTGTAAATAAACTCAATTTTATATTCAATTAATTTTAGTCAGTTTTCCTTTTGTTTACTTAATTTATTGAATTAATATTAAGTCTTTTATTTTAGGAAATGTTTTCTTTAATATTACAATCTAGGTTTTAAAATAAGCCATTATATATTTAATGTTACATAACTCTCTGCAGGTAACCTTTGATGATTGTAATTGGCTCAAAGAGGATCCGAACATCAAAAATAATTCACAACGCAACTTTTTCTTTTCTATAATTAATTGATAATTTGTCTAATAAAATTTTCTAAGTATAAATTATCATATCAGATCCTTAGAGTCATAGGTGCAAAATAAATACTATACGTCTCGGATAATTTAAAATACTCATATTAATCAATTAACAGCAATATAGTGGTAAATCCTATGCAGTCAGACTTAAATTCAAATAATTTAATTGATCACTCTGTAGCATTCCATCATAGGGTTTACCGAATTAGAAGTGGTACCGTTACCTCTTTCTAAATTATTTTAATATATTAATTTAATTTTAGAAATAGAACTTTAGGTTATTGTATAATTTTTTTAAATATAAAAATATATATGCAATATTAAGACTAAAAAAAAAAAAAAAAAAATTTTTTTTTGCTAACATAAATGTTCTTAATTCTAATTCTTTTGAAAAAATTTTTTTTCCTCTTTTCAACAACTAATTAAAAAAAAAAAAAAAAAAATTTAAGCATTCATTGGGGAATCTTCATACACTCTGTAACATGCATATACCTGGCAATTCTTTTTGGGTACCTCACTAAATATATAATGATATATTAAATAATAATAAGTGTTATTGGATTGATTTGTATTAACAAAGAATTGAAAATATGACTTGTGTTACATATACTGCAACAGCAGCAAATATAAAATAAATACATAATAATGCTCAAATATTAAAATGATATATGTTATATATAATTAATTTCTCGAACAGTGCATAACAATTCACCATTGGGTATCTTTTATTTTATGTTAAACAATTTTTTTTTTTGCTCTCTCTCTATTTTATGATTTTTGTACTTTAATTGGATGAATAAGCGTAAAAGTCAAAGAATTAGTAGAATAGATACTGGTGTCAAAACTAGACAACAATTACGCGAATTAAATAATAAAACTGTAGACACTAATATTATTTGTAATAATAGTAATAATAATAATAAGAAAAAAAAGAAAGAGAAGAAAATTATAAATTCTGAAAAAGCTACTCCTAAAATTACTACAATGGACACCCCAAATGCAGATAGCCTAATTAATCTGATTCCATACTATGATGGAAAAAAGGAAGCAAATATTAACCATTTTTTCTTACAATTTGACAATCTCATCAATAAAACTGAATTGAATAATGATTCTAAATTAACTATATTAAAGGCGAAAATTGTAGGACCTGCTAAAGATAAATTGATGAGGGATCAAAATTTGTTCGTGGAACAGAACTTAGAAACCTTTAAAACAAAGTTAAAACAATTATTCGAACCCAAAACCACATTTCTAGAAGCGCAAAAGAAATTTTGCAATCTCAAACAAAAACCGGAACAAAACATGAACGAATTTATATTAGAGTTTAATGCGGCAGCAGACCTTTATCTAAAAAAAAGTGGGCAAGATATAGGAGCTAACAACAGCTCTACATTCATGGAAATGATCAAATTATCTCAGTTTTTGGAATCAATTCGTAGTGATTTAAGTCTGGAAGTAAGAAAAAACTCTCCGCCGGACTTTAAAACAGCGTGCAACATAGCCTTAAAATTAGAGGAGGCTTATTCACATGTCAATTTAAAGGACATCAACAACATTTCCAAAACTAAAGATTCTGATTTGTTAAATGAACTGCTTAAACTCAATGTAGAAAGTGCAGAGAATATAAAATTATTAACCGCGGAATTAAATAACATAAAATTAAAGGTAAATGCCACTAACAATGATACAACTAGGTTTTGCAAGTACTGTAAATCCACATCCCATACGAACCCACATTGTTGGTTTTACAAGGGCAACGAACAAAACAGCAGTAATTACGTGGACGAAAATAAAAAAATTCCTGAGAATATTCAAATCGAAAAACCAAATTTTTATCAAGGGGGAAACCAACAAGCTCAGGGAAACTTTCAGCAAACCCCAAATTACACGCACCAAAACTTCAACCCTATGCAATATTCTGCTCCTCAGTACATGTACTATGCACCACCCCCACCCCACCAACAATTTATGCCGATATCATATCCCAGTTTCGGAAATTATGGAGGCAATTTCAACGAACAGAGATCATATGACCAGCGAAGAAATTATAGAGGGCATAGAGGGGGCTACAAGCAAAATAATTATAAAAAACATGATTATACAAAAAAAAATAATTCACAGCAGAAATTTGAAAACAATAAACAAGATAAAGATCATGATCAGAATTCTAGTAACAATAAGGGAAACTAAAGTCGGGACTTACATTCTCAAATACAAGGCACCCGCGTAAGTCTCACTGCGGGTCTAAAAAAAATAACAAAATTATTGCTAGTGTCAAAAGTAATGACAATTCTCAACTTCCGATTATTACTTTTGAAATTAATGGTGTTAAGATTAATGCTTTGACAGACAGTGGGGCGGCAGTAACTTTGGCATCACCTATATTGTTCGAACAATTAAAGAATGCACACGTAAAATATAAAAATCTCTGTAACCAGGTGTACTTCAGCCAAAATTCTTGGGACCATTCGAGGTGGTAAGGAAGCTTAGGAATAACAATTACCTATTAAAGGAAATTGCATTCCCAGATAAAGCGACTATTAAACGCCACATAAATAAATTATTCTCACCAACGAAAGTGGAATCACAGACTATACACATAAATTCCTAGATAGGGAAGCGAGAAATTTTTTTTCTCTTTTATTGCCGTCGAGGCAATATGTATATATTTATTTTAAATTTTTATCGTTTATAGATGTCTTATTTTTCTTTAGTTTAGTACACATTTTATAATTTTCCATTATTGTTTATTTACAGTACATTGAGGACAGGTTACTATTTAAAAAAAAAAAAAAAAAAAAAAAAAAAAAAGATCATTTAGGGAGGATACTGCAAGTTTTTTTTCTTTGCTACACAGTGTACTACTGAGGGATTTGGCTCGTCAGAGGGAGTTATGAACAAACATGCACGTTAAATAAAAAATAATAATAATTACAGTAAAAATAAAAACAGAGGCAGCCTTGCCAGGGTATCACCCTTTCAAACCCATTTTATACTAATTTATATAACAAAACAAAAAAAAAATTTAATATATAACCTTACCCCCTCTACTAAAAGTGAAAATAAAAGTCTTTATATGTAGCACAAAACATATAACTAATCGATTTAAAATTAAAAGTCAACATCTATTCACTCGGCGACACAAATATAAATAATAATAATACAACATTTTATATTGACCAATATTTATAATAATTCATCCTTTGCTTAAAGCCACGGATTGACGAATCCACTTGAATTATTATAACAAAAAAAAAATCGGTCAGATTTTACAAAATTATTTTAGTTTAATATTTGATATAATCTATAACTTGGTTAGAACAACGCGTTTCAATTTTAATTTTAGAATAATCGTACGATTTCATATTATAAAACAAACAAGTAAAAAAAAAAAAAAAAAAATTTATTAGTTGTCCCTAAGGATTAACATTTCAGATAATTTAAAAAAAAAATAATAATAATAATAAATAAAAAAAATACCATTGAACGTTTCAATTATTACAAAACATAAATTGGATGTTTAATTTATACCTTAAATATTTAGGTAAATTATTTCATACTTAAAAAATAATAATAATAAAAAGGTGTTGGATACATGTCAATGATCATTTCAGCAATTTATTGGATGTTAAAGTCTCGTTTTTGCAGGCGAAATTGAGACTATCTGCGCAGAGCATCTAATAATGCATTTAGCTGAGATATTTCTAATTAACTAAATTTCCAAACTTTACAAAAAAAAAGAATTTGTTTAATTTTTTTTTTCTAACTATATGTAATATTTTATAAAACAAAAAATAATAAGAGAAAAGAAAAGCGAACGCTCGCTTTCGATTCCTTAAATATGTATATTTACACGTTAATATATTTTAAAATAATAATAATAAGAAGAATAAATAATTAAATAAATATTTTACAATTGCATGCACATTTTCGTTTGTGCAAAGCAACGCTCGCTTGTTCTCGCTAACTTAAATTGTAACTAGAAAATCAATATTATATTAAAAAAATATATATATTATAATACATTACGTTTTTATACACAATATAAATAAATAAGTAAATATATAAATTGACGAGAAGATAGTGCGATGCAAACGGATTTGACCACGTTACACGTGTACCGATTTTTTTTTTTTTTATAGAAAATATTAAACAGATATACAGATTTAAACATACCTTTTTTTTTTTTTAAATCCAAGCCGGGTATACACGACTTTTTTTTATTTTATCACACATGTAATCTTATTTCAACAATAAAATACAGATAGCTGAATTTTGGCGAGTAATCCAAAATCTGCACAGACACACGTGCAATCAAATCGTTTCACTGATTTTTTTTTTTCCCCACTGTCAGTAATACAGGAGTTTAGTAAACGTCACCCACAGGTGAGGAAAGATACCTAATACACGGCTTATCATTTCGCAAATCGTCCCCTGGGTACAACTGAATCCGAAGGTAGGGAGATGAGTCATTGTCCACAGGTAGGGTCATCTAGCTGTCATTCTCTATCCTTCCGCTTAGCGGTGATGGATTAGAGGGAGAAAAGATTACTGTTTTTTTTTCTTTTTCTTCTTCTGCCTTGTTTTTTTTTTTTCCCAACCCCGTCCATTCCAAGGCAGGCAGTTTAAAAGGGTATTGTGTTTGACTTTATAGATGGATATTTAAATTTTTGGTATCGAAAGAAGAAAACAAATTTTCATTTTTTCGATCTGTTTCTTTTATGAAAATATATTATTATTGAGAATATCTTTCATTCAGAAAAGTAGCCTTTTCACATATTCCAAAACAATTGTTTTAGTAAGAATGATAAGATTTTTTTTTTAACATAACATTTTCTTTATATATATATATATAAAAAAATAAAGAAGTTTTCCTTTCTGCTCAAGAGAAAATAATTCATGTGAGAATTAGATTATAATGTTTATAATACAGATTGTAGTACAACAGACATGTGATTATATAGATGTGTTTTCTCTCAATGTTTTTCATATATTATATAATTTTTTTTTTAATTGTATGGTATTCATTATCAATGCATACAGCTTACTGATTATATTGAGTATTTGTTTTAAATGATTCTGTATATTGTGTTTCAACGTATGGGTACCTAATTAGCCTGTAATAATTAAAATAAAAGATTTGCCAATTTATATGTATGTAATAACTAAAAATATAAGAGTGGAAAAGAAAATTAATTTTTTTTTCTTTCTTCTCTCGGGCATTTTATTTTATTATTTGGCTTATTCAAATTTTCCTGCTTTATTTGGATTTGGACCTATTAAAACTCAAAATTTTAATAAATGTTTTTGGAACAATGGAAATTGAAACCAACTACACATGATAACTTGCTGAAGAAGTCATGTCTTTCATCAGATTTTTCAACAGTGAACTTTTGATTACGCTTTATTTCACCAATGTGTAAAACTTTTTTCTGGTGTTGCAAACCTACTTACACTCCAAACCTAGTGACACCCCAGCTTATCCCAAGTTCCTAGACTTTTCCATGTGAACATTTTCAGTTTTGATCTTCAATATAATACGACGATGGACTTTCATCGAGTACTTTGTGGCTATATATATATATATAAAAAAAAGATACTGTGGACCTTTTTTTTTTCTAATGTCGGGGGAAGAGATGATGGTGAGAAATACCACCATCTAGATCTAAACTAGCACACACTATAAAAAAAAAAGTATTTGGTTTTTTTTCTGCATATTAGCAGAGTATTTGGTATCATTTTAATCAGTGAACAGTGAACAATACAAATTAATGATCCATTTTAGGATCAGCGCATACAGATAGATAATTGTGGAACAAAGTGAACCACGGCAGTCAAGGAAATATTTGGTTTTCCGTTCCCACGAATGATTTAACTACACCTAATAAAAATGTCATGGAGAAAATTGTCAGAACAATAATATGACACATTTATTTATGAGAGCTTAAATAGGCACGAAGACCTCACAAGTAAAAGCATCTTTACCTCCCAGGCACAGCACGGCGTCAAGAGGAATCGCTATTGTACCGACGGACCTATGAAACACTCAAGGGGAGTACCAAATTTCTCCCGCATGCCAATGGTCATCTCTCTAAAATCAGAGGTATGGCCGAAACATGCAAATTTTCAAGAAGTTAAAACGTATAAGGCCTTAATTTTATGTGAAAAGGGAAAAATGGTTCCATCCCTTTTTTTTTTGCTCCACGAAAAGAATGTGATTTTTCTTGAGAGTTCAGATTCAAAAAAGATGGAAAAGTAGAAGGTTGACTGCTCTCTAACTAAAAAAACAGATTTTGAGTGTGTGTGCCAATAGATGGAAATGTACGCGCTAAGAAAAAGCGAAAACGCGTCAGCCATTACCTCCTGCTGTCAACGTTATCTAGTAATATAAGGTAACAAACAATCTTCCTTCACCATTGTTCCATTTTATTTAATTAAGCTATATTCTTTTAATAATACGAATTTAAGTGTGTATGAAGATCCTACCCCGATCTAAACATAAAAAGGCTAATCAAATAAATACTTCTAGGGTATGGAACTCTGCCTTTCAAAATCGAATTTTTTTAATTCAGTAAGATAAACTGTAATTCTCAGAAAATAAATGTTGAGAATACAGTTCTCAACTAGGATTGAATATTTTTATTTTTTTTAAACATTTATGTTTGTTTTTAATCATATGCTTATAATTACCTTGTAAATAAACTCAATTTTATATTCAATTAATTTTAGTCAGTTTTCCTTTTGTTTACTTAATTTATTGAATTAATATTAAGTCTTTTATTTTAGGAAATGTTTTCTTTAATATTACAATCTAGGTTTTAAAATAAGCCATTATATATTTAATGTTACATAACTCTCTGCAGGTAACCTTTGATGATTGTAATTGGCTCAAAGAGGATCCGAACATCAAAAATAATTCACAACGCAACTTTTTCTTTTCTATAATTAATTGATAATTTGTCTAATAAAATTTTCTAAGTATAAATTATCATATCAGATCCTTAGAGTCATAGGTGCAAAATAAATACTATACGTCTCGGATAATTTAAAATACTCATATTAATCAATTAACAGCAATATAGTGGTAAATCCTATGCAGTCAGACTTAAATTCAAATAATTTAATTGATCACTCTGTAGCATTCCATCAATAAGCATTCAATATTTATCATAAAAATCGCACACATTTTCATGACTGCAATTTATGTAGTTCCAAATTGACTTGACAATTCACATAATTGATTTTCGTTTGGTAGAAAAGGTAAACTCGGTTTCTTTTATAAAATATGGCAACAGGAAAAAAAAGGAATTCTTAAAATTTAACAATCTATTCAGGATTTCTAAATTTTTTCCTGATCGCATAATCATAGTTTAACGAATATTAAACTATTAATTGATAAAAGCATATTTTATTTAAATTATTACACTCTTTAATTTTTTATTTATATTTATTCTTTAATTTTTTATTAATTACTAAAATAGGTGTAAAATTAAAATGTTCTAAAGCATTAAAACCATTTTAAGATGTTAAAAACATTCTTCGGAGTCCCGAGCGTTTTCGACCAGAGCCTGGTCATCATCCAAGGGTGGAAATCAGAAAAAAAATAATAATTAAGAATTTTTTTTTTAAATAAGAATTTTTTCTCATTTCCACCCTTGGATGATGGCCAGGTTCTGGTCGAAAACGCTCGGGACTCCGACGAATGTTTTTAACATCTTAAAATAGTTTTAATGTTTTAGAACCTTTTTATTTTTCATCAATTTTAGTAATATATAAATTGTGATCCATTTTGGCTTCATATTTTAATTGATACACAACGGTGAATTTTGTTCCAATATTAGAATAATTTTTTTATATATTTAATTATTAATATTTCATTTTCTATTTTTTAGTATTTAAAATATATTTTATGGCAGTTTCACAGCCATTTGGCCTACACTGTAAAAACTAGTCGGATGTGTAAATCCCAAAACTTTCTTCTATCTCACACAGGTTTCGCATACACTAAAAAGAATCAGCACCAATTTATATCAATGTCTAACTGAAACTCAAGTTATACTAGGATTTCCCTCAAAGGGATTAGTCTGAGTGATATTGTTAAGAACGTAGGATTAACAATTATGACATAATGAAAAAGAGAAAATTAAATGATAGCATTACAAAATATAAATCCATATACACTGTTAAACAAATAGAAATGAAGTACCGTCCATCAGATTTGTTTTTATAACATTTGGTAAATAATCCCATTTTTTTCCTTGATCTTATAAAACGCCAAGCTTATTAAAGTTACGTAATCAGATTTCCAGCCAATAGCGTATTTTAGCAAGCGTGGCTTAACGCAAATTTAATTTCATTGTTGCAACATTTTCCCTGTGACAAATATTTACATTTGAATTTTTTTTCTCTACCCAAACTCTACCCAACTATTTACCTGTCTCGCTATCCATCTGTCAATCCGTCTTTCTACCTGTCTTGCTTCCCGTTTAATTACCAGTCTCTCGACACGTCTGCCTGTGTACATACTCCTCTCTCTACCCTTCTGTCAACTCATCTCTGTGCTCTTCTCTCTGCCCGTCTCTCTATCCACCACGCAACCCGCCTCTCAACCTTTACTCTACATGCCTGTATATCGGTCTCACTACTCGTCTCGCTACCCGTCTCGTGATCCGTCTCTCTACCCATCTCGGTACCCCTCCGTCAACCCTTTTTTTACCTGTCTCGCAACCCGTCTACCTATTCGTTTCGCAACCCGTTAGCCTATATCTGTTACTACCCGTCTCTCTACCCATCTCACTATCCGTCTGTCTACCCGTTTGTTTACTCGTCTCTCTACCTCTTCCCAATAGTTTCACAATTCATTCAATATGCAGAAGCCGTTTACCGTTATTAAATACAAACAGAAGTAATTCATCTAATAAGTGTAATCAGATGCAATTTTTAAAAATACATGCGTAAACCAGCAAAATAATTCATCAGTTTTAGTTTCATAGTTGTTTATATAATTTGGCAATAAATCTCAACTTCTTAAACCCGAATTGTGTCAAGCTTTTTAAAAAAGCCTAAAGGTCCGTATAACTGGGAAGTATCCTCAGGGCTATTAGATACATGTTATAGTTAAGTGAAAGTTTCATAATCGGGTTTGCAGTTAATTGCTTAAGTCAGAAAGCGTAGCTTAACGCCATTTTAAATTCAATGCTGTAACTTTCTTTTTATTTTTCTTATTTTTTTAAGAGTTGGTGGAGGGGGAAAGATTAACAAATGTATACATTTATATACACACAAATATATACAACTTTTGCTTCCATGTTTATGTTAGTGTTGTTTGTATTATTAATTAATACTTTGTTTACCGAGCTTCATTCAAAACAAATGTAAAAGACTTCTTCTACAGTTTTTTCCAGGGGAAACTACCGTAATCAGGCCCAAAGCTAATCGGAGCATTTAATATCATTATTGTAACTGTTATAGAGTTAAAACAATGTTGTTGCTAGCTTTATTGTTGTTTGAGACCAGTCTTGCCTGTGTATCTGAATGGGGAAAAGTTCCGTATCCTGTGCCGGTTGGCGCGATTGGCGAAAAAATTAAACATGGTGCCAAAAGCATTTTACCGAAGCATCTATTTTAAAAAAAGCATCTTACTAAAAGCATATACTTGAGCATCTTACCAAACTTTTCCAGAGAGCGGAAAAACATGTTTTTCAAATGTTTACAAACGTACTTTTATTAAACCATGTTTCTGAACCGTCTTAAAAATATAAATACGATGCTAAAATAAAATTTTATCGCCATTTTCGAAATTTTAAAACATAATGAAAATACATAAACAAACATATTTAACAAACCTAAGGTATTTTTGGGATAAATAATTGTTATTGTCAGGGGGCAAATTGTAAAAAATTATTAAACGAACGAAAAACATACCTAAATTAACTTTTGGCAACCTCAAGGAAAAAATATCTGATGTAAATAGCATTTAAAAACTTTAAATGGAGAAGTGTTCCGTATAAAAATGCAAAACATTATACGCTTGATATAAATATTTTTGGAACAGCTGTCGCTAGCGCACTTGGATTGGCGTGATTTTTGTTTGCGCCATTTTGGCCAGAAAATCCCGTTTTTGAGAACCCGTTAGGCCAAGATTGCTAAAACAGCATGCTAGTTTGATTTTATTATGTTATAAAACACACACAATTTTTATTTTAAGCACACAGAAATTATTTTAGGCACAGATGTCATATACGCACCACATTGGCGCGATTTTCCCCCCACCAATTTGGCGAAAACTTTGTTTTTGGATATTAGTTACAAAGGTACTTCTCTATTATCCCGTCGACCACTTTATGACACTGTCGACCACTTTATGAACTACTAGCGGCCCGTCCCGGCTTTGCACGGGTAGACAATGTAGTTTTTTTATTGCATTCGTTTTCCTGAATTTCGCGCTCCAACCTAAAACTGTTGCTGAGATATGGCGAAATGACCTAAAACTTTCGAATCCCCCTTTAACCACCTGGGAGGGGGGGGGGATTTCTAAATTCACTGAGATACGTGTTTAATCATTTGCTTAGTAGATTTGTTTTCCTAAATTTCGCGCACCTACATAAAACAGCTGCTGAGATATGGCGAAATGTCCTAAAATTTTCGAAACCACCCCCTTTAAAACCCTTCGGGGGGATTTTCTAAAATCACTGAAATGCGTGTTTCTCTATTTTTTAGTAGATGTGTTTTCCTGAATTTCTCACTCCTAACTAAATCCGCTGCTGATATATGGCGAAATGACCCGAAACTTTTGAATACCCCTTTAGCCACCTTCTGGGGGAGTTTCCAAAATCGCCGAAATACGTGTTTAACCATTTTTTTAGTAGATTTGTTTTAATTAATTTCGCCCTCCTACATAAAAGCTGAGATATGGCGAAATGACATAAAATTTTGACCCCCCCATATTTAACCACCTTCTGGGGGGAATTTCCAAAATTGCTGAAATGTGTGTTTTATTCATTTTTTAGTAGATTTGTTTTCCTGATTTTCGCGCTCCTATCTAAAACTGCTGCAGAGATATGACGAAATGATCTAAAACATTCGAGCCTCCTTTTAACTCCCTTTGGGAGGAAATTTCTAAATTCACTGAAATACGTGTTTAACCAATTTTTTAGTAGATTTGTTTTTCTTAATTTCGTGCTCCTACATAAAACTGCTGCTGAAATATGGCGAAATGACCTAAAACATTTGACCACCCGCTTTAACCACCTTCAGGGGGGAATTTCTAAAATCGTTGAAATGCGTGTTTAATCAATTTTTAGTAGATTTAATTTCCTGATTTTTGCGCTCCTACCTATAACTGCTGCTGAGATATGGCGAAATGACGTAAAACATTCGACCACCACCCTTTAACCCCCTCCGGGAAGGGAAAATCTAAAGTCCCGAAATACATGTTTAATCATGTTTTTAGTAGATTTGTTTTCCTGATTTTTGTGCTCTTAACTATAAATGCTGCTGAGATACGGCAAAATGACCTAAAACATTCGACCCCCCCCCCCTTTAACCCCTTCGGGGGGATTTTTTAAAATCGCTGAAATACATGTTTAATCATTTTTTTAGTAGATTTGTTTTCCTGATTTTCGCGCTTCTACCTATAGCTGCTGCTGAGATATGGCGAAATGACCTAAAACATTCGACTACCCCCCCTCTTTAACCCCTCGGGTGGCGAATTTCTAAAATTGTTGAAATAAATGTTTAATCAATTTTTAGTAGTTTTATTTTCCTGATTTTCGCGCTCCTACCTATAACTGCAGCTGAGATATGGCGAAATGACCAAAAACATTCGACCAACCCCCTTTAACCCCCTTCTGGGGGAAATTTCTAAAATCGCTGAAATAGGTGTTTAATCTTTTTTTAGTAGATTTGTCTTCCTGATTTTTGCGTTCCTACCTATAACTGCTGCCGAAGTATGGCGAAATGACCTAAAAAATTCGACCACCCCCGTTTAACCCCCTTCTGGGGGAATTTCTAAAATCACTGAAATATGTGTTTAAACATTATTTTAGTAGATTTGTTTTCTGGAATTTCAAGACCCTACCTATAACTGCTGCTGAGATATGGCAAAATGACCTAAAACATTTGACCACCCCCCTTTAACCCCCTTCTGGGGGGAATTTCTAAAATCGCTGAAATAGGTGTTTAATCATTTTTTTGTGGATTTGTTTTCTGGAACTTCAAGCTCCTACCTATAACTGCTGCTGAGATATGGTGAAATGACCTAAAACATTCGATCGCCCCCATTAAACCCCCTTCTGGGGGAATTTCTAAAATCGCTGAAATAGGTGTTTAATCATTTTTTAGTAGATTTGTTTTCTGGAATTTCAAGCTCCAACCTATAACTGCAGCTGAGATATGGCGAAATGACCTAAAACATTCGACCACCCCCTTTAACCCCCTTCTGGGGAGAATTTCTAAAATCGCTGAAATAGGTGTTTAATCATTTTTTTAGTAGATTTGTTTTCCTGATTTACGCGTTCCTACCTATAACTGCTGCTGAGATATGGCGAAATGACCTAAAACATTCGACCACCCCCCTTTAACCCCCTTCTGGGGGGGAATTTCTAAAATCACTGAAATAGGTGTTTAATAATTTTTTTAGTAGATTTGTTTTCTGGAATTTCAAGGTCCTACCTATAACTGCTGCTGAGATATGACAAAATGACCTAAAACATTCGACCACCCCCCTTTAACCCCTTTCTGGGGGGAATTTCTAAAATCACTGAAATAGGTGTTTAATCATTTTTTTAGTAGATTTGTTTTCTGGAATTTCAAGGTCCTACCTATAACTGCTGCTGAGATATGACAAAGTGACCTAAAACATTCGACCAACTCCCTTTAACCATTTAACCCCCTTCTGGGGGAATTTCTAAAATCGCTGAAATAGGTGTTTAATCATTTTTTTAGTAGATTTGTTTTCTGGAATTTCAAGCTCCTACCTATAACTGCTGCTGAGATATGGTAAAATGACCTAAAACATTCGAACCCCCCCCCCCTTTAACTCCCTTCTGGGGGGAATTTTCAAAAATTCCTTCTTATTGCTTGCTTACGACATAGCTTAGGCTCGGATTATAATAAAACTTTATATTCAGTTAGTCTCTGATATAAATGGGTGCTGATTAGATTTTGGTAAAAATCGCCCAGCAGGTGGCGCTGCTATGCAGCATTTTGCAGGATTTACACGATTTTAGCGATAGTCCTATTTCCAGAAGTAATGCACGGAATTTAATAAAACTTGAGTTTCACTTAGACCTTGATATAAATGGGTGCTGTTTCTTTTTAGTGTATGCGAAATCTGTGTGAGATAGAAGAAAGTTTTGGGATTAACACGTCCGACTAGTTTTTACAGTGTATTTTAGCGAGCGTGGTTCGGCGCTTAATTAACTCCATCGTTGTTGTAACTGGTATACAGTTCTAACCATGAAATATATTTGGTGATTTATTATCTGCGTCCAGAAAAATACAAAATGCCGTAAAACTAATTAATTAATTTATAATTAAGTTCTAAAATATTAAAATGTATTGTTATCAGAAGCACACATGTGTACACATTTTTTTTTATTCTAGCATATCAGGAAATGACTGAAAAAATCGATTACAGAATTCCGTCTGTACATATATAAGCCAAGTGAAGCTAAATGAAAGAGTACAATAATAGTCGCATAATAAATTAAGAAAACCGTACTTTTTGTAAAGAAAAAAAAATCCATTTATTTAATTATTTTTAAATGTGAGCAAAATAACTTGTAGAACATTAATTTTAATATATTCTCTTAAACACATGTGAAGTAATCTATTTAGGAAACTCCTAGACAATGAACAATAAATTCCCGAAAACGTAAGATACTTTGGACACAAATTATGGTAATCTTTAAAAGTTACATATTAATTATTTTCCAGAAATGAAAATTAATCCTCCATTTAGCAAGAATATTAAGTTTAATATTTACCCTCACGGGTTCCTCAATTTTTACAAAGAAATTTGCATTCATTAAAAAATGTTTACCTATTAATTAACATACTTAATATTATATACCGGGTGTCCCAAAAATGACTGATGGATTTTAAAATTCAATAACTAGCAAACGGTGATAGATATTTAAAAAGTTCTTGCAGGAGGGTTATGTATGATGTCGGGAGTTTTTTTACTGTGATTCTTGAATTTAGTTCGAATTTCAAACAATAGATGGCGCTGACAGCGGTTGGCGCTCATTCGAGGGCGAAACTGACGTCACTCAGCATTGATGCGAAGAAAGGAGATTAAGGCTATGGAGTGGGTCTCATTCGCCAGTCCAATCTTGCTCTTAGGCCCCGATTCTGAACTCATTCGATATGATTTCAATGGAATACGTTTTTGTCATGGAAACAACAAATTCTTTGATAGTGGAATACCGCGTTCAGATCAGGGCATGAATTTAACAAGCAGTATTTGAGTTGCAGGCGATTGTACATTTATGAAGTTTTATTTTCCCGGATTAAATTACTCTTTATGGCCTGATTTAAAGAATATTTTATTCATCGTATTTTAAAACTACTACGTGAAATAAACCATTTTCAATAATTAATGTACACTCTTTAAAAGTACTCACTAGCAGATTGCGTAGCAAAATAACGAATGAAGATGTGAGGGATTCGATTTCTGTGCAGCTCTCACATACCTGCATTGCCGTCATTTCGCAAAACTAAATTTTCATATTGGTTAGGTAAAATTCCCATAAATACTCATTAATGTAAAATCGCCTGCAACTCGAATACTGCTTGTTAAATTCCTGCCTTGATCTGAACGCTGTATTCCACTATCAAAGAATTTGATAGAATTTGACAAAGAATTTGTTGTTTCCATGGCAAAAACGCATTCCATTGAAATCATATCGAATGAGTCCTAAGAGCAAGATTGTACTGGCGAATGAGACCCACTCCATAGCCTTAATCTCCTTTCTTCACATCAATGCTGAGTGACGTCAGTTTCGCCCTCGAATGAGCGCCAACCGCTGTCAGCGCCATCTATTGTTTGAAATTCGAACTAAATTCAAGAATCACAGTAAAAAAACTCCCGACATCATACATAACCCTCCTGCAAGAATTTTTTTAATATCTATCACCGTTTGCTAGTTATTGAATTTTAAAATCCATCAGTCATTTTTGGGACACCCGGTATATATATATATATATATGACACATTATATGCGAAACATTTTTTTTAATTGGCTATTGGCTAAACTATAATCAATACGATTAAAATTTAAAAATGGTACAAAAACCCTGACATACCATTGAAAAGCATTCTATTTACCTAAATTAGAGCTAAAAAGGCTTAAAAAATAACACATTTTTATTTTAATTATTTTTTTATTATATGAAAAAAACTATTTAAATACACATATAAAAATATGCATTTAAACATTGTAATAAAAAATAAAAAACACGTGTCTTCACAAAGAAATATTCTCTTCAACTGAGGCTAGGAGCCACTGGATATGACTCATGATCCGGAAATAGACATAGATCGACGCAGCTTTTAGTCAGCTATTATAAAATATGCTTATTACAATTGTTGAGTAGATTTTAATTTTTGAGATTTTGACCATGTTTTTGTCTCAAATACTCCTCTGCGCGACGGTATTTTTTTTTTTTACTTACAAAACGAAAAGGGAAATAAAGTAATACGTAAAAATATCTAGCAATTTTTTTCCCTTTAAAATGTTTGTCTTCGAAATCGTTGAATCTTCCTATAAATTTACAGAAAAAAATATTATACCAATCACATTAATTATGCAACTTGGATGAAATGTAAAAGGAATCATGGGATTTAAGATTATAAAGTAAAAAGGGGAAAAAAGGAATACCTGCTGTAAAACTATCTAGCATTTTTCTAGCAATCCCTGAGAAGGTTATTTCTTTGAAATCGTTGAAACTTCTTTTAGGGTTAGAGGAAAAAGTTATATCAATCACATTAATTATGCAATTTCTATGAAAAGTAAAAGGAATCATAGGATTTGCATAATAAATGCAAAGAAAACACGTTTTACTGTATCTCTTCCCTATAGAACATTATACGGCTCATCACTGTAGATTTGCCGATTGTCACCAACAAAAAATTCTTCAGAACACACGTCGGAAGAATGTCGTTTACCCATGAAAAACGATTTATTGGAACGGCAGTTTCTTTGGGAAACTTTTGTGGAATGAAAATTTATACTTTTCTTTATATTTACTTTTTTATTCAAGTTGTTATGCTGGAGATTTAGTGTTTTTACATGTCATTTCAATACTATTAAGTAATATACTTCGAGCGAAAATGTCTGTTTTAACATAATGTTCACAAAAAGATTTTTTTCTTCAATTTGTTTTTAATTTCACTGAAATAAAAACAAATAACTTCAGATTTAAATAATAAATTAAAGAAACACTAAAAAAATCTCAAATTTTCAGTTCTAAATCATTTTTAGCATAAATTTATTTCTATGTATTAAGAATTTTAAAGATTTTTTTTTCACCGTTTAACTTATGTAAAACAAGTAATATAAAAACTTTTTTTCAAGTCAATTCCTACTTAGGTCAAATAGAAATTTTTTTCCAGCGATCTACACGCTTACTGACGGTATTTATTCCTAAATTTAGCTCCTGTTAAATATCTTACATAAGAGAAATTTTTGAAATGTATTAAAAATTAAATAAAAAATAAATAGCTAAAATACCAAAAATTAATAGATCGAAAAGTATTTCTCACAAAATTGTTAGACAAACTGCGTTAGAAAGGTAAAAAAAAATTGTATTTTTCTTGATATAAATTTAAAATCTAATTATTATGCCGTTTTTCAAATATTGAATTTCAAAAATTATCAAACTTTACAATAAAGTGCCATAGCGATGTTACAGTAAGCGATAATACAGTTTTTTTTCAAATATTAATTAATTAATTAAATTTTATTATTTAATTTTAGTTTTATACTTCCTTTCTGTTCAAAAGCATAGACTCACTCCACATTTATATTCTCCTTCGCACGCGAGCCGCCTGATCTTCGTCCGTGAACAGCCAACATTATCTTTTTACGTGTTAAGGTGAGACTATAAATATGGAGTGAGTCTACACTTTTGAACAGAAATGAAATATAAAATTAAAATTAATTAATTTAATTTAATTAATGAATTAATATTTGAAAAAACTGTATTAACATTAATTGTCATCCAGTACAAGTTTAAAAAAATTTATTTGAACTTGAATGGATGAATAGAAAATAATTTATTAACGATTGAAAATTCCAACAAGATATATATAGAGAGAGTGTGAGCTAATAGTAGGAATTTAATAATAAAGCAGAACAAACCTGATAATAGATAATATTAAAGGAATCTTTAGAGAATTGTTCAAAAGACTGAAATGTTAACACAAGAAAGTGATTTGGTATTGTTACAATATCCATACCTTTTAAGTAATTTCAACTTTTTTAACTTACATTACACAGTACCAGATGAATCAAGATTGAAGTTATGGTGATTATCTCTTAAACCACTCATGATGAATAATACTACTTTCATTTACTGAAATCCTACAAACCATGTACAGTACTTAGACATAGCATTTATTTTGCAAGGGGTTTGTATACATATTAAAATACGAAATTCCTTTTTTAGGGTTTCGTTCATCTCACGAAACCCTATTACTCCAGCTCCGTTGTCTGTCTGTCATAGAGCCATTCTCAAAAACTATTAACTTACAGAGTTGAAACTTTGTGTATATAGACGAATACAGGTATAAAGAGCTCAAAATATTAAAATTTGAAAAATTCGTATTATTTTAATAAATAGAGATAAAAAACCAAAATTCTACCAGCCTTTTCCTATTAAATTGAAATATTTTTCGTTATAGAAGATGCCAAAATTAAAAATCCACGATGAAATTCTTTCCACAATAATTAATATTCTATCAGACGATTTCCACGTGAAAAATGAAAATGAAATAAAAAGTTTCACCGATTGAAAAATAGATAAATATGAAATAAAATTGATTGACGTCATAGTGGTAATAAAACGGAAAATTTCAATGATTTCACAATAATACAAGGAGTATGAGTATGTGTATGTACACAAAGCAGATTAATATCACGTCATTAGAGAATTAAAAAGAAAATCTGACGTCATATTGGAAGTTTAATGAATTTTGCAGATGTTTGAGAATAATAAAAAGCGAGTATCAATATAAGTAATAGAGATTAGTAAATATATGAGTTTGAGAAACATACTGAATCGTAATAAAAATCCAATTACGGAAATATTCGCATATTTTAACACTTTGAAGGTGTACAATTTGTTTAATTTTGAAATTATTTTTTTAAATATCGCATTTAGTCCGCATGACGGATATTATTAAGACAGAATATAATAGCGGGCTGGTTTAGATATTTGAAAAAAGGAAAAAAATAGACCGGTAAATTTTTACTTTTTAAAAAACGTTTTTTTTTTTTTTTTTTGCTAAATTAAATGTATTTGAATTTATAAGAAAGGATAAAGTGTTTTGAAAGGTGTATTAAACGAAACCCTTTGAGCGATCTTCGATCACACTTACCCACTTGTTTTATATGGTCTCTGGTTCTTTTATGTTACACTTAAAAACATTTTTTTTCATGCTCTGGCAGATAAAACAGTAAAAATTCAATTCTTATACGGGCCAAATACCCCGAGTTATAATATTTTGAGTATTTGAAAATTGCAGAGCTTTCCGTATTTAAATACTACTCTCCTACTCTACTAGTACTACTACTACTAGTAGTAGTAGTAAAATACTACTACTAGTACTCTCTTAAAAACCATTTAAGAGATTTAGGCTGGTCGATCAGCTGGTGCAATTAAAAATCTTGTCTCAGAGTTTATCATTAATTCAATATGTTTTTTTTAATATTTCTGATTAAGTTTTAAAGTTTATAGTTACGGTTTTTTGACTATTTTAACACATTTGCTTTTTGAGTTTTTGATAATTTAGAGTTCATACATTTATTAAAAAAATTATATATATAAGTACACTAGGCAAAAAATTTGTTACCGAAAGTCTACAAGACTCTACAGGTATGAATATGGGTTTACAAATTTGATAAAATCTGATAGCCAACAAAAACTTCCAGTCGCCAGTAAAAGAAAAATTACCCGGACCCCCCCCCCCCCCCCCACCTCCTTTATCAATAATTTTCAAAAATGATATGAATCATATAATTAGGAAATAATTGAAAAAAATAATAATAAACATAGCTTAGAATTATTAGTTAAATAGTTTATAATAGTACATAATTTAGAAAAATAATTTAAACTAAATTCTCTAATGAACTTATCAAAATTATATATCTCTAAGAAAAAAAAGAAAGAAATACTGTAAAGGAATATTTAAAGTGAATGTGATAGATTAATCAGTTTTAATTCTAAGCACAAAAATTTGACTTGAAACTTGCATAAAACTTGAGCATTTTTTAGCATTGTATCCAATTTTAGATGCCACAGCGGCTGGACTGACACTATTTCTTACTGTTTTAATGAAAATCCCCCCTACCTTACATTCTAATTACGTGGCATGCAAGCTGTCTAAAGCGGAAAAGAATGGCGTTTTCTGTGCATAGGATAGAAAATGTCCTTTAAACTTGGCTCTTCCATTAAAAGTGCGAGAGACGAGAAAGATCACTGCCTACTATGCACAAGAGAAAAAATGCTGTTTGTGCTTATTTTTAAAGTCAATTTTTGTACAGAAAAAATCCGCCATATTAAATAACGCGCTCGCCACGTAAGAAAACTTGATCGCCAATCGCGACCTGGCGACCGCATTTGTCAAGCCCTGGGTATGACACATCCAGTTGATGCCAGTCGGGCATTAATAGATCACGTAAGGCAACCAAATTACGAGGAAGCTAATTTCGGCATTTTAGAGGAATTTTTAAATAAAGCCCATATTTTCCATAAGATTAAGATCTATGAGCCATTCCAGGTGCTTTAGAGTCTGTGAGTGTCCATCGAACTAGTCACTTATGTATGCAGACCTGCCAACAAGGCTCGTGTCATCTTCGAAAATGGGCGTTGTCTATAGCATATTCTTCAAGAAGATGTTGCGTGAAAGGAAACACTTCGTCACCTAGAATGTACCAATGAACACCCTGCACTGTTAAAAATTTGCAACAAATTGTCCAGTCATTCGACCGTTTTTATAGAAAATGATTACATAACCGTAACTTAAATCTATTTCCGCCATTTTATTGCCTACATTTGGTCGGAATAGAGTTATATTAAGGTTATATAACCGTTTTCAATAAAAACGGTCGAATGACTGGACAGTTTGTTGCAAATTTTTAACAGTGTGGTTTATGTTAATCACCATCGCAATTAGTGGTATAACTCATAGTGTAATACATCTACTCTAAATCAGGGTGGTGCAAAATTTTAATTAGATTAACTATTGAAAACTAACGATTAAAAGTTTAATCATGACTAAAGATTGACGATATATATTCAATCGTCAATCTTTGGTCATGATTAAACTTTTAATCGTTAGTTTTCAATAGTTAATCTAATTAAAATTTTGAACCACCCTGCCCTAAATCCATCGGAGAACCACCATCGATTGAATTACAGCCTCTACATACTCATACTGTCGTTTGAATTCCATTTGTCCGTAGGTGCTCACGAAACGTAAATGTCATTGGCAAAAATGCAAATTTGTGATTGGTCGGAGCAATACCTCCTTATCATAGTATCAGACCTCTCAATCAGCAAGTTGCCTTTGACCGCTATACTTGTCCTGCTACTAGCGCCATCAATCGTCAGTAATAGTATTTACGACACGAAATCACACGAAATTTTTTCACAGCTCCATTTGCTCTATGCATTTTCTTATGAACTAGTAGTTTACCTACCACTAAAATTTTATAGTAAATTTTATCTTATTAAATTGACAAGATCGTGTGATTACATGACGAAAAAAATTCAATTAAATTTTAGTGGTAAGGAAAAAGCGTAAGAGTTGGCAGCTATGCGGTAGCAGACCAGCTAGATTTTTCTATAGATTTTTCTATTATATTTTTGGATACCAGTTTTTTAGTAGAGACAATTTTGTTTTGTTTGATCGGAGAATTCTGGGATTTAAAAGAACAACATTTTCTCTAAAAATATACTGGTGTTCAAAAGCCCGAAACATGGCAACTGTGCGGTAGTATCCACCAGGCGGCGATACTTTCCGGAGAAAGTCAATTAATAAGTTGGCAATTACCGCGGACATTTTCTCCCATAGACTTTCTCCGGATTGTCAAGTCTGATCTATGATAAGGAAGTCTTGGGTCGGAGCACACTGCGCGCCTCAAGTCAGCGATTTTAAAAGTTCGATGTTTTTTGGCCTAGTACATATATTCCACTTTATGTGATGCTATGAGCAATGGCCTCTTGCGAAGTATCCTGCTTAAAATAATTATCACATGCTTACATCCCTTCGTAATGTTCGCTCTGAAACAGGTTAGGATGGGCCTTCAGTCACTGATTGCAGAAATTACAATTGGGTTTGTAAAAGATTTTCATCGAGAAGTCGTGAGAGTTATTTCTAGGTGGGTTACAATCTTTTTCCATCCATTACAGTATAGACGCTGTGCTCCATGGCCACTGCAGACCATTCCATCCAGACATGTTGGACATCCGCTTCGATACAAGAATAAATCGGGCATCTTCGCTCACTGTTTGGCCGTTGGAACGCCCAAACATGATAAAAGCTCTCTCTGATATATACCTCTATTTAACCCTTTTAACGCATCAGTCTCAGATTTCAAAACGATGTACCCCCTCCACGTTATTGCTATGATGATGAAGCAGTAGTCCCGGCTCTGCCTACCTCGTGACACTTCCGCAGTGCCACGTATAGAAATCTTTGTGCTTAAAAGTGGATAATTGTTTAACGGATGTGCTCACATATATATATCACATATATATATATATATATTTGTTTTTTCGTGATTTCGTGACAAAATGAACTTGGAAAGAAAAATACAACTAGTTATAACAATATACCTTTTTTTGATATGTTCAAACTTCTCACCCTGAGCTGCAATGCACATTTGGATTCTTGTTTGAATTTCACGTTGTGCACGTTGAAGCATAGAGGGTGATATGTTGGCACAAGCGTCCGTAAGGCGTCGATTTCATTGGGAAACACAAGCAATACCATTGTGCCACATTGCGGTGTCGTGTTTTGTCCAAAAGGTAATCATTTCTTCTTCAATTCAAGTTTCGTGACGTCAAAGTGTAGGAAATCACGGAAAAACAAATGCGCGTTTTAACCGTTCTGTTCTTCGCATTAATGTCCACAAGGTGTCTTTTCGTACTAAATCGATAATGCTCTACAACTTTGTAAATCACTTTTTTTCTCTATCTCTTTCCGTTTTCAAGATAGGAATGCTAACCTCGCAGTTTTTCACCAGGTGGCGCCATAGGTGGTTTCATTCAGTAGCGCGTGGCTACTTTACTATACCTAGACACTACTTTTATGAATATAGCAGTAGCCGTTCCGAAGTTAAGAGGGTGGCAAGGGACTTTAGAGTGGGCATACTGTATATATATATATATATATATATAATACTATCGGAAACTAACAATAAATATAATTGGTAGCACCTTTCATTTCTAAATTAATGTTGTAATGTTGTAAGATGAACTTTCCAATTTAGAGCTCGCAAACCACCAAGAAACTTTTGGCATACCTAAAACATGATTTAATACACAAGTGTTTTTGAAAGTTTCAGAAGCTTCATTTCCCTCTTTTTAGAAGAGTAACAACTAAAATACAGATTTTTAGAATCCATATGAAACGCCCTGTAAATATAATTTAACTACACTGTTCTCGATAAATGCCAAGCAAAATATTTTTATAGACACTCTATTTTACCATTCGGATTAAAAGTGATTATTTTCAATCTGTAAAAATATCGGTAGTTTTCGGTTAGCCGGGCGCCAGTGAAATTTATATCTATATGTATATATATACATACATATATATATACATATATGTATGAGCATATATATATGTATATATATATATATATATATATATGCATACATATATGTGTGTATAGATATATGTATATATATATTACATGTATAATATTTCACTGTCGCCCGGCTAACCGAAAAATACCAAAATATCTATCGCGTGCTGATGATTGCACCTATGAAAAACTTTTGGAACTTTTCGGACAATTCAATATTCTTTCTGCATTTATAGCAGATCTATAATATTAATGTTATAAAAATTTCTGCATTAGGGTGGAAATCATACGTAAAATATAGGTTAACTGAAAATTGCAAAATTAAAGAGATACGGATTTAATTACAGTAAAAACAGTAGTTTTGTCAAAAAAACTGGCCCTTTTATAACGTCCTTTTCACAGAGGAAAGCATTTCGTCCTTAGAAGATTCAAGTAATTAATTTAACAGTGAGTAATATTGGTATTATTTTGAAATCATTATTGAAATCTATTTCGGTTTTATGAATTAAGATTCATGTTTTCACTTAAAGATGATGTAATTTGTACCCACGAAAACATTTTACGTTTAGGTTACTCTTGAGAACAGTCATAAAAACCAGTTCTTTAGTTTAAAATAATATTTTAATTTTCTTTAAAATTTTCTTTTTAAAATGGCATCAATAACGGTGTAATCATTATAATTTCTCATTTTCTTCCTTTTCATTACAACATTAGAATAATCTATGTGCCTCTTCTTGAATATTTTACAAAAATGTCATAAAGAATTTAAATACTATTATATAAATTATAATATTAATGTTACTGTTATGTATGTGTTACTGTTATGTATGTTATAATGTTAATGTTATACATATTTAATCGGAAATTAAAAAAATAAATCGAAATTCCTAGATCTATTATAACATTCTTGAATACATATAATTTATATTTTTAACTCGTATTTCTTCCTATTCTCACCGGGATAGCTGTAAAATATATCTACAAAATTATTGAACAAAAACTTTCTATGTAATGAAATATATTAGTTAATAAATTTTACCTTTCGTAATTCTAAATCATATATTCTAATACGAGCAAATCTTGTGGGTGGTTATATATATATATATATATGCAAAAATTATCTTAAAAACGGCTCTAACGATTTTGACGAAATTTCGTATCCTACCGTTTTGGGACACCAGAAAACCATTGGGCTAGGTCACATGTTCGAGAAAATTCGATTAGTGGGTCATTTTGGGTCATTTTGGGTCATGGTCTAGCTAATTGTATCTAAAAAACGGTTCAAACGATTTTGACGAAATTTTGTATCTGACCATTTTCGGGCACGAGAAGTCTATTGGGCTGGGTCACATGTTCGAGAACTTTCGATTAGTGGGTCATTTTTGGGTCAACGTGGGTCAAATTAATTTTATCTAGAAAACGGCTCTAACGATTTTGATTAAATTTTGTGTCCTACGAGTTTCGAGCACGATAAAAGCATTGGGCTAGGTCGCATGTCCGAGAAAATTCGATTAGTGGGTCATTTCTGGGTCATTGTGGGTCAAGATCTAAAAAGCGGCTCAATTTACACTAAATTTTGCATCCAATGGTTTTCGGGCACGAGAAGACTGTTGGGCTAGGTCACATGTTCGAGAAAATTCAATTAGTGGGTCATTTTGGGTCATTTTGGGTCATTTTGGGTCATGGTCAAGCTAATTGTATCTAAAAAACGGTTCAAACGATTTTGACGAAATTTTGTATCCGACTATTTTCGGGCACGAGAAGACTATTGGGCTGGGTCACATGTTCGAGAACTTTCGATTAGTGGGACATTTTTGGGTCAAAGCGGGTCAAATTAATTTTATCTAAAAACGGCTCTAACGATTTTGATTAAATTTTGTATCCTACAAGTTTCGGGCACGCGAAAATCATTACGCTACGTCACATGTTCGAGAAAATTCGATTAGTGGGTCATTTCTGGGTCATTGTGGGTCAAGATCTAAAAATCGGTTCAATTTACACTAAATTTTGCATCCTATGGTTTTCGGGCATGAGAAGACTGTTGGGCTAAGTCACATGTTCGAGAAAATTCAATTAGTGGGTCATTTTGGTCATGGCTCATGATATTTGAACTCAAATATAATTTTGACCGAGCATAGCTCGGTCTTCCCTGCTCGTATATATGAACCAATATCTTTCACCTTAGTTCACTTTGCTTCATACAGTATAAAAGATTATCACAGATTACCTAACTTACGGTCTGCAGCAAATGAATATTCAAGAAGCCACTTTTCCTTTCAACTGGACTTCATTTCATTTATACAACGAATTTCGAAAATTTGACTAATGCGTAATGTTAGTTCAATTAATATGTTAACAAATCAGGTCAGTTACATAAATATCGAAATCTTTCTCAGTTATAACCCTAATTATATGCAGTACATGAAATTTTGATAATGTGACTAGGTTTCCTATAACAGTTTCAAATTATTAAACTGATTTCATGAATCGTTTAGCCGCAGGTTATTCAAAAGTAGATTATAATTATCTGCATTATTGGCCCGATCATGAATTCTGTTATGAAGTAACGAGATAAAGATTAAATTTGTGCGTTCTTTGAAAGATGATATTTTGATTGATTCGAATTAGTGTTTAGCATAGAAATGTAAGGATAGGGGTTTAATAATTATAAATCAAATTATTAAAGTATCTTACAGTTGTGAATGATTTATTACGAATTAAAGAAATATAAAGAACTATTTAATATATCTTTCATTTGTGTTGGAAGATTACACCATGTAACACAATTTTTTTTTCTGTGTTATCAATATAATTTTTTAATTGGATCTATCATAAAAACATGAAAAAAACTTTACTTCTCTACAAAAACTTTGCTTTTGTTGTCAGGACAGTGAAAATTAAAAATTTGCATACTGTCATTAAGAAAACGTACAAATTTTCTGGTTTATCTTTATTTAAAGACAAAAAGGGAACATTATATTTCAAATCAATAGTATATTTTAACCAGAATTCTATAAATTAATGACAAAGAACCTAGAAATGTGTAGATTTGCGAGTGTATGTCATATCGCTTTCAAGAATAAGTCCCCAAATATTCCACATCATGCGTTCATTGTAAGTTCCCTGGTAGCGACGTTCAAAATGTTGCATGTTCTGATCAAAGCAATCTTTTTGCTCCTCGGATTAGGCTTTCATGTTCTCTTTGAAACTATCAAGGTGGGCATCAAGGATATGTACTTTGAGTGGCATCCTGCAGCTCATTTTGCTGTACTTTTTAAGGTGGCTGATTACGTACGGAGCAATTTTTTCAAAAAAAGCTATTTAATTATTTTTTGAACTTATTTTTATTAATATTATAGCTAGAAACTGTGAAAAAAAGCAAAAAATATTTCATTCATTGATAAAATTTTGGTAAATGGGGATTTGGTGGTAAAATTTAGCGAAATATGGTCGAATACGCAAAACACGATATAGAAAAATATATTGTATGTATCTTAATTTCCTTTTTACACTTCATACTTATGACATTGGTGAAGGCAATGAACTAAAGTCTAAGAGATATTTTAAATGTTTCAAAATTTATAGCATATTGCACCTTTTTACATGCTGATTTTCATAAAATTCATCAATGTCTTTCCACGAAAACGTCCATAAAACAAAAAATATTTATTCTAAAATTAAATATTTAGTTCACTTCCTTCACAATAGTGTAAACAATATGCAATTTAAATTTTATAGTGATATTCTAATAACTTTTTGAGAAATCATGTTTTGCGTATGGAATTTTCACCAAAAATTACATTTTCCAAAAAATGCAATTAAAGTTTAGATTTATCTTTTACTTCAAGAATATGCACAGTATTATGCATCTAAACTTCAATGTTTTTATGAGCCATACACATTTTCTTAAGAACTGAGCCTTTGTTTATTTCTAGAAGGTCATAGTTTTGCTTCCCCCCTCCCAGTTAGTACCTTTAAATAGTACTTCCGGTTTGGGTGACAGCTGTTGAGTAGTATAAAAACCGCTACAACTACGGTTGTATTTATCGTACAATAAAAATAAAAACAGTTTTGGAAAGGTACAAAGCTGGGCTTTAATGAAATGTAATAAAATCGTTTTGAGAATTTTGGTCGAAAACCACTTTTTAAACGTAGTCAGATACCTTAAGTTCAGGGTCATGTGGCACAGGAGCAGTGGATGATGGTATGTTGGGATAAATGACTGCAGGTACTTTCTTGCCAGTCCGTCGTTTAGAAGGGTCCACCATGCAGAAGTAGAAATTCGTAGAATGGTCCGTGGGTTTTCCCCACATTCTTGGAACACCAAACTTCATAGCCCTCTTTTTCTCTCGGTACCATCCTTCCAGAGTATTCTTACAGGTCGCACAAGTTACATGTGGAGCCCAGGATTTGTCCTGGTCTCCAACAGGCATTCCGAAGTAAGCTTTGTACACTTCACACATCTTAATTAATGATGAAATGGGGATTTTTTTCCTCTTGTTTTAATACATTCACCACATATAAAACAGAAAGCATCTGCTACAGGCTTGCACCTTCTTAAAGCAATAACTGAGTTGAATCAACAGTCAAAGAATTTTTGGGAAAATGTCACTTACTGTGGGTACTTTGAAAATGGAAAAGAAATCTTTATTAGTAATCACACTTATGAAACAAACAGTAATTTGTATTCAAATATGACTTTTCGACCATTAGAAATTTTTTTTATTAAACAAAGTAGTACCAGAAGAATAAAACAAATGTAAAATTGGCAGCTATGTAAATATCACTGTGACAGCCAAAAAAGCGAAGCTTCAGGGGTATAACTACTCTTTTCTACATATTTGCTGCTCAATTAGACAGAAACCAATGCTCTCAAACCAGAAACAGAACTTGTATGAAAATTTGTTACATAGTGTTATTTTTTATTTATTAAGTGACATAGTTGCTTACTGCCCATACCATAGGTTAACTAGACTAGCAAAGGGAAAGCTAACCTTGGAACAACTGGACGTTTACAAAGAACGGAAAATTTCTAGGGCTAACTACAGAGCCAAAGGAAACTAGCGTGAATAGGTACAGCAAATGGGAAAACCCGAATGATAGCTAGATACCAATCAATTAATTATGATAAAATCACTCTTATCAGAAAAAGAGTTAAGACTGTTCTGAAATTCAATAGAGCGACTTTCTGACAATGGCAGGTGTTCTTATTCAGAAACTATGTAATCGAATTGCGTTTCCACTTTTTTGGAAAAGCAGACGGCCTTTAAGAAGATACTGCCAAAATGGGCGTTTTGAACCGAAATCCAGATGCAGCATCGCCAGAAAGAGAAAAACTTGTCGTCACTTAACAATTATTTCTTATAACTCGATAATTAATTTATTTATCAAAATATGGAAAACTCTGTTTGATTCCAAATCGTTTCGATAGTCCGGACTGCCAATTTTATATTTTTAAGTTTAAAAATGAGTCATAAAATGTGTCAGAAAGTTTCTCATTTTTGTGCAGGGAATTTGAAAACCACCTTAAGCGATAGAATTGCTTATTGTTTTCAATTGAAGGAAACACATCGCAAAACTTATAATGCACACCGATGAGGAAAAAAGTTTAGCGATAATGTTGCTTATTGTTTTGAATCGTCAGAAAAATATCGTGTAATTTTTGATGAATGAACCTGATCAGGAAAGAAAGCAATGAGCAATGTAGCAGCAATTGTTATGTTATGAATTAAGATAATAAAACATTACTTATTTTTAACAAGAAACATAATTTAAAAGTTAAACAACACGCTGTAATTGTTCAATTTACTTTTTTAAAACATTGTTCTAACTCTGATACACAGAGTTATTACAAAAAAGTATCCTGATATATGGGCCCCTAGTTGTCATACTGGTCGCAGAAAATGAATGACATTTTGGTTTAAAGTATTTTGAGGTATGCTCTCAAGAATCATATGAAAAACAATAGTTAAACTCGAATACTTACTGTTGCAGTGTCAAAATTTCAATAATTTCAAGTGGCAATAGCTACTTTTTTTATTGGAATGTGGACTTCAAATACAAAACTCATAAAAAGCGTTGGAACGATACTTGTAGCAAAAAAAACGAAGGCGCTAGACAGACTAAAGAGAAAAGTGAAAACAACCAATAAGGACAGAGAAGCAGCAGAAAGCAAAATAGAGTGTTGGGTTTCACAAATTTTTCATGTGAGCTCCTTCACATACGATGACACTTTGCATGGGCCAGTTGTTGTATAGCACTAAAGCACGTACCATGGCAAGAGTACAAATAGCATCTTTCAAATCGGATGCACTTTTGAGATTAAATGCATACACTTTGGATTCCAGGTATCCCCACAGCCATAAATCTATTGGAGTGAGATCGAGGGACCTTAGTGGCCACAGAAATGTGAAATGGAGGGAGAAAACTCTGACACAAAAATGTTGTCTTAAGAAACGTTTGGCAGAGGACCCCACATTTGGGGGAGCGCCATCTTTCATCCGCACAATGTCAGATATTGCATTTTGCTTTTGCAAATTGGCAATAACGTAATTAGTCAACATTTCTAGATAGCCAGCAGTCATTACCGTATACGTTTGTAGACCTGCGGCAGTAACCTCTTCAAAAAACTAAGGGCCGAGGATGAAGGTGCGTGTTACACCGCATCACACAGTCAACTTTTCTTCGTGTAACAGAAGTTCAACCACATCATGGGGATTATTTTCTGTCCAGTGCACACAGTTCCTCGAATTAACGTTACCAGTCAACGAGAAATGGGCCTCGTCCGCCCACAGAATGCATAAAGACCAGGCTGTCATCCTCGTCATACCGGATGAGGAATTCATTTGCAAAATCTAGAAGTTGTTGCTTATTACCCGCTTGCAACATCTGGACACACTGGAACCGATACGGAAATATGTGGAGAACATAGCACAGAAGTTTACGGATCGTAGAATCCGGCATCTGCAGAACTCGTGAAACACCGCGTGCACTTGCAAGAGAAACGTAATTATCGTTTCATGGAATTCTGCATCAGCCTCCACAGGAACGGAAGATCGTCCAGGCCGAGATCTATCGCATGTGTAACCAGTTTCTTCAAATTTATGTATCAATTACCGTAAAGCTTTTACAGTACACGACACTCGTGGTAGCCAATGATTTCTGCTATGCCTCTACGGCATTTTGTCAGTTCTGGTAAATCTTTACAATTTCCCTACGTTCTTTCCCTGTAAATGGCATGTTGTTCAGAGTGCAAAAAAGCAAGATACGCGGCACGTATTTCACAGTGCCTTCTCTTTCACTTAGTGCGACGACGTCAGTAATGACGGTATCTTACGCCGAGCCAGGAAATCTGCGTACCTTGGACTCTTCTTCTCGTTTCGAGAGAGATTCAGTAGGCTGGGATCAGAGTCGAAACCACAGTGTGAAATGTGACGTCATTAGAAAAGATAATCGTGCTCTGGCAAGCGCCACTGTTTTCTGTTTTCTTCTTAGTCTGTCTAGAGTCGGCCATTTTTGTGGTACATGTTTCTCTGTAAATGTACGTTAAATAATACGCACTCTCCATATTCTGTAGAAAACATATTGCTGTGAACCTCAGTTATTCATTTTAATTTCAGTAAGTTTCAAGTATTATAACATCACTAAAATGGATGGCAAAGATTTTTCCCAATAGATCATAATTTAATGGAATTCTTTTGCGAGTCTCTGTAAACGAATTATGAATACTACTTATTCTGTATTCTTTAGAAATCATTTTTTAGTCTACCTCAGTGACGCATAAGAATTTCATCATGTAACATCGCTAAAACATGTAACATCGTAAATGATTTTTCCCCATGGATAATAATGTAACGGAATTCTTTTGTATGTCCCTGTGGGTTGGGTTGGGTTGATTATTGACGGCCAATTATCTACACTAGGGATATAGGCCCGGGGGGAGTGCCCTTCATGGGGGTCTTTCTAAGGGAACCTAATCCGTATTTACGCATGGATAAATCCACGGCTCGAAGAAAACCACGAAAACTCCGAACGATTAGGCCGACGGGCGCGATTGGGATCGAACCCAGCACCTCCCGTCTACCAACTTCGAGAGCACAACCTCTCAGCCACTGGTGGGGCTGTATGTCCCTGTAAATGAACTATAAATGCTACTGACTTCATTTACAATACCGGACATTCTATAGTAAACCTAACTAGCTTATAAAAATATTATGGAATGCCGAGTATATTTACGTAAAATAGAGCACGGCCAGACAGACAGACAAACCAAAGTCATAAATACTTCTCAACTATGATGGAAAGTGTTAAAAAAAGAGAAGTGAAGAGAGCACCCCACACATTTTAATCCTTAAATTATCGCCGAGAAAAACGAATATGGCCAATCGATTTGAAATTATGCCTTCTTTCAATTTATGTGAAAGACATAAGATTAGGATGCCGTCTTCAATCTGAAATCTTAACAAACCTTGACATTTTTAATATAAACACCTAATTTTGACATCGTACTTTAATTTTTCGGTAAGTTTTATCTTCAGATACTATCTTGAGATTCCATTCAGTGAAGAGATTTTGATTCATGCAGATGTACAATTTTGAACTCTAAATGTTAAACTCTTTTTTAATATTTGTAAAACAAACTGCATAAAGACATAATTAGCAATAGAATGCCTATTTTGCATGATTTTTCTGCAAAACTTTTGTGATTAAAATGTACGAGGTTTCATCCTTTTGGTGATTATTGTACCTACTTCAACAGTGCTTTCTAGTATGAATTTATTAGGATTAGAGAAGTAGATAATAGAAGTTGTACCGAGGACAGCAGCGAATTTTTCACCTGCAAGGTATAATGAAGCTTTTTAAAATCACAGATGCCTTTCGAAATTGTTTATCCAGAACAAAGTAATACGGAGAAAATAAGCAATTCAATATTCAGAGATTATACAACATTCATGTTTAATTTCGTCACTCGGTGTGTTTTGTATTAATTTCGTACGGCTTTTCAATTATACGTCGATATCTATAGTCTTCCTCAGCACGTAATGGCTGATATAATACAAGGAGATATGGATAGAGCTTCAAATAAAAGGTTCTTTAGTTTAATTTACAGCTCATATAAATGCATACATACAAAAGCAAAAATAAAATAAATATGGTCCTCTCGGAATCCAAAATTGTGGGATAGAAAGTTTAGTCAAAATCGTTGGAACCGTTTTTTAGATAAAATTAGATTGCCCTGACCCGTAGTGACCCAAAATCACGCACTAATCAAATTTTTTCGAACATGTGACACAGCCCAATGGTTTTCGCATATCTCAAAATGGTAGGATACAAAATTTAGTCAAAATCGTTAGAACCGTTTTTAGATAAAATTATCTTGATCTTAACCCGTAGTGACCCCAAATGACTCACTAATCAAATTTTCTCGAACATGTGACCCAGTCCAATGGTCTTCTCGTACCTCAAAATTCTAGGATACAAAACTTAGTCAAAATCGTTAGAACCGTTTTTAAGATAAAATTAACTTGACCCATAGTGACCCAAAAATGACCCACTAATCAAATTTTCTCAAACTAGTGACTTAGACCAATGGTCGTCTCTTAATCCAAAACGATAGGATACAAAATGTAGTCAAAATCGTTAAAGTCGTTTTTTAGATATAATTAGATTGACCCATAATGTGAAAATGACCCACTAATCGAATTTTCTCGAACATGTGACTTAGTCCACATGCTTTCACGTAATCCAAAAATGTTGGATACAAAATTTAATCAAAATCGTTTGTGCCGTTTTTTAGATAATATTAGCTTGACCCTGACCCGTGATGACCCAAAATGACTTACTAATGGAATTTTCTCGAACATGTGACATAGCATAATGCTCTTCTGGTGCCCGTAAACCGTAGGATAAAAAATTATTCAAAATCGTTAGAGACGTTTTTAAGATAAAATTCGCATAACCACACACACACAGACACACAACATTTGCTCGTATCTATAATAATAAAAGAAAGTTTTGGTCTCTGTGTGTGTGTCTGTTGACGATGGCTAGCAAAATCTGGCCCACCTAGAAGTCTGGAAATTTAGGTGTGGATAGTCCAAGGTCTGGCCATGTGCACCTGAGCCTCAGAATTTTAATATTTCAATTATTTACTGAAATATTAATTAATATTCACAAATAACTCTCATCAAAAATACGCTTTTATTCTCTTGGGTTGGTTGGTTCACTGGTTGGTTGCATCGATTCTTCACAGAACTAATTAAATAAACCAGAGTAGCGATGCATAAATAAGGAATTCTAACTAAATAGTGTCAATATGGATTGAAGTTATCAGCGTATAGGAGCCATGCGAATGTCGCGCCACCTGTACATGACAAATTACACATACGTCCCACTGATTGAAATATTTTCCAGGCACATTTTTCTTCATGACAATTAGTCGGGTTTCAGTTTTTTTTTTTTTTTTTTTTTTTTTTTTTTTTTTTTTTTTTTTTTTTACATGACATTTATTATTATGATGGAGATTGTTAATACAGAAAATTTTATTTAACAGATTCTTTTTTATATTTGCGGGAATGAAGAGGGGCAAGGGTCTAATTACATTTAAGCTTCAAGGTGTATTTCTAGAAAGCAGTTACCAGAATTTCCGAATAATAGTGTAAGCCAAATTTCAAATTAAGTTCCTAAGTTAACCAACTGAATCAATCTTTAAAGATGTATTGTGATCCTCCTAATTAGTTATTTGCTGAAGGCCACTTGAACAACCCCCCCCCCTCCCGGCCCGTCCTTCAAGGTTTTTTCTCTAACTCTGCTCCGTTTCCATATCTCAGCAACTATCTTTCCGATTTCAACGCAAGTGATTTCAAACATTATGATTAATTTAATAGTCACCCTTTATAACATTAAACTAAATTTATGAGTAGCGGTTACCACTATTTACGAATAACAGTTTAAGCCAAATTTGTAATTAAATTCAAAGCTTAAGGAAACTAACGAATTTTGAAAGATGCATAGTGGTCCCCCTAATTAGTCATTTGCTGAAGGGCACTTGAACATCCCCTCCCCCCCAGGGACCTCCTTCAAGGTTTTTTCTTTAACTATGCTCCGTTTCCATATCTCAGCAACTATTCTTCCGATTTCAACGCAAGTGGTTCCAAACATTATAATTAACTTAATAGTCACTCTTTATAACATTAAACTAAATTTATGAGTAGCGGTTACCACTATTTACAAATAAGAGTTTAAGCCAACTTTGTAATTAAGTTCCTAGCTTAACAAAACGAATGAATTTTTATGCATGCATAGTGGGCCTCCTAATTAGTCATTTTCTGAAGGACACTCGAACATCCCCACCCCTCGGCACCTCACTCAAGGTTATTTTCTCTAACTGTGCCTTATTGCAATAACTGGGCTAATAATGTTCCAATCTTCTCGAAACCAGCTCAATTTTGTAGTGCGCCTACTATACAGTAACGTAAGCAGCGGTGACCTGTCTCAGAAGTTCGTTCGGAAAGAGGTTTGTTTAGAACAGAATGCTCCCCTGGCGATGGTAGGGGGAAATAAAAGATTTTCTAGAGCGTACGAGCATGCCGGGTATATGGTTCCGAAGCCATCGTAGACCGTGGCCAGAGTTCCGTTTTTTAAGAGATTTAAGTTTATTACAAGGGCTCGGGCAACGCCGGGCGGGTCAGCTAGTTATAATATATAATGAGTGTCATTAATCTGTTAATAATGTCGGCTCCACACGTAAACATTAATACATCTTTAAGTTGTGATAAATTATGATATTCAATAAGTGTAATGAAGTTGATGTTATTCGTTTTGGGCTGTTTAAGTGTGATTTATGACACCGTTTAGCCAGAGTGCGTTTCCTAAATAGATTATACCGATTTACATTATTGACTTGTTCAAGAAAATTATTATGAACTGCGACAGGAAATTGGGGCGTGCGTTTATAAATGACACTTTCCGGTACATTTGATTTGAATGTTGAATTACTTCATACCAGTGTTTGGAAAGGGGATCAAAAGTTATACAACCAATTAACTAAAACTATCAAGCTTTGAAAATTCGTTAACAAATCAAAATTCTGTTATGAAATTGAGACAGGAAACCTTAATAAGTTTTGACAACTTCTAAAGTACACACGATAGTAGCAATCTTAAATTCTTGAATTAATATATATATATATATATATTTATGTGTGTGTGTGTGTGTGTGTGTGTGTGTGTGTGTGTGTATGTGTATGTGTGTATGTATATCAGTGGACCCATGCGAGGATTTCACACTTTATTCTATTTTTTTAGATACAGGTTTAAACTTCTAAAATAAAATTAAGGATAAAAATATCTACGAACACGTGAACAGTAAGACAAAATATCAATATTCAAGCCAAAATATCATTTCATGTATTTCATCTAAGTTACAGTAACATTCATCAAAGTTAGCTAAACGCGCGCGTAAGAAAAATAGGTACTTTTCGGGTAGCCGGGCGCCAGTGATATATATATACATGTATATATACACACACACACACATATATATATATACACAAGTATCTACATAAAAATATATATACATACATAGATATATACACATATATGTATGAATATATATAATTATGTATATGCATATATACATAATACATATATACATATATCACTGGCGCCCGGCTAACAGAAAAGTACCGAAAAATATTAACAATCGTATTTTAACTGCATTAGAGGCATCGTTCATTTCGAGAAAAACATGGGACAAATGAAAGAAAATTGAAAACATGTAAAATACAATTTAATCTAATATTACAAAGTATCTTTTTTAGGCTACACCTGAAACAATGCAAAGATACCACACTTTAAGTTTTTTACTATTTATTTTTTTATAATCATTCCTGAGAATGATATTATGTGGTATTTTTTTTTTTTTGAAGACATTCATTTCAAAAAAACTTTTTATTTCATTTCTGAAAACGATGCTGATTTAATTTTTAATTAACTGCAATTTTTAATGGAAAAACAAGTTTCAACGAAATGTGAGTGTACTATCTCAGAAACCGATTCAAAAACCTTTCGAATGATACCTTATTCATTGCAGTGCGTTTTGTAAATGCATATAGAAAAGGGGATGTTGGAAACAGAAATAATATATATGATGACTTATTTAGCTTATTTATTGATACAACGTGTCTAGCACAAATTTCTTATATTTTAGACTGTACCGGCGAGTATTTTTCGTGTTAGTTTGCACAGTAGACCTCCTCTCACAAATAGATGATTTTCTGTAGCTTTGTCATTGAACTTCCTGATCGAATCTCTTGCATTTCTCAAGATAAGAAGTATAATTCTGGAATTCACTACTAAGGGAGTGTTGCGATATGCCTCATTGTGTAACGCATAACCGTTTTACTATATCTAGACACCGCATTCATCTCTGTAGCTAACTCGTTTTATCAACAATTTTAGGCGAATCCATTCTCTATGTCTACTAATTAAATACATCATAAATGTCCTAAAAACATATACGTACCGTTTCATAAAATATTTTACTGAATGGGAACTTTCATAAAATATTTTGCTGTTTCTTCATTCTCCAGAAGTGAAAGATGTGCTTACTGGTTTTTTCGCCATTTGCCATTTGTGTACTTGCGTTTTCTTTTGTAACCCTGAAGATGAACAAAAGTTTGCTCGAAAGCGCTCGGTTGTCTATGTAAAATTCAGTTTTGCATATGAAGTCAAACATCTTCAGTAAAATATTTTATGAAACAGTTTCTTCCATTCTCCAGCAGTTAATGATGTTCTTACTGGTTTTTTCGCCATTTGTCATTTGTGTACTTACGTTTTCTTTTGTAACCCTGAAGATGAGCAAAAGTTTGCTCGAAAGCGCTGGGTTGTCTAAGTAAAATACAGTTTTTATATGAAGTCAAACACCTTCAGTAAAATATTTTATGAAACAGTTTCTTCCATTCTCCAGCAGTGAACGATGTTCTTACTAGTTTTTTCGCCATTTGCCATTTGTGTACTTGCGCTTTGTTTTGTAACCCTGCAGATGAGCAAATGTTTGCTCGAAAGCGCTGGGTTGTCTAAGTAAAATACAGTTTTGTATATGAAGTCAAACACCTTCAGTGAAATATTTTATGAAACAGTTTCTTCCATTCTCCAGCAGTGAACGATGTTCTTACTAGTTTTTTCGCCATTTGCCATTTGTGTACTTGCGCTTTGTTTTGTAACCCTGCAGATGAGCAAAAGTTTGCTCGAAAGCGCTGGGTTGTCTAAGTAAAATACAGTTTTGTATATGAAGTCAAACACCTTCAGTGAAATATTTTATGAAACAGTTTCTTCCATTCTCCAGCAGTGAACGATGTTCTTACTAGTTTTTTCGCCATTTGTCATTTGTGTACTTGCGTTTTCTTTTGTAACCGTGAAGATGAGCAAAAGTTTGCTCGAAAGCGCTGGGTTGTCTAAGTAAAATACAGTTTTGTATATGAAGTCAAACACCTTCAGTAAAATATTTTATGAAACAGTTTCTTCCATTCTCCAGCAGTGAACGATGTTCCTACTAGCTTTTTCTCCATTTGCCATTTGTGTACTTGCGCTTTGTTTTGTAACCCTGCAGATGAGCAAAAGTTTGCTCGAAAGCGCTCGGTTGTCTATGTAAAATACAGTTTTGTATATGAAGTGAAACACCTTCAGTAAAATATTTTATGAAACGGTTCAAAAACCTTCAGTAAAATATTTTATGAAACAGTTTCTTCCATTCTCCAGCAGTGAACGATGTTCTTACTGGTTTTTACCATTTGCATTTGTGTACTTGCGTTTTCTTTTGTAACCCTGAAGATGAACAAAAGTTTGCTCGAAAGCGCTCGGTTGTCTATGTAAAATACAGTTTTGTATATGAAGTGAAACACCTTCAGTAAAATATTTTATGAAACGGTTCAAAAACCTTCAGTAAAATATTTTATGAAACGGTTCAAACACCTTCAGTAAAATATTTTATGAAACGGTACGTATATGATTTTTTTGGACATTTATGTTGTTTTTAATTAGTAGTTATAGTACAAGATGAATATAGATTCAAAGAGTATGTTTTAGCATAACTCAAGTTTTTAATTACTTTTTAATTGCATTCTCTATGTGTTTGAAATTATAACTTGTTTACCAAACGCATAACATGTTTAAAAGATAACAGATTGAAGATGTTTATGACTTTCTTTTGTGATAAAATGTTCTTATTTTTCCGCGATTCCGATCATGAATTTGCTTAGTGACATATATATTACAGGGGTATTCATAAATGATTATTCCGATTTCCTTACCTTATTATTTTAGATTTAAATATATGACGAAAAATATTATTACAAATTCGTAATTACAACTCAAAATGTTTTTTTAATAACACAATTCAGTATATTTCTTTTAAATGCTAAAAGGTGTAAACTAACAACATAATAGACAGGAAAATAACTTTTATTAGATTGTTTACCTGTTTCGCCTTACTCCGAGCCATTATCAAAACAAATGAGAATACTCTATAATAGCACGGTCTTTGAAGTTATTATTTGAAATGCTATGATTTAATTATCACGTTTTTTAATTACGCACGTTATTTTTTATTTTTGCTTGTTGTTTATTTCCTTATTTGTAACCATGGAGTAACTCGAGCCACAATTTCGGTAAGTTGAATGATGCTGCATCGTTACATATTGTATTTTTGCATGTTACTATCTCTGTGGTTTCTCTTATTATGTATGGATAGTATAGACTATATTCAAGTTACATATACGTAATGTTGTAACTGAAAACGTTATTAATCAAATACCGATTATAATCACATAATAATAGATATTAAAATTTTATCAAATTTATAAAAAAAAAATGTATTAATGAATTATGTAATATCTATCTATATAACTTTGTACTCATAATTCATTAACAGCTCTTTGATAAAGTTGATAACATTTTAATATTAATTATTATTTGATTATAATCGTTATTTGATTAATAGCGTTTTGAGTTGCAACTTTCACCCATATGTAACTTCGCTTGTGTTATTAAAAAATCTTTTGAGTTGTAATTTACAAATATGTAATAATATTTTTCGTCATATTCTTAAATCAGCAGTTATGAGGTAAGGAAACATTTATGAACACCCTGTATATAAATGATAAGTCTCAACAACGCTGAAAATTTTGTAAAATACCATATTTACTAGTGTATGCTATGCACATTTTTTGCAAAACTTTAGTGTGGAAAGCACGAGGACGGCAGACATATTATATGCATGCTAAGTCAAAGAATACAACTTTTAGATATTGTGATAAGTTTTACACCAAAGTATTCTGTAAGATAATTGACATAATATCACTCTTATGTGCCATAAATTGTATAATATGAAGAAATATTATGGTATCGGTTTCCGGTTTCGATATATATTAAAAAACAAAGTTTCCATTGAGAGAAAAGCACACTTTGTAGACAACTTAATTTTATGGCAAGTTAAAGAGATGGCGAAATATATGTGAGTGAATTTACTTATTTAAGATCAAAGAAAAAATTGCGGGTGGAGATTTCTACAGAATTATTTTTCAATTTCCAAGATTTTTGTCGTTAAAACAGCAGAACAAATGTTTCAGACACACCAGATAAGTAGGATTTTTTTTTTGCCAATTTGGCGAAAAAATCACGTTTACGATTACGTGTTAGGCCTAACGTGCGAAAACAGCATGTTAGTTTTATTTTATTATAAAACAGTTTATTTTATTATGAAACACAGACAATTTTATTATAAAAAAACACATTTATTTTATGATAAAACACAGACAATATTATTATAAAAAAAACACATTTATTTTATTATAAAACACACACAATTTTCATTATGAATACAGACAAATTATTTTATTATAAAACACACACAATGTTTAATTTAACATTAAAACACACACTAATACATACTTAATGTCAAGAATACAACTGACTCAGCTATTAATACCGGAGAATTTTGATTAATACACACGATCTAGTGTGCCATTTTGGCGCCGAAAAGACACCCCGGTGCGTCTGCGGCATCTGTACCAAAATAGCATGATGGACTTTACACACGATATTATTTTTTTTTATTCCTACCAAAAGCAGAGTACGCATTATACACGAGTAATGAAATTAAGTTGTCGCGATTCAATTGGAGTAGATATTTTTTTCATTCATGAAAAATGTATGTTTTGCATGAATGTGGTACTCGTTTCTTCAGTCGATATTAATTATAGTTAGGGAAGCAGAGTCATATTTCTTACAACCAAATTTAACGTCGTTTATTTTGGTACTAGAAGAATCAGCCGGCTTCGCCAGAGTTAACCTTGGAGATCTTCCGCGTAATATAAATAAAAATTTAATATCCTAAAAATACAGCAATCATAATAACGCATTCGCATGCATAAACATAACACGTGGGTAAGTGTGATCGAAGATCACATAAAGGGTTTCGTTTAATATTCCTTTCAAAACACTTTATTCTTTCTTTAATAGATCCAAATAAATTTCATTTAGCAACAAAAAAAAAAGTCGTTTTTTATAAAGGAAAAATTTACCGATATATTTTTCTCGTTTTTTCGAATATCTCAATCGGACCGATAGCGGGCGAAGCCCGCTATTATACTCTGTCATGTGGACTAAATGCGATATTAAAAAAAAATAGTTTATATGAAATAGATATTTAAGCCTATTGCGTAATCCTCTGTAATCCAGGTCCTACTGCCAAATTGCGTGTTTTAGAAAGTGAGACTTTTTGTGACAGTTCTTTAAAAGTATCTACATTGATTTTAAATTATATTGTTGCTAGCAAACGCCCATGTTTGGAGCTAACCTTGACCACAGATTACGGATGATTAGTTATTTTATATTTTAGTAGCTGTTACCCGTGACGTCGTTCACGTAACATTAAAAGAAAAATAAATGCATTAATTAAGGAAAACGTTTCACCCCCGATAATTAAAAACATATGTAACTCTCTTTATAACAAACTCCGTTTTTTCGAATATCTGAACAGACCCGATAGAGGTCTGTTCAGATATGTACTCTGTCATACTCAGTCATACTCTGTCATACTCAGTCATACTCAGTCATACTCAGTCATACTCTGTCATACTCAGATATGTACTCTGTCATAATAATATCTGTCATGTGGACTAAATGCAATATTTTAAAAAAAAATTAATTTCAAAATTAAGCATGTTGTACACCTTCAAAATGTTAAAATATGCGAATATTTCCATAATCGGGTTTTTATCATGATTCAATACATTCCTCAAACTCATATATTTACTATTCTAATTACTCATATTGATACTTAATTTGTATTATTCTCAAACATTTGAAAAATCTGTTAAACTTCTAATATGACGTCAGATTTATTTTCTTTTTAATTCTCTGAAAATTTCGGTTTTATTACCAATATGACGTCCTATTAATCTTTTTTTCAATTGGTGAAACTTTTTATTTCATTTTCATTTTTCGCGTGGAAATCTTTCAATAGAAAATTAATTATTGTATTAAGAATTTTATTGTGGGTTTTTAATTGTTGGCAACTGCTATAACGAAAAAATTTTTTAATTTAATAGGAAAAGGCTGTTAGAATTTTGATTTTTTATCTCTATTTATTAATGTAACACGATGATTTTTTCAAATTTTAATATTTTGAGCTCCATAGTACGTATTTAGCTATAGGTACACAAATTTTCATGCCTGTAAGTTGTATAGTTTCTGAGAACGGCTCTGTGACGGACAGACAACGGAGTGGGAGTAATCGGGTTTCGTGAGATGAACGAAACCCTAAAAATGAAAACCAGAAAAAAATTGACGTTATTTTGAGGTAACCATTCTAAATCCCCCAGCTTTTTAAATGAAAATGCAAGTATTCGCGGGTACCTGTAACAGAAAACTATACGATTTTCTTGATATAACGGGAAAAAAGTAAAAAAACACAGCCAATTAGAAAAGTATTTATAGTCCAGTATATTTAGACCAAAAAAGGCTTCTGCCTGGAAAGTTTTGGAGAAGTTTTTTTTTCTTTCTTTCTTTATATTTTTGCGGGTGCTGAACACGAATTTCAACTTTACCACCTCGTATCTGGTCTGCTTAAAAAATTATAAGCGAAAAACCATGAAAAAATCGGAGTTTTTTCGGTTTTTCCCTTGTATTCTGGAAAGGGTTAAATTAAAAAAGAAAATGATTATACTAAATTAATCTAGGAAAAATTTCCTACATTTTTCATATCCAGTTTTTTTTTATGGTTAATAGTTTTGGCATACGAGTAAAATGAATGTTAACGATATAATTGAAATTACATCATCGCATGGCGAAAACGCTGAATGTAATGTTTTTGTGAATGCAAAACGCGTGAGAGGGTGTCCTTGAAACACCCATATGATACCACAATGGATGCGTCACGGATATGGGTATTTCAATCAGGAGTGAGAAAGGGTGTGTCAACGAGTACCTTTGACAGTAGAGATTTCCTTTTATTTTCCCCGATATTTCCACTCCCTCCCGTAAAGCTGACATCAAGCCAGTACCACGCACATGATATCACTCGAGCAGCAACGCCCTACAGCAAAACTGTGGATCTAATACTTTGATATGGTGACTATTGTCAAACAATTCATTGAATCTGAAAGAAAGGGTGATTGGGATTTGCATCTTCAAATTATATACAGAATGTTGTCATACTTCCACGCCAGTGGTCACCATGTGTATACCAAGTGCTCTTACCTATATCTTTAAGACATGCATCATTTAAAGGAAAAAATGACTACAGATGACTTTCAAAAATTCACAACTGATGGGGGATTCACCATTCGCCGTACAGATAAATTCTGGTCAGGAACATGGACTGACATGACGATAGAGCAATCTTTAATGAAGACCATAAAAACAGCAGGTGGACTCATTCATGGGCATGGGGTCAATTAAGGAGTTTTGGCAAGATGGACCACAGGTATGACGCCACTTCAACGAATATGCGAAGAAATTGAAGGGTTCAGCGGGACAGCTTTTACAACTTCTGAACAACATGTAGAGATGAGAAACTCCAGAGTTGACAGGGACAACGCTGATATGAAATAAATTATTGAAATGGTTTCACCAACACTTTCCTTTCCGAGAAATTCTCATTTCAATCTCTACTGGGGTTGTTGGAGACGAGAGAATAAATTGTCATGTGGCACAGGAAATTGGCACTGCTGGTATATCAAGAATCATTAACATCGATTTTCATTCCGTTACATTCAAGCGTAATGAAAGAGTGCAGCCATTAGCTGTGATGAATAGCGCTGTCAAGATAGGTGAAGGAACAATTCCCATCAACCCGACAGCACTCTTCCAAAGAATGAGTGTAACAAAGCAATCTGACCAAGAACTTGAGGAATATTTGACTTACGAGCTCTCCACCTACCCATTGTCTCTCTTTGACGAATCCGGAATGCGAGAAACTGACAAATCTTCTTTGTCCAAGGAATTCACTCCACTCCCACTAGACATCACTTTTGGGAGCAGATGTATATATGGCATAGATGGCGGGTATTTACTGCACAGAGTTTTATGGCAGGGTGGTCAATCATTTGGATCAATTTGTAACAGCTATGTGGACTTTGTTAAGTCGAAATACGCAGCAAACGCTCTAGTAATCTTCGATGGATACCCAGAAAACATTACTGAAATGAGTACTAAATTGCTTAGCGTGATAGACGATCTCACGAAACGGTATCTAATGAGGTTGTTTTTAATGCGACTATGGTGCCAACGGTTTTTCAGAGGAAATTTCTCGCAAACGACAAGAACAAAAACCGTTTAATTGCCCTGCTGATGTGGAGATTTGTCTCTGAAAATATGGTTTGCAAGTAGGCAAAAGAAGATGCTGACACACTCATTATCAACACTGCTCTCAAGTTGGCACCTAACCATGAGAACGTGATAGTAATGGGTGAAGATGTAGACCTTCTGGTAATCTTAATTGGACTTTGCAATTTTCCCAATGTTTATTTCTTGAAACCAGGAAAAGGGAAAAGTCCCCAGAAGATCTATTCACCTTTGGGTGCAGTCAACAAATTAATTACCAAACACATCCTATTTCTATGTGCCATGAGTGGATGCGATACCACTTCTGCATTGTACAGTCAGGGAAAAACAAAATACCTTCAAATTTTAAAGAAATTTGCCGACATGCAACATGTGGTCGATATATTTAAAAACCCTAGTGCTGTAGCCGACGATGTTATTAAAGCTGGGCTGTTGTTTCTGGTACACCTGTACGGACTCAGAGGGAAAGCAAAACCTTCACAGCCTTCAAACCTAAACAGCCTGAGGTACAGGTGCTACATAAAATCTGCTTTTAAGACCTCTGCAAATATTGCATCGCTCCCTCGGACAGAAGATGCAGCTCGATACCACTGTCTACGAGTTTACCATCAAATACAGCTATGGCTAGATAACTGTAAAAATGCTGAGGAATGGGGCTGGAATAAAACGAAGAGAGGCATTATACACATAACAACTACCAAACCTCCCGCACCAGAAACTATTCTGCGAAAAATATCCTGCAAATGCACAACAAACTGTAGTGGAATGTGTGGCTGTAGGAAAGCTGGTTTATTTTGTTCGCTCCTCTGCCTGAACTGCGATGGTCATTGTGACAATGTCAGCTCCTTCATCGCCAAAGATGACTTGGAAGCAGAAATTGACTACCCAATACAGGATATTTTAAGTCAAGTGGAGACACAAAACTGAGCCATCAAGTGATGATAATGAAGAAGATACTGATGAACCTCCTGTTGAAGAACACCAACCAGGCCCTTCAAAGCTACCAAAACGGCATTAATTGGAAAACAACACTGCATTCCTCTTTTTCCTGTTTATAATCTTCCACTTATGTTATCATTGTATTAAACTTACAATACTTATAATTGTACTTAAATCAGCTTACTAGAAGAATAAAAATTCGTTCTATCATCTATGCAGAGTGATTGTGTTTTTATATCTTTCCTAATCACCTGATTTCAATTTATTTTCTTAGTGTTATAAAAGGTTTAAAACTTGGTAAGAAAATGTAAACATATTTGAAATGCAACTAGAAATAACTAAACAGCTTCAAATTGGTGATTAAAATGGATGCATAATGATTGGATCGCGTTTTCACCCTCGGATGGTGGAATTTCAATTATATCGCTAAAATTCCTTTTACTCGTACGCCAAAACTATTCATCTTAGAAAAAAAATTGTATATGAAAAATGCAGGAAATGTTCTCTAGTTTAATTTGGTGTAATAATGTTTTAAAAAAAATTTAACCCATTCCGGAATACAAGGGAAAAACCGAAAAAACTCATGTTTTTTTCATGGTTTTTCTCTTATAATTTTTTAAGCAGACCGGATACGAGGTGGCAAAGTTGAAATTCGGGTTCAGCACACCCAAAAACATAAAGGATGAAAGAGAAAAAACTTCTCCAAAACTTTCCAGGCAGAATCCTAGATTGACTGGACTATTAGTGAAATTTCTATTTCATATGATGGCTTTATAGTAAAACTTTTATTTTATAGGTAATAAACATTAATTCAAGAAGAGCAAGTGGGGTCCACTGATGATCAAACATTATTACTTTCCGGACACATATAGTATAAGGAAAGTGCTGTAATCATAACAAAAACCGATTATGGAAATTTCGATATATTTTTTACATTTTGAGACTCCCTGAATACGCTTTCGTTGTTTTATACATACTTAATATGTGTGTTCGTATGCATGTATGTTGGTATTTGGTATTTGTTTATGTTTTAAAAATACCCGGAGTCTGTTTTTTTTTGTGTTTTATGATTACATCGTTATGTATGTATTTCATTCCACACGATAGTGGCCAAACTATGCTTTCGATTGAGCTTACGTTTGGTGAATATGTAACAGGACACTGTCGCAAAAACAGTGGACATTTTCGAAGAAACTGGCCGAGTGGTTTTGTAGCTAAACCATTTTTCAACCATTCTGTGACGATAACTGATAAACATTTTCTCCTACATCTGAATCATTTAATTAAATTGTCATTATTGCTCAACTTTATCTTATGTCGATCCAACAATTACGTTTCACCTGAACCTGACTTAAATTAGTAAAATCAATTTTCCTTAAAAAGAAGAAATTATTTATCTGATCAAAGTGTGTGGAAATTTATGCAATGCATAAAATGGGGAAATAGCTGCATTTAAAACAACTTAAAACTTCTGTTAACATGACTATAATTCGACTTCAATATTTATTTCAGTTCATTGGCTTAATTTCAACATGGCCGGAATTAAAATTCATTGAAAATTGCGTCATAGTTGCAGTTTTATCAATGAATGTACACGGTTTTATAAGAACATGTGATCATTTTCACCAGTGGAAGCAATTTACCTTTGTAAAATTAGTGGCTAATATATTTATTTTTTCAGTATGACGTCAATTTCGAATTTCAAATTATAGTGAGTGAATCTAAATTTTTATTGCTTTATAGAAATATTGTCCATACGCAGTTTCTTTTTATGACAAAGGGAAAGAAGTTGCATTAGAAAATGAAATAAAAATAGATTTCTATAATGATGGCAGGTGGTTGAAAAAAGGGGTAAATAGTGGCCTGATATATCTTTTAAGATGACAGTGGCTTTTCTCATGTTCTAAAACGTATTTATATCAAGTTTCGTGCAAATCTGTCCGAAACTGGAAACTTGGAACATACCAGGACTTGAAACCAGGAACGGCTTTTATATATAGAAATATATGATAGATGAGATGGTACAGATAACGAAAAGCGCAAGGTGTCGCCATAGCAATATCCCACAGCCTGAAAACGAAATGAATGTAAACCCGATTATGGATGTTACTCCGACTCGACGTAAGTCATCACACTGTGTGTCATCATCCCGCGGGATGTGCTACGTTGCCAGGAGAACCGCTCTCCCCGCAACTGGTGCGCCAGCTGACAGGTACTTTCGTTAGCTGTACCATCTAATCTGTCATATATAATAAAATTAGCGATGCTGAAATTAGCTGCAAAAATATGACGATGCCTCACGGTCTAATTAGTATTTATTTTAAATAGGATCCAAATTTAAGTCTACCAAACGACAAAAACAAAACTGGTTTTTGCTAAATATTGCATCATTTTCTATAGAAAATAATGTCATATAAAGATTAATTTTATAATAATATTTTATTACCTTAACAATCGCACATAGTATTAATATAGGTAGTATTATTATTAAAAATAGGTAGTATTAATAATTAAAAATATAATTAAATGTCATAAATTTAATCTAAAATCGGATTATTTTATATAGCGAAATAAATTTGCATCATTGTAACGTATTTAGTGTGAAAGTACAATCTTTTATAAATCAATAAGCGTATTTTGAAATGAATAATTGATTAAAACATTTTAAAATGCAATGAAGGGAAACATAATCAAGACATTATATTATATTAAAAACCACATTTTTAATTACGAAAATCTAATATAAATTTCTTAGATCAGTAATTTTGACATGTTTAGTAAATATATAGATATAAAACATCAATATGTCTCAAAAAAAAAAACTAGAAAATTAAAATCTCTTTTTTTCGTTTACAGATTTCAATTTAGCGGAAAAGTGCGTTATAGTTAATCTATAGTATCTATAGTATGTTATAGTTAATCTGATTTTATGATTAATCTTCCATAATCGGCAACATAGCGAAATGGTGCATTTGAGCGAATGTGATTGGCCGCAAAAGTGATACTTAAAATCATCAGTGGCATTCACATCCATTTTAAAGGACATGTCAAAGTTTGAAATGGAAGTCTGGTTTTGATTTAATAAAATGCTTTATATGTATATTTATGCAAACTTTTCCCCAAACCACTAGTTGGGAAGTCACCAAAAAAAGGCACTGAAGTGTTCTCATGCCGTAAGAATACTTAAAATAACCTTACAATTTCAAAACACAAACCTCTTTGTTTTTCATGTTTCAACAACTAAAGAAAAAGATGGCAAAAACTTCATAATTTTTACTTATCTTTATGTGATATTTTGAGCTTTTTTATAGCTTTAGACTGAGCAGAGCCATCTATATCTATATGTATATTACGCTATCGTACGTGGCACAGTGATCGTGATTATTTGTTAATTGTTTAATGGCAACGCCCTAATGAAACGCATCTCATTTGTTATTGTGTCATTTATGTCCTTTGTCAGGATTTAGGCCAGGATTTTTTGCATTTAACTGTTTGGTGTTGTCATCTACAGGAATAAAAGTGAAACAAACAATTATTTCTTGATTTTAGTGCAAATAAATTGTATTTATAATTTGTCAACATTTTCATTTGAAATATTGATTTTTGTAAGCATTTAATATTTCTAATTAAAAAATATAATTAGCAATATAAAATTTAAAATGTAAACAAAGAAATGATTTTTAAAAAGGGATTTTTAGTAAAAATTAGAAAGTAAGTATAATAATTTTCAATGATCGTTTCATTTTTTAAACGTAAATGTTATAATTTTGAAATTTTAGCTCTTATTTAATTAAGTTTTTAGCATAAATAAATATTATTCAGTCTTTTTTTTATGAAGTCCACTCCATTGTTATATTTTTCAATGACAGTCTGCCAGGGCAACGCAGGGTGGTCAGCTATTTTTAAAGAAATTCTCGACTTGCCACATTAGTTTCCTGCAACAATAACATTAAGAGGCGCCACCATTTGCTTGATATTTCTTTTTAGAAAGCGTCAATACATTGTAGGCCACCCTGTATTTATATAACATTATTATGACTTGAGTAATCCTTATATAAATGTTTACTCCTGATTGCAAATATTGCATAAAAACGACGAAAAACAAATAAAATATTCTAAAAGTAACGCATGTTTTTAATTTGAGAAAATAAAATTCCGAAATCTAATTTGAACTATTTTCTTACTGTGTTTCGTAAAACATGTTTAATTATCTTCTACTAAGAAGTACTAAGCGAAGGGAAATTAAATGCCAGACGGCTAAGTTTCGTGTTACTTTAAAAAAGAGCTCTCTGTATAATGAAATTTGAATGTTTATTTAGCTACGTGATAATTAAGTTTCCTGTCAAGTTTATTCGTTAAAGCTAAGCATAGTAATTTCACTGCTGTTGAAAACATTTATTACCCTTTCAGTTTTCGAGCCGATTGATAAAAATACCTTCTCCAATTATATCAAATTCTTTTGTCATTTATAGCATTATTAATTTCTTATCATCAATTTATGATTGTGAATGTTATGCATATGGATGAATTATAACTCAGAAATGAACATAGGCTATATTTTGTTTAGATTATTCAAATAGTTTTTTTAATCATTCAAAACTTCATTAGTTTCATGGAAAATATATGGACATTTTTCTCGTATGAAACTTTAAAATGGTTAAATTTACTTCGTCGTTTCTAATACTTTATCGTTGCCAATGCTAAATCAAAATCGGGAATAATAATTTTTACTCAACAATTTATTTTCAATTGAAAAATTTCCCTGTGAAATGTGAAAATGAAATAAATAATTTAAGAATTAAACAGAAGATGAAATGACGTCATATTAGAAATAAAACGTGTATATGCAAGTATTTGATAAAGATACAACGTACATGGATACAAGTATGGAAAATAAGGGAATATGATGTCATCTATCGGAAATAAAACAGATATTCTTTGATGTTGAAAGAAAATGATATTGGGTTGTCAAATTATTTATTATTAATTTATTTCTGTTCTTTTATTTTTCTATTTCTATTTCACATGAAATGAATGCATTTTAAATGTATATAATATATGTATTTTAAATGTATATGTTGTAAATTAAAGTTCTGTATTTTAAATGAAAGGATTGAAGCTTTATATTTTAAATAAAATGAATCCATTAAGAACAAAGCCATTAAATAATAAGCCTACTCAGAGAGTGCCCATTTTTTAGATTCGACCGGGATTGTTCAGTTGGTAGAGCATTGGCAGCTTCAGCCAAGAGATCCCTGGTTCGAATCCTGGCCCGTATATTTTTCGTCCAGTTAGAAAATTACAACTCATATGATTTATTTACCAATTTGAATAATTGTGTTAAAATTAATCTAGATAATAAAGGTGTCAAGCATTTTAATGGAGGAAGAAATATTAAAAAAAACATACATTATTCTTTAATTTTATTAAATTTAATTATTTTTGAAATTTTATCTAACTTTTATAGATTATTTTTAAGTGACTTGCTTATAATCACTTATGTATGTTATTATTCTTTATAACGGATATGACAGATTAATAAGTTTTAATTACAAACACAAAAATCTGATTTGAAATCGCAAACAAATTTGAACATTTTTTATCACTCCATCCAATTTCAGATGTCACAGAGATTGTATTGACACTATTTCTTACTGTTTTATTGAAACCTTTCCCCTCCATACACATTCTAATCATATGACATGCTAGTTGGTAAGAGCGGAAAAGAATGGCGTTTTCTGTGCATGAGCTAGAAAATGCCTTTTTAAATTGGATCTTTCATTAAAGAATATCACTGCTTGCTGCGCACGAATACAGGTGAGAAAGAGTAAAAATGCCGTTTGTGCTCATTTCTTAAATCAGTTTCTGTAACCCTCCCCCCTCCCCCCAATAAAAAAGGTCAGGCTAAAAAACTTGGTCGCCAGACAAAAAAACTATGTCGCCAATGGTGACCTGGCGACCGCATTTGTTAAGCCTGCCTAGGAGGATAGAGGATTCGACATAAGTCGACATAAATGGTTTCACTTGAAGCCGTTTCGACTCTGCCGAAAAAGACAGGTTGCCGCACTACGTTGCTCGTGAATCGCTTGAATCCCTTGATGCTCTTTTCGTGAAGCAGATCCGTGCACGAATGCAGGCTCACAAAAGAGGATATCCTGACTCTAGCGGTCCGAAGGGAGACGAACGTGAACGTAGCGTGGCAGCCTGCTTGTTTCGTTAGCCAGGAAACCATTCCTACTCCGCTGCGTCCGCCATATTTGTTGCTCGTGTGTTTTGCACTGGAGACTGTTGATCAATCAGTCAATGTCAAATATGGCGGATACAGGAGAGGGTGAAAAATCTTGTTTGTTGGCTTTAAAAAAATCTCACATGGGAAGATTGATATGTCAACTCCTCCCATTCTATCCTCAAAGATTCTCCCACAATCCGCAACGGCTGGAATTACAACGGGCAGAAAACATAGCTCGAGATATTTAGTGAAGGCAGTCTTTTTGAGACATGGTTGATTCAGTGTAGTGTTGCGTAAACTTATCAAAACAAATAACTAATTTAAAATCATGTTCATCTTTTGAAAAGTTAACTCAGTTTCCGCTCAAATTCAAAATTCATAAAACGAATCCGTTCAATTCAAATTCTTTTTTTTTTTTTTTTTTTTTTTTTTTTTTGTTAAGCGGGCAAAACTTACTAAGGATTCTGTTTAAAAAAATAAGTAAAAATATATAAGAAAACAAAATTTTAAGTAAAAAAAAGAATAAATAAAATCAGTTGCTGAATTTTATGGACGTATTAAAGTGATGTTAAAATCTCTTTCATTAATTTAGTATTGGAACAAGACTTTAATTCTCCAGTGTAATTGAAATATTGTAATTAATATAATTTATTTGTGTTAATTAATCTTAAATTCTTAAATTACTTGAGTGTTTTTTAGTGTTAAATTCTCAGGGTAATGAAACTTACCATTAAAATCATTGCCGTTGTCAGGATTTCTTTTCGGAGGGGAGAGGTGGGGGTCAATAACTTTTCTTCAGGTTAAATATACAGTAAAACTTGCTAAGACAAAATTTCAAGGCAGCTATGCAAATTTCCGTTTTAGAAAGTTTTTTATTTAAGCATATGTAATTGTATGATGTTCTTTCCGACAGGACAAGGGAGTTTTTTCGCTTAAGACTGGATTCTCAGAGTCCTTTGTATGCAGGTTCCGTTTTTTTCAGGGTTTTTTTTATATATACATATACATATTTGTGCCATGTGAACAGTAAAATCTTTCTAAAGCAGAATCGTGCCTTAAACAGAAACATTGCATTATCCTGCTGGAAGGATTACCGTACATTTATATCTCGTAAGACAGAAAACTGTCTACCACGGAATTTTGTTTCTTTCTCCCTTCCATTTTCAATGATTTTATTGTATATATATATATATATATATATATATATATATATATATATATATATAAACGAAACCCATCTTAAACGAAATATATGTATAGTTCCTTAAAACAGAAATCTTAAAATTATACCTCCTAGGACCGAAACGTTTAAAAAACGGAATTATTCACCGGTTACTTGCGATTTCGTCTTAACAGTTTTCACTATTTTCGTATCAATGATTCAGTAAACGAGTTTCTCGTTCGGAGGCGCTGGATCCAGTCACCTTGGCTACGCCACTAATTAAAATCATTAAACAAGTATCTCTTTATTCTAAAAAAAAAATTAATGCTGTCACCGCTGTATATAATTTTTTTTTTTTGTGACCGGAGGTCTTTCTAGGCAAATATTAAGAAAACTATTGCATATAAAAATATGAAAATTGGAGGTTTTTTATAGAAATGTTCGATAAACACGCTGAAGTAGGCATTTTTTAAATCGAAGAATTATTTTTAGAACTATTTAATGTGGAAGTCGGGCAAAATAGTTCTGTTAAAAGTTTTATAGGAGCAAACACTATGCATAGGGAACTAACAATCTTTTGCACGGACATACTTTCAAGTTCGCAGTGTGAAATTATTTTTTTTTATTTGGCTAGTTTTTTGAGGGTTTTTTTTCAATTTTTTTTATTGCATTATTTTAATTTATATTTATTTCATATTCTGAAAAAGTCATTTTTTATATCGTTGTCAATTTATATATCAGCGAAAATAATAATATTTCCTTTCAATTAAAAAATATTTACACGCAACAATTAAATACAGAAAAAACTGTAACATATTAATTAAATGTTCATCTGAAAAGCAGAGAATAAGAACATTACATCATAAAAGATATACTTACACGTGAATATTAAAAAAATATTAAAATTTTTTATAGATAGAATTTTTTATTAGAAATAGATAGATTTATAGATTTTTTTATAAAATATTAAAAAAATATTAAAAAAAGTAAAAATTTAAAATGATAATTCAATTATTACGCACTCAAAGCAGGTAATGGGGGAAATTGCGTCATATTTCAAATGCCCAAATTATAATATTTCCAAACAGTTTCAATTTAAAAGTGTATATACTTACACGAGAGATTTATTTCATGGTTCGGGATGGTCTTTTTAACTATTAAAAAGTGTAAATTCACGTGAATATTACAAAGTGAAACAAAACTTTGGTAAAAATTGCGTCATATTTAAAACGAAACTTTTAAAATATCTTATTTAAAACAATTTTCTTATAGCGTCCTAATAAAATTCCGGGAAGCAGCTATATTGTGTACTTAGCCATTTTATACAAGCTTATTTTCAAATATTTAATTGGTCTATTTTAATCAATCGCGAAAACAGTCGTTAGCTGTCTCGACAGCAGATGACTCGGCCTTAAAATCCCTGAATCAAAAGGAAATGAATGGGGACCATATTACAGGAGATCACCACTGGTCGTTTACGTTTAATTATAATTCAATCTTCATGAATCGTTTTGAAGTACATCAAATTAGCATGTTTGTAGGGTCTGTGGTGTCTAAACTGGGGTCTAATACATGTAAGATTTTTTTTGTTTGTTTGCTTTATTTCAAAAAATTCTAATGCATAAAATTAAAATCATAATATACAAAATTCAAATTTGATGCTGTTGTATTGAATGGTTTCAATACATTTGATATGTCTTTTTAATTGCGAGAAACATTTTCTAGAAATTCTGTAAAAAAAGGGAATAAATAAGTTTGATGTAATTTTGATTCAGACTTTTTTAAATCTAACAAATCACGTTCACTTTCAAAAAGGTCAGTCAAACTAATTCAAAACGTACAAAGAATAAATAAAACTCACAAGTTTCAACTCAATGAGTTCGATATTCCACAAAACTGTTCGAGTGTATGATTTTACCAATATCAATTTTGTATAACTCTTTTCTGAACTGTCTACTGATGTTGGAAATGTTGCAAATGTTAGCAAAATCCACCGGTAAATGTACCAAAATTCGTTATTTTCGCCTTCTTTCACCGACGTTCCAGCTGAAGTTTCGTCTGATGAACAAGCGCGCCCCATTCTTTTGGCTACACCTAGTCAATTAGATGCCTAGTGACATGTAATGTTAAAATCGTCCCTGAGCAAATAGGCATTGATCCATAACGTTGCATACCCACATACAATCCATCACCCCACGCAGCTTTTCCTTGAGCTTCACTGGTGTTATCAATGTTATAATCCTATTTTCGCTTTCAATTATCAACACCATTTACGAGATTATTCTCACAAAACACTCATTTTTGGCATTTTCAAAATGAAAAAGGAATCCAGATGCCTGTGGAATACTGGTTCTTACTCCAAATGGATACTTCCACAATACAGTACTTCAAAAGTTTATACCACGGTATGGCAACCATTACAATTCCAGTGGTGAATATATTAACAAATAGCTTACCGATTGTTGTAGCTGTTCCAACAAATATTTCCATGAAATTATTAGGTGTATAAATACGACTCTACCCTTTTTTCAAGTAAAAAAATACTTACGTTTATTATTTTTTTTTAATTGAAAGAAAAATCAAGTAATCAAGCTATATCCTATCTAAAGCTGCAACATTCGCCCATCTGTCTGGTAGCGAACGGATTTCGCAATGAAAGAAATATCGTTGTTTTGAAGCAATTAAGTCATAAAGTCAATTTTCGACTTATGAAAATGAACTGAACTGGCACTTTTATTGAGGCAAAACCATTGATAATCTAAATGAACAAAATTTGGTGAATATAGTGGGTATTAGGTAGACTAATATAACCCAGCGACGTGCTTATAGAGTGTCCTAGACTGGTTTTTGCCTCATGTAATTGAATACTGTCACGTTGGAAAAACACCTTAACATATTTTATATGTTTTTGATTTAATATTTCATTCAAATTAATTAATACTTGCATCTAACATTCACTATTGATTGTCTGACGCGGTTAAAGCCGTTCAGAGTATATAACGCCCATTTCGCCCTTCCAGATACTCGCCCACACGATGAAAGACACTTCAAAAATCTCTAGAAGCACTTCATTGAGATGTATTTGACCACACGCTGTATGCACTAGATGTTGTTCGTTCAGATTATAATTTTTTTTCGCTCCACGCAGAGTATACTTTCTACGGAGCGGGTAAGTTCTTTTACAGAAATATAAAATTAGCTTGATTACTGGAATGCTTCAAAATAACGAAGCGTTTTCCTTTGCGGAATTCGCTTGTCTTCTGAGAGGTAGCGTCTTGCTTAATATATTTTTTGATAAATCTTGTCTTCATTTTGATAATAAACAAGTAGGGTGTTTTCTTTACTCCAACAACGGTGGAGTCATATATACGCACCTAATAAATCTTTCTGTTTACTGTCCTACGGAAATTTACTTTCTCGATAAACTTTTATAATTATATTTTATGTTTTGAAATTATTTAATTTCAAAACCCGGATAAGTATAAGCCACTTTAAGGGGATACTGGATTTAATAAATTATTATTCATTATTCATATGATTCCAAAAATAATCGAAAAAATTCCTCAAAGACTTTTTTCTACAATAAATTCAATAAATATTTGGAAAATATTCAATTTACTGAGATTTACAACCGTTAAACATTATGGTCAGGTATATCTAAAAGTTGTCTCAGAAAAGTTGAGTAATTTTATATCTCGCATATCGACTATTGAGTTTGTATAAAGAAGGGGGCCGGGTCAAAGTTCAAATTTTCGTTCAGTGAAAAACAGATGCCTTCAAAGAAATAAGTGCGATTTAAGTCTACTAATTGTTTTTACAGTACCATACATTGCCAATAACTACTATAAGGTTATATTATTGCTGTTATTATAAGAATTTGTAATTGCAGATAAAATATCGGTATGCTACTTTACATGCTTTCGCAAGTCCTGATGTCCTCGTCTAGTTTTGTTCATCCTTTGCTCGTTGTGCGCACTGTGAGAAATGTTTTTGTTTCTCTCACTTCTTCGGAAATGCGTCGAAAATTGACTATCATCAATACATATCAGTGTAAGAACCATAAATAAATTTAAATGTTATTTATTTCTTTGACGGCAATGGGTTTTCAATGAACGAAATGTTGAACTTTGAGCCGGCCCCCTGTCATTATCAAAACACAATAGCCGACATGCGAGGTATAAAATTACGAAGCTCGATGAGACAAATCGAATGAGCTATAAAAATCAAAATTCGCCGAAACAGACTATAGTGCCTTTACTTGTCGGTTTGAAAATTAGTGCTCGTATGATCATACATTTGTATGACTGAAATATAAAGAATAAAGCTACATGATTAATGAAGTTCAATGACCATCGTTTAACGTAGTTCCTTAGTTTGGGGTTTATTCTGTGAAACTGCATAAAATCGCATAGCGATGTTACTTCCTGAAGGTTGTCAGAGTGAATGGTGTCGACTGGAATTTTCCAGGATAGCACAGTTGGTAGAGCGATTGCGTAATAGGCCAGAGGTCCACGGTTCGACTCTTTTCTAAAATTTTTGTTCGTGTGATATCTTTATCAATCAGTATGATTAAGATAAAAAAATAAATTCTTAACTAGTGGAGTTTTTCTTAACTCTTAACTTCTATTAGCGGTCTTAAAGACCGCTGCTTTGTTTAATTTTCGCAGTTTAACTTGTAATTTTCAGTTTAACTATAGATACTAGCGAAATTTTGTTTCGATTGGAGCTCTAGTATTATTGATTTCAGAATAGAGGAATTTTAATTATAATTGTCCTTTACAGAAAGTTTAGCAGAGAAATATAGTATTCTATGAGTTAATCGAGTGTTTTATTCATTATTTCGATAACGCAGTAAGAGAGACCGCTCGCGGTAGCTATGCGTAACCACAGTTAAGCGTTATCTATAAGTATTTTCTACATCCTTAAAACCAAAATAAATTTTCTAGGGTTTTTTTTCCATTCAACATTTATATGAAATTTCTATGTGGTGAAATTTATTCTCTTTTTGAAACAAACATAGGACTCTACTACATCTCACATCATTAGCTTCATTGAGTGTTTCATAAAAAAAAGATAGCGAGAAGAAACCATATGTCAGAAAATGTGTCTACCTCATTTAAAACGATTTATGCTGGCAAGTATTAATCTGGAGAAACTTTATTGCATAAGTTTTCTTTTAATCATAGAATTTTCTTTTACTGTTTTACTTATTTTTCTTTTTCGGTAGTTTGCATAAAGAATTTTTTTCAGATGACATTAGAGTGTGCAAAATGCTGTAGAATAATATTTTTTTTACGAAAAGTTTTACTTTGGAAAATAAAATGCAAGTTTTTTCTTCATTTTAAAAAATATATATATTTATTTTTTTTATTGCTTTGCTTTACCGGACTCATAATATTTATCAAAAGAACCGATCTAAAAAGGAACTGAAGAAAATATGCAAAAAAATGCAGTCGGAAGACAGTGGTGATTTGGCCGATTCCAGTACAGAAATTTTGAGGTCGATAGAGCTTCAAAATTCTGCAGTAATTTCTGCAGTAATTTTGAAAAACCTTATTGTATTTTTTTCTTTTAGTGGCGCGATCTATGAGCCATCTTAGGATATATATTTTTTATCATTTTAGAAAATTATTTCCCACCTCGATTAAATAATGGCTTACATTAACTATAGATTAATAAATACACCATTTCAGTATTCATTTTTAATTTGATTATTTGTTTGCCATAGAAAAAACATTTTTTGTACTATAAACTGCATATTTTGCATTTGTTTACACTTACAAGTGCAAGATCCTCGTCAATTGTTGCAAGTATTATTTGTGGTGATTGTTTTATACAATTATTATTAAAAGCATTGTTAAAGTGACAACAATATAGTTTGTTAACAGATCTTTTAGTTTTTTGCCAAAATTAAGAAAAGTTACTGTCCGATTTTCACAAATTTTTTCGGAATGGGAAACATAAACTACGCTTTTACTATGAGTTTCGAATCGATACCTCCAATAGTTTTCTTAATACAACAAATAACGGAGTTAAATAAAGTTGATTTTAAATAAACCACTGGTTGCCATCGGTAAAAGAGAATTAACCACTTTTTCCCCGCCACGTACGCTAGCGTTTTATATATAGTAGAAGATGATAAAGCTTGTCAAATCCGTAGAAATAAATTAAGTACATAGAATGCTTGTTGAAAAATTTTAAATAGAATTTTTGTTTAATATGGCATCTATTTATATTTCACAAATTGCACAGTGAAACAGTCAAGAGTAGTATGGAAATATGTCAAGAAATATATGGATCAACATATTTTAATCTTACTTGGAAATATATTTCTAACTAGCGTAAATGCATGTCCTAGGACTGGGGGTAGAAATCGTGGTTTTCACTTAAAATTTTAAAATTGATGAAAATATTCATATACTACTCATCAAAATAAGGAAAACAGACATGAACCGTTAAGTTCAGGGCCTGATTAATGCATGAGCCTCTGGCGATTTAATGGCAAATTTTTATTTTATGTAAATAAGATGACAGAACAGAGTGGGAAATTACAGATATTTCTTAATTAGTAAAAGGATGTAGATATAGTTCTAATTTGCGTTTTATTATGAAATATTAATTTTGTTATGGTATATTATCCGGAAACAAACGCTGAACTATTTATATTGTTTTAAGTGTAAACGTGTTAATGTTCCGTAATCGTTTCAAGCTTTTTTTTTTTACCATAACACTTCTTTTACTAATTTTATTTTTCATGAAATATTCTACTTTACTGAATTCTTCATTAAAAATTTAATTCATCTTACGTATAATTTAGTTTTCTTTTAAAGCAATTGCTAACATGTAATCAATGTATACAATCAAGATGATGTAATCAATAAAGGTTCCAATTCTAATTTTATAATTAACAATCCAAAAATCAATGAAAATTATGTCATGTGAGCAAAATCACATAACTTTGTTTTTAGTTTTATCAGTGTAAAATTACATTTTAAGCTAAGCATAACATAATTTTCACTGGCACAAACTTTTTACACGTATTTTATATTTAACCACCATGCATCCAAATAAAAATATATTTTCTATTTAATTGCAATAAAAAAATGACAGCAATAAAGTTATAATGCATAAAGAAAAAATAAACACAATACGCTATTCTAATGATGTCTCAGTGTATATGGATTTTTATTTCCTTATAAAAACAAAGTACACGTGTAGAAATATTTTTACCGAAATTTAACCTGAGAATTAATATATATATATGTCCAACATATCCACGTGCATGAATATGTTTCATTATTTCTCTTTTCTCTGCAACAATGGAAAATAATCCATTGTTTCCCATTCATTGTTTGGATGGGTTTGGACCGGAATTCGGACCAGCGTGTTTTATTATATTTAGATAGAAGATTAGTAAATGAAAAAATTTAAAACACTTACATAAGCATTTAACTAATACACATTTAAGGAAAGAATAAACTGTAACTTCCTCAGACAATAAATGAAATTGCTTTAAAGAATTTCCTTCACTATTCAAAATTTATTAAATCTAATTACTTCTCATATTGCAGAAAAATTATTCAAATTAATTCATTCGAAAAAATACATTTTATAAAATAACTGTTCTCATTAATTTAAATATTTTTTTTTAAATACAATAACTTAGCATACATTAATCTTAATGAGGAAAACTGAATTAATGAAAATGAAACTCCATAAAAGATTTTCATTGTTTGAAATTCGAGTTTCATTTTTATTTTTGTATCATTTTATTTTAAATTAAAATCATTATTTAAAAATAAGAACAAAAGTTATTTTAATTTGTTCTTTTTCTGAGAAACACGAATGAAACATTTAGAAATAATCTTTCAAACTTGCAGAAAAATTATCATAAAAAAATGTATGTATTAATAAAAGAAAAATAACCAGGTTCATTATGAATCAATGAATGCGATATTGCTCTCGACTGCTTTCTGGAATCATTAAAATTATGCAGCAATTTTTCATGCAGATAAAATTTAAGTGTATTTTTCGCTCTTATCCTTTAGATGAAAAATGTTCTTTTTACATTTCTTTTAAACTTGTTTTTTGTATGTAAAGATGGAATTTTATAATCGATTTTTCACTTGATTCCTAATAAGTAAAAATTATAATAAAAAGAAAAGTCCCCAGTTAAACCGATGGCAATGAGCTCATAGGTTATTCACACTAACTGTATATTATACTCTTATTTCAAAGAATAATGTCCTCGAAAAATAAAGAAATCGACAATAAATTAAGGGGAGATTAGACCCCCGTTCTCTACTTTAAGACCCCCTTTCCCTCCTAATGAACCAATGAACTAACCGCCAAACTAATCAGGGAAGCGCCTTATCATAATGAACTTATATACAAAATTTGAAACAAATAGAATAATTCCTCACGAAAACCCCATTTATCTAAATTAAGGGGGGGGGGAGTAGCCTTCCGTTCCCCCCTTTATACTTCACCAATGAAACCCCAAAACTAATCAGGGAAGCGACTTATCACAATGAACCTGTAAACAAAATTTGAAGCAAAACGGATATTTCTATCAAGAGTTATCGCGTTACGTACATATGTACATACAAACATACATACAGAACGGGCGGGCACATTAGCATTAATAGCCTGTCAGCTAAAAATTATATTCACAGGTGTGTTTCTGATTACAACAGAACATTTTAATATTTTTAGTACTTAATTAGAAATTAATACATTAATTTTAAAGCATTTGACCGTGATTCGGCCACAGGTGATAAATCGCCAAATATTCTTTATGGTTACAATTGTATACGAATTATCAGAACAGTGGATTTAATTATATGCCAAAATAGACTAACAGCTTGTGAAACTCCACCAATGAAATATTTAAAACATTAAAAAGTCGAAAATATAAGTAGAATGTAAAAAGTGCACTATACATTTTTTTAAAGTACGCTTTAATCATAAATAGTTTCATAATAATTAAATTATGAATATACGCTGAGAAATCCATTTAGAAATCCTAAAAAGGTAGTTTAATAACTATTTTACTCCTTTCCATTGTCATACCTTCGTAGAAAGATTATATTTTTTAAAATTTGAATTCACTAGCTCACGCTTATACGTAAAAAAAAAACCAGTGAGATTTCCATAATCTTTTTTGGTGTCCGCGCCAAATTAACGTGTTGCAACGGAATTTTTTTTTCGAAAAATCATGAATTACATTAATGAAATTAGGGGTAATTTCAAGATTTAGGCCTGTATTCTCTTTTATAAGCATTCCATGCTTATAAAACATTCTAAAACTATTTTTAATTTTATATTTATATTTGTTTCTTATCGTTAATTAAATGTTGTGTGCATTTATAATACCAAATTAGGAAATCCATAGTTACACAATTTCCATTAAAGCTACTCGAAACGTTGAATTACATTTTAAATATTGGTCATTGTTGAGGAATTTGTACCTTATGTAGAAACATGTAGCTAATATTTCATAAATGTTAATCAAATGATTGTGAAAACGGAATCACTAAGGACAAGAAAAAGTTCGTTATAAACAGATTTACCTTTCACCAGGTCGATTTGTATTAGTGCTCCCGTTGCGATACGTATTTCAGTTATATACGTTTAACCGATATACGTACTAATTATAAAAAATTATGAAACTCACAAAACTTATTATAAACATATCGTAACATCAAACCTAGACCTTATATCTATGCAGATACAAGGATAATAATTAAATGTTAAACATCAGAATACATATGCAATTCCTCTATCAACCTTGATCGTCCAGGCCAAAGCGAGAAGTTTGTTTTGATCTGAATGCTATGGAGGCAGATCCTTATAGTACTATCTTTTTTCGCGAGTGCTGGCTGGTTTGAACGATTTAAGGGGCATGATGTAGAGAATCAAGTAGGTGTTGACGATGTGGATTCCACAAGCCAAACCTGAAAGGTGAGGCTGCAACATCTATCTGTTGAGAAGTTTTCAGAAAAAAATCCATCTCTAATTGAGGAGCATAGTTACACACTGCAGGATAATAATAATGCTCTGTTAAATCTAGATGAAACAGAGTTTTTCTGGATGGACATGCCGAGTAAAACATTTATATTGATGGAATAAATGACACCCCCTGGGTTTAAAGCCTCCAAATATCGCCGCATATTGTCGTTAGGAGGAAATGCATCGGGTGATTATAAAGCGAAGCTTCTGTGGGTTTCACACTCCGAAAATCCAAAAGCACTCTAAGATTACTTTAAGTAGGAACTGCCCGTTGTGTGGCAGTCAAACAAGATTGGAATTGGGATTTTTGTTAAGCAACGGCCTGATTTGGACATATTGGTACGGGAGAATTGTCTTCAGGGAGGACCTATTTAAGGAAAAGTGACCCGAATTATCGTTCTCAAACAAGGAAATCCTAAAACCTTGTAGAATCACACCGCCGAGACCGCTCTCATTTCAAACGCGCGAGCGTCAGCCCAAACTCCTCACTTTGTGGCCATCATGTTTCTTGAATGTGTCGCGTCTTGAATTGGAAAGAACGTAGCTATTCAGCCTAATAGTTAGCCTCGCTTAGAACAATTCGTCTGCATTTATATGGTATAGATCTTTAAATCCAACAGATCTTGTCGAGTCTTGAATTGGAAAGCACGTTGTCGGTATTGAAGTTACTGGAGATAGAAAGTTCAGGTTTGATCTTCTTCCAAACACATTTCACTCAGAACCATATAGCCTCTGTTTATGCGCAAGTAATGTTATCAAAATCATTTTGGATGTTGTATTTCTTCCAAAAAATTTTCACAGATATTTGACCCCTTAATATCTAATTAAGGGCACTATTAACCAGCTGGAGAAACCTTTTGCGCAGATATCAGTTATTGAAAGTTGCAATGAAATCCTGATTCATTGATTGGATCACAGCAACGTGCAACGATCATAACAACGTGCTTCTCAATTCAGGACACGATAAGATCGCTTGGATTTAAGGATATAGATCATATAAATACAGACGAATTGCTCTCAGGGGGGCTATCTATTAGGCGGAATAGCCCCACTGCACTAACAAAAAGCTGTATGTTCAATCCTACTTTTCCAATGTTTTTTATGTCCCTTAATTATCCTTATTATTATATAATAAGGATATTATTATTATTATTATTATTATTATTATTATTATTATTATTTATTATTATTATTATCATTATCATTGTTATTATCATTATCATCATTATTATTCCTCCTTATTATTCTCCTTTAATTATGCCCTTTAATTATCATTATTATTATCATTATTATTATCATTATTATTATTATTATTATTATTTTCATTATTATCAATATATTATCATTATTATCATCATCATCATCATTATTATTAGAACTATTATTATTTATTATTTATTATTATTATTATTATTATTATTATTATTATTATTATTATTATTATTATCATTTTTATTATTATTATCCTTATTATTTTCACACCCCTCGAGTTGTGGTAGAGCAAGTACGGGTTGGAACATCCCGACTTAAGGCCTAAGGCCTGGTTTCCCTTCTGGGTTCCCAGCTCCGAAGCTGTTGGGGGACGCCGGCCCGTCTCCAAGTGTCTCACGGTGAATCCCCGTGGTTTCACCGCGTATCGCAACGGCCCACGTCGTCAACACATGGGTTCAAGGTCAGAGGGTCCGTGTTTGTTCGGCTCTCTGACCGGCCAAAGCGCCGTAGCGACACAAAGCTACTGGCGCGATAAAATTCTTTCAGGACTTGGGTTAGGTGGTCGCCTACGCGCGGTGCGCTCCCTCATGGGCGCCTGCGGCGCATCTTACATTTATCCTTATTATTCCTCCTTATTGTTATCCTTTAATTAGCCTTTAATTATGCCCTTTAATTATCCTTATTATATCGTCCTTATTATTATCCTTATTATTATTATCCTTTAATTATCATTTAATTATGCTCTTTAATTATCCTTTTTATGTCCTTTAATTTTTTTATATCCTTTAATCTATGTCTTTACACGTCTGGACAACGGGTCGGGATGTCTTCCAAACATCGCCGATGTATATGAAAATATAAATAATATGTTTTTGCCTCAAACCATAACATCTGTGATCCAATCAATGAATCAGGATGGCATTGCAACATTCAATAACTGTTATCTGCGCAGAACGTTTCTCCAGCAGGTTAATTATGCTAATGGAAAAGGGTCAAATATCTGTGAAAGAATTTTGGAAGAGATACAACATCCGAAATGCTTTTGTTAACACAACTTGTGTATAAACAGAGGCTATACGATCTTTAGTTAAATGGGTTTGGAAAAAGATCAGGACTGAATTTTCTATCTCCAGTGACTTCAATACCGACAACGTGCTTTTCAATTCAAGACACGACAAGATCTGTTGGATTTAAGAATATAGACCATATAAAAGGGAGACGAATTGATCTAATCCCATTCGTCAAAATTCGCCAATGAAATCCTCAAGTGGAAAATGACAGGGAAACCTATAGAGAAGAAGAAATTATTGTTGAACCTATCAAAAATATGAACTGACTGAATTCTTTCAACACTTCGACAATGCAATTAAAATCATTGAAGAGAATGATTCAAATACTAACATCAACATGAAGTTTTCAGAGAATGACTTATTTATCCTGCTGTAAGGAGCTGCATATAAAGTATGCGATGAGTCGATCGTTTTCCAACAAAAACAGAAAATCATTAGCTTTCGATTGCAGGGCTTTAAAAATAGCAAGAGAGTGATCATAACTCAACGGTACGAGATCTTTTGTCATGTGATTGACGCCTGTCAGCTTTGAATGTACGTAAGGTATATTTGTCTTTAATTTTGGGCGTTCCAAAATCTGTCTGCCTGAGTTATAGAATATAGTAGGTGAAAACACTAACAACACCAAAGAGCAATTTTATATGAAAAATATCAGTTCTGTATTCAAATTTTGAAAATTGTTACAAGCGATACTTTCTTTTTAACCGTACGCTAGAAGTTAATAGCCGAAGAAATCACAAAAGATTGCGCTGTTTACAACAGACTTTGTTGATTTTGATAATTTCAGTGGCTTAAGAGCATAGTTCCAATACATGTCTGTTAAATTTGTGTTTTATTTATATCATTTTATTTTTTTATTGATGACGTTTTAATTTCGTTAAGTAATATTAGCCAGAAACAAATGCTGAACAGTTTATATTATTTTAAGTGCGAATGGGTTAAAATTTCGTAATCAGGCTACACGCGATAGAGATAGATTTAAAAAAAACCTGCTTGAAATTATTTTAAAAGCCCTAAAAAATTATTAAATTGAGATATACAGGGTATGTCACAATTCCCTCCGGGGTTTGGAAGGCTTATAGAAAAATATTACCAATACAGCAACAAAGTTGACTTTACTACAGAAAGAAAGATTACAAGTTTTGTTTCACAAATGTTCAATATGTAAACCTTTGGTGATGCGGCAGATATCAAGTCCAAAGTCAAATTCTTCCCACACTAGCTTCAACATGCCACGATCAATGGTAGCGAATGCGATTGTGATCTTTTGGCGTAAATCTTGTAAATCACGTGGCATAGGGGGCACGAACACTCGATCTTTTATATAACTCTATAAAAGAAATCACATGGAGTTAGATCCGGAGAGCGCGGTGGCCACGGAAGAAATAGTGGCGCCATCTACTAATTCAATTGTGAAACAAAACTTGAAGTGTTTCTTTCTCCAGTGAAGTCAACTTTGTTGCTGTATTGATAATATTTCTTTATAAGCTCTCGAAACCCCGGAGGAAATTGTGACACACCCTGGACTTTTCAAACAAATTGCATTTGGAAAAACGTTTTTTCTTAATTTGACGGTGAAAAAATTAAAATTGTGCGATATTTAGTAATTAAAATAAATTGCAGTAAAAGCAAAAACATGGTGGTCAGGTTTTCCCACAATCAAAACGATGTCTGCGTTACTCACAAGCATGTTTTTGCTTTATAATACAGATAATATTTCATTGCAAAGATTGCAATTATAGTTATTCTTCTCCCTATCAAACAATGTGTATCTTTATGTTACGCATGTTAAAATGCTTTTACGCTTAAATGCATTTTACGCTTTTTCGTATCATTTACCAAAAAGCAAAAAATTTCGCAAAAAATACACATGTATTTTAGCATTTTATATAACTTAACATAAATCTGTTTAAAAGCGGATGTTTCTAGGTTATTTAACTGGAAGTTTTAATATACAAATAAACATAAATTATCTATGAAGAAGTGGCCAAAATATTGTTTTAAAAAGTCTCAAACAGCTACCTAGAAGTTATGTGGCTACTAAATATTAGCGTGCATAAATTTCCATTTCTTAAAATATCGCATCATATTTAACAAACAGATGTGATAATAATAGATCGAATGGAATACTATCTCTAAAGAATTAGCCATTCACAATTCAATCTACTCCCACTTGCGACCTTATTCCATATCAGTTTATAAATTGATAATAACCGGTTTAGCAAAAGGCAGAACACACCATTAATCTCCTAACAGAGTAGGCTGGCTGCGTTGCCTCTGTTCTCAGTTTAATAAATCATGTTATACAATGTTATATGTGCAACGTTGCCCAGTTTGATATTGCTAGTTTGGAATATTTAAGTGATTTATGCGACCCTCTAATCAGGTCTATGAAATAAATGATAATGATCAGAATTATTTATTTGCTCTAATTTATTATTGATTGTGGTGGAAATTACAATGTCAGGACGCGCGTTTGAAAATATTTTTCAGTATCCAAAAATTAGTCTTTTACTTTATGTAATATTTTTTTTTTCTAAACAGAAGTGGTACAGCGGTGATATTTTAAATTTTATTTCTTTTTTAATTACTTTCAAGTATGAATTAAAATTGATTTTAAGAGTTTTTTTTTTCTTATTGCGCTGATATTTACTTAACTAGCCGCCACTGGCGACCAGTTTGGTCGCCCTTAAATGTATGTTAAGCATTATAACAAATTATTTTTATTCATAATTTATTTTTTTCCTTAATCCCTCGCATAACTGGAAAAATCTAATAGATAAATCAAGAACTTTTGCGATCGCGGTAGCATTTCGCATATTTTTTGTTGTTATGTATTTCATCTTTCTTGACCGTACCGCTTAACCCACTTAAGAATTTATGCTTCATGTCCGTTTGCTTATCACTTGCAATATGTTCGCTAATGCGGAGATTCTTAAACATATTTGGCGCAAAACAAAAATCGCGCCAGCCCCGGTGCGTCCGTGACAGCTGTTTCAATTTAAAATACATGACGTTCACATTTTTCATTTAAAATAGAAAATAGAAAAAGAATAATTATCATAAATCAAAACATTTGATTTCAAATTAAAGTATCGTTTCTAATTTGCACGCGCAAAAAATAAAAGCTGACAATTATTTTCGAAATTTGATCCATTAAATATTATTACATGAGTTCAACTTACGTCAAAAAAGATCCGGAAGTTGAGTTGTATGGAACAGAATTAAGGTAAACTTTGACTGTCTCACTGGTGCGGATTATTTTTTTTACGCCAGGCAGCGATCCAAAAATTCATGGTTTAATATTTTAAACATTCACAACGAATGAATCTTTTTTCTTTGTTTACTTTCATATATAGAGAATTTTAACTGCGAACCTAATTTAAACTGAAGTTATTGCAGAATGTATACATAATTGAACATAAGTCATCTCTCAAATATTAATTTATTTTGAACGACCTTTCTAAAAATGTAATTTTTATGCAGTTTTATTTGCAAAAATAATTTTGAATAAAAACGGCCGCCTGGCATATGAAAAAGTGAAACGGACATCCCGGAACTGTTGATGACAGTCACATGACTTACGGTTTTATTATATAGATGCACACCAGACGGAAGATTTTACCTAGTCCTATTTTGCATAACAGAGTATTTGCAACAACCATCTATATATTTAAAACGCTAAGCTGTTTTCTTTCGACAATCCGTGAGAACAAACTACTGCATCAAATTACATCATTCTTTTTTTAAATGAAAGATATTTGGACACAGATTTGTTATCGTGCATTCGTTTGTTCGAAAATTTAATTAATTAGCCGTAATTTTCAATTAATCTTTTACTTCTGCTAATGACGTCATAATCTGATAACGCCCACTGTTGCGAAGCATAGACTTTATTCTCTAAACTCTGTGGTTGCGACGATAAAAAAAATATATATATATTAAAAGCACGCGGCTTTTAGGCCGAATTTTTTAATTTGCAAGTTAATTTTCGGTAAAAATGTTTATCCGCGTGTTTTATAAGTGAATAAAAATTCATATTTATTGTGACGTCACGGGAATATTGTCCATTGGGTTTATTTTATCATTATAACTTTGTTGATGCCATGTTTTCATTACAATTAAATACAAAATATATTTTTATTTGTACGCATGGTGTTTAAGCATTAAAGTAACGTATTAAAATACGTGTGAAAAGTTTGCGCCGGTGAAAACGACGTTATGCTTAGCTTGAAATGCATTTTAACATTGATCAAACTAAGGAGAAAAATGTATATGATTGCGTCAACATGACGTAATTTTAACTGATTTTTCCATTCATAGTTATAAAGATTAGAATTGGAGACGTCATTGATTTCTTCATCTTGATTGCATACCTTGATTACATGTTACCAATTACTTTTTTTTAATTATAGGTTAGAAAATTTCATTTTTTAATTAAAAAATCACAAATGTAAAGGATTTCAGGAAATTTAAAATAATTAAAAATAATGTTATGATAGAAAAAATCTTGAAATAATAATTGTATATTTAGCTAGAATAAACAATGTAAGACTAATATTTCATAGGAATTATTTTGCTAGGTTTATTATAAGTTCATTTAATAGTTCCTTATTAGCGCAAAGTCCTAATTTCTATCACTGTGAATTTCTCTTTCGATGACAAAAATGGTTTTCTACCAAACCTACCTAGGTTTTCTACCTACTGGACGCCAGCTAAAATACAGTGGCAATTTTCAGAAATGTACAACGGTTGTGACAACAAACGGCGCTATCTCTTTAGCTTTCATCGTGCTTACATCACTTCTAAATACTACAAATTTCTATTTTTTACTACATTTTACTACATTTTACAATATCAATTCTTACATCATCAATTAGAAAAAAAAATTAGCTTTCAATTGAAATTTATTTGAAAACTGCCGCTTAATTTAACGACTTTTTAAATAATTTTCAAGCATGAAAAGTTTTTCAATTCTATTTTATCAATGACCACCAATTTTCTTCAATAATGTAAAATAGCCCCTGGGAAAGTTGCCATAATTGAAAAGAGATTTCCCTAACCATCATAAAAAGTAAATAATAATAGTAATAATAATAAAAACAGTGATAAATCATAAGACCAGATTATCCATAAGATAGAGCATTTTGGCGCTGAACGAAAATCTGTCAAAAAACTATTTTCAGTTTATGTTGAACATAAAATTGATATGTTGAATCCGTTGATGTATATGTTCCATCAAATATCAGAATATGGTAGGAATTGTATTTTTTTATTTCTTTACATTTGCCAACTGTATAAGAGGGAAAATATCCCGACTGTGATGGAAAAGGGATAATCATCCTGATTACGTAAAGGAACCGAAGAAACCATACAAATAAATTACACTTGAAAACATTAAAAATCTCCTTCATCTGCAGATTGATTTATTATTGTAAAAAAAAATCCTCCATCTTTACATACAAATTGATTAGCTTAAAACAATGGATGCGTTATAGCAGATATGGATTTAAAACGAACAATGATTAAAGAGTACATATTAAAACTTTTAATTTAAACATTTTAAAACATTTTTTTACGTCGAATTTCGACGGTGCTTTTGGGCAGATGCAATGCACATACGCATAGGAGTTCATTCGGTTGCATTATCATAGGTGGGGGAAGGACGAGATGTGTGCTTTATTTACTATGTTCTTTTACTTATGTGAGATGAACGTTGGAATATACTATTTGTATGATACTTCATAGATCCGTGAAATTTTCTTTCTTGCCGTGGGGAATAGGGCGGTAATGTCAAACTGATTTGCATTAAACAGTTGTTTACGGATTGTTTGTTTGGAGCTTGCTTTGCATCGGAAATAGTGCTGTATTTCACTGGGGAAAAACTTTAAAATAAAATATTTGAAAGACTGTTTCATACGCACCCCTTCTTAAATAATAATCAAGTTTATTTTACTGATATTGTTACAGAATTTTCTTCCGTCAAGTTTTGACGGGTTCCATCTAGTTTTTTGTTAATACCTTTGTTGTGTAAAAAAGAATGTTTAGTTAAATGGCTGCGTCACGTCGCTATGAACTTCAACTTTCACTTTCTCTCTCAGAATATACTCTGTGTTTATTACGCAACGAATTGTTGCTTTAGAAATTTTTGTTATAATTCTAACATATACATTTTAGAATATGAAAATGAAGAATTCCGTCTCCAAGTAATTTGATTTATGTTATCTAAATATGTAGAATAGATGTAAATAGTCTCCGATAATTAAACTTTTATATTTCAAATTTCCATGGCAAGATTCCTGATTCTTTAAACTGGTGAAGTACGAATTATTTATGCGTCAAGATGCTTTCGATTATCTTTGTTTTTATCGTTGCCAAAATGGCTCATTTTGATGTGCATCAGGTGGGGATATTTTAACATTTTTTTTATGTTTTATAACGTTGTTTATACTTATCGGTAAATACTACTATGAGATTTTAAGTTCATTTCATAATTTATCTTCATAAACCAGCCACGTATAGCAATAATATACGGAAATGCACATAATCCTGACAAGCTGGAGATTTATTTAATATAAAGTCAAAGAATTGCGTAAGAGAATTTTGTTAAATCTTGAAGTACAAAACAGCATTTCCGCGGGAGGAGGGGAGGGGATAACGCCGGAAAATGACAGTCTGTTTAACATGGCTCGACGGTGAGTAAGAAGATTACAGCCAATTTATTCTAAGTGTATCCAGCCAAGACAGAACCAAAACAAAACTTTTAACTTAAATATTAGCTTTTATCTTCATGTAATTTGAACAAGTTGGAAATCGTACGTTAAACGTGACAAACGAGGTACGTTCGTTTCTTGCTATAACTAGTTTTACAATTTAAAAAATCATCGTTATTATTTCAGTGAAATAAATTACATTGAAATGAGGATGCCTTTTTTTCTTATTACGTATCCATATTTACAGATGCGAATTTTTTTCGACACCAGACAGCGTTGTAAACTTACCATGGAGATCTTGCTTTGCGAATGATTACCTCCATGGTTGAGATTTTTTTTAACTCACGATGAATGAATATTTTGATTATTTACTTTAGTGGTTTGAGATATTCGGCTGTTAACCTAATTTTCACAGAAGTTATCTCAGAATCCATACATTTTTTTAAATGTAACTCATCTCTCAAGCAAATAATTTTTTTTGGACGATCTTTTTAAAAATGTAACTTTTATGCAATTTTATTCGAAACAATAGTTTTGAATAAAAATGGCCGCTTGGCATATGGAAAAAGATGTGGTTAGCCCGTATTTGTTTTCCTCAGTCACATGACTTGCGCTTTTATTATATAGATTACGTAGGATAGGATTTAATAGAATAAAGAAAACTTGTATTAATATCTTTGTAAGTTTTGAATCGATTTTTATAAAATTTGAAATGACTCGACAAAATTCTGCAACAATTATATATATTAATTTTCAAACCATTCGGTTGGGTAGTTTTTGCGCTGCTATATGCGGACAGACGAACGGACCAGATGACAACTACATGCGCTACGTATTTATATAATTACGAACGCGCCTAAAAATGAGACGTCGCACAGTAGTGTGTATGAGGCAAAATCTTGGCCAAATCTAATTTTCATGTGTTCTAAAGTTTAAACCATTGTTATTGACTTACTATTAGTAAATACACTTAATTAATGTTATACATACATAAATTTATGTATTTATTTAAATAAATAAATATACGTTTACTTAATTGTTTACTGTTTATAAGAGGCAATTAATTGTTGATTGGATTGCTTAATTAAATGTGATTAATTTTATTACCCTTAAATGTTTAATTATTTATAAAAACCAATGCATATAATATGTATATTACTTGCATATAGTATTTAGCACAGTTGAGTTTCTATAGTATACAGATACTGGTTTTTGAGTGTTTTTAGTAGATTCGCAGTCCTCCCAAAAACACTGATATCTTAAAAGGGCAACACTATGCGGAATATTAAAAAACAAAATTGCCTTCAATACTATAACCAATACAAATGTAATCCAAAAATGGTCCGATAAACCACGACACAGCTTTATAAAGCTTTGAATATATTAGAAAATATATTTCAATAAATATATTTCAATGAATTAGATCTAAAAAGGCTTAATATTAATCCATTTTTAAATTTAATTACTTTTATTATATGAAAAGTAAAATTATTTAAGTGCACGTGTCAAAGTATACATTTAAACAGAATAACAAAGCTGAAACATAACAAAGAAGCACGTCTTATCACAAAGAAACTTTCATTTCAACTAAGGCTAGGAGCCGCAGGATAGGACTCAAACTCTTGAATTACACAGAGATAGATGCACCAGTTAGTCAGCTATTATAAAATATGCTTTTTACAATTGTTGAGCAAATTTTAATAACTGACTTTTTGGCTAGGATTTTGCATCAAATATTATACTGTGCCCCGGCCGCATCCAAATGTCATATTTGGCGTGGTATTATTTGTCACTTTTACTGATCTCGCCATGAGAAAGAATAAAGTTTTGATAGACTATAAATGTAATATTGGTGCCAGGTTAAAATAGACTGCTGATTCAGAGTATAAAAGTGTAAACATTCATTGTTTTAGACTTAGAAAGTATAAAGACATAACAACTATTCATGAGGGGTCACATTGATACAAGGCAATGCCTTTGATAACTGGAGAAATTAATTTCTTTTTCTTTTATTTCAAAATTCACAATGATACGTAGTGAGAATAAAGCCACTGCGAAAGTTGAAAACGGAAATTAAGTCAAAATTAATTATATCTGTAAAAAAGGGAACATTCAATTTAAACTGGCCTCCAAAAATAAAGTTACAACCAGTCTTTTGTGTCTAATTTGAAAACAAATGAAGATAAAAACATGCTATTTAGAAGAATTGTGCTTTAAACAGTTATTTATCGAATTTTACTTAATTTTAACATCAATCATGATTTAAAAATAATAAATTGCATTTTTACAAAAGTCCACCGTTTGATAAATATATAAATAGCTGTTTTTTGTGAAAAAAAAAATAAACGGATTTTAATAAGGCATGTGTCCGGCGCTATTTGTAATGAATTTGTGGCATCGACTTTCTATACTGTCAATTAAGTTGTCGGACACCGGAAAGGAAAACAACTCCCATACATGGAGCACCGCTTGTTCCAGCTCATTTAACGACTTTAGAAGAAGATTTATGACAGCCTCCTGTCTGCTGAGATAGTCCCAAAGATGCTCTATAGGGTAAAAGTCCGATGATTGTGCTGACCATTCCATTCGCTCCAAACTTTGATCCTCTAGATATCCATCAAGACTCTAGATCAGTTCGATTGGGTATTATCAAACATTCAGATTAATTCATCACCAATAGCATCACTACGCGGTGTGACAAACGGAGCAAGGATCTCGTCCCTATATTTCACAGCAGTCAGAATTCTTTCATGACACACATGGAAGTTTCTGTAACCAAAAGAGAGATTCCAACCCAAATCATGATTCCACTTCCTGCGTAACTGTGTCTTTCAACAATGTTGCGTAGGTAGAATCTGATGCCATGTTCTCTCCAGATCAGCACATGAACTGATTTAGTCTCCAAAGCAAACCGGGGCTCATTTATGTGAACAGTACGGAAGCCCATTGTTGTGTGTTCCAGGTAACGTGCTCTCTAGGCCAACATAAACGGGCACTTCTGTGTTGTTGATTAAAAGGACCACACACAACGGGTCGTCTTGCACAGAGTCCTTAATTGCGAAGACGTCTATGCGCTCGCAATCGCAGGTATTGTCATCCCTGTTGCTTTAGGATGATCTGAAATGAGCTGAGCCACAGTAGTGATGCTACTTTTTCGGACCAAAAGAGTAAGAAAGCGATCTTGTACAGGGGTTGTAATCCATGAGCGGTCTGGAATAAGTCTTCTTGATACTGCATATTTGGATTCAAATTGATCTCAGAGCCTTTGGACCACACTACGAGACACATTAAGACGTCTAGCAGCATCAGCATGTGATAACCCCATTTCCATCCATCAGATTGCTCATCATCTGAAGGAATCGAGTAAACGGCATCTCCTAGACATATTCAACACTTTTAAGAACCAAGAATTCAAGATCATCAATCATAAAAAATATTTCACACAAATTCCCAAAGTGGGATATTCGCAATTCCTCCTGACAAACATATAAGTATCCAATACATAAAATAATTAAGATGGGTTTAATTTTTTCATAAGATTTTATTGAAGTTACTTATGATCATTCATATAAACCATATTTTTTACTTTTATTTTTATTCTTTTAGTAGTGAGTGTCGAAAAACTGGTTGCACCTTAAATTTTGGAGGACAGTGTACATTATAAGACTTGTCTGGTGAACAGCTGATCTTTCAAAAAATATGTTACAATAGTAAGTATTCTAAGAGTAAGTGTCAAATATATGGTGTTTAAATTGGCGGATAAAAATAGGGAGTCAAACGGGATAATACGCTATAGTTTCTTATACTGGTTTGGGTAAGCCACGAGAGTGACATTTGGAGCTTTGAGAGTATTTGCCGCCCCCAGGGTTCATTTTCTCATATTATTCTTAAGAAGTAGGAAATCCTGAAAGATTTCTTCCATTTTACAAAAGAAAAAATCGCAATAAACAACCCATCTCAGAGTCAAAATCGCAGACTTAACCCCTTAATCGTCGCGCCTGATAAGCGTAGGCTACTTTTTTAAAATTCAGATTGCTTGATTACCACCAATTGTTTTTAAATAGAAATATTCAGATTAGTTAATGGCAGATAAAATAATGCGAGCATAAAGCCAATTACACTATTTTAAAATACTGGTGGCAATCAAACAATCTGAATTTTAAAAAAGTAGCCTACACTGCCCGTGAATGTATCGTGTGCGACGATTAAGGGGTTAAATTTGCATGTCAGTATAGAAGGAAAATTTGTATAAAAAAAATTATGAATTAAAACATTTTTTTGTATCAATTAGAACTAAGGATATATCCTGCGTTATATATTTTTTCTTAACTACATACTTTTCCTGTACTATCCATTGAGAAAGACATGAAAATTTTAAAAGCAGTATCAACTTTAACTAACTGACAGGGATGAAAGCGCTGCGCCACAAATGACCAATTGTCACCACTAGATTTCAATAATATTTATCACCTTATTTAATGTCAGAATTTCTGAAATTTGATAAGACAAATAACACTATTAAAATGCAGTACTGACAATTGGCCATTTGTGGCACAGCGCTTACATCCCTGATTAAGTGAAGATATGAAAGTAGAAAATTTGAAGTGAATTGTTAGAAAATAGGAAACGTTTGTTGCAGTAATTTTCTTCTTCACCCCCATTCTTTACTTTCCGTACCACCTTTGAACAATAATGGTTTCTCCCGGACTGGAGCTAGAGTGAGATGATGGAAGGAATGACGGCATTATCCCTGAAGATGACCGGGTTTCGGTTGAAAACGTTTGGAGTATTATTTTTAGAGTTTTTAACACCTTGATAACAATCAACTGATTTTTGCACCTTTAAGTAATGAGTACTTTTGTCATTTATTTTTGTGATATAATTTAGTTATTCAATGTGAATTGTGCACTCAGCTGAAGTTTATAACATGTTTTTTTTTAAATTATTAAAGTATTCGAATTGTAAAATTCTCAATTTATTTTAATTGATCACTCCCGAAACAATAACTTTAAAATAATAAAATACATTGAATAATTAGTTATTTATAGAAATTAGTAGTATTTTATTATAGAAATTATTTATAGAAATTATTAGTATTTTATTATAGAAATTATTTATAGAAATTAGTAACGTAGTAATGATAATAATGAATATTTTATGTTTTTTGGTTTGATTTTTGATTTTTTAATATTTATATATATAATTAAATGTACATATACATATAAGTCAAAATCATCCTAACCTCCTCTAAACTTTCTTGTATATAAACACCAAATAAGTTATGTATAAACACCCAAGAATTAATGAAATAAATTGATGATTCAATTTACCATGTAATTAGGATATCCATTTAGTTTTCCTTGATTACATATAAATTTAATATTTTTGTTTTTATTCATGTCAGAACATAAATATTTTATTCTGTGTAGATAATTGAGTATTATATTTTTTTATACACTGATTTGTGTACACTTCGTAATAAGCACAATTCGTAAAATGATTTAAATTAAATGGAAAGTCAAATCTTTTATTGTAAATGTCAAAGAGTAATATTCATCAAACACTTGCTTTCAACGTAAATTTGATTTAATAAATATGAGTTACTTTAACTACATATATAGAAAACAAACCTCGACGTTTCGGTTAATCTTTATAACCATCATCAGGAGAAAAAACCTTCATAAATATGAACAGCAAAAATTAAAGTGTGTTACATGATTGAGTTACAATATTCAATCTGCCAAGACGCTCAAATAACTGAAATTATAACGACATATTCAAAATACGCTTGGTGGCGCCCTCTATGAACCAGCAATGTAACTGGAACTAATGTTCAACGGAACAGTTACATTGCTAATTCATAGAGGGCGCCACCAAGCGTATTTTGAATATGTCGTTATAATTTCAGTTATTTGAGCGTCTTGGCAGATTGAATATTGTGACTCAATCATGTAACACACTTTAATTTTTGCTGTTCATATTTATGAAGGTTTTTTCTCCTGATGATGGTTATAAAGATTAACCGAAACGTCGAGGTTTGTTTTCTATATATGTAGTTAAAGTAACTCATATTTATTAAATCAAATTTACGTTGAAAGCAAGTGTTTGATGAATATTTATATGTGCAACGTAAAGTCCTTATTAATTATTGTCAAAGAGTAATTTATTATTATTATTGATAATAATTTTTAAGTCAAGAAAATTTATATTATTATTAATCATATAATTTTTACTTAATGCGAGCTGATTGGGATATAAATTAAGTAACGATGTGATATTAGAGTCATTAAAATAAAAATACTGATATTATTTAAATATATCGATAGAAAACATAATCATTATTATTAACTAATGAATTCCTTTCATAGTAATATAAATATAGATCAGAGAGAATACTGGAAGCCGGTTCCCCTTGGAGAATTCCCTGGCATTGTTGATAAATTATATTATTGTAAATACTATAATTATGATGCAAAGAAAGGTTTAATAAAGTTTTAAAATAACTATCAGAAAAATAACCTTTTAAATTTAATTGGCATTAGTATTTTTTTAAAGTACACACATATTATTGTGTAAATCAATGATGTTAACATTATTAAATAAATCATTAAAATCAAATGCTTTGATGAATTTTACAGAGTGTATGTTTTGTAATTTATTTATAAGCTGAAAACTATTTTTAAACAATGTTTATTATCATGTTTAATCGTTATATTATATATCTGAGTGAGTATATTTAGAAGTAAATTGCTAGCAGCATTATTATATCCATTACAGCCAATAGTAACGATACAAAATTTAATTGCATTTTTATGAAATTTTGGAATAATAACAATATAAGTATAATTTAAATTTTTATATTTAATTTTTAGTAATTTATGAAAATTTAATAATTTTCGATTGGTAATTTCAATTTTTAATGCTGTTTTATTAAAAATATTACTTGAGTTAATAGCATTGTTAATTAAGTGTTTAAGCATTCTTTACATATAATAGCATAATTGTTTGGTGATTTATCTACATTATTAGTAATAAATTTATTTTGTAGTTTTTTTTATATGGTTTTTTATGTTTTTAAAACTACCAGTGAAATATGTTGAGTATTCTTTATAATTTAATTTTTGAATTTATCTATAACTATGCATTTCCATTCATTAAAAAACTCAATGGGTTTGTTATAATCAATGGAAATTTTATTTACGGTGTATCCTAAAAGTTCCCGTGCACCAACTTAAAGAACTCATTGTCCATGATTTTTATTTAAATATTAAATTTTATCGTATGCTTATCATTGCGTCAATTCTTGAGTTTTTATCGTTTGGCTCTTCTTGTGCTCAATTGGTGCGAGAATCAAGTTCTATGTTATTTTGTTCTTCATAGTGAAAATAACTTATCACACATTCAGAGAATTGTGTTGCTTGAAACTTATTTTGAATGTAAATCGTATGAAAGGTGTGTAAGGATATGTTTGGCTAAATAAATATCCAAATGATGCAATACCGAGTAAAAGCTATATCGGCTCGTTCGACGATTTCGTAACACAGGTTCGGTGGAAGACAAGCCCAAGTGTGGAAGGCCGAAAGTTGTCACACCAGCTTTACTGCAAAACACTCAACGAAGGACATTGCAAACTCCTCAAACATCCGTCAGGCCTTTGGCACAAGAAATAGGCGCATCACCTGGATCGACACATAAGGCTTTCAAGAGTTTTGCATTTTAGTGCTTATCGTGTAAAAATGGTACAGGAGATAAAGCCACCGGAGTTTGAGAAGCGGATTCATTATTGTCGGTGGTTCCGGAGATTTATTCCCAACAACATCAAGATTTTGGACAAAACATTTTCTCCGATGAGACATGGTTTCACTTAGGCGGTTACCTGAACACGCAAAACTCTCGCTTTTGGCCGACAATTGATCCTCATTCATTAATGCAAAAACCTTTACATTCTCAAAACATTGGCGTAGGGTGTGCTGTATCATGCAAAAAGATTGTTGGACCGCTGTTTTTCGAATGAACTGTTGATCGTTCTGTATAAAGTGTACCTATCCAACAATTTGTTGCATTGTTAGAAGTGAATGAACGAGATTCTTGGTTGCAACAAGATGGTGCAACATGCCATATAAGTAATGAAACCATGAACATGCCTGAAGAATTTTTTGGTGATCGACTCATCTCAAAAACACTTTGGTCACCTCGATATCCTGATCTGAGCATCCCGGACTTTCTTCTGTGGGGATATTTAAAGTACAATGTTTATGCAAATAATCCTCAAACAATAGATGATCTGAACATTGCCATTAATCAAAGGACACAAGAATTTACTCCCAATACGTTAAAACGCGTTTCTACAAACATGTGCACACGAATTAAGCATTGAATCATAGAAAGGGGTGGGCATTTTGAACAATTATTATAAATGAAATTTCAGTATTTTTTCCTACGTGATGTTAAAAGTGATTTTTATCATTAGCATAAAAGTAATCGTTTTAATGTTTGTTGTTTTGTGAATAACAAATACATATGTCGTCAGTACGGGAACGTTTAGGACACTCGGTATAAATAAATCTAGATCTTGAATAAACTGCATTATAATAGATTTAATGTAATACTTATGTGGAAGGCGAAATTTAGTACCATAATTCATTATTGATTTTAAATTTTGTTGTGCAATGATATTAAGATCACCAGTAATAATATTTCAATGTGTGGAGTTTATGTATTTTTTATACTGACGGTCATTACAAAAACAGGATAATTAGTTTAGGGATCTAATTGTTTTGCAAAAGAACTATAATTACAAATTTTGCGTCCCAATGTGAGATTATATTTATAAGTTTTACGAATAATAACATTTTTAATTAGAAAAGTATTACACTTGTTGTTAATGACATGTTGTAAATAGATCTTATTCAATACAGGATTCGAAAAATTTATAATAAGTTGAGTATTGTTAGTTTTATGTTTAGGTTTAGTGGAAAGATTGGCATTTAATAAATTGGCTCTATAATGAAGACTATCATGAAATATATCACAAAAATGTGATGAATATTGATGCTTTTTAAATAGTTTGAAAATATTGATTCAGATATCTCTTTTTAATACTAAAAATATGTTTTCTAATTGCAAAAAAATTATAATCAATATTAAATTGTGCCTCAAGTTCATCATTCTCTTTTTTATTACAATATTATCTATATATTTTTTGTTATGTTTATTTCTGACAAATTTAGAAGTTTTTTTTTTATGTTTCAGAAATTTAATCCTGAATAAAGATTTTTATTTTTTTATAATTAGTTAAGTCATGCTGTAAAAAGTCTGAAGTGAAACAAAACAATTTAAATATAAAAATGTTGAAACTTTAAAAATATTTTCATAGGCGCAAGGATTACAGATTTTGAACACCATTATATATTTTTTAAATGTACTTTGCCTTATATAATCGAAGAAATATAAGGTAAAGCTAGGAGAGTCTGCGCACAATTCAAAAGAATAACAATAAAAAATCTAAATATTAATTTTTTGCTAAACCATCCATGAATAATTTTGACTTTAATTGTTTTTTATGCATTTCCATGGCTATTTTGTTGTTATGTTGTAATTTAATAGAACAGTTGTAATCAAATCAAGAACGTTATTTTGCGCAATCTGTCCTTACAGGGTTGGTGTGATTGCGCACATGGGTAGGAGAGATTGTTACAAATAATAACTTCAATTAAATTGTTAACAATAATGATTACACTTAAATGACATTGTTGTAAGGGTTTTGTGAACAAATATTATTGTATTAGGAGTGAATATTTCAACCTAATGATTAAACAATCAGAAAAAGGAATTAATTTTAAAAACGATTAAAAAAATTTAATTAAAGGGAAAAAATTAAAGAATCAGAAAAAGCAAGATAAGATTACATAATAACATTAAGTTACTTGATAACACGTTTAACTTAAAATTAGTCCATTTTATTTTTTCATTTTTTTAGGCACATTTACCAATAAGCTGTGTAATCTCTCCTAGCATAGAAACTAATGGGAACAGTGCGCCATCTCTCCTAAGTAGCAAATGCGCAAACTCTCCAATTCCGGTAGGAGAGATTGCGCGGCCTTTTATTTAAACGTGGCCGCTACTAAAACGAACCATTGATGTTCACATTGTTAGTCTAGATTAGTAGCTTATGAGAAATCGTTTAAGTTAAAAATATTTTGTACTACTGAAATTGTATAGAAATTCTGATGAATAGCTATGAAAATTCAAGCACTTACTTTGAGAAAACAAAACAAAATAGCGATGCTTTATCTTAGACACTCAAAACAATCAACATGCACTTCCTAGTAGACACTCCACTACTGCTGTTGTACAACTACCTGGAGTCGCTGCGCGCTCACTCTACTCCTTCCCCCCGAAACTCTATGTGCGCAATCTCTCCGACCACGCCATCTCTCCTGGCTTTACCTTAAGCTTAAATAAAACAAATAAAACTTTAAAAAAAATGTGATATGCAACATCCTTGGTATCCACGTATATGTTAAAATATCTTTAATATCTCTAATAAATCTTTTATTTAATAATTAAGTAATTTTATTTATATTTCATTTAATATCGTCTTAATCAATGTTTAACTCAGTAGAGTGTGTATAAAATCTCTGCGAAGGACATATTGCATAAACATGAAGCGGAATTATAGTGCAATGCGCAGTCGTCAAGCATAACGGAGCTAGGGGGCGCTTTTATTTAAATTATATCTTCCAACAAACAACGAGTTGTATAATAATACTGGAAGAAATAAAATACTGATATTGCTTTTAAATATTCATGTTTTGAATACAATTCTTCTCATTTTCAATGCACATTTAAAACAAATTCAAAAGTTTTCTAAGACAAGATCATTCAATTATATTATTTATCGCAACAAACAGTGAATTGAATTATAATATTAATCAGAAGAGTAAAATATTGAATTTACTTTTAACTATTCATGCTGCAAATATACTTAAAGGGAAACGAAATGATTTAAGTGTAAATCTTTGATTTTTTTTCTCATTATATGTTAAAATACTCTGTTTTTTATTTAATAATTATAAGTATTTTTATTCATATTTCATTTAATACTGACTTAATCGATATATAATTCAGAAGAGAGTGTACATTTCTGAAGAGTATATATTACATAAAGAAAAACGGAATCATATAGCAATGCGCAGTCGTCTAGTATTAAGATGCTGCATAACACTTTCATTTATATTACATTAAAGATCCTACATAAGAGAGAGGTTGGACTTCACGAAATGTCCGCCATTTTTTCCAAAAACGCATGGATTGCCGTAGAACGCAATATACAGGCTGATTCAAAAGGAATCATAAAATTTTAAAAAAAGTGTACTTTTCCGTTAAAGGGTTCCGTCCTATACAGGGGTCGGAAAAACTACTTTTTGATTGTAGCGAACTACAACTACAACTACTTTATGAAAAATGTAGTTAACTACAACTATAACTACTTGTTTTAAAAAGTAGCGACTACAAACACTACTTTTCAAAAGTAGTCACTACTTCGCTACTACACACACATATATATATTTTATATTTATATATACATATATATGTATATATATATATATATATATATATATATATATATATACAGGGGTCGGAAAAACTACTTTTTGATTGTAGCGAACTACAAACAACTACTATATGAATAATGTAGTTAACTACAACTATAACTACTTGTTTTAAAAAGTAGCGACTACAAACTACTTTTCAAAAGTAGTCACTACTTCGCTACTTTAGTTATCATCGCTAAATAAATGTACCGCAAACGATTTTTCCCCATAGACTATAATGTAACAGAATTCTTTTGAATGTTCCTGTAAGCGAGATATAAATGCTACACATTTCATTTTCAATACTGAACATTCTATGGTAAACTTCAATAACGTATAAAACTTTCATGGCAATCCGAGTATATTTACGAGAGTTAGAGCACCCACAGACAGACAAAGCGATGTCATAGACACTTTTTAATTATGTTGGAAAGTGTTAAAAAGAGGAAATTTGAAAACAAAAATTGTAATAATCTTACAAATTTATGAGAGTAATATAGCACAATAGCGCTTAAGGTGGTTCTCAAATTCCTTGCTCAATAACGGGAAACTTTCTGATGCACTATCTGACTCATTTTTAAACACAAAGGCATAAAATTGGCAGGTCTGACTATTGAAGCAATTTGGAATCGAAATGAATTTTTCATTTTTTGATAAATAAATTATTTATCGGGTTATAAGCGATTCGTGTCACGTTTATTTCCCTTTCCCCTGCTGCGGCGCCAGAAATTCGGTTGAAAACGACGACTTTGGCAGTGTTTTCTGAAAATCTTCTGTCTTTACCAAAAAATAAAATAAAATAAAATAAAATAAAGAATAGTTGAAAACATCTTTCGGTTACAAAGTTTCTGAATAAGAACAACTGCATTTTCATGCGTTTCCGAACAAAACTGAATTAAAGAATAAGTCATAAAGTAGCCAGTTTGGATTTGAGAACAACCTTAAGAGCGGATAGCCCTTGGTAAATTTGAATATACATTATTTTTTAAAAATAGAGCTAAATAGTCCTATTTCTTTACAATTTAAATACAGTTCCTGAAAGCGATTTAAACATTGAACAAGATCATATAGACTTGCATAAGTTAAATCCTAGCTTTTCTTTTCCTTTCTATCTCTTTTTGTTTGTTTCCCTTTGAAAACCCGAATTTCAACATACTGGTCTTTAGATTCATTCTGGAGACAAAGATAAAGATATTTCATTAAAATACCAAGCTAACCAATATCAAATCAAATATAAAACATTATAAATCAATTATTTTAGTGGTAAAAAACCTGTGCAGCTAAAGTGAAAATAAATAGCCATAAAAATAAAATTAAGCATTCTTAGGCATTTTTTAAAATAATATATTTTTATTTCCAACCACCTTTGTTTTATCTATTGGAATCTTCAAAAGAAAATATGCAGTAAATCAATTTGTATGCATACATTGGACAAATATTTCACAACGATCAAAAGACGTATTAATAAAATAATTTTTTGTGATAATAAACAGTTCGATAAGAAGTTTTCTGAATCAGGGATCTTAATTCGAAAATACTCTTTTTAATGATTTATGAATTTTAGTGAATAACGATTTAGATATTCGGTGCGAGATGCGATCCAGTAATTATTATTAATAAAGAAAACACTAACTCACCTCTATGTTCAACTTGAAGTTGTAAGCAGATGATTTTGATACTGATAACTCCTTATTAATTGGACAAAGCTTACATGTTACAGAATAATTACCACTTTCTTGTTGTTCTATAACTTCAAAAGAATCATTATATGCCGACCAGGGAAGTTCTATACTATTTTGTCTGTCATTCTATTACATTATTCTCAAAAGAAGCATCCTCACATTAAAACACAAGATCTAATAATGAGTAAGAAGACAAAGGGTAATTTTTTTTATTAGTGAGTACTTAGCGGTTTTATCTGCAAATCCTGCAAATAATAGATTACGGGCATGCTGACACTTTACGTTTCAGCTGCTAGTGTGTTTGAAGGCAGAAATCATTCCTTCCTACTTTTAATAATAAAATGGTGTACTTGTTCTTTTTCTGTACTTTTTAGAATATATATATATTTTTTAATTAGAGTTGTAACGATTTTAAACTAGCAGGAACAGAAATTTTGTTCGAAGGGGAGTATTTTAGATGAATGATTATTTATTTAATGTTACCAGACAGCAAAGAATACGGAAGTTAAAAAAAAGAGTTTTAAATTTTGTATATGGAGAGGTGGGGGAGATTTATGGGGAAGGGGAATAATTTATAATAGTGATTATTTATCGTCACTACAGAGCACTGTTTAGGGCAGAAGATTTATATATATATATATAATAACTTAAAGATTTTAGGTTTATTTCTATGCTGAGGGGGGGGGGGAGAGTAAATTATGGGATGTTAGGGGACAATTTAGATGGTTACTTATATATTATTATTAGGTAGAAACAAATGTGGCCATTTTTTTTTTTAAATAAAGAGTTTTAAATATTTGAAACTGTATGCTGCAAGAGAGGCAAAAATGGAAGCGTAATATTTGGGGCAAAGGAAATAATTTTTATTTATTGTCATTAGAGAGCAACAAATGGAATGAAAGATTTTATTTTTGTATAAAAATAAAGATTTAAAAATATTTTAAACTCCTTTGTCTGCTACTAGAGGGAAGCGTGAATTTGAGAGGTTAGGGATAATTTAGAGATAAATCCGTTCCTTTTCCTTTTCTTTTTTAAATAAAGATTTTACATTTCTTTGCTTGCTGGGTATTGGAGGCAAAAGGGAGAAGAAATTAGTCAGATAAAGACTTAAGATAGCCAGACGACTATATTTTGGTAACAACAATCGTAGTCGTATAAAATACATTATATTGAGAAGATTTCTATGGATTTAAATAACAATACACGAAGTTTCTGACACCCAAACTGTGAAAATGACAGCTAATTTGTGACCGTCCTCGTCGTCTATGGAGAAATATATGACACTGCAAATGAGATTTGTCGCTGACGTTCGCAAATTGTTGCAGAAAGCATATTTTGCACAAAAGAAACGAGGTATGATCATGTGATTTGAAGACTGGCACTTTTTTCCTCCCTCCTAAAGTAGCGTCAAAAGTAGCGTCGATGCTCGCTACAAACTACTGATATTTTGTATCGCGCTACTCGCTACACTACACTTTTTTTAATGTAGCGTGCTACACTACAAACTACTAGAAAAAGTAGCGGCTACTGTAGTTTCGCTACTTCCGAGCCCTGTATATATATATATAAATATACATATATATACAAAGGGCGTTCCATAAAAACTGAGAGTAATATCATAAAAAAACAAGAAATATATTTACAGTAAAAAATAAATCATTCTTTTTCAAAATACCTTCCTTCGGAGGATATGCAACGGTCCCATCGTTCAACCCACTTTTCAGCACGAGCAGAGAAGCCTTTTTCTGGAAACTGCTTCAAAGACCCTGCACTGCTGAAATAACTTCGGAATTTTTATTAAATTGTCTGCCACGGAGCGTCTCCTTCAACGTCGTAACATGATCTCTTTCAACCCAAATTTCATCACCTGTTACTACAGTCTTTAGGAAATTCGGATAATTTTGCACTCACAACATTGGTAAATTCTTGTTTGCATTTGTTCTTTAGTAAGGTGATGAGGATCCATCTGGAACAGACATGCCGAAGCTGTAAATTGTTGCGAAGAATCGACGTTTTGGGAAATGTTAGTTAATGCCCGCTATCTCCTCACATGTCATTCGCCGATTTTCTTGCAAGATTGCCCACACAGTGTTAACATTTCGATCATTCACAACACTTTCTGGTCGTCCAGGCTTAGGAGCCAGTTCTGAAGACAAACGTCCTTTTTTGAAATCACCATGCATCTAAAAATCGCTTACTCACCAAAACATTTGCTTTGTAAGCTTCTTTCACTAACGTAACTGTTTCTGGAGCTGTTTTGCCCAAACGATAGCAAAATTTTATGGCACAACGCATTTCGTTTTTCAATTCGGAATCGCTCACCTCCATTTCTGTAGGGCAAATAAAAACAGTTCTTTAAATAAGCACGAAACTGGGAAAATAAAATCGTCTGCTTCGTTTAGAATATATATAAACGTACAGTTAACAGTTTGAAAAAATCGCCTGCAGTTTTATTTTTAGTTTCGCTGTGTTGCCACAGCGTGAAAAAACAACTTTCAGTTTTTATGGAATGCCCTTTGTATATACATATATATATATATGTATATATATATATATATATATATATATTTATAAACCTATACATATATATGTATATATATATATATATATTACTGGCGCCTGGCTAACGGAAAAGTACCAAAAAATCATAACTATTCAGTTTTAATCCGTTTTGATCAAATAATGTATCGGTAGAAAAAGGGAAATCTCGAGTTTCGCGCACTAGGATCGGCCGTACGGGACCTGAAAATTCAGTTAAAAATTACTGCCCTCCAAAATCGCGGAACTTTCAGTGTGCGATTTCTTCTTGTAGGGGTTTATAAAAGACTGCATTTATGTGCATTTCCCTTCCAGAAACTTTAGCCTAACTGAAGATACGCGTAACAGCAACTTCGGAAGCAGTAGATGCAGACATGCTCGTAAATGTTTGGGAAGAATTTGACTATCGCATAGACATATGTTGTGCCTCTAATGGTGGACATATTCAGCACCTCTAATTTGGTTTGTAAAAAGAACTTTATGATTAGCCATATATGGTAAAATTAATCTTAAATGTTCAAAATTTTTCATAATATACGCATTTCAAATCGGGTGATTCTTTTTAAAACATCCTGTATTTTCATCAGCGTCTAACACATTTTATCCTATTAGAATAATAGAAAATTCATTTTATATGCCTTCAGAGAGTCATGCAGAACTTAAACATTAGTGCATTTTCAATTTAGTAAATAAGAATTCTTAGAAAATGCATTTGGTAAAAATTCTTCTTGAATTCTTCCAACAAATAGAGAGTTGTCGCAATACTGGAAGAGGTAAAATGTGGATTTTACTTAATATTCACGTTTTGAACACTTTTTTATTCGTATTCGTTTGAATACAACCTTATTCATATTTAAAACAAATTTAAAACAAATTCAAGAATTTTCCAAGACACTGGTCATTCATTTATGTTATTTATCCAACAAATAATGAAAATAGTAAAATATTGATTTTGATTTTAATTATTCATGCAGTAAGGCTTTTAAAGTGAATCAAAAACATATCTGTATAATTGCTTTAAAACGCATTAAATTATATAATAAAATGCTTGTAAGTTCTATTTATTTACATTTGAATAAATGTCGATCTAAACAATATATACAGGGAATTTGGTAGAGTGCGTATAAATTTCAAGGAGGAATAGATTGTATAAGCATAAAGCGGAATAATTTAGCAATTCGTCAGTCATCTAGCATTAAGATGGTAAGAATGATCTTTGAATAAAGTGAAAGGTACATTGAATTTAAAATATAATGTGAACTCTAGCTGAAATCTTCTTACACAATGTTTGTTCCGAAATAAATTCTATTGTATAAAATTAAAACTCAAGAGACAAGTGATAAATAAAAAAAGTGACTTCGTTTAGCGCGTTTAATAAGATAATACATCATTGAAGCAGTTAAAAGCAGGGCTGAATGCAAACAAATAATAAAAATAAGCAATATAATTAATTGATTTCATATTAATATAATAATATATATATTTCATAACAAACAATCTGAATGTGGTGTAATATATGTTCTGCATTTTAGCTATTCATGGTACTATACATCTTTTGAAATTAAACAATACATGATCAATGTAAATTTTTTTAGATCTTTCAATTCATTAAATTACTTGAAAATTCTTTTTACCTGCGTATTACTTACGAGGGTAGTTTTATAAGTAATCATCCTGACACAAAGATGGAACACGTATGACCAAATGACAATGATGTTTGTAAAGTATGATACTTTAGATAACATGCTGCCATGTTTCAAACGCATGAGTTTATTGGTTATTGCTCGGCGATAAAGGAAATTAAACAAGTTTTTAATTTTTTCTAAAAATGGAAAAATGAAGTACGAGTCTTGCCCTGCATAAAAAGTGGGCTCCTGAATTTAAACATGGTAGGAATTCCATTCACGATAATAAACCCTCAGGATGCCCAAAATCCGCTACGACCGACGAAATCATCTCAAAAATTCACAATGCCGTATTGAATGATCGCCGACTGAATATACGTGAACTTGCTGACTTTGCAAACATCTTGATAGACCGTGTCTATCACATTTAACATGATGTTTTGGGTATAAAAAAGCTTTCCGCTCGATCCGTGCCGCGTTTGTTGAATGTCGACCAAAAACGCCAAATAATGAACATTCCTCAAGAGTCTTCTGAAATGTATTATGTTGGAAGTTGAAAAATAAAATGGAATATTGTCAAAAATCTTGTATTTTCTTTGTCAGGTCGAGAACTCTTCGAACCACCCTCGTACTAAAGCGCTGCACTAAAGAGTTCGCACACAAAAGTGTGACTTATATGTATTAAATTCCAAGCAGACTACTTTGAAATATAATATGGAATTATATCAGAAAACTTGTGCTTTCACTGCCAGACCGAGAACTTATCAAACCACCCTCGTAATGCCGTTTTATAAATAATTATATATAAGTCAATTCAATACAGCACGCCTGACAAATAGCATTCACTGAAATCAAACAGAAATGTGTAATTGACATGTGTTAAAACGCAAGTAGCATTTTCTAAATTAAGAGTAATATAGATTTAATGTAGAATATGTTGCAAATTACTGTTGAATTTCGTTTACACAATGTTATCTGAAGAGAAAATCTTAATCTTGAAAGTTAAAAAACAAAAGTGGAATAATAAATATGCACATTTCAAATTTGTTGATTAAAATAATAAGAAAAAGAATATAGAGAAACAGAAAGAGAGAGCGGGTGAGTCGGAGAAAGTAAGGAAAGATGTTAGGAAAACGTAGCTTTTTTTTTTTTTTTTTTTTTTTTTTTTGTACCCAATGACTTTTTAAATATTTTAAGAGGAATTTCCACTTTATTAGATCCAAAAAATCGATTTTTTCTTCACATGTTTTGCATCCCTGCAGTGTGTAGAATATATGCTTAAAGCAATTTTGGATTATTCAAATTATTTAAGAAGTTACGGTCATTTGAAAATTTTAGTAAAGTAAAAATTTAATTTAAAAGCATCTATTATTCATTTATTTATTTATTTTATTTATTTATTTTTAATTCTATGTTTTTCAACACGAGATGCAGCACAGCTTTCGAATTGATCAAACGATTATTAAAAGGCTAGTCTGGTTTGATCGTTTTTTCGGGAATATGACACTATTTAATATTAAAAAGTTAATTGTTAAATATTTTTTCGATGTCTTTACATTTGACTAAAAACGCAAAATATTTAGACCAATATTCAAAAAAGCGCCATTTTGTTTTAATTAAGTCAATTTTAATGAAAACAGGTTCATTGTCCTGCAAGTTTAATTGGTTTCCATAATATGTATCTTCAGAGGACTCCATCCTCGGTGCAGGAAGACACAATCCTGCACCGTGCAAAGTAGTGAACGCTGCACACACGCGTTTATAAAATAAGGATACCACCAGGGTCTGATTACCGCAGGGGAAAACGTCCACCAGAAATATAAATTTTCGTTTTATTGCAGCGCTTTATTCATGCAAAATTTCTGTCAAAAATAAAGCGAAAATTACTATACATTTTTACTGGTGGAAGTTTGCTCCGTTGATAATAAGGTCTTGGATACCACCACCAGTTTTTATATTTTTTACACAACAAAAATTGTCAAAATAGAAAAAACATACTCGTTTAGTAAGAAAAAAACATATTTCGTTTCATTAATCCTACATTGATAAAAATAATCTAAAAAAAACCACACATTTTGTGGCTTTACAAAGGCGATTCCCTTCTTAACCCCTTCAGGTGCAAAGAACTCTTGTAGCTAAAATATTGAAATGATTGATTGACTCCAGGATTCACGAACGAATTTATTTTAAAATAAGTAAAAGCTTTTCCTCATGTGCCTTATAAATTCAAAATTTGATTATAAAATTCTGGTGTCATTGTGGCATTTTGGGATTAAAATTAAGTGGTATATATAATATACCGGTGCCAAAAACTGGTGTTAAAAAGTTATTTCTACAACTAACTGCAATAATTCCCCAAATGTGTGCGTAAAGTGTCGTTATTCAACCAGAACCTATTGTTGAAAATTTTAATGTTTATTTAGTATTAGTGACATCAAATTACTGTTTATATCGACTCTCAATTATTCAACGTCCATAGTTGAAAAAGTCTTGGCAGGGGTTACACGAGTTCTATATTAAACTAAATTCTTAGAATTTATTTTTAACATTTTATTCATATATCTTTTGTAATTTGATTCATGATCTCTATTATATACTTTTAACACGTGTTTCCTATAATATTCGATGAGAATTCCAAAGAAAACAATGCTTTCAAACTAAGCTTTCCTAGTTTTTAAAATTCCATTAATACGAAATAATATTTATATTAAATGTAACTTTATTAAATGAAATATTTACAAAATGAGATAATTTAGTACCTTTTTTAAAAAACATACGTTGAAACAGCAATTATCTAGGAAGTTTCGTTATTAGACTTTTTCAACAGATACATTTTTGTGATAATTATTTAAATAATCTCTTTAATGAATTTCAAAATATAATTAGAATTTTTTTACTTTTTCTCTCACAACTAACACAGCTAAACAAAATGATATAATTTGTATTTAATTATAATTCATATTTTTTGTTTTGATAAATTTCCGTTTTGTATGAATTAGTTAAATTAAAAAAACTAAAAAGGATATTAATGTTATTACATTTTATCCTTTTTAACAGTTACAATCAAGTAATCAGGTAACAAAGTTGATTACTGTAAAATAAACAAGAATTATTCGATTATTATTTTCTCGCATTAGTAAAAAAAATGAAAAAGATATTATTGCACTTTAACAAAACTTTTTAATTTGCACTGCATAGTTTTAAACTTTTCCATACGAAGACTCTTTCCAACATAGTTGAAAAGTGTTTATGAATTCGGTTTGTCTGTCTGTCTGTATGTGCTCTAACTCGCATAAATATAATCGGATTGTCATGCAATTGATATATGATGTTGAGGTTTACTATGGCCTGTTCGGTATTGAAAATGACGTGGGTACTTATAGTTTTTGACAGGGACACTCAAAATATTTCCGTTAAATTACGCTCTATGGTGGAAAATCATTTTAGGTTTATTTTAATGATCTTACACTATTTCAAACATATTGAAATTGATATATATCACTGAGGTGTACCACAAGAAGCTTAATATATAATAGGGTGGGCATAGTGCTTATAGTTCCTTTAAAGGGACACTCAAAAGAATTCAGTTACACTACGGTCTATGGAAAAAAACGATTGCGGTTTATTTTAATAATGTTTCACTATTTCAAACATATTGAAATTTATATATATCGCTAAGGTGCATCACAAGAGGCTTACTATAGAATATTGTGTGTATAGCATTCATCGTTCCTTTACAGGGACACACAAAACTTTCGGTACTGTCTGTTTACAATAATTGCTGGAAGTGTGTTTTCAGTTTTTGAACGAGTTTTTAAATTTAACTCAATTTTTGTCTATTACTTGGTGTGTATAAATTCTATAGATCATATACAGGGCAGCACAAAAGTTCTCGAGTCGATTTCCGTTTATTGATGGAAATTCCATAAGGTGAACTTTAAACTGTGCTACGCGTTTCCTAACTGAACTAAAATTTAGCACTCTATGTAGTATAAAAACAAATTCATGGATATATACAGGGCTGCGACTTTGGATATTTTTTGAAATATTATTGGTAATTCCTGAAATTGGGTTTTTAATATAAGATGCGTTTTCAAAATTATTTACTTAGATATTATCCTTCGCCTTAATAAACCGTAAAGATTTATAAAATTATTTTGGAAGTTCGTTACATAATCTATGCTTGACGCATGATTTTTCGTTTTTATTTTTTACCGTTAATCAAATGATGTTAAACAGACATAAAAATTGATAGCCCATCTACTATAACGAATAAATGACGAGATACGAGTTAAATATATGTGTGCATTCGATTTATTTATGCTTCTCTAACTGCACATTATCCTGGTAAAATTAATACTATTAAGATACACCCTTTCCAATTTGAACTACTTTACGAAAGGTTTGAACATAGCATTACAGACATTCAGAACAAATTACACTGTCATCGAAGATTGTCGTGTACGTGATCATCTAACTTTATAGTGAATTACTGTCTGACAGCAATTTCCGAGAACCAGAAAACATTAAAGTAATGTAAGATTTAATTTTCATCGAGCCATAAATCCGTCATTTTCAGAGCTGATGCGAGAGAGATTATTTAGCAATATAGCTTTATTTTCTTTCTTTCCATACAGACTTTTTATGTTACGTACATTTTTCCTATTTTACATTATTTTTTTTATTTTCATATTTTTCGTGATGAGTATTTACATTTTTTTAAAGTGACGTCTTGATTTGCGCTCATATTAATATTTAAAATAAAATAAATTTTTAAGCTTTAGCAAATATTTTGAAATTAATCCCAAAATTTAGATCATTTAATAACAGAAAAAATATAATTTGTCAATTATAGAGTTTAATTAAAATTTTTATTATTTTCTCATTAGTAAATATTGGTTTTACAGTAGTCTTGTTAATAAATGTTGGTTTATAGTGGTCCCAGACCGTCGCATAGCGCGAAATTTTCACAATCTAGCGGAAATTTATTCGTTTTTCGAAAGTTAAAATTTACACATGATATAACTAATTTGGATAGAAAATTATACAAATTAACCCATTACAAGAGTTAGTATTGTCAGTTACTATGAGTTTTAATGAACGGGATTTCTCAGAAATTATTATCGTTCATTGTTGCAATCATTTTCCCAATCATACGCATAAAACTATATGCATATCCGTTAGCTTCAAATTTTCTCCAAGACGTTTTTCTCCGACACTTGAAGAAATATCGTCAAATTTTGCGACCAAAAATAAGTTTCCATAAATGAAGCCAACTTGGCTATCGCTCAATAGTTTGACAAATTTCTTTTTCAAATCCAGTATTAACGAAACTTCTGTAATAGGATTCTTTGCATTTTAGCTTGCTGATTTCGAGTAACATTAGCTAAAATTATAAAACGAAGATATAGAAAAGCTACCTTTTCCTCCCGGTACACACCGGAAGTATTTTTTTTAAGTACAGGCTGTTTATGTTACAGATATTTTTTTTACTTATATTTTATGTGTCATTTACTACTTTAATTTAAGTTAAGTTCAGATTTGCATCCATATAAGTATACAAATAAAAATAAATAAATTCATCATTAAAAGCATTAAAATCATTTTTTTTTATTTATACAAAAATAGATATTTGTAAAAGGTGAAAAACTGATGCGCCGGAATAAACAAAAAATATATTATTTAAAAAATAAACAGTTTCATGTCTGAGGTTGTGTTATCTTATGTTGTCTTATATATCTTATTGAAATTCTAAACAAATTATGTTGTGAATTCAGTTTTTTATAGTATTTTTCTCATACTGATGTTTAAGATAAAGCCTATAAGGTCACTTTACAAAATTATAAAAGTTCGCAGAAAAATTCTAATGCATTTTGTAGAGTGTTGCTACTGTACCATAATTTTTTAATAGACTTTCTTGCCTTATTTAAGGTGGTTCTTAAAGGATCTGCTCAACAACGTGACTTTTTCTAACTCATTTTTAAACGCAAAGGCATAAAATTGGCAGGCCTGACTAATGAAGCGATTTGGAATCGAAATGAGTTTTCCATTTTTTGATCAATAAATAATCAAAATGTCAACCTTGACAATATTTTCAGGGAGATATTTTGCGTTTACCAAAAAATGGAAATCGTATTTCGATTACATAATTTCTGAATAAGAACACCTGTCAGTTTCACGCGTTTCCGAACAAGAAGTAATTAAAAAATGTGTCTGAATGTAGCTTCTTGGGATTTGAGAACAGCCTTAAATGCAGAAAAATAATACAAAGACTGAGATTATTGCAAAATCTATCATTTGAATATTAAACATAAAATTTCTGATCTTTAGTACCGGTGGCCGATTTCAAGAAAATTTCAAGAAGTATACGCATTTTCATTTGGCTAACAATAATTGAGATAGTTAGCAAAAACTCGCTCAATAATAAACACTGATAATATTGGTTAACTTACCCATTCACCTGAATGTCATATGGAGCTCCGAAATAAAATTATAAAAATCAGTGTTTTAAAATTAGTTTCGCTTATCGTTTATGCCGTGACTCCTCTTTAATATCCTGTCGTTATATGGGCCAAAAAAAAACATTATTTCTTGTGCAATATAGGATAGCATTATAATTATGTCAATCTAAATAGTGTTTTTTTTTCATAAGGATTTTCTCTAATACGAATGTTTAAAACATAGCCTATAATATGTTGCGTACAGAAATATAAAAGTTCTAAGCCATTTCAAAAGTTCTAATGCATTTTGCAGGGTGTGTTCAATTTTACCACAATTTTTAGAATTCCATGCCTTATTTAACTGCAGAAAAATATTACAAAGACTGAGATTATACGAGATGTTTGCAAAGTCTATAATCAAAATATTAAATAGAAATTTTCTGATTTTTAGTATTGGGGGCAGATTTCTTGCAAATTCCAAGAAGTACACGCATTTTCATTTGGCTAACAAAATAGCAAATAGTTAACAAAAACTCACTCATTATTAAAGACTGATAATATTGGTTAACATACCCACTCACCCGAATGTCATATGGGGCTCCTAAATAAAATAAAAAAATCAGTGTTTTAAAATTGGTTTCGCCTAACATTTATTTTGTGACTCCTCTTTAATATCCTGTCCTCATAAGGTGCAAAAAATCATACTTTTTGTGCAACGTAGGATAGCATTATAATAATTTCAATTTAAAGAGTGTTTTTTTTTTTCATACGGATTTTTTTCTGATACGGATATTTAAAACATAGCCTATAAGATGTTGATTACAAAAATATAAAAGTTCGCAGAAAAGTTCTATTGCATTTCAAAAGTCCTAATACGTTCTCATGCATTTTGCAGGGTGGGTTCAATTTTACCTCATTTTTTAGAATTTCTTGCTTTATTTAGCTGCAAAAAAAATATTGCAAATCCTGGTATTATACGAGGTGTTTGCATGGTCTATCACTTGAAAGTTAAATAGGAATTTTCTTTAGTAGTGGTGGCAGACTCCTTTGAAAAATCTAAGAAGTATACTAATTGTCAGTTGGCTGACAAAAATGCAGATAGTTAACAAAAAATCCCTCACTAATACTGATAAAATTGGTTAAGTTATGCTCACTCACTTGAATGTCATATGGGGCTCCAAAATAAAATTATGAAAATCAGTGTTCTAAAATTGGTTTCGCCTCACGTTTATTTCGTGACTCCTCTTTAATATCCTGTCCTCATATGGGACAAAACATATTATTTTTTGTGCAAATGATTATTTCAATTTAAAAAGTGCTTTTTTTTTAATACGGATTTTTTCCCATATGAATGCATTTAACATAGCCTATAAGGTGTTGCTTACAAAAATATAAAAGTTCGCAGAAAAGTTCTACTGCATTTCAAAAGTTCTAATACGTTCTATTGCATTTTGCCAGGGTGGGTTCAATTTTACCTCATTTTTTAGAATTTCTTGCTTTATTTAGCTGCAAAAAAAATATTGCAAATCCTGGTATTATACGAGGTGTTTGCATGGTCTATCACTTGAAAGTTAAATAGGAATTTTCTTTAGTAGTGGTGGCAGACTCCTTTGAAAAATCTAAGAAGTATACTAATTGTCAGTTGGCTGACAAAAATGCAGATAGTTAACAAAAAATCCCTCACTAATACTGATAAAATTGGTTAAGTTATGCTCACTCACTTGAATGTCATATGGGGCTCCAAAATAAAATTATGAAAATCAGTGTTCTAAAATTGGTTTCGCCTCACGTTTATTTCGTGACTCCTCTTTAATATCCTGTCCTCATATGGGACAAAACATATTATTTTTTGTGCAAATGATTATTTCAATTTAAAAAGTGCTTTTTTTTAATACGGATTTTTTCCCATATGAATGCATTTAACATAGCCTATAAGGTGTTGCTTACAAAAATATAAAAGTTCGCAGAAAAGTTCTACTGCATTTCAAAAGTTCTAATACGTTCTATTGCATTTTGCCAGGGTGGGTTCAATTTTACCACATTTTTTAGAATTTCTTGCTTTATTTAGTTGCAAAAAAATACTGCAAAGACTGGGATTATAAGAGGATGTTTGCAAAGTCTATTACTTGAAAATTAAATAGAAATTATCTGATTTTACTTACCCATCATACGTAGTATAGGGTAAGTCTTGTAATCGTTTTGAAAATCGAAAACAATTTTTGACGGATTTACACGTTTCAGACACTGGAGATTCCGAAAAACATATTTTTAGAAAAAAAATTTGCCGTCCGTCTGTGTGTGTGTGTGTGTGTGTGTGTCTGTGTGTGTGTCTGTAAACGCTCTATCTCCCGAACAAATTAAGATAGAGACTTGCCATTTGGTATGTACTTAGTATGTAATAATGGGAAGAAGCCTATTTCATTTCAATAACCTCGATTAACCGGAACATTTTCTTTCGGACTCTCGAAATATTCGTTCTGATGAAAGGTATATAAAAATTTTCGAAATTGTTTATTTTAAGGAGTAAATATAAAAGACAATAAAAAAACATAAATTTTGCATAAAACATGAAGTCGATCGGATAATGAGTTGCCGAGATATTTGTAATCCTATTTTCCACACTCTTCGATTATTCATAACCCTGTATTTCATCCAAATTTCACTTCAAATATATATTTTAATTGGAAATTTGACGCTTAATCAGATGCAATAAACCGCTAGTTAATAGGAGTATTATTTTTGGAGTTATAAGGAAAAACCTCTTTCAAGCAATTCAGTAATCGAGCCTTTTTATGACGTCATCAAGCCACGATTTTATTTGAATATCAATGCATTTTATAAGTATTTTACACATTTTTATTTTAATATTTTACATTATACATATACATGATGGGTAAGTATTACGGTGGCCCCCAACGACTAGTTTCAGTAGTGGTGGTCTTGAAAATCCAAGAAGTATACGCTTTTTCATTTGGCTAGCAAAAATGCAGATAGTTAACAAACAATCACTCACTAATAAACATTGATAATATTGGTTAACTCATACTCACTCACCTGAATGACATTACGGGGCTCCTAAATACAATTATGAATATCAGTGGTTTAAAACTGGTTTCGCTTAACCTTGATTTTGTGACTCTTCTTTAACACATTGTTGACCGGAAATTTAATATGAAATTTTTGTTTTGAGTCCATATAAATCCCGCCTTCTTTTAAAAGTTTTTTGGAATACTCTTTGCCTACTTAACTTTTTCAAACTTAATACATCAGTAAATATCTTACAGCATGCTAATTTCATGTAATTTTTTTTTACAGTCTAACAGTCTAATCAAATGCATCGTATAAGTACACATTCTTTTTGATAAAGATTTTATGCCGTAAAAATTGTATTGGCGGAACTAAATATTTAGGATACGTCTTCAGTAAATGACACTGGTTTTAAAACACGAGTATATTCGTGGCCGGTCAGCAAAGTGTTAATAACCTGTCCTCATACGGGGCAAAATGTCATTCTTTTCTCTGCAATCTAGGATAGCATTATAATTATTTCAATTTAAAGAGTGTTTATTTCTTTGAATTTCTGTTAATGATTGAAAAAAAAACGAATTTTAATTATTTTCATATGTACAGTTTTTTATTATTATTATTATTTTGGCTTGCTTTGCAACTATTTATTTATTTATTTTGGAACGAATTCACGTATTTATCGAACACCGTTCAATGATCAAATAATAAAAACTAATAGTCTATTAACTCTTACGGGTAAACATCCAAGAGACGAATATCTTATGTGCATTGGATTTATTTTGAGTTTCCGCAACCATACATTATCCTGGCAAAATTAATACTTTTAAGATACTCCCTTTTCCATTCAAATTAATTTATGAAAGATCTAAACATCAGCATTAGAACTTTCAGAACAAATTACAGTGTCTTTGCAGGCTGTCACATTGAAGGTGTCCTAGTGAATTACTGTGTGACAGCAATTTCCGATTAACTGAAATTATTAAAGTAATAAGAGTTTTCCTTGAGTCCTAATTTTGTAACTGTCAATGTTGATGTGATAGAGGTTATTTAGTAGTATATAACGTTTTTAGTTTTCGTTCTTTCTATACAAGCTAACATGTTTTTTCTGTTGTTTTTTATTCTGTCATTTACTTTTTCTAAAAAGTGAAATTGAAGTTTACATTCATACAAGTATATAAATAGAAGTAAATTAATACTATAATATTAAATGCTTTAAAATAATCTTTCTTCATTTATTTCTATAAAAATATATTTTTTGGCTAGAAAAAATAAAGATGGTCTGAATAAATTATTTTTTAAAATATATATATTACTAATAATTATTACCCACGCGAGTATTTCGCACTGCAGTCTAATATTTTTTAGATACTGGTTTGAATTTCTAAAAAAAATTATTGTTAAAAATATTTGCAAACAACATTAGTCCAGCCAGAATATCATCTCAATTATTCCACCAAAGTTACAGTAAAAAATGACCAAAGATAGCGTACGGAAAAATAATAAAAATCGTATTTTAACTGTATTAGAAGATGACGTCAAAAACTACCATAATTCTGCTTCGAGAAAGATAAGGGAAAATAAAAATTAATTGAATACATATATCAGTTAATATAACAAAGCATACATTATAGGCTAGGCTACACGTAAAATATAGCTGCATTGATCAATGGATGGTGTATTTTTCGTCTAAACATTTGAATTTGAATTTTACTTTTTAATCATAAATATAAAATTAACCAAAGTGCGCAGACGTCTCACTTTATCTTTTTTTACTATTTATTTTTATACCGACTTTTGAGCACGATATAATGCGTTTTTTTTTTTGGACAACACTGAATTGAGAAAAACCCTTTATTTCATTTACAAAAACAATGCCGATTTAATTTTTGAATTAACTACAATTTTTAATCAAAAAACATGTTGTAACGAAATGTGAGTGTGCTATGTCAGAAGCCGGTTCAAAAACCTTTCCAATGATACCTCATTCATTGTTGTGAGTTTTGTAAATGCATCGAAAAAGGGATGTTGACAACAGAAATAATATATATGATTAATTTTCAAGATAATAATATAAATGTAAATAACTATTCAAAACTTCAAATATTTTCTCAGAGTGACTTAAAAATGTTAAATAACATTTACGATGTTGGTCTGATGTAGACAATAAACTACATCAAATTACTAGTACTTATTAATAATTTGAAATGAAAGACATATTATTTAGGGGTATCAGTACTTGAAAAAATAGCCTAATTTCTGATGTATAATACGCGGATTAAATAAATCTGTTTCAAACTACAGTTTTTGCTTAAAAAATGTTGTCTAATCTGTACCATGTAGAAATGAATACGAATTTTATAAAATACAATTGCTGTGTCTAAACATGATTACTTTGTCTGCGGATTATACGCCGGAAATTCTACGATATTGTTCTGATGTAGACAATAAACTACATCAAATGATTAGTACTTATTAATAATTTCAAAAGAAAGTCATATTATTTAGAGGTATCAGTACTTGAAAAAATAGCCTAACTTATTATGTATAATCCGCGGATCAAATAAAATTGTTTCATACTAGAGTTTTTGCTAAAAAAATGTTGTCTAGTCTGTACCACGTAGAAATAAGATATATTTTATTGATTATAATTGCTTGGTGTAAACTTGATTATTTTGTCCGCGGATTATATACCAGAAATTCGTAATTCGTTTATGTTTTCAATGTTAAATCTTAGAATAATATTGAACACTAATTGTTTTCATCATGTAAACATTGTAACTACTTTTAACAAAACGACAAATCAGGCGCCAATCATAGATTATGAAAAACTTTTCAACTCTAACAGATAATATTAAAAAATTTCATTTTTTAATACAATAAAAACAAATATCTAAATAAACAATTTACAAAACACATAACTCAGTAAAAAATCCACTTTCAGCACTTTCTGTCCATATCTGGTGGTGTGTGTGTTGTAGTGATTTATGCACAATTGAATTTAAGGACTGTATGTTACGATTTTGGATGTAACTTCCTGCATAACCTGACAGTACATAAAATAATTATTCTGGGAGTACCGATTATAATTAATTGAAAAGAGATTGTACAGCTTTGGGTTGTTCTTTAGGACAAGTTGATATGAAACCATTAAAATAAACCTGTTTCAAATATAATTAAAAACTAAAATTAAACAAAATTAAATAGTGCGTGCGCTCCGAATAATTCGTAGAAACCTGTAGTCCGTTTAAGAGAATAGTACATACCATATGAACATGTAAATCCTAGAATAATAACCGGTAATGCCGAAAGAAAATTAAAAACTTAATAAATTAAAATTAATACATAAGTTTTATTTACACAAAATTCTATATACAATCACGCATACGATAAAAAGAAAATTAAACAAACTGTAATCAATATAGCCTTTAATATTTTAAATACTTAAATTTACTTTTTAGTCATTTAGATACTTTAATTAAAATATTACGTGCATTAATGCATGAAGTTTTCAAGCATTTAACATTAATATTGATAAAATCATATATTTATTATTTGCTTTCTGTATCAAAATATTGTTTATAATAAAATAATAAAGCTATCTCAGTTCTTCTATATGAGACTCCCTAATATGTTACAAATCATATGAGCTTACATTATGGGAATACAAATAAATGGAAAAGTTTACCTTCTGTTTGTAGATTCTCATCACTGATGTTGAGGATGTAGTCCATTTGTGTGTTTCAATAGTTAGTTTCAATAGATTTATCACTTAAGTTGCATGATAATTTAAAATTATATCACTTTTTTAAAAGAAAAATTTAATTATTTTTTCAATATTGATAATTGTTGATATCGCCTTGCTGAAATATTTACATGACGCTCGATTAAGTTTAAGATTAAACTAAGAACATTTTCAAGAAAGACACGAAATTCACTCTACGACTTCATTTACAACTCATATTTTTTCAGACTCCTACACATAAATCCTACATTTCAAACTGAAAACTTCAAGACTCGTCACTACTGCTCTACATAATTGCTACCACAATTTAGTGGAGGTAGGAACTGTCTGGTCTCATAGTACTGTTGTAGGGCTAGAGGTACGCTTTAAAGAAAGTCGCGAAGTCCACTATACGACTTTATTTACAATTCATACATTTCAGACTCCTGTTACATACGTCCAACATTTCAAACTGAAAACTTCAAGGATCGTCACTAACTGCTCTACATAATTGCTGCCTCATTTTAGTGGAGGTAGGAACTGTCTGGTCTCATAGTAGTGTCGTAGGGCTAGAGGTACGCTTTAAAGAAAGACGCGAAGTGCACTATACGACTTCATTTACAACTCGAATATTTTCAGACTCCTACACATAAATCCTACATTTCAAACTGAAAACTTCAAGACTCGTCACTACTGCTCTACATAATTGCTACCACAATTTAGTGGAGGTAGGAACTGTCTGGTCTCATAGTACTGTTGTAGGGCTAGAGGTACGCTTTAAAGAAAGTCGCGAAGTCCACTATACGACTTCATTTACAATTCATACATTTCAGACTCCTGTTACATACGTCCAACATTTCAAACTCAAAACTTCAAGGATCGTCACTAACTGCTCTACATAATTGCTGCCTCATTTTAGTGGAGGTAGGAACTGTCTGGTATCATAGTAGTGTTGTAGGGCTAGAGGTACGCTTTAAAGAAAGACGCGAAGTGATACGACTTCATTTACAACTCGTATATTTTCAGACTCATACACATAAATCCTACATTTCAAACTGAAAACTTCAAGACTCGTCACTAACTGCTCTACATAATTGCTTCCACATTTTAGTGGAGATAGGAACTGTCTGGTATCATAGTAGTGTTGTAGAGCTAGAGCTACTACCTCTTCAATTTTAATGGATGCAGGTATCTCTGTGGTCAAATTTGATACGATCTCTTCTTTTTCATTGGACTGTCTCCCTTTTCCTCCATCCTTTTTTCTCATAATTACCTTAGCCTCACGGCCTTACATTTCTGTGTAAATTGGTCTGCTCACAAAGCTGGAAGTAACCCTCTGCCTTGTTTCTGTGTTCTGAGTTTAGCTAAAAGCTATCATAGAACATAGTCGAGACTGTTTTCACGAAAAGAACCCGACATGTCAAATTCGACGACATAAGTTGTAAGGCAGTAATTCAACTGTTTTCATGAGGCATCTGTGTTCATGTTCTTAGAATCGACCACCCATTTTGTGAGAACAAAAAAAATGTAATTAAGTTGTTTATTATAAATATAAATATATATACACTTAAATATATAATAATGAAAAATATACAAAATATTAATTAGACAATACTGAATCATTATTCCTTAGAATAATAGTAGTAAGATAAACTTTCGGTGATAATTTTCCGATAATTCTACATAAAAATATGAATTAAATTGTCCTTTATCTCGATAAAGTTCTTTGTTTGATTTCGACATATGAAATAAATAGTTCATAAATGAGTACACATAGAATGTGCAATTTCGTTACACTAGTTTGCGAATTCTTTTGTGAAGTTTTGTATATGATCTATAGAATTTATACACACCATGTATTACACAAAAAATTACATAAATTTAAAAATGCACACCACAGCATAAAACGCACTTCCAGCATTTATCAATCATAGCCAGTCATTTAACCGAATTCTTTGTGCGTCTCTGTCAATGGACGATAAAAAATACACACTCCATAATCCATAGAAACATGTCGTAGTGCACCTCAGTGATACTGTTAAATTTCAATATGTTTGAAGTATCATAATACCATTAAAATACATTGCAAACGACTTTTCCCCCATAGATCATAATGTAATGGAATTATTTTGTGCGTCTATGCTACTTATTTTATGCTTCTAAGAAAGTATGTTATAATTCACCTCGATGATGCATATCATCAATATGATTAAGTTTGAAAAATCGTAGCAACAATAAAATGCACCGCAAACGATTTCCCCCCATAGATAATAATGTAATGTAATTATTTTGTGCGTATACGAACCATAAATGCTAATTATTTTATATTTTTAAGAAAGCATGTTGTAATTCACCTCGATGATGCATATCATCAATATGATTAAGTTTGAAAAATCGTGACAACAATAAAGTGCCCCGCAAACGATTTTTCCCCCATACACCATAATTTTGTGCGCCCCTGTAAACGAACTATAAATTCTACACACTTCATTTTGAATACTTATCATTCTATAGTAAACTGCAATACCATATAAAAATTACATGAAAATCCAAATATAATTACAAGAGTTAGGTCACCGGTAGACGGTTAGACAGACGGTCTGACAAACCAAATTCATAAACACTTTTAAACTATATTGGAAAGTGATAAAAACTATCATTTTATATCATGAATAGTATAAAAAATTTGAGAGGTAGAGAAAAAGTATAGTTTAAATAGTGTATTGTTGAAAAGAAGCTTTTATATTCAAAACAACAAAAATAGGCATAATGGAATTTAAATAAATTATACAAAGTGAATATATTACAACTACATTATAAAATGTTGTAACTAAAGTATACATAAACTATAAATCTCCTATGGATCTTATCAAATTTTCCTGTGTAGAATCTTAGAGTGAAATGCTTTTATCGAAATTTCACGTAGAGCGCAGTTGTTACTCAGTTGATAAAATTTAAGTTCATCATTTAGCCTGATAAACTTCGTTATTATCTATGTTAAGAGGCAAGACATTCCTTTAATTTTATGTTTTGTTTGAGAACTATAGTTTGTGAAACTTTTAGTTACTGAATTGTATGTTTAAGCGTTATTGTAAAAGCCTATCTGTGTTATAACACATGATAAAACTTAGATGAAACCAATCGCTATTAGTAAATAATTGTAACTTTCATCTAATTTGTATTGTGCATAAAGTAAAATTACTTATATAAATTGGACAATACACATTATTTTCAACAATGGATTTTAAGAAATTTGAAATTTAAATTGGACTTAAATGTATTCTTAAATTTCAGACAGCATATGTAATTAAAATATTGAATAAACTGGTGATACTATAAAAGCATAAGAAACTTCTTCATAACATCAAAACAAAATAAAGAATGTGCTATGCATTTCGAAAGAACTTTGTCTTTCTTCGTCAGACGCAAAGAAGACGTGCAACCACTTTGAAGATAGGAGCATGTCTTGCTCTAATGAATTTCAAAAAAATGTCACAGTAAGACAAAATCTGAATAAAACTCTGCTTGATCCTTTAAACTATGATAAACTAAAAGAAAATTACAACATTCTGAATAAACATTTCTCTTTCATTAAAAAGGATCTATGATCCCTTTTCCTACATTTATAAAGTACTTTTTAATAGAATATATTTCAATTTTGTAATTTGTATATTATAGTTCACATACTGATTACATTTTTGTCCTCATACTGTTCCTATTTCAGCTTACTGTTTTAACCGTGCAAAATTACTAGTTGTGATTAAGTATTTGTTTCATAAATTTTCTAATTACTTTCTTTTACTTTTTCTTATATAATTTTTTTTAATATTAAGAAATGTTTTGATCTGAACCAATATTATAAAAACTATCTTTGTACTAATTTTATTTTAATCTCTAATGCAATATTCAACATCTGTATTCCAAAATATGAATTTTTAATAAACATTTCCCCTCGTGGAGAAAAGTTCCTATGCTTAACGGCTGGATCTCCACGAGAGGGTGATTTCATTTCATTTGTTTACTTAGGCATCAACTTTTACCTGATTAGTCGGTAAAGTTTTGTTAAAGTATTCTGGAAGCGCTGGAAAGTGTTTCATAATATATGCTTGACGCATGATTTTTCGTTCTTGTTTTCTTTCTTAAAGAAATATCTTTCAACATTTACACTCTAAAATTAGAATCTACTCTTTGTTAAGAATCATATTCTTTGCTCTACTTTAGTCCCCAAAATGGCATCTTATAAATGTCTATGTCTAACATAGAAAAGTCAAAGAAAACATTCAAAAAGTTTTACGACACACATTTTACGCAACAAAAGTTTCCAAAAGAAACTATCGCACCAATAATTCGCTTTGAATAGGCCAGAAATAGCCTCCGATATGTGTGATCTTCGAAACTCCTTTCATGCATTATGCGCTGATAAGAAAGTAACGATGCGCGACATATCGACAGCTTGCCTCCTGTCGAGATGCGTGTATCAATCCTTGCATTGCAGATTTATTTATATAAATGTCGTGATGAAATTGGTACAAAAAAAAAATTGCATTTTGTGGAGGATTTAAAGAGTGAGAAGAAATTTTTTTGGCATTCGAGGTTTACATTTATCAATTGAACTTTAAATCATCACTGCACTTTAAATATGAATAAAACTTTAAACTTAAGTGAAGAATAAAATTTATAAATAAGAAGTCAATTTTAAAGAAATTAAATAGTCTTTTTAACACTTTTCAACATAGTTGAAAAGTTTTTATGAATTCGGTTTGTCTGTCTGAATGTCTCTCTGTTGTCTGTCCGTGCTCTAACTCCTGTAAATATATTCGAATTGTCAAGCAATAGATATATGTTCGGTTTCCTCATATATCATAATGCAATGGAATTCTTTCGTGCAGCCCTGTACATAATTTACACACCTCTTAATACACTAAAAATTAATTTAATTTAAACATGAAAACGCACATCCAGCAATTATGGTTCATATTCGTTCCTGTAACAATTATTTAGAGTGTCGCTGTAAATAAACGATAAATTTTACGTACACATTAATCTATAGAAAACATATTGTAGTGCACCGGAGTAATGTATATAAATTTTATTATGTTAAAATGGTGTAACATCATTAAAATAAACTGCAAACGATTTTCCCTATATATCATAATGCTGTGGAATTCTTTCGTGCAGCCCTGTAATTAATCTACAGACCTCGTAATACAATAAAAAATATTAATTTTAAACTTGAAAACACACATAAATAATTGTGGTTCACAGTAGGTCCTGTAACAATTATTTTTGATTGTCTCTGTAAATATACGATAAATTCGACACACTCATTAATCAATAGAAAACATACTGTAGTGCACCTGAGTAATGTATATCAATTTTATTACGTTAAAATGGTGTAACATCATTAAAATGCACTGCAAACGATTTTCCTCATATGTCATAATGCAATAGAAATCTTTTGTAAGCCCTGTAAACGAACTATAATTGCTGTTTATTCTATACTTTATTGTTGCCATCCACCTCAGTGACGCATACCAATTTCATTATGGTTGGAATATAGTAACTTCAATAGAATGCAGTAAAAACATTTTTTTTCTATTTATCTATATGTAACGTAATACTATTTAGGTCCTGTAAACTGTAAACGAACTATAAATGCTACTTATTCTACACTCTACAGCAAACATGCTGTCGCTCACCTCAATGATACATATCAATTTCAATATGTTTGAAAAATTTTAAACAATATGCACTGAAAACGATTTCTCCTTATAGACCGTAATGGAACGGCATCATTTTAAATATCCCTGTAAACTAACCATAAATGATATACACTTCATTTTCAATACGGAACATACCATGATAAACCTAAAAAATAAATATTAAATATATGGCAATCACAGTGTATTTACGCGAGTTACAGCACAGACAGACAAAAAGACAGAGAGACAAACCAAACTCATAAATATTTTTTAACTATGTTGGAAAGTGTTAAATATAAATCTCTTTTAACCCAGTATCTTTAGACCTTCAGGATGTAACAAAATGAACCCTTGAACATCGTGTTTGGACCAGGGCTCGGAAGTAGCGCGCTACAAGTAGCGAAACTACAGTAGCCGCTACTTTTTCCAGTAGTTTGTAGTGTAGCGCGCTACATTAATAAAAGTGTAGTGTAGCGAGTAGCGCGATACAAAATATCAGTAGTTTGTAGCGAACATCGACGCTACTTTTGACGCTACTTTAGGAGGGAGGGAAAAAGTGCCAATCTTCAAATCACATGATCATAACTCGTTTCTTTTGTGCGAAATGACTATCTGCAACAATTTGCGAACGTCAGCGGCAAATCTCAGTGTCAGTGTAGACGACGGGCACGGTCACAAATTAACTGTCATTTTCACAGTTTGTCAGAAACTGCGTGTATTGTTATTTAAATCCATAGAAATCATCTCAATATAATGTATTTTTATACGACTATGATTGTTTTTACCAAAATATAGTCAACTGGCTATGTTAAGTCTTTATCTGACTAATTTCTTCTCCCTTTTGCCTCCCATCCCCAGCAAGCAAAAAAATGTAAAATCTTTATTAAAAAAAAAAAAAAAAAAAAGCAAAAGAACGGATTTATCTAAACATAAATCATTTAAATTATTCCTAACCTCCCAAATTCACGCGTCCCCCTAGTAGCATACAAAGGAGTTAAATATTTTTAAACCTTTATTTTTATACAAAAATAAAATCTTTCATTCCATTTTTTGCTCTCTAATGACAATAAATAAAAATTATTTCCTTGTCCCCAAAATTTACGCTTTTCTTTTTGCCCCTACTCCAGCATACAGTTTCAAACAATTAAAACACTTTATTAAAAAAAAATGGCCACATTCGTTTCTACCTAATAATAATATATAGGTAATCATCTAAATTGTCCCCTAACCTCCCATAATTTACTCCCCCCCCACACTCCACCCCAGCATACAAATAAATCTAAAATCTTTAAGTTATTTTTATTTTTATACAAAAAAAATCTTCCTCCCTAAATAGTGTTCTGTAGTGACAATAAATAATCAGTATTTTAAATTATCCCCCTTCCCCTAAAATCTCCCTCACATCTCCATATACAAACTTTAAAACTCTTCTTTTTTTTTAAAGATCCGTATTATTTGCTGACTGGTAACATTAAATATATAATCGATCATCTGAAATATTCCCTTTCGAACAAAACTTCTGCTCGCTTCCTGCCAGTTTAGAATCGTTAGAACTCTAATTAAAAGTATATATATATTCGAAAAAGCACAGAAAACGAACAAGTACACCATTTTATTATTAAAAGTGCACTAGGATGGAATGATTTCTGCCTTCAAACAAACTAGCAGCTGAAACGTGAAGTGGCCGCATGCTCCTGATCTATTATTTGCTGGATTTGCAGATAAAACCACAAAGTACTCACTCATCAAAAAATTAATTTTCTTGCTGGGAACCCTTTGCCTTCTTACTCATTATTAGATCTTGTGTTTTAATGTGGGGATGCTTCTTTTGAGATTAATGTAATAGAATGACAGACAAAAATAGTCTAGAACTACCCTGGTCGGCATATAATGAATATTTTGACGTTATAGAACAACAAGAAAGTGGTAATTATTCTGTAACATGTAAGCTTTGTCCAATTAATAAGGAGTTATCAGTATCAAAATCATCTGCTTACAACTTCAAGTTGAACATAGAGGTGAGTTGGCATTTTCTTTATTAATAATACGAGGGGCAGTCGGAAAATAAGTTTCCCCTGTCGACTGTGGACAGAGGTGTGTATCAAAGACAAAAAATGTAATGAGACATTAAAGATAAAACATAACTTTATTTTTCCCACATAAGTACCAAGTACATTGAGACATTTATCATACCACTTTATAAGCTTCAAAAAGCCCTCCAGGAAAAAATCAGGGCTTTTCAGGGCGCAACAGCGCTATCTGCTTGATCGCGATCGACCTATACCCAATGGTGTATCGGTGTAGGAACAGCGCCATCTGCGCAGGCACTCCAACAGCGCCATCTGCTTGATCGCGGGCGACCTCTACCCAATGGTGTATCGGTGTCTTGCACGTTCGCGTTCACTTGCTGTGTCATCTTTCGCACATAGTCATTCAACGCTTCGTCCGTATGCAAAGCCCTGATTTTTTCCTGGAAGGCTTTTTGAAGCTTATAAAGCGGTATGACAAATGTCTCAATGTACTAGGTAGTTATGTGGGAGAATAAAGTTATGTTTTATCTTTAATATCTCATTACATTTTTAGTCTTTCATATACACCTTATCAGAAATTACATACATAGCGATTTTCGAAACATTAAAACTACCCGTTTTAATACTTTCGTCATTTTTAAAACAAAAGAAAATAATACTTTAATACGTGAAAAACAGTCCTCTTAAAAAACATAACGAATATCTTTATTCTTTCACTTCCGTGCCCACCAAACATTCTACAAAACCATTTTTCGACAACCACATTTTTTTCACATAGCTTGGAAAAATACATCTAAAAAAAACAAAACATCTTTCTCACACAACTTAGAAAGATACATCTACAAAAACAAAACCCTCTTTCTCACACAGCTTACAAAGATACATTTATGAAAACATCTCCTGTTAGTAGGAATTCAATTGGATTCGCGACAATCTCCCACCTTGAGTTTTCAACAGGAAAACTCAAAAATAGGCACAACAAAATTCAAAATAACACAAAATATGTGTAACATTATACTTACATTACATGGCCAAAGCATAGATATTCTTAATACTAATTTTCAAAGACAAATTATACAATTTCCTGCAAAAATTCAAACAAAAATTCAACATATTATTACAAATTCAAATTAACACTAGGAAATGAGATATACTAAAAATAAGGAAAAAGTTTGTAATGTTCAATGTTCAAAAAATAGTCTTATGACTGATAACGTTTTGGAACAGTCACTGTTCTGCCACTTCTCGTTCGTAATACTGGCTCTAAAGATTGTTCTTTTGGAATATCTAGATTGTACAGTTTTTGTATTGGTCACCATTTTCAGTTTTTACCCGAGCAACTCTCGGGTGACCATCTTTTCCAGAAATTAGTTCTTGCACATATTTCTGAACTACTGCTCAAATGGTTTCCCTGGCTTTCAGGATCCAGTAGTCTTCTAGTATAGATGTCATCAAAAGAGCCACTCCTGCATGTAATAGCTCTTGGTGTTTCCAGGAGATCAATCGCTGGACTACAGGATGGTCAGACGGCAAAAGAATTGGGTACTTAAAATTGACAGTATCTTCTCGATAGATGACTTGTGTTTTTACTCTTATGATACCATCTTCATCTAGGATTGGTCTTAGGCTACGAATTTTCTCATTATTCTTTTCAAAGCTGTCTTTCAGGATCAAAATCATTAATTTTCTTTCAGCTTGTTCTATTTCAAAACATGTAAGTTCAGATACTTCTTTTGAATTCGGTTTTCTTGAATTACTTATGAATCTTAGAATCCATGCAATCAATCTTATTATTTTCTTGTATGATGAAAATCGTCGATAATACCAATGATTAGGTTTCGTGTTCTTGTTTAATGCTGAAATGACACTTTTCCGTTTCTCAGCATTAATAACTTCTTCATCTGGTGATTCGATATTTTGAGGCCAAGTAAATTCTGGCTCAGCCAGCCAGGCTGGTCCCTCCCACCATTTTAGATGCAAGAACTGTTCAATGGAACCTCCTCTGGAAGAAAGATCGGCCGGATTAAATTTTCCTGAAATATGTCGCCACTGATCTTTCTGTGACAAAGACCTGATTTCTTCTACACGATTCCAGACAAATGTTCCCCATCTATCATCTCGCTTTATTCAGCTTAAAGCTGTGGTTGAATCAAACCAATAACAGATCTTCAAATTTGGAATTCTTAAATCAGCAATGACACGACCACCCAACCTGGCTCCAATGCAGCATGATAAAAGCTCTAACCGCGGTATAGTTAGGTTCTTAAGAGGAGCTACTTTTGCTCGTGCTTGTATAAAACTCACCAAAATTTCATTTTCCTTCTTTACTCTCTGAAAAATACAAGTAGCATATGCGTGTTTACTTCCGTCACAAAATATGTGAAGACTTACAACATTTTCAAAGTTATCTAGATTCATCCAGCGCTCAAGTTTGATGTCATAAATTAATTTTATTCCTTGCACCCACTTCAAAAATTGTTTAGCTTAATTCTCTGGAATTAATTCATCCCACTTTAATTTCAACTTCCAGCATTCTTGTAGAATAAGTTTAGGGAGCAAAGTCACGGGTGAGGCAAATTCCAGAGGATCAAAAACCTTCCGAGCCAATGAAAGTAGAGCTCGTTTTGTAGGAATAATTTGCTCTTCCTCAATAGGGCCGATTTTGCAAGATAGGGTATCGTTTTCTAGATCCTAGTTTAAGCCTAGTACTGGTGTTATGTTAACTGTTGAAGTTTCAGACATAATTTGAATTGGATAATTTGACAGCCATCCCCTTAAATTAAATTTCGCGGACGACAGTAACATTCTCGATTCAATTATGAGCTTGTTTAACTCTTCAGTTGTGTTGAAACTACAAACACAATTATCTACATACAAAGATTCATTCAAAGTTTCTGCTGTATAAACAAAATTGTCAGGTGTACTTTCCAGATGGTGTTTCAGAGTAGCCTCTAGTAAAAAAGGGCTGCAATTGATTCCGAAAACCACACGTTTATGTCTGTAAATTATATTATCCTTCCATAAAAACCGTAGATTGTATCTATCACTTTCTGTAATACCTATCTGTAGGAATGCCTTTTCTATATCAGATACTGCACCAACAGGAAATTTCCGAAAACGATGCAATATTGAAGGAATCATTTCAATCATATTTAATCCTTTATCCAGACAATCATTTAATGAAGGAAAACGTTTCACATGAGCCGAAGCATCAAAAACCGGCCTTACTTTAGTAGTTTCACTCGATTCTTTAAATACAGGCCTGTGTGGCAAATAATGTATTTTGGATTTTTTATTATCGACCACCCTTTCAATTATTCCTACATTTAACCATGTATCAAATACTTCATTATAAACTTCAGTTTTATTCAAATTTGATAACCTTTTCTTCGTTGCAGCAAGCCGTTTTTCGGCCAATTCTCCTTTACTAGGTAAGCGGGCATTATCTAGTATCCAAGGCAATGCTACTTCATACCTCCCATCTGAATCTATTCTTATGTTTCTTTTAAAATGTTGCATAGTTTCTTTTATTTTATTCTATTTTATTAATACGTGTTTTGATCGTTGTGAAATACTTGTCCAATGTATGCATACAAATTAATTTACTGCATATTTCCTTTTGAAGATTCCAACAGATAAAACAAAGGGGGTTGGAAATAAAAATATATTATTTTAAAAAATGCCTAAGAATGCTTAATTTTATTTTTATGGCTATTAATTTTTACTTTACCTGCACAGGTTTTTTATTGCTAAAATAATTGATTTATAATGTTTTATATTTGATTTGATATTGTTTAGCTTGGTGTTTTAATGAAATATCTCTATCTTTGTCTCCAGAATGAATCTAAAGCCCAGTATGTTTAAATTCGGGTTTTCAAAGTGAAACAAACAAAAAGAGATAGAAAGGAAAACAAAAGCTAGGATTTAACTTATGCAAGTCTATATGATCTTGTTCAATTTTTAAATTGCTTTCAGGAACTATATTTAAATTGTAAAGAAATAAGACAATTTAGCTCTATTTTTAAAAGATAATGTATATTCAAATTTATCAAGGGCTATCCGCTCTTTAAGTTGGTCTAAAATCCAAACTGGCTACTTCATGACATATTCTTTAATTCATTTTCGTTCGGAAACGCATGGAAATGCAGGTGTTCTTATTCAGAAACTTTGTAACGGAAAGACGTTTTTCACTATTCTTTATTTTATTTTCTTTATTTTATTTTTTGGTAAAGACAGAAGATTTTTCAGAAAACACTGGCAAAGTCGGCGTTTTCAACCGAATTTCCGACGCAGCAGCATGGGAAAGGGAAAAAAAGGTGACACGAATCGCTTATAACTCGATAAGTAATTTATTTATCAAAAAATGAAAAATTCATTTCGATTCCAAATCGCTTCAATACTCAGACCTGCCAATTTTATGCTTTTGTGTTTAAAAATGAATCAGATAATGTATTAGAAAGTTTCACGTTGTTGAGCAAGGAATTTGAGAACCACCTTAAGCGCTACTGTGCTATATCACTCTCATAAATTTGTAAGATTATTACAATTTTTGTTTTTAAATTTCCTCTTTATAACACTTTCAAACATAATTAAAAAGTGTATGAATTCGCTTTGTCTGTCTGGCCGTGGTCTAACTCTCGTAAATATACTCGGATTGCCATGAAAGTTTTATATGTTATTGAAGTTTACCATATGTTCAATATTGAAAATGAAATGTGTAGCATGTATATCTCGCTTACAGGGACATTCAAAAGAATTCTGTTACATTATGGTCTACGGGGAAAATCGTTTGCGGTGTATTTAATAAGCGATGATAACTAAAGTAGCGAAAAGTAGCGAAGTAGCGACTACTTTTGAAAAGTAGTTTGTAGCCGCTACTTTTTAAAACAAGTAGTTGTAGTTGTAGTTAACTACATTTTTCATAAAGTAGTTATAGTTGTAGTTCGCTACAAACAAAAAGTAGTTTTACCGACCCCTGGTTTGGACCATACAACAAAGAAAAACACGTTGCTTTGTCTAATGAGTCATAATTCATTTTGCATCACATTCTTTTTTAACGCTTTCCAACATAGTTGAAAAGTGTTTCTGAATTCGGTTTGTCTTTCTGTCTGCCTGTCGTCTGTCCGTGCTCTAACTCGTGTAAATACTCGGATTGCCTTGAAATTCATATATTTTATTAGGATTTAATATGACATGTATGGTATTGAAAAGCAAGTGTGTTCATTTATGGTTATTTTACAGCGACACTCAAAAGTATTCCGTTACATTATAGTCTATGGGTAAAAATTCTTTGCGGCGTATTTTAATGAAGTTACACTATTTTAAACATATTCAGTTTGATATATATTACTGAGGGCCGCTACAAGTAGAATATGGTATGCATAGAATGTATCGTTCATTTTACAAGGATACTCAAAAGAATTATGTTACAGCACTGACTATGAATAATAATTACTGGTAGCTCATTTTCAGTTGTGGTACGCGTTTTTAAAAGTAACTATCTTTTTGCACATTAGTTGCCTCATATAGATCATATACAAGGCTGCCCAATAGGTCTCACGTACATTTCCGTTTATTAACGGAAATTGCTGAAGCAGAATTTTGAATTGCTCTAATTCCTAACTGAAGTATATTTTAGCATATCTTTCAGTGTACATACAAATATAGAGATCATATACAGGTCTGTACAAAAGAATTCAGATATTTTGTTTGACTATTGGTAGTAAATTGGGGTTTAAAATGTGTTATGCGTTTTCTTAATTGTTTTATATACTAAATTATGAAGTTTTGTTACATTATTCTTAATGTATTGGAAAGTGCTCCATAAGCTATGCTTGAAGCATGATTTTCCGTTCTCTTTTAAATTTAATACCTTTTTCTTATTCAGCACACCAAATTTTATAAAGAAAACTATTTCACCGGAGCAAATACTCTTCATATGTCAAAATTTACCCGGTGTGATTTCATTGCAGTAATATAAAGTTAATTTACTGAAAAAAAATCAATCATAAATTTAATTTGTCGCTAAAATAATCACTTAAAAATGCATCATTTAAGTGGTTATTTCATTATATTTTTATATCAGCAATATTTATGAAATAAATAAAACTTACATTTTTATCATTATTGTTTTAAAAGACAGTTCATATCCTCTAGTATTTATTTGAATATGCTTAATATTTGCGTGATGTACAGTTTCAGTGAAATAACTTCCGTTTTATTAATATATAAAATAAGTACTTATTAACGGTTATAAATCCGAAAACGAATGCGGGAGATTAAAAGCTTAAAATTAACCAAAAAATACATTTTATTAAATGCATGTCGCATCATCTTTTTTCCTATAAATTTTAATGAGAAACATGTTTGTCTGATTCACTTTTCAGCATGAAGTTTCTTTACGATTAACGTTCTTGTACGTTATACAGCTAAGCAAACAAAAATTTCAAAAGATTTATTTAAATATCTAAATCATTTCCCTGAAAATATTCATCGCTTTAATGACAAATATTAACTTAAACGAATATATTACAGAAGCAAGATATTTAAATTAATTGCATATTTTAGAGGCTCTTTCAGCTTTTGAATATTAAATTTAACCATGCGAAATGAAAATCCGCTTATTATTTCTTTAGTGATTTGCTTATTTAATATTTTCAATCGTGCAGAACTAATTGATTTGCGCATAGTATAAATAAAAAGCCTACCTAATGAGGCACTGATGAATATATTTTTTAAATAAACGACATTTTTTAAAAACTTCATGTATAATTATTACCTTTTACTGAAAATTAACATGAATAAAATAAACGGATGAAAAAAAAATCATTTCAATTTTCTCTTTGGTTTCATTTGCATCATCTATTTTAATGAAATCGTATTTGTCGGTGCCACATCACATAGTAGTCCATGAAATTATGCAAAAAATAGATGGAATATAATATATATTTTTTTTATTTTATCAGTTGCATTGTGAAAAAGCATACATTGAGAAAAATGACACTTTCCAATCTGAGTAAATCGATGTTTTCATTTATTTATGAAACTTTTTGTTTCAAATAGGACGATACCCAATGCTTTCAATTCTGATTTACCAGAAATACTCAGAATATTGAAACATGGACACACTCAAAACTGTGCACATAGAGGTCAGTTCATACTCATTTTTGAAACATGGACATACCCAAAAATGGTTAGAATCAGTTCAAACTCATTTTTGAAACATGGAAATACTCCAAAATGAGCACAAAGAAGTCAATTCATACTCATTTTATAAACATGGACATATTCAAGTATGAGCACATGCTGTTTTATTCTTGAGTGTATGCATATTTTCGGAAATGAGTCTATACATGTTACAACTTGAGTCATTTTGATTCGGAGCTATTTTGACTATGCAACATAATCAGATTTGAGTATTTTTGGCTCAGTTTTGAAAATGTCGTTTTTAGAGTGTAGTTTATATGATTTATGTCCAAAATTATTGAGCACATTTCATATTTGAAAAAACAAAGAACAAAATGAGGTACGTACATGTTTATTGTTTGCTTGGAAAGATCAATGTAAAACAATTTCACACAGCAACATTTTAAACATTTAATAAATTTAATAATATAATAACCACATTTCCCACCTCCTTAAATTGTTAGTACCAGCGTTTTATAGAGTCCTTACTCGGAGGACGACGATTTGAGTATTCTAAACGAAAACGTCGTTGAACTGTTACAACGGATTTGCTTTCGTGGAACCACAAAGCACACATTGCTTTTTCCTGTACTGTAGCCATTTGCAGACTGACGCAATCAGTAAATTTTCCCCGCGCAATATTGTCGCGCCATCTACTGGCTTATGTGAAATTTATTTAATGTTTAAAATGTTGTTGTATAAAACTCTTTTAAATTGTATTTCCCGAGAAAACAATAAACATGTACGTACCTCATTTTGTGCTCTTTTTTTTCAAACATGAAATGCGCTCAATAAATTTCGACCACCCTGTATTTTAAGATAAATTTAGTCATGTTTGAATTCCTACGGTTAGGACATATTATTTTCTATGATCTATGACTTGGATCCTTTGGGATAAAAGGGTTATTTTAGTTTAAATTTTTAAGAAAAGGTTGGAAGAGAAATAAACATTTTAAAGAAAAATGAATGGAATTGCTAAAATTATCTCGTTAAATTTCTTTATGTTATTTAAATCAAAACATTTGTTATTTGGTTAAATGGACAACACTTGATGCGAAACGCAAATGTTACCTTGAAATCGAAATAGATATAGGAATTATTAAGTTTTACTTATATATTTTTTTTCTATTTGAAACACATTCATGATTCTATAGTATTCACTTTTTACTTCTATACATTTACATGATGAATTTGATGGTTTTTCTGGTACAAAAAAGATGGAAAATCTTATCTAACTTATTTTTCACAGTTTTTTAACATCGTTTTCGACGACACCAAGTTAAACAGTAGAATTATTACAGATTTAATTTGTGAACATATTCCCTAAAATAATAACGGAGAAAATATGGGGAAATGCAGTGCGACTTTGGTATTTCGACATCAAAATGTTATAATTGTTATCCCTCAAAAATTGCTGGGGTTATTCATAACTTTCTACTTCTGCCGTAGTCCACGAATAAAGTTTTCAGGATTTTAAACCGGAACTGGTTTTTGGATTTCACTATCACTATTGAAATTAGTTCCTCGAAAAGTCTGGATTTTCAGCGTGAAGAACTGCTGCAGTTTATTAAGAACGTGTCTACTTTAAAATCTGTCTTTATTTTCTTATTTGAAAGGAGCTGTCTTATAAGGTAAATAAAACGCACACAAGAAAATAATGTTATTACTATTATTATTATTATTATTATTATTATACATAAGCACTGTTGAACACATCTTCATTTTTTTTTATTAATTTCAGACTGTAAGGTTTACTCTGGAAGAATCGTAAACTAATTCTAATTCTGCTCTATTTAAGCGGAACTGAGTTAGAAAGTGTTAATTGGGAGAAAACTTTTATTTAAAAAAATAGGCATACACATTAAAAACATTAATCTTTCACTGAGCACACTGTCGTAAACTTTACGAGAAAAGCAGATATTTTTTGCATTTATCTCTCACATGTGGCGTCGAAATTCAAATTTAATTTTTACGTTTGATATTCATAATTATTCGTCTAAACTTGTGTTTTATTAATATTATGAAATATCTCGCATTACAGCGTAAAACTGCGTAAAATTTCGATGCGTTCGAATTTCGTGTAATATATTAGAGCGCGACCGCTGAGAAATTAGATTGAAACTATAAGGGTCGACAAAATGAAAGTGGCATTGCTGTAATAACTCCGCCATTTGAAGAAAAAGACGACTGTGCAGGCTCCTATAGAGGGCGCAGAGTGCTGGGAATACATGTGATATCGTCAGATCCCGCCAGCTGCGTGTGTGATAACGTGGGAGCACGTTAAAAGGCATCGTTCGCATCATGGATGCGAACAGTGTCAACGCGTGGTCGTGCAATTTTTAACAGAGAAAATTGTGAGTGTTAGAGAAATCTATCGTCGAATGAAAAAATGTGTATGGCACGGAGTGTATTGCACGCAGATCGGTATTCCGGCTGTGGAGTGCCAAACTTTGTTACGACAATTCCGCTGAAAGTTCTCGAACATCCCCATTACAGCCCAGACCTCTCGCCGTGTGACTACCACATCTTCGGTCCACTCAAGAAAGCTCTGAAGGGATGGCGATTTGCCGACGATAATGAGGTCCAAGCTGTCGTTGAAAATTGGTTCCACAACCAACCGTGGAGCTTCTTCACCCAGGGTATCCAGCGTCTCGTTGACCGCTGGGACATTTGTTTCAACCTACAAGGTGACTTTGCCAAGCGTATCTGTTACGTCTGTATTACATCTTTCTTTTGTATACTAATTTATATTAATACCAGTAAACTTTTTCTCAAACCGACTGTAGTTCCACTTTCATTTGGGCGAACCATATATAACACAACTGTTCTATGTCATTGATGCTAATCTAATACAATTTACTTTCTATTTGCTCCCAAATTCTTGAATTTCTAGTTTAAGCTTCCACTTAATAACATTTAATATCATTTACTAATTTAGCAAAAACGTTTTTTATTTTTTTCATTTGTATTTTTTTACCACAGAGTATAAAGAATACCAAGCAGTAAGAACAAAAGAAACTGTACTGAGATTATAAATAAAAACTTTAAAAGTTTTTTTGATATTATATTTATTTATTATTTTGGTTACAGAAAGATTTTAAGAAGTTCCAGGTACGGTTTATTAAAATAATAATAGAAAATGCTTAGGATTATTTATTAATATACGAATTATTTCCTTATAAATGATTGAAAAAAACTGGACAATATTCATTTTCAAATGTCGGAAAAACTGAAACACTTTTTTAATACAGAATTTAATTTTTGATATAATGTTTAAAATATACTCAACAAATAAAAACATAGACGAAAATTAAAACGAGTTCGATCACCTTAGGAGTAATACAAAATTAATGGAAACTTAAATTTCAAAAACACAACTTAAACTAGTCGGATGTGCCAATCCCAAAACTTTCTTCTATCTCACGCAGGTTTCGCATACACTAAAAATAATCAGCACCAATTTATATCAAGGTCTAACTGAATCTAAAGTTTTATTAAATTCCGGGCATTACTTCTTGAGGTATGACTATTGCCAAAACCGTGTAAATCCTGCAAAATGCAGCATAGCAGTGCACCTGTTAGGCGATTTATACTAAAACCTAATCAAGAATAACTTATATCAACGTCTAACTGAATCTGAAGTTTGATGAAAATCCGTGTATTAGTTCTTGAGATATAGTTATCTTGATAATAATGAAAAAAGCAGCATATTAGCGCTACCTGTTGGGCTATTTACACCAAAACGTAAGCAGCATCTATTTATGTCAAGGTCTAACAGAATCTGAAGTTGGATGAAATTCCGTGCATTCGTTCTTGAGATATAGCTATCGTAAAAATCATGAAAAACTTGGTATAGCAGCGCCAACTGTTGGGATATCTACACCAAAACGTAATCAGCGTCTATTTATGTCGAGATCTAACTGAATCTGAAGTTTGATGAAAATAAGTGCATTAGTTCTTAAGATAGAGCTATTGCGGAAATCGCGAAAACTGCAGCATAGCAGCTCCACCTATTGGGCGATTTTCAACAAAACTAATCAGCACCAATTTACATCAGAGACTAACTGAATATAAAGTTTTATTAAATGTCGTGCATTAGTTAGAGTTAGTGTCTTGGTTAGGTTAGAGAGTTAGTTTCTTGAGATTGAGCGCCACACAATTTTTGTTACATACATACAGACAGATATTTTCTAAAAACAGTCAAATCATGTTCAGGACCTTCTAAAACGTATAAATACGTCGAAAACCGCAAGTCGAAAATTTTCATGAATCAATGCTTTCTTCTTGTAAAGATACAAGAAAGTAAAAATGGGAAAGTTTAGTTTTATGAAACATATATGCACTTATACGTAAAATGTACGATAACATGTGAGAACATGCAAGTGTTTGAAAATCCCATTATAATTCCACGTTTTAAAAAAATCGTTTTCTCTGCTAGAATAAAGGATAGCAAAAAATAAAAAATAAATAAATGTATCTAAAATAAAAATAAATAAACATGTATAGTATGGATTACAAATGTTAATGATTTTTTTACCTGCAATCAAATAGCATCACTAGTCTATTTTCTATCCCTTTTCTCATTAAAGAAATTTTTAAAAAAAGTAACAGATTATGTTTTTCAAAAAAGCTTATACCTTTTTTTCTTAATACGTCTTAGTTGCATTTTTCCGACAAACGGTGACAATAAAAAAAATAAAAGTATGTTAATTATTTATTGTAGCTGTAACCATTTTCTTTTTTGAAGCTAATTAATTTTACCTTATCAGCGAATTCTCAATGACTTAAAATAATTATTTCTTACCTTAGACACGCTTTAATTAATTAAAGCATGGATATATTTAAGTAAAATAATTTTTACATTATAAATTCTGGAAGATTAATATGGCATGACTAGGGTAGAAGAGAAAGATGGGATAAGGTGGAACGGGTTTTTGAATTTATCAGATGTATTTTCTTTTAAACACATTTAAGGGACAAGTTTTGAATAAAAAAAAACTAGTAAAAAATATTGTTAGGTTTTCATTTTTATTGTATTTATGAGAAGTATGTTGTTATTTTATTTAATTTACTAGTGTTTTTTTAATGGATACCATGTAATTAAAATTAATAATACTTTAACAAATATTCCGATGTTTTTTAATCTATGAATTTTAGTAATGGTTGAAGAAATAAATGTTACCATAAAAATTATTATAATACATGTTAGGAACATACTATATTTTATATGCTTTCCGTGTGTTGAAATATTGCACTGTTGTCTAAAATTAAAATTCCAGACACGACTTAAACCATAGTTCAAATGATTTTGATAACTAAATTTCCTCAGCATTTTTATATCACTTCGAAGTAAAAATCTGAACAAAAAATTTCCAGATTACAAAAAATTCCTCTTTCAAATTTTTTTCAATCTATATATATAAAAGCTGTTCTTGGTATATATGTTCCTTATACAAATATACAGTTTTTATAAGATTTGAACGAAACTTGATATACATACGTTTTAGAACACGAGTAAAATTACTGTCAAGTTTAAAAATGTCTCAGACCACTCTTTACCATTTTTTTCAAACATCTCCCGTAGTTTATCATTACGAAAATATATTTTTTTATTTTCAATTTATAATGCAATTTCTTTCCCGTTGCTATAAAAATAAACTGAAAGACAATATATTTATAAACAAAATTCAGATTCTCTCACTATAATTTGAAATCCGAAACTGGCATCATTTTGGGCAGATAATGTGATTTTTTTATCATATTACAAATAAATGCATTTAAACAACATAGTACATTTATTTAAATGTGTCTGGAGATAAAAATAAATAACTTAGCTCCTAATTTTACAAAAGTAAATTGTTTCTATGGGTTTGTTAATATTAAAGTAAATTTCCCAAGAAATTAAACATATTTTTGCGTATTCAAACTTCATGATTCAATTTATTCTACATAATAAAAAAAAATCGTCTGTCAAATATTGACATTTAGAAATCATTACATTGTAACTTGGATTTAGGTGGATAATAATTGCCCACTATTAATAAAAATTGGATTTAAAGAAAACAATACAGTATTTTCCTGTAATTATTCTTTAAAGATGGGTGTTAAAACAAACGGGATTAAAAGTAAAACGTATTATCGAAAAAAATGACGTAATTTTTTTAATGTAACACATTTATTTTAATTTTAAAAACTAATATACTTTTTAGAAGTTCGACAAAGTGGCGACATTTTCATTTCACCAGCTTCGAAATTATTATCCAATTCTTAAAAGAACAATATATTTTTAGAAATAATGTTTTACATCAAAAATCACATAATTTCAAAACGCAATTTTAGCAAATTCTGTTTAAATTACATTGTAAATATAATTTCGGAGTTAAATTAAGTATTTAATAATATTAATGTTTAGATTATTTCTATGAGTACAGTAGTATTGAATTTCTTTAAACGCTTTCATGTTTTAAATAAATAATGTGCATGTGACGTCGCGCACTCAAGTAAAGGCGTTTTTCTTAACTAATTGTAGGCGAAAAGTAACAATTCTTGCAGAGATAGTAATTCATAACGTATTATTTTCTACACATAATATAATGTATTCTAACTACTTGAAAATTACGAGAAACTTAGCAAAACTTCAAACAATTTTGCTCAACGTTTTGTCTATGTTAAGTTGGCATAATCAATAAATATAAATGCATATTTGTACATGATTCATGAAATGAAAGATTTTTTTAACTAGACAAGTATCGGTTTATAGGAAATCTATCCCTGGTGAAAGTGTCGTCATATTTTAAATCATGTGCTGGTTTTCATTCAGAAAATATTAGTATTTTATAGGAATTAAACGAAGTAGCATTATTTCCACACAATGTATCAGTCGCCAAAGCGTAAGTTTAACATCCTTTTACCATACAATCTTCCAGAATATTAAATTTCGATAAAATTTAATAAATATATTAAAGTCGATGTAAAAGTTGTTAGCATATGCAATTTTCATTGAAAAATGGAATTTGCATTTGACATCGTTCACGTGAAATTTAAAGAAGAGCCGACGCTACTAATTAAACAAGTAAATCCCTTCTTCTATTTTTTAAATGCATCATGATAATGGAAAAGAGCAATTGAAAAGCCAATTAAAAATCCATGTATTATTAGTTAGCTTTCTCTGATACTTATATAATTCCTTATAATTTTAAAATATCCAAATCTGTAGTTAAAACTATCTCTGCAGGGTAATTTTTGCCCCTCATTGGAATACATTCCTGTCAAATTTCGAAACTCCCATAATCCTAAACTAGAACACAACAATCAATATGACAATGCTCCATAATTGGGGTGCCTTTTTCAGATTGTTTTCGCCATTCAAATAAATAAGCACTCTATTGCTTAACAAATAAGCATTTAGGCTTTGAAAGTTTTTGCAGCGTGATAAACATTTTGATGTTATTGGTAGATCTATAGCTGTTAAAAGTGTGGCGCTATGAAATAAAATTACCATAAATATATGAGGTTTAAAGGTATTTTTCTACTTATTTTATTTATTTTTAAACTTTTATACTCCACACACATTTAATTTCTTTTTCAAATATCATATAACTTAAATATCATATAATAGTATCATATCATAAACTGTTTTCGAAAAGAAACATAATTTATGTTGATTTTTAGATTGTTTTAATCAAATAAAAATCATATCTAAAATGACATGTTAATTAACAAATTTCCTCACAAATATTTACTAATATAATCACTTTCAAAAGTATACTTTGACAGGAAAGCTTAAATTAAATCAATTTCTATGAACGGAATAAATGTAACCTAGAATAAATAGAAATGCTAAAATAAAAAAAATGCAAAGAAAAAAATTGTTCCACACTTAATCTTAGTAAAAGAGTATGAAATATCAAATTCACGAAAAAAATTTAAATGATCATATATAAAAACAAAAATACGCAAATTGGGATTATCAGAAGTGTTATCTACTATAAAATATGATAAAGAGTTTGTTAATTGTATATATTGCTTAATTAATACATTAATTTTCCTTAAATGTTACGTGCACGAAGTGACGCAGTAACTTATTAATTATTTAACAATAAGTAGATATTTCTGCATACCATTCCCCACATCCTCACAGATTGCTAAAATTTTCACTCTCTTTTCTTTATATTAAAAAAAATCCATAAAATGTCTGTTACATTGTAACAACAGCAGCAACAGACAAGAACGAAAAATCATGCGTCAAGCATAGATTATGAAACACTTTCCAACACTTCCAGAATGCTTTAACAAAACTTCACCGATTAATAAGATGATAGTTGATGTCTAAGTAAACAAGATCACCCAGCCGGAGCACCAACCTGTGAGGGTTTGCGGCGTAAAACCTCTGGCGGTAGAATCCCATTCACCACCCAGCAATATCACAGCTCAAAGACGAACCCGAAACAAGAGTTGCTGGAATTAAATCAAAACAAAACAACAACACCCCACCAACTCAGTGAGAAAACGCTGCTTCACGCAAGGAACTAGAAAAATAAACGAAGCGAACTGAAAACAGAATACTACTAACGCTAATTTACAAACTAAGAATTATAAGAGACTCTAAAGATAGATTGGTTACATCTGTCTCACTAAACCTAATACTAAAGCTAAAATAAACCAAAAAACAAATATATAGCTTCCCATACAAGGCAATTACTCTAAAATACAATTACCAATTATATAGCTACTGAAATCACAAAATTTACAGCAAAACAAAAAAATAAAAAAAAAACAATAAAATTACAGAGCATCTCACCACGGAGAGTTACAGTATATTACAAATGAAACATGAGAGGTGAGCAGATAACTTGCTACCCATATACATACACAACTGAAAATGCAAAATTCAATGTAGATCACCAGAATTTACAACATCCAGTTTGATATAGTTGAGTTCACCACCGCAGAAACCAAGCTATCAAATGAGGTCTCTTTAAAAATCACTCATCAGCCATTCACTGACCGAGTTCCAATGAAAGCACCACAGCTTACAAGTAGCAATAGTCCATAACTGTAGTTAAAGTAGCAGCCAGAATTGAATGTCAATGTTATTTAACAAGTAAAGTCCAGATATGCCACAAAAGTCAATTGCAGGAATTAATTCCAGCATTAAAATCACACTGAAAAGTATGAAACAGGAATAAAAGCATTAAAAGAATCATTCACAGTTAACGTTCCAGAATATATCAGCAAACCGACTGCAACAGTGACAGCTGAAGAAGAGCCAACTCAGTAAAGCAGTACCTTAACTAAAGAGTAGTCGCACGACTTTAACTAAGTAGAAACATTATCACTGCAACTTGCAAGGATTTAAAAAAAGTACCACTGAAAAGCTACGACAACTAATTAGTCTTGGAAAACTGAAGAGCAGGTGCATAAAAAAGAACAGTCCAACGCATTACAAAAGCTCATTCTATCAAATGGTTGAGGTAAATGAGTGAAGTCCATCATGTCCATAGTCTTAACCGCATAGTCTTAGTCGCATTAACATGCGTAAATAATGAAGGATACTACATGTAATGATTTATACTGCAACTTCACTGCAACTTGTTGAAGAAGAAAACCAGGTGAAAGAACATTGATATAAAGATAAACAGGAAAGTCATAATTGAACACCGCTTTAGCAAAGCCTTAACAAAGTAAAACTAAATCTATGAACTCGATAATGATTAACGTGCAAAGGTTGGAAATGGCAACGTCCCAATTCACAACTAACTTATAGTTCATAAACAGTAGTTACACCATGACTCAATTAAAACTTATATCTAATAAAAGAATATAAATCATTCAACTTATTATAGTTTAAAGTCAGACGAGCAAAATATTGAGGATTTAAGATGACATTTTTTAAGTTCCACCTTACAGACTTATCTCTGTCAAAAGTGCAGAGTTCTGGCATTAAAGAGCATTTACCAAAAATGAAATGAAAAACATCTCCTTTCTTGCCACAGTCACAGAGGTCATTTCTACGTTTTCCTATTTTATAGAAGAAACTTGGAAAACTGCCATGACTAGAAAGATAATAAACTAAAATTTGTTTTCTACATATAAATTCAGTGTTAACCTTCTGTAAGACATGATAGGTATCCCTGCCATCCGCTGAAGCTATCCAGGAGTGCTGCCAGGTATCAATCAACTTATCCCGATAATACGGTTTCAGCAAAGAGACTCGATATAAAATTTCAACTAACGGAGCATGAGAGTCAGCAGAAGTGGCCCGCTTTGCTAAATCATCTGCCCTTTCTTTACCATGTAACCCAGCGTGGGCCTTTATCCATCCAATATAGATTTGTCTGCTACCAGCGGCCAGAAACTTTTTATAAATAGAGTGTTCTAATTGATTGTTGGGAAAAGCCCTATATATTGATTTAACAGAGGAACTACTATCCGAATAGATACGAACTGAGTTATGAACTGAATTTACAAACCATTGTAATGCATTATCCAGGGCCGTTAACTCGGCCTGATAAACAGAATTCAGACTTCTTAACTTCACTTGATAATCATATATGTAATCGCCTTTGTGAAAGACTGTAAAGGCCGAGCCTACGCCATTGTTCATCTTCGAGCCATCTGTGAAAATTATAGGATCAAACGAAAAAGGAACTTTATCAGTTACTGGATCCAGCTGGTAGACGTTCCTTATGTTCAGATATTCAGTAAAGTCAAAGGTATGCATTCGTGGCATAAAATACGTATTCTTCAACGTAGTGTCACCAATTTTAATACTACCCGTGCCTTGCATAAATGCGAGTTTCTCTGCCTTATTTTTCAAATTATAATAAATAGGAGGTATACCAGATAGTACACAAAGCGCTTCAGTTGATGTTGATCTATAAGGTTTTAAAATCGACAGTACGTTGGCACGAACTCAGTCTTTTCTTAGCCGGGATATGTAAATCATTAATCCATACTTCGTAACCATATGAGATCTGTTTTTCAATAATACCAATGTACCATAATTTTAGATAGTGCGCTTCCAAACCTCTATGACGACAGCCAACTTTCTTCATGTTAATAGTAAACTCTAGAATCCTTTCTCTAACATATTCAGTAAACAATTTGGAAAACGCATAACAAATTTCGAAACTCGATTTCAGTAATTAACATGAATAGTCGGAAAGATATCCGCATTCTTCTGTGCAGCCCTATATATGATCTATAGATTTGTATATGTATAGCTATACAAATCTATAGATATACAAATGTGTATGGAGTACATAGTATGTTAAAATTTAGTTTAGTTAGGAAACGTATAGCACAGTTAAAAATTCCTATAATTTCCGTCAATAAACCGAAATATATTTAATATCTTTCGTGCTGCCATGTATATGATCTATTGCATTTATACACACCAAGTAATATATATATATTTGTAGGATTTCAGTGTTAATACTTCAATTGCTTTATGACGTCATGATCGTCATATTAACTGACACTTTAGTACTATTACTATCATCCATGATTCAAACGCACGAGGTATAAATATTTTGGATCGCGAGATTTGGCATACAGCCAGTTATATATTTTTTATCATCGAAGAAGCGTCGAAGTGTGGAAAAGTCAATTAGGAAACTGCTAGGCCTAATTGGACTATGTGACACTAAGAATATTGTATGTTTTATGTGAGAAGTGTAACATATTTTAAAGAAATAACCAACGAAGCGTTGTGGAATTGATTTCCTAGAATGGTATTAAAGTTCTTGCTTTTGTTATTTTGAAGTCTAGTTGTACAATTAATTCAGTAAATTAACTTTTTACGTATCATCTATCTACATTTTTGGGGGCTCGAATGCCGGAATAATTAAAAATAAAACGCCAGTATTAAAAGTTGTGTTACGATTTCGCAAGGTCAAACCGTAATCGTATTACTTCATGTACAAATTCTGAAAGATAAACATGAGAACTCTAAATAAAACTAAGAGAGTTGATCTAATAAACCTCTGCGAAGAATGCGGAATTGAAGCATCAGAAAAACTGACAATACCCGTCCTAATAAATCTGATCAAGAGTTGGGAGAGTTACGAAGAAGAATTTCTAAAAGATCGATTGGAAGTAGTGATAGCAGCTAGAAAAGAGAAAGAAGAAAGAGAAGAAAAAGAGAAGAAATTACAAGCAGAACTGGAAGAGAAGAAATTACAAGCAGAGATTGAAGAAAAGAAATTGAAAATGGAAATGGAAGAGAGAAAATGAAAAATAAAATTGGACCAAAATTTTGAAATTAAGAAATTACAGATACAAGAAAATTCAAGAGAACACATTGAGGAAAGTCCAAGGACAAATCCAGGTAAGCAATTTGAATTGCTTAGATTATTAACTAAATATGAAAGTTCAAATTATATTAGCTTATATTTAGCTATGTACGAAAGGCAAATGGCGCAAACGGGCATTGAAAAAAAAAGAATGGGTAAATTATTTAATTAATCTAATACCGTTAGATGTGGTCAATATAATTACGAGGGAAAAATGAACCTGAAATTCACGATTATGATCACATAAAAAATATTCTACTAAAACGCTACAAACTATCACCAGAAGAGTTTAGGCTGATATTTTTCTCATCTAAAAAGGAGCCAACGGTTAATTGGCGCGATTTCGTTTATGAGATAAAGGTGTATTTTCAACAATGGATTGAAGGTCTTCAAGTAAATAACTTTGAAAATTTAGCGAATTAATTGTTCTTAATCAAATCAGGCATAATTTACCTACGGAAACAAAAACACATTTCATAGAGGAATTATTAGTAATAAAGAAAATTGATGAATTAGTTAATAAATTAGATAATTACGAAACAGCACGAAGGGTTTACAATAAACAATCAGTTAAGGATACAAGCAGCGATTTTGATGACAGAAGATCGAGAGTGGCTGACTACGCCAATTCGAAAAGACGCCAAGTTGATAATACGCATTATGTAGGTCAAGAAAGCAAAGAGTCGCATATAATCTGTTTTACGTGTGGCAACCCTGGTCACGTGAGTGCAAAATGTGCCATTTCGAAAAATACAGAACAAGAATATTCAAATTTTTACCCACAACATAATCAAAATTGGCGTGAAACAAAATACCAAGATGAGACCCAAAACACGCAAAGAAAAATAGTTAATATGGGCATGTTAAATGGTAAAAAAGGAAGAATCTTAGATATTCGCGGAATAAAAACAAACGTAATAATCGATACAGGAAGCGATATTTCAATCGCCAGTTCAAGATATCATATTGCAATAAACGCGCCAAAATTAACCAGCGACAATATATCTATATCAGGCATAGGTGGAAAAGAAATTAAGCCAACAGGTTTTTTCTGGCATAAAGTCTACGTGGACGATACAGAAATCCAGGATAAATTTTACGTGGTACAAGAGACGGACTGCGATGTAATAATAGGTAGAAAAGCAGTAGAAAGCATGACGTTAAAAGTAACGGAAGATGGTGTTAGAATAATAAGCGGCAACAAAGTACGAGTAGGATACATTAAAATTAACGAAGTACCGACGAAAATTGATGAAGCAAGTATAAACAACGATAATCGAGGTTTGGAAGATATGGTTAAAATCGACTGCGTAAATGACGGGGTGAATTTGACTCATATTACAAATTTAGCAAACAGAGAGAAAATAAGAAAATTAATAAAACCATATAAGCTGAATAAGACAAAAGATACAGAATTATCCGATGAATGGAATGTTGACTATCCATCTCCAGAAGAAAATTATGAAAGTAGTAGTCCTACACATGGTAGAAAAAACTATGTGAAAGATCGCAATAGGAATTTTGATCATAAGGGTAAGAACAGAAATTTTAATACACCTTTTGATAACAGAAGCAATAACAGATATGGCCAGAGATATTTTGAACAGTCATTTAACCATGGAAATTATAATAAATATAGATATGGGAAACAGAGTTCCGAGAAGTGTTATCAAAATGAATATGAGATTCGTGAAAACGTGGAGACTAAAGATTCTTTGAAACCTCAAGACATAACAGAAAATACTTTACCTAATTCAAAAGCAAGGTATAATCCAAATTTTCCCCCTGAATACATGAATAGAGGCTATCGTGGTCACTATCATGGTCAAAATAATTATAATTATGGTGGCCAATGATCATACAAGGCTAGTTATAATGAACAAAAATATTCAAAACCATCACATAAGAATAATTCTCATCATGGATTTAAAGGAGCTTATAGTGAACGATATGCTTATTCAAATTCTTATCATCCTAGAAGCAATAGGTATGTAGTTTCTAAAGATAGAGAGCAATGCCCGGAAAGGAATTACGGAGATATTAGATATGCCGATCCTAAAGACAGAGAGCAATATCCAGAAAGATATAAAAATCTAAAAATAAATAACTGTTAGGCATGAAAAAACATCGCAAATCAAGATGCTGATGTCGAGACGCCATCACGTCAGGATGATCGATTTGTAGGATTTCAGTGTTAATACTTCAATTGCTTTATGACGTCATGATCGTCATATTAACTGACACTTGAGTACTATTACTATCATCCACGATTCAAACGCATGAGGTATTATATTTTGGTAAAATATTTTGGATCGCGAGATTTGGCAAACAGCCAGTTATAAAATTTTTATTATCGAAGAAGCGTCGAAGTGTGGAAAAGTCAATTAAGAAACTGCTAGGCCTAATTGGACTATGTGACAATAAGAATATGCTATGTTTTATGTGAGAAGTGTAAGATATTTTAAAGAAATAACCAACGAAGCGTTGTGGAAATGATTTCCTAGAATGGTATTAAAGTTCTTGCTTTTGTTATTTTGAAGTCTAGTTGTACAATTAATTCAGTAAATTAACTTTTTACGTATCATCTATCTACATATATATATATATATATATAATTGGATAAATTTAAAATCGCGTACCACAACTGAAAACGCACTTCCAACAAATATCGTTCATAGAGAATACTCTAACCGAATATTTTGTTTGTCCCTGTAAATGAACAGTGAATGCTATGTCCACTCTATTCTATAGAAAGTCTCTTTCATTGCACCTCAGTGATAGGTAACAATTTCAATATGTTTGAAATAGTGTAACATCATTAAAATACACAACAAATAATTTTTCCCATAGACCGAAATGTAACGGGATTATTTTGAGTGTCCCTGTAAATGAACTATAAATGCTACACACTTCTTTTTCAATACCAAACATGTGATAGTAAACCTCAATAATATATATCGATTCCATGGCAATCCGAGTATATTTACGCAAGTTAGAGCACGAACAGACGGAAAGACGTACTGACAAACTGACAGACAAACCAAATTCATAAACACTTTTCAACTAAGTTGTATCCATCCTTAAACTCTCTCCAGTAGTTTCTTTATCTATAGCTATACTTTATCCGAACGTCTCCATTTATTGCATGTCATTAAAAATACTGGGCGTAAAGTTGACTTCAACTCGGAAGCTCCTCAAATGTGCCCACACTGTTCAGCACCCTTCCCCAAGTTATATTTGACAGTCATCTTTAAAATATTAGTGGTATCTAATTTGATTTAATTGAAATAAGCCGCTAACTTTAATTTTGGACCTCTGTTCATTACTAGTGCTTCAAAATTTTATTTAACGTTATGTAAAGGAATTTATTAATAGTGTAAATTATTTTGATTAAATCGCATAAAAGTTCAATTTTAAAACGGAAAATTTCCCAAAACTCTGGAATTAGATTTTAAATGTTGTTTATATCAAATACAAAGTTACAAGAGACACTTTAAACTCACAAAACAGAAATATTTTACACACTAACAAAATAATATTTACAATTAATAAACAATCATTAAAACATATTTCAATGCGATGATAAAAAAAAAAAAAACAGATATCTACTCAGATGTGCCAATTACAAAACTTTCTTCTAACTCATATAGGTTTCACGTGCACCAAAAACGAATCAGCACCAACTTATATCAAGGTTCAACTGAATGTAAAGCTTGATGAAATTCCGTGCATTAGTTCTTGAGATATGACTAATACAACTAAATCGCTAAAATTCTGTAAATCCTGAATAATGCAGCATAGCAGCGCCACCTGTTGAGCGATTTTCACCAAAACCTAATCAGCAACAACTTATGTCAACGTTTAACTGTATCTGAAGTTTGATAAAAATCCGTGCATTAGCTCTTGAGATAGAGCTTCAACAACTTATGTCAACGTCTAACAGAATCTGGAGTTTGGTGAAATTGTGTGCATTAGTTCTTGAGATACAGCTATCGTGAAAATCATCAAAAAGGTAGCACAGCAGAGCCACCTCTTGGGCTATTTATACCAAAACGTTATCAGCACCTACACTCTTAGAAATGGTACTCAAATATCACGAAATTTTCTTCGTTTTTGACGAAACTGCTTCCTGGGAAATGTTCCGAGCGAACATTTCGTCAAATCGAGTTAAATTTCTTTCCTCAAAAAACTGAGGAAATTGATGCTTGTTCGAAAGAAAGTGCAAAAATAGATTGATGGTGCCGCCATCTATTGACAATTTTTGAAGCATCTGACAGGGTTAAAAAGTAAGAAACATTTCCCAAATCTTCAACGGTGTTCGAACGCGCAATCTTCGGATTGGGAGACCGCTGTTCTACGTCCTACGCCAGCAGGACATCAAATGAATTTGATTTTAAATGTATCTACGGGATGTTGATGTGTGTTTATATTTTTAGAAAGCAGATTGTATTTTTATCGGTGCTGTTATATTTTCTGCATGTTTTAATTAATAAGGCTAGATTATTATTATGGTTTTTATATGGTTAATAAATAATTACAATACGGCTTGATTAATATAATTTATTAGATAAATTTCCTTTGTTCAATGAATGATTAGAATATGGTCTAGTTTATTTGTTGATCAGAAATAATTAATTTTGAAGTGCATATTTCGGAGGCGAGTTCCTCAATTTTAGCGGATAAGATTACTGTTTATAGAGGGGAAGGGGTCAGTTATACATATTTTTAATTTGATTGTTATATGAATATATTTCTTAAATAAAGAAGAGCTCCTAAAATTTTGATTTTTTTTTAACAATTGGGAAAATGTTGTTGCTTTCGGTCGAAAATGGAACAAATGATGTTCGCATTTTACTATTTTAACCGTTTTTAACGAAATTCTGTAACTTTAGAAGAATTTTTTAAGTGTTTTTAACGAAATTCTGTAACTTTAGAAAAATGTATCTTTAAATAGGCAATAGAAATGCATAACATCGTTACAAAAAGGATAGACGCAAATTATCAGATACGAAAAACAAAGTAAAATTTGGCACTTTCGTGTTATAGCGACTCCCAAGGATGAAATATTTTTGTTTCTGTTTTCATTAATATATTGTAAATTTGGTACTTTCGTGTAATTTTTTTTTTTTTTTTTTTTTTTTTTTGAACGATTTTGTAACAACAAAAATAATCTGGCCGGGAATGGGGAAACATTTTTGTCAAATGTTTGCATTTCATTGATTTTCCATTTCATTAAAAATCACTTAATTCTGAAACGAAATGATTGTCAAAAATTTTGAAATATAGCTCAAGAATTGCGAAATCGTCAAAAGTGAGAGTTTTATTTTTGACAGCGAGGAAACAGTTTCGTCAGATATTTGAGTATTCGCGTTTCGTCAAAAACCACGTGCTCTGTGACGAAATGATTGTCAAAAATAACGAAATGAGGCCTAAGGATTGTGGAATCGTCAAAATTGAGTGCTTTATTTATGAGAATGTCTTTATGTAAAGGTCTAAGGCAATCTGAAGTTTGATGAAATTCAGTGCATTAGTTCTTGAGATATAGCTATCGTGGAAATCGTGAAAAATGTAGTAAGACAGCGCCACTTGTTTGGCCATTTACAGCAAAAGTACTCAGCACCAATTTATATCAAACTCTAACTGAATATTTAGTTTTATTAAATTCCGTTCATTAGTTCTTGAAATAAAGCGCTCGCAAAATTTTTGTCACATACAGACTGACTCGGACAGACAGACATTTTCTAAAAACAGTCAAATCATGTTCAGGACCTTCTAAAACGTATAAATCTGTCGAAAACCGGATATCGAAAATTTTTATGAATCCAATACTTTCTTCTTGTAAAGATAGAAGAAAGTAAAATCTAATCAGTGTGCAGTTTTCTCTTACATTTATATTTATATTTCACTTCAAATTATTGAACCAAAAAAATTTACATTTCCTTCAAATATATGCTTTTTATTTTACTTTTCAAGCAAAAACTTATCCGTAAATGGGTCCTTTTCACAGAAAAGGCAAAATTGGCTAAAAAGGTTGTTTTAAACTTTTGAATTTATCGAATGTAATTTTCTGAAAAATAAAGCGCATCAGGACTTCATTTCTTTTCAAACTGCTTTTTGCGTCTGATACCTCCTTATACTGCACACAATGTTCGATAAATGATTGATAAACTAGACGATATCAATAAAATTGGTTATGCCACGTCCACGGATGAAACAAAAATTAAGATTTCAATTTTTTAAATGCTTTAGTTTTCAGTTTGCTAAAATGGTGCATCTCTTTTTATTAAATGCAATGTTAAAGCCGTCCAAAATTTGCATTATAATTAACAATTTAGCTTTTTCTTACCTTATGAAATGAGCATTTTCGGCATTACGTTTCCTAGTTTTAGCTCTAAATATCACTGATAGAAGGCGCTGAATTATCTCAAACTGTAAGCTATCTGGAGGCACGGCAGTGCCTCCGCCAAGTCGAGAGAGGACAGCCGTAAGCATACTTTTCTGGAAGCAACTCAGGGCACTTTTGACCCCCCCATATCTCCGCGCTGGAGTATCCCAAAAATTTTAAACTTCAATTATAGAGAGTATTTGGCCCACAGGACCAAAATTTAAAATTACAGCTTTCTGTCTTTTCTAGTTCAGGCGATATATGAACTCAAACATTCGATTTTTTGTCACTTCTTACTCACTCGTCCACGCGTCATCAAAAAGATTGGGTAGATCCCGTAGCCCCAGAAACTTGACATTTGGAAAAAAGGTAGTGTTTAGGATACAAAGAAAGGAAAAATTATAAAATCCAGACAATTCGAAAAAAAAACATTCGAAAATTCAACAAATTCCATCAAAATTGAAAATTGAAAATAATACGATCTTGTAGTCTTAGAAACTTAAGATTTGGTGTGAAGGTAGTGTTTAACATCCAGAAAAAGAAAACATCAAAAACACCAAAAAAATCGAAAGCAAAATTGAAAAAATCGAAGAAATTGAAAAACACCGAAAATTTGAAGACAATCCGATTTTGTTGCGCTAGAAAATTCAAATTAGGAATAAAGGTAGTATTTAGGATACAAAAAAAGAAAAATTAAAAAAATCCAGAAAATTCGAAAAAAAATTTAAAAAAAATCGAAAAAAATTGAAAAAATGAAAATAATTTGATACGATAACGCTCGTATTTATAAATTAATTTGGATGAAACTAATTGTGTGTATTAAGCTCACCAATGCCTCGACCGAGTTCGTTGGCCAGCTTGGTCCGCCATCTTGTTTCAAGATGGCGGCCTCGGAAATTTTTAAAACTAAAATAAATATACAAAAAAGTTAAAAAATCAAGTTTATTTTTTAATTAGGTGTTAGGACTTGATACAAGGATTCCAGAGCATTTTTTGTTTTACCTCTATCTTAAAAATTGGCTGAGATAGAGCAGTTTGAAATTCTAGGGTGGCTGACATTTTGAAACAAAACAGCACATTACAAAAAACCAACGATAAATTTATGGTGCAATCCCGAATGAATACTCCGTGTTATTATAACTGTAACTTTGACTTCGAAATTTTGATACGTTGCATTTTCTATTTGTTGATATTTTTTAACTATGATTTACGCTAAGTGAAATGTTGTTGTTGAAGAGGGATTTTCCATGTAAATCCGAAACGTCCAATTTTAATATGTTTTTAATGTTTTATGAAAGTGTATTGTAATGTCTGTAATTTTAATGATTTTAATATAAATTTATAAGTTTTAGGGAACGCGATTTCTCGCAAATTATTTTCTTCCATTGTTGTAATCATTTTCCCAATCATATGCATAAAACTATATATTCATATCCATTAGCGCCAAATTCTCGCCAAACTTGGCGACAATTGGCGAAATCTCGCCAAATTTGGCGACAAAATTAAGTCTTCATAAATGACGCCAACTTGGCTATAGCTCAATAATTTGGCGAATTTCTTATTCAAATTCAGTGTAAACGAATCTTCTGTAAACGGTTTCTTTGGATTTTAACTTGCTGTTTTCGAGTAACATTAGCTAAAATTTTAAAACGAAGATATAGGAAAGCTACCTTTTCCTGCCGGTACAGGCCGGAGGACTTTTTTATGAGTTGTCGGATGCAATCTATGTTTTGCATTAAATAAAGTAAAACATTGAAAAACAAATCCCACAGGATGGGGATAGTTTGTTTTAGATAGATTTTAAGATAATTGTCCTATTAGCTAGTACACCTTCCGTTATTGTTTTGTGTTATTTTCCCCGGATTATGCCCTTCTTTTCTTTTGTTTACGAATTTTGTAATAGAAAAGTTCCGCTATAGACTGGCTACGTTATAGACCTTTCTTTTATAGACAGGTTCATTTTCTTTCACAGGCTTTACTCTATTTAATTTATATATGAAATATTTGTTGTTAAAAGATGTTGGTCGCACAAAAATTTTCACATCTCTCCCTCCCTCCCGACATTACTGGTTGGTTATGGCTTGATAGTCCTTTCTAAATAAAATCATGGTGATTCTAAGATTCTCTTGATTTATCTCTAACTTGAATATAAACGATCCTAAGAAAACGGATCAATGAATTACTATATTGGCATGAGGAAATTTAGTTGCAGAAAAATGGAGCATATAGCTAACATTAAGTCTAATAGGAAAACCACAGCCTTGGCAAGATCTGGAGGCACGGCAGTGCCTCCGCCAAGTCGAGAAAGCACAGCCGTAAGCATACTTTTCTGGAAGCAACTTAGGGCACTTTCGACCCCCCCCCCCATATCTCTGAGCTGGAGTTTCCCAAAAACCTGGAACTTCGTTTTTCTAGAGTATGTGGCAAATAAGACCAAAATTTAAAATTACAACTTTCTGTCTTTTCTAGTTCAGACGATATATGAACTCAAACATTCGATTTTGTGTCACTCACTCACTCACTCGTTCCGCGTCATCAAAAAGATTAGGTAGATCCCGTAGCCCTAGAAACTTGACGTTTGGAAAAAAGGTAGTGTTTAGGGTACAAAGAAAGGAAAAATTATAAAATCCGGAAAATTCGAAAAAAAACATTCGAAAATTCAACAAATTCCATCAAAATTAAGAATTGAAAATAAGACGATCTTGTAGTCTTAGAAACTTAAGATTTGGTGTGAAAGTAGTGTTTAGCATCCAGAAAAAGAAAACATCAAAAACACCAAAAAAATCGAAAGCAAAATTTAAAAAATCGAAAAAATCGAAAAAAATCGAAAAATTTCAAATAATCCGATTTTGTTGCGTTAGAAACTTGGAATTCGGAATAAAGGTAGTTTAGTTGCAGACATTTAGGATGCAAAATAAAGAAAAATTAAAAAATCCGGAAAATTCGAAAAAAAATTTCAAAAATTCGAAAAAAATTTAAACAAAGGAAAATAGTTTGATCTTTTAACATTAGAAACTTAAAATTTCGGCGTAAAGGTACTGTTCGGAATTCAGAATAAGGAACAATTAAAAACTCAATAAAAATCGAAAATAAAATTTAAAAATCGAAAAAAAATCGAAAAACGTCGAAAATTTGAAAATAATTCGATTTTGTAGCGCTAGAAACTTGAAATTTGGAAGAAAGGTAGTATTTAGGATAACAAAAAAGAAAAAATTAAAAACATCCAGAAAATTCGAAAAAAAAATTCAAAAATTCGAAAAAATTGAAAAAAATTGAAAAAATTAAAATAATTCGATCTTTTAACCTTAGAAACTTAAAATTCGGCGTAATGGTAGTGTTTGAAATTCAGAATAAGGAAAAATTAAAAACACAATAAAAACAGAAAATAAAATTAAAAAATTGGAAAACATCGAAAATTTGAAAAGAATTCGATTTTGTAGAACTAGAAACTTGAAATTTGGAACTTAGGATAGAAAAAAAAATTAAATCCAGAAAATTAGAAAAAAAAATTCGAAAAATTGAAAAAATCGAAAAAAATTGAAAAAAAGATTGATTTGTTGGAATTTTCTGAATTTTTAATTTTTAATCTGGAGGCACAGCAGTGCCTCCGCCAAGTCGAGAGAGCACAGCCGTAAGCATCCTTTTCTGGAAGCAACTCAGGGCACTTTTGACCTCCTCATATCTTTGAGCTGGTGTATCCCAAAAACCTGAAACTTCATTTATATAGAGTATGTGGAAAATAAGACCAAAATTTAAAATTTCACATTTCTGTCTTTTCTAATGCAAACGATATATGAACTGAAAGTTTTGATTTTTTGTCACTCACTCACTCAATCACGCGTCATCAAAAAGATTAGGTGGATCCCGTATGCCTAGAAACTTGACGTTTGGAAAAAAGGTAGTGTTTAGGATACAAAGAAAGAAAAAATTGTAAAATCCAGAAAATTCGAAAAAAAAAAAGCTCTCGAAAATTCAACAAATTCCAACTAAATTGAAAATTGAAAATAATACGATCTTGTCTTGAGTCTTAGAAACTTCAAATTTGGTGTAAAGGTAGTGTTTAGAAATCAGAAAATATATGTATATATATATATATATATATATATATATATATATATATATATATATATCAAAAACACAATAAAAATCGAAAATAAAATAAAAAAATTGAAAAAAATAAATTTTTTTTAAATAATCCGGTTTTGTTGCGCTAGAAACTTGGAATTCGGAATAAAGGTAGTATTGGATACAAAATAAGAAAAAAATAAAACATCCGGAAAATTCGAAAAAGTCTGAAAAATTGGAATTAATTTGATCTTTTAGCCTTAGAATCTTAAAATTCGGCGTAAAGATAGTGTTTAGGATTCGGAATAAGGTAAAATGAAAAACACAATAAAATTCGAAAATAAAATCGAAAAAATGGAAAAATAAGGAAAAATTGAAAATAATTAGATTTTATAGAGCTAGAAACTTGAAATTTGGAATAAAGGTAATATTTAGGATGCTATTTAAGAAAAAATTTAAAAATACGGAAAATTCGAAAAAAAAAATCCGCAAAATTCGAAAAAAAGAGAGAGAGAGAGAGAGAGAGAAAGAGAGAAATTGAAAATAATTCGATCTCGTAGTCTTAGAAACAGAAAATTTGGGTAAAAGGATTCAGAAAAAGAAAAAAAAATTAAAAGCACAACAAAATACGAAAATAAAATAAAAAAATCGAAAAAATCGAAGAAAAAACGCAAACTTGAAAATAATTCGATTTTTTAGAGCTAAAAACTTGACATTTGGAATAAAGGTAGTATTTAGGATTTTAAAAAAAAAAAAAAAAAAAAAAAAAAAAAAAAAAAACAGAAATAAAAAAAATCTGGAAAATTCGAAAAATTGAAGTTTTTTTTTTTTTTTTTTTTTTTTTTTTTTTATCTTGTAGCTTTAGAAACTAAAAATTCAGCGTAAAGGTAGTGTTATACAGAAAAAAGATAAATTAAAACACAATAAATTCGAAAATAAAATTTAAAAAATCGAAAAAGATCGAAAATTTGAAAATAATTCGATGTTGTAGCGCTTGAAACTTGAAAATTGTAATAAAGGTAGTATTTAGGATACAAAATAAGGAAAAATGAAAAAATCCGCAAATTCGAAAAAAATCAAAAATTGAAAATAATTCAATCTTGTAGTCTTACAGACTTAAAATGTAGTGTAAAGATTATATTTACGATAAAAAAAAAACTTTTAAGAATTTGTAAAATTCGAAAATAAAATCGAAAAATCGAAATATCTGTAAAAAATCGAAAATTCGAAAACATTTGATTTTGTAGTTCTAGAAACATGAGTTTTAAGATAATTGCCCTATTAGCTAGTACACCGCTCCTAATTGTTTTATGCTTTTTTCCCCCGAATTATGCTTTTTTTTTTCTTTTTGTTTACGAATTTCGGTATAGAAAAGTTCCACTATAGACTGGCTACGTTATGGGCGGTTTCTTTATAGACATGTTTGTTTTCTTTCACAGGTTATACTCTATTTAATTTGCATATGAAATATGGATTGTTAAATGATGTTAGAACCAAAAACATTTTCACAGCTCCCCCTCTCCTCCCGACATTAGTGGCTGGTTATGGCTTGATAGTCCTTTCTAAATAAAATCATGGTGACTCTATCTTGATTTATCTTTAAATTAAACCTAAATGATCCTAAGAAGACGGATCAAAGAATTACTATACTGGCATGACAATCACGAAACTTAGAAGCAAAATCGAAAAATCATTAAATTTATAAAAAGTCGAAGGTTTGAAAATAATTCGATTTTGTAGTCCTACCAGCTTGATGTTTGACAGAAAGGTAGGGTTTAGGATACAAAGTAAGAAAAAAGTTAAAAATCCGAAAAAAAAAATCGAATTTAGTTTGATTTATTGAAAATTTTCGGAAATTTAAATTTTAGCTTTATTTTTATCCTAAACAGTACTTTTGTGCTAAATATCGAGTATCTAGGCTGCGAGTAATATCTCAGATGGATAGCACCTTTCCTGGAAGCAATTGAGAGTACTTTTGACTCCCCCCTCCCATAACTTAGTGCTTGCCTAGTTACCTGAAATTTCTTTATGGTAACTTCTTCGAAAATCAGTGGATGATCTCCAAAAAGAGCCCAAAATCAATAAAAGGAGGATTACTTACAAAAAGAAGTGAAATCTCATCAAAAAGTCACCTGTAAAAAATGCAGCCAAGTCTCGTAACTCATTTACCGTAAAAAGTACTGAGATCGTATAAAGCCAAGTTTAACTATCTTATTAACTTTGAAATTTTCATTCACAAATCACTCCTAGTCTCTACATCTTTAGTTAATTATTATTTTGTGACTTGGCAATTACGTAGCACGAGAATGTGATGTATATAGTTAGTTTTAATCAAATAATACTATAACATATTAAGGTGTAATAACTTCCCTGTGTGCATATAATTTGCTTTATTTTAAATTATCTCATCCCATCCCATAACATAGTAAGGTGTAATAACTTCCCTGTGCTGCGTAATTGCCAAGTCACAAAATAATAATTAACTAAAGATGTAGAGACTAGGAGTGATTTGTGAATGAAAATTTCAAAGTTAATAAGATAGTTAAACTTGGCTTTATACGATCTCAGTACTTTTTACGGTAAATGAGTTACGAGACTTGGCTGCATTTTTTACAGGTGACTTTTTGATGAGATTGAATATACTTTAGCAATTTGAAAATGCAGATTTTTGGCATGTTAACCCTTTCGCAACTGTCTTTACGTATACGTGCCATTTAAGATTTACAAAATTGAACAATTTTATTACAGAAATTTTCTTTGTATCTAATATCAGCTTTTAGCGATTAAATAAGGCACAACATGGAAAAGTAGGTGCTGAAAATTTAAAAGAAGTGTATAAGACGCTCGTCGCAAAAGCGTTAAGAGCGCTAAGCTAATGAAGATAAAGAATAAAAACTGTGTGAATTTTTATACATTTTTATACATTAGGTTAAGCGTTCTAACAGTCAGAAACAGCAAATTGCCATCTAACGGTGATAGTTCGAATTAAAACCAGGAAGCGTAGTAAAAAATTCTCAATTTCACACATTAATATTTGAAATAATAACTTCAACGGATATTGCCATTTACTTGTTACAGTATTTTAACAACATTATTTTAAGAACATGCAGTTTATTTTAAGAACAGACCATTCATTTTAATAGCAGACAGTTTAGTTTAACAACAGACAATTCATTTTAAGAACAAACATTTCATTTTAACAGCAGACAATTTATTTTAAGAACAGTCAGTTCATTTTAACAACAGACAATTCATATTAAGAACAGGCAGTTTATTTTAAAAACAGACAGTTCATTTTAACTTTTGACAATTAATCTTAAGAAAATACAGTTCATTTTAACAACAGAGAGTTCAGTTTAAGAAGAGGCAGTTCATTTTAACAATAGACAATTCATTTAAAGACTCCCGATATGTTCCTTACAAAATCGTTACTTTGTTGAAAATACAAACATTATACATTGTCAAAAACGTGTAAACTATTTTCTATGAAATTTTGTCTAAAAAAGTTAAAATATAATTTTATTCCAAGTAACCATTATCTTCCTATTGGTTATACTTCTCACACTAGTACTTTAAATAAAAAATCCCACAAAAATCATCCATCTATGAAAAGCAACTGATAGAATTTTTCCTATTTTGCCTAATTAATCAGTTATCCTTTGTACATACCACCGATTTTTTAATGCGATATTAATTGCCATTATTTTCTAATTAGTAAAGATAAATCTCTTTTTCTATTAATTAAAATATCATCATGGGAATTAATTTTAAGATTATTTTTTTCTACTTTATGTTAAAGACTTCATAAAACGAAAGACAACAAAATAAAAATAAAATTTTAATAACAGAAGGTTTACAAATTATCTTCGGTCTATTTTTGTTAGAAAAGAATTATCAGTTTTTAACGTAAACACGTGCTTAAGTGACTCAAGATAACAACAAAATCCTTATTGTCTGAGAATTTAATTGAAAACAATTATGAAGGAAAGCAGTATAATTAAATAATCAGTGACATACAAAAATAATGTACCGAAAATTTATTAGAAATATCTGCGAGCATATTTTAATTATAAATTGGGAAAATTGGAAAAATGTTATAATACATTCTGAAAACATAAATAAAATACAATAAAAATATCAAACTAAAACATAGATTTTTTAATTGTATCTTAAAATACTAAATTAAACCAAAATATACTAATCAGTGAAATTAAATGGATATTTGTATTGTCTGTAATTAGAAGTTACTGAAACCTTATAGTTCTAAACTCAGAATCTTCAGCACAACAAGAAATGTTTCTTCAACAGTATATGTTATTATAAACGAAAAATAAGAATTTCAAGTATTTAATACTGTGAGATACTCATATCTTTTTTTTTTTACATTTTTCAGAGATCATGCTATTTACAGCATCTCCCAAATGTATCCCTCTAGAAGAGAACCATCTCTATAATAAAAGCCTAAGTCATGTGACTGTCATCAACAATTCCGGGATGTCCGCTTCACATTTTCATATCCCAGGCGGCCATTTTTATTCAAAATTATTTTTGCGAATTAAACTGCATAAAAGTTACATTTTTAGAAAGTTCGTTCAAAATAAATTAATATTTGAGAGATGACTTACGTTCAATTGTGCATATATTCTGCTATAGCTTAAGTTGAAATTAGGATCGTAGTTCAAATTTTCTATCCATGAAAGTAAACAAACAAACAAAAAAAAGATTAATTCGTCATGAACGTTTAAAATATTCAATCATGGACGTAATCGTTCGTAAAGCAAGTTCTCCGCGAATGATTTTTTGGACCGCTGCCTGGGTGTCAAAAACAATAATAATAATTCGTACCATTGAGACAATCAAAGTTTACCATAATTCTGTGCTATACAACTCAACTTCCAGATCTTTTCTTGACGTAAGTTGAACTCATGTAATAATATTTAATGAATGAAATTTCGAAACGAATTCTCAGTTAATTTGGTATTTATGTACTAGCCGCCACTGGCGACCAGTTTGGTCTCCCTTAAATGTATGTTAAACATTGCAACACGTTACATTTATTCATAATTTAATTTTCCCTTAATCCTTCGCCAAATCGGAAGATTCTAATAGACAAATCATGAACTTTTGCGATCATGGTAGCATTTCGCATATTTTTTGGGCACAAATGTCATATACGCACGTTGGCGCGATTCCCCCCCCCTCCCCCGCCAATTTGGCGAAAACTTTGTTATGGAAATTGTTGTTTATTTACTTTTATTTTTTATTTTAATTATATAAATTATTTTTGATATGTATATCAATATTTATTTACAACAAACTATCATTTATTTATTTTTATTCTTTTTTTTAATTATGAGTATTTTTGTTAGCCGGGAGCAGATGATAATTCGCCAAATATCGTTCCCATCACCGTCATTCATACTACAATTAATTTAATTTTAAATTATAAACCTGTCACTCATTTCATTTAAAATACTTAACTTTAATCTAAAATGCTTATATTACATAAATTTAAAATACTTCACACTTTTCATTTAAAAGAGAAAACAAATAAATAAATAAGAAATAATATCATAAATCAAAACATTTGATTTCAAAATCAAAGTATCATTTCTAATTTGTACACGCGATAAATAAAAGCTGTATTAGCGATTTTAAAAATGCTAAAAATCTGATTCATTAAATATTATTACATGAGTTCAATTTACGTCAAGAAAAGGTCCGAAAGTTGAGTTGTATAGCACATAATTATGGTAAACTTTGATTGTCTCACTGGTGCGAATTATTTTTTTGACGCGAGGCAGCGGTCCAAAAATTCATTCGCGGAGAACTTGCTTTGCGAATGATTACCTCCATGATTTAATATTTTAAATGTTCACGACGAATCAATCTTTTTTTTGTTTACTTTTATGAATAGAGAATTTGAACTGCGAATCTTTCGACTGAAGTTATTGCAGAATATATACATAATTGAACGCAAGTCATCTCTCAAATATTAATTTATTTTGAACGATCTTTCTTAAAATGTAACTTTTATGCAGTTTATTCGAAAAAATAATTTTGAATAAAAATGGCCGCTTGGCATATGAAAAAGCGATGCGGCATCCCGGAACTGTTGAGGACAGTCACATGACTTACAGTTTTATTATAGAGATTATACTCGCCAGGAAGAGAGATCACGGAAAATGATTGGAAATCGCCAATCATATTTACCATTGTTATGACCAATCGCGTTCAAAATAGTAATTTAATATACATTTATAAAATACATAACATCATTAAATACTTTCATGATAATTTGCACAAATCTCGCCAATACCATTTTTTAAATCGCCGATACCAGCTTTTATTTTTCGCGTGTTCGAATTAGAAAATATACTTTTATTTTTAAATCAAATATTTTGATTTATGATATTATTTTTTATTTATTTATTTATTTTCTATTTTAAATGAAGAGTGTAAATGGCATGTATTTTAAATTGTATGTAATATAAGTATTTGAAATTAAAGCTAAGTATGTTAACAGAAATGAGTGACAGGTTTATAATTTAAAATTAAATTAATGCAGTATGAATGGTGGTGATAGGAGCAATATTTGGCGATTTATCATTTGCTGCCGGCTAATAAAAATACCCATAATTAAAAATGGTAAATAATATGGAATCAAACTAAAATAATACAAAAAATATCAATGCGTGTTACAATGCTTAACATACATTTAAGGGAGACCAAACTGGTCGCCAGTGGCGGCTAGTCTGGTAAATAACATTTGAATGCGATTGATTTACTACTACCGATATCTACTCTAAAAAGAGCTCACTGGAAAACACACGCTTGCTACACAACACGTGGGAACTATCCGTTCAAAAACAGGAAGCAATGAAAATCTTGACTAAATTACTACAATGTGCGAGATGCGTTTAATCCCCCAATTTAATTCCTACTGTTATATTTATAGGAGCTAAACAACCAAGGATACGTAATTATCACAACATTAAACAAACTAATCGTGAAAATCAGATTCCCGGGTTTCAGACACATTTTGTAAAATTTAAAGAGCTCGAATATTAGAATTCAGGACACTATTGCACACAAAATCTCCATAAGTCATTCTATCACAGAGTACCTTCATAAAACAGTGGTTAAATACTGCTAGAAAGTGAATATCTTCATTTTTGGGAGTCAATTATAATTATACTTGTCATACTTTTGTACTTTATTCATTTTTTTAAATCTTTTTATTGCTTTTCTTGTATTATTTTCTGACGCAACAATTACGAAAATAAAAAGATGTAAAATATTCTAAGTTACTACTCACTTTATTTATTTTTAAAAATAGTAAAAATGCTTGAAAGTGAGTAACTAATTATATAGTACGCTGTTTATTTTTTGAGGATCAATATCCAGTTAAACAATTTTTCTATCCCATTATTATTTACGAAACATCTAATTACTAATATAATTTTCAACATTTTTCAACTTCACTTAAACCCCCATTTATGCGCAAAGGATCTAATTATTGTCGCAAAAAGACCATATCCCAAACATCATTAGTGATGCAAATAATAATTAGCGCGGGTTACTTTGTTTTAATTGCAAGAAAAGAAGAGATTAGTTCCTCGACAAAATAATTATTTAATCCTTGAAGAGAAAACCTGAATTTCTGAAGAGACTATTATAACTAATGAGTAAGAAAAAGTTTTAAATTGATGCTTCTCAAATACATAGAAAAGAGGAGGAAAAAACATGATACTATTAAAATTTATTGTTTTATTTTCTTGATTCAAGTTGGATAGATTTTTTGCTTCATTCTACATAATATATTTCCTTTTAGGTAGCTTTCAATACAAAAAAGTCCTTCCGGACTGTACCGGGAGGAAAAGGTAGCTTTCCTATATCTTCGTTTTAAAATTTGAACTAATGTTACACGAACACAGCAAGTTAAAATGCAAAGAAAATGTTTACAAAAGATTCGTTAATACTGAATTTGAATAAGAATTTCGCCAAATTATTGAGCTATAGCCAAGTTGGCTTAATTTATGAAGACTTATTTTGGTCGCCAAATTTGGCGATATTTCGCCAAATGTCACCAAGTTTGGCGAGAATTTGGCGCTAACGGATATGAATATATAGTTTTATGCGTATGATTGGGAAATTATTACAACAATGAAATTTTTTGTAATGTGCCGTCTTGTTTCAAAATGTCAGCCACCCTAGAATTTCAAACTGCTCTATCTCAGCCATTTTTTAAGATAGAGGTAAACCAAAAAATGCTCTGGAATCCTCGTATCAAGGCCTAACACTTAATTAAAAAATAAATTTGAATTTTTAATTTTTATGTATATTTATTTTAGTTTTAAATTTTTAAATGGCCGCCATCTTGAAACAAAATGGCGGACCAAGCTGGCCAACGAACTCGGTCGAGACATTGGTGAGCTTAATACACACAATTAGTTTCATCAAAATTGATTTATAAATACGAGTGTTATCATATCTGACCTATGTCATACGATAACGCTCGTATTTATAAATCAATTTCGATGAAACTAATTGTGTGTATTAAGCTCACCCATATCTCGACCGAGTTCGTTGACCAGCTTGGTCTGCCATTTTGTTTCATAATGGCGGCCATTTAAAAATTTAAAACTAAAATAAATATGCAAAAGAGTTAAAAATTCAAATTTATTTTTTGCTTAAGTGTTAGGCCTTGATACAAGGATTCCGGAGTAATTTTTGTTTTACCTCTATCTTAACCCTCTAAGCGTGTGGAACGTAATATTCCGTTCACTAAGCTCCAGGTTTCACTGCAATATATGCAATGTTTAAGATAATATAACTCTATAGACTTAATGAAATTTCAAAACATTGAAGAATGATTAATACTCTCAAGGGTTACATTCATATTTGTAATTAAGTTTTATTTATAATGCTGAAAAAATCATATTTTTTTAGCATTTAAAACAAAATGCAGTGAAAACAACATTACAATTTTACTCTTTTTTAAAACGCTCAGAGGGTTAAAAAACGGCTGAGATACAGCAGTTTGAAATTCTAGGGTGGCAGACATTTTGAAACAAGATAGCACATTACAAAAGTTTTAGTGAACGCGACTTCTCGCAAATTATTATCTTTCATTGTTGTAATCATTTTCCCATCATACGCATAAAACTATATATTCATATCCGTTAGCGCCAAATTCTCGCCAATCGTGGCGACATTTGGCGAAATATGGCCAAATTTGGCGACCGAAATAAGTCTTCATAAATGAAGCCAACTTGGCTATAGCTCAATAATTTGGCAAATTTCTTATTCTAATTCAGTATTAACGAATCTTTTGTATTTGCATTTTAACTTGCTGTTTTCGTGTAACATTAGCTAAAATTTTAAAACGAAGATATAGGAAAGCTACCTGTTCCTCCCGGTACAGACCGGAAGAACTTTTTTCCATTAAAATTATGAAATGTATTTAAATTTAAGTAAGTAGTTTTTACCAAAATATCTCACAAATTGAAATATTAGAAAAAATAAGGCAGTGTCCATTACAATGCAAATATAATTAATGATAAAACTTACCAGTAATCTATATAACGCTTACCAATCTAATACATAAACAAATAACGTGACAGCGTTTTTTTTTTGTCAGTAATGCTATCTTTAAAATTGTCACTAGATGTTGCGCCCTGCATTATCGCTTGCCTATTTTTTGCGATTGCCTATTAATTAAAGGTCATCCTAATCTCTTCATAACACCGAATAGTTAATTACTATTTTATAATTATGTAACGTCTGTTACATTACCCACAAAATTCTATCTGGTAAATATCTCTTGTATTCTGATGTAGTGATAGGATTGTGTCATCGTAGTGATTCTTTCTAGTGTAATAACTTTTAAAATGTTCTCAGCATCTCAATGAAAGTGTATATACAGAGTGTTTCTAAATGAATATCGGGGTTTTAACGGGGTTTTTGTAGTATCTGTACATAAAACTTAAAATTATACTTAATACATAAAATGAAAGAGCAACTCAAACAGTTTGTTGGTACCTGTGCATGCGCATGCGCACACAATGTTTCTTCCCTCATCTGTTAGAAAGCGCTAGTAGCAAAAATGGTGACTAGTGAACAGAAAGCATTTTGCGTTCTGCAGTTTGAAAAGACCGAATCTGTAGTGATTGTGCAACGTGCGTTCCGGATAAAGTTCAGATGTGATTCCCCAAATTGAGGCAGCTGTTGCACAATGCGGCACGCATCGAGCGAAAAGCTTTTTCATAAATAAAATATCGTGTAAAATGTAGTGGACACGGTCTATCGAGATGTTTGCAGTGTCAGCAAGTTCTCGTATTTTCAATCGGCGATCATTTAATACGGCATTGTGAATTTTTGAGACGATTTCGTCAGTTGTAGCGGTATTTGGGCGTCCTGAGCGTTCATCATCGTGAATGAATTTCCTACCATGTTTAAATTCAGCACCCCACTTTTTTATTGTCGAATACGAAGGATAAAAATCTTTTAAGGTGGAATGTAACTTTTTTCGTATGTCCATGGAGGTTAAACCTTTTTTAAGAAAGTATTTTATGACAATTGGAACTTCAATTTTTTCCATTTTTAGAAAATGTCAAAACTTGTTTTCTTTATTTTATTGGCAGGCAATAACCAATAAACTCACGCGTCTGAAACTTGACAGCCTGTCATCTAAAGGATCATACTTTACAAACATCGTTATCATTTGGTCATACTTATTCCATCGCTGTGTTTAGGCCGAGACCTTATCAAACTGCTGTCGTAAGTGTATATTATCGTAATTTGATGTTGTATTTATGGTATTCTGTTTTCTGTGGTTATATATTGCTGGCATACTTAAATAACTGTCAAGTCATAATAAACTTAACAAATATGGTTTAATGAAGCACTGTTTTATAAGTCAATTTTAACCTGAATTGACTATAAGCCCGTTTAATTCTTTAACAAATCATAGATATATATGCTGTAATGTGAAACTGTAAAATTGTAGTAAAGACAATGGAAAAGTTATTTGTAACTCAAGCTGCTAGTGGATTCGGTGTGCCCTTCGGGATTGCACTATCACTCTAAAACGTAATCTGAGTTCCTGAGGTGGTCATCCCTGTTCATCCCTGCTCTCTCATTCCCATGCTTGTCTGAAGGACCTATGAGCCATGCTAGAGTTATTTTAAAAATTGGATGTTTATTGATATAATTTTGTACTCGTGTATTTATTTTTATTATAATTTTTGCTTGAGTCATTTTACAATTAAATTCCTATCTGTGTATACTTGTGTGTCTCATGAGTTATTACACCTTAAATATATAAATACCTCCTTTATTGCTACAAGGACTAGAAAATTTCAATACGTTTTTCCCTGAAAATGATATTTATAAGAGTATGTTAATCGTGTCCATAGACAATCAAAAACTGCAATTTTTTTTAATCCAAAGTTGGTGAATACTGGAATAATATTAAATGAGATGAAAGCAGTTAAAAGTGTTCTTTATTTATCCTTAGTTTGCAATTTAATTCGCCTAAATTTTCGTGTTTACAGGCATGGGTTGCTTGGGTGTCGGGAAATCTCTTCATTACAGTCCAAATATTCTCTGCTTAATTAATAAGCTAGTAAATCAACGTTATATAATTATCCTGCTTCTCCAACTACTGAATACAATTACATTTCATACTACGTGACATGAAGATATGTCCCATTGAAGTATTTCATTCATTTTTCGAAAAATCGATTTTATCATTACATTTAAAAGTTAGTCAAAATTTTCATTAAGAATAATTGTACAGGAAAATCTCCGAAGATCGTGTTCTTTAATGAGGTGTGGACATCCTACGCTTCGGACTTGCTACCTTCTCCGTAGTCGGTTTTTTTTCCCTTTTTAAAAATCTTAATTGCAGTTGTTCATCGACAAGTAAGCAGCTTTGCAATATTAGATATACTCGTTTCGAGTCATTGGTTAATCACAATTTATTCTTCATGAAAATAATTTCAACAGTTTCACTTCTTCATTATACACAATACAACCGACAGAATGATAGCTTTATGTCCTGAGTATTTTTATTTGCTTTTCCTAAATTTTTTCATGCAGTATACATGAAACAAATATTATGATGCTGTAGCGATTACGCACATCTAACATTTTCTCAGTGCATATTAAAAGAAAAAACTCCGCAGACAATATTCTTTGATGGGAAAAGAGCCTCTAATATTTTGGTGTCTACAAGTACATTTGTAGTTTGCCTTTACTTTTTACACACTAATAGCTAAAACTAATTAGAAACAGCTAAAAGTCACGGCTGATGATAAGTTCTAGAGATGTCAGAATTGTCTCACTTATCAATGTCTCTGTAAAAATGAAATAAAATAAAGAAACTTATAATAATTTCTTATTAGATGAAGGTTAGAAAAAATTATTCATGAAAATGTTTTATAAACAAAATTAAAACGACATATATCCTGTATATAACTTTTGTATTTTTCATATACAATTAAACAGCATCATAATATCAATTGATAATATACCGACTTTTTATCGTCCAAATATCCTCTAAATTAAAAACAAAGTGGTGTACCTAAAAAACCACATTTTTAAAAATCTGTATTATTCCTAATATTTAGGAACACAAAGAAAAATCTTACTAAGCTTCAATCTTTTATTTTTTGAATATTTTTTATGATGCTAATTAATTTTAAGACATCGAAAAACCTTAGTATACGAAGTAGCAATTATCTTTCATGTCGGACACATTCTAATTAATTAAAAGCATCTTTTATTAAAGTAAATTAACTTTTACATTATACAATTCTCAAAAACCGTAACGATATGACTAAACTGAAACACATTAAAAAGATTTTTTTTCTTTATTGGAATTTTTTAATTTAAATTTTTTTTTCGGAGGTATTCGAGGGAAAAGAAGGGGGGGGGAAATGACGCATACGCCTATTTTTTTTCCTAAATAAATAAAAAAAAACTGTTAAAGTTTTCGCGACAAATGCTTGCTTATTTCGTTTAAAATAATAATTAGTCTTCAAAGTATAAAGTTCTTAAAATCAATAATATTTTAATGCATTTTTAGTTTATATCTATAACATATGCAGTTATTAAAGCATTACTAATGAGTTGCAATAACAGTAAGTGTCTGTTTAATTTAAGATTGCATCGCATAAATTCCTTTAAAAGTATTTTTAATATTTTCTTGAAGAAATGCATTTGAAGAAACAGAATTTGAAAAATTCATATATATATTTGATAAGTAAAGTAAACATGCTTAAATAATTTGAATTTAAGATTTAAATTTCAAGAGAAATACTTCTGTTTTAAGTCTTATTAATTCATATTGAATCTCAAAGAATGTGTTTGTTGTATAATCACGTAAGTTACAACTATATATATACGAAAGTTACAACTAAATGTAGCCATATTTCATAGGCAGACAGCGTTTAAGAAGAACTTTCAAAGAAATAATGACATATATTCTCCTTCTTCTATTACCAGAGGAAAAATTAGTGTTTGAAGAAAATCCTTTAGGTAGATGTTATACAGTGGAACGCTTTTGAATTTTTAATTTTTTTCTTCTGAATTTACATACAAAATTTTCTCAATATACCTTCGTTCCTATGTTCATTTATTAATTTTCTCTTATTAGTTTTCGCTTAGTATAATATTTTTATCTTAATAGTTTTTAAAGAAGAAATCCTACCTTTTAAGACTTAAAATATAGTGTTCCACTGCACCCCATGTATGGACTGCAGTGGGACACAATATGAAGCCTAATAAACCATGCATAGTAAAAGATAAATTGCAATATTATTACATATTTAAAGGGCAAATTACTTTATTAGAAATGTTTAGGCATATTTTAAATGCACACAATTTTACAATTGGCTGACTTCATATACATAACAAGATTTAAAAGAATTTTTGTGCCGAATGACTTATATTCATAAATATATCTACCAAAGCTTTACTTTTATATTTAATTTTAAATTAAAATTACTTAGAATGTGTTAAATAATATGTAAATAAAATAATTTAATGAATAATTTTTCTTTCAGCATTCTGATTAGCTACAGCAAATTAAAAAGTATACACTTAAAAACTCAGCTATTTGTGATTTAATTCCTATAATTGTTATGTTCTTTAAAAAATTAAAAAAAAAAAAAGACAAGAAAAGAAAAAGCCAAGAAAAGAAAAAGAAAAGACAGTGTATGCGCCAGATTGGCTAAAATATTCAATTTTAAATTTAACTTCATGTTGTTACCTTAGCTACTATATACTCCCTAAATCATACTTAATATAGTATGTACGAACTAATATACATATTTTCCATGCTTAGTGTCTTATACACTTGTATCCACCTTATATCATATTATATACTTACATACATGCATACTTTTAAACAACAACTTGGAATAGAAAGAATGCATAACATCAATGTATCAATGTATGTTATGTAATATAGCAACCTTTTTTTCAACAAATGAGAAATCAAATAATCTGGGACCTTCCTCATTAATCTTCACTGTTTTTTCAATTAATAAAAAATCTTCTATTATCCTAATTCACAACATCACAATCGGCTACAAAAATGTTTTTTCATGAATGAACTTTTTTTTATAAATGACACTGCAAAATCTTGGCGAATGAAAGAAAAGTAAGCCTTGAAAATCTCATTTTGCTCACTTGTAGTTACTTTGCTTGTACCACAGGGATCTCACTGAGGAACAGCCTTAAGGGGCCACTTCACTGAAATTCCCCGATCACGAAATTCCATGTTAACCTATGGAAAACTTAGAAGTTCATTACCTAATATAATTATCGAAATACGGTTTTTCGAAATACGGTTTTCAAAAAATAGACATCAGATGCCGAAGTTGTACGTTTTTTAAAACGGTCTTCTTAAATTTTAAGTATTTCTAAGAAGATGATAAAATTTCATCAAGCGGAATTTTCAATGTTTACAGGGAAATTTTAAATAGTTAAAATTTAAGAGACAATTTTTAGAAACGCACAACTTTGGCATCTGGTGCATATTTTCTGATGGAAAAAAACCGTATTTTAATAATTATATTTGGTAATGAGTCATCGTGCTTCTGAGTTTTCCCATAGGTTAACATAGGATTTCGCGATCGGGGAATTTCAGTGAAGCGGCCCCTTAAGGCTGTTCCTCAGTGAGATCCTAAATTCTCCTCGCCGAATTCACTTCACCGAGCTCGAATGTTTTCATGTGTATTGAAAATGGCTTCGGTGAAACCGAAACAAGTAGGCAGTTTGTATATAAAAACATTTACAGTTTTTTAGTGGATAAATCAATTTATTGTAAATGTATTTTGCAATTTTTTTTAACAACACCTCCGCCAGCACTGCACAATAAATGAATAAGACAGGCCATTTTTTTAAAAATATTTTTTAAAAAAATCATCAAAATATCTTTCATATAATACGGTTTTTCAGTGGATAAATCAATTTATTGCAAACGTATTTTACAATTTTTTTTTAAAGTATAATGTTTCAAAAACTTGAAAAATATATTTTTTAACAAAAAAAAGAAAAGAAAAACATTCTTTAAAGTTATTAGAACTTAACATACACATTCTACAGCATTTAAATATCCATTCGCTCTGTGAAAAAGAAATGCATTTTTAAATGTATAAGTATTTTTTAAACTCCTCAACCCAAATAAAGGAAGAGCTCTAGATTGTTAATATCAAACACAGAATGTTCAAAAGGGCTTCATTCTTTTAAAAAGCAACGCATTTTGAGCAGTAGGCACAATGAATATCTGGAGGGATCAAAGGAATATCTCAACTCTGCACAATAGAGCAGTTTTATATGGAGACCGGTGTCTTTAACATGGATTAAGATATACGATGGTATTAGGAAATCTTTGAATATGAAATAAATTATCATTGTGCAGAGACGGAATAGATTTATTCATAGCATCTACTTCCAAGAATGATCATTTTCATATGATAATACTTTAATGAAAAAATCGGTCCCATGTATTCGTTATAAGAATTCTAAAATTCTCACATATTAATTCAATGTTCTGAAGTTAAAGAAACATTTCTTAAGGATTTGAAAGAAAAAACTTAATTTGAAAACTGAAATATCATTGACAGTTCCTAATAAGAAATAATTTACCAGGTTTGTATGTAATAATTTTCATTGCAATTTAAAATAACTATGATTGTTTTGAACATAGAGTTGCAAAAAACCGGATTATTCGCAGGTTTATTCCCAAGAGACCTGGTTTATTCTCAAAAATCCTTGTTTAATCCCAGGTTTAAACCGTTTTTTTTTCTAGCCTTTGCAATTCTATTTGAACATGAGAATGACTAACATTTGTTGAGCTTCATTTCCATTAAAAAAAATTATACACATGAAAATTTCACAAACATACCTTATTTTATAGTGCTGTTTCTTAGTAATTAAATCAATTTGTTGTAAATGCAATGTACAAAAGTTGTAAAAAATTATAAGAATTAAGAAAATTATCCAAAAACATTTTTAACATAAAACATATCTGAAATTTTACTTCTTACAACTTCCTTTAAACAGAAAATATATAAACATTCTACTTAACTTAAATATTTATTGTCTCAAGATTGTCTATTAAACAAGAATCGTTTTTTTCAGATGTATATTTTCTCTTTTTATGTTTTACCTTAAAATAATAATAAAAAAAAAAGAAAGAAAGTTCTTATTTGTTAATATAACACGTAGAATGTTTAAAGGCGCAGCATTCCTATCCAGTAAGCAAAATGAATACCTCGGGGAATGAAATGAAAATATCAACTATTTACAATAATGTAGTACTGTATGGATAATTTCTTCACAATGAAATAGTTTTACGTTGAAACCGGTGCCCTTTATATAGAAAATATATAAACATTCTGTTGTTTTTTAAATATTTACTAACTCGATAAACAAGAATTGTATTGTTAAAATTTATATAAAAAACATGTTTTACCTTCCTTAGAAAAAATATATTTTGCTATAAAACATATAAACATTCTGATGAATTTAAATATTTATTATCTCGGTATAAAAAAGAACAGTACTTTTAAATGTATAAAAAATATATATGTTTTATCTAAATTTTAAAAAAAAATGAGTTTTTGCTTGTTAATATAAAACACAGAATGTTCAAAGGGGCTACAATTCTATCCAATACGAGCCATTTTAGATAGTAAGCAAAATTAATACCTCGAAAAATGAAAGGAAAATATCAACTCTTTTCTATATAGTACTATGAAGAATATATCATTTCTTCACAATGAAATAGTTTTACATAGAGACCTGTGCTCTTTAAATAGAAAATATATAAACAGTCTGATAAATTTAAATATTTATTATCTCGGTAAACAAGAATAGTACTTTTAAATGTATAAAAAAATATATGTTTTATCTAAATTAAAAACAAAATCAGTTTTTGCTTGTTAATATAAAACACAGAATGTTCTAAGGGGCTACAATTCCATCCAATATGAGTCATTTTAGACAGTAAGCAAAATGCATATCTTCGGAAATGAAAGAAAAATATCGACTCTTTACTAAACAGTAAGTAGTACTATGAGGAATTTTTCTTTACAATGAAATAGTTTTACATAGAGACCGGTGCTCTTTAAATAGAAAATATATCAACATTCTGCTGAATTTAAATATTTATTATCTCGGTAAACAAGAATAGTGCTTTTAAATGTACAACAAATATTTATGTTTCATCTAAATAAATAAAAAAAGAGATTTTGCTTGTTCGGAATGTTCAAAGGGGCTACAATCCTATCCAATACGAGGCATTTTAGACAGTGAACAAAATGCATACTTCGGGAAATGAAAGGAAAGTATCAGCTACTTGCAATAGAGTAAGTAATATGAGGAATATATCATGAAATAGTTTTACATAGAGATCGTTGCTATTAAAGATATACGACAGTATTAGGGAACTTTCCATACGAAATAAAATAAAATTGTGAAGAGACCTAACGAATGTATTCCTAGACTCTGCTTTCAAGACTACCCATTCTTTTAAAACGCAAGTTACTCATACGCGTTAATTCTAAAAATTCTAAAAATTTTATTTTATTTCTCAAGAAAAATTCTACTGTTAATAATGTTATGTTGCATTTTAAAGGTATACGGTAATTTAAATATATCTGAATAAAGAAATACATTTCTGTTAAAATAAAACGTTATCCATATGTTGATATTCATCCCAGTGCCTGTTGAAATAAACACATCCCGGAGAGCTTAAGTTCATACGGATGTTTTGGCAGGGCGGTCGAGTTGGGTGGCAGAACTTTGAGGTAGGTAAAAGGACCCTGGGAATCGAGTCAGCGATAATCCATTTGAGATTCGGTTTTGTAACACCTTTCCCCTTTGAAGCAATAAAATAGAGTTGTTGTAGACTGAGATAATCCAGGCAAGATTTGATTTCATCATAAATATGTCGAGAGTTAGCGGGATAATCTGGAGATGTAAACAACAGGTCATAAGAGGTCGGCGTTACTTAAATATTCAAAGCGTTACTTTAATATGCAAGGCGGGTCTAAAAATGATATAATCTGTGCAATTTTAACCAGTTAGAAGCGCCGGGTCTCTCTGGTTGGAAAATGGGCACGGGGCTTTTAGCGGGCCTGTTTCACCTCCCCCCCCCCCCACTAGAGGGTTTTTAAGAGAAAACAGAATGAGAATGAGAGACACTTTTATTCAAAGAGAAAACAGAATGAGAATAGGGTACACTCATGCAAGAAGAGATGATATGGTTCGAGTTATACAGTGTTAATAATTTTTCTCTGGCCTTTCTTGTTACTGAATAGAAAATTGTAGAAGTATTCCCCTTTTGGGACTTCGGAATGCTAGAGCACCCTCTGAATGAGCGGTTATCTGTGATTACTGGCCGAATGAATCCGAGGGACGGAGCATTCCCCTAATTGAAGATACTTTCCGTGTTTGACTACGACGATGTTCGTTGAAGGGAGCGAGTTGCCTGTCGTCCGCATCCTCAGCATATCTCTCTAGATTCGTGAGTTTTCATGGAGCGAGTTGCCTGTCGTCCGCATCCTCAGAATATCTCTCTAGATTCGTGAGTTTTCATGGAGCGAGTTGCCTGTCGTCCGCATCCTCAGAATATCTCTCTAGATTCGTGAGTTTTCATGGAGCGAAATGCCTGTCGTCCGCATCCTCAGCATATCTCTCTAGATTCGTGAGTTTTCATGGAGTGAGTTGCCTGTCGTCCGTATCCCCAGCATGTCTATCTATATTTGTCGGTTGTGAAGCTAGTTGACTGTCGTCCGCAATCTATTAGGAACTATTGAAGAATCAGTGTTGTGGCGCTTTAGGGACTAATATAAAACATAACAAAATAAAATGAACAAGAACTGATAATAATATATGCGGATCCTTAAATTAGTAATACTGCAGCTGCTCGTGTTCAACTCTGGTAAGTTACTTTTTAAAGTGTAATAACATCATGAACTGAGAATATTTAATATTAGTTGACATGGAATTATGTAATATTTGTTGAGGTGAAATATATTTATGTTAATGATCCACCTATTGAAAATTTGGGGTTATAGGAATAATATGTGTTATTCTAAAGGTAATTTAATAACTAAGCAAAGTATCTCTAATGTGTAACATTTTATGAAAATAAATATAATATATATTAGCATTATATCTTTGTATTTAATGAGTTATAAGATGTTTTAGTGGTAAAGTGTAATTTTACTTACAGTCATAAATTAGAAATATGAAGAACATTAAGTACCGTTGAAATCTACAGAGAAATATTTAATACTTAGTAAGTAATGACTATATAAGTTTACTGAATTTTAAGCACGGTGCACACAGCGCAAATGTATCGAGAGTTTAACGGAAGTTTATCACTATACGTCAGTTTAAAATTGTTTTTAAATTTAAAGCATAAAGATAAATTAATACTCATTTAAATTTTATATAACTATTTAAGTAGTTGGTTGGGAATTACAAATTATACAGTGTAATCTTTATGTTCTTAACTTAAAGTTGATTACTGAGTTCATTAAAGTAATTAGCAATAATAATTTAAATGAAGTAGGAGTAAAATAGGGAAGAAAGTAATTTAAATGAAAGAAAAGATAATATAACAATGAAGAAAAGGTTATGAATAAAAAAAATAGCATAACAATAATATAATTATTCAAAATTTGAAATATGGAAAGATTTAATTTCAATATGGTAATTTCATTAAAATGGCCTATTTTCTATTGAACAATTATTTTCCAGTTTTGAATAAAATATCTTTTCATCATTTTTTGAAATAACTGTTTCTGTTTTTTTAGCTCACAGGCTACCAGTACCTGAAAGCTAATCTGCCCTCAGGTTCTGTATGTTCGTACGTATGTACGTATCACGATAACTCTTGATAGAAATGTCCGATTTGCTTCAAATTTTGTATATAGGTTCATTCTCATAAGGCGCTTCTCTGATTAGTTTTGGGGGTTCATTGGTTAAGTTTAAAGGGGGGGGATGGGGGCTAATGCACCCTTAATTTAGATTAAGGGGTTTTTCACGCAGAATTGTCTCATTTACTTCATATTTAGTATACCGGTTTATTGTAATAAGGCGCTTCCCTGATTAGTTTTGGGGGTTCATTGGTTAAGTATAAAGGGGGAAATGAAGAAGATAATCCCCTCCTTAATTTAGCTAAATGGGTTTTTCATGCAGACTTATCCGATTTGCTTCAAAGTTGGTATACAGGTTTATTGTGATAAGGCGTGTTTCCCTGATCACATCTGGAGGTTCATTGGTTAAGTATAAAGGGGGGAAACTGGGGCTAATTTCCCCCTTAATTTAGCTAAATGGGTATTTAATGCAGAATTATCCGATTTGCTTCAAATTTGGTATAGAGGTTTATTCTGATAAGGTGCTTCGTGATTAGATTTGGAGGTTCGTTGGTTAAGTATAAAGGGGAGAAATGGAGGGTTTAATACCCCGCCCTTACTTTAGCTAAATATGTATTCCATGCAGAAATAGCCTGTGCTCAATGTCATCAGTTTAACTTGGCACTTTTCTTTTTATTAAAAGATGAGATTAACTAAAGTTTCTTGAGGTCCATTTTTTTAAAGGGAAAAAAACTGATAAAAAAAAGGAACTGTCTTACTCTCAGACTGTATTTTATGCAACATAGGGGCTATCAGTAAAAAATGACTTTTAATTTTCAACTTTTTTTCATGCTCAACTTTTAATACATTACCCCTTTATATATGCATGGTGTCCCAAAAATAGAAACGTGTTTAAATATTTTATCTGCTGAAGATGTGTAGGCAATGTAAATTGCAAGTGATCAGGATAAGGTAGGAATTAAGATTTTACCGATGAAATAGACCTACCTTTAATTTTCAAAAGTTACACTTTTTAATTTTGTATACGGCGCTTGGGTCCCACAAGTTATTTTTAGAAAAGATATATCCATAATCTGAGAAGTACAACAGTAAAAATTTCAATTTTAAGTTCCAGAAACTCCAAAATTTCATAAAATTCAAAATACCATAACTCGGTGAGTTTTAGTCGTAGAAGAAGGACAATTTTACAAGTCTGAGAGTGAGGCTATTTTAAATATAACCTAAAGAGCCCGGGGACTGTATAAATAATTAAAAAAATTAACTTTTTGAAAAATAGTGGCAACACTATTCAATCAACATAATCTTAAATCCTACCGCATTTTGAACCCTTTTGCAAATTTACATTGCTTACGTATCTTCAACATCTAAAAAATTAAATCTCATTTTAATCTTTTGGGACACCTTGTATATCTTAATACATTATCCCCATACTTACATACATTCTTTTCTATTACATATACGTACATTTTACATCTTTCATTTTTACATTTATCTTGTATACATCTTACAACATACATACTTACATTAAACTGACAAAGCATCCTCAAATTTTGTGAACGTAATTTACGTTTAAAGGATCTGCCTCCGATTAGGGTAATTTGTTTAACAAAAAAAAATTATAAAACATCTATAACTTTATTTTGTACACATTTCTTTTATGAACGCATGCAAACATTCTGCTCTCTATAAACAAAAAAACGTTACAACGATTCAAACGATTCAAATGCATAAGTGTTATTCTAAATATTTTACTCGAATGAAAAAGGAGCTTTAAGTTGTTACATAAAACATAGAATATTCAAAGGGGCTGCATTTTTTTTCCATAGAAACATATTTTAAGAAATAGACAAAATGAGTACCTCGCAGTCTTAATGGAACACCTCAACTCTGCTCAATAAATCAGTTCTATATAGGGACCCCCTTTAAAGATATACGACGGTGTTAGGAAATATTTGAATACGAAATAAATTAGCATTGTGAAGAGGCTGAATGAATTTATTCATAGCGTCTGCTTTCAAGAATGTTCATTCTCATACGAATAGAGTTTAATACGCCAGCTAGTCGAAAGTATTGGTTATAAGCATTGGAAAAATTTGATATGCACTAGAAATATTCTACTGTTTATGATATTATATATATATTTATTATTATTATATTATTATTTATTATTATTTATTATACTAGTATATACCCCCCGTCAAAAATGACAGGATATTGACTCAATATTCAATTTTTGAAATAGTTCAACGAATGGACGAAACATTCAAATTAAACGTTAAAAAATAAATAAATAAATAAATAAATAAAAAATCCATGAGTGAAATTTTCTGTAAAAAAAGTGTTATCAATGAGTCTCTAAAGAGCTTGACTCACCACATAGCTCATTTTTTGATTATATAAGCAAAATTAAATGGAAATTACTCGGTACTCTTTATTCCTTATATTTTAATTACGTTTCATAAGAAAAAAATAATTTTATTTACGATGGAAACAAAGTTTCAAACTTTGTTTGCATTATCTACCAGTAGATGGCGCCATCTTTCCTTATGCGGTCCAATGTTGCTTGTGATTGCCAAGCAAACCACCTTGACTGTCTTTCTCTAATTAATCGCCGTCTACGTTCAATCGGCGTTTCATCATTTTCATCAGGCATCGCTAAAACGATCTTTAAACTATATAAAAAACAGTAAAAACTGATTTGATTAACAGATTCAAATCCACCGCATGTTTAAACTTTGAAGGGGGGTGGGGGGTTGAGACCTTGCACGGCTGTAGTCTCGAATGATCCACAAAGATCAACAAAGATGTTAAAACAGTAAAACACACGTTGCCAATTGGCAATCTGTACAGTACAAATAATTTTGATGAATGATTCTCAAAAGTGAATGACTCGCCACATTTTTTTTTCCAAATAATAATTTTTACTGAAGCGTTCAAAGAGTCATTCATTTGTTTCACGATTCGGAAATTCCGAAAGGCAACAGTGCTTGTTTGTTTATATTTAGTAATCTGATGTCTATAACAGCTTATTTTTAATTTGGAATTTAATACATTATAATTGGATAAGATATACATGTTATATGTGAAAATATGAAGAACAGACATGATTTCACGTAGAAGAAATTAACATTTAGTTGTCATATGTTAGTATATGTTTTTCATTAAGCCTAACATGGCGTTTAACTACGATCGACTCGCAGACCAGAGTGGTACAACCCGGTACCGTTACAGACACTTTCTCGCCTTTGGATTTTATTATAAGTAAGATATATATATATTATATTTATTAAAGATAAGTACGAGAAGACTTATTTTAGATGCGGAAGTTTCATTCTAAAGCTATATTTCTAATAAACAGTTTACCAGTTTTGAGCAAAATGTATTTTCATCACTGTTCGAGACAATTTTGGATATTTTGTAGTATGAGAATGACTAATAATTCTTAAGCTCCATTTCTATTTTAAAGGGAAAATAAACCGATAAAAATAAAAGAAACAGCATTCCGGGTGGATTTCATTTATAGTTAAAATGAATAAACATATTTTTATATTCAAGTTTCCTGCATTTTTGATGATAATAACAATAATTACAATAATTTTATACATGGTAAACGGATTGATACGCAAAAATTTTCTACCGTAGATAGAGGCAATTTTTTCTTTCTTTTTAGAGTTACATTCATCTGACGAAACCCTCTGTCTGTCTATCTGTCTTTCCGTCCGTCACAGAGTTCGTATTTAGAAACTGTACAAGTTAGAGACTTGAAATTATGTGTACTTACACCTGAATACCTGCTGCCACACGACAAATAATAAAATTTTGAATCCATCGGTAATTAGCCGAGATATTATTTTACAAGTCTTTAAAAATCTCATAAAAAGCTGTTCTTTCAAAAAGAAGCTTATATATCAGTTTTGCCTAGATCGATTGCCCTTTGTTGAGGTTAGCTGGAGTTGGACATCGAGGCGAGACTAGTTTCAATAAAGATTTCCATGTTCAAACTGATAAAACCGCAGGTAATTTGCAGAACTGAAGATGTTTTGGGCTCCATTAAATGACGAAAACTATTGCATTTATCGATTTCATTCGTAAAAATCGATCATAATTAGGTGAGATATTAATTAAAAGTTTATTGATTTTTCAAGAGAAAATGAATTCATTTTATACACGTTCAGGCGTGCAGGGCAGACAATTCAGCGAGATGGTAAAGAAGTTGTCACAAAAGAGGGTTTGTCAGAAAAAGATTCCAGTCAGAAATTTTAATGTATATACAATTTTTTAAAGCTATTATACAAGATAAGGATTTGAAAATTGACATATAAACGCAAAATCATATTCTGTTTAAGAAATTCTAAAAATCGAAAAAATCGACCGGTAACTTTTTATTTTACCAAAAAAAAATATTTAATTTACTTTCGGATACGAAATATATATAAAAAAATAAACAATGCTTGAAATAATTAAAATTCATACTCACAAATTTTAAGGTATATTGGAATTTTTTAAACTGTATAAGGTAGATAGTTTAAAATTAGTATATATACGCAAAATCATATTCTATTTAAGAAATTCTAAAAATAAAAAAAATCGACCTGTAACTTTTCATTTTATTAAAAACCTGATTTTTATATGGAAAAGAAATTTATTTGAATTCATTAATTAAAGGATAAAGTGTTTTGAAAGGAATATTAAACGAAACCCTCTGCGCGATCTTCAGTCACACTTACCCACTTGTTTCTAAGATGCTTTGGTTGGTTTACTAATACAATTTAGTATGCATATTTACTGCTTGTCTAATTCATTTTTGTTTCAAAACTATTTAAATGTGTTTCAAAAGATAAGACACATAGATTTATTCAGGGAATTTTAATGATTTTTAATTACATAATGCTGGATAGAATTACAAAGTAATATCTCGCATTTTGCAATTTCATGCAAACAGCCTAACTGATTAGAGACATTTCTACAAGTCATCATCAACAACAGGTGTTTGGCTATTTTTGCAGACAAAATAACATAATAAAATCATCCTGGCGCCGATCGTGACAGCGAACCATGGTCACAATATAAGGCGATTTATGACGTCAATCTTCACATAGGCATAAAATATAATGAAGATCACCAACCTTGAATTGCCAGATCCTCACACCAACAGATATTCTCAGGGGCGAAAACCACGCTAAAAGGGAGGAGTCTTGCTCCCACGAATCAGAAGATATGCATAAAATGTATGCAAATCAGATAAAACACTGGCCATTCCTGAAATCAGAGAGGCGGAATTCGTGCAGCAGCGAAGAGATTGGAGAAAAATTACATTTAAAAAAGATGCAGGACATTCTGACAAGTTTATTTTTAAAAAACAAAAAAAAAAAATAGAAAGAAGTTCAGTTGATTTTGAACTAAGACTTCTAAGTGAGAGGTTGGACCTATAAAAGGTTGTCTTCGAAGGTAGTCCATGTATTAAAATGACTTTGTATTTTTTTTATTTATTTAAGTTTTACTTTGATCATCAAATAATATGAGTGGGTGTTGTGAGTGATCAAGAAATGTTCCGATGTGACTCTGATGTTCCAGCAGACTGATGCAAGCAGCTTAGTACGCCCAGGTACAATTTCCTAATAATCCAATTACTGAGAATATTTACCTAATTTTAATATCAAATTTTACTATGGAGAAAGGTTCACTTACCATCCCAGGATCAGGTATATCTGTAGTTAATTAAAACAAAACTATTCAAATGTTATTATATTTCAAATAAATTGGAGAGTCGAAATACGTCCATTAAAATTAACTTTTAAAATGTACACTAAAACACTTTTTATTTTGCTTAAAAGACGTCAACATATCAATATAAACATTCAAGATGTTAAAATTTAAAATTTACATGTTTCGCTTAGTTCATCAAATCGTCATCAGAATATACACAAACCACAAACACAATGTACATAAAAACCAGAGAGTGAACAGTCAATATGTGAAAGAAGGTATAACGCCCTCTATACTTTTAATTTTAACACCGCTCTTAGCTCCATCTACAGACCGTTTCCCACTATTATTCAACCACTCAACCCAAATCTTCGGAATATTAAATGACAACGTATCATTACATGCTTTCGAACTACTTAAATAAATTTCAATAGATTCCCTCACAAAAAGTTGTAAGTAAAAACTGGAATTATAAATCAATTTAGCTTCATTAAATAGGATGTTGATGCCCTCTCTATTATTTAATCTTGATAAGGCAGTATTCCCTCTCCCATACTTAATATCTGCAATATGCTCCTTACATCTAACATTGAATTTCCTCTGTGTCATACCAACATAATAATTCCTAATACCCCTCTCCCTAATAAATGAAATAAAATAAACACCCAAAAGGTCACCCTTATTGACAGGATCAATTCTCGTGCTCAAAACCGTCTTTAACTTCTGGAGAGCCCTCGCGACTAAACTCAAACCAAACGTTTTGAAAGGAAATTTTATAAACTCAAAGAAACCTGGATAATAACTCATAACCACTCTCTTCAACTTAACATCACTATCCGCTTTATTTTCCCCAATACCTTTGTTCCTTTTAGTGATAAAGTTCTGAATTAATTTATTAACCAAATTCACGCGATATCCGTTGTCAATAGCGATAAGTCTAATTTTATTAATTCACCTCCCCCCCCTCAAATTTTCTGCAGAAGAAACCCTGAATGCTCTGTTAATTAGGAACCTGAAGGTAGATAACTTATAAGAATATGGAGTGCACGCATCAAAAGGTATGATATTTAAATTAGCTATTGGTTTCCTGTAAACAGAACGAACCAACACATTTCCCTCTCTCTTTAACTCTACACCTCAAAAAGGCAATCTCCTATCCCTCTCAAGTTCAAACGTAAATTTAATATTATCATCAATAGCATTTAACTTCTGAACGAATGCCAATATACTAACACAATCCCCCCTCCAAACAATAATAAAGAAAACTGCCCAGTTAAACTGAGGGCATTGAGCTCACAGGCTATTCACATTACTTGTATATTATACACTTATTTCAAAGAATTTGAAATAAGCCCCTCGAAAAATAAATAAATCGACAATATATTAAGGGGGGATCATCCCCATGTTCCCCCACCCCCTTATAGTTAACAATTGAACCCCCAAACCAAATCAGGGAAGCCCTTTATTACAATGAACATATATACTAAATTCGAAGGAAATCGGATAATTCTGCATGAAAAACCCATTTATCTAAATTAAGGGGGGATTAGCCCCCCTTTCTCCCTTTATACTTAACCAATGAACCCCCAAAACTATTGACAGAAGCACATTATCAAAATGAACCTATATACAAACTTTGAAGAAAATCGGATAATTATCCATGAAAAACACATTCATCTAAATTAAGGGTGGAGGATAAGCCCCCCCCCTTTACCCTCTTTATACTTAACCAAAGAACCCCCTAAACTAATCAGGAAAGCGCCTTATCACAATGAACCAATATACAAAATTTTAAGAAAATCGCATAATTCAGCATGAAAATCGCAGTTATCTAAATTAAGGGGGGGCAGCCCTCCTTACCCCCTTTATACTTAAACAATGAATCCCCAAAACCAATCAGGAAAACGCTTTATCACCAATAACCTGTATACAAAATTTGAAGAAAATCGGATAATTCTGCATGAAAAACCCATTTATCTAATTTAAGGGGGGATTAGCCCCCCTTTCCCCCTTTATACTTAACCAATGAACCCCAAAACTCTTCAGAGAAGCGCATTATCACAATGAACCTATATACAAAATTTGAAGAAAATCGAATAATTCTGCATGAAAACTCATTTATCTAAATTAGGGGGGGTTACCCCCCTCTTTCCCCCTTTATACTTAACCAATGAACCCCCAAAACTATTGACAGAAGCGCCCTATCACAATGAACCTATGTACAAAATTTGAAGAAAATCGGATACTTCTGCATGAAAAACTCATTTATCTAAATTAGGGGGGGTTAGCCCCCCATTTCCCCCCTTTTTGCTTAACCAATGAACCTCCAAAACTAATCAGGGAAGCGCCTTATCACCTATAAACAAACCCAAACCTATAAACCCAAACCTATAAACAAAATTTAAAGTAAAACGGTTAGTTCTATCAAGAGTTATCGCGTTACGTATATACATACATACATACATACATACATACATATATACGTACGTACGTACATACAGAACCGGCGGGCACATAAGCTCTCAGGCTTTGATAGCCTGTGAGCTAAAAAGAAAACTGCCCAGTTAAACTGAGGGCATTGAGCTCACAGGCTATTCACACTCATTGTATATTGTACTCTTATTTCAAAGAATTTGAAATATGCCCCTCGAAAAATAAAGAAATCAACAATATATTAAGGGGGGTCATCCCCCCGTTACCCCCCTCATAGTTAACTAATGAACCCCTTAAACTAATCAGGGAAGTCTCTAATTACAATGAATATACATACAAAATTTGAAAATCGGATAATTCTGCATGAAAAACTCATTTATCCAAATTAAGGGGGGATTATCCCCCCTTTCTCCCTTTATACTTAACCAATGAACCCCCAAAACTATTGACAGAAGCACATTATCAAAATGAACCTATATACAAAGTTTGAAGAAAATGGGATAATTCTGCATGAAAAACCCATTTATCTAAATTAAGGGAGGATTAGCCCCCCTTTCCTCCTTTATACTCAACCAATGAACCCCCAAAACTATTGACAGAAGCACAGTATAAAAATGAACCTATATACAAAATTTGAAGAAAATCAGATAATTCTGCATGAAAAACTCATTTATCTAAATTAGGGGGGTTACCCCCCTCTTTCCCCCTTTATACTTAACCAATGAACCCCCAAAACTATTGACAGAAGCGCACTATTACAATGAACCTATGTACAAAATTTGAAGAAAATCGGATAATTCTGCATGAAAAACTCATTTATCTAAATTAGGGGGCGTATCCCCCCCTTTCCTCCTTTATACTCAACCAATGAACCCCCAAAACTATTGACAGAAGCACAGTATAAAAATGAACCTATATACAAAATTTGAAGAAAATCGAATATTTCTGCATGAAAAACCCATTTATCTAAATTATGGGGGGTTAGCCCCCCGTTTCCCCCTTTATGCTTAACCAATGAACCTTCGAAACTAATCAGGGAAGCGCCTTATCACAAGGAACCTATAAACAAAATTTAAAGAAAATGGGATAATTCTGCATGAAAAACCCATTTATCTAAATTAAGGGGGGATTAGCCCCCCCCTATCCCCCTTTATACTAAACCAATGAACCCCCAAAACTATTGACAGAAGCACATTATCAAAATGAACCTATATACAAAATTTGAAGAAAATGGGATAATTCTGCATGAAAAACCCATTTATCTAAATTATGGGGGGTTAGCCCCCCGTTTCCCCCCTTTATGCTTAACCAATGAACCTCCAAAACTAATCAGGGAAGCGCCTTATCACAAGGAACCTATAAACAAAATATAAAGTAAAACGGTTAGTTCTATCAAGAGTTATCGCGTTACGTACATACATACATACATACGTACGTACATACAGAACCGGCGGGCACATAAGCTCTCAGGCTTTTATAGCCTGTGAGCTAAAAAATATCATCTACATATCGAAGCCATATTAAAGGTAGTAATTCAAATGTGCTAAAAATCTTAGATTCAAGGGGGCTTAATTTGAACTCGGCAAGAAGGCCCGACACTGCGGATCCCATTGGCGCACCACATGACTGTTCATAAATAATATTGTCAAAAATAAAAAAGTTACTGTTAATCATTAAGTTCATACCACTCTTCAAAGTGTTCTTCATGAGTACATCAAACTGTTCTACATTGTCAATAAAATCCTCGATGCTCTTAGTCACTTCATTGATGTACCCATGAAGAACACTTTGAAGAGTAGTATGAACTTAATGATTAACAGTAACTTTTTTAATTTTGACAATATTACTTATGAACAGTCATGTGGTGCGCCAATGGGGAACCGTATATTGATATGTCCCCAGTGTCGGGCCTTCTTGCCGAGTTCAATTTACGCCCCCTTGAATCTAAGAATTTTAGCACATTTGAATTACTACCTTTAATATGGCTTCGATATGTAGATGATATTTTTATTGTTTGGAGGGGGGATGTGTTAGTTTATTGGTATTCGTTCAGAAGTTAAATGCTCTTGATGATAATATTAAATTTACGTTTGAACTTGAGAGGGATGGGAGATTGCCTTTTTTAGATGTAGAGTTAAAGAGAGAGGGACATGTGTTGGTTCGTTCTGTTTACAGGAAACCAATAGCTAATTTAAATATCATACCTTTTGATTCGTGCACTCCATATTCTTATAAGTTATCTACCTTCAGGTTCCTAATTCACAGAGCATTCAGGGTTTCTTCTGCAGAAAATTTGGGGGGTGAATTAGATAAAATTAGACTTATCGCTATTGACAACGGATATCGCGTGAATTTGGTTAATAAATTAATTCAGAACTTTATCTCTAAAAGGAACAAAGGTATTGGGGAAAATAAACGGGATAGTGATGTTAAGTTGAAGAGAGTGGTCATGAGTTATTATCCGGGTTTCTTTGAGCTTATAAAATTTCCTTTAAAAGTGTTTGTTTTGAGTTTAGTCGCGAGGGCTCCCCCGAAGTTAAAGACGGTTTTGAGCACGAGAATTGATCCTGTCAATGAGGTTGACCTTTCGGGTGTTTATGTTATTCCATTTATTAGGGAGGGGTGTGTTAGGAATTATTATGTTGGTATGACACAGAGAAAATTCAATGTTAGATGTAAGGAGCATATTGCAGATAATAAGTATAGGAGAGGGAATACTGTCTTATCAAGATTAAATAATAGAGTGGGCATCAACATCCTATTTAATGAAGCTAGATTGATTTATAGTTACAGTTTTTATTTACAACTTTTTGTGAGGGAATCTATTGAAATTTATTTAAGAAGTTCGAAAGCATGTAATGATGCGTTGTCATTTAACATTCCGAAGATTTGGGTTGAGTGGGTGAATAATAGTGGGAAGCGGTCTATAGATGGAGCTAAGAGCGGTGTTAAAATTAAATGTATAGAGGGCGTTGTAACTTCTTTCACATAGTGACTGTTCAGACTCTCTGGTTTTTATGTACATTGTGTTTGTGGTTTGTGTATATTCTGATGACGAATTGATGAACAAATCGAAACATGTAAATTTTAAATTTTAACATCTTTAATGTTTATATTGATATGTCGGCGTCTTTTAAGCAAAATAAAAAGTGTTTTAGTGTATATTTTAAAAGTTAAAACAAAACTATAACTAATTTTATGTTAAGAAATATTCTTTAAAAATAAATGACAATACTGAATGTTCAGAAATATTACCTTTTTTTATTTACATTTAATTTATTTAAGTGCAGGACCCATTTAAACAGCCTTGCTTTTATTGTAACAGCAGATCTAGTATTTTATTTATCTTGAAAGTGAAAAATTTATCACAACGCCTAATGATTTAACATTTCTGCCCATTTTGTAAAAAAGAAATTAAACACGGTTGCTTAAATTATTATTTTTCTCATATGTTTAATGTGCATAAAATATTTAAACTTCTACAATCTTATTGTGCGCTACGTTCTATATAATAGAGGACAAATTTATACTGTTATTGTAAATCTGCAGTAATATTACTAAAGAATGATTTCATATTTTTTTTTTCAAATAAGAGAGGAATGGAAAAAAACAATTTTCAAAATTTAATATTAAATATTTCATTTGATTTTCCATGACTTTATTAAGTTAATATCCCCTATAACTATCCAAAACTTAAAATAATTCTTGAAAGTTATTGGAAATATGTATTTTAACGTAAAACATTATTTACGAAGTTACTCTCTTATAACCTGTGAGCAATATCAAGTTCTTAACTTTTCTAATTATTTTGAAAGTAACTGTACATACTTTCAAGATATCAACAGTTAAAAAACTAATTTATTTTAATTTACAAAAGGAAATCATATAATTACTTTTTCTTTTACTATCGTGGAAATACTATGTCTAATTCTAAATATAATACATCATGCACAGTTTTAAGAAAATGGCAGAAAGATACATTATAACTCAAATTGTGCGTGATTGGAAACAGCTTTTATACATGCATAAAATAGACTTAAATAAACTGTTCAATGACTCTTCTTCGCTTCTACATGTTATAAATTAGTAATAAATTGTAATATGTAGAAGCTAAAGTTTACATTAACTGCAAATCTCCTGTGGGTCTTATCTGAATTTCTAGTGAAGAGTTTTATAGTCAAATGCTTTATCAAAATTTAATGTACTGCACAATACTTTCTGGGTTTATCGAAGCGCAGTTTATCATTTAGTCTGATAAACTCGAAATTCATCATTATGTTATCTTAACATTATTGTTAAAAAGGGAAACCTTTCTTTTAATTTTATGTCTTCTTTAATCATCATACTTCACAAAGCTTCTAATTAATCAGATTTATTTATAAGCATTAGTATATATAGTTCCTATCAATGTGTAAACAGTTTTTAGTAATAATTAGTAATAAATTATGATATGTGGGAGCGAAAGTTTACGTTAACTGCAAATTTCATGTTAGCCTTATCTGAATTGCTAGTGATAAGTTTTATAGTGAAATGCTTTATCAACATTTCATATGCACAATACTTACTGTGTTAATGAAGCGAAATCATCATTTATCCTGATAAACTTGGAATTAAACATTATGTTATCTTAACGTTCTTGTTAAAAACGGAAAACTTTCTGTTAATTTTATATCTTCTTTAATCACCATACTTCACGAAACTTCTAATCATCCAGTTTCACTTCTAAGCATTTGTGTAAGTTCCTATTAGTAACACATATTAAAACTTAGACGGATTGATTCGTTATAAGTAAATAACTGCAATTTTCAGCTAATTTGAACAACGGCCCAAACGTTAAATTATTCAGGAAAACTGGACAATATAGATTATTTAAAAATATATATTTCTTAATTATTTTAAGATTGAAATTCGTATTAAATTTGAAAATTAAACATCGTTTCAATATAAAATGAAATATGCGATAATCATCAATTTATTCTAATAAAAAAGTTCGTGTACTTTACTTATTATTATTAGAAAAGGATAGATAATTTTTTATTAATTGAAAATAAAGATGAATAGTTTCATCTGATGTTGATCTTGGGTTTGTATTCAAATAATTGCAAAATTATTTTCAACATGTTTAAAATATTTATAAGCTTTGACGATGAAGAATTTTTCTGATTTATTATACAACTAGACTCTATAAAATACATTCATTTGTATGAAAAACAGTAATTCGCTTTTTATTTCAAAGGTCTGTCCTGACTTTTCTCTCAGGTTCCCGTTTTTTTCTTTAATTGTGAACAGTTTTTATATTTGTAAAAAACCTAGTCTTAATTTTGTGAATTTGAAATTATCGTTCTATTCAGGTTCATGTTTATACATTTTAAACAAAGTCCTTTATATATCTGAAAGATAGATAATAATAGGTTGTTTGGTGACGTCAGATTTTATTTTAAAATGATTAAATTTGCGAAAGGATCAGTTTTGAGAAGGAAATGCTTTGTGAAAATTTATCTTTAAGACAAAGAATTTCGTGAAAGGTCCTGTTTTAAGAAAAACATTTTTGTGAATGGTCCTGTTTTAAGATGAAATATTTTGTGCATTTTCTTCAAAGGATCAAGTTTTTTTCCCCAAACAGATTACCCCTTTTGGTGATTTTTTTTATTGGGGGGATGATTTCTAAGTGATATATTTAACATGATAATGCGCGATGTCAGTGTAATATATCACATGTTACAAAAAGGCATAGCATAGTATTTCTAAGTATTCGAATATTGGGTATATTTCGAAATTGCTTTTTTACTCAGCTAACAGGAGATTGACTGAGATATTTGAATATCATGTGATAAAGGTAGGCTGAATTTCGACAATTACCAAGAAAAAGCCTACTTGGATCACGAGACAGCCGAGATGGGTGGAAGAACCGCGACATGCCTCTTTCGTTTGCTATGTCTTTTTGTAACATGTCATATCTCATCAAAAACGTCACCTGTAAAAAATCGAGGCTAACGAAAAAGAAAGGTTACCGCGGTGCTTTACGCGTATCTTTTTTTACAGACTGCGGGAGTCACGTGATGCTCGAATGCACCAATGCAGGTGTACGAAAAGAGCATCACGTCACTCTAGCGGTCTGTAAAAAAAGTTAAGTGGAATGCACCGCGGTAGCCTGTCTTTTTCGTTAGCCTCGTAAAAAATGCAGCCAAGTCTCGTGACTCATTTACCGTAAAAAGTACTGAAATCGTATAAAGCCAAGTTTAGCTATCTTATTAACTCTGAAATTTTCATTCACAAATCAGTGAGTGACAAAAAATCGAAACTTTGAGTTCATATATCGTCTGCACTAGAAAAGACAGAATCGAAAAATTTTAAATTTTGGTCCTATTTGCCACATACTCTATATAAACGAAGTTTCAAATTTTTGGTATACTCCTGCGCTGCGATATGGGGGGGGGGGGATCAAAAATGCCCTGGGTTGCTTCCAGAAAAGGATGCTTACGGCTGTGCTTTCTCGACTTGTCCAGATATTGCATTGACATTGCGCATTATCATGTTAAATTTGTATTCTCTGTCAGCAATGCTTACTATATTGGAGGCACTGCCGTGCCTCCAGATGACGTGACTTACGTGACTGTAAGTCACGTCACAACGAAGTTATTTTGACCATGCTACGTTTTCCCTTGTGGCACGCGTTTTTAAATTTAACTTTTTTTTTTTTTTTTTGCATATTGCTTTGTGTGTATAAATTCTATAGATCATATACAGGGCTGCACAAAATATGTCGAGTGCATTATCGTTCATTGCAGAATGGAAATTTTCAATTGTGCTGTGCGTTTTCTAACTGAACTATATTTTAGATTACAATGTACTATATATACAAATCTATTGATCATATACAGGGCTGCCACAAAAAATTCAAAAATTTTTCAGATTATTAATGATAATTACTGAAACTGGGTTTTCAAATATCGTATGTATTTTTCAAATTGTTTACATAGTTATCATCTCCCACCTTATTAATCTAAGAACTTTTGTTACAGTAATCTGAATGTGCTGGAAAGTGTTTCATAATCTGTGCTTAACGCATGATTTATCGTTCTTGTTTTTGTTTCTTTTTAAGTTTGTTAGATGGAACAATACACAAAATTTAAAATCTGCAAAACTAATTTTTTAACTGTCCGCATTATTTTTAGGTGCGTTCGTAAGTATATAAATACGTAACACCTAGAGTCGTCGTCTGGTCCGTCCGTTTGTCTGTCTGTCTGTCCGTCCGCATACAGCCATTAGGATTCAATGGACTGATCGCAATAAGCGTATTTACGAAGGAAAAAAAATTTAAATTAAAACCCCCAATGCTTGGGTGAGATAAAGTGACAAAGACAACAAAAATGAGTGTGCAACATCCAGAAATGTGACAACCACCAGTAACAAAAGTTACAATGTGACAACCACCAGTAACAAAAGTTACAACGTGACAAAACCCCCGATAGTGACATAATAACCAGTTAAACTCTCGAAAGAAGACCAAGATTCAAAATATGACAACAAGTTCTAGCACAAGCTAGAGGTAACAATATATCAAGAAAGAGACAAAAACCCAATGAATGATAAACAAAAACAACCCACAACAGGGGTGAGCCTATAAAAACGCCAAAAAACCTTGACAGAGACAAATACAACAAGAAGTAAAATCAGCCCGTAAAAGAGGCGATAAACACTACAGCGACAACCCACCATGAACGTGACACACCAACAGACATGGTAAATAAGTAAATCTATGTACGCTAATGGCACCTGGTGCATGTAAAATCCGTCGTGGGTGCAAAGCCCTCCAAGTTACCTGTGAATTATACCTCTGGGGGTGACTAGTCAGGCGAGGGTCTCATCACCTGATCAAGGTTCTAAATTACGAGACCTATTAAATCTGTCAATTCAACAAAGTTAAACAGAAACTTTGAACCGGCAAACAAAGATAACTGTAGCAATCCACAAGAGAGCGAGCACAGCAGCGATGTGAACAAATCTATATTCAGGTGGATCACAGCCATGCTGTGATCAGGCGATTTCTGCCCCGCACCCAGGTACTAACCCGTCAAGCTAGGCATTCATGCCGGGCAGGTAGGGGCCTGGTTTGCGGTATTTAAAAAAAAAGCGCAAAAACGACCCAACCGAATGGTTTGAAATTTAAAAAACAGAATCGTTTCAGAATTCTGTGGAGTCATTTCAAATTTTATGAAAATCGAATCAAAACTTAAAAAGATATTAATGAAAGTTTCCTTTATTCTATTAAATCTTATCATACGTAAATCTATAGGATAAAAGCGCAAGTCATGCGACTGAGGAAAATAAATACGAGCTATCCACAGCCGCATTAGCAGATTTTGGATTTTTAACTGAAGCAGAGAAACCTATTTGCAAATATGGAGCTCCAATTATATATCGTAGCCCTGAAGGTCGCCTGACTGAAGCCGGATTGACATCATTTGATGGGCAGAAGTTGGATATTTGGACTCTGGGTGCTTGCATTCGAAATGTTCACAAAGATGTTCCTTCTGACAGAACTATCGAAGTATATAAGTGTATTGAGTGTATAAGTTATATAGAATTTATACACACCAAGTAATATTTAAAAAAAATAGTTAAATTTAAAGACATGTGTCACCACTAAAAACGTACTTCCAGTAATTATCGTTCATAGACAGTACTGTAACCGAATTTTTTGGTGTTTCCCTGTAAATGAACGATAAATGCTAGGCACACCCTATTCTATAGTAAGTATCTTGTACTGCTTCTCAGTGAAATATATCAATTTCAATATATTTGAAATAGTGTAATATCATTAAAATACACCACATACAAATTTTTGTATAGACCGTAATGTAACAGAATTCTTTTAAGTATTCCCTGTATATTAAGAATCCTGTATAGGAACTATAAATGCTACACATTTCACTTTCAATACCAAACATGCCATACACCCAGAAAAAAGTTTTGTTGAATCAACAAAAATTTGGCTGACCCAACAAAACTTTTTGTTTAAATATAGATCAATAGAAATTTTGTTTCAATCAACAAAAAAAATTTTTTTTTTTGCAATTCCAAAAAAAAAATTTGTATCGTCAGCAAAAAATGTTTTGTTAATTCAAGTGAAATGGTTCAATTTTACTTGAATTTTGCTAAAACAACCAAAATGCACTCAACAAAACATGTTTTGTAGTTTTAATCAATTCCTTTTTCTGGGTGTAGTAAACCTCAAGAACATATATCAATTGTATGGCTGTACGAAAATATTTATGCGAGTTAGAACATGGACAGACAGCAGACAGACAAACCGAATTCATAAATATTTTTCAGCTTTGTTGGAAATCCCCCTTCGAAATATTCATAACTTCTTGATTGACCAATAGGTCAAGCCCGCACACAAAGTTAAAAAATAATAATAATAAATATGCGATTAAAACACCCAGTGTATTTAGTAGTTATTTTATTAAAACTTAATAAAACTAGTTTCATTACGAGAAATTTCAGATTATTTTTTCTAAGTGGAAAAAGTTGGACTGAGATTACCGACGAATTCGAACAAAAACATCAATCGAAGAAAGTACATAGATGCTGATTACAACAATTCGCAACAATTTCCAATTATTGTCCAAATAATCTGCATTCAGCAAGTGATGGCTATTGTTGAAAAAGTACAAATTTTCATACTAACAATGATTACTCAAGTCTACAATGCAATAAACAGAAGCATTACGTGAATTAAAATACAACAATTAAATCTTTGTAATCAAAAAACGGGTTGCAATTAAGTTGTAATTTGTGATTACTGCGATATAAAAGTGATATTTTACTAATATATTCGCCTTCGAACCATTTAATTATGGAATATTATAAAGAAAAATACCGCGTAGGTGTAAAAACTTACGAGAAAATGACGGAAGATGTAGCTCACCTTGAGCAGAATGAATATAGATTCGTTGAAAGTATTGGTGACGGTGCGTACGGATCAGTTATAAAAATCAAGCATTTAAAAACAAATGAAGCGTTGGCAGCTAAAATTGTTGAAAAGAAGATTCAGATTCAGATTCAACCAAGCAGGAAGGCCTACCATATGGCTTTAGCCCCTGCAAGCCTTGCTTGGCAAGTTTATTAAAAAAAAAAATTACATATTTGACAAAACAGCCCAGCTTAATTTACAGAAAAGTCATACTCAAAAAGTCATACTCAAAAGTCATACTCAGCAGAAAAGTCACAATTAATAAGAGTTTAAAAATTGTTTGAAATTGTCAGATTTTTAGCGTAAAATATTTTTAAAGTAGAGACAGTGGATTTTTTTCCAATAAACTTCGTCATCATCAGGAAAAGCATCATCATCATCATCACCACCAATGATGTGTACTGGTGGCATTTGGAATAACAGTTGATTTTTTTCTATTAAGGACATGCAGCTAATTATCTTTTGAAGCAATGAGGAATTCGTCGAGATTGATTTGAACCAATTCGACAGAGAGATGGTGTGTGTTTTCCTCAAATATAGAGTAGCTGTCAATGGGCATGTGAGAACGTAATGCAGCGAATCCCCTTTTGCGCCACAAGTGCATCTTGAAGACAAAACTTTATTAAATTTAATTAAATAAGCCGGGAAAGGGCCATGATTGATAGCGAATATATATAGGTATCGATGACTTAGAAGATAGTCTTCTGAAACTTTTGGCTTCAATGCATAGGTATATCGTCCTATGCATCTGAAGAAATAGTCTTATGGAAAACCCTGGATCACAAAAATATCTTACGTCTGAAGGACATCCAGTTTGCTTATTACGCCGACTCATATATATTTCTTACTCCAGTCTATCCCAGTACATTAGATCAAAAAGTTTTGGATCCTTCCTTCTTGTGCAAAAAGAACGCTTTAACACAAGTTATAACTTGGCTCAAAGAAACTTGGGAGGCAGTCAGCTACCTCCATGATAAAAGTTATTCGCACAACGATATTAAGTGTAACAATGTTTTCATATCGAATACTGGAACAGCCGCATTAGCAGATTTTGGATTTTTAACTGAAGCAGAGAAACCTATTTGCAAATATGGAGCTCCAATTATATATCGTAGCCCTGAAGGTCGCCTGACTGAAGCCGGATTGACACCATTTGATGGGCAGAAGTTGGATATTTGGACTCTGGGTGCTTGCATTCGAAATGTTCACAAAGATGTTCCTTCTGACAGAACTATCGAAAAGCAGCAATAGTTTGTCTTACTGGTTCACAGATATCTATCCTGTATTGCAAAATGGTTTGAGAAAGAAAATTTTATCAAGTTGATGCAGAAAGCTTTCCCTAATTCCGAAAATGTTTATAAAAAAGCAGATGATATCATCAGTTTCATAACTTCGTGTTTGAATGTAGTTCCTGAGTAACGGCCTAATGTTCGTCAGTTGCAAGAACACACAGTTTTTGGTGGTGCTTGGAAAAATGTTGAGTTTGCAAATCAAGACAACATATGGGAAAATAGAGTTAATATAAAGAAATTCAATGCTATTCTTCAGCAAAATAAACTAGAAACTGTTCCAGAGTATTTACTAGAGGAATCTTACAATAGTCAGTACAATGAAAGTTGTAAGCTTTATACCAGTGAAAAGCCATATGAAAATGGTAATAATCCCATAATTTCTCAAGAATATGTAATTGAGGGAAAAGTTTCAGATTGCCAAGCTGAATTTTCCATAAATGATACTGATGAAAACCATTTACGTGACGATTTCGTATTTACTAAAAATAGACAGTGTTCCTTATTGACAGATAAAAAGTCTGATCGTGATATTATGCCAGATTCAGTTCAAGTAAGCCGATTATCATCTACCGTATCTACTAAACATAGTTCCTTAAACATTCCAGATCCAGAGAAAACTGAAAATTTAGAATATGACTTTGGATTTGATTTATCTGAAATCAGTCAAGTGGTGGCTTCGGCGTCTCCATCGTTTGATACATCACATTCCTCAAAACTTAAAAGTTCAAATGAAAGTGGTAAATGCAAAAGATTTAGAAAATGGTGGAAAAATAAAAAATCTACCATCTGCAGAAAATTTACAACTTGTTTTTGTTGTGTGAAAAAGAACTCCTACGTGGAAGAATAACCTATTAACACGACTAATACTACCGATTTTGACCTCTCAAATATGACTCATGAATGTCACTAACGGAGTTTACGTCTCTAACATGATTCTTGAACCCGTCATCAAAATAAGATTCTAACGACTTCTAGTTTATTCACATCTTGTCTAAATTGATAATACATATATCATCATACGATCATCTCTTCTAGTGTCTCTTCTTCAGCATTCTTCTAACATCTTCTAGCAACATTCCTATTTTCATCTTGTCGTATAACATTTTGTAGCAGCTTCCTTACCATTGTGTTTTCTTGAAGTAGTTTTCCTGTTACCATCTAGTCTTCTAAATTTTTTCAGACATATGTAATAGTATTTTTACTTTAATAATACATTGCAAAAATAAAAGCATTAGATCAGGAAAGGATTATAATTGTTTGTTTTTATTCATCTAGTGTGCAATTTATAAATTTATACTTCCTACTCATTAAACAGTTCATTTTACAAAAAAGTATATAAGTACGATTTATGCTAACAACAGCAAAAAAAACTGCATGCAAAATCATCGTGACTAAATGTGCATTTGCCGACTCTCTTTAACTGAATTTTTTGTATGCATATCTTTTATAATCAAAAACAAAAAATTCGAGCACGATGAAACTAATAGATGGCTAATGTTTCGAGTGTATTGGGAATTTTGTAATGTCATTGACACTGAATTAAGACAATTCTACATTAGCGGGAAATATGCGTATGACTTATCCAATGTGAGGGCTTAAATCCAGTACCCTAGTACAGTAGGAATTGCAGATTATTACTACATTAAATTCAGAAACTAATCGGATGTGCCAATTCCAAAACTTTCTTCTATCTCATACATGTTAATACTTTAAAATTCGCAGCTCTAATAAAATCAATATTTTTCGCCATTCTGTTATACGCCAGCTGCTTGTGAATCGCCGTGTTACTTGATTGCGAATCACCCTTCGCTCAAGAAAAACGCACAAAAATCACTATCACAAAATATTAATAAAATGAAAGATGATGGCTTAGTAAAGAAAGTCAAAGTCAAACCAGGCGGGAAGGCCTACTTTTCAGCTTAAGCTCAACTACCCCCGCCCAACAGATTTGTTTACTGTGCGGCAAAGCCTTACAAGATAATTATTAAAGTTGAGAGAAAATAATAAATGCAAAACAATACTAATAGCTCACTTGTTGAACGATAAACAATTAATAAATGCGATAATGTCAAAGAAAAATGGGAAAATGCATAACACATTTGAAAACAAAATTTCAACAATTACCATCTATAGTTGAAAAAATATCCGAATTCTTTTGTGGAGCCCTGTGTATGATCTAGATTTGTATATACACTGTAAAAAATTTCCAACCCTTTTCCGTTTCGTAAAAGATAAATTTCCTTTACGATACGGAAAACAACCGATAAAATAATTATTCCGAATCACAACAGAAAGGTTTTCTACAGTCATAAAAATAATCTATTTATATCGGATTAGTTTCCGAACGGATGGAAAACAGCTTTCTCCGGACTTACTGCGCAGTCTCGTTCTCTGCTGACGTATGAAAGGCGTTGCGTCACGTGATTGATAACAGAACAGAATCGAGTTTTTGGATGAAGATGGGCGCCATGTTTTTAAATATTGGACAACTGCTCTACGTACTTCTAACTTCGCAATAGTTTTACCTCTGGTAGGAGTCTGGTTTTTGCGGAGTAAGACAGCTGTATAGGAATAAAAAGCTGCTCACCGGGCCCATGGGCCAAACCAACAACAACAACAACAACTTCGCAATGGTAAGTACTAAAATTTATGTGATTTTTAATATTTTGGATTTGATATGTACATATATTTATAGTGCATGATTATCAAATCGAATAACATGTTTAAGGAGCTGCGTAGCCTGAAATAAAATGCATGTTATCTTATTTCTCGCTCAGTTTATTTTTTATGAGAAAAATATCCCCGAAGTAAAAAATTTTTGATGTGCCAGAAATTTCTAACTTAGATATTATCTTAATGAAACTTAGTTTTTGTAGGCTGTTTTTTTAAATAGTTTTTAACTTATTCTAAATTAAATTCCTTGTTTATTTCTTTAATTCTGTAAGACATCCAGTGTTGAATTCAGGGGGTGGGGGGACAGTCCCCCCCCCCTGAGCATTGAAATGTCCCACCGGAAGATTTCACATTTTATGCTTTTAATAATCAAAAAGTGCAATCCCCCCCGGAACTCTATAATATATCCCCCCCGGAACCACAGAAATCCCTCTCGGAGAAAAATGTCTGAATTCAACACTGAAGACATCAATAACATACCTATGATCTTAAAATAAATTGATGATATTTTTCTATGTTCGATGCTATATCAGAATCATATCGTCTTTTTTCAGGTACTGCATTATTATAGAATCAATTTTACATTTTATTATTTGTAGGGATGTAACGAATAGTGATTTGGCCGAATAGCCGAATACCGAATATTCGGCCAAGTTTTAGCCGAATACCGAATGTTCAGCGGCCGAATACTGACTTTAAAAAAAATTATTTTATTTGTTTATTTATTTTTTTTTTCCAATTTTAAAATCAAAAATTAAATTAAGGACTAATTGAAATTAATTTTTTGTTTGAGTGTTCAAAAATCATGACAGCTGAATGTATGTAAGCACGGTATATAGTGAACGTTTGTTTTCTGAAGCTGGTAATATATATGAAACCAAACGAAACAGACTTCTTCCTGAAAATGCTGAAAAGTTATTTTTGCATCACAATTTCAGGCTTTACAGTGATAAATAATTTTGTTACCCCTGTATGTTATTTTGAAGTAACTCATTAAATGTTTTTTCAGTATAGGTAATAGTTTTTTCTTTTCAATGTATCAAACTCATTAGTTCGTTTAATCAACATCTAAGGTTTAATTTTTAATTTGTAAAGTAATTATATAGTCATATATTTATTATTTAAAAGTAAAACTAAAAGCTAGAAAAATGATTTAATTTGTGAAAGATTAAGCATTTTTAGAAGACAGTAAAATATTTGTTTTTAATATTTATGAATTTTATTGTTTAAGAAACTTATCATCATTATAAATCAGATTAAAAAAATAGATATAAAGTGAATTTTTTTTAATTCACTGATGAGAGAGAGAGAGAGAGAGAGAGATTTAAACTTTAAATGCAGTATATATTTTGCAGTTTAATGTAAAATAAATTAATGTTGCAATACTTACTTAAATTCATATGATGCCTAAATATGCAGCAAGAAAAATATTTTTTAATTTCATTATATACAGTTATTTATAAGTTGTCATGAAGCTTTAAAATTGAGTAAGTATTAGGATTTATTTTTCTTATAATAATTAATGTATTTAGATATCATTCTTTAATATTGTTTGTTAAAAATATTTAAAATCACATTTTTTTTCTGGAACTTATTTAACCAAATATCTTAGAATATTCGGCCAAATAAGCAAGTATTCGACAATATATCTAAATATATTCGGCTACAGGTATTCAGCAGAATATCTGTTCAATATTCGGCAAAAGGGCCCATTAAGCCGAATACCGAATAGTGGTCGAATATTCTTTACATTCCTAATTATTTGTAGTGTATTAAAATTCAATTGAAAAGGGGAATCCTTTAAATTCTATAATGTTAATTAATAAATTGAGAACTTTATGTTAGGACGATATAATGAAATTTGTATTGGTATATGGTAAAATAAATTTCAGTATTCTTTGCATATCAGACAAAATTTTAGTTGTAACAAACGTAAAGTTGAATATGCTGAATATCTTGAGGTTGATATTATCTATATTCATGCTGTAAAAGCTTGCATGCAGAAGCTTACATCTTGGGCAGCAGAGATCAACTGCCTGGCCCTGGATATTCAAGTTTAATTGGCTAAATTTTATTTTCCTTACATTATTTTGAAAATAAAAAATGACATTTAATCTTTTCTAATAATTTAAAATAAACAGAAAAAGAAAAAAAGCAAACAGGGAATTTTTGTCAGTAGAGATGGATGGGGGAGATCTCCACTGCTGAACATCATGTCACATGTGGAAAGGAAGTCAATTTTTTGTTCTGATTTTTATTTCGTGCTCATGTCTTGAAAAATTATATTGAATGGGCTTCAGGAAGAATAAACCCTCAAAAGGCTTGAATTTTTTTTACTTCAAAAATATAAAGCTTCAATTCTTCATTCATTCAAAAAAAAAAAAAAAAAAAAAATGTGGTGTTTTAGCAAAAAAAAATTCTTACTTGATTTTATTTCATATTTCTGCTTTCATTTAACTAAATCTTGTCATGTATTTAAATGCACGTGTTAATACTGTTCAAATTTTAAGAAAAAAAAAATGTTCAAAAGAGTCATGATGTCAACATATAAATCATAAATGTCACTAGAACCCAACTTTAAACTTCAGAGTCCTAGGCACAGCATTTTTGCGTGCCCTTCGAAGCACTACACTTAAGTAATCTCAAAGCTTAGAATTTTTGTGATACGTCCTCATCCAATCATTTCTTCCAGGGCTGTGGAGTCTGAGTATAAGTCAGGCACGTTTTTTTTTTTTTATTATTGGGGGGGGGGGGGAGATTCGGTGTCGCTAAAAAACTGGCCGACTTGACTCAGTCTCTATCTTGTTTTTTGGACAATTCAAAGTGAAATTAAATTAATTATATGTGATTTTAAATTTATAAACTGAATTATTATTTTTATTTTGGGACTATATACCGCATAGATGAAAACTGTTTTTAAATTAAAAACTCTCGTTGATATTTTCCATTTAGTATACAGTCTTTTCACTCAGCTTTTTGGGGTTTGCAGAACCCCAGGTAAGGCAAAAATTGAAAATTCTGCTACTTTTGGAGTCTACAGAACCCGAAATATCATTGTAATAGAAACCTTTTTTAGCTCCCAGTCTGTCAAAGCCAGAAAGGGGGGCTAATTCGCCACCCCCTTAATTTAGATAAATAGGTTTTTCATACAGAGTTATCCGATTTCAATTTTTGAAATTTTGTATATAGGTTGATTCTGATAAGGCGGTTCCTTGATTAGTTATGGAGGTTCATTGGTTAAATATAAAGGAGGAGGGAACGGGGGCTGATAGCCCCCTTAATTTAGATAAACGGTTTTTTTATGCAGAATTATCCGATTTGTTTGAAATTTTGTATATAGGTTCATTCTGATAAGGCGCTTCCCTGATCAGTTTTGAGGGTTTATTGGTTAAGTATAAAGGGGAACGGGGGGCTAATTCCCCCTAATTTAGATAAAGGGGTTTTTCATGCAAAATTACCCAATTTGCTTCAAATTTTGCATAAAGCTTCATTGTGAAAAGGCGCTTCCCTCATTAGTTTTGGAGGTTCATTAGTTAAGTTTAAAGAGGGAAACGGTGGTTAATACCCTCCTCCTTAATTTAAATAATTGGGTTTTTTATGCAGAATTATCCGATTTGCTTCAAATTTTGTATATTGGTTAATTGTGATAAGGCGCTTCCCCTTATCAATTTTGGTTGTTCATTGATTAAGTATAAAGGGGGGAACGGTGTCCAATCCTCCCTTAATTTAGATAAATAGGTTTTTAATGCAGAATTATCCAATTTGCTTCAAATTTTGTATATAGGTTCATTGTTAAAAGCCGCTTCCCTGATTAGTTTTGGGGGTTCATTGGTAAGTACAAAGGGGGGAACGGGGAGCTGATATCCCCTTAATTTAGATAAATGGGTTTTCCATGCGGAAATATCTGATTTGTTTCAAATTTTGCATATAGGTTCATTCTGATAAGGCGGTACCCTGCTCAGTTTTAGGGGTTCATTGGTTAAGCATAAAGGAGGGAACAGGGACTAATCCCCTCTAATTTAGGTAAATGGGTTTTTCATGCAGAATTACACAATTTTCTTCAAATTTTGTATATAGCTTCATTGTGATAAGGTGCGTCCCTCATTAATTTTGGGAGTTATTTCGTTCAGCATAAAGAGGGGAACAGGGGCTAATCCCCCCCCCATAATTTAGATAAATGGGGTTTTTATGCAGAATTATTGTATTTGCTAAAAATTTTGTATATAGGTTCCTTCTAATAAGTCGCTTCCCTGATTAGTTTTGGGGGTTCTTTGGTTAAAGATACAGGGGGAACTGGGGGCTAATGGGTTTTTCATGCAGAATTATCCGATTTGTTTCAAATTTTGTATATATATTCATTCTGATAAGGCGCTTCCCTGATCAGTTTTGGGGTTCATTAGTTAAGTATAAACAGGAGAACGGTGGCTAATCCCCCCCCCTTAATTTAGATAAATGTGTTTTTATGCACAATTATCTGATTTGTTTCAAATTTTGTATATAGGTTAATTGTGATAAGACGTTTCCGCATATCAATTTCGGAGGTTGATTGATTAAGTATAAAGGAGGAAACGGTGTCCAATCACCCCTTTAATTTAGATAAATGGGTTTTTTTATGCAGAATTATCCGATTTGTTTCAAATTTTGTATATAGGTTCATTCTGATAAGGCGCTTCCCTGATCAGTTTTGGGGGTTCATTGGTTAAGTATAAAGGGGGAACAGGGGCTAATCACCCCTAATTTAGATAAATGGGTTTTTAATGCAAAATTACCCAATTTGCTTTAAGTTTTGTATAAAGCTTCATTTTGATAAGGCGCTTTCCTCATTAGTTTTGGGGGTTCATTTGCTAAGTGTAAAGAGGGGAACGGTGGCTAATTCCCCCCCCCCCTTAATTTAGATAAATGGGTTTTTATGCAGAATTATCCCATTTGCTTCAAATTTTGTATATAGGTTAATTGTGATAAGACGCTTCCTTATATCAGTTTTGGGGGTCCTTGATTAAGTATAAATAACAGAACGGTGTCCAATCGCCCCCTTAATTTAGATAAATGGGTTTTTAATGCAGAATTATCCAATTTGCTTCATATTTTGTACATAGGCTCATTGTGATAAGTCGCTTCCCTGATTAGTTTTGGGGTTCATTGGTTAAGTATAAAGGGGAAACCAGGGGGCCAATCCCCCCCTCTTAATTTAAATAAATGGTTTTTTTTATTCAGAATTATCCGATTTTCTTCAATTTTTTTATATTGGTTAATTGTGATACGACGCTTCTCCTTATCAGTTTTGGGGGTTCATTGATTAAGCATAAAGGGGGAACTGTGTCCAATCCCCCCTTAATTTAGATAAGTGGGTTTTTAATGCAGAATTATCCGATTTGTGTCAAATTTTGTATATAGGTTCATTCTGATAAGGCGCTTCCCTGATCAGTTTCGGGGGTTCATTGGTTAAGTATAAAGGGTAGGGAAGGGAGGCAAATCCCCCTCCTTAAATTTGATAAATGGGTATTTCATGCAGAATTATCCGATTTGCTTCAAATTTTGTAAATAGGTTCAATGTGACAAGTTGCTTCTCTGTTTAGTTTTGGGGGTTCATTGGTTAAGTATAGAAAGGGGGAACAAGGTCCAATCCCTCCCTTAATTTAGATAAATATGTTTTTCATGCAGAATTATCCAATTTGCTTCACATTTTGTATATAGGTTCATTGTTATAAGGCGCTTCCTTGATTAGTTTTGGGGGTTCAATGGTAAAGTATAAAGGGGGGATCGGGAGGCTAATCTCCCCTCCTTAATTTAGATAAATGGGTTTTTCATACAGAATTATCCGATTTGCTTCAAATTTTGTATATAGGTTCAGTTTGATAAGGTGCTTCCCTGATCAGTTTTGAAGTTTAATTGGTGAAGTATAAAGAGAGGGAACGGGGCTATTCTCCACCCCCTAATTTAAAGAAATGGGTTTTCATGCAGAACCGGTATATTTTTACTTTATAAAAAACATGAGTTTTTTTTTTTTTTGTTGATGCTAAATGAAATTTATTTGGATTTATTAAAGAAAGGACAAAGTGTTTTGAAAGGAATATTAAACGAAACCCTTTGAGCGATGTTCGATCACACTTACCCACTAGTTCTATTATATTACTGTGGCACGCTTTTTTTTCATTTAATGCTGATCGTGAAATCCCATGGTAACCTATGTAAATTTTAAAGAGGTAGTAAATTCCCTTATACAATTATCAAAATATAGCTTTCACCAGCAGGAAGCAGATGTCCAATGTGCATCTTTAAATTAACATTTTTAAATTGTACATTTTAATAATTTTCCTTAATTTTTAAGTATTTTAAAAACTTATAAAATTTGAAATTTTTACTGAAAGGAAAATTTTCAAATTTTATGCTCTTAAAAATACTTATCGCTGAAGACGAAGAGTCCTCTTAATCATTCATTGCTGTTGTGCTGTTTTTGTCCCATTAAATATACATGATCACTAGAAATTAGTAAATTAAAAATATATTAATATTATTATTGTTATTATTGCAGGATAATACTGCAGTGATCAGTGTCGCATTCCAGCTAGAGCATATCATCCTTCCTTAATAGCGAATGATGATGTAAGAAAGGAAATCATGCTGTTCTCGAATAATATTGATGGTTTGACAGTTTTTTCGGAGAAATGTCCTAGGACAATTTTGTTTTGGTAGCATCATATTGTGTAATCAATTAAGGCCTGGAAGAAATTAAAGAATCTAGGCCTACTTTTTTACTAAGTGCAGCTATTCGAAGGCAAGAACTGTCAATGGAAGTAATATCAGTATTGCTGTAATTTTTATTCATTATAACATTTTGATTTATAGTTTTGTTGCAAATAAATGTTATTTTTCAGTATAAATGTTTGTTTTATTTTTTCTGTCTTTTGTAGTTAGCCAGAAAAAAAAAATCGAGTAACTTATATATATATTTTTAAATAGTATTTTGTTAGTATGTGCAATTTAATGTTTGTGCAGATTAAATGCGATTGATTTATTTTACTAAGTTTAAGTTAAAAAAAAAACAGCACATACCACATTTGCGAAGTCAGATTTTTTATTAAATATACACTTATTTTTTATATATTTTTCCTGAATTATTTGTAATTTTTAATATTCTTCTATTAAGTGATCTGCCATTGAAGAATAAAAGACTCAAACATTTCTTTCTTTGTCATTAATGATGATAAAATTTTGACTTTAAATATACATAAATTTTTATAGGCAACTAGACTTCATAAATATAGTAAAATGAATATAGGTCAGTCAACAGTATATTTATTGATATTTATGTAGATATCTCATGACTTCATTGTGCACATGTAAATAACAAATGGTTCAATATTCCAACGTAATTTATTTATGGAAAGATTCGGAAAATAAAGATTGCATGGTAAGTAATATACTTTGAAATGTTATTTTTTTTTTCATACAATTTCAATTACTTGCAAATGTAAACTCATAAACAACTAAAGTTTTAAAATCTTAAAAAAAGGCCTGATTTAATTATTTTTATTTTAAATTCAAATAAATCAAACTGTAATTCACTGTAAACTCTGTAATCGCTTAGGAACTCATAAAGCTGGAAAATTGGTGTTTCTTTTCAAACATTTTAATAACAAAGAATATTTTTTTCATATCCATTGAAATTTATAAAATATAATCATAACCATCTTAAGTGTGTTTAATATATGCTCTAAATTCATTAAATGAATAAAGAAATTTGGTCAGAACAAAAAGCTTTAGCTTTTAGTAATGCAGAGTGCATATGCTTTTTATTTTATCAAAGGGGTAATTCAAGGTGGTATATGTATTTTATACAGAATAGGATATCTGTTAAATTGCAGTTTTTGTAAATAAGTGATGACACAAGACAATTTGTTTTATTTATTTCATGTTTTCAAAAGTAAAAGAGAATTCACATTTCTAAATTAAATCTTTTTCTGTAGCTCCATTTTTTTAAACTGTATATTTTAAACTATTTATATGATTAAAATATTTTAATTTAACCAAGTGAATGAGTTTCTAGATATTTTTTTAATTTCAAATATATTTAAATGGACACTTCTAATTATTAATTTTAATTATTTAGTAAAGTTTATTTTACTGTAAAATGTATAATTTTAAAATTGTATTTTGAATTTTAAAAAAATAGCTGATTTAAATAATTAAAAACATATATGATTTTTTGATTAAATAAATAAGTAAAATCACGAACCCTGTTTTTAAAAAGGATTTTCATTTAGCAAGGCTTTTTGTTATATAATTTTCAGTTGAGCTTCAAGTTCAAAGTCTTGTACATTTTCAAATTGCATGGCTTCTAAAATTTGTTTATCATCAAGCTATTTATTAGGATTAGCTTAATTCTGTATATATATTCTTATAAGTTACATGGCTTCAAAAGTTTTTAGATTTACTTTATTAATATTACACTGGTGTCCAGAAATTAAGGGGCAGTGACCGATTTCAGACGTTTCGTCAATTATCTTACTGAAACTCATGAGTAAATGCCCGGAATGCCCTTAAGCTTTGAGGATGTAAAGAACATGTTTGACTTGATGTTTTTCAGTGAATATTTTATCGCGAGGACAACTATGGGGGGGGGGGATAATAACTTTAATAATAAAATAATATTTTCGATCACCCAAGTAACGAAAAATGCTAAAAATGGTCTGTCACTGTAGTAAATGACTATGTAGGTTCTGTTCAACATTTGTGTGATGCATTTTTTGTAAGTATAGCATGTATATTCGTGAATATATTAACGTTTCTGTGAAAAATTCAAAAGCTTTTTTTATAACATGCAGAGTTTTCAGCCAAATTTAACACCACTTTCCAAAAACTTGACAAAGAATCGTAGAAATAGTATACTGTAATTAAAATATTAATATATTGAATATTTGATGAGATATAGGTATTTTTATGAAATTAATTTTAACTGCGCATGCGCAAACTACAGCAAACATTTTTGTTATGATTTGATAGCAATACTATAGGGCAACTCATATAAAAAGACCAGTGAACTATCGTGAAAACTCAAATAGTTACAGCATTGATAAATACATTGATAAATTGAGAAATAAGTCTCCTATAATTCTATGTTTTAAGCATAACTCAAAAACTACTTACCAACTATCTGTGATTTTGGATTTGCATATTTGAAGCCTCCAGAAATCCACCTCTATTAAAAATTCATAGGTTATTTTTTTTCTTTTTTGAAATGAATTTAAAAATACATTTTTTTTTTTTTTTTTATAAGAGAGAACTAAACATCATTTATACAATTTTAACAAATAGATTTTGAAAATCTTCAAATAAGCGAATCCAAAATTCTTATGTCAAGTAGTTTTTGAATTACGCTTAAAAAGCTACCCGCATTGCAATTTGTTTTTCATCAATTGCAAATTAATTTCACATTAAGAATTCCAAATTTTAAACCTTCATATTTCTTAAACCACTTCACCAAGTGATTTCTTGTTTCGTATCCTTGGGAGAAATTTACAGAAAAAAAAATGTATAACGTCAAAATTAGGTGTATGTATTGAAAAGTTGCAGTTTGGTACAATTTAAGAATGATGACGACCCCCTAAGCTTATTTTTTTAAAACCTATTATTGGAAGAAGATAATTTTCAGTCAAATATGGCTATTTCTGTTTTTAAGGAGGGGTGGGGCAATATTATGATTTAAAAAGATAGGTTTTGTATGTCCTTTGTTTTAGAAATATAGCTATAGAAATTCTTTCCAGCAACAATAAACTTCAAAGTAGTTGCATACACCTCATATGCATAGAACATGTTTCATACTTGTGCTACACCCAGTGGAATAAATTTGAGCTTTTTGAGGATACAGGCTTGTCCCTTTTTTTTAGTAATATTGAACAGTTGTTTGGCACAGTATTGAATTCAGGTGGTGGCCCGCTGGGACCCCCCTGGAACATTGAAATCCCCCCCCCCCCAGAAGATTTGAGATATTATGCTTTTAATGGTTAAAAAGTGCAATTTCCAAAAAGGAAATATATAATTCCTCCCCCCTCCCCGCCGGAGCCGCAGAAAAGGCTCTGAATTCAACACTGGTTTAGCATCATCTGAATATTTAGTTATATTATACCCATGAGCGCATCGGTATACTTGTAACAAATAAATAACATTTCAAGCTGATTCTGTATTGTAAAGAAACTTTTGTTATAAAGAGTAGGACCAATAACAGATGAAAATATTGCTTTTGGACACTGTTTTGATTTTCTTTTATCTCAATAAAATATTACTAAGAACTTTTTTGAATACATACACACATTTCGTATCATAAAATGCATTTTGTTATCATAAAATGCATTACATGTAATGCATTTTATGATAACAAATACTTAAAATGTGTGTATGTATTCAAAAAAGTTCTTAATAATATTTAATTGAGATAAAAGGAAATCAAAACAGTGTCCAAAAGCAATATTTTCATCCGTTAATGTTCCTACTCTTCAAAACAAAAGTTTCTTTACAATACAGAAAATTTTCCGATCATAATGAAAAAAAAATCCGTAAAGCAAAGAAAAAGTTTCTATTCTACACAGGAATTTTTAATTTTTTCAAGATTAGTTTACTGACTGATTCGGAAAAGTTTCCTTTTTAAAACGGAATACTTTCTATCTATTCTCCCATTCTTCCAAAACGTTTCTTTATGTGAATGGAAAGTTTTCCTTTTTAAAACGGAATACTTTCTATCTATTCTTCCATTCTTCCAAAACGTTTCTTTATGTGAATGGAAAGTTTTCCTTTTTTAAACGGAATACTTTCTATCTATTCTTCCATTCTTCCAAAACGTTTCTTTATGTGAATGGAAAGATTTCCGTAAGACCCAGGAATTTATTCTGTGTCTAAAGATTAGTTTCTGAATCAAACGGGAAAAGTTTCCTGACGGAAAGAAAAAACTTTCGTTTTTTTCCGGGTTTTTTTCCGTGTTGTTTCGGAAAAGTTTCCTGTACTATACGGGCAACTGGAAATCCTATTCCTACCGGAAACTTTTCCGAATTTTTTTTTACAGTGTATGCTGCATAGTATGCAAAGATTTAGTTCAGTTAGAAAACGCACAATACTGTTGAAAATTCTCCCTCTAGCAATTCCCGTCAATAAGCAGAATTCAAATTCTTCTGTTCAACCTTGTGCATGATGTATAGAATTTATACACACCAAGCAATATGCAAAAAATTAATATAATTTAAAAACGCATAAAACAATTCAAAGCGCACTTCCAGCATTTATTGCTTAAAAACAATACCGTAATAGAAATATTTTGCGCGTTCCTGTAAATGAATGATAACTTTTATGCGTGTCATATTCTACGGTAAGCATTTTGTAGTGCGCCTCAGTAATTTACATAAATTTCATTTTGCTTGAAATAGTGTAACATCATTAAAAAAAATTTCCCCGTAGACCATTATGTAACCGAATTATTTCGTGTGACCCTGTAAATGAATAATAAGTCCTTTGGACGTCATTTTCTACAATAAGCATCTTGTGGTACACCTGAATAATGTATGTAAATTTGATTATGTTCGAAATAATGTAACGTTATTAAAATACGCAGCAAATGATTTCCTGTCGCGGGATTCTTTTGAGTGCCCCTGTAAATGAACTATAAATGCTACACACTTAATTTTCAATAATCATGCCGTAGTAAATCTGAATAACATATATCAATTACATTTTAATCCGAGTATATTTTTTAGAATTTTTTTTTCTAATTTTCTGGATTTTTCAATTTTTTCTTATTTTGTATCCTTTATTACAAATTTCAAGTTTCTAGCGCTACAAAATCGAATTATTTGAAATTTCCGATCTTTTTCGAGTTTTTTATTCTATTTTAGAATTTATTGTGTTTTAATTTTTCCTTTTTCTATATTCATACATATATGAATTACATTTTAATCCGAGTATATTTTTAAGAATTTTTTTTTCTAATTTTCTGAATTTTTTAATTTTTTCTTATTTTGTATCCTTTATTACAAATTTCAAGTTTCTAGCGCAACAAAATCGAATTATTTGAAATTTCCGATCTTTTTCGAGTTGTTTATTTTATTTTCGAATTTATTGTGTTTCATTTTTTCCTTTTTCTGTATCCTAAACGATAAGTTTACGCAGGAATTTTAAGTTCTAAAGCTACAAAATCAAATTTTTTTCAATTTTTCGAATTTTTTTCGATTTTTTCGATTTTTTTATTTTATTTTCTATTTATTTTTGTGTTTTTCATGTTTTCTTTTTCTGAATTCTAAACACTACCTTCACTTTCAATTTTCAATTTTGTTCGAATTTGTTGAATTTTCGAATGTTTTTTTTTCTTTTTTGGAATTTTCCGGATTTTATAATTTTTTCTTTATTTGTATCCGAAGCACTAGCTTTATTCCAAATTTTAAGTTTCTATGACTGCGGGATCTACCCAATCTTTTTGATGACGCGAGAGTGAGTGGGTGACAAAAAATCGAAACTTTGAGTTCATATATCGTCTGCACTAAAAAAGACAGAATCGACAAATTTCAAATTTTGGTCCTATTTGCCACATACTCTATATAAACAAAGTTTCAAATTTTTCGGATACTCCAGCGCAGAGATATGGAGGGGGGGGGGGGTCAAAAGTGCCCTGAGTTGCTTCCAGAAAAGGATGCTTAAGGCTGTGCTTTCTCGACTTGCGGAGGCACTTCCGTGCCTCCAGATATTGCATTGACATTGCGAATTATTATGTTAAATTTGTATTCTCTGTCAGCAATGCTTACTACATGGTTTCTTTTTAATTTGAAGTAAAATATCCTTCTCTAAAATTCTATGTAGAATTGCAGAACCTTGTGTAATTGGGTTTAAGATTATTTGTTCCAAATTATGAAATACACGAGTAGTGAATACTCATTAAAGAATTATCTGCAGTCTATGTTATAGAATAGAAATTAATACTTTTCATTATATATATCTCAATGTTTAATTGGCAAGGATTCTATATTTAGTCTTTCGTGAAATACCTTATTATAGCAATCTAAACATGCGTATATGGTATAAGCAAACTTTAGTTAATTTTTTTTGTTTTTTTTTAATGGTGGTTAATGTTTTCTTCAACTTAATTTACTCATTTACATTATTGAAATTCACATCTCTAAGTTAAATGAAAGAAAATATTTTCAATAATAAACACACGAAATTTTCTAATACCCTCAATCTATACTAATATTATAAAGGAGTAAAGATTGTTTGTTTGTTTGTTTGTTTGTAGGGGGTAATCTCTGGAACTACCGAACCGATTTAAAAAGTGATGGTGGCAAATTAATGGTGACAAACCCCTGCTCCAACATAGGCTATATTTTATGTCGGTGCCACTAACCCCAGGGGGGTGCAGGAGCGAAAAACGTTCTAAAATTGCGATTTTTTGTATACTGAAGGAGCTAGAAATTTGAAATTTGGCATTGTAGCTACTTATAAGATGTAAATGTCTCTAAGAACAAATTTAAAAAAAATGAAATTTAAAAGGGTGAAATGAGTGAAAAACGTTCTAAAAACATTCTAAATTACAATTTCTGTTGAACCTCTGGAACTATAGAACCGATTTCAAAAGTGATGGAGGCAAATTGATGGTGACAATCCCTGCTCCAACATAGGCTATATTTTATGTCGGTGCTACTAATCCCACGGGGGTGCAAGAACGAAAAACGTTCTAAAATTGCAATTTTTTTTTATACTGAAGGAGCTAGAAGTTTGAAATTTGGCACTGTAGTTACTTATAAGATGTAAATGCTCTCTAAGAACAATTTAAAAAAAAATCGAAATTTAAAAGGTTGAAATAAGCGAAAAGCGTTCTAAAAACATTCTAAATTACAATTTCTGTGGAACCTCTGGAACTATAGAACCGATTTCAAAAGCGATGGTGGCAAATTGATGGTGACAACCTCTGCTCCAACATAGGCTATATATTTATGTCGGTGCCACTAACCCCAATAGGGTGCAGGAGCAAAAAATGTTCGAAAATTGCGACTTTTTTATACTGAAGGAGCTAGAAATTTTAAATTTGGCGTTGTAGTTACTTATAAGATGTAAATGCTCTCTAAGTATAATTTTTTTTTTTTTTATCGAAATTTAAAAAAGGGTGAAATGAGCGAAAAGCGTTTTAAAATCATTCTAAATTACAATTTCTGCGGAACCTCTGGAACTATAGAACCGATTTCAAAAGCGATGGTGGCAAATTGATGGTGACAACCTCTGCTCCAGCATAGGCTATATATTTATGTCGGTGCCACTAACCCCAATGGGGTGTAGGAGCGAAAAATGTTCGAAAATTGCGACTTTTTTATACTGAAGGAGCTAGAAATTTGAAATTTGGCATTGTAGTTACTTATAAGATGTAAATGCTCTCTAAGAACAAAATAAAAAAAAATAAAAATTTAAAAGGGTGAAATGAGCGAAAAGCGTTCTAAAAACATTCTAAATTACAATTTCTACGGAATCTCTGGAACTACAGAACCGATTTCAAAAGTGATGGAGGCAAATTGATGGTGACAATCCCTGCTCCAACATAGGCTATATTTTATGTCGGTGCTACTAATCCCACGGGGGTGCAAGAACGAAAAACGTTCTAAAATTGCAATTTTTTTTTATACTGAAGGAGCTAGAAGTTTGAAATTTGGCACTGTAGTTACTTATAAGATGTAAATGCTCTCTAAGAACAATTTTTAAAAAAATCGAAATTTAAAAGGTTGAAATAAGCGAAAAGCGTTCTAAAAACATTCTAAATTACAATTTCTATGGAATCTCTGGAACTACAGAACCGATTTCAAAAGTAATGGTGGCAAATTGATGATGATGATCCCTACTCCAACATTAAAAGTTCGTTAAGAGAAATTGACCAGCTTGGCGGGCGTAACTTGCTAGTTAGATTATAAAGATTTGAAATTTTTCTCTATATTTGCAATATTATTTCTGTCAACATCTTTTCTTAGACAGAGTATTTACAATAATTATTTAATAAAATGTGTTTTGTTTCTATGCCTACTTATTTGATTTCTTTTAATAACTAACATTTGTAGTTCAAATTATATTTATTAGACGATGAAAACTGGACGTTTGACAGCTTTACAATACACTTTTTATTATAAATCATGTCAGCTACTTATTAAATTTTTGAAAGTATTATCGTTTTTAACCCTCTGAGCGTTTTGAAAAAGGGTAAAATTGTAATGTTGTTTTCTCTGCATTTTGTTTTAAATGCAAAAAAATATGATTCTTTCAGCATTACAAATAAAACTTAATTACAAATATGAATGTAACCCTTGAGAGTATTAATCATTCTTCAATGTTTTGAAAATTCATAAAATCTGTAGAATTATATTATCTTAAACATTGCATATATTGCAGTGAAACTTGGAGCTTAGTGAACGGAATATTACGTTCTACATGCTTAGAGGGTTAAAAACTTTTACCATTGCAAACTTTAGGCATTCAAAAACAAGTCAAATATTCAGACTCTGAATCAGCGAATACGTGATAAGTAAAATATTTTCATTACTGTGATTTGAAAGATTTAAGTTCCTACGAGGGATTGTTAAGAGAATGTGTGGTCTTATATATACCCTTCAAATGACACAAAACAATCAATTCAAATCATTTCCACTTAAATCCCTTTAGAAGTATATGTCTCATGGCCAACTCAATATATTAGCTATTTCCTAACTAAAGGGTTTCTCATACCCATTTCTCCAATCGCAAATTGAGTGACTTATATTACAAGGTAATGCAGATAATGTAGGGTATTGTAAAACGGGCTGAACGTTTTTAACGCTTTCCACCAAAGTTGAAAACTGTTTGTGAATTTGATTTGTTTGTCCGTCTGTCCGCACTCTATCTCGCATAAATATAGTCGGATTGATATGTAATTAATATATGTTATTTAAATTTACCATGGCATGTTCTGTGTTGAAATTGAAGTGTGCATCATTTATGATTTGTTTACAGATGCAACAAAAGAATGCCATTACATTATGGTCTGTGAGATAAAATCGTTTGCAATGTATTTTAATGACGTTACACTATTTCAAACCTATTGAAACTGATATACATAACTGAAGTGCACTACAAGATGCTTACTATAGAATAGGGTGCTCTTAGAATTTATCGTTCATTTACAGGTGCGCACAAAAGAATTTGGTTACAGTACCACTTTCTATGAGCAATAATTGTTGGAAGTGCGTTTTTAATTGTGGTATGCGTTTTCAAATTCAACTAATGTTTTTCACATTATTTCAATAAAATTCTATAAATCATATACAGGGCTGTACAAAAGTATTCGAATTCATTTCTGCTTATCGATGGATATTGCTGGAGTGGAATTTTTAGCCGTTTTGCTTTTCCTAACTGAATTAAATTTTTGTATACTACTTAGTATATATACAAATCTATAGATCATATACACAGTTCACAAAAGAACTAACGATAGTAATCGCTGAAATTGGGTTTTCAAATGTGCTATTATGTGTTTTACAAATTGTTTACTTAAGCATCATCTTTGCATTATTAAACGGTGAAACTTTGTTACAGTGTAATGAATGTGTTGGAAAGTGTTTCGTAATCTATGCTTGGTTTTACTTTCTTGTTAAAATTAATGACAAGTAAATGGTGATTATTGAAGTTTTCATATTTTTATACACATCACATATATTAAGCTAAAGTTTAAATCAGATAAAAACGCACTTAAAACTAGAGAAATCACACTTACAAAATTATCGTTCATGCTCTTTGCGTGATATATGATTGTATTTATATTCTACACAGACACCTCGTAATATAACTAAATAAAGCTCACCTTAAAAATGCATAGCTCAATTAAAAACCATCTTTCAGGGGAGGGGGTGGGGGAGAGCACGTTGAGCAGCCTGAAAATGACAATAATAAACCCAGTGCAAAAAAACTCTGTGGTTTTAAAATCAATGAATGAAATACAACAATTTTTTTTCTATAATTTCAAACATTCTTTTAGTTTAAAAAAAACATTCAAATTGTATACATTTAGCAATATTAATTAATTAAATGATAACGACAAAAATGGCTTTTTAAAAATATTAATTCTAAAATATGCATTTTGCGCGCAAGGTTAAAAGAATTCTACTGCAGACACACATTTAATATTTCATTTATTTTTACTTATACTACTATATTTTAAAATGAACCTAAATTTAAAAGTATATTCAAATTCATTAGCATAATTAATGACTTTTAATATCCAAATTTTAATTGCTTAAAAGGCGCAAAGCCAACATAGTGAAAAAGTATCCAAGCCGGAACTCGAACCCGGGTCATCAGTATCGCTCACTGACGTTCTACCAACTGAACCACTTGGAACGACTGCAAGCTTGGCGCTTCTCACTATAACATGTTGGCAAGGCTACAAACGCAGCACAAAATGGAATATTTTTCCGTGAGCCACCAACCCTGGTGCAAACACGGAACGAAAGAGAATCCATCATGGATAATTGAATAAATCTATTTTAATACTTGGAAATTTTTCCATAGACAATTTCTCACGCCTTGCATTCATAATATTCAAATTTTAATTTCTCACTATGTTGGCTATACTCCTTTTAAGCAATTAAAATTTGAATATTATGAATGCAAGGGGTGAGAAATTTTCTATGGAAAAATTTCTAAGTATTAAGATATATCTAATGACTTCTATAATGATATTCCCTAAATTTACCAAAAAATTTAGATTTAATTTTTCAATACAAAATTTTCTATGACAAAAATCAGACTAAATTTAGGTTCAGCATAAAAGTATACAAGAAAATTAATTATACGCAAAATTTCAAGCTTCTATGGTAATTCTTTTTTAAATGAGAGTGCGAGGAATGTCAAAAAATACAGTTTCGTGAAAAAGGGCTTCAAAGGTAACTTTATAGCATGACAGGAAATAGCTTTCTACAAGATATTTTTAGCCACAACTCTTGTTCCAATTGGAAAGATTGTAAAATTCTTTTTGCAGTGTATTTGTAACATTCCAAGCTATGCATGCTTTTTTTAATTTTTTTTTTCGAAAAATCGATTTTGTTTTACTTTTAACGTGATATCCCCCCTTTAGCAATTCATACTCATACTCAGTAACTCTTACGAATTCTATTGTGTAGCCTTGTATATGATCTATAGCATTTATACACACCATGTAGAATTCAAAAATTGAATTAAAATTAAAAACGCATACTATAACTGAACACGCACTTAAAGCAATTATCGCTAATAGACCAGAACTTCGGATACCATACTGTAACCGAATACTTTTGTTTGTCCCTGTAAATGACCGATACATGCTATGTACATCATATTCTATAACAAATATCGTGTAGGAAACCTCAGTAATGTGTATCAATTTCATTATATTTGAAATAGTGGAACATTATTAAAATACGCTGTAAAGTTTTTTTTTCCAGTACACCATTGTGTAATGAAATTCTTTTGTAATTCCATGTAAATAAAAACTAAATTCATTAACGCATGTTTTAGTGCATTACATAAGTGCTTATCAATTCATTATATTATAAATTCATTATATTTCAAATGTTGTATCACCGTTAAAATGCACTTAAAGGGAATTTTTCTCATTGACCATAATGTAGCGGAATACATTTGACTGACTCTTTAAACGACATATAACTGTTACACACTTCACTAGCGATCATGCTATAGTAAACGAAATAATATACATAAAAATTACAGAGCAATCCGAGTATATTTACGTACAGATAGACATACAAGAAGTCGAAGTCAAAAATAGATCATAGTCCAATTAGATTTTAATCTTCATTCTGTTCGGACCTTAAAACAACAACAACAAAAAAAAAAAAAGAAAAAAGAAAAAAAGGAAAAAGAAAGAAAGAAATGCGTTTTTGAAACTGCGAAGCTAATTTGATCAGTACAGGTAAGTATTACAATTTCAGATATTGCTGCGCTGTGTATCGGTGAAATTTAAAAATAAAACAAGGAAGCGTTCTAAATAATTTCCTAACCACTCATTACTCATCTCGAACAATAATTTCAAAAATTATTGACTGTATAATATATATGTAATACAGGGTGATTATAAAAAAACTATCCCGATATATGAGTTTCTTAATTATCACACCGTTCGCAGAAACTGACTGAAATTTTGGTTTTAAGTATTTTGAGGTATGCGCTCAAGAATCGTATGAAAAACAACAGTTAAACTCTAACAGTTACGGTTACAGTGACAAAATTTTGAAAATTTCAAATGGCAACACATATTTTTTTTTTATTGGAATGTGATCTTCATAGTGAAAAACCATAAAAAGCGTTGGAACGGTACCTGTAGCACGAAAATTGCCGGCGCTAGACAGACTAAGAAGAAAAGTGAAAACAACGAATAAGGACAGAGAATCAACAGAATACAAAACATTTTATTGTGTTTCACAAATTTTCCACGTCACACACGAAGACACGTTGCATGCGGCAGATGGTGGATAGCACTGAATAATAAAATGTTTTACTTTCTGTTGCTTCTCTGTCCTTTAATGGTTGTTTTCACTTTTCTTCTTAGTCTCTCTAGCGCCGGCAATTTTCGTGTTACAGGTACCGTTTCAACGCTTTTTATGGTTTTTCACTATGAAGATCACATTGCAATAAAAAAAATAGGTGTTGCCATTTGAAATTTTCGAAATTTTGTCACTGTAACCGTAACTGTTAGTGTTTGTTTAACTGTTGTTTTTCCTACGATTCTTCAGTGCATACCTCAAAATACTTAAAACCAAAATTTCCGTCAGTTTCTGTGAACAGTGTAATAGTTAAGGACTCATATATCGGGATAGTTTTTTTTATAATCACCCTGTATATTGTACAGTGAATACCTTTACTTGTTATTGAATTTTAAAAACATTCATTGTACGCACTGACGCACTGTATAATAAAATGTTGTTACTTACGTATGGACAGTATTCTTCCTTTCGGCTATGTTCGAGGCTATGAAAAACCAGCTGTTTGGGAAAACATTTAAATGTCGCTCCATTTGAAAGCATTATGCTGTTGACTAATTTGATTATTTTTTATACTGCTACCGAAACGATAGACATGCATGCAGTAGATCTGAATAATATAAGGAATATTCATTGAATTTCAGATTAATTTTGCCTTAATTATCGAATTTATTTGAAATACAGGGTGATTTTTTTAAAAGTTGTGAAAGTAAAACCCTATAACAAAAGCACCACTGATCCAAATGACCTGAAATTTCACTAGTGTGTTTCCAAAGCAATGGGAATTTTTTTATGCATGGTTAAAAAAAAACTTAAAATCCCACCGACAGATGGCGCTGTATATGCAGTAAAGTCGGAAGACGAGTTTGTGCTTGACACACGCACAGTGGCGTTTAAAACGTGAAGCAAGCACATCTAGTGTTCATTATCTTACGGATACCATACCCTCGCAATGACTGTGGCATTGACCGTGCGTTGCTAGTTAAACTGTATTATCAGAATAATGACAGCGCAGCAATTGCTCTTAGGGCATTTAGGGCACTTCAGAATTGATGAAAAGGTTCAATGACGACACAATACCTACGGAAGATGGTTTTGAAATTTGAATAGACTGGTTCACTTGGCGTATAACCTGGTAGAGGAAGGAAATCAGTTGATGTTAACTTACAGCGCCATCTGTCGGTGCAATTTTAAGTGTTTTTTTAAATGTGCCTAAAAAAATTTCCATTGCTTTGGAAGCATACTAGTGGAATTTCTGGTCATTTGTATCAATGGTTCTTCTGTTATAGGGTTTTACTTTCACAACTTTAAAAAAAATCACCCTGTATAACGTTAAAACAAATTAGGTTATAGGCAATGTCTATAAAATTGAGTGAAATTTCACGTGTTTAAATTGAGGTTTGTTTATAAATTATGTAAATTAAACTTATTTTACTTAAGAATGCTTTTTTATTTCATGATTTTAATGTTAATTTTTAGTAGTCTCAAAATTTTTCATTTAAATTTTGCAAATCATGCTTTTATCAATTTTTCCATTAATTAATAATTAAATAATGAAAGAATATGCGTTTGTTTTCATTAATTTGCTTTCTGAGCTCATAAGTGTGACAATAAAATAACATGATTAAGCGAAATAGCGAAAAAACCCTTCGTGAATGCTAAGTGTAAACAAACAATCACGCCGCCATTTTACCTACTGTGACGTCACAAGAATATTGTCCATTATCCCTGCCCTGAAGATAGAACGCCAAAAATAGTTGTCGATTGCCAATCTTGTTTATCGTTGCCAATCACGTTAAAAACAGTAATTTAACTTTATTAATTGCACAACATCGTTAAAAATGGTAAATAAGCTAAAAACAAATTAAAAACAAAATAAATAAATTATACACTGCAAAAGAAGAAATTGTTGATTTTACAGTATAATACTAGCAGCCCAACTGCGAGTATTACTGTTTACTTTACTTTTTATTACTGTTAATTTTACGGTATAATACTAGCAACTGGGGTACCAGTATGCACAGCAGCGTATTACTGCTTATTTTACTGTTTATTACTGTTAATTTTACGGTATAATACTAGAAGCTGGGGTGCCAGTATTATACTGTAAAATAAACAATTTTTTTTGGCAATGTAGTAAATAAACTAAAACACATAAATAATATGAAACAAAAATCATGTGTCAAGTATAGATTATGAAACACTTTCCAACACATTCAAACACTATAACAAAACTTTGCCGTTAAATAAGAGCAAAGAGGATATTTAAGTAAACAATTCAGAAAATCCATAAAACATTTGAAAACAAAATTTCAGCAATTACCATGTATATTCGGAAAAATATCCAAATTCTTTTGTGCAAGTCTGTACATGATCGAAAGATTTGTATATGCACTACATAATATACAAACATTTAATTCAGTTAGGAAACGCGTAACAGTTGAAAATTCTTATTCAGATATTTCCGTCAATAAGCAAAAATGTACTCGGACTCTTTTGTAAATGCAAAAAAGTTTTGTCTGCAAATTTGCAAATAATATGCAAATTATTAGTTACTTTTTAAAATGCATACCACAATTGAAAACGCACATCCAGCAATTATTGCGTAACTGATTATAAAAGAAACCGGGAGGGACACTTATGCTCTACAGACTGGTTTCCTAGGCTGAGCAGTCCATCTCGGGCAGCAAAGTACTGAAACAATATAATTCTGTTTCAGTACCTCTGTAAATGTGTGTCCCAATCAATGAACGATAACTGCTATGCCCACCCTATTTTATAATAAGCATGTTCTAGTGCAGCTCAGTGATGTATATCAATTTTAATATATTTAAAATAGTGTCACATCATTAAAATACACTTCCAACGATATCCCCCCGTAAAACATAATGTAAATAAACATAATGTAACTTTTGAGAGTCCCTGTAAACGAACTATAAATGCTAAACACTTTATGTTCAATACCGCATAATAACATGGTAGACCACAATAATGTATATCTTATCAATTACATGACAATAAGTCTATATTTAAACGAATTAGAACGCAGACAGATGGACAGCCATACGGCAAGACAAACCGAATTCCTAAACACTTTCAATTAATGTTGAAAACTGCTAACAAAATTCACAAACTATAAACAATAATAACAAAATCTATAAAGTATAATAAATAAACTATATAGTTGTCAATAAGTAAGTGTTGCTGAAATTAGTGCTATTCGCGTCATTGTTGGCGCGGTTGTATTTTCAGGGCACGGTTAATACGTAAGTACCAAAATGTTTACTTTTTAAAGCTGTCGAAATTCAGTTTATTAATGTGTGATTTATAATAATTTTATGAAAAACTTCTTTTCACCATTTACAGTCTAAATTTGGAATCTACACTTTGCTAAGACTACTTTTTTTTTTTTTTTTTCCTATTTTAGTTTCCAAAATGTCTTGTCTATAAATGTCTATGTTTAACAAAGCAAAGTCAAAGAAAACTTTCAAAAAGTTTTACGACGCAAATTTTACGCAACAAAAGTTTCCAAAAGAAACCAAAGCGCCAATAATTCGCTTTGAATAGACCAGAAAATAGCCTTCCAGATATGGTGTTCTTCCAAACTCCTTTCATGCGTTATGCGCTGATAAGAACCCATTCATGCGAGACATGGCGAAAGCCTGCCTGTTGTCGAGGTGCTTGTATCAATCCTTGCGTTTCAGATCTATTCATATAAATGTCGCAATGAAATCGGAACAAAAAGAAATTTGCATTTTGCGGAGAATTTGATTGGTGAGAAGAAAACTTTATTGGCTTTCGGGATTTCGAATGGATGAGTAATTTACATACAACAATCGCATTTCAAACATTAATTTAAATATGAATGAAACTTTATAATAAAGCGGAAATTACAATTTATAATTATTAAATTCCGGATTACTATATGAAGTCACGTATGTGAACATGCTTTTGAATATATTGCTTGCATTTTCTGTAAATGCATAAAAGTGTATAAACATTAAGAACTTTCATATTTAACGCATGTGTTAGTTCATTTTTCTCCTTAATTAAAATTACGCTTTAGTATAATTTTAGTAAATTTTAGTAATTTAGTAATAAAATTAATTATTACTCATGGTATTTTTACGTTAAATTACCATGAGTAATAATTAAATTTTTCCTATGTAGTTTAACAATCCTTGAAAAATTCCATTCATCTTTTTATCTTAATACTTTATTCCCACTGGCGTAACTCTCGAATGTTACATGATTAAACAAACAACATGCTCTACAGTGGCGGATACTTTATTGGAGAACATGAGCACGTTAACCCCTAAAGAAAAACGAAGAAAAAAATTAACAAATTAAATAAAATAATATTATTTACAATTCCGTATATTTGTCAATCTCACCCTGCCTACCCATCTCTTTTAAATATGTACACGGCAATAGGTTAATCTAATAATGTAAGTTTATCAACAGCGAGCAACCGGTCTTTACAGGATCGCACATGCAATCGCAGAATTTCCCTTCGAAACCTTCTTATGCAGACAAAACGGTAATGGGAAGGTGAGGCAAAGGCACCACATTTATATTTCCATTTCCGCAGCCTTCAGTGTGCTGTAGCTGGGATATTTTGAAGTATTTTTCTTGATGGTAGTTTATCCGTAATATCCCTTGGTTTCCTATATCCATTTAGTTATTTGTTTTTTTATTTATTTGTTTAATTGCGTTATCTTCCTTCATAGAAGTAAGACGTTGCATTTTTTTTTAACTGCTTGTTATTTCTGTTAGTTGCATTATTTTAAATTAATTTTTGAAAACTCAAATTTCAACTTATATATTAAGTCGTACTGATGTATTTTATTTTCGCATTTTATTTATTGTGAAACCAAATTTTAAGTAACCCACTATCCGCCACTGATGCTCTATGTTCTAGAAATGGCTATTAAATGTACTGTTCTTACAGGCTATGACCATCTGATTAATTAATGCAATAGATAGTTAACACATTTACGTCGTATTTTCTGTGGGACATAACTAGTATTGGCAGGTCCACTTTCACAAAAGGCTGGACAAGGAGACATTCAAAGCCGCCACTGATGCTCAATATTCTAGAACTGGATATTAAACGTAGTGTTTTAATAAAATAACACACAATAACCACTTGATTAATTAATGCAACAGATAGTCGTAAAAAAGAAATGCATAATATTTTCTTCGTCGATTTAAAATCATCATGTACAAGTAACACATTTTGGGTCGACTTACGTCGTATTTTCTGTGGGCCATAACTAGTATTGGCAGGTCCGCTTTCACAAAAAGCGGAACAAGGAGACATTCAAAGCCGCCACTGATATTCAATATTCTAGAACTGGATATTAAACGTACTGTTTTAATAAAAGAACACACAATAACCACCTGATTAATTAATGCAACAGATAGTAGTAAAAAAGAAATGCATAATATTTTCTTCGTCGATTTAAAATCAATATGTACAAGTAACGTATTTTGGGTCGACTTACGTCGTATTTTCTGTGAGACATAACTATTATTTCCAGGCTCGCTTTCACAAAAAGCGGGACAAGGAGGCATTCAAAGCCGCCACTGATGCTCAATATTCTAGAACTGGATATTGAATGAGCTGTTCTTATAAAACGAACAGACAATAACCACCTGATTAATTAATGCAACAGATAGTAGTGAAAAAGAAATGCATAATATTTTCTTCATCGATTGGAAAATCAACATGTACAATAGGGTGGGTCGAAAAAACCGAAATTTATTTAATCGAAACATAATAGTGAGGGAAAGTTGCCATTAGTAATAAGGAATAAATTCGCAAAATATTACACCAAATGGTTAATATCTTTTACCGCCGCAAAGGGGACAAAGTTTTAAAAAATTGCAAAAAAAATTATTTTTTCGGAAAAAAAATTAAATTATCCAACCATATCAATACAATTTCTAACATATTGCAACAGTTACTTCAAGATGTTAGTAATATTCCAATAAAATTTTATTATGGTGAAACTATTTCTATTACCGCCGCAAGGCGGTCAAAATTTTGAAAAAACGGCAAAAATTTCAATTTTCAGTTTTTTCCAATTTTCCCAATTTTTATTATATGTGTACAATTAAATAAATTTACATTATATCTAGTAATAACTTATGTCTAGTGATTTTTATCATGGGTATTGCCAGGTATCAAGGGCGAGGAGGGTCCCCCCCCCTTAAATTTGAAAGAAAAAGTCTTTTTGAAGGAATTTTAAGGAATTTTAGGGAAATTTTGGTGATTTTTTTTGTAGGGGGGTCCCATACATAAATCCCCCATCATTTTCCACTTTCGGGGGCACCTTACAAAAAACCCTAAAAATTGCCGAAAAATTCCCAGGATCCCTTCAAAAAGCCCCTTTCTCTCAAATTTAGGAGGGGCGGGCCCCTCTCGCCCTCGGTTGGCTACACCATGATCAAAATTACTAGACATTTATAAGTTATTACTAGATATAATGTAAATTTATTTAATTGTACACATATAAGGAAAATTGGGAAAAACTGAAAATTGAAATTTTTGCCGTTTTTTCAAAATTTTGACCGCTCTGCGGCGGTAATAGAAATGATTTCACTATAATACAATTTTATTGGAATATTACTAACATCTTGAAGTAACTGTTGCAATATGTTAGAAATTGCATTGCTTTAGTTGGATAATTAAAATTTTTTTTCGAAAAAATCCTTTTTTTGCGATTTTTTGAAACTTTGGCCCCTTTGCGGCGGTAAAAGATATCAACCATTTGGTGTAATATTTTGCGAATTTATTCCTTATTACCAATGGCAACTTTCCCGCACTATTATGTTTCGATTATATAAATTTCGGTTTTTTCGACCCACCCTAATGTACAAGTAACACATTTGAGTTGACTCACGTCGTATTTTCTGTGGGACATAACTAGTATGCGGTTTTCCGTCTCATATACCACGAAAGTATTGCTTTTAATAAATTTCAAAACTTTATTTGAATGCATACATTCTATTATTCATGTAAAAATGATTTTTGGTGTTGTTAGTGGGCATTCTAAAACAATAAACTAAATGCAAATAATCTATAAGTGTTTTCAATAGTAATAATAATAATATATAATAATAAAAGGTTTTCACCTATATTCTGTAACCCGGAAAGCCCGGTTTGGATTCCCTAGTTCATATAATAGATTAACCTGATTAAATTATAATTTTAGGAAATATTGAAGAAAATATGTAAAAGTAATTTAAAATAGGAGTGGCGAAATTTTAAATTGTTTTAGTAGCAAAACCTTTCGCCATACTGACCACAAATTTAAGTTTAGTCATAATTTAACGATAGTTTAAAAATAATTCGTCAAAGAGCGTTTTTTAATGTTGTTATTAAAAAAATTGCTATTTTAAGTTAGTAGAAATTTTAATATGAAGACAGGCCCTAAAGCATAATGGACTGACTAATTTTAAAATTCAATAACTTGCAAACGGTGACAATTATTTTTAAATCTTGCAGCGAATCCCAATTTTACTTCGAATTACTAGCAATAGATGGCGCTGCGAGTAATAGACGTCCAATCGAAGCAGAAATCACCCAGCATTGCTGTGAAGGAAGAAGGTTAAATATATGGAGTGGGTCTGAAAATCGGGTCCTAAGAATAATATTGTATTGGCGAAGACCCGCTTCGTATATTTAGCCTCCTTCCTTCGCATGAATGCTCAGCGATCTCAGTTTCGGTTTCTCAGCTCGATTTAGCATCTACTGCTTTCAGGGCCATCTATCGCTGCTGTTTGAAACTAAAACCAGGAATCGCATAAGAAAACTCTTGGCATCAGACTCATAATCATACAGAATGCTCCTCTCTTGACCGAGAATAGAAATTAAACTAGTCGTTGGGGGCCACCGTAATACTTACCCATCATGGATATGCATAATATAAAATATGAAAATAAAACATATGTAAACTGTTTATAAAATGCATTGCAATTTGAATAAAATCGTGGTTTGATGACATCATAAACTTTAAATGCTCTATTGCAGAATTGCGTAAAAGAAACATCCTTATAACTCCAAAATTGATAATCCTATTAACTAACGGTTTACTGCGTCGAATTAAGCGTCTCATTTCCAATTAAAATATATCTTTGGTTTGAAATTTGAATGAAATACAGGGTCATGAAAAATCGAAGACTGTGGAAAATAGGATTACAAATATCTCAACAACTAATTATTCGATCGACTTCATTCTTTATGCAAAATTTATGTTTTTTTTATTGTATTTTATATTCACTCCTTAAAATAAACAATTTCGAAAACTTTATAAAACTTTTATCAAAACGAATATTTCGAGAGTCCGAAATTCAATAAGCTTCTTCCCATTATTACATACTAAGTACATACCAAATTTCAAGTCTCTATCTCAATTTGCTCGGGAGATAGAGCGTTTACAGACACACACACACAGACAGGCAGACGGACGGAATTTTTCTTTTTCTAAAAATATGTTTTTCGGAATCACCAGTGTCTGAAACGTGTAAATCCGTCAAAAGAAAATTTTCGATTTTCAAAACGATTACAAGACTTACCCTATACTACGTATAATGGGTAAGTTATATAGTTTTTTTTTTTTTTTTTTTTTTTTTTTGTTGTTTTATACTTTTTTATAAGCATTCAATTTTTATCTTAAAAGTTACGTCTAATTTTATGACTGCAATACACGTTGTCCCAAAAATATTTCGTTGCAATACGTTAATTCGGCATGGGCCCCAATTATGGAAAAATCACGATTTTTTTATGCTTGGTAAAAAGCGCAAACTAGTGAATTAAAAAAATATATATGTAATTTTTCGTGTATCTTTTTTTTTTAAATATGGCAACATTAATAAAATATTATTTAAAATATCTATTCTAGGTTTCTAAATTGATTTCTCAACTTATAATAATAATTTAATTAAAAATAAATTAATTTATTAAAATGAACTTTTAAATATATATATATTTATACTCTTTATTATTTATTTATTTCTTCTAATTTTTAGTGTTTAAAATATTGCGTTGTTGTAATTTCATAGCCAGTTGACATAATTAAGTGAGCTTGGCTTGGCGCATAATTAACTCCGTTATTTTTATAACTTGTATACAGTTGTAACCGCATAAAGAACGTTTGGCAACGTTATCACCTGCGGCGTGCTGACGGTAAATGACTTAAAATAAGTTTATTAATTTATAAGTAATCTCTGAAAATATTAAAATGTTTTGTTGTCATCGGAAGCGTACCTGTGTAGATAAGTTTTATATATCTAGCATATCAGGTAGTGATTAAAACATCGATTTCAAAATTCGATCTTTACATATAAGAACCAAGTTAAGTTAAATAAAAGAGTGTTAAAAATCTAGGCCTCGTGGTAGTAAGTCAAACGTGAATAGTTTTAAGTTTTTTTCTTGTTATATAAGAAAATTTCGTTAATTTCCTTCACAGATACATTTCCACGAAAAGTATTGCCTTATGGTATAGATTCGTCGTGTTTGATCATTGTTCTTTCAGAAGCTTTATGCTATGGTTTGTCAATTTGTATGATCAGACAAGAAAAGAGCATACTGTCAGGAATACTCTTTTCATTCTTCTTTTTTTTTCACGTTGTTTTTATTTCACAATTTTTCTAGTCTGTCCCCCAGGTAAAGTAAGTATGATCCAGAAGTCCCAAAATTTTGAAAACGGAATACTTAGTAAACTGCATTGAGAAAAATGACACTTTCAAATCTGAGTAAATCGATGTTTTCATTTTGTTATGATACTTTTTGTTTCAAATAGGACGACTCAATGCTTTCAATTCTGAAATACCAGAAATACTCAGAATATCGAAACATGGACATACTCAAAACTGAGCACATAGAGGTCAGTTCATACTCATTTTTGAAACATGGACATACTCAAAAAGGATTAGGATCAGTTCAAACTCATTTTTGAAACATGGACATACTCAAAAAGGAGCACATAGAAGACAGTTCATATTCATTTTTGAAACATAGACATACTCAAATAGGAGCACATGATGTTTTATTCTTGAGTGTGTGCATGTTTTCATAAATGAGTATATACATGTTTCAAATTTGAGTAATTTTGATTCGGAGCCATTTTGACTATGCGACATACTCAGATGTGAGTATTTTTTGCTCAGTTTTGAAAATGTCGTTTTTAGAGTGTGTGTGCAATAGAAAGTTGTGGTTTTCACAGAAATACTTAGAAACATGTGGGATTTTTGTTTTTAATGTGGCAAATAAATCTGTCAAGTGCAAGCTCGCGTACAAAGGTTTCCATACATTAAAATTCATTATTTTGTTTTTGAAAATCATTATCAACAATTCTTAGATGATTCTGCTTCGATGGGTACTTCGAACGCCCCTCAACAACCCCCGCTGAGCGCCCGCAAAGTAAATTTCGTGTGTAACGGGAAAATGCGATTTTCTCAAAAACTATGTTACGTAGGATAATCGCTATAGATTTTAACACAAGGTTTAATAAACTCCAACTATGCGTATTTTTTTTCATAATTTTAAGTTTACTTAGATTCGAAAATGGAGGGCGTGTAAAACATATTTTTGCAGTGCATTTTCGAAGATATTTCTGAAAATATAATACCTAAAATTAAAACAAATAAATTTTCGGTTTCGGTCTTACTAGACCTTTCAGACGATACCCCCCCCCCCCCAACACACACACGATATACAAAGATTTTTTTCAAGTAACTTAATTAGCCCTCCTAAAAGGTTTTCTAAAAATATTTGTGAATGGCTAATAATCGATAAATATGTGTGCCAATAGCCTTCATAACTCTGCCAAGTTTGAACTTTCTACGTTCGATACTTTACGAGAAAAACGACTCTGACAGACGTACAGACAGACAGACAGACACGCGAGTGATCTTATAATGGTTGCGTTTTTACTTTTTAAGTACGGAACACTAAAAAAATTCGCAATAGTTACATTTTTCACCAACATGTGACGCTTCACTTCAGACTGTAGCTTTGCCACAGTATAGTGTAGTTCATTGAGAACTAATTAGTGTCTAAATGTTACAGCATTTCAATGTGATGCCCATCACAGATGTCCATCGCAGTACAGCCATCACAAGATGAAAAAAAGCCCGCACAGAATTGAAGACCATTTCAGGGAGTATCTCTGGAAACACGATGATGTGTAGCATCTTTCAATTCGGCCAATGACATAGGCCGATATCTGTACACATGTGACTGGAAGTAGACCCATAACCGAAAGTCACAAGGTGTAAGATCGGAATATCTTGAAGGCCATTCGTGCAGAAAGACCGACTCAAGACAGACGCGGTCCTCGCGAAATGTGTTGTTTTGAAGGAGCAGGTATTGATGTAGGCGCTCCATCCTACATGAATGTTACAGAGCAAATTGCATGGAATATCCTTTAAAATGCAATTTCTTTAATCTTCGATAAAATGTTTGAACAGAAAAAATTCTTAAAGCAAAATATGAGTAATATCTTAGGAAGGGTGGTGCGCAATGACCTCATCTGCTTATATAAGCTATGGTTAGATACTCAGAAATATAGCACTGTACATTATCGCCACCTGTGGTCAAACATGTAACTAATATAAATTTTATTTGTCCACTATAACAAAAATCCTACATACTTCTGAGTATTTCTGTGAAAACCGCATTTTTCTATAGTGCATAGTTTTCTAATTATTAGGTTTTTAAAAATCTTGGACTCCTTGATCATCCGTACTTTTATTTCCATTTCCTTTTAATCAATTCGATTGTTTTGGTTTAGGGGTTTTGCCCTATGGTCATCTTTTGGTCTAGAACTCTAACTACACACATCTAATGAAATTATGTCATTTAATGCCCTAACAATTTCTTCAAAATGGATGGATACATTTTAAATGTAACATAACAATACAAAAAGTACATAAGTGTTTGATTTATATTTCATCATTGATTCATTAAATTTTATTACTTAAAATTTCTTTATAATTTCCTATTAATCTTTAAAAACTAAAACATACACTTTTCGGGTTTAAAGTTTTTTTCAGCAAGATGATAGTGGATGCTGAATTATTTGATAAAGAAACATTTAAGATATAAAATAATTCCTTACAAAATAATTATTTGAAGATTCTTTGCACCTTTATTTGTATAACATCTTATAATTTGGTTGAAGTTAAACAAAAATTAATTGAATATTAAGGGATTGATTCATTGTCTTTTAGGCGTACAAAGTTTCCTTCTTTAAAAAATATTATCAAAATTTTATATTGTAGAACAATCATAGAGAAAAATCCTCAGAAAAGCAGAATGTAAAAATCACTTTAGGAATTTTTCTTCTGAGTTGTCACAACTTAGAAAAATACCTATTAGAAAAAATCTTAAACATTAATAACAAAGAAACAATAATCAAGTTTTAGTTAAGTTAATGCAACCTTTGATATCTCGCTAAAATGTCATTATGCAGCGATACAAATATTGGCTCCAGTTAATGAACATCCGTATTCAAAGAGTGTTTTCCTCGTATATAAAAAAACTATCTATCTAATTTGTGAAACAACGAAGACTAAGGATTTTCATAATTAACTAAGAATAATTAATCTTTCATGCATAGAGTTTAAAAGACACTGCAAAAAGGTACAATTCTGAATCTTCATTTAAACTTTATAATGAATTTAAAGAGGACATAAAAAAAATATTTTAGCTTTGACTTGTTTTGCATATTGACGCATTTGTAGAAAAAATATAAAACTTTTTTTTTTTTGTGAGTTAAAAAGCAACGTATTTAGACAATTAATAATTTATCACATATTTTTATGGAAGACAGGGATAAAAGTCAGTTCATTTTATTTAAGCTATATAATATGTTTCCTCTTTCGTCTCTAGAAAGGAGTTTAAGATTTTATGGTTTTCCTTTGAAAGTATTTTTTCTTTTTGTAAATAAATAAAAAAAAAATAAGCTTTTGATTTTGAAATTCATAGGTCAGATGTCTTAAAATTTATTATGTATTGAATAATAAAGCTTACTGAATTTGTGGAAAATAGTGTATTTAGGATTTTTTCAGCTACTTTGATTTTTTTCATTTTTCTTTGAATTGGCATTGTAATATTGTGTTTCACAGTTATTGGCCAAATCTTATTTACTTTATCAGCACTTTATATGACTTTTTTTTAATTCCAATTTTCATTAACGCTGTTTCTGTCCTCTCTCCAATTTTATGCAATACAGATGTCAGAGGCTTATATGGAAAATAAGTTTTCTACAGCGCTAACAGATGCCGCGAAAGTAGGGATCCTACATGAAAAAAGGATTCTCTATGCGAAAGGTGACCGTACATACTCGGGAAAATTAACAAGTGGCTGCTGTATGTGGCGGTACTTCCTGATTTCTCACAGTATCACCGTTGTTTCGATTGAAATTGTCGTAATATAGTTTAAATGTATCGTAATATGGTAAAAATATTGCTTAAATACTGGTTTTACATTGACAATATTTCCAATAAAACGTCACTATTACAGAACATCGGTTTTACAATAAGAATATTTTTAATGAAACACCAATATTAAAGACATTTGGGCTTTAGACAGACATTATCAAAATTGCGAAATATTTGTTATGAATATTGCTATTGCATTGGTAAAATGTAAAACCCTCAATATTAAGGCAAAATTTCACGCCTTTATTACCAAGATTGATGAAGATATTGCCAAGAGATAGCCAATATCAGGCGTAATATAGCCAGTAAAAACTAAAAATAAAGTATTGTTGGTGGTATATCTCTATTTCCAAACAGAGAAAACTACAGACATTGTGTTGTTGTTTGGTTACCAATAAATATTATAAGTGAAACCATCCATTGTTGTTTTATTTTATCTCAAGTATGATCGTCAACGTTTTGGTCACTATTAGAACATTTATCCTATGCTGTAAAAATTAATCAAAATACGAAAAATGTACTAGCAATCAGGTTACTAGTGTAATTTTCGTCTTTTTCTAAAAACATTTTCGTTAAGGATGTTTTTGCGTTTGTCAAAAGTATCAAATAAGAATTTGCTAATATTTTTAACAATGCTAAAGCTCCAGTTAAATTGGAATTTCAATAAACAAATAAATTCTCTGAAAACATGAAAGTTGTACTTTGACGGAATTTTTCACGGTATCCTTTTTCAGAAATGAGCTTGTGTTACAAATTTTGTATTAGTAAATTTTTTCTTGATTTTTAATTATATTAAGCACTATGTTATTTAAATAATTCTAGAAACAATTACATTGTATCTATAACAGAAAAACTTTGTATATTCATTCCATAAGTAGAAAAGAAACAAAATGCATGAAAATGTCAAAACATTGGTATTAGCATTTCTTTAAGCACTTTCTCTATTATATTTGAATAATTTCTTCATTTATGACCAATTTTCTTCTCTTTGAAAACTAATTTAAAACAGATTGAGTACGACTCTACCTAATGAGGTATATATTGTATTTTGCATGATATTTAAAACAGCACATTTGAAATTCAATGAAGAAATCTATTCAATTTATGTGAATGGATTCCAACTTCAAAGCAGACTTACAGAATAAATTCCTTCCTTCGTTCTTTCTCTTTTCCCATAAGAGTATATAGTGAAGTCTTTTGAACTTGCATTCAAAGGCTTTGTAAAAAGGTCACATTATTTATTTATATACAAGTCTTAAAAGATGTTTATCGCTACTGCTCATAGAATACCACGATATGATTATTTTAAATTCCCAGGTTGTTCTAATACTTCTGAAAGATTCCAGCAGTGTACACTATTTAATTTATATGAATTACTTTAAAGTATTAGGGTAATTTTAGAAATGTTACAAAAAAATACATCTGTTTTGTAACAAACAGTAATATACAAAATAACAAAAATCTACAATTTTGTATGTTTTGTAAATATATATATATATATATATATATATATATATATATAATAAATAATTAAATAATAATTATTTAGGATAGGAACACAGAAAGCATTTTATTGATACTGGTGTCCAGAAATTAAGGGTTAGTGACCAATTTCAGATGTTTCGTCGAATATCTTACTGAAACTCGTGAGAAAATACCCGGAACGCCCTTGAACTTTGACGATGTAAAGAACATGTTTGACTTCATGTTTTTCAGTGAAAATTTTGTCGCGAGGACAATTAGAGGGGGGGGGGGGGTACAATAATAATTTGAATAGTAAAATAATATTTTCGATCACCCAAGTAACAAAAAATGCTAAAAATGGTACGTCACTGTAGCAAATGACTATGTAGGTCCTGTTCAACATTTGTGTGCATTTGTGTAAGCATAGCACGTATAATCGTGCAGATGTTAACGTTCCTGTGAAAAATTCAAAAGGTTTTTTTTAATAGCATGCAGAGTTTTCAGCCTAATTTAACACCACTTTCCAAAAACTTGGCAAAAATTGGTAGAAATAGTAGGGTAAATGTACCAATAGTCGGCCACTTAACTGTTTTTTTGTATATAAATCATAATGTAGAACTTTTAAAAAACGACACAACATTTTTAACAGTGATATATGTTAAAACATACGTTTCTTATTATGTTTCAGCAATTATTTTTTAAAAACACGGTAATAGTTTTTTTTTAGACAAAGTTAAGTTCAAAAAGGGCAAGTTCTCCAATAGTCGACCACTTTAACGCTAATGTTCGGCCATCACTGCACCAATAGTCGGCCACTTCAGAATTTTGTCACTTTCTTCTATCTTTTCAAGAAGAAAGTATTGGATTCATGAAAATTTTCTTTTTTCTGGTTTTCAACGGATTTATACGTTTTAGAAGGTCCTGAACACGATTTGACTGTTTTTAGAAAATGTCTGTCTGTGACTCTGTCTGTCTGTCTGTCTGTATGTGACAAAAAATTTGTGGGCGCTCTATCTCAAGAACTAATACTCGGAATTTAATACAACTTTAGATTAAGTTAGTCCCTGATATAAATTGGTGCTGATTAGTTTTTGGTAAAAATAACCCGGCAGGTGGCGCTGCTATGCAGCATTTTTCGCGATTTCCGCAATAGCTCTATCTCAAGAACTAATGCTCGGAATTTAATAAAACATTAGATTCAGTTAGTCCCTGATATAAATGGGTGCTGATTAGTTTTTGGTAAATATCGCCCGGCAGGTGGCGCTGCTATGCGGCATTTTTCGCGATTCCCGCAATAGCTCTATCTCAAGAACTAATGCTCGGAATTTAATAAAACTTTAGATTCAGTTAGTCCCTGATAAAAATGGGTACTGATTAGTTTTTGGTAAAAATCGCCCGGCAGGTGGCGCTGCTATGCAGCATTTTTCGCGATTTCCGCAATAGCTCTACCTCAATATCTAATCCTCGGAATTTAATAAAACTTTATATTCAGTTAGTCCGTGACATAAGTTGGTGCTGATTAATTTTTGGTAAAAATCTCCCAGCAGGTGGCGCTGTTATGCAGCATTTTTCGCGATTTCTGCATTAGCTCTATCTCACGAACTAATACTCGGAATTTAGTAAAACCTTATATTCAGTTAGTCTCTGATGTAAATTGGTGCTGATTAGTTTTTGGTAAAAATTGCCCGGCAGGTGGCGCTGCTATGCAGTATTTTTCGCGATTTCCGCAATAGCTCTATCTCAAGATCTAATCCTCGGAATTTAATAAAACTTTATATTCAGTTAGTCCGTGATATAAGTTGGTGCTGATTAGTTTTTGGTAAAAATCGCCCAGCAGGTGGCGCTGTTATGCAGCATTTTTCGCGATTTCCGCAATATCTCTATCTCACGAACTAATACTCGGAATTTAGTTAAACCTTATATTCAGTTAGTCTCTGATGTAAATTGGTGCTGATTAGTTTTTGGTAAAAATTGCCCGGCAGGTGGCGCTGCTATGCGGCATTTTTCGCGATTTCCGCAATAGCTCTATCTCAAGATCTAATCCTCGGAATTTAATAAAACTTTATATTCAGTTAGTCCGTGATATAAGTTGTTGCTGATTAGTTTTTGGTAAAAATCGCCCAGCAGGTGGCGCTGTTATGCGGCATTTTTTGCGATTTCCGCAATAGCTCTATCTCACGAACTAATACTCGGAATTTAGTAAAACCTTATATTCAGTTAGTCTCTGATGTAAATTGGTGCTGATTAGTTTTTGGTAAAAATCGCCCAGCAGGTGGCGCTGCTATGGAGCATTTTACAGGATTTACACGATTTTAGCGATAGTCATATTTCAAGAAATAATGCACGGAATTTAATAAAACTTGAGCTTCAGTTAGACCTTGATATAAATTGGTGCTGATTCATTTTAGTGTATGCGAAACCTGTGTGAGATAGAAGAAAGTTTTGGGATTGACACATCCAACTAGTTTTACCTGGAAAACGACGCTAACAAATTTTACTGAATTTTGCATTCTACCATTTTCGGTTATAAGAAGATGATTGAGCTATCTCACATGTTCGAGAAAATTAAATTAGTGTGTCATTTAGGGTCACTGCGGGTAAAGCTAATTTTATTTTATCTGCTAAATGGCTTTAACGATTTTGACTAAGTTTTGTATCCTACATTTTTGGGATACAATAAGACCATTGGACTGGGTCGCATGTTCGAGAAAATTTCAGTAGTGGGTCATATGATATGGGGGTCACTATGGGTTAAATAAATTTTATATAAAAAACGGCTCTAACGATTTTGACTAAATTTTGTATCCTACTGTTTTGGGGTACGAAAAGACCATTGGGCTGGGTCACATGTTTGAGAAAATTCGATTAGTGGGTCATTTTAGGGTCACTACGGGTCAAACTAATTTTATCTAAAAACGACAAACGACTTTGACTAAATTTTGTATCCTACCGATTTGGTGTATGAAAAGACTAATGGGCTGAGTCACAAGTTAAGGGTCACATGTTAAGGTCCAAGGTAATTTTATCTTATCTAATAAATGTCTTTAACGATTTTGACTAAGTTTTGTGTCCTAACTTTTTGGGATACAAGAAAACCATTTGGCTGGGTCACATGTTCGAGAAAATTTGATTAGTGGGTCATTTGGCGGTCACTATGGGTCAAACAAATTGCATTTAAAAACGGTTTAAGCGCTTTTGACTAAATTTTGTATGCAACAGTCGACTGCAAAAAATAAATAAATAAATAAAAATAAATAAACGCTGGTACCCCTTCTGGTCGCGCTCAAATTGAAGTTAGATTAAAGTGGGTTTTGAATCGAACTATGCATTTTGAATCCCGCAGTGGAAAGGCGAAGGGAGGGGCAGTCGCAACTGCCGCAATCCAATCTAGTTGTTTTAACACTTTTCAACAGTATTGAAAAGCAAATAATGGGGGTACCAACTGCCGCATCTAATCGAGTTGCTTTTAACACTTTTCAACATAGTTGAAAAGCAAATACGCATACATTCGTCCATCAGCGAAGGGGCGATCCCAACTGCCGCATCACGGCATTCCGATCTAGTTGTTTTAACACTTTTAAGCATGAAATATATTTAGTATGTAGTTTATTAGTATACGAGTTCATTTTGAACCCCGCAGTGGAAAAGCGTAGGGAGAGGCGGTCCCAACTGCCGCATTCCAATCTAATTGTTTTAACACTTTTCAACAGAATTGAAAAGCAAATAATGGGGGTACCAACTGCCACATCTAATCGAGTTGCTTTTAACACTTTTCAACATAGTTGAAAAGCAAATATGCATACATTCGTGCATCAGCGAAGGGACGGTCCCAACTGCCGCATCACGTCATTCCGATCTAGTTGTTTTAACACTTTTATGCATTTTAAACATGAAATATATTTAGTATGTAGTTATTAGTATACGAGTTCATTTTGAACCCCGCAGTGGAAAAGTGTAGGGAGGGGCGGTCCCAACTGCCGCATTCCCATCTAGTTGTTTTAATACTTTTCAACAGACTTGAAAAGCAAATAATGAGGGTACCAACTGCCGCATCTAATCTAGTTTAAGAAAAAGCTACTGTGTACGAGCATTTGCGACTTTAAAGTAACCCCGATATCGAATATCAGTTTTCTATCCCTATTAATTCTAAATAAATCATAATTTAAAATGATAAACAACAATTACTGATAATTTCAATTTTTTAAATTTCGAATTTTTTAAATTTCGAATTTTATAGAAACCATTCTTTGCGAGAGCTTACATCTTAAAAGAAACCCCCATGCGAAATTTGAAGTTTCAAAGCCACAGAAATTGCAGTTTAAAAGAATTTTTAGTTGCTTTTAAATTTCTAATTTTTTAGAAACTGTTCGGCTACGGTCAGACTACTTACGTATGGAAAAGGTTATCCATGTCTAATTTCAAGTTTCTACTCTAAAATTTATTAAAAAAAAACATAATTCAGAACATTTGCCTCTCATTTCAGCATTCTAAATTTCCAAATTTTTAGACGCCTTTCTGAGCCGGTTGTTTATGTCTTAAAATTGACCACCATGCCAAATTTTAAGTTTCCAGCAACAAAACTATCACAGATTTTGAAACTTCAGAACGTTTATTTGGTTCTGTACCCTTTGAAATTCCGTTTTTTTAAGAAACTATTTTGTACCAGCGTTTACATATTAAAAATGACAGAATTAGGAAAATTTAAATTTCTCTCCCTAGTAATTCCATATAAATCGTAATTTAGAATGTTTTCAGAATATTCACTGTTTTTTTTCATTTTCTAAAATTCCCCCTTTTTTAATTGCCTTGATCCAGAATTTACCTCTTAAAAGTAACAGACATGTTAAATTTCAAGTTTATATTCCTAACAATTCTACAAGAATTGTAATTTAGAACTTTTTTCACTCATTTCACACTTTTAAATTTCAAATTTTTTAGAAAACAACAACCATGCCAAATTTCAAGAGGGCAAAAGGGGCACGTTTGGAATGGTTTTTGCTCATCCATCTACTTGCGAAAAGTGGCACTGACGTAAAATATAGTCTATGTCGGAGCAGAGACTGCCACCTTTACTTTTGAAATTCTTTCGGTAGTTCTAGTAGTTTCCCGTACAAACAAACAAACAACCACGTAAAAAAAGATTTTTTTTATATAATATTATTTTAGATGTTGAGATAAAGTTATATCTACCAAACAATAAAAAAAAGTGGCACTCCGGGAGTGCCGACAGAAGTGAAAACTTGAACAATTACGTGTGTATTTTTTGAATCATCAGGAAATGTTTTATTGTGCAGGAAATACTTTTAAATCAAGTGTTTTTTTATTCATTATTATAAACTACTACTACAAAAGTTATATTACAATATTCATTTAACGCGCTATTGTACATGAAAAATCATGCATATTATTTTACATACAAAAATTTCGGGAACCAGACTTCAGTCGCACTATACCGCTCACATTTTTCTGCGTTATTATACCGCTTACTATACCGCTTACATTTTTCTGCGTTACTATACCGCTTACATTTTTCTGCGTTACTATACCGATTACTATACCACTTACATTTTTTCTGTGTTAATATACCGCTTACTATACAGCGTACTATACCGCTTACTATGCCGCTTACATTTTTCTGCGTTACTAGGCCGCTTACATTTTTCTGCTTTTACTATACAGTTTCCATTTTTCTGCGTTTACTATACCGCTTACATTTTTTCTGTGTTACTAAACCGCTGACATTTTTCTGTGTTACTATACCGCTTACTATACCGCTTCTATACCACTTACTATACCGCTTACTATAACGCTTACTATACCGCGTCTACATCATTTACTATACAGCTTACTATATCGCGTCTACACCAATTACTATACAGCTTACTATACCGCTTACTATAACGCTTACTATACCGCTTACATATTTCTGCGATACTATACCGCTTACTATACTGCTTACATTTTTCTGCGCTTCCTATACCTTACTATACCTCTTAAATTTTTCTACGTTTACTATACCGCTTACTATACCACTTACATTTTACTGCGTTTACTATACCGCTTACTACACCACTTACATTTTTTCTGTGTTGCTATACCGCTTACTATACAGCTTACTATACCGCTTACTATGCCGCTTACATTTTTCTGCGTTACTATACCGCTTACTATACCGTTTATATTTTTCTGCTCTTACTATACCGCTTACATTTTTCTGCTCTTACTATACCGCTTACTATATCACTTACATTTTTCTGCGTTTACTATACCGCTTACATTTTTCTGCGCTTACTATACCGCTTCTACACCATTTGCTGTACAGCTTACTATACCGCTTACTATAACGCTTACTATACCGCTTATATTTTTCTGCGCTTACTATACCGTTTACTATACTGCTTACATTTTTATGCGCTTCCTATACCTTACTATACCTCTTACGTTTTTCTACGTTTACTATACCGCTTACTATACCACTTACATTTTTCTGCGTTTACTATACCGCTTACTATACCACTTACATTTTTTCTGTGTTACTATACCGCTTACTATACCGCTTCTATACCACTTACTATACAGCTTACTATACTGCTTACTATAACGCTTACTATACCGCTTACTATACCGCTTACTATAACGCTTACTATACCGCTTACATTTTCTGCGCTTACTATACCGCCTACTATACTGCTTACATTTTTCTGCGCTTCCTATACCTTACTATACCTCTTACATTTTTCTATGTTTACTATACCGCTTACTATACCACTTATATCTTTCTGCGTTTACTATACCGCTTACTATACCACTTACATTTTTTCTGTGTTACTATACCGCTTACTATACAGCTTACTATACCGCTTACTATACCGCTTCTATACCACTTACTATACAGCTTAATATACCGCTTACTATAACGCTTACTATACCGCTTACATTTTTCTGCGCTTACTATACCGCTTACTATACTGCTTACATTTTTCTGCGCTTCCTATACCTTACTATACCTCTTACATTTTTCTACGTTTACTATACCGCTTACTATACCACTTACATTTTTCTGCGTTTACTATACCGCTTACTATACCACTTACATTTTTCTGTGTTACTATACCGCTTACTATACCGCTTCTATACCACTTACTATACAGCTTACTATACCGCTTACTATAACGCTTACTATACCGCTTACATTTTTCTGCGCTTACTATACTGCTTACATTTTTCTGCGCTTCCTATACCTTACTATACCTCTTACATTTTTCTACGTTTACTATACCGCTTACTATACCACTTACATTTTTCTGCGTTTACTATACCGCTTACTATACCACTTACATTTTTCTGTGTTACTATACCGCTTACTATACAGCTTACTATACCGCTTACATTTTTCTGCGTTACTATACCGCGTACTATACCGCTTACATTTTTCTGCGCTTACTATACCGCTTCTACACCATTTACTATACAGCTTACTATACCGCTTACTATAACGCTTACTATACCGCTTACATTTTTCTGCGTTACTATACCGCTTACACTTTTCTGCGCTTACTATACCGCTTACTATACTGCTTACATTTTTCTGCGCTTCCTATACCTGACTATACCGCTTACATTTTCTACGTTATTATACCGCTTACATTTTTCTGCGTTACTATACTGCTTACTATGCCGCGTACTATACCGCTTACATTTTTCTGCGTTACTGTACCGCGTACTATACCGCTTACATTTTTCTGCGTTACTATACCGCTTACATTTTTCTGCGCTTACTATACCGCTTACTATGCCGCTTACATTTTTCTGCGCTTACTATACAGCTTACATTTTTCTGTGTTTACTATACCGCTTCCTACACCACTTGCATTTTTTTGCGTTTACTATACCGCTTACATCTTTCTGCGCTTACCATACAGCTTCTATACCGCTTACTATACAGCTTCTATACCGCTTACTATACAGCTTACTATACCGCTTACATTTTTCTGTGCTTACTATACCACTTACATTTTTTCTGCGCTTACTATAACGCTTACTATACCGCGGTGCAATAGCGCACAGGCAAGCTTGCGCCGCGCCCGTCCCGCCCTAAATCATACCTAACTATACACAATACATGCACATACTTATATACAGAGGTGTCGGTTACAGTAACAGTGTCGCGAGTTCAATGTTTTTTTCCCATCTCAAAAAATGCCCAACACGCCTAAAGCAGTTTTCACTTCAATAAACTCAAAAAAGTACAATAAGGTATGTATTCATTATTCAGCTCCTGTTGGCCGACTTTTTGACATGTAAGTAAAATTAATACCCAATGGTCGGCCACATTAAAATTAATTAAAAGCAACAAATTTATTTACTTTTTATAATCAAAAACATTAGTTTATTTACCCTGCTAATATTCTAGCCTTATAATTTTAGAAAAAAATAAAAAAATAATTAATACTTGCCTTTTAAAATAATTGCCATCTGTTAACAAAAAAATAGGGAAAATGGCGATTTGACCTCTATCTTGAAAAAAATGGCTGATTACAAATTCAATAAAATTACCCATAATTCTTTGGTGATGGTTTATGACTTATGAAAGATGGTTGCATATAACCAAATTGTAATATTTCATTTAGAACCAAAAATAAGCTATGCGTAAGGCATTTTATCTCAATGTGGCCGACTATTGGTACATTTACCCTATACTGTGATTAAAATATTAATATATTGAATATTTGACGAGATTAGGTATTTTTATGAAATACAATAATAATTTGAATAGTACAATAATATTTTCGATCACCCAAGTAGCAAAAAATGCTAAAAATGGCATGTCACGGTAGCTTATGACCATGTATGTCCTGTTCAATATTTGTGTGCATTTGTGTAAGCATAGCACGTATAATCGTGCAGATGTTAACGTTCCTGTGAAAAATTCAAAAGGTTTTTTTTAATAGCATGCAGAGTTTTCAGCCTAATTTAACACCACTTTCCAAAAACTTGGCAAAAATTGGTAGAAATAGTATACTGTGATTAAAATATTAATATATTGAATATTTGACGAGATTAGGTATTTTTATGAAATACAATAATAATTTGAATAGTACAATAATATTTTCGATCACCCAAGTAGCAAAAAATGCTAAAAATGGCACGTCACTGTAGCATATGACTATGTATGTCCTGTTCAACATTTGTGTGCATTTGTGTAAGCATAGCACGTATAATCGTGCAGATGTTAACGTTTCTGGGAAAAATTCAAAAGTTTTTTTTTTTTATAGCATGCAGAGTTTTCAGCCTAATTTACCACCACTTTTCAAAAAATTGGCAAAAATTGGTAGAAATAGTATACTGTGGTTAAAATATTAATATATTAAATATTTGATGAGATTAGGTATTTTTTTTAAATAAATTTTAACTCGCATGCGCGAACTATTATTTTTTATAGATATTATTAGATTTTTTGTCATAATTTGATAGTCAATACGATAGGGCAACTCATATAAAAAAAAAAAAAAAAAACAGTGAAATATTGTGAAAACTCAAAAAGTTACAGCAATAATTTAAAAATTGAGGAGGAAATCCCATATAATCCTATGGGATGTACGCATACTGTGACGCTTCATAGAGTTCTTAGAAAATGTGGAAAACGATGGCTTTGCCACTATTTTTTTATTAAAATAATTGGTTGAAGAATGATTTCAAAAGAAATGTCGATATATTAAAATTGATTAGGCTTCATTATGATTCTTCCCTCCCCCTTCTCCGTCCCCCTCTATATGGTTTTGAAACATTTTTTGACTAAAAACTTGGTGTGTAATAAAAACAATTACGCTTTTAGAAGTGTTAACAAGTATGCGATAGAAGAAAATTTTAGGATTGGCACATCCGAGTAATTTATTTAGCATTTCGTAAGAAAAGTTCTTTCACTCGTAGAATACCATTTATAAGTCAAAATCTGTTGATCAATAACATTTCATTCACATTATTTAAATTATATGTAAAAAATAAATTAACATTAAATGGTAAACCATTCAATTGATTAGTCAGCAATCACTTTAAAATTTCTGATTGATTGGTTTGAAGATTTTATTAGTCCTGACCCATAATTATTAATCACATACATAAATATGACAGTTTTATCATAATTACTTTCAAAGATACTCCAATTTCTCTCTCATGGTATTTATCCGAATATGCTTAATATTTACATGGTGTGAAGTAAACTTAAGCGTATTCAAAATTAAATGGTTTGAAAATTTGATTATTTCCTACCCGTAATATTAATGAACTAAGTAAAGCTGCGTACTGTTATTTTATTTTATATTTTTCTTCATTTAATTTTTTGTTTTTAATAAATATTGATACTTTGATTTTTGTGTACGGTGTTATTTTAGCTATCTTTAAGGGTGAAATAGCCTGGGTATTTATTTGAATAGTAAATTTAAAAAAATCCTGGTATTTATTTCAATATTCATATTTCTTTCAAATTTCCTTTAATTATTTACCACTATATTTTTATTTGAAATTGCTTAATGTTTACGCGTTGTAATTAATTGGTATGATAATTTAAATAATCTCTACTCGCAATATTAATGAAATAAATAATTCAGAGAGTCTTTCATGACTCATTCAAAAATACTAGAGGAAACTGTCCTAAAATGACATACTTTAAAGGAAAAATGCTTCTATTCATACAAATTTTCTCTAGTGACCTTTATTTTTTACAAACTAAGTTTACAAAGTATACATAATGCAATGGTGCCTTTTAAAAAGTAATAAATAAAGTCACGACGTCATAATAACGATTTATATAAAATGCTGCGATAAGTCATTTTATCTACAGTGCTGTTCTAAAACGATACATCCATACGTTGCTATTAATTTTACTTGCATACATCACAAATATATACAAATTTTCTCACCAAGAAACACCGGCACATTCACTATGTGCTCACTTTGAACACTTAAGAGCCTACATCAGTCATACGAAAAAACGCTCAAACTAATGTTAAGTCTATGGGAAGGTTCTAGGCAGATTTTTCGCTGGCATTTTAATATTTTTAAATGCTTTTTTGCACAGGATAGCTGATGTCAATCTCCAACGTTGTTAGTTTTTACGTTTTCGATTTTGGTTCCAGTTATTTTATATAAAGGTACTTTCACTTTCAGAACCGGTTCCAAGCGGTTCCAAAATTGAAAATGCCCGCTTATAGAAAACTGCAACAGAAATGGAAAAAGTAAAAACTAACAACGTTGGTTGGTGATTGACCTCAGCTATCCTGTGCAAAAAAGCATTTAAAAATATTAAAATGCGAGCGAGAAATCTGCTTAGAACCTTCCTATAGACTTAACATTAACTTGAGCGTTTCTTCCCATGATTAGTGTAGGCTCTTAACACATTTTATCCACGTCTCTTTCGTGTTTTAATGACTGAATAGATCATTGTAATAAAGACAGGCTTCATCATCATCATCGGCAGGAAGATCCATGTCTTTGTCTTCAAATTGTATGTAACAAAGCTAATTTTCTTCTTAGACTGTAGAGCTGCACTTCTTGAGTGTGAATTATGAGATTTATTTCGTAATTTAGAAATAAGTATTAGATATTTTAAATTTAGGCATTATATATTCTTAATATTCCATTTTAATCTATTTTAAGTGAAAAATATCTTTTTCATCTTTTTAAAAATAATTTACACATAACAGGGTTAAAGATTGTTTACGTTTGAAGGTCTTAAAACTAATTTTTTATTGCTTGCAGACCTCATATGAAGTTTATGTTTTAATTTTAAAATAAATATAAGATACTTAAAACTTCTGCATTATTTGTTCTTAATGATCCATTTTAATCTATTTTAAATGCAAAATATTTTTTTATCCATATAAAAATAATTTAGGGATTAAGATTTCGTTGCGTTTGAAAGTCTTGTTTTTTATGTAACTAATGATTATCACAGATGTCATGTAAATATCAGAAACGTTCATTTAAATATTTTGGTAATTTTCTGTAAAATCTTCGTTGTTTTAATGACACCTTAAATGAATTTAATAGAGAAACATAATGTTTAAATTGAATGCATACTTTTTCAGAATAATTCTGGTTTTGAATATTATTTTTAATTACCCATAATCAAATGCCGCTTACTAATGCTTTGTGTTTTTTTTTCACATTTTTCCGTTATGCGGAGCTAATTGATTTCTGTATATTATAAATGTAAAAGATCTTCCTAATTAAAGACTCATGAGTGTATTTTTAATTAATCGGCAGTTCGCTTTTAATATTCATAAACGATTCTGCTTAAGCTCGCTCTCAAATTGAAAATTTACATTCATGCAATTAACAGATGGGAAAAAATTAATGTCATTTCCTCCATTTTCATAGTTTTTTTTTTTCAACTCAACGTTTTCCTCGATTAATGCTATTAATTAATCCCGCCTTATTACTGCGATAACAATACCGCAAAAACAAACATTTAATTTAAAAATACAATAAACACAATGACAACTTTTTAAAAATTTAATGAACACAGATATGTAATATGTTAATGTACTGTAATATTGTTTTTGGTTTGCTATTAACAGAAAATGCATAGTAAAACTTAATTTAAAACTTTTAAAATGATAAGTATCTTATTTGCATGAACTTTCATTAACAAAAAGTTATTAGCTAATTTGATGAATGACAACTATAGAAAATAAAAATAATTGATTTTTAGTTCAAATCTGCATTACTAGAATTTTTTAGGTTAATTATGTTATTTTACTTGAAATTTGGTTAATTACTAAAACGTTACATAATTTGATGTTAAACTTAGTATAATACAGTTTTATTAACACAAACTTAACTGCTTTAAATTATTTAAGCACAAACATTTTTAGGTAACACGAAATTTTAATTTTAATGTTCAACTTTATTTTTTTTTCGATTTTTCTTTCAATTTCAAATCAATTTTGGACTCTTTGTTCGACAAAAATCATATCGCTCTTCCACCTTTTGTACACTGACTGAATTGTTTCCCTCATCCTTTGTACACTAACTGAAAAAAATTTCTCCGTTAATTAAAGGAGCGTTTGTTGAATTTTTACCACGGTAACTGAAACTCGCATTAAATAAAATCGTTTAAAGCTAGAAGAACCTGTATTATATTAAATATCCGTTACACAATGGTGCAAACGCCCTGCGTTTTGGAGAAAAATTCGTCAATCCCAGATATACGACTTAAAAAAAAAAAAATCCCTGACGCCTCGGCCTTCATGCACGGGTAGATTTCGAAGACGCAGACCGTGGGGCACCTGTTTATTGGGAATTGCTGAAGAAATGACCTTTTGCCCTGATGTGGCAGCTGGAACCACCCACTTCGAAACCTAACTTGTTTGCAGGCGGAGCCAGCAGGGATTTTTTTTTTTTTTTTTTTTTTTTTTTTGGCTATAAGGGTTATTTCTATAAAAAACTTGTCAATATAAAAGTTTTAGATAATATTAAAAGGATTTATAATAAATTGAAGAGGATATGAAATCTTGTGAATGGACGAAGTTATGAATTTGTTTCTTCTAGAACCCCCCTTTCCCCCCCCCTTGGGACCATTTTTAATGATATCAAATATCTGTCATACACTGATAAAAATAAATCCGTTAATTCACGGGAAAAGTACTGGCAGCGAAGTTGCCGGGCTTTTTCCGTTCCGTTAGTAGATTTTCCGTTTTGAAAGATTGAAGAAACGGTAACTTTCTGTTATGAATGACCTCGGTTTAAAAAAAAAAAAAAAATTCTCGATCTGTTTGTGCTGCCATCTGTTGACTATAACAGGAGTACTTAATTTAATATTAAATTACTCACTGGTACAAATTTCCTGGCTGCCCTTGGGGTTCGAACTAGGGATGACAGCGACATGAGCCGAGTGTTTTACCTCAAGACCAGCGGGCCCTTGCTAGAATAGGAGTTTGAAAGGATCATAGGGGATTTTTTCAAATCGCTGCTTGGAACTTAAACAATCTGGGGTTTAGAAATCTAGCAACTTTGAAATTAAGTGGGGGGATATTTTGTTATAAGATTATGATTGAAAAATTTAGTATTAATAGAGGATTGAAACATGAATTATATTAATTCCTAATTTGATTGTTAGATGCAAAATATGAATATTATATTTTGAATTAAATTCGATAAAGTATGTTTGCTTTTTTGAGAAAATCGATTTTTTTTCAACTGTTATATATTTTTTAAATGTGTTCTGTTAGAATATATTTTCATTGAGAGTGTCTTTTATAACTTTAAAAAGCAAATTACGAATAATAGCAAAGGAATGAGAAAGTTATTTGTTATTTTTTTTTATTCGGAAGCATTGTTGCTTTTTTGCGTAAAATCGATTTTTTTTTTACTTAATTTAACTATTATATATATATATATATATATATATATATATATATATATATATATATATATATATATATATACTAAGCTATTTGTTTAGAATATATTTTAAGTGTGAATATTTTTTTGTAACTTTAAAAAATAAATTAATTTTAAAAGCATGGGAAAATTAATTGTTGCTTTTTAAATTCGAAAGAACTATTTTGTTCTTTTAAATAAACTCGAATTTTTAATTTATTGAATTTTTAGTTTTTCTGTGCTGCAACATGTCAGTTTTTTAAACATTGGAAATAAATATGCAGCAGATAACGGAATATCTCCGTTGGCCACTTTCTTCTCCTTCTGTTCCGTTGTTTTCAGGAAAATGAAGAATTTTTCTGTTTTTTAACGGAAAATGCCCTTCTGTCGTGAAAAGGGACTTTTTCTGTGAAATTCAGGAAAAAAAAACCGTGAATTTCAGATTATTTTTAACAGTGTACATAAATGTTCGGCCATTTTCTTAGAAGTAATAATAACTTTAAGTGGATTCGATATGTATCATAATTAAGAAATTATAGGTTTTTTTCTGTTTTCACAAAAAGACCCCCTATTAATAAGGTGAAAACTTAAAAACAAAAAGAAATAAAATAATAAAAATGCCATTCCACAAAAAAATGTCAAAATAGTAACACTCATTTCAACAAACCTTTTGCTGCATCACTAACAAGTAAAGACACCAGAGTCCTCAGCAGTTAATTTAAATTTTTATTGCTCATTCATTTTGTCTAATTTTTGGTAGATGTCGTCCGCTTATCGTCAGCAAAATTAACTATTTCTCTGTTAAAAGATTTAATAATTTGATGCCTCGCCTATCGGCTATTGAGTTTTAATAATTACAGGAGGTCGGGCCAAAATTCAAAATTTCGTTTATTGAAAAGCAGTTGTCGTTAAAGAAATAAGTATCATTTAAGTTTATTTATGGTTCTTACACTGCCATACATTTGTGATATCTAATGTATGATTATTTTATTACGGTTGTTATAAGATATTGTAAGCCCTGCTTATCAACCGTCATTGATCCCATCAAAGAAATCAAAGGTCAATTTCGACTACACTTCTAAGGAAGACATGAAGAAAGTTCTTAACTATGTAAGAACATCCACTGGTAAATGGAAGACAGTCTCTGACTTCAAGATTCGATTCAAACGTATCTTTCCAGATTCTATACCATGTGGAATCTTGTATGGCAAGCTTCGACATCTTACTGACGAAACATAGTCGTTCGAGAAGTATCGACAAATTCACTACATAGCCAGAAAGCAGTTGAAGGCACCTCTCTTTGAAAAGAAATGAATTCACTACATTGATCTTTTTAATTGGGCTCTTCGAGCTAATCAGGTTGTCAAAAAAACCGACCTTTAAAGCATCTAGGACGTGGATCCGAAAGTTTAAGACCATGAAATTAGTAGTGAGTCGCAAGATCTCTAGCTTCAAAAAAAAACCATTAATATAAAGAACGAGACCACTCTTTCGGAAAAATTCACAGATTACTTCATTACGTCATGAATGGCAAGTCATCATCTAAAGAGTTTTCTTCTACGTGCGTCTATAACAATGATCAGTATTCTTTCAATTACGAAGTGCATTCCGGATGAACTCTTAATTTCAAAGGCACCAAAAAAGTATCTGTTTTGGTTCAATTCAAAGGTGCCATGACTAATTCGTATACCATTCAGCCTACAGTTTCAATGAATGGTTTCTCTTTCCTATTCTCGTTATCTGTCTTTAAAAAAGAAAGGGATTTCCAACTAATCCTTCTGTTCCTGTTTTGAAGCCTAACAAGTGCTATGTCGTCCGCTTATCGTCCGCAAAATTAACTATTTCTCTGTTAAAAGAGTGGTACAACAACGTCTTTGAGTCAGAAGTGAGACTAGAGAGCCAAAACGCCCGTTTCCTGCTTCGTTCTACGTTGAAGACTTACAAATTAAGCGGATTTATATGCTTGAAAATTCAACGAGTCTCATTTAACCGCTGGATTTAATGTGTCTTCGTCCTAGGAAGATCTTTGTTAGTTTCGTTCAAAAGACAATACTTTAGTCCGCGAATTGAACATTTTCCTCATGACTAGGAACAACGTCATCAAGCTTCAATCACTGGCACAATATCAGTTTGCATCAGTTGAGTTCATTCTTATGTTCTTGTATGGATTTCCAAAGGATGTTGCACTGATAAAGACGAAAATTACCTCACCCCTACAGACTGCTGCTTTAAGATTCAAGAAAAGAAGCAGACTTTGTTTGAGCGCATCATCGAGTCAGCTGAAAAAGAAGCATTTTCTCATTGTGCTTACTGTAAGATATATATTTGCGTTAATACTTCTTCGAGAAGAACATTGTGTCAAAACTTGACTAGCATCAGCTTATGGCGCAGTGCAAATACCTTAATTAACCGTATATCATCCTTATTTCTTTGACGGCAACAGTTTTTCAATACATGAAATTTTGAACTATGACCCGACCTCTTGTCATTATTAAAACTCGATAGCCAATATGCGAGACATCGAATTACTAAGCACAATGAGACGAAACGAATGAGTTATAAAATCTAAATTCGTCACCAAGAACTCTGCTAAATGTATCTTTCGTTCAAATGTTTATTGATATATGTATATATAATTGATTTCTGTCAAGCGATAGCACTTGTATTTATGAACCGATTAGAATTTCACTGAGCATGTGTACAAGATTTACCACAGTCTCGACCGAATTCTTTGGACAACTTTATCCGGGCTTTTGTTTCAAATTTGTGACCACGTAAAAATTTCAAATTCAAAATATGTACAAAAAAATAATCCATTATTTTTTACTTAAATATTAGGTCCTGATACAAGGATTCTGCAGGATTTTTTGTTTCGCATCAATCTTTAAAATGTCTGAGATGTAGCAGTTTGAAATTCTAGGGAAGCTGACATTATGAAATAGGACAACAGATAAAAATAAGGAATTCTGTCATAAACAAGTTTAATATATGAGATTTATTGAATGTGGTTTTTCGCAAATTTTCTTTCATTGTTTTAATCATTGTTATAACTTCTATACGCTTCAAACTACACAGTGATATCGCCAGCGTCAAATATTCATTAATCTTGGTGATAGTTAGTGAAATATCTCCGAATTTGGTGTTACTGGCTGAGAGATTCTGCTCTCGAAGCTGGTAGACGGGAGGTGCTGGGTTCGATCCCAATCGCGCCAGTCGGCCTAATCGTTCGGATTTTTCGTGGTTTTCTTCGAGCCGTGGATTTATCCATGCGTAAATACGGGTTAGGTTCCCTTAGAAAGACCCCCACGAAGGGCACTCCCCCCGGGCCTATATCCCAAGCGTAGATAACTGGCCGTCAATAATCAACCCAACCCAACCCAACCCGAATTTGGTGTTAAAAAAGCCAACTTGGCGTTAGCTGACTAATTTTTTTCAATTTCTATTCAAATTCAATATTGACGAAAACTAGGAATCTTCTATAATCGCATTCCACTTATTTTAGGTTCATGTGATGGGTAAAACTAGTTGAAATCTTTAAAACAAGGAATAGGGAAGCTATCTTTTCCTCCTGTCACAGACCGGAAGGACTTTTTGGTTTGTTTTGTTTGTTGAAAAAGAAGAGATTGGGTCTGGTAAAATAATTGTGTAATTGTATAAAATTTCGGACGTTGTGATGAATAATACAGCAACTGATTAAGAAACTAATTCTTACCTACATATTAAACATAAAATAAAAGAAACAGAAGACAGTAAATGTTGTTTGTAAAATACGCGTTATTTTTACTTGTTTAAATGGAGCTTTTGTCTGGAGCTTTTTACTTGTTTTTACATTAAGATTCATTTTCTGGCTCCCATTTTCTATTTTCTTCAAAATATTTTAAGGTATATAAAATTAATTAAATAATTTCCTTTAGAAATATATTTCGTAACTGCATTTTTTAAAACGTTCTTTAATGTTTATTATAAGAAATAAATTATAAATACGTTAAGTTAATGCGTATTATATTTATTTGACACGATTATAAAGAAATTTACTTGATAAATTAGGGTATATCTTATTTAAAATATAATATTACTTCAATTTTATGCAATTGTATACAGACAATTATATATTGTAAGCAAAAAAAATAATAATAATAATAAGCAGATACCTATTTCTCTGTTAATAATGATTCATAATTTTCCTTTATGAATTATTATTTTCCTTCAACTCAAGGAAATTTCCAAAATCCTAACTAAAAGCGTCCCCAACTAAACTACTACTGGACACTAACTAAACTAGTACTGGATTAAACTAAATCCTAAATAAATTTCTTCCATATAAGTAAAAAAAATAACTGAAATCTCCAATTTAAGTTAAAAATAATTGAAAATTCTGTTATTTAAGCTGCTTACGTTCGCGGAATGTACTTGAAATAATGTCAGATTCCTAGCAACTGTGGCGATTTTTTTTCATTTTCTGACAACGAAAACTTCAATAGTGTATGCTGACATGTGTATGTGTATTTAAACTCATTCATATATACGTATAGGGTAGAGTGGTGCAAAAGTGCGCGGTGTGCAAGAATACACAGAGCAATTATCCAATCCGAAACAGAATTTTGTTTTTAGCTACAGTTGTAAACGGTGTAATAACATGATGAGTTCATGGTGAAAAAAATCTGCGTATTTTGGTGAAATCTGTAAAAATTTAGACGATAATAAATGATTTTGGTCTTCTCGCTATTATATTTATAGTTTTTAAAAAGAGCATCATATTAAACATTGCAAAGGTAATTTATTTTTTATTTCGATTAGGTCATTATTGGAGTACCTGTCACCTAAGTGATTTGAATTTGCTTATCAAAAGATGGCATTACTGACGTTTCAAAGTTATGTAGCGACGATAGTGCAAGAGTGCGCAGTACCAAAGGGTTCAAGAGTGCGCACGCACTCTTATCTAACATATCTCTTATCTATTTTACTTGTCACTCATAGCTATAAAAATGGGTTTTAAATATTTACAGTTTGATTTAATAGCTTTCCTTATTTCCTACTTTATCACTAAAGCAAACAATTTCGACGAGAATCGCAAGAGCAATTGGCATTTAAAAACCCACAGATAGATCGCTTCTACAAAAACTTTTATATCTTTATGATAAATATCACTTTGAACCGCCGGCAATATTCAATGTGACCGAGTCTCGTTTCTCTACAGTACCTAATATGCCACCAAAAGTCATATGCACCAAAAGGAAACGATGTGATAACAAGATTTCAAGTGCTGAAAGAGGGCAAAACGTTACAGTGGTTTGTGCACTGGGTGCTAGTGGCAGTTTATTCCACCCGCTTCCATATACAAAAGAAATAGAATGAAGGCAGGACTTTTAGATAATGCACCTGCATCTGCCGTTGGTATGGTTTCGGACAGCAGCTTTATAACAAGTGATCTGTTTCTTGACTGGCTTCAACATTTTAAGAACCATGCTATGCCAACTCAAGAGCATCCCCCGCTTTTGATCCTCGATAATCATTCATCACATTCGCATTTGCAGCTGTTGATTTCTTTCGACAATATCATAGTGTTCTTCTTCCGTTGCCTCTGTATAGTAGTCACAAAATACAACTGCTAGACAGATTTTTTTAGTCCAATAAAAAGACATTACTCTGCTGAGTGCGAAAACTGGATGAGAAATCATTCAGGTCGAACAATGATGACCTTTGGAGCTACATCGATATTTATACCTGCTTTTAAAGAAACTGCTACCGTTGCTAATGCCATTAAAGGATTTTAAAAAACGGGTATATGGCCATTCAAAAATGACCTTTTTTTATACCAACTGCAAGCAGCGTCACTGAAAAGCCATTAGAACCTAAACTTGTTGAACCACATATGTCAGCAGAACCAGAGAACACTGAAAATGATGAGGAAAGATAATTGCTTTCAATAGAAAATAATATTTGAGAAAAGACAGAAAAGCTATGTAAAGAAAAACGCACGCTCACTGTGAAATAAACACGACTTTGGTTTCGCAAGGTTCGATTTCGGCCCCAACAACTTCATGTTACGTCAAATTATCAGCGTTGTCACCGTATCCACAGTCATCTATGCTGCGATCCTAATAAGAGGAGCAGACGGTCGGAAATTTTAAACAGTTTACCACACAAAAGACAGCTTGACTATGACGCTGTGGAAAAAAGCCATAAACATTTACCAAAAGAGAGTGAAAGTAAACCCAAAAAGCCAAACACTGTACCACAAAAAAGTGTGACTATGTCCAGGCTGCTCAGAAATTGATAAAGAACAAATCATAGAGGATTGGATCGAATGCATTTCTTGCAGAGACTGGTGACACGAAAAATGCACAAACTACATAGGTCATGGTCACTACAAATGTGACGTTTGTATATTCATTGCCTCCGTAACTATGACATGAACGAATAACATCAGACGTTGTATATTCATTACTGCACACTCTTATTCTCATTGGTTAAACAAAAATGTGCAATCAGGAGGACAAACTTTTTTAAATACTACCGAAAATGTTTCTCATAAGTTGTTTAATGCAATTTTTTTGTTAGCTTACTTCTCTAAGTTTAGAAATAATGTATAATATCATCACTTAAATTTCTTCATTTATTGTTATTTAATGAAATAGCTAATGTGCACACTCCTGCACCACCTTACCCTACTTGTAAAAACCTACGTGTGTTTTCAAACAGAATTATAACTCGATATTTTTAAAAAATATGTCATTTATTTGCTAAGATAAAGGATAGTAAATAAATAATAATAAAATATGTTTCCAAAGTAACACTTTGTAACCACAAATGTATTATGGATTGCATATTTTAGAATTTTAACTATAATCTAAAATGATGTAGCATCATCAGTCTATTTTTAAAGCGTTTTCTAGTGGAAGAAGAATTTACATAAAATGGAAATAAATAATTATTTTTCTTAAGAAATATTTTTTTTAAATTATTTTTTAGATGCATTATTTCGGAAAGTGATAATTATAAAAAGAAAGAAGACACGTTAATCACTTACTTTACCGCAACCTTCGGCCTTTTTTTTTTATCGTTCAACAGTTTAGAAGGCTAATTAATTTTAAGATATCAACAAATTCTCAATATCCTGAAATAAGTAGGGCTTGTGTTGGACATATTTAAATTAATTAAAACATGGATATATTTAAGTGAAATAATTTTTATGTAATTAATTTCTGAAGATTATTAATGCATGACTAAGCAAGAAGTAATTGAAAAAAATGGGAAAAGTTTACAAGAGTATTTTAATTTATCAGGTACATTTTCTTTCAACGCATTTAAGAGACAAATAACAAATAAAGAAATATGTAATAAAAATATTTTTTTTAATGTTTTCTGTTTTTGAAAGTAACTAAGTATTTTGTTATTTCATTTAATTGACTACTATTTTATTTAAATTGTGACATGTAATTAAAATTAATAATATTGTAGTAATTTTTTATATCTTTATTAAACTGTTTGTGAAGCATATCTATGGCTGAGAATAACTAAAAATAAAAATTCAAATGATATTATAATCAAATCATACCACACATTCTGGATAAAGAGGGATTACACCAGTAGTTGATCAATTAAGAATACCAAGCTATCCAACACGGGTAAACCAGATTAAAAATGCGCGATATAGTACTACTGGCTTTGCAAAATGTATGTAAAAATCGTTTGTAATTGTAACCCTAATAGATTTGTTTAAATTTAGTATATACTAGTTGATCCACCCGGGGTTACCCGGTCCCGTCAAAAAATAGTACGAAACGCGAAAACACTCTAAAAATCTCTGCACAAAACCCTTCTTCTAGTAACACTTTTATCTGTCGGAAAGTAAATAGAGAGACAGACCCCGAAGCGGAAGTAAATTCAATACGACCCCCTCAAATGTCTGTGTTATTTGATTCATGGCAGGTCAGTTTTGGGCCAAAATTAAGAAAAGCTGTCGTCCGATTTTCACAGAATTTGCATTTTCAAAATCAGAAACATAAACTACGTAAATACTGTGAGTTTCAAATAGATACGTCCATTAGATTTTTCTTAATACAACAAATAACGAAGCAGGCTAAAGTGAGGTTTAGCAGGTTTGATTTTCTAAACAAATCACTTGTTGCTATCGGCAAAAGAAAACTAACCACTTTTTCGCCCCTCATACCTTAGCGTTTTATATGTATATATATATAAATGTGGTTTAGCACAACACGTTTTTTTTAGACTTTTCGTGTCATCCAAATGATGGAGTACATTCATTATAGATTAATAAATACACCATGTCAACATAATTTTTTAATCTTATCGTTACCAATATCGATTATTTGTTTCCTGTATATATATTTTTTTGTACAATAAACTGCATATTTTCATTTGTTTATACTTTCACGTGCAAGATTCTCGTCGATTGTTGCAAGTAACATTTATTGCCATTCCTTCGTACAATTACTATTATTAAAAGAATTGTTTAAGTAGCAACAATATATAAGGGTCGCCCAAATGAAAGTGGCATTGCTGTAATAACTCCACCATTTGAAGAGAAAGATGTCTGCGCATGCGCCTATAAAGGGCGCCGACTGCTGGAAATGCATACGATATCATTAGTTTCCGCCAGATGCGTATGTGATAGTGTGGGAGCACGGTAAAAGCATCGTTAGCATCACGGATGCCTCCAAACCGTGGTCGTGCAATTTTTAACAGCGTAAAATGTGACTGTTAGTGAAATCTATCGTCGAATGCAAAATGTGTATGGCACGGAGTGTATGTCACGCAGATCGGTATTCCGATGGTGTAGGGAATTTCGTAGTGGAAGAAGCAGTATATCCCCCTCGAACTTCTCCCTTACAGCCCAGACCTCTCGCCGTGTGACTACCACATCTTCGGTCCACTCAAAAAAGCTCTGAAGAGACGACGATTTGCGAACGATAATGAGGTCCAAGCTGAAAATTGGTTCCACAACCAACCCCGGAGTTTCTTCAACCAGGGTATCCATCGTCTCGTTGACCGCTGAGACACTTGTTTCAACCTACAAGGTGACTTTGTCTAGCCTATCAGTTACGTCTGTATTACTTCTTTCTTTTGTATAGTAATTTATATCAATACCATTAAACCATTTCTCAAACCGACTGTAGTGCCACTTTCATTTGGGTGACCCATATAGTTTATTAACAAATCGTTTAGTTTTTTGCCAAAATTAAGAAAAGTTACCGTCCGAGTTTCACAAAATTTGCATTTTTGAAATCAGAAAAATAAACTACGTACATACTGTGAGTTTAGAATCGATACCTCCCATAGTTTTCTTAATGCAACAAATAACGAAGCCGGCTAAAATTAAGTTCAGCCGGTTTGATTTTATAAACAATCCACTCGCTGCCATCGGAAAATGAGAAATAATCGCTTTTTCGCCGCTAAGTACCTTAGAGTTTCATATATACATAGATTCTTAGGTTGCCCAACAGTAATACAAGGGAGCATTTTTGGTACTTTCGTATAATCCGCATGCCAGCGGATAATCGCGAAACATTTCTGTATTTATAGAAAACTTTTGATTTTGACTGTTTCAGTCAGTTAAAGCGTGTAATTCGATTATTTGTCTGTTAAATTCCTTTATTTATTTGTTTATTTAAGAATGGCAATTTAGTCGTTTAGTAATTTAGTTAAAGGATATTATATAGAAAAATATTTAATGCTGAATTAATTAGATTGTTTCAAGTGCAAACAGATTAATCTTCTGTAATCTGGTTGTACGGTTGCATCAGTTTTAGTTTTTTTTTTTTTTCATTTTTGAGATAGATTTTTTTTTTTTAATCATGTTTGAAAAATATTTTTAAAACGATGAAAAATTAGTAAATTGAAATACAATTTTCGAGGAAATTGCATTTGAATGTACATTTTTGTTTCTGTTCAACGGTGTAAAGATTGAAATTTTACAATGTTTAGAAATTAAAAATTTTCCAATAAAACGAAATTGATTGTTCAGATCGTTGCCACCATCAATATGACATCAGCTATACTTACGGACATGTTTCTGATTTATAATATAGATTTTTCATTTCGAGAAATTCCCCAATCTGCCTTGCTCATCGTTAAATTACGTTCCAATAATGAATTTATTTTTCTTATGTCAAATAAAACTTTATATAGCATATCCATCTATGGTGTGTCATTAACTTGTTTTTATCTTCTAAGTGTAAAAGATTAAGTTTTGAAAATAGTTGATCACTCACTGCTATTATTTAATGAACCAAGAGATAGAAGTTGATCATCCGTCTGAAGTTACACTGTTAAAAATAAATCCTCAAATTCACGGTAAAACTACTGGCAGCAAAGTTGCCGGACTTTTTCCGTTTCGTTAGTAGATTTTCCGTTTTGAAAGATAAAAGAAGGACAAACTCCGTTTACAGAAGCGGTAGATTTCCGTTAACGCTCTCAGAAATCACGGAAATATTCCTGGCTGAACTGGCAGGAAAGGACATTATCCGTTTTGAAAAACTCGGTTTTAAAAAATTACATCTCTATATGTGCTGCCATCTGCCGACCATTGCGGAAGTATTTAATATCTGATATACTTCAAGAACATTTTTAGCCGGACATCGGATTTGAACCAGGGATCGGAATTGAACGCCTCGAATCAAGTGCCTTGCCCATTCGACCAGTGGGCGCTTGTTAGAGTAGCAGTTTAAAAGGATGATATGACGTTTCTCAAAATGGCGGCTTAGAACTTGAACAATTTGGGGGTTAGAAGCTTGGTAATTTTGAAGTTAATTGCGGGGAGATTTCGTTATGAGATGATGGTTAAAATTGTAATATTAATAGTGGATAAGAATATGAATTATATATATTCTTAATTTGATTGTTAGATGTAAAATATGAATATTATATTTTGAAATAAATTCGATAAAAAATTTTTGCTTTTTTTGAGAAAATCTATTTTTTTCCCTATTATATATATTTTAAATGTGTTCGCTTAGAATATATTTTTAGTGCGAGTGCTTTTTATTACTTTAAAAAATAAATTTCGAATAATTTTAAAGGAATTGTTATTATTATTACTTTTTAATTTGAAAGCATTATTTTTTAATTCGAAAGCATTATTTTTTAATTCGAAAGCATTATTTTTGTTTGCTGCTTTTTTTGAGTAAAATCGATTTTTTTTCACTTAATTTAACTATTATATATATATTTTAATCTGTTTGTTTAGAATATACTTCAAGTGCAAGTATTTTCTTAAAGCTTTAAAAAAATAATTAATAATAATAAGCAAATAATTTTAAAAGAATGCGAAAATTGTTACATTTTTTAATTCAAAAGCACTATTTTGTTGTTGTTGTTGTTGTTTTAAATAAACTCGAAATTTTAATTTATTGCATTTTTAGTTTTTATGTGCAGCAACATGTCAGTTTTTAACATTGAAAATAAACATGCAGCTAATAACGGAATATCTCCGTTGGCCCCTTTCCTCTCCGTCCGTTCTGTTGTTTTCAGGAAATATGAGGAATTTTTCTGTTTTTTAACGAAAAATACCCTTTTATCGCGTAAAGGGACTTTTTCTGTGAAATTCAGGAAAAAAATACCCGTGAATTTCAGATTATTTTTAACAGTATACATCTACTACGAAGGAAACAGTAAAACCGTACCTACAAGACTTTTAATATTAGATAAGATGTAATGTTGCACTGCAAAAAGAAAAATTGTTGATTTTACCGTATAATACTAGCACCCTAGCTGCCAGTATTATACCGTAAAATTAACAGTAATAAACAGTAAAATAAACAATAATAGACTTCAGCGCATGCGCAGTAGTGTATTACTGCATGTTTTATTGTTTATTACTGTTAATATTATGGTATAATACTGGCAGCTGGGGTGATAGTATTATACTGTAAAATCAACATTTTTTTTTTTCAGTGTAAAAGGAGACTGTTAAAAGAACACCTTTAACAGTCGCGAAACATGCGAAATTTGTCATGAGTTTTTTTTTTTTTTTTTTTTTTTTTTTTTTTTTTTTTATTAACGACTCTTAAAGCACTAAAATTCTAATATTTGTTACGTACTCACTTTACATTGGAAATATTTGTTACAAAATGCCAAAGTTGTTGTCTGTAAATTGGAAATATTTGCGATGAAACACCAGTATTGTAGAAGAATTAGTTTGCCATTTTAAATATTGGGAATGTCGTATCGAAATATTTCTTGCTAATATGGCAGCAATATTGGCATTATGTTAAATGTACAATCAAGTAACCATAATTATGTAATCCTTTGACAAAAAACACGGAAATTTGAAGAGACTATATTATAGGTAATAGACAAGGAAAATAATTTAAATAATATATTTCAACAATTTTTAAAATGACATGAAAAAAGACATAGTAGGGTGAAACCCCCAGTTATTGACACCTAACCAGTAACTGACACTTGAGCAAAAGTCTAACTCAAATAAGCATTTTGTTGTAAAATTCTTCATAGTAATGCCATCTAGTGGTAAATGAGGTGCTTATTTTCATTTTGGAGTCGGTATATTCACTACTAGAGGGCCAAGAACATATTTAATGAGGAAGAAACTTTTGAGAATACAAAAAGTGCCATCATAGTTCATAAATGTCTGTATTGTATATCTGCATTACTAATAACGCAGTACTAAATATTACTCCTATATTCTCTTACTATATACTCTGCAATACTAATAATGAAGTACAGCTTACTAAATCCCACTTTTTATAATAAATATTAATGTATTTTGTTTTTTTATAATAAAGAATAAATTTTTTTAAAGCATTTTAATCTTTTAAAATAAAGTGTCAGTCACTGGTTCACTTTGTGTCAGTTATTGGTGTTCCAAAATAGGGATGGTGTCAGTTACTGGAGTTTTTGACCATATTTATGAAAAGAAATGAGTTTTTAATAATAAAAAGTATAATTTTTCAAAATTTTTACATGAATATTTTTAACACTTTCCAACCTAGTTGAAAAGTGTTTATGACTTCGGTTTGTCTGGCCGTCTGGCCGTCTGCCGTCTGGCCGTCTGGCCGTCTGCCGTCTGACCGTCTGGCCGTCTGCCGTCTGCCGTCTGCCGTCTGTCCGTGCTCTAACTCCCGTAAATATGCTCGGATTGCCCTGCAAATTTTATATGTTATAATCGTTATCTATAGCATGTTCCCTATTTCAACGGAAGTGTGTAGCACTTATAGTTTTTTTACAGGGACACTCAAAAGAATTCCGTTACATTGCGGTCTATGGGGAAAAATCATTTGCGGTTTATTTAAATAATGTTTCAATACTTTAAACGCATTGAAATTTATATATATCACTAAGGTGCATTAGAAGAAGCTTAATATGGAATAGGGTGTGCATAGCACTTATACTTACTTTACAGGGACAGTCAAAAGAATTCCGTGACATTACGTCTATGGAGAAAAATCGTCTGCGGTTTATTTAAATAATGTTTCACTATTTTAAACGCATTGAAATTTATATAAGGTTCATTACAAGAGACTTACTACAGAATAGTGTGTGTATAGCAGTCATCGTTCATTTACAGGGACACACAAAAGAATTCTCTACTGTATGTTAACAATAATTCCTGGAAGTGCGTTTTAAGTTACTGAATGCGATTTTAATTTTAAATCGCTTTTTGTATATTACGTGGTGTGTATAAATTCTGTAGATCCTATACAGGGAAGTACAAAAGTTCGGGAACACATTTCCGTATTATTTAACTCCAGACGGAGAATTTTAAACTGTGCTACGTGTTTCCTAACTGAACTAAAATTTAGCATCCTATGTAGTATATATACAAATCTATAGATCCTATACAGGGCTGAATAAAGTATTCGGATTACTTAGATGTTATCTTTTAGCTTATAAAAGAGTATGATTCGTAAAATTATTTTGGAAGCGTTGGAAAGTGTTACATAATCTATGCTTGACGCATGATTTTTCGTTCTTGTTTAAATATATCTCTACTATCCTCTCGAAAACAAAAGTAAGTATAAAATAGATTTATGTAATAGTGATTTGAACAAGAAAGAATCCTTAAAGTACTGGTAGAAGTTATACTGGTTACTAGTACTGGTAAGTTACTGGGTGTTTCACCCTACTGTTGAATTTTTTTAATGCTCTTAATTGAAGCTTAATAAAGTTTTATAATTCATTTTTATATTTTACATTTCATGTTTACTTTAATATTTTCGAAAGACGTTTTCGATGTAAAAAAAAAAAAAAAAAAAAAAAAAAATTCATTTAAAAATACTTGAAAAATGACCAACTAAGCATTTAGCCTTATTCATTATTATTATTATTAGCTATTATCTCGATAATTACTTTTTATTTCCAATTTATATTTACGATATATTTAAATAATGTATTTTCTGCATCTTTTAAACTACTTAACCTGCATTTACTTGCAAATATGTAATTATTCTCGCAAAAAGACGATAGTATACCAAACATCATTAGTCTGCATATACATAATAATTAGCGCAGGTTGCTTTTTTTTTCATTCCAAAGAGAGAAGAATATATCACAGTTTTATAATTCATTTTTATATTTTACATTTCATGTTTACTTTAATATTTTCGAAAGACGTTTTCGATGTAAAAAAAAAAAAAAAAAAAAAAAAAAAAAAAAAAAAAAATCATTTAAAAATACTTGAAAAATGACCAACTAAGCATTTAGCCTTATTCATTATTATTATTATTAGCTATTATCTCGATAATTACTTTTTATTTCCAATTTATATTTACGATATATTTAAATAATGTATTTTCTGCATCTTTTAAACTACTTAACCTGCATTTACTTGCAAATATGTAATTGTTCTCGCAAAAAGACGATAGTATACCAAACATCATTAGTCTGCATATACATAATAATTAGCGCAGGTTGCTTTTTTTTTTCATTCCAAAGAGAGAAGAATATATCAGCAAAATAATAATTAAATACTTGAAAAGAAAACCTGGATTATTGAAGAGACAATTACATAGTTGCATTAAGCGGATATTTCTATACAGAAAAAGTGATAATAAAAAATCTGGTGAATTGGAAACTAAGCTATTATTTCAAAGGAATAAAAAAAAATATGCAAACTAGGAGGCTCTGCCCCTTACGTGCTAAGATCGCCAATCCAGTACGTACTCCGCAAGGTCTAAAAACACCCTAATTAGCTCTGTTTTAAACAGATTGCCTGATTACAGAAGGTTAAATGTTATTATCACGACAAGTGGCGATCTTCTGTGATCAGGTTGCCAATAATTTCGATTTGACTCTAGGAGATTTTTCGGTACCCAAGGTCACATCCACTGCTGTCACGTAAGCTGACGGCAGTTTTCGGGATTGATTAAGTAAGATCAATTACACATTTGAAAATAACGTATAATTGGTTAAGTAAATGTCTCTGCCTCCTGCAATTTTATAACGTCTCGAAGAAAAGTTTTATTTAAACGCCACAAGAAAATCGTTTTAAATATGACATTTTAATTATATCGTTTTAAATATGACGCAATTTTCAACATTAAATGCCTTTCGCAAGTAATAACTTAATTATTTTAAAGTTTTCTTTCTTTATCAATATTCTTTCTTTTTTGATATTTCAATTAAAAATAAAATGTTTGGAAACGCTATAAGAAAATGGTTTTAAATATGACGTTTTAAATATATCACATTAAATATAACGTAATTTTCACCGTTTAATGTTTTTTAAGCTTAATTATTTTAAAAATTTCATTCTTTTTTTAAATTCACGTGTAAACATATAGTTAAATTGAAGTATTTGTAAATATTTGGGCTTTTTAAAATCTGGCAACAGTAGGTAAAATCTGGCTATTTCAAACTATGAATTATATCTCCATTCAGTAAAAGAAATTTTGAATAAAAATTCGGAAATAAAAAAACGTAAAGAATTAGACAAATTAAAAAAAAAAATGGTTGCACATTCCAGACCACAATCTAGTGAAGTCTGTGCCTGCAAAATACGGTTAAATTTCCATATACAGTTTTTGATCCTATAAAACTTTTTAACCGAAATATATTGATTCATTTTAGCTAAAATAATTCTTCAATTTAAAAAAAAAAGTCTGCTTCAGCGAGTTTATCATACATTTCTCTATAAAACTACCAGTTTTCATGTTTTTATATGCAGTAATTTACTATTATTATTATTATTATTATTATGAGTCGAGAAAGTCAAAAGATCGTAATAAATTCAATTACTGCAAAGGCGGCGGCAACAGCATCATTAGTTGCTTTTTTATTTACTTACTTATATCTATATTTTATATAGATATACGATTTAAAAATATGAAAAGGACATGAAACAAAACATGGTCATATTTATTTCTTTTTCTTGATTGATGTTTAAAAGTTTTTTAATTTCGCTTTTATATTTAATATTTCATAATCACTTTAATATTTTTACTAGGCATTTTTTATTTAAAAAAATCTTTATTTAAAAATGCTTGAAAAATCAGCAGTAAATAAGTGGTACTCTCCTTGTATTTTCAGTATCGATTAGTTATTCGTTAGCTCATTTTTCTTCCTCATTCGTATTTATGATGTACTTGGATAATGCATTTCTCTGTCTTTTTAAAGGCACTATAGCCCACACTTATTTGCAAAGAATGTAATTATTGTCGCAGTAATGCCATATGCCGAACATCATTAGTTATGAAAATGATAATAGGCGCAGGTTGCTTTGTTTTAAATGTAAGGGGAAAAAAGTAATCAGTATCAGTAAAATAATTATTTAAATCCTGAAAAGCGTGACTTATTAAAGAGACTATTATAGTAAATAATAAATAAAATTTAAATTCATATACTTCAGCAAACCAAAAAAAGACGAAAAGAAAACATAGGACTTAATTTTCATATTTTCATGATTTAAGCTTATTACTTTTGTAGCTTTTATTTTAATATTTTATTTTTCTTATTAGTTGATCCGCCCGGGATAATAACCTGAAATCCATATCCATAATCAATTATCCATAGTCCTACGCGAAAAAGGACGAGAAACTTTGGCGCAAGCCTCTTAAAACGCGAAATAATATCTCCAAAATAATGAAAAAGAAAAAAAAAAGAAAGAAAGAAAAAGGTTCTTGGCGACTGCAATCTAAAATGCAAAAAAGAACGAAAAATACGAAAACGACGTACAGTTATTTTATTAAATAGTAAATATTCATAATTTTTTAATGAAAGGTATCGTTGAAAAACACTACAGAATTTGCTAAAGGTTTTTTTTTTGTGTGTGTGTGCGTGTGTTTTCATCCAGGCTTATCGATTGGCAGCTTAAAACTGCAAAAAAAAAAAAAAAAAAAAAAAACAGAAAATATGAAAGCGGTTTTTAAAAAATATGTTATTTGAAGAAGTAAATGTTCATATTTTTTTAAACAAAAGCTACTGTTACAAACAAGATGATATCTTGAAAACATAGGTGTTTTTTAATTTATTATTATTATTATTATTATTATTATTATTATTATTATTATTATTATTACTATTACTATTATTATTATTATTATTATTATTATTATTATTATTATTACTATTACTACTATTATTATTATTATTATTATTATTATTATTATTATTATTATTATTATTATTATTATTATTATTATTACTATTATTATTATTATTATTATTATTATTATTATTATTATTATTTAACTCAAAAAGAGGTCAGGCGTGTGCGATTTCAAAATGCAGAAAAACAGAAAATTTACTACGTCTGTACATGTAAAACGTCGGATTCCCATGGCATATGCAGAACCGATCACTGGAACAATAGAGGCTCGCCCATTACCATTCGGTGAGGACTTTTATTTAATATCTCTGCTAATTATTCAAATAAAAAAATGTGAGTCTCAGCTGCATTCAGGCCTGTCTTCATCTATACTTATCCAAATTTGCAGATCTCAGCATGCGCTAGATTTCAATAGCAATCGCCAACACAGGCAAAATCTTTCTTTTATTTAGTCGTTTCTCGGGAAACGGGATAATAACCTTAAATATACATAAAATCATTGATGCATTCGGGCATTTTTTTCGGCATGAATTTAGTGTTGGAGGCCCCTCTGCCTTCTTCAGCGTACACCCTCAAATTTGTATAATATTATAAAATTTTTAACGAAAAGATATCCAAACGAACCTAGCGTTGGGGCCCTACTACGTTAGGCAACGTAAACTCTCTAATTTGTATGATTTTACATTTTTCAAAGAAAATCTATCCCATCGAAGGTAGAGGTGGAGTGCCTATTACATTCGGCAATGTACACCCGGGAGTGTTACGCACGCTCCTATATGTATTTTCAAAACGAACATGGAATTTGAGTGATTTTACATTTTTTCATGTAAATCTTTCCATAAGAACTAAGGGAACTATTTTGATTGCCGATTTAATTTTTGACATTTAAATTTATTACACTTTGAATTTTGACCAAAAATTCCTCAGTAAAGCACACACACAAAATGATAATAATAATAATAATAAAACACCAGTGATCGTCAGGTAACCTATCTTATTATATTCATTTCTTTAAATAAAGAAATTTGGTAAAATAAAAACCCCATTGAAGTCGGTTATGGCATTATTAAATTTTGTCATTAAAAAATAAATAAATAAAAAGTTTCCAACCCTTTCAATCCCTTGTTCTTTTGTAAAACGTTAAATGGTATGTCCGCAGGATTTTCCGGGAATGCGAAAAAACGATTGTCGGGCAAAAAAAAAAATCTTTCATAAGCGTTCGATGAAAGCTTTTTTTTTTTTTTTTTTTTTTTTTTTTTTTTAGTTGGACCTTTACAAAATATAATTTTTAAATAGCGAATATCAATATTTTTTAATCAAAAGTTAGCATTACAACTAGAAAAGTATCCTGTATAAGTGGGTATTTTTTGTTGAATTTATATTTGTACTAGAAACACGTGAATAGCAGTTTATAACTTAAAAAAAAAAAAAAAAAAAAAAAAAAAAAACATGAAAACGAATATTAAATTGACGAAAAGGAACAAGGATTCGCACTTCAGAATTTTTTTAAATAGTAAATATTAATATTTTTTTAAGTACCATGAAAGAGAGGGTATTTTTTATTTTATTTTTATATTTCTATCCGGGACTCGTGTATGGCCGTTTAAAATTGCAGAAAAAATGAAAAACATGAAAACAAATATGAAATCGACAAAATCGAACATGGAATCGACATTCAATATTTTTTTTAATAATAAAAGTCAATATTTTTTAAATGAAAATTACAGTTATAACGAGGAACGTACTGTTAATAAGTGAGGTTTTTTTTTATTTTTTGTTTTTTTTTTCTTATTCGGTACACGCGGATGGAAGTTTATAACTGCAGAAAAAAACGGAATAGATGAAACAACTAATACGAAATCGTTCTTCAGATTTTTTTTTTTTTTTTTTTCAAATGGTACACATTAATATTTGTTTAAACAAAAGATATATTTAGAACCCGAAAGGTACCTCAAAAACATTCGTGCTTTTTTTTGTCTTTTTTGTAACTCGATAAGTAACCAGGTAATTGCGATTTCAAAATTCAGAAAAAGTGGAACCTTCTTCCTTTCTTTCTTTGAAAAATCGGGAATTCCTCACGCATATGAGGAATGTTTTCGCGTACCCTTAAACAAATTTGCAACCTCTACTTGCAAATGCTTACCCATCGCTAGCAAACAGACTTACATGCACACACACACATACAGACAAACACCTTGTTTTTTTTCCATTCTTTATAACATTTTTGAAAGATTTTTAAATTTAAGTATACAGTTTTTCACTGGGTGTGTTTTTACAAATTCTAGTATTAGAGAAAATAAATAAGGAGTCATTTATTAATTACGTCACACTTCAAGAGTAGGGAAGGGATTGACAAAGTGTGACACCTTGTAGAATGGGGAGTGATAGATTAACACGTTGTGACATTACATCTAAAATATGAAAAATTAGGTAGGCATTATTTACAAATCTATATTAATAAAAGAAAGTTTCCATCTGTGTGTGTGTCTGCCTGTTGGCGATCGCTAGCGAAATCTACAACACCTACAGATCTAAAAATTTGGGTGATATTGTCCAAAGTAGATCTTGATACATTTGAGGCTAATATTTTTAATATTTTGATAATTAGCTAAGATATTAATTAAAAACTCTTGAAAAGCTAATCTATTTCTTTCCTAATCGGCAGAGGAGCACGCACATGGCCAGAACCCGATTTACGCGGTGGACGAAAATGAAGAACCGTTTGATTTTATTTTGCCATTTTGTTTTAACTTCTGTCGGCTAAACCGTTTCGTTTATTTAAAAACAGAAGGCATATTCTAAAAGATCGTACTCTTACGTCTCAAATACTGTAATCTCCATTTTGAAAAAATATTGATGTTAACACTTTGAAAAACATTTTCAAAAAAGTCGTTTTCCGAGTTTTTTTCGTGTTATATCGATGTTTTAAATCGGCTTAAATCAACCAACTACTCGATACAGTCAAAATTGGAAGACATATTCAGAAAGAACATGTTGTTACATCTCAAATGCCGTAATTTATTCGAAAATATATCGTTGTTAAGTCTTTGGGAAAAAAAATCAAAAAGGGTCGTTTTCCCAAAGGACGTGTTTCTTCTTATGGCAACAATTTTAGTGGAAGCGACAAGCCAAATATATGCATTTAAAGCTGGAACTTTCTTCTAATTAACGTTGAATCAGTTTTAAAAAATACGAATTTTTATCCTTTCAGAAACACCGGTGAACGCAGGTCACTTCGTGCCACACGGAGACGATCTTTTTTCTACGCTAAATGTAACTAAACGTCCGTATTCCATACAACTCTTTTCAACTTCTGGGTACACCAGATTTACATCACCTACAAAAAATTCGAAACATTTGGATGTGTAGAAATATTTTTTTAAAAATAAAATCTGAGAAATTTTCGAAAAATAAAGCAAAAAAAGCGAGTTTTTTCGTCGTGCCGTCGCTTTGCTTCGAAAATGTTTTCACTGCTAAATATGCATATTTTTTCACGAAATTTTAAAGAGAGCTTGGATACAGTTATATTTACAACCGATTAATTTTTTTTATTGTTTTGTTCAAGAAGCTGACGCAAAAACAAACAAACAAACAGAATAGCGAGGAGAAAACGTATTTATTTTACAACTAGATAGCAATATTTTTTTTCTTTTTTTTTTTTTTTTACACCTGCTATAAAACCGTTATATTTATAACATATAGAAACTTCAAAGAATTCGGGCAACAAGAACGTTTTAAAACTATGAAACGACCCTACGTAAAAAAAAATAAGAAAATGTGTATTTACGAGCACTTTTATCATTAAATATCGATATTTTTTCGCGAATTTTTCTTTAAAAAAATAATTTTATGCAAAACAGGGTTAAAGATGTAAAATTATACAAACTTGAGGTTTGTTTTAATTTATTATCACGGGCCATTCAACGCCGGACGTGTCAACTAGTAAATAAATAAAATAATATAAATAAAGCACAAATTTAACAGACATGTAATCAAACTGCGTGCTTAAACCGATGAAATTATCAAAATCAAAAAGGCTGCTGTAAGAAGCGAAATCACCGACAATTTCTTCGGCTATTAACTCCTGGCATGCGGCTAATACGAAAGTTATCACTTCTAATAAATTTCAAAACTTTTTTTAAAAATACATTATTGAAATTTTTTATATAAAAATGCTTTTTGCTGTTCTTAGTAGGTAATCCAAAATATATACATATATATATTAAATGCAAAAAAAAACTATTAGAGTTCTCAATTTTAAAAAAAAATGGTTTTCACCTATATTCTGTAATCCGAGAAGGCCGGATTAGAGATTCCTAGTATAGAAACTTACTACAAAAAAAAAAAAAAAAAAAAAAAAAAAAAAACAGCATCAAAGAATTATGTACAGTATAATTAAGGGCTTAAATCTCAAAAGTTTTTTTTCTCTTTTTGACTTATGTATTATTCTTACAGGTATTTTTTTAAGAAGAGAAAGAAAGTGATGCTTTTTTTCTATACATCATTTTTTACGAATATTTTCGGTATCGCTAATTAATTTTAAGGTATCAAAAAATTCTTAGAGCCTTGAAGCAATTTTATTTGATGTCGAACATATTTTAATTAATTAAAGGTTAGATAAATTACTTTTTTACATAATAAATTCCCCAAAACTGTTTATATAGGACTCAAGTGCAAAACTGTGAAATGTTACTTTTTACTTTCTCGAATTTAATTAAATATATTTTTCTTTCAGAGATATTCAAGCAAGCGGTATGAAAAATAATGATTAAATAAAAACTCATCTTTTCTTTCGTAATTTTCAAAATCTGTTAAAGTATTCATTGTGAATTTTTGTTTATTTCGTTAAGAATAATTAATAAGTAGATAATTATTTCAATGTGCATAATATTTAACTAAAAATAATATTGTTTTGAGACATTTTTTAGATTTATGTCTATTCCATTTGAATTTAATAAAGCATTACTAACCATTGGCAGAAATGGTACAATGTTTCATTTACGTTTCTTTTGGATGAATTCATAAAAAAAAACATTCTTAAGATTTCTGTAAATAAGTGAAATGCATTTCAAAAAGCAGGATTAGAAAAATAAAATTCAAATACAAATTTGTTAAGTTTATAAAATACGAATAAATTATTTGTACTCAAGATACAGTTTAGAAGATAAATAAATGTATTTCATCTGAGAAGTAAAACAGCACAAAGCAACTGGAGTCACAGAGTACAAAATCTTTTCTCATCAAAAACATCTTAAAAAATGTAAGTGAACACAACGATATCATTTCAGAATGAAATGTAAAACTGTTCTTTCGTAAATGAAAAGAGCAGTGCGTTGTTTGAAGACAAACACGCAATGGCGAATGTAAAGATATTGGATAATTCGAGGAACAAGAGAGAAGGCATTTGGAGGAAAAGTGGCGTATGAGAAAAAGAAGAATGACGTGAATGCTACTATGGTGTCAACCATGTAAGTTGAACAAAAGTTTATGGAAACGAGTAATTCAAACATTGAATTAACAGACCTTTTTTCACACCCGTGTCTCTGTATCACAGTAGTCACTGAAGCAACATTGCTAAAGTGGTAAATGTGGTATCAGAAAATCGGCACATTTTTGTACGGGAAACTGCTTTATGATTCAATATACGTGTAAGATAAGCCAGCGGGTCTCATGTCTTCACTCAACAAATATTAACGATTCTTCGCTTATCCAGCTCGGAATAATCCTGTAATGATGCCGCCATCTTGTGTAACTATTTCTCATAGTTTTGTGTGGCATAACGTCTCAGATATGAATAGCTCCAAGATGTCACAACAAATGTCATGAATGATACACAGCAAATGAGGTCTATTTTATTCATTTTTTACAACTTTTCACATTATTTATTGAAGGAGCCTTGTGCGTAATTCTTTCGCAGATCATAGCCTCCTGAATGCCAGGCCTATGCGGTGACTAAAAAAATGACTGTATTTCGTAGGCTGATTTTTCTCAACTTTCGTATGGTGTTTTAAATTTAAGTACCACTATTTATGAATATCAATATTCGTTTTATTTAATCTCTGACGAAATAGGTGAATATTACAATATTGGTACTCAAATTCGAAGGCCTATAGTAAAACCAAGAGGATTCAACCTTCGACAGTCACTATTTTTTTACTTAGTGCGAAGGCCTAGTATTCTGGCGGCAGTGTGCAAGTATGTAATATACAAAATGCTCGGAATACACCCCCTATTGCAGATGTAAAGTTTTAACGGCCAAAACTGCACTTTTACAACTGCCCGAAATTCTCCGTTATAGAAACTCGACAGATTTTCTCGCCAAACAAAATTAAACAACCATGCAATGAATAGCAAACGAAAGCAATTTCCGCCAATTGATACCAAACGATTTTAAAAGTTTAATTTAGTATTCTGTGTAGTTTAAATTTTGTGGGCTGACCAAAATGGGATTTTGCAAACTCTATAGATCGCGTTCTATTTGTCATAGAAGCAAAATTCTTGTTTCGATGGAATAGGGTATGTCAAGTTTTTAAGTAACCAAAAATAAAGTGGAATCCATCGAATAGGTTTTTAGTAAATGTCATATGAAAAGTGCGTCTTTTTTACCCTTTTAAATTCTTTTTCAGCCCATTTACATTTTATTTAGAGCACCACTTGGAATAGATTACAGTCTATGAATATTTATTGAGTGAAATATATTTTAATGACTTTATACTGCTTCAATTTCTGTAAAGTTTTATTAATTCTGTCAGGTTTTCCCTGGCAGCTGCAGACTTAAAAACTATTGTTATGGGATATTATCTTATTGTGTGTGTATCTACTGTGTACTATAAAGCTTTTCCTAACTGAAATCTTAATTCGAATAGGGGAGCGACCTGATATGTGTTGAAAGAATGTTTAGTGTAGTGGAAGAAATGTTTCTATTGTGATTGTATGTGCATAGATAAGACAGATTTCACCCATTCTCTAAGAAGACGGATCCATCATAGGGGATTACGTGCTGTCAAGGAAACGGAACACCTGGTGAAGAGTGGACCATCCCCATTTACAAAGAGTTCTCTGGTCGGGACCGGAGAGGGAGTTTAGTGTTAACGTGGGAGTGAAGCGTGTTGGTTGGAGAGAGTGGGCTCTCATATACGTGTGTTGGAAAGAGATCTTTTGGAGTGAAGAGAGAAAGTGTTCATGAGATTAATAGAAATCTCTGATCTGAGTTAACTAACGTAACTTAGCAGTACACAGAAAGTATTTTCTGTATTTTTATTTAATGTTGAACCGGATAAACTATATCCGAGTTTTAAGTGTAAGTATTGTAAATAAAGTGTGAGTTTAAGTTTAATTGAAAGAGTTCGTCTTCTTCTCAACATACCTCTCATAGCGTGACCGATATCACGTAGTCATATCGGTGGTGGCAGCATATAAAAAAAATACCGGATTATTATTCGAAGTTGGGTGGACTTAGAGGGAATCCGACAAAGTCCCTGGCAAATTGTTAAATCTAATATAAAATCAAGCAATTAGCGTACTATGAGTGCGGTTGACAAAACTGTCAATTTATTAAATAATATGTAACTCTCCATGTAATTGGATCAGATTCGGAAAAAGCTATGCACGCAACTGCTGCTATACAGTGTATTGCTTGCCAAGAGAGTCAATTTTGAAGCGCTTATTTTGTTATAGTTTTTGGTCTTTTTTTTTAAATTAAAAAGTTTATTATTGCTGTGCCTGGTATACAGATTGTAAACATAAAGAATATTAGGCTATTTAGAGCCTGCACCAAGCTTACCGAAAAATTCCTTACACTGCAAATAGAGGCGTTTTAAATTTAGACACATATGTGTCTGAAAAAGCAATTTAGACACGTAAGTGTCTGAATGTGAAAATTCAGTGCAAATTCAGACATCAGAGATGTCTGAATTTAAGACACATAAGTGTCTTACGTTGACCAGGGTATAAAAAAACTGAGAAAATGTCTGAATAATGACGATATGTCTGAAAATAAGACATATGAAAGTAAAGAAGAATTCAGACACTTAAGTGTCTGCAATGCCAGCAATATCAAATAATGTTTCGGAGCAGAAGAATGTTGCTTCAAATACTATTCTTTCCACTAAATTTTGCGTGAGGCCCTGGAAAATCACTTAGCGAGGCCCAAACATCTCTCACTGCAATATTCGACTAATAAAAATCTCTTTACAATTTGTACATATCATAGATAATATAGACATATAATATAGAGGGATGTAATATTAGACAATAAAGTGTATAAAAAAAGCGTGTAATTTCTTTCGCATGTAGTGTGTATAACATTTTCTCATTTCTAAAAATAATATATCCTTTAGAATATTTTAAATATTTATTTTTAGCGATTGATTGTAATTGGGACTGATTAGAAAAATTGATAACAGATGGCGACACTATTCAAAGCGATCCCTGTTTTTGTTCACATATCCAGAGAAGATAATTTCTCACAAAATTTTTAATTCATTTCTGTAAAAAAAAACAGGAAAAGGGTAGGTTTTTTTGTTCAGAAACTATGTAATCGTATAATGATTTCCATTTTTTGGTAAATACAACAAATCTTTCAGAAAATAGTCAAAGTTGGCGTTTTGAACCGAATTTTCGGAGCGAGAAGTCAGAGTCAGAATCTGCATATAATTCGAAAAGTAATTCATTTATTAAAAAAATGGAACACTGATTACGATCCTAAATCGCTTCAATAGCTAATCTCATGCCTTTGCGTTTAAAAATGAGTCGGAAAATGTGTCAGAAGTGCGTACGCAGAAAAAATACCCCCCCCCCCCTATTTTTTTAATAATCACATTTAATACTTCTTTTAATTTCTAAAAGTTGTAAAATAAAAATGTTATAAACAGTAAAATAAATTTTATTAGACTGTTGACATGTTTCAGCTCAATCTGAGTCATTATCAAACAAATAAAATTATTCTATAATTGCACGATCTATGGAGTTATTTGTAATGCTACAATTTAATTTTTCACGTACTTTTTATATTATGCACGTTATTTATTTTCTATTTTTTACTTGGATGTTTATTTCCATGTTTGTAACCATAGGATAACTCGAGTCACAATTTTGGTAAGTTAAATGGTAACATTAAAATGATAACATTAAGCGCAAATTTGATAAGTTAAGATGTTGAATTGTTACATATTGTATTTTTACGTTTTACAACTTCTATGGTTTCCCTTATAATAGATTGATAGTTTACATTGCAGGGGAAATATTATTTTACTTTCATTGAAATTTATTTGGATGCTTTCTTCTTGATATTATCTTGCCAGGGCTGGGGTTTTTCTATTATACTTAATATCAGGTATATTCTCATTTTTTCTGTAAAAACTTATTATTTTTTTTATTTTACGCCTTTTAGCAATTAAAAGAAGTATTAATTAAAAGGTGCTATAATTTGTTATACTTTTAATCACTTAATTTATAATATTTGAATTGAAAATATGTATAATTCATATATCCCCCCCCCCCACATAAATAATAAAATTGTACAATTTTAATCCTCATTTCAAATTCCCCAAATCTTTCCAAAATTTTCCATTTTCTCAGGAACATATGAATCAAGTCTATAAAAATATCAACATGCTACCGACTCATCTCATTACTTTAATTTAAAACCAATGTTTCACATGTCTTTCACATGGCGTGATTGGTTAAGGCGTTAGTCTCGTAAACAGAAGGACGCGAGATCGAGCCCAATCGTAGGTAGAATGGGGGTGTCAGATTATCCTTCCGTAATCGAAATTAAAAGTAATACAATAGATGGCAGCACTTCACATTTTTGCAATTTTTTTTTACATTCTGTTTGCCCGGGTAAAAGAAATGGCGCTATTTCAGACACTTCAAATGTCTGAAAATAAGACACTTACAAATGTCTTAAAATTTTAAGACACTTTAAAGTGTCTCTTTTTTGAACCATCCGTTTTAGACACTTAAATGTCTGATTTTAAGACATTTCAGCTTACAGTGTAAAAATATTTTATTAGTTTATAATTAAGTTCTAAAAATATTAAAATACTAGCAGACTACGCCCGCTGCGCTGGTCGGTTTCTCCAAAAGAACCTTGAATCAAACGAAATATATCAGTGAATTCAACCTTGTATTTTAAAGTAATCTGTACCTTTACCTGGAATATCCTAAAATACCATAAAAACGGATACTTATTTCACTAAGTTGTGTTTTTTTAATACGGTTTATTATTACGTTTAAAATTTATTACTTACTGTTTTCCATTGATTTATATGTTTTATAGCTACATTTTTTAATAACGTGAATTAACCTATATTATTCACAACTAAAAAGAAATGGCGCATCTAGTATTTGTCGAAAAATTAAATAAAAATCATGCACTCATGACATCATAATTCACTTTTATATTTTAACAGAATAATACGGCTACTACAATTTGTGACTCGTGCTGACACATTGCTATTGTTATTATTTTATGCGTGAAGTTTGCGCTATATTGTACTCCATTGTGAAATTTGGTCATTTTTGAAATTCAATATTTGAGAAAGTGCATAATCAGTGGATTTGAAATTTATATGAAGAAAAATACAATTTTTTACCTTTCTAACGCAGTTTGTCAAACAATTTTCCGACAAATACTTTTCGAGCAATTAATTTTTTCAGTAACTTCAAACGTTTCATTTTCCGAGATTAATCTGTGGCAACGATTATCGAAAATCCCAGTCGTCAGCAACACGTACCTTTTTATTAAAGAGGATTGTATTTTTATGAGAAAAACACCTATATACATAATTTTTATATTTCTTTTATAGCAGGAAATGACTAAAAATGTATTTAAAAAAATCCAACTTTAAACACTTGAAACAAGTTACGTTAAAGAAAAGAGTGTAAACATATTGCTACCTTCCAGACTGGAATGTTTGCGTTTAAATGTTTGTCGTTCATACATTCTCCGACTAAGATGAATAGAAAATGCTGTAAAACCTGACGTAAAGCACAATGCAAAGAAAAAAAATTAAACACTATAAAAATTAAACATTTACAATTTAGCCTGCTTTTGTGTCCATTTTTCATTCTTAAAGTGTTCTTAAGAAATTTCTTATTTGCATTTAGTAAATATACTCCTTTTTGGTTTGAGCACGCTCTCTTTTGAAAATCTTTGTTTCAACTGTATGAATTATTGAACAAAAAAAAAAAAAAAAAAAAAAGAGAAGAAAAGAAAGAAAGGAAATTTACATATGCTATGAAAGGGCTCATTAAGTAATTGAAAATGTTTATACGTCTTTGATGTTCTTTTCCAAAATCGCACAAATCTTGGAATATACACATCCTAATGCACGGATACTGTTGTGAACAGACTTTAATGGTTTATGATTTGCAAACGTCGCGATATTTATATCATTTTAATCCCTGAAACTTTGTCGTTGCAAAACTGTAAGAAAAAAAAAATACGGAGTTCAGTAATTTTTCGAAAATAATAATAAATGTTCTTAAGAAATTTCTTATTTGCATTTAGTAAATATACTCCTTTTTGGTTTCAGCACGCTCTCTTTTGAAAATCTTTGTTTCAACTGTATGAATTATTGAACAAAAAAAAAAAAAAAGAGAAGAAAAGAAAGAAAGGAAATTTACATATGCTATGAAAGGGCTCATTAAGTAATTGAAAATGTTTATACGTCTTTGATGTTCTTTTCCAAAATCGCACAAATCTTGGAATATACACATCCTAATGCACGGATACTGTTGTGAACAGACTTTAATGGTTTATGATTTGCAAACGTCGCGATATTTATATCATTTTAATCCCTGAAACTTTGTCGTTTCAAAACTGTAAGAAAAAAAAATACGGAGTTCAGTAATTTTTCGAAAATAATAATAAATGTTCTTAAGAAATTTCTTATTTGCATTTAGTAAATATACTCCTTTTTGGTTTGAGCACGCTCTCTTTTGAAAATCTTTGTTTCAACTGTATGAATTATTGAACAAAAAAAAAAAAAAAAAGAGAAGAAAAGAAAGAAAGGAAATTTACATATGCTATGAAAGGGCTCATTAAGTAATTGAAAATGTTTATACGTCTTTGATGTTCTTTTCCAAAATCGCACAAATCTTGGAATATACACATCCTAATGCACGGATACTGTTGTGAACAGACTTTAATGGTTTATGATTTGCAAACGTCGCGATATTTATATCATTTTAATCCCTGAAACTTTGTCGTTGCAAAACTGTAAGAAAAAAAAAATACGGAGTTCAGTAATTTTTCGAAAATAATAATAAATGTTCTTAAGAAATTTCTTATTTGCATTTAGTAAATATACTCCTTTTTGGTTTGAGCACGCTCTCTTTTGAAAATCTTTGTTTCAACTGTATGAATTATTGAACAAAAAAAAAAAAAAAAAAAAGAGAAGAAAAGAAAGAAAGGAAATTTACATATGCTATGAAAGGGCTCATTAAGTAATTGAAAATGTTTATACGTCTTTGATGTTCTTTTCCAAAATCGCACAAATCTTGGAATATACACATCCTAATGCACGGATACTGTTGTGAACAGACTTTAATGGTTTATGATTTGCAAACGTCGCGATATTTATATCATTTTAATCCCTGAAACTTTGTCGTTGCAAAACTGTAAGAAAAAAAAAATACGGAGTTCAGTAATTTTTCGAAAATAATAATAAATGTTCTTAAGAAAATTCTTATTTGCATTTAGTAAATATACTCCTTTTTGGTTTGAGCACGCTCTCTTTTGAAAATCTTTGTTTCAACTGTATGAATTATTGAACAAAAAAAAAAAAAAAAAAGAGAAGAAAAGAAAGAAAGGAAATTTACATATGCTATGAAAGGGCTCATTGAAAATGTTTATACGTCTTTGATGTTCTTTTCCAAAATCGCACAAATCTTGGAATATACACATCCTAATGCACGGATACTGTTGTGAACAGACTTTAATGGTTTATGATTTGCAAACGTCGCGATATTTATATCATTTTAATCCCTGAAACTTTGTCGTTGCAAAACTGTAAGAAAAAAAAAATACGGAGTTCAGTAATTTTTCGAAAATAATAATAAATGTTCTTAAGAAATTTCTTATTTGCATTTAGTAAATATACTCCTTTTTGGTTTGAGCACGCTCTCTTTTGAAAATCTTTGTTTCAACTGTCTGAATTATTGAACAAAAAAAAAAAAAAGAGAAGAAAAGAAAGAAAGGAAATTTACATATGCTATGAAAGGGCTCATTGAAAATGTTTATACGTCTTTGATGTTCTTTTCCAAAATCGCACAAATCTTGGAATATACACATCCTATGCACGGATACTGTTGTGAACAGACTTTAATGTTTTATGATTTGCAAACGTCGCGATATTTATATCATTTTAATCCCTGAAACTTTGTCGTTGCAAAACTGTAAGAAAAAAAAAATACGGAGTTCAGTAATTTTTCGAAAATAATAATAAATGTTCTTAAGAAAATTCTTATTTGCATTTAGTAAATATACTCCTTTTTGGTTTGAGCACGCTCTCTTTTGAAAATCTTTGTTTCAACTGTATGAATTATTGAACAAAAAAAAAAAAAAAAGAGAAGAAAAGAAAGAAAGGAAATTTACATATGCTATGAAAGGGCTCATTAAGTAATTGAAAATGTTTATACGTCTTTGATGTTCTTTTCCAAAATCGCACAAATCTTGGAATATACACATCCTAATGCACGGATACTGTTGTGAACAGACTTTAATGGTTTATGATTTGCAAACGTCGCGATATTTATATCATTTTAATCCCTGAAACTTTGTCGTTGCAAAACTGTAAGAAAAAAAAAATACGGAGTTCAGTAATTTTTCGAAAATAATAATAAATGTTCTTAAGAAATTTCTTATTTGCATTTAGTAAATATACTCCTTTTTGGTTTGAGCACGCTCTCTTTTGAAAATCTTTGTTTCAACTGTATGAATTATTGAACAAAAAAAAAAAAAGAGAAGAAAAGAAAGAAAGGAAATTTACATATGCTATGAAAGGGCTCATTAAGTAATTGAAAATGTTTATACGTCTTTGATGTTCTTTTCCAAAATCGCACAAATCTTGGAATATACACATCCTAATGCACGGATACTGTTGTGAACAGACTTTAATGGTTTATGATTTGCAAACGTCACGATATTTATATCATTTTAATCCCTGAAACTTTGTCGTTGCAAAACTGTAAGAAAAAAAAAATACGGAGTTCAGTAATTTTTCGAAAATAATAATAAATGTTCTTAAGAAATTTCTTATTTGCATTTAGTAAATATACTCCTTTTTGGTTTGAGCACGCTCTCTTTTGAAAATCTTTGTTTCAACTGTATGAATTATTGAACAAAAAAAAAAAAAAGAGAAGAAAAGAAAGAAAGGAAATTTACATATGCTATGAAAGGGCTCATTGAAAATGTTTATACGTCTTTGATGTTCTTTTCCAAAATCGCACAAATCTTGGAATATACACATCCTATGCACGGATACTGTTGTGAACAGACTTTAATGTTTTATGATTTGCAAACGTCGCGATATTTATATCATTTTAATCCCTGAAACTTTGTCGTTGCAAAACTGTAAGAAAAAAAAAATACGGAGTTCAGTAATTTTTCGAAAATAATAATAAATGTTCTTAAGAAATTTCTTATTTGCATTTAGTAAATATACTCCTTTTTGGTTTGAGCACGCTCTCTTTTGAAAATCTTTGTTTCAACTGTATGAATTATTGAACAAAAAAAAAAAAAAAGAGAAGAAAAGAAAGAAAGGAAATTTACATATGCTATAAAAGGGCTCATTAAGTAATTGAAAATGTTTATACGTCTTTGATGTTCTTTTCCAAAATCGCACAAATCTTGGAATATACACATCCTATGCACGGATACTGTTGTGAACAGACTTTAATGGTTTATGATTTGCAAACGTCGTGATATTTATATCATTTTAATCCCTGAAACTTTGTCGTTGCAAAACTGTAAGAAAAAAAAATACGGAGTTCAGTAATTTTTCGAAAATAATAATTAATAAAGGTAGTTTTATGCATCTGTAAAAAATCCCAGTGGATTACAATGGTTCATAATTATTTTTTTAAAGTAAAATGCGTTAATTAATAACGGTAAAGGATGTACCATAAACTTATTAATAACAAAAAAAATCCACTTAACTTTCCATATTCTTATGAAACTGCATTTTTGTATATTAATTAGTTTATTCTCCTCGTGTTTAACAAACCTTCGATGTTTTATAAGGTAAATAAGATACCCAAGTAAACATCTTAAAAAACGAAAAACACATTTGAAAACCAGATTTCAGAAATTACAGGCCATAACCAGAAAAGTACTCTCTTTTGTACAGCCCTGTATATAATCTATAGGTTTGTATATATATGCTATATAGTGTGGTACAATTTAGTTTAGTAAGAAAACACATAACACTGCTGAAAATTCACCTTCAGCAGTTTCTACCAATAGACAGAAACATATTTGAATTATTTTGTACAACCCTGTATATTACCTTAAGATTTTTATACACGCCACATATTCAGCTAAAGTTTAATTAAGGCAATAACACACTGTAAACTACTGAAATCACTCTTCCAGAAATTAACGTACATAAGTGGCCATGTATCCAGTTCTTTGCGTGGCCCTGTATATGATTTTATTTATTTTCAACAAACCTCTTTGTGTACTAAATATATTTCACGTTCAAAATGCATAAGTCGATTAAAAAACTTAAGCAATTTACGCTGATACACAGTAATGTTTACGAATTCTTCGGTGTGGCCCTATATATGATCTATAGTATTTATACATACCACATAGTATGCAAAATTTAGTTAAACGCATACCTAACTGAAAGCGCTCTTCCAGCACTTATCGCTTATAGACAATACTTCGGTAACAGTATTGCATCCAAATCTTTTGTGTGTCCCTGTAAATGAACGATAAATGCTATGCACATCATATTTACAACAGGTATCTTGTAGTACACCTCAGTAATGTATATCAATTTCATTATATTTGAAATAGTGTAACGTAATTAAAATACTTTGCAAACAGTTTTTCTTCGTAAACCATTATGTAACGGAATACTTTTGTGCAGCCCTGTAAATAGATGAGAAGTGATTTACGCTTTATATTCTACAGAAAGCATGTTTTAGTGTACCTCCCAAATTGATATCAATTTAATTATGTTTGTAATAATATAACATGACTAAAATGCACCGCAAACGATTTTTCCCCCATATACCATAATAAAACGGAATACTTTTCAGTTTCACTGTAACTTAATACACGTGCCATATTGGATAGTAAGCTTCTTTTAGTACACTTCAGCGATGTATTTCAATTTCAATATATTTGAAATAATGTAACATCACTAAAATGCACTGCAAATGATTTTTCAACATATACCATAATGTAACGGCATTATTTTGAGTGATGCTCCTGTACACGGAGTATAAGTGCTACATACTTCATTTTCAATACCGAACATACCGTAGAATATCTCAATAACCTATATCAATTGCATGGCAATCCGAGTATATTTACGCGAGTTAGAGCACGGACAGACGGCGGACAGACAGACAAACAGGCAGACAAACAGTCAGACAAACCGAATTCATAAACACTTTTCAACTATGTTGGAAAGTGTTAAAAAGAATGACGTTAATTTCTGCCTTTTATTAATTTCTTTATAATTTCTCATAAATAATTTGATATTTACAATGGAAAGGTATCGGCATAAAATGTAGTTATTTACAATCCAACTACATGTGCATCGGAATAAATAAAATCAAAATGTATGTCTGATTTAGAGGCAGACTATTTTAAATAAATATAAAAATCGCGATGTTTGATACATTTAGAGTAAAACTATCACATTGTATAAATAAATAGTATATATATGGATAAATTTTGGATTCTATATTATCCGAATTAGATTAGAATTTATAAGCTTTTTCATATTATTTATTTGCGCATTTTATAGTGGACGCTAGGATGTCTTCTTCTTTGTAACTCTTTTACGTAAAAAAAATTTACGATCCATACGTTGCTTCTTTGGAATTATTAAACAATATGACATAATACTTTTGGACGTTATATTCCTTTATATTTTTCTAAATGCAAGTATAATTGTTTGTTAATACGGAACAATTATTATTTACGTAAATGAGCTTCATTTACTTAACACCGCAATAAAAATTCAGGGGAAATGATATCATTTCATAAAAATTGAGGTGAACTATTTTTCTTGTTTAAATTAAAATAGATGTTTTTATTTAAACATGAGGACATTTTTAAGTGCAATAAACAGCATTTACATTTTTTTTTTTTTTTTTTTTTTTTTTTGGTTACAGTGCTAGACACAAATTTTGAAAATGTAACTGAAATTACGCAAAATCGCTCCATAACGATTAAGTATCGAATGCCGAACCTTTATTGGAATGAATTACAATTTGAAACATCAATCATCATCCTCAATTTGTGAAACAAATATTGAGAAGCCATATGACAAAACATGCCCTGTCATCAACATTTAACACTGCTAGGAATGTGCAGGAAGTACTTCCATCGAAAATTCGGAAAAACAAACAAATTTCAAAGTTTAAGAAAATATTTAAAAAGTAAAATTCTAATTTAACAAATTACAACGATCACTGGGAAAATGCAGAGGGATAGCGGGGCAGTGTTCGGACTCTACCATAACCGTTATTTTAAAATATAAGACATTAGAATTTTTTTTAATATAGCTCCCCCCCCCCTAAAATACCCCACCCCCTCTTATAGCAGACCCATTCGCCCACCCTACTATAACATAGCTTCCCCACGCTAGCTATTCCACTCACCCACTATAATATGATCTCGATAGCAGGCGGTGTTACCACCGCATCGCCGCCACCACCTGCTGCTGACGCAGAAGTCCCATTCCCTATCTACTGATGTCCCGTTTGGTATCCGAAGGTAGAATAAACCGAAATATCCAAATAGGATGCCAACTTTAGGTGTTAGCATTTTAAAGTTTGGTACAATTTCTATTTGTAGACTTTTCCCTAAGCAAAGTTTAAGTATTGCTTTAACTCTTGTTTAGATTGATGTCTGAGAAAGGTATTTTGAAGAAATTAAAGTTGAAGACCACGTTTTTTGTTTTATAAGACGATTTCTCATCCGACGTCAATTTTAGAATTCGGCTTTTTTCATATCTGATATCCTTTTTGTAACGATTTTATGCATTTCTATTGCCTATTCAAAGAAATATTCTTCTAAAATTACAGAATTTCGTTAAAAACGCTTAAAAAATTCTTCTAAAGTTACAGAATTTCGTTAAAAACGGTTAAAATAGTAAAATGCGAACATCAAGCGGTCCATTCTCAACCGAAAACAACAACCATTTTCCCAATAGTTAAAAAAAAAAAAAAAAAAAAAAAAAAAACATAGAATCGGATAATAATCGGAGTCCCCGCCGTGCCTGTCGCAAGTACTTCAAATTTCCAGAATAAAAGCTCTTGTTATTTTATTTTAAATTTATATAAATTCTTCAAACACGTCCACTAGTATAAAACAAATACTAATTATTCTATCTATTTTCTAAAATATACATATTCTGTATAATTTGATATAAATATTGAAAATGTAAAGACATTGGTTCGATAGCTATAAAAAAAAATCTTCGTGAATTGTTAATAATGAATCACCCTTTAGGTAATGGAACAAAAATATTATTCATATTTCGTTCGTCGCATTTTATCATAATCTAAAGAATAAATAAATTTTTCTGAGATCTGTAATACGCAATAAAATGGGTTTATGCCTTCTATTTGAAAAGTTTATACCATCACACATTTAATTATTTTTTATAAATTTGCCATCTTTACTTTTCTTTTTTTCTGACTTAAATTGGATGTACAATGCAAATATATTATATTGCAAAAATAAGTGATATCTCATCAAAAACAACTCGTTATTAATGGTCCCTCTCACATAGCAACAAATATAAAACGTCAGTTCATAAAAAGAAGTGATATCGCATAACAAGAAGTTATATAGAAGTGCATACTGAGAGTACCATATAAAAATCAGTCACTACTCATAATTCATAAACCAAAACCAATTACAACGTTGTAACGCACAAATATGAAAATTGGCATAAACAAACCGCATACGGTCGTTTCAAGGATGCATCGATCCCCTTCCTCAATGCGAGAAAAAAAAGGGATAAAAATGGGTTCAAAGAATCCCTCGGTTATAGCCCCCGAGTACTCCGAGTACAACCGATTACCGAGTACCGAGTATAACCGAGGTTTTTTTTTTTTCTCGCACTGAGGAAGGGGATCGATGCATCCTTGAAACGGCCGTATGCGGTTTTTTGTGCCAATTTTCATATTTGTGCGTTACAACGTTGTAATTGGTTTTGGTTTATGAATTAAAATTCGCACAAAGTATTTGATCTATGCTCACTACTCATAATATTTCCAAACGACTCGGCGTGAGATACAGTATGTGAAACTCGTTGGGGACCAACAGACCTTTATAATGTATGATTACTCATATGACCAGTTACTTTTTGTATTCCTGCTCACATGAAACTGTATAAAAAGTTTAAACGTCTATGTTTACATGCCCATTCTTATATATTAGCTTGTAGAATCGATTTTCTAATTTTATTACCATTATATGAACGAGAAACCCCACTTGAAAGGGGAGGATTTTTAACGTGGGGGTCTTGAGCTGGTAAAAATAACAAAAATTTAAAATCAGATGCATATTAACAGCAAGTCGCATGATACTAATTAAACTAAAAGAAATTGAGAAATTGACTAACTAATGATGATGACTCTCATGATGGATGCACGTTAATTAAACTGAGGCATACTACGGTAAAGTTTGTATAAACGGAATCGCAAGTGACTGGGACAAAAATCCGTTTTAGACAAGTTTCCGTCTTAAGCCTTTGTATCACCGGGTTGCATAGCTGCAGCATCCTACCCAAAAGTCAATGTTACTTATACAGTGGGTTTTAAAAGACGATTTTATTGATTGCCGCTAACACACCTAACACAGCAGTTAATATCAATTGTTCAAAGAATTCTCAACAGACGGCAAAAACTGGGTTAATTTTAATGCCAAACTTTTATTTATCATTTGAGCAGTTTTGCAATTTTTGCTAAAATGAACTTCGCAAATTTTGTAAAATCAAAAAGAAGAGACTGGAGACGTTGTTTAAAAGTAGATTTTTTACAAAAGTAAATTCGTATACTTTACAATTTTGTATTAGAAAATTGACAATATTTATGAGAAGTGTGTAATTTTCTTTTTATTGCAAATGTGAAAAAAATATCTTTTATTCAATAATTTTTTAATCTGATGTTCTAATTTTTTCTTTTCTTTTACATGCTTAAAATGATGTATTCTAACATCTGAGTAAATATTTTTCGGAGTTGTTGGATCACAAAGAGTTAATAGTATAATTATTTACAATATTTAGGACAAATATTTAATATCAGATGCATATTAACAGCAAGCCGCCTGATACTATTTAAACTAAAAGAAAAGAAATTGAGAAATTAGCACACTAATGATGATGACTCTCATGATGGATGCACGTTAATTAAACTGAGGCATACTACGGTAAAGTTTGTGAAAACGGAATCGCGGTACGGTACGACGGTTTGTGTACGGTATTCATTTTCTCCGATACATGAGATTTTGCATTTAAGAAGGGATTCTGTTAGAAACGGGTTCCGTTTTTGCAAGTAATTGTGGAACAGTGAATTAAATGTATTTATGTAATTTAAGAGTACATTAAGAAACATTGGAATGTATAATTGGGATAATAACAGGATTACACACACTCGTTTCGTGCATGTTTTACAAATTTTTCTGGTTTATTACAGATCTTTCTCATACAATTATTTATAAACAAGATATAATGGAAATTTAGAATTTATTTTTAAATAAATTTACAAAATTATTACACTGTATATAATATAGTATACGCCTGCAGGTCGCCAAGCAATTTTCGCATACTGTTCCTCACTCGGAGCAGTTCGGAAACATTTTGATTAGAGATTTTTATACGGCGCTGGGAGTATCCACTTCTACATGTATATATTACATTGTTTATATTTGTATATCACTACTTTTAATGTGCTATATTTTCTTTATTTGACTGACGTTTTAGATTTGCGGCTTGGCGGAAATATTTATAACGAGTTGTTTTACATGAGATATACAATTTCGTTTAGACTATATTGCCTGACTTTTCCGCATAGATTGTATTCAATATTATGTGACTATTTATACAATTACAACTCCGCAGAAAAAAAAACTATGCACAACGCAAAATACAATTTCAACTCTCATGTGTAAAATTTTATTTTAATAATTTTTTTCAATAAAATTTTATTTTATATCGATTAATGTCACCCTGTTCGCCAATAACCTATCTTAATATATTAGTTTAAACAAACCATTAAAAAATTAATATTAAAACAATAAAACCACATTGAAAAAACTTTCTGAAATAATAAAAAAAAAACTTTATTATATAACATAAATGATTAATTATCCCTTGTCTATTTTTCCAGTTTATTTAAACCCAATACAAATAGTTTTTTTGCCTAATAAATACTTATAAAACTCTTTTCCTAAGAATTAAATTTTTATTGTAATAATTAGGGATTTATTATAGGTATTTACCTTTAAATTTTCTTGTTCAAAATCTAATTCTATAAAAGTCGAAGAAAAATTGTTTATGACAATATATTTAATAAATTGTTTTCAATCTATTTTTTATCATTTTTAATTAATGGTTTTAAACCTAAATACGTGAACATTTAAGTGATTTAACGCTTAACAAGTAATATAAGAAAAATTAAGTCAATTCCTACTTTTTACTCATAAATATATAAAATAAACCCGTACAGCATTAATGTCCCACGTTATCTTTATTGAACATTTTTTTATAATCATCGTTGCGGTATTTAATTTTTGTGGGTCACTAATTTGAGGAAAATCTTTCATTTCATTTATGAAAACAATGGCAGAATTTTTTTTCTCTCATATAAAACTAAAATTAATTAATTTAATTTAATTAATGAATTAATATTTGAAAAAACTGTATTAACATAAAGTGTCATCCACTACAAGTTTTAAAAAATGTATTTGAACTTGAGTAGATGAATAGAAAATATTTTATTAACGATTGAAAATTTGAACAAGATATATAAATAATAGAGAGTATGAGCTAATAGTAGGAATTGAAAAAAAGAAAAGAAAAAAGAAGAAATCATTATTGACTGATATCTCTATCATCTGATATATCAATATCTAGTAGCGCATTGTCTAGAAAATTTCAACTTCAACACATATCTACCCTATATATATAAAATCCTAATGAAACAAATTTGTGAAACGATTTTATGAAACGGATTTATGAAACTATTTTATGAAACGACTGATTAAACGACTGATTATGTTTCAGGGCTATTTTTAATAAAATATTAAACGCTTGATGGTGAAATTAATACCAATTGTCCATAAAAATCCGCGGATGTCAAATCTGGTAATAGAATTTTGAAATTGGAATTAGTTTTCGAGATATTAATTTTTTTCGAATTTTAATGACATTTCTGTAATGATGGCAACTAATTACTCAGTTTTTTTGTGACAAAAAAGGGAAAAAAATCAAAAAGTATCCCGATAGGGATTATTGATTTTCTTTTATTCGTCATTTTCAAATTTAAATTGAATTTATCTTTTATTTCAATCGATAATGAAGACACGATTGTGATTAAATTATGTTTTTCAGGAAAATTTGAAAAAAAATCACATTTCTATCGTCAGGATTCAATCGTCTGTCAGCATTTAATTTAATTTATAAACTGAAAATATTTTGAATAAATTCGTCCAAATGACGTCATTTATGAAAATACGTCATTTATGTTTATACAATTTATTTAATATAAAGAAGCCATTGATCTATTTTTATGTACAAAAAGAGGTAAATTGAAAGACAATTATAAATAAATTGTATATATACATATAAATACATGTATAAACAAGCATAAAAGTTCGGTGCTTTTCCAGTATATGGGGCCTTGACGAAACAGAGAAAATAGCCTTGGCGGAAAAGAAAATTTGGCAACATACTTTCTGTCAACCTATTCACTTTGTCACTTCGTATACAGAAGCATTTTTTCAATATTTATACAATTTGTTTAGCGTAAAATGTCATTTATCCTATTTTATATATAATCAGAAGTAATTTGTATAGAAAAAACAATGATATACGTATAATTAAAATACGCATATAAACAAAAAAAATCGTCGAATTTGTTTCCATGGCTGTTTTTGTCATTTGGCACCAAATCTCACTTTCTGATGCCCGAATTGCGCCAAGCTTTTTTAAAAAGCGTCAAGACCCCTATAATAGAAAAGCACCAAAAGTTCATTGGGTTTGTTTTCATAACTTTTGGCAACAAATATATCCTTCTATATTAAAAAAAAGTAATCTGGAAAGGAGCCAAAAACGAAATGGACCAATAATTCTGCGTAGATATTCCGGGTTATTCTCATCGCTTTTTTACTAGGGACTTTTTTGAGGAGCTATTACTTTTTTCTAGCCATCCTACGGATTTGAAAATCATACCACCAGACGCGAAATATAACAAGCTTTCAGAAATTAAAAAACTATCACGGTCGGACAATAAAAACTCAAAAAATCCTTAAAAATCGAGTAAAAAATCTTTTATTGAAAAAGTCATTTTTTTATATTGTTGCCAATTTCTAAATAAGCGCAAATGATTATGTTTTATCTCAAATAAAAAATGTATTTGCGCGAGACTATTAAAAACAATAATGAAAGTTTAAAATAATAATTAAATGAACACATGTTGAAAGCAAGAAATAAAGAAAATTACGTCATAAAAATTGTGTTTACACATGAATATTAAAAAAAAAAAAGATGAATTAAATGAAAAAGCATTATAACCAGTTAAATGAAAAAGCATTATAACCTGATTACAGAAGAAAGTCGCCGTTTGTGATATCATCCATCATCATCCTTTTAAAACAGGATACATTACCATGTTTTAAGAGGCTGTGAAATCAGAACGGGGGTTGGTGAGCGTAGCGAGCAGGCGGCAGAGCCTCCTATTGTATATTAACGAATCTATTCGTTTTTGAAACTCGAATTACGAAAAACCTAAAAGCAAAGGATCCTATACTGGAAAAGTACCCGATTTTCTTATGAACAATATTCAAGTGACATAACATGGTGTAAAATTATCGCGGATAGCAAATTTGTTTAAATGTATCATCAATTGATGCCGAATAATTGCAGGCATGCATGCACAAAATATTTAATTAATTTTGTATGATAAATAATTATTAGAAAATTCGTATATACATATTAATTAAAATAAATAATTTACATATTTAAAATAACATGAAAATATGCATGATGGTGCACTAAAATAGAGAGAATATTAAAACCTGTTACTGAAAATGTCTAAACATAGTACTTTTCACTACCGTGGTCCTTAATGTTATTCACAAGCAGATGGAATTTTTCTGATCCTTAAACGCAAAGGAAGAATAGAATACAGATCGTTGTTATAAAAGTCCGAGAGGTTGCCACAATTTAAACCTAACCATTTTATACAAGCTGGTTTTCAAGGTGTAATTGATTTTACTTATCAATCCCGAAAACAGTCGTCAGTTGTCGCAACAGCTGTGTATGAGGCCATGATAATAAAAAAATGCCCCATTAAAACGTTAAAAGCATGGCAACCCAATTACAGATTTACTAATATTTTTAAAACGAAGCACGCTGTCATGTTTTTAGAGGCCTCGAAGTCTGAGCGGGGGGTTGGGGGGCGTAGCTCGCAGGGGGTAGGCCCCCTAGTATATATATATATATATAATTACACGAACACTAAAGTCGAATTAAAAAATATCTCGATATTTTAAATACATCCCGTAGCCAATATCACGATCAGCAGATTAAATCACACGTAAAAGCAGTCGCAGTCCATTATTTACTGGCTCTGGCGGATAAATGTTGAAATTCTTTCCAAAAAAAAAAAAAACGCTGATATTTATTTGTAGCTATTTTATTATACCATGATAAATATAAGCTATTAAAACATTCTCTGAATATAGTAGACATCTTTAAAATTTAACAAGTAAACTGGATATGAAGTAAAGCACATTCGATGCGTTATAATCTTGCTACTCAAGATCACAGAAATTCTAAGCTTTTAGACTCATGAATCACGTTTTATACTCGAGTGTGCAAAGCTCATTACGGGATTGCAGTATTACTAATCAACCAATCAGAGAGTTGGGTGATTCCTGAACTTTTACTGAAGGCAACAGAATTTTGAAGTGAAAAGGCACTGGAGAGAAACGGCGTGAATTTGAACTTTGGAATTTAAAAAAAAAAAATAGGAAAATAGAAAATGGTACAGATGATAATTTTAAATAGAATAAATTTGAATTGGGAAATACAAAAGGTTTTTGAAGGAAAATAATTACTGGAAGTGATTTTATAATATTTTGAAGGAAGGAAATTTTAAATAAGCATTTTAAATAGAAAGGGATTTAAATAAATAAAATAAATGGAATATTGTTTAAGATAGTAAATAATTTAATAAACTAGGGTTGTACGTTGAATTTAGAAAGGAAACATTTTATAGAATAAATTTTAAAAAGTGTGGAATTTTGCTTTTTGTAATATATATATATATATATATGAAAATACTTCTATAGCGGTCGTTTTTAGAGCTAAGTACACTACGTTTGACATCAAAGGTTGCAAAGAATTTTCGTGATTCACTTGTATATTCGTGATTCACACGTATATATGGAATTTGAATGGGAATTTTGCCAAATTTGTCGGCTGTAGCCAAGTTAGCTTCACTTTTGACGTCTTATTTTTTATCGCCAAATTTAATGATATTTCGCCACGTATCGCCCAGCTTGACGAGAATTTGACGCTAGTGGATATGAATATACTTAATATTCAAATCCATTAGCTGGAACACACGAAGCTAAAATGCGAATAATCCGATTAGAGAAAATTCGTAAATACTGAATTTGAATGAGAATTTCTCCAAATTAGTCAGCTATAGCCAAGTTGGCTCTTTTCTTTTCGGTCACAAAATTTGATGCTATTTCGCCAAATATCGCCCAGATTGACCAGAATTTGACACTTGCTAATATGATAAATAATTTTATACATATGAGAGTTGGAAAAATGGTTACAAAAATGAAAGAAAATTTGCAAGAAATCATGTTCACTAAAACTTATAAATTAATCCCTAATTTTTTTTAATCTGTTGTCTGGTTTCAAAATATCAACCACTGTAGAATTTCAAAGTGCTGTATCAGAGTTATTTATTTATATAGAGGCATAACATTTATATTTTTCTAATTGGTGTTAGTTTAGAAATAAGAATACTTAATCAATATCATAATCATAAACTCACATTTTAAAAATTCTGTTATAAAAAATAATTTCTGAAAATTAAAATTTTTGAGTCTTTTAAATATAAGAAACTTGAAAATATGTGCATGTTAATGAGTTCATTACTTTGTATTGTAGCTTTTCTTTTAATCTGTAAATTAAGTTTTTTTTATTAGTCTAACACATCTCTAGGACAAAGAAAACTTCTTTGAACTTTAAACTGAAACAAAATAGGCACCATTAATTCTTTATTTCGGCGTTTCTTTATTAAAGTTTACTTTCCAGAAACCCTTTGTATTTTTAATGAGTAGAAATTAATTTCTATACCATTATTAGTATAGTAAAGGGAAAAAGCAAAGCAATCACTGAAGTCTTTTGTCTTTTAGGAATAATAATTACTTTACAAATAAAGAGCTTTTAGAAAAACGTTTCATTACTTTTTTGTAATATTTTTCTTTTCATCTTGACATATTGCTGTAGCTGATTTCGCAAAGTATTATAATTTATAAAAGTTTCAAAGGAACAAAAAATATCTTCTGCAGATGTTATTTCTTAATTAAAAGAAATGAAAATCTTGCACTAAATACTGAATAAAGAATTTTTTTTTCGAAACTACACTATCTTGGCACGTAAATATCATTGGTAATTAATTGCACATATAAACAAGAACGAAAAATCATGCATCAAACATAGTTTATGAAACACTTTCCAACACATCCAGAAAACTGTAACGGAAATTCCCCATGTAAAAGAATGTATGTAAGTAAACAGTTTAGAAAACATATACCACATTGAAAAATACAGTTTTCGAAATTACCTTCTATTGTAAAAAACGTAGTCGAGTTATTTTGTACAGTCCTGTATATGATCTCTAGATTTAGATATATAATACATCGCATGATAAAATTTATTTCAATTAGAAAATTCATATTTAGCAATTTTCGTCAATCGATGGAAATGCACTCGAAATCGTTTGTATAGCATTGTATATTATCAAAATACTTTTGTACACACAACATATTAATCTAAAATTTAATTCAGGTAAAAAAACGCATAAGGCAACTTAAAACACACTTCCAGCAATTACCAACCGTACACGACAACGCATTTTGTACTTTGCGTAGCCCTGTGTATGAATTTATTTATATTTCACAAACTTATATTAGTCTACCAAATATAGTTCAGCAAGAAAATGCGTAACACAATCAAAACCTACCCTAAAGCGATTCACTCTCATAGTCTGAAATATTTACGAATTTCCTTGTGTAGCCCTGTATACAATCAACCGAATTTATACACACAACGTACAATAAAAAAATTAGTTAAAAACGCAAACCAAAATTGAAAACGCACTTATCACACATAGACAGTAATTATCGTCCGTATACTTTAACCGATATATTTTGTGTGTCACTGTAAATGAACAAAAAACCCAATGCTTTTCAGCGAGCAATCTATAGCGCACCTCAGTAGTGCATATAATTTTCATTATGTTTGAAATAGTGAAACGTCATTTAATTACACTGCGTAAGATTTTAACCGTAAAACAATATGTAACAGAACTGTTTTGTTTGACCCTGTAAATGAATAATAAATGCTTTGCACCATTATTTTTTAATGCGCTTAGTCTACAAAAAACATGTTCTAATGCGCTTCATAATTATATATCAATTTCATCATGTTTCAAAAGGAGTAGCATCGTCAAAATGCTCTTGAAACTATTATTTTCCATTGACTGTAATGTAACGGAAGACTTTTGACTGTCCCTGTAAAAAAAAACTACAGTGGAACCCCGATTATCCGAATCCTGGTTATCCGAAAATTGGCTTAACCGAAACACTTTTTTTTTTAAAGAAAATTTTTATTTTTATACAAGCATATTGTTTATGAAATAATTAAAACGTCAACTTACTTACATGGACATTGCTTAAATGCAGGCATTTTATTGCATAAACACATACAACACTTCATTTCTTTACAAAATAAGTTCTGTTTTGTTTTTAGGTGCGTTCGTAATTATATAAATACGTAGCACCTCAAAAAAAAAAAACTCACCTAAAAAAATACTACAGTAGAACCCCGATTATCTGAATCCCGGTTATCCGAAAACCGGTTTAACCGAAACACTTTATTATTTTTTTAAGAAAATTTTTATTTTTATACAAGCATATTGTTTATGAAATAATTAAAAAGTCAACTTACTTACATGGACATTGCGTAAATGCAGGCATTTTATTGCATAAACACTTACAAAACTTCATTTCTTTACAAAATAAGTTGTGTTTTGTTTTTAGGTGCGTTCGTAATTATATAAATACGTAGACCTATTGTCGTCGTCTGGTCCGTCCGTCCGTCCGTCTGTCTGTCCGTCTGTCCGCATATAACAACGCAAAAACTACCGAACCGAATGGTTTGAAATTTAAGATATATTATCTTTGCAGAATTTTGTCGAGTCATTTCAAATTTTATGAAAATCGAATCAAAACTTTAGAAGATACACTGTAAAAAAAATTCAGGAACGTTCCTGGAAAATAATGCGCAGCTAATGTGCCTACTTTATACCAGTAACATTTCTGGCAAAAAGCAGAAAACTTTTTTAAGAATTCAGAAAAGTTAATATTAAAAGTCAGTAACTTTCCTGGATTTATAGTGGTAAGGTTTCTCAATTCTTCCGAAAGGTTCCAGGTTGAAGTCGGTAACCTTCCTGGAAAAAAACATGAACATACTAAAATCTTCCCAGTAAAAGCCAGTAACCTTCCTGGAATAAATCAGCAATCTTCCAAAAAGATTTAGATATGTTCACATCCTGTCATCTTCCTGGTAAAAACCAGGAACATTCTTTAAGAATTAGAAAAGTTTCGCAGAAAGTCAGTAGCAGTACTTGAAAATACACTATATTTCCAATGATGATTGGTCACTTTCGATTTTAGACGTTTTGTTAAATATCTGGAAAGATACAGGAGGAATTATCCTGAAACTTCAGGAGTGTAAACAACATGATAAACGTCATATATTTCCGCAAAGATTTTTTTCCCGAAACCCCATAAGGGGCCGTCAACAAATTGAAGAAAAACGACAATCTTTTGGATAACCCTGTAAAAACTAATATTGCAAAAAGCATTGAAACTGTAGATTATGATTAAGTGGCTTATTGTAATAATTTGGGTTCATTTTTATGAAGATAGCATGTATACTCGAAGAGAAATTCAGGTTTTTATAAAAACAGTCCCAAATTTTACCAAGTTTTTTGCTTATAATTTGCAGAGTTTTTAATATAAAAACAAGTTATTTTAAGAAAATATGACAAACACAATTGTACATAATACCTTGCAATCAGAATTAAAAAATAATAAAAATTGTATGAAAACTGAGCAGGTTTACTAAATATTGTTTCACTGCGCATGCGCGAATTCAATCAAAATATACAGTGCATAATATATTAGCTAAATGTATAGACCAACTTTTATGAAAATCTCAAAAACATAGCTTGAAAATTCTGATAGTAATCGTCGATAGAATAAGCTCGAAATTCGCTGTTCCCAAAAGGAAGCAAAAAGATGAGGGGCTGTATCCAAATATACTAGCTTATGAAAGTTGACATAATAAGAATGAAGTGTCTTTCATTCTATATTTGATACAACCCCTCATCTTTTTGCTTCCTTTTGGGAACAGCGAATTTCGAGCTTATTCTATCGACGATTACTATCAGAATTTTCAAGCTATGTTTTTGAGACTTCCATGAAAGTTGGTCTATATATTTAGCTAATATATTATGCACAGTATATTTTGATTGAATTCGCGCATGCGCAGTGAAACAATATTTAGTAAACCTGCTCAGTTTTCATACAATTTTTATTATTTTTTAATTCTGATTGCAGGGTGTTGTGTACAATTTTGTTTGTCATATTTTCTGAAAATTTGTTTTTATATTAAAAAATCTGCAAATTATAAGCAAAAAACTTGATAAAATTTGGGACTGTTTTTATAAAAACCTGAATTTCTCTTCGAATATACATGCTATCTTCATAAAAATGAACCCAAATTATTACAATAATCCACTTAATCATAATCTACAGTTTGAATGCTTTTGCAATATTAGTTTTTACAGGGTTATCCAAAATATATTCGTTTTTCTTCAATTTGTTGACGGCCCCTTATGGGGTATCGGGAAAAAATCTTCGCGGAAATATATGATGTCAATCATGTTGTTTACACTCCGGAAGTTTCAGGATAATTCCTCATGTATCTTTCTAGATATTTAACAAAACGTCTAAAATTGCAAGTGACCAATCATCATTGGAAATATAGTGTATAAGGAAACAGCCTATGTATTTCAAGGATGTTTCTGATACAGCAGTATGATTTTTGTTGATAGGTAACTCACAATTTAATTAGCTTGAAAGTTTTGCAAAGTAATACTTGTGTGTTTTAAGAATATTTTAAAATATTTAACTTATAAAAAATATATTTTTTAATTTAATAGTTATCTTATAAACATATTTGTTTAATTATAACATCAAATTTGTATTTCTTTTTGTTAATGTCACTGTACTTAATTTTTTTCTTACAAAATATAGTTTGATGTTAAAAATAAACTTATTTTTAAGTTATATATATGTTCTTTCATTTTAAAATTGTATAATGTTTTCTTTTTTAAGTTAAATATTTTTAAAATTCCTGAAATGCATTAAAAATTAGTTTACGGGTTCAGAGATTATATCTATGTCTCAAGATTGGACCAAAATTTGTTTATAATTCCAAATACAGAAAAAAAAAGCATAGATAAACTCCGAAAAAAATATGCAACCTGTTTAACTTTATTTTTAAACAGAAATTTTGCTAAAATATACACACATTTAGGTTCATTCTTAATATAATAAATTCACAAAGATTGCAGGTAGAAACATTAACTAATTTTATAAAATTATTGTGCACAATTTAAACAAAGTATGTTTTTTACTTTTTGAGATAGACCACTTTACAGTATCTTTTTAATCACTGCTTACAGTGAGAACAACATATAATATTTTTTAGCCATTACTCGTGTAAATATCGGGATTTTTTAATACAGGTTATTTTAAAAAGCTCAAACAATGTTGTTCTTTCGTGCTTTTTTTTTCAAAAAAGTTAATTTTTTGAAGATTAAAATTTAATTCCTTTTAAAAAGCAGACATACTCCAAATGTAAAAACATAGTAATATTTTTCATATATGAGTAAATGTGCATTTTAAAATATTATAATCCTTGCAATATAGGTTTAACTCTTCTTTTTTCTTTCAGATTGTCGGGTGCTTTTTAATGGAACAGAAAAAGTATTGTATACACTTACATTCCGTTGCTCTCAATGTATGCATAAAATTATGAAAGTAATAATAATAATAATTATTATTATTATTATTATTATTATTATTATTTTACACTCCCATTTATGGATTTTATTTGGTACAAAAAGTTACATAAACAACTTTAAAAGTCAGAAGCATGGGGAAAAAAAAACGTTTAAACAGTAAGTAATGTTTACTAATTTTAGATTGTAGAAATTAAAAGCTTGTAGCTTAAAGAAAAAAAAACAGAATTGTGAAAAAAGTTTCCATCATTTATTAATTTAAAATATTTTTAATTATATTAAATTACGTACATACCTTTTTTTCTTGATTATCCAACTATTATTCTGGGGAATCGTAAGAAGATTTTAATCCAGGAATCAAGAACAATTAATAAACTAAATCTAAAAAGCAACCGGGTGACAATGGAAGAAATATATAAAACACTTTGCACAGCTAACCCAGTTACCATTTGACTAATTATTGCATGAAATTAGGTTAAAATTATATTTAAAAATATTTTCGCTAGACAAAAGAACGTACGTCTACCGGCTCGTAGTTCAAGAATAAAATGGCAGGTTTTTCACAGTATCCAGTATGGCAGCTGATTTTTATTCATTGTTTTTCTTCCGCAGATGATTAGATTACCGCCTCACTTCCGCAAAACATTTTCAGGAAAGTTTTCAATTCCTAATAAATCTCAATAAGCACCTCTTTCAATAATATATTTTTTAACTCAAAGCTGCTGTACGCATTGGTGCAAGGGAGCCAAGATGGCGGAGAGTGAAAGCTAATAACCATGATAACAGAGACGTTGCCACGCAAAAAAAAGCTTAATCCCTGAATTCAGGAAACTATATGCAAAGGAAACTTGTTTTTCTCAGGAATCTGATAGAAACCTATGGACACGCGGAACGTGCCTGGAAATGATTAGTGATGTTACAGAATTTTCTTACAGTGTATTAATAAAAATACTTATTACGAAATTTGAATTAAAAGAAAAAAACTTTCTTGTTATAGGAGCTTCCGAGGTTGAATCGTCAAGCGACCGAGATACTTATTTTATGACAGAAATGAATCTGCAGACGATATAATTCATTTCACAGAATTAAAAATAATCATGATCTGAATATTTATATAACTAGCTATAGTACGAACGCACCTCATTTGTCGTGTTTGAGGTACAATTTCCAACTTGTTCAACTTTGCATTGCTTCAATGCTGCCTTATCATGTTACTTTTTAAACAACAACACATCTGATGCCGTTGTTGCATCTTCCTGCCACTTCAATATATTGAAGTACCATTATCAACTCTTTTCAACGCGTTGTGATCTTCATGCTTATAAAAACCCATTTGCGCTTTAACCTTTTGATTACGGGTTTGGACCGGCGACTATTTTTATATTCACTTGTACCACAATTTACAAAAGAATTTCTTTGTGCTAAATTTCTCTTGAAATTATCTTGGTATAAGTGTATGACAGGTATTGGTATTGAAAAAATGGCGATAATAGAATAACGAAATAGTCTCTGGGACGACATATGTCTCAATCCTGTAATCAAAAGTTCAAAGTATTACTCATTATAAATAAAGTTTGGAGTAAATTAAAGCAAGTATAAACAGGAAGAAGAAATAGTATAGAATACGGACTCTTGCTGTTACTGCATCTAAGGCGGACTATTATAAGGCTATTATAGGAGCTCTAGCTGCATCTACAGCACGAACGCGTTTCCTGACTATGCGAGGGTGAAAAGGGTGAGTAGTGCCATCTGATAGAATAAATATAGGAAGCCTCCCGGTTATCCGAAAATTCCTATGGAATCTCGGTTAACCGAAAATCCTTTGGTTCCATGCTTTTCGGATATCGGGTTTTACTGTATAAGTGCCACACACTTCATTTGTAATAGGAAACACGCTGTAGTAAACGACAAAACGTACAAAAATTTCAGGACAATCCGAGTATATTTACGCGAGTTAGAGCACGGTCAGACGGCCAGACAAACCGAAGTCATAAACACTTAGTCAAAATCGTTTGAACCATTTTTTATATACAATTAGCATGGCCCTGAGCCATGGTGACCCAAAATGACCCACTTATCAAGTTTTGTCGAACAAGTGACCTAGCCCAATAGTTTTCTAGTGCCCCAAAATGGTAGGATACAAAATTCCGTCAAAATCGTTAGAGCCATTTTTAAGATAAAATTTGCATATATAACCACACACACACACACACACACAAGATTTGCTTTTATTGGAATACATGTTGATTTCTTAAATAAATGTCTCTTTTTCTGCCCGTAATTTTCGGAAACGCTACGGAGTACTTTTACAGTGTATTGGTCGGTTTTCTCAACTCACTATCAACACTAAACATCTATTTTTAGGGATGATATAAATTTTCAAGTAAACTTTTGCATCTGTGTAATAATATTTATACATGGAAGATTAACAAGTTGATTTTTTTTTTGTGAATTTTGCATGTTTGTTGGCTGAACATATTTGAGGAACATGAAAACGTTATATCACAATCTAGTCAAGTTTACGCCTGCAAAAAGCATCAGGGGAACCGCATAAAGAATGTCACTTTCACGTATATTATTTACAAGCGTTTTTCTTTCTTTTATTTTTTTTTATTTTTAGGGAGGAATGGGGGTGGGGTTTGCTTAAACTGGGATAGAAAACTTGATTAATAAAGAGGGTGTTAATGAAATCTACTCTAATTAACTTCATTATATGCTACTTTAAAATCATACATTAAACATACCCTCAAAAATAAACCATAGTAATTATGGGTACCCTTAATAGTTAATTCAGTATTGAATTCAGACACTTTTTTTAAATTCCTACTATTAGCTCACACTCTCTCTATATATATCTTGTTCAAATTTTCAATCGTTAATAAAATATTTTCTATTCATCCAGTCAAGTTCAAATAAATTTTTTTTAAACTTGTAGTGGATGACACTTTATGTTCGAACAGTTTTTTTCCAAATATTAATTCATTCATTAAATTTAATTAATTAATTTTAGTTTTAAATGGGAGAAAAAAATTCCTCCCATTGTTGTCATAAATGAAATGAAAGATTTATGAGTGATGCCACAGAAATAAAATACCGCAACGATGATTATAAAATAATGTTCGATAAAGATAACGTGGGACATTAATGATGCACGGGTTTATTTTATATATTTATGATTAAAAAGTAGAAATTGACTTTAATTTTTTTTTATATTACTTGTTCGAGAGAAATTTCTGATGGTGTGTGTGTCGGGAGGGGAGACAATATGGAGTTCCGGGGGAATGGAATTTGAATTTCTGCAACATTGATAAGCATAAAATCTCAAATCTTTCAAGGAGACTTATCGATGTTTCGGGGGGGGGGGGGTACACTGAATTAATCACTGAGTTAATATGTTATGTAGAGTTTGTAATCTGATAAAATATGTAATCGAACTATTTTTATCCATTTTAAAAATTAAATAACGTTTAACCCCTAAAATATATCCCACTTAATTTTAATTCCCAAACGCCACAATGAACACTAGAATTTTGGAATTAAATTTTGATTTTATAATATATGTGAAGAAAATCTTTTGCTTATTTTTAAATAAATTTGTTGTTAAATACCAGTGTGATTCACTGATTTTAACATTTTAGTAACTTAAATACTTTATCCCTGAAAGGGTTAAAATAAATCTTCGATTTGAAAACTGTTTGCTTTAGCACCTTTATGATATATAGGTTAAGGTCAACATGATTAATCCGGTCATTATTAATAATAGCCGGTTATTATTAATAATGACCGGATTAATCTTATTGGCTGTAACATATATATCTCAATAAAATTACTTATTTTCTTGTTTACATATTTAGTAGTTTTTTCAATAAAAGGCGAGAATGTGAAAAGAAAACAAACATTCAAAACTGGTAGCAGCGATAACATCAGTATTTCTTTTTAATTTTCAGAATAGAGAGATTATATATATTAAGTAAGCTAAAAGTAAATTTTATCTACTTTATATTGATCTTCTCAGACATTTTTAGCTTATATATTCGTGTTTCGCTATATGCTGTTTTCTCACTTTTATAATCATGCAAAACTATTTTGCATAGTTTAAGGAAACATTTTTTTTTTACAGGAAACTGATTTTTTTACATTTATTTTGTAACAACTCGATACCGAATTTCTGAAATGAATAAATGCTTTAAATCCTAGAAAAAAAGAAGGAGAAAGCGAGAAAAAAGATCTCGCTTGCATTTTTTTTACAGATTTCAATTTAACTGAATATATGAAAATCTAAATTTGTTGGGACAGGTGGATTTGTAAATATAATTTTCTCTAGGTCGCGAATGACAAAAAACATAGTTTCATGTCAAGTTTTTAAAAATATATCTATTTCTCATTCACTATAAAGTTTCATCCCACGATACTGAATAAAATAACAGAAAATCTTTTATACATCAGAAATGTTTTACATATTTTCACTTAAAAAACTGTTTTCTACACGACTTTTGGAATTTCAATCACAAATCAAATTCGCATTCATCAAAAATGTGAACTTACTTCAAGAAATATTCTTGAATTATATCTTTAAAAAAGAGAGAGAGAGATGCTGATATGAATTCTCTAATGGGCTAATAAATAAGAAACATAAGAAACATTTCTCTTGAAATTTAAATGAATGTATAATTTTTTGAACAATTATTATTTACTAGCTGAAGTACCCGGCGTTGCCTTAAATTTTAAGAATGTTTGTTTAGAAAAATGAAATTTAAATTAAACATGCAGCATAAAAAACATAATAAAAGAAAGCAGTCAAAATGTTATACACGTGAATCTAATGAAAGTCCATTATAAAAATATATATATTTATATAATAAACTCATCAGAATTCAGCTATAAATCAGCTTGCTACTATTCATCATTGGAGCAATAAAAGCTAAGGCGAAATAAATGTCCAACTGTCTTTGCATGATGGAACAAAATGAGAAAAAAAATAATTACTTAAAATCTCATTTTCATCAACAACGGTGTCTAATGATTTGTACATTACAGCTTCTCCAGGTAACTATTCTTGAAACTTTAAGTTGATGTTTACACTGTCATATTTTGTGTGCAAGAATCACACGTTCGTGATTATGGTTTCTATATTAATACATATACATACAGGATCCATCAAAAGTAACATCTTACCCCATTGTCTCGGAAATATCATTGGATTTTTGGAAAACAGTGAAATACGTGTTCATGCAATTCAAATGAGACCTCGTTTGGTTAAACATTTTGTGGATTGGTAGGCAGCTGGATGGTGGGGGTGAATTTTAAAACTTCAAATGGAAAGTGTATTTCGGGCATACCAATGGAAAGATGTCTTCAAATCAAACAATTTAATTAAAAAATTCCTACGGTATTTCTTAAGGAAGTTATGTTAATTAAAATGTTAATTCTTACTTTCATTAAAACAATTAACAATACAAATATAACACAAGAGTTCCTCGAATTACTTGCTTTCTGCTTCTTGGCAGTAATGGAACCTCAGAAGACTTTCATTCCTTATTTTTTTTCAAATGTGGCTAGAGATATGTTATTACAGTTTGTCGCAATTCCCTCTTTCAACTGTTCCGTGAAATTGGGCTGTGTCTTTAAACTGCCGCATTAAAGTGTCTCCACGGGAAAAAAGTTATTAGACATCACATTTAGAGAATTGAGATCAGAATGTTTTATTCTGGTGCGAACGTAACCCTCAAGTACATAGGGATGCAAAGAAAAAAATATCTCCAAAAACGTATTAACTATGCAAAAATATCATCAGTCATCGTTTTTCTGGCCTAAAATTTAACTGGCAAATATTTATTAGATGCAATCGATGCACGATTCCACAAGTTTTAGAAAATACCGTCTAGTTTCCTGAAGATCCTTTTATTTCCGAAGAAAAGATCATCTTCCGAAAATGTGACAGCGACGCTCATTTCAGAAAAGACGACAGAGATTACATGGATCAGAATTATCCAAACCGATGGATAGGGAGGCGGAGATCATTTTTAGAATGGCGCTTCTTCGTTCTCTAGATCAGGCGTCTAATGACTTTTGTTTTGTAGGGAAGTACGTTAATTCACAAGACGACAATCTAGTTTCATTGAATTGTTATAGCAACGAATTACGAAATAATATAATAACAACTCTCCAGCCACAATTACAGCTATCAAGGATAAATTTCTGCAGAAGTTTTATTAATGCAAAGAGTCAATTAATTGAAGTATCTTGTGAGTTAATTTGAGTTTTTTTACTTTTTACTTTTACGGAAAAAGTAAAAAATGCACACTTTTCCATTAAACTAAGATTTTAAATTTAAGTTAATCATAACTTACTTAAAGAATAACATAGGGCAATTTTTTTTACTGAATTGTTTGTCTTGAAAAGACTTTTCCAGTGGTATGCCACAAGATCCCTTCCCCTTTCTGTTTAAAATTGTAAAGTTGAACTCCCGATATGCCCCTTCATCCTCCAGCCACTACTTTTTTAACGAGATAAGGTACCTTTTGAATTCATTGAACACGTTTCGCACCATTTTCCAAAATTAATCAGTAACCAGTACTAAGGATCCTAGATAAATCGTTGAGTGTTTGGACGATTTGACTTTTCTTGGGCTCTGTATATCAGTATATATATGTCGTAGGCTAATTGGGAAATCCGGCTCTTTGCAAACAGCCTAGGCTCTTTGCAAAGAGCCGGTTTAATTGGAGAATCATTTCCCTTTTCCCAATCAGCCTGATGTTTTTCAGGCTTATTGCAAAGAGCCTAGACAGCGTTAGGCTAATTGGAATATGGTCATTTATTTTACAAACAGCCTGACATTGTTTAGACTCATTGCAAAGAGACTAGATAGCGTTAGGCTATTTGAAAAATGACCATGTCTATTTAGAAAATGACCAGTTCTTGGTCAAAATATGGGGTTCTACCCAACTCAAACCTGAAAATTCCATTCGAAGTCAACCCGAACCCGACAGAAAAATTCCATCGGACTGTAACCCGATCCTAAAATACAAAATAAATTCTTTCGAGTCGCAACCCGACCCGAACCAAAAACCTCAATTTAACCAGAAATCCGACACAAACCCGACAAAATAAAACCATCGAACCGTAACCCGATCTGAACCCGACAAAATAAATTCCTTCATGTCGCAACGCGACCCGAACCTAAAAATTCGATGTTAACCAGTAACCCAACCCGAACAAGACATAAAATTTCCATGGAACCGTAACTAGATCCGAACCTGAAAGTAATAGTTTACCCGAAACCCAACCCGAACCAGGAAAAAAATTTCATCAAACCGTAACTCGATCCGAACCCGACAAAATAAATTTCTTTGTCTTGCAACCCGATCCGAACCTGAAAATTTAAGTTAACCCAAAAGCCGACCCGAACCAGAGAAATAAAAATCCATTGATGCGTAAACCGATCAGAACTCGACAAAATAATTTTCGTCATCACGCAATCCTATCTGAACCAGAAAATTGAAGTTAACCCGAAACCCGACCCGAACCCAACAAAAAAATCCATCGAACCGTAACCCGATCTGAACCCGAAAAATAAATTTCTTCGTGTCACAACCTGATCCAAACCAGAAAATTCAAGTTAACCCGAAACCCGACCCGAACCCAATAAAATAATCTATTGAACCGTAACCCGATTTGAACCCGACAAATTAAGTTTCGTAGTTACGCAACCCTATCCCAACTGAAATTTTAAGTTAACCCAAAAACCAATTTGAACCTGAAAATTTAATTTAACCTGAAACCAAACCCAAATCTGAAAATTAATGTTAACTCGAAACACAAAGTCGAAACGCAACCCAACCCGAAACTGAAAATTGAAGTTAACCCGAAACCCGAACCCGTCAAAAATTCCATCGGACCGTAACCCGATCCTAAAAGGACAAAATAAGTTCCTTCGAGTCGTAACCCGACCCGAAGCAGAAAACTCAAGTTAACCCGAAATCCGACCCGATCCTGATAAAAAAAATCCATCAAACCGTAACCCGATCCGCGAACCCGACAAAATAAATTCCTCCGTTTCTGGTTTGGATCGGGTTGTGACACGAAGGATTTTATTTTGTCGGGTTCGTATCGGGTTATGGCTCGATGGATTTTTTGACGATTTCGGGTTTCGGGTTAACTTTATTTTTCAGTTTGGGTTAGGTTTCGGGTTAAATTAAATTTTCAGGTTTGGGTCGGTTTTTGGGTTAACTTAAATTTTCAGTTTCGGTTCGGGTTGCGTGACGACGAAATTTATTTTTCGGGATCGGATCGGGTTACGGTTAGATGGAATTTTTTTCTTGGTTCGGGTTAACTATTATTTTCGGGTTCGGGTCGGTTTTCGACACGAAGGAATTTATTTTATCGGGTTCGGATCGGGTTATGGTTCGATAGATTTTTTATCGGGTTCGGGTTGGGTTTCGGGTTAACTTCAATTTTCAATTTCGGGTTGGGTTGCGTTTCGACTTTGTGTTTCAAGTTAACATTAATTTTCAGGTTTGGGTTTGGTTTCGGGTTAAATTAAATTTTCAGGTTCAAATCGGTTTTTGGGTTAACTTAAAATTTCTCTTTCGGATCGGGTTGCGTGACAACGAAATTTAATTTGTCGGGTTCGGATCGGGTTACGGTTCGAGAGATATGTTTATCGGGTTCGGGTCGGATTTCGGGTTAACTTGAATTTTCTGGTTTGGTTCGGGTTGTGACACGAAATAATTTATTTTTTCGGGTTCTGATCGGGTTACAGTTCGATGGATTTTTTGACGGGTTCGGGTATCGGGTTAACTTCAATTTTCAGTTTGGGTTAGGTTTCGGGTTAAATTAAATTTTCAGGTTCGGTTTGGTTTTGGATTAACTTAAATTTTCAGTTTCGGTTCGGGTTGCATAACGACGAAATTTATCTTTCAGGTTCGGATCGGGTTACGGTTCGATGGAATTTTTTTCCTGGTTCGCGTTAACTATTATTTTCGGGTTCGGGTCGGTTTACGACACGAAGGAATTTATTTTAACGGGTTCGGATCTGGTTACGGTTAGATGGAATTTTTATGTCTTGTTCGGGATGGGTTACTGGTTAACATCGAATCTTTAGGTTCGGGTCGCGTTGCGACATGAAGGAATTTATTTTGTCGGGTTCGGATCGGGTTACGGTTCGATGTTTTTTTTGTCCGGTTCGTGTCGGATTTCGGGTTAACTTGAGTTTTCTGCTTCGGGTCGGGTTACGACTCGAAGGAACTTATTTTGTCCTTTTAGGATCGGGTTACGGTCCGATGGAATTTTTCTGTCGGGTTCGGGTCGACTTCAAATGGAATTTTCAGGTTCGAGTTGGGTACAACACCATATTTTGACAAAGAGCTGGTCATTTTCTAAATAAGTATGGTCATTTTTCAATTAGCCTAACGCTATCTAGGCTCTTTGCAATAAGCCTGAAAAACATCAGGCTGATTGGGAAAAGGGAAATGATTCTCCAATTAGACCGGCTCTTTGCAAAGAGGCTAGGCTGTTTGCAAAGAGCCTGATTTCCCAATTAGCCTACGACATATATATATATATCTATATATATATATATATATATATATATATGAAAATTGCGTTGCAGAAGATTCCCATTTTAACTCATTTTGTACTACTTATCTGTGATCATAGCAGTAATATGATGTGAGTAAGTTGTTGTGAAGTCTGAGATTGCTTTAAGACGGGTAAATGCAAATATGGGACAGAGGAAAAAGGGGGCTATTGTGTTTGAGCGTGCCTTCTATATGTCTACAAGAAATGATGGACGACTGGTGTCCATAAGGATGGAAAGCTATCCACGTTCTCTTCCTGTTATGCTAGACATCTCTTCCTGTTATTCCTAGCATAACAGGAAGAGACAAAAAAAGAATATCCTGGATAATAAGTCGGACGAAAGTTTTTGACATTGTCGACAGAATTAGACGGCAAAAATAGAAAAGGATGGGCACATCACAAGAAAACAAGACAATAGATGGAGTACAAACACCTTATAGTAATGTATAAGAGATCTAAAATGACCAAGAAGGCGACTTAAGCTAAGATGTGGCGACGAAATAAAAAAAAAGAATGCTGGAGTATCTAAATGAACAAATCACTAGACAAGAAACAATGACATACTATGGAGGATACCTACAGTGTGTGTTCTTACATATGAAAAATTATTCTGACTGCTATATGTTTCTATGCAGTGTACAACTTGCTACCAAATAAATATTTAAAATTCTGCTATTTACGAGTATCTTTCTAAAATGTAAGGAAACCTATACTATCAATTAAAAAATAATATTTATTTCTCATTTTAATTAGCTCTCCATTCAATGCATTTAGTAAACACTCGAAAACTTTCCATTTCTATACACGTATACTTGAAAAGCGTGATTCCTACATTTGTTTTGTTTACAAAAAGGAAAAGTATTTTGCATGTATATTTTCAAACGCCTGAAAGGTAGAATTGTTTCTTTATTGTCATGAGTATGCATAAAATCTATTGCTTTGTGGAAACTTACATCATTTATGTTTTATTGTCTTCTTTCAAAGGCACTTAAATTTCAAACACTTTTTACTCAGATGTTATTTAAAAGCTTTTGAATTCTGTCTCTATTGAAGCAATAAAAGGTGCATTTTGCCGAAGTTTTACAACAGGAAGACAATTAATCTGTAAATGGAGGGATGAAACATTTCAGTGAAAGCGTAATATTATTAAGGAACGTATTTTAGGAAAAGTGCTAACTGAAAAATCCGTTGAAGTTTTTAAAACAGCAAATGCTTTTATAGAATCTTTGTAATTTATATCTAAAAATTGTTGAGAATGTTTAAGATATGTTCTATTAACAGTAAATAATGCAATCCGAATGATTACAAGGTTCTTTAAGCCTGTACATTCTTTATATTAAAAAGCTACATGCATTGTTTAATAAAGACTTTTATTATAACCGAACCTCTTATAAATGAAAGTTCACAAGCATAGCAGAAACACATATACGTTGATATTTATCCACATTCTAATAAAAACTGCTGTTAGAATGCATAACATTTATACATTCCATTGATATATGAAGGCTGTAACTCGGTATAAATATTTTACTATTTGAATTTTACAGCATTTTAGACTGAATGACAAATGTAAATTTCGTTTCGATCTAAACTGGGTGATATACTGATATACCGAAAATGAATTGAGGCATTGTCGTGTTGGAAAATGTAGTTAAGGCCGGCTATTTCCTCACCCTTGTTCAACAACTTGGCGTTCTAACATGTGAATATAGGTAAGTGTATTTTGCCGTCCTTCTAGAAAAGCGATTCTCTCCTCCGAAAAAAGCATCCCAAATCATTAAGGAGTCACGGCTTAGTGGACGCATGGAAAATACTGCTTTTTCCTTTCGAAGATCATGCCAATATGAATGAATACCATCCAAACCATCCAAATTAAACTTCTTTTCATCACTGAAAATAATTTTATTGCAATTCGTTTGTTGCTTCAGATGTTTATCCGCAAACTGAAATGCGGGCTGTTTTATTGACAGATGTTAAACATGTACACCGACATGATTTTACGTAGTTAAGAATTCGGGGCTTTTTTATTACTCTTCTTATAGTCCATAATGATGCTAGCCTCTTTATCTGGTGTCTAATTTCCTTTGCTGTCTTTCTGTTGCTTGAGACCATGAGATCAATTAAACTTTCGGATCGTTTTGAAAGAATTCTCAAAGTACCTGAAGATTTTGCAGTACCATAAGTAGTTGGATTTTGTAAGAAATTAAAAATTACAGTCTTTGAACGTTTACTAATACCAGAAGGACCCGTGCGAAGCTTTCGCACTGTAATCTTTGAGATTATTTCCTTGTACGTTTCAGCACTAATTTTTAATTAACTGATTTTTTTTTAATGAAACAACGTATTTTAACGAAATGTGAGTGTATTATATCCGAAACTTTTTCAAAACATTTTCGAATGATACCTCATTTATCGTTGTATATTTTGTATGTGCATAGAAAAAAGGATGTTGACAACAGAAATAATATATATGATGATTGCTAGTGTATAAGAAAATGGGAACAGATTGCCAGAATTTTTTTTTTTGCCAACATTTCTTCTTTTGCCAAAATTATTTCTCTAGGTTGCCAAGACCCCTATACTGAAAGAAAAACGAATTATAAAAAAAATTGAAATACTGAATCAGACTTTTAAGGATTTCATATGAAAAATTTCCTCATATTTTGCAAAACTGTTCCAGAAATGTCTTAAATACATAAATCAATATTTGGTACACCACGTTTTTGCAAGTCTATGGGAAATTAAACATGAAATGTTTAAATTTTGTGGTCCAGCATTCATTTAAGTGACGTCAGACTTCGCTGACGTATTAACAGCTTAATGAAATATTGAAAGATAAATACTTACAATTTTTGTGAATCCTAATGAACTGTATATCTAAATGGAAGATAATCCTTAAATTACGTATTCTACTGGTGCTCCGAGACAGTACGCATACACAGCTATGATTAAACAAAGAAAACAAATAAACAATAGGTGACTCAAGCGTAAAAATTAAATAAAAACACGATTATAAGCTCGATATTTTTTCAAGAAGTACGCGCAAAAAATAAATTAACAATCGTATTTTAATTGCATTATAGGATCACGTCATCTGATAATGCTGTATTTTATTTTTGTGGCAACACTGATTTAAGGAAAATCTTTCATTTCATTTATGAAAACAATGCCGATTTAATTTTTAATTAACTACAATTTTTAATCAAAAGCATGTTTTAACGAAATGTTAAGTGTGCTATGTCAGAAGCCTGTTCAAAATCATTTCATATGCTATCTCACTTGTCGTTCTGCGTTTCGTATTTTCTTAGAAAAAGGGATGTTGACAGAAGAAATAATATACATGATTATCAGCAATTCTTTGACGTGACATTCCGATGTTGTTATAAGCTAGAATTTGGCTTCTTTCGAGTACAGAATTTTTTTTCCTCTTCCCATCATCAAAAAGTCTTGAGAACTAAATGAATACACTCAGAATCTCTTTTAAATGCTTTGTCAACTGATATGGGAAAATATTCACCAATCACGATTTGCAGTTTAGAAAAAATTAAAGTATTCTTATCATATCCAGAATAAAATTAGCAAAATACATATTTTAAAATAGATTTATATATATACAAATTTTGTAAACGATTGCTTTAATATTAATTGGAATAGCATGCATTTAATTTTAACACACAGATTTGCGCATTTGCATAGCAAATGCGAGCTGATTTCTTTATTTTTGTGTCTTTCCTATCATTTTGCACCCGGATGTATTGTACACAGGAAAAGTAGAGAAAATTCGTGTATTATGCGATAGTCAGGTAATATGGAATATCAAGTTTTCCGTTTGATAAAGTGCTGGCACCAAGCGGCAATATCATAAACTACTTAAGAACGTTTCCAGAATGCCCCCCAAAACACGCAGTTCGTCAGTCGGCGTCAGGGTGCGTTGCTTGAATAAATATTTGTTTTTCGTGTTTGGAATGTTTCAGGGGATATTGCTTAAATATTTTTTATTCATTATTAGAAGTAATATTTTTACATTGAAATTAAGCATAATGTGCAACGAATTACTTAAAGTTTATGATGTAGTATTCGTTTTTTAGCTCGCGATTCACACCCATAAACATAAAGTTCTTTTTATTCCAAACCGACGGTGTTGGGTTATTATGGAGTAGCAATATCTCATAATATTCCGTGATTATGATGACGCAAAGATAGATCCTTATATTTGCGATTTGTGCAAACCTGAAGTATGAACTGGAATATATTGGCTGACTAAATAGACACTATATTTTGATTATGCTCTCTTGATAACCATTAGATCTGTTTTTTGCCAAATTTTGTTCGTTTCCTCCATTTTTAACTCCTTATTCCATATTTCCCAACTATCTCACAACACCCTCAAAATACGATTATTATTATTATTATTTGTCTGCAAAAGATGACATTTCGTAAATTAATTTCTGTCTATAAATCGTATTCGCAGGTATTTGAAGTTTGTAATTGTATTCGGTTTTCGGGTTTTAAACAATATCGGGATGTTGTATTTCCCAAATATAAATAGTGTTCCATAATACCCGAAGTTCCTCTGTAGTTGTGTTTCCTTAATCTGTGCTCACTCAATCACTCGCTTTCTTTTACATCAACATTCGCTTCTCACCAATAATATATGCATTCATTTACAATACAAAAATCAATGAATGCATTTTTTTTTCATATAGACGGATCATCGTCTTGATCTTGTGTCAAATACAAGTGTACAATGTGTTAACATATAGGTTATACCATCTTACATAGAGTAATGGCCAAAATTATTGAAATTTTTTGAAAGGGTGTATTTTTGCAGTTTGGTGGTTCATAACACTACATTCTCTTTATGTAATACCATAAAATTATGTACTAATAGAAAAATGATTTAATCAAGAATAAAATGCAACAAATTTCCTGAAGGAATGTTTATTAGAGCAGCAAATATAAAGAAGAAAAGTGAAACATATAGAAAAAAATGAGACATACAAAAATGATCACAATGTCAGTTAAAACTTAGTTGCGAAATCTCTACTCTTAATTACGACCTTACAACACTTTCTGATGGAAGTCTTTTAGTTCTGAAGCTATTATAATGTGATACCAAGATTGAATTATTGCTACTATCAATTGGATTTTACTGCTGGCTTGCTGCTGTGCAACAAGCTTCTTTAGTCAGTTCCATAGATTTTCAATTGTGTTAATGTCTGGGCTATTTTCGGGCCATTTTAACACTGCAGTATGATTATCTTGAAACCACAAGCAACATGACATGGAGCTGAATCCTGTTGAAATATAAATGCTTCATTATCTTCGAAACGATTATGTGCGTAAAGCTTCAGTTGGGATTGAAGTATTTTATTTATTATTTTTGGATATTCATATTCCCACTAATCACATAAATTCTTTCCACAATCTTTCATGTTATACAATCCCATATTAGAATCCACTTACTGAATTCTTTACGGTGTATGTAACACAGTTAGAATGTAAATCTTCTCCTATTCTTCGCCTTACGTATGTTATGATATCACTACCAAACATGGAGATTTTGGTCTCGCCAGACCAAATAACACTGTCCCATTATTCCGCTGTCAAGTTAAAATACGTTTTAGCTCAGTTTAATCTTTTCAACTCTTGTTGCAGAGGAAAAAATCGCTTTTTCGTGGAATTCAAGCATTTAAACCAAAACCTTCTATTCTCGCTCCGATAAGTCCTTGCATTCAACATCACATTGGCTTGCGCCATTTCACATTGTACACATCGAGATCACTTTCTTCTGTTACCCATGCACAGTATCTTAATTCTTCAATCTCTACTTGCTGTTGTACACTTTTTCCTGCCTTTACCAATCTGGTTTTGTAGTGAGATAGTCACCTTATAACTCTTCATAGAAATGCCGCACTTGATTAGATTTCCACCAATTAGCCTTCTAATTCCTTCATAACTGTAACCTTTTTCACTTAATAGTGCTATTTTACATCGTGTTTAGCTGGTCAATCAACTCTTTGTGCGATTTCTTTATTTTTCTTTTGTTTTACATCCAACTCTTATATTAATCACATAAAGCACTGACAAATGGCTTCTTCACAGCTCCAAAACATGACAACAACAGCTGATTCTTACTGTTACAGCCTGACTCACTACTAAAACAAGATGACACCTCATTGGCTCTTTAAACTCTCAATCACATTGGCTGCATTCAAATAAAGGAAAGCTACTTCATGTTAACCTAAGCAGGTTGTGTTTCTTTTTTTTTGTTTATTTGTCTTTAACTTTTGATTGAATTATAATAATTGAACAAAATTTATTTCCTTACATTTTTGATTAAATTATCCTTACCCTTATCCTTAAACAGAAAGTGGTATTATTAGTCTTCAGACCTCAAAAATATACCTTTCAAAATAGTTTCCACAATTTTGGCCACTACTTTATTTTATACTAGCATGCTACGCTGGGCCATTTTTCTAAATGTACCTTAAATCAAACGAATTGGCTTTGTATTTTAAAGGAATATGGATCTTCACCTACGGATGCTACCCTAGTCAAAATTTTCACACGAACCTTGAATCAAACGAGTTATATCAATGGATTTGAGCATGTGTTTTAAAGCAATAGGGACGTTCACCTGGTTTTTCCTTCAATATTGCTGTAAACGATGCGAACGACATTGTTTTATATTATATTATACATTTGACAAAATTTGGGCTAATTAGAAACAACTCATTTAGTGGATTATTTTATAGTAGAGTTTGGTAGGGAAATGAGGCCATTGTGAGATTATGACAACAGGAACTAAAATGTTCTTTAGTCAACATACTGCTAAAAAAGAGAGCATGCATAGATTGACCATTGAACTTAAGTAATGTTCGGGTGATTCATTTTCGTCTGTAAGTTCTTTAACCCCGTCCCTCTTTCTTGTCTCTATGCGAGGTTCTGGTACCATAAGTACAATCTCACTCTATGTTACGTTATATTTCGTAATATACGTCCTCTTCTGGCAAGTCTACTACGGTTTTTCATCTTTCGATTCCGGCAGAATAAATACAATCAAAAATGTAATAAATTGTTTGCACATAAAAAACAGAGTTTAACTTTCATATTTAAAACAAAATGGTGAAACATAAAAAGTGCATTTTTAAAGTTGAATAGTTTGAATAAAATTAAAATGACGCCCTTTTCACTGTCTTTCCTTTTTTTAGAACAGTTTCAATAATGTAACCATTAACCTGAAAAAAAACCTGATGATTAACTATGGTAGAAGAATAAACCTCTAGTTTGCATCCAATAAAATCTTCCTAATCTTCCATAATCTTTTCAATATTCAAGTTTGACGTCAAACATTAGAAGTGCTGGAAACGATATGGTTACTATAATGTGCCAGAGTTAGTTACAAAACGAAGTTATTTACGCGCCAAACTATGTTCCATTAAATAATGCAAATTGCTGTTAATTCAATTATAGATCTTTCATTGACAAAATTCCATACCTTAAATAAAACTGACAATGATAAAGTTAGTTATGCAAAATGTTTAGTCATAATCTTTTAGATGAATACTTAAACCGAAGATTTTCTTTGCATTTCTGTAAAGATAATAATAACACGCAGAAAAAGATTCATTTGTCACTATGTTTAGCTGCTAGGTCTGTATGTAAGTCAAAAATGCTTTATAATGATCGAAAAGTTATCTAATCAGAATTTCAGGTACTCGTGTTTCTTATCCAGGCTGAAATGATAAATCGACAAATATTATTTATTCCATTCGTCAACATTGGCATTAAAAAGTTTTTCTGTACATTAGAAGCATCGCTTTTTTGGTAAAACTTTGCTTCATAATGAAAAAAAACATAAATTTAGCAATCGCTAATTTCAAAAGTCGTCTAATCTTCTGTAATCTGAATCGTCGTCCAGAGTAACCTTCAAACACAAACAAAACATCCAGCAATATGGTAAAAAAGCCAATTGGCAGGTGGCCGGAATACGGACGATTAGTCCAATATCTTTTAAAAACCTTCCTGAAAGAAGGGAAGATAGGCAGAAAAAACTAAAAAGAAATGACGAATCAAAAAGAGCATAGAAAATTTATTTCAGCAAGCAATTTTCATTGCAAAATGTCTCCTTTTGTGATAGTAATAACGCATAATTGCACACATCTCCTTTAGAATATTCTTTAGTTCCTAACTTTTGACGCAGTGAATATTTCTATAAGTGAAATTGGCGATATATTAAAAAAAATAAATGAATAAAAGAACAGACAATATTCGCTGATCTGAGTTCGAGGCTATAAAAATCATATGTTTGGTGAAAACAAACCGGCATGTTTCCGTAGTAAATTTTTAAATGTCTAAAATTCAATTATTTTACAATAAGTGTTTGAGTGGCAGACATTCACTAAAATTTAAATATTTTATCCCATATTTATAACAGTAGCTGCTATTTATATAATTTGTATTTGAATATAAATATTTACTTTAAAAAGGATCTTGTATGCACGAAAAAACACTATAATTGCTAATATCTCTCAAGCTGATGTCACGCTGATGTATTTTTGGCTTAAAATCACATTGTTTGGCGACAAAAGCAAAAGAAAAATAGTAAATAAACAAATAACATGTAACTCATAAATGCAGTCATTTTTACAATTACATCTGCTAGCTCCTCCTGTAAGTCACATGATAGGGGTGTTATATGAAAAAAATTAACAGAAAAAAAAATGTCACTCATATTTTATCTAATTTAATTATTAGTTGCATTTTTGTTAACCTGACGCAAACGATAAATCGCCAAATATTGACTTAATTCTAATCTCATGCATTTCAAATATTTTTAAGCACTACAAACATTCCTTTGGGGTTTAAATTAAATAGTTTCGCTTCATAATATTATCCCTCATTAAAAAGATTTTTTTCTTTTTTTGCGGGGGGGGGGGTATTTAAATAAAATTAATAACAGAATTTTTCTTTTATTTTTCTATGTGTTTGCATTTATTTCTGATATAGCCGTTTCAATTCTGTCACCAACGATAATGGTCGCCAAACAAATGACCTATGGTAACCTTATCCTCCAAAATAACAGAACTTTGCATCATAATTCTATAACTAATCTACGTACAACTTTATGTTATATACTAAAACCTTCCCTGAAAAATTATCTATCCAACAGTGCAAGTTTTGTCAAATTCCATTCAGCAGAACTCGAGTTATAAAAGAACGGAACGAAATTTCCGTGTGTGTTTTATATATATAGTAGATTTATAATTATTTTTTTTAAATGCATTTAAAAAGAATTGAAAAATACTGCGGTTGATTGATTGGTGTAATATCATGACAGCCGAATGACGCACAAATTCTTCTTTTTAAATTTTAAATACACAGTTTATTGAAAATGAGAGCTGGTATTTACACTATGTACACTTTCACTAATATTCATAAAAATTCACCAAACCACATCACTCCTTAAAACAACCAAAATATACTCGGATGCATTTCCGCATCCTACTTACTCCGAACAAAAAACCATTTCTTCTCTCTTCTCTTCACTTCCGTTTTTTAAAAACAAAAAAAAAGGTTTGAAGGATGTTGGTTGCATGACACCCCCCCCCCCCCCGATAAGATTGTGCTACGCAAAGCGAAGCAAAATCTGACCAATAGCAACCATACAACTATACAGCATAAAATATATATAAAAACACAATTAAAAACAGATGTATAGAAGCCTTGTTATAATAGTTATAATCAATATATAAGAAACATATAAAAAAAACACTAACAATTCAAAACAGATGTATAGAAGCCTTGTTATAATGAATATATAATAAACATATAAAAAAACAACACTAGCAATTCAAAACAGATGGAAAGACGACTTGATATAATACTGCATACCAAAATTAAACACAAAAGAAAGTATCATTTAAATAATCCTTATACAGTAACTAGTCGTGACAGACTATCTGCATTTTTTAATTTTGCACCTGGGCATTGAGAAATATTTATGTTATATCTTTGTAGAGATAAGGCCCATCTTTGTAATTTTGCAGACTGAGGTGCAGATTTCTGAAGATATATTAAGGGATTGTGATCAGTTATTAGTTCAATTTCCGCACCAAACACATAAACTTCAAATTTTTTTAATGCCCACACTACCGCATAAGCTTCACGCTCAATAGTCGACCAGTTTTGTTGCACCTTAGTGAGCTTTTGGCTAGCAAAACTAATAGGACACAAATTTTCTTTCTCATCTCTTTGCGATAGACAAGCACCAACTCCATAAGAACTGGCATCACTCTGAATAGTGTAAGGCTTTTTAGGATCTGGTGTATACATCTTAGGAGCTTCACACAATAAACGTTTTAAAGTTTGGAAAGCCTCTTCTTCAACCTCAGACCACGGAATGATTTCTGGGATTTTCTTTTTTTGTCAAGTCGGTTAAAGGCTTGGCGATTTCAGAATAATTTCGTATGTAGTCACGATAATAATTAAATAAACCCAATGCACTTCTGAGAGCTGTTTTGGTTTTAGGCGATTCTATTATCTCAATGGCACGTAACTTCTACGGATCGGGCTCATGTCTACCTCCTCCTATGACATGACCTAGATACTTGATCTGTGCCTTTGCAAAAACACATTTTTTAACATTCACAGTGAATTTCAGTTCCATTAATTTGAATAAAACAGCGTCAAGATGTTTCAGATGATTTTCCCAGTCATTTGAAAAAATAGCAATATCATCCAAATAGGCTCGACTGTACTCACGATGTTCATCCAGAGCATTGTTGATCGATATCTGGAATGTGGCAGCCGCATTGCGCAATCCAAAAGGCACGACTTTCCATCGGTATTGAGCACGATGGGTTTTAAAAGAAGTAAGATCTCGACTCTGTTCTTCTAGAGGAATTTCCCAATACCCTTTTTAATACATCTAAACATGTAATTATGTTAGCACTTCCTATTTGATTAATTAATTCAGTTACATTTTCCATAGGGTAATCAAAAGGTTTGTCACTGTGTTCAGTTGACGAAAATCTATACATAAGCGCATGCTACCGTCCTTCTTTGCGACACACACGACCGGATAAGCTATTTCAGCTTCACTTTTTTCTATTAGTCCTAGATGCTCCAACTCTTCTATTTGTTTTTCCACTTCATTTTTAGTGATTCCGGAATTTTATAAATATATGGTTTCTTCCTTTCCGCACCTGGAAATAAACGAATTTTGTGTGCTCCAACGTTGGCAACTTGAATTTTACCTGAGAATAATGGTGCATGTTTTTGTAAAAGTTTACTTAACTCGAATTGTTTATCAACCTCCAGATGACTAAGGTCTACTTCTATGTTATTTTCATTCAAAGTATTAGCTTTAATTGGTGTTGGGTGAATTTCACCAAATTCTACATCGTCTTCAAAAATGACCCCAACAGTCTATACTCTTACGTTAAATTTCCTTATTTTATTCGCACGAACAAGTCTGACACCCCCATCACGTAATTTCACTTTATACGAATGTGATTTTATTCTTTCAAGTATATCTCCGGGTCCTGTCCATCTAGCATATAATTTATTGGTAGAATCAGGGATAAGTAAACATACTAAATCACCTTTTTCAAATTCCTTCATTCTACTTCGACGATTGAAATAGCGAGTGTAATTTTCTTGTTTTTCTGCAGCAGTTAGAGAAGCAATGTCAGCGGCTCTTTCCAAATTTATTTTTAATTCTTGTAAATAGTCAACTGCTGAATTACTAAGATTCAATGGTAAGGGGATTTCACCGGACCATGATGACTTTAGTACTGCCAAGGGACCTCTAGCTTCCCGACCATACATGAGCTTAAACGGTGATACTCCAGTTGTGCAATTTGGCACTTCACGGTAGGCAAAAAGCAGAAAAGGAATATGTTTATCCCAATTAATAGGATCCGTACGAATTACATGATGTAGCATTTGTTTAAACACACGATTAAATTTTTCAATTAATCCATTCGAAGCGGGGTATGATGGAGTTGAAAAGCGAGGACATGCCCCTAACCGGTTCTCAAATTCTTTAGTCAGTTCAGATTTAAAATTAGTGGCCTGGTCTGAACAGATAACTTCAGGAACTCCGGTGCGCATAAAAATATCTAATAAAGCATCACACGCCGTTTTCGCCGAGAGACTCCGTAATGGTACTACTTCCGGCCATTTAGAATTTTGATCAATTAAGGTAAGACAATATTTATGCTTCCTTCCTGACGGCGGAATAATTTCACCTATACAATCGATATTTACAGTATGAAATGGATATGGAGCGCGGACAACAGGTGTAATCGGAATTTTATCTGTTTGTTTCTCAGGGCTTTTTAACTAACAGTTCTTACATGTTCTACAATAATTTTCTACATCTCTTAAAATATTCGGCCAATAAAAAGATAATTTAATTCTTTCTTTAGTTTTTCGCATCTCTAAGTGGTTTCCAAAAATTGAATCATGAGCTAATTCTAACACTTTATTTCTATAACTTTCCGGTAACACGAGCTGATATATTTTATCACCGCAAATAGTTTCTTTATGATACAACAAATTATCCCGTATCAAAAAATTGTTTTTTCCTAATCTAGTGTTCTTAAATGCATTCTTTAAAGTTGCGCAATCTTTTTGTTCTTTACAAAACTTGTTAAACTCTGAAAATTCATCATTTCAGAAATAAAACAAACATTTAATTCCTCTTTCGCCAGTGGGGCGTCTGAGCTATTTTTAGCTTCGTGACCTTCGAACTCCTGCAATTGACTATTACACAACTCTTCATTTTGAAGTTCAATCAAAGCATTATACACGTCTGGAGTTATTAAACAGGGGACATTCAAGTTTTCAGTGAAAGCAAAAAGCGTATTTAAAGTGACATAAATTCCACTGTTAGGTAATTTATAATGGATGGGTATAGTAGCCAAATTTGCTTGTACTTTTTCTTTGAAAGCGGATTGTAACAAAATACTACCTTTAGCTTCGATTTTCAGATTAGGAATTAATGACGTATTTAAAATACTTATTTGGGTACCGGAATCCAGAGTCGCTTCTACTTCTTTTCCTTCTACATAAATAATGATTTTTTTTAAAGGAAAAAGAGTAACTTCGTTTAATTGATCATTCATGTGTAAATGCATGGAACTAACATTAGGGGCTACTGCATTATTATTTTTATTTGGATTCAATTTATTTGTATCTTGTTGCATTTTCGTTTTTCTCTGACCCTGATCATCATTTTGAGTATAAGATTTATCATACTTATTTCTTCTGTTTGGGCAAAATTTTGCTAGGTGTAATGGGGAATTACAAATGTAACAATCACGCGATTTTGAGAAGTGTCTGTCCTCATACGTAACTTGATTTTTTCTTAGTTGTGGGGGAACATATTTAGTATTTTCGTTATTCACTTCACGATAAATAGGTCGTTTCTCAAATTTTGTTTCATCAAAAGACCTGCCTTTTTCGGTAAAATAAACGTCACAGTCTTTCGATAACTGATCGGGCAAATGCCAACTTTCTCCTTGTTTGACTGCAATGTGAGTTGCGAGCTCATTATCCAAAGTTTCAAAAAATTTATCAGATATTATTAAATTAATAAGTGAGTCGAAATCTTTAACATTTCGAATTCTGCAATAATTTAACAAACAGGATCTTAATCGGGAACCGAACTGTTGATGGGTTTCACCAGGTAATCTTTTAGCGTTTCTAAAATTTTGTAAACAGGTAAATGGGGACGGTTCATATTCTTTCAAAATTAAAGATTAAATTTTATCATAATCGGCTAATTCTTCATCATCAATATAAACAAGAACATTTCCTGCTTTCTCACCTATTAATTTTAGTAAAATTTCCGATTTATATTCCTTAGGAACATTTTTGTGCTTAAACGCTCTTTCTAAAGAATCAAAAAAGAGATTCCATGTTTCATTTTTCTTGGGCACTGGAATTACGAAAACTTGAACTGCTTTAATTAATTTATCTAGTGATAATGACGTACTATTTTCCCCTTCGTTATGCGATAAATTCTCGCTTCTCATTTGTTGTTGTAAACGCAATCTATTAACTTCCTCGCCATTTTTTCTTTCTGAAACCGTAGTCGATAAAACTTCAGTTACGAAATCTTTATCCTTTAAATATTCCTTAGATTTCCATAACAAATCTTTTAATTCGGGTACTCTCTTACTCGCATCAGCTTCTTCGCCTATTTCTTCCAGAACAATAAGTAAATCTGCTTTAGTTACGTTTTTAAACATCTTCGAATAAAGTTAACAGTTATCTTACTACACAATTAAATGATAAATAAATAGCTCACCTCTATTTTGTAATCCAAACACTGCGATTCAAAGCACATACTTTATTATTTTAAATCGTAGAAATAACTCTTGTTCTCGTTCTGAGAGCGGGCTGTAATATCATGACAGCCGAATGACGCACAAACTCTTCTTTTTAAATTTTAAATACACAGTTTATTGAAAATGAGAGCTGGTATTTACAATATTATTTACATTATGTACACTTTCACTAATATTCATAAAAATTCACCAAACCACATCACTTCTTAAAACAACCAAAATATACTCGGATGCATTTCCGCATCCTACTTACTCCGAACAAAAAACCATTTCTTCTCTCTTCTCTTCACTTCCGTTTACTTTAAAAACAAAAAAAAGGTTGGAAGGATGTTGGTTGCATGACAATTGGTTTTTAGCAGAAGATCCCTGAAGGAACATGCTGCGCCAATGAAAAACATAAAGTATGAAACTAAAGTTTTCATCGATATTTAGAAACATACCAAAATACCTTTCAATCAATAATACTTTTTTTTAATATATAAATTATTTTATTGTAAATGCACTTAAAAAACTTATTATATTTAAATAACATGGAATTTTTTATACCCGAAACAGGGTAGGTATTGAATCAGACATGCTTATTTTTATTAATTAATGCTTATTATTGGGTACTACTTTATTCGGATAGTAATCTTCGCCTTACTTAATAGCAGAATTCCCAAATTAAATAAAGCTAATTTTATTATCCGGAAACAGAGGTACTCAAAACAAAGTACCTCTATGCACCCTGTAAAATTCAGGACCGTCTAAATAATTACAATTTATGAAGATAATATATAAGATCCAATTAAATTTAAACGTTTATCCTCTATGTAAACAAGAAACGAGTTTTTAAATGTACAAGCCTTAATTTAAATCCTCTACCCGAATAAAGTAAGAATATTTGCTTGTTAATATAAAACCCAGAATTTTCAAAGAAACGGCATTTTTATCCCATGGCAACGCATTTTCAGAATGAATACCTCAGGGAATGAAAGGAATATTTCATCTCTTTACAATAGAGTAGTTCTATATAAAATTTGGTTGTCTTTAAATATATCCTACAGTATTAGGAAATCTTTGAATAGGAAATAAATTAGCATTATGTAGAGACCGAACGAATTCATTCATAGCGTCTGCTTTCAGAAATAATCATTCTCATATGAATGGAATTTAATACGCAAAGTCAGTCGCTTGTATTGATTATAAGAATTTTAAAATCCTCATATGTTATTTCACAATAAACATTCTATAGTTAATAACATATGTATTAAAGATTTTAAATGCAAATATATTTAATTTGAATACGAAAATTCCATTCAAAGACTGTCATAACATAACAATAACTTACCAGTCGAATAAAATATCTTTTCATCACTGTTTGAATTAACTGTGAGTGATTTGAAAAGAGGAGAACGGCTAATTTTTCTTGAGCTCTATTTCCAATTTTTAATGAAAAACTGAAAAGACGTCCCACAAGACTTTGATAATTCAGCTACATAGAAGCGGTTATGTGCTGATTGTATTCATGGTGTTACGCTGTTCAAGGGGTCTAAGCAGATCTCGTTGTCTAAATTAAAGTAAATTACTAACTAATACAAACGTCGAAAGAAAAATTTGGAATGGTGTGTACTCCAACTATTACTGAACACCTTCAGCGTTAGACAAAGTGATGAACTGGTGGGATATTGTAAAATATTATAGTACATCATTATATATTTATTTCGGCAAAGATGAAACGTCTTATGAACAATGATTGTAGGTGGTAAAACAGAACTTAAAACTCTGTTAATGTGACTGATTTTAGATATTTATATTTTAACTAGCAGAAACATCCGGCTTTGAACGGGTTAACATAAATTAAAATACAATAATGCGACAATAACAATGACGGAGCTTTGTGCATTCGCGACCATAAATCGATAAAAAGAATCGATAAATCGAAAAAACAGCGTTACTTTGACAGCCATAGCAAAATTTCCCAGCTTTATAAATAACTAGCAAGCTACGCTGGTCAATTTCTTATAACGAACTTTTAATCCAACAAAATATTGACATTTCATAGTTCACTTTTGTATTTTAACAGAATAATAAGGCTACTATAATTTGTGACTCGTGCTATAGCCAATATACACGTCAGGACACGTTGCCCTTATCATTATCTTTTTACGCATGAAGGTTTCGCTATGGTACTCCATTGTGAAATTTAGTAATTTTTCAAATTCAATATTTGAAAAATGGCACAATCATTAGATTTGAAATTTATATCAAGAAAAATTCAATTTTTTACCTTTCAAACGCAGTGCGCCTAACAATTTTCAGACAAATACTTATCTAGCTACTATTTTTTTCAGTAACTTCAAATGTTTCATTTTCCGAGATTAATCTGTGGCAACAATTAGCGAAAAACCCAGTCGTCAGAAACGCATAGTTTTTTATTAAAGAGGCTGTTGGAGCAGGGATTGTCACCAACAATTTGCCACCATAACTTTTGAAATTGGTTCCGTAGTTCTAGAGATTCCATAGAAATTGTAATTTAGAATGTTTTTAGAACGCTTTTCCCTCATTTCACCCTTTTAAATTTCGATATTTTTATTTTGTTTTTAGAGAGCATTTACATCTTATAAGTAACTACAATGCCAAATTTCAAATTTCTAGCTCCTTCAGTATAAACAAAATCGCAATTTTAAAAGGTTTTTCGCTCCTGTACCCCCCTGGGGTAGTGACACCGACATAAAATATATCCTATGTTGGAGCAGGGGTTGTCACCATCCATTTGCCACCATCACTTTTGAAATCGGTTCGGTAGTTCCAGAGATTCCATAGAAATTGTAATTTAGAATATTTTTACAACGCTTTTCGCTCATTTCACCCTTTTAAATTTTGATTTTTTTTTATTTTGTTCTTAGAGAGCATTTACATGTTATAAGTAACTACAACGCTAAATTTCAAATTTCTAGCTCCTTCAGTATAAAAAAGATCTCAATTTTAGAACGTTTTTCGCTCCTGTACCCCCCTGGGGTTAGTGACACTGACATAAAATATAGCCTATGTTGGAGCAGGGGTTGTCACCATCAATTTGCCACCATCACTTTCGAAATCGGTTCGGAAGTTCTAGAGATTCCATAGAAATTGTAATTTAGAATGTTTTTAGAACGCTTTTCGCTCATTTCACCCTTTTAAATTTCGATTTTTTTTTATTTTGTTCTTAGAGAGCATTTACATCTTATAAGTAACTACAACGCCAAATTTCAAATCGGTTCGGTAGTTCTAGAGATTCCATAGAAATTGTAATTTAGAATGTTTTTAGAACGCTTTTCGCTCATTTCACCCTTTTAAATTTCGAATATTTTTTTTTATTTTATCCTTAGAGAGCATTTACATCTTATAAATAACTACAACGCCAAATTTCAAATCGGTTCGGTAGTTCTAGAGATTCCATAGAAATTGTAATTTAGAATGTTTTTAGAACACTTTTCGCTCATTTCACCCTTTTAAATTTCGAATTTTTTTTATTTTGTTCTTAGAGAGCATTTACATCTTATAAGTAACTACAACGCCAAATTTCAAATCGGTTCAGTAGTTCTTGAGATTCCATAGAAATTGTAATTTAGAATGTTTTTAGAACGCTTTTCGCTCATTTCACCCTTTTAAATTTCGATTTTATTTTTATTTTGTTCTTAGAGAGCATTTACATCTTATAAGTAACTACAACGCGAAATTTCAAATTTCTAGCTGCTTCAGTATAGAAAAGATCGCAATTTTAGAACGTTTTTCGCTCCTGTAGCCCCCTGGGGTAGTGGCATCGACCTAAAATATAGCCTATGTTGGAGCAGGGGTTGTCACCATCAATTTGCCACCATTACTTTTGAAATCGGTTCGGTAGTTCCAGAGATTACCCCCTACAAACAAACAAACAAACAAACAAACAAAAAAACAATCTTTACTCCTTTATAATATTAGTATAGATAATACGCGTTTTCTTTGCACGTACAATAGAAAAATATACGATTTTCCTGACAATGAAAAACAATCAACCAAATGTCGTAACATTTTGCGAAATTCGCTTTCATATGCAATCTATCTATATTAGAAAACAAAAACATATCCGTGAGTAATGTCGACATCATATGGACGGTAGCAATGACCTAACCATTAAATTTTGCTTGTACTGCATTTTTGTAACTACTAAATATCGCATAATTTCATTTTTTAAACTTTCAATTTGAAAAAAAATTACAGTTTCAAATGTAGTTTGTAAAGTTTATCTCAATTTACTCATTTTTTATGGATTTTACAGTAATTTTCAAAAATGGATAGTTTTAAATCTGCGTGCGACTCAATTACAAAAGATTACCTGATTTGCTCTTAAAACAATGTAAATAATTCAGTATTTGTTGGTTTACGTGTAATATTCCATAACTAAATTGCCAAATTAAATTAAAACTTAATTATAACTAGATGGAACCCGTCAAAACTTGACGGAAAAAAATTACAATAGCAATATTAGTAAAATATGCTTGCGTATGAAACAGTCTTTTCAATATTTTATTTTAAAAGTTTTTTCCCCCATTGAATTACGGTACTATTTCCGATGCAAACTCCAAACAAACAATCCGTGAACAACCGTGTACTAATGCAAATCAGTTTGATATTACCGCCATATTCCCCACGGCAAGAAAGAAAATTTCCTGGACCTATGAAGTATAACACAAATAGTATATCCCTACGTTCATCTCATATTCAGTCAATAAAAGAACATAGTAAATAAAGCACACATCTCCCCAAACGCGCCGTCGAAATTCGACGTTAAAAAAAGTTTTAAAATGTTTAAATTAAAAGTTTTAAATGTCTTCTTTAATCATTGTTCGTTTCAAATCCATATATTCTGAAACGCATCCATTGTTGTAAGCTAATCAATTTTTCAATTCCTATTATTAGCTCACACTCTCTATATATTTATATATCTTGTTCAAATTTTCAATCGTTAATAAAATATTTTCTATTCATCCACTCAAGTTCAAATACATTTTTTTAACTTGTCGTGGATGACACTTGATGTTAATACAGTTTTTTCAAATATTAATTCATTAATTAAATTTAATTAATTAATTTTAGTTTTATATGGGGGAAAACTTTTCTCCCATTATTTTCATAAATGAAATGAAAGATTTCCCTCAAATTAGTGATGCCACAAAAATAAAATACCGAAACGATGATTATAAAAAAAATGTTCAATAAAGATAACGTGGGACATTAATGCTGCACGAGTTTATTTTATATATTTATGATTAAAAAGTAGGAATTGACTTAAACAAATTTTTATATATTACTTGTTATGTAAAGATGAAGAATTTTTTTTTACAATAATAAATCAATCTGTAGATAAGAAAGATTTTTAATGTTTTCAAGTGTAATTTATTTGTATGATTTTTTCGGTCCCTTTACATAATCAGGATGATTATTCCTTTTCCATCACAGTCGGGGATTTTTTCCTCTTATACAGTTAAATATCCAACGGATCTTTAAAAAAATAATAATAAAATACAGTTCATAGCATATTCTGATGCAACATATAATACATCAACGAATTCAACATATCAATTTTATGTTAATCATAAACTAAAAATAGTTTTTTTTTTTTTTTTTTTTTTTTTTTTTTACAGATTCTATAGTTTAGCGCCAAAATGCTCTATCTTATGAATAATCTGATCTTATGATTTATTAAGGGTTTTTATTTATTTTTTTTTTCAGTTTTTATGATGGTTAGGAAAATCTATTTTCAATTGGGGCAACTTTCCCAGGGACTATGTTACATTATTAAAGCAAACTGATGATCATTGTTGAGATAGAATTGCTTGAAAAATCAACTTGATCATGCTTGAAAATTATTTAAAATTTCAGTTTTCAAATAAATTTTAATCGAAAACTAATTTTTTTTTTCTAATTGATGATGTAAGAACGAAATTGTAAAATGTAGTAAATAAATTGATAATTTGAAGTATTTAGAAGTGATGTAAGCGCGATGAAAGCTAAAGCGATTGCGCCGTTTGTTGTCACAACCGCTATACATTTCTAAAAATTGCAACTGTGTTTTGGCTGGCGTCCAAAAGTAGACTACCATTTTTTGACATTGAAAGAGAAATTCACAGTGAAAGAAATAAGACTTTGCCCCTAATAACGAACTTTTAAATGAACTTATAACAAACCTACCAAAATATTCATATAAAATATTAGCCTTACATTGTTTATTCTAGTTAAAAATACAATCATTATTTATTTTTATTTTATTTTTACCATAACACTACCGAAATAATTAATAATAATAATTAATTAATAATTTAATTTTCCTGAAATCCTTTACTTTTGTGTTTTTTTTATTAAAAAATGAAATCTTCTAACCCATAATTAAAAAAAAAGTAATTGGTAACATGTAATCAACGTATGCAATCAGGATGAAGAAACCAATAAAGGCTCCAATTCTGACCTTTAAAATTAAAAATTTAAAAATAAATTACGTCATGCTGACACAATCAATTTTTCTTTTTAGTTTTATCAATGCTAAAATGCATTTCAAGCTAAGCATAACGTCATTTTCCCCGGTACAAACTTTTCACACGTGCATTGTATAGGTTACTTTTATGCTTAAACACCATGTATACAAATAAAAATATATTTTGTATTTAATTGTAATGAAAAAATGGCATCAAGAAAGTTATAATGCATAATGATAAAATAAACCCAATGGACAATATTCCGGTGACGTCACAATAAATATGAATTATTATTCGCTTATAAAACACGCGGATAAATATTTTCACCGAAATTTAACTTGCAAATTAAAAAATTCGGCCTAAAAACCCTGTGCTTTTAATATTTATATTATTTTTGTTTTATCCTCGCAACCACAGAGTTTCTCGTTACTCTGTGCCACGCCACAGTGGGATTTAATGAAATTACGACTTTATGACGTCATACGCAGAAGTAAAAGTTTTTTTTTTTTTTTTTTTTTTTTTTTTAGCACTTTCCAACCTAGTTGAAAAGTGCTTATGACTTCGGTTTGTCTGGCCGTATGGCCGTCTGTCCGTGCTCTAACTCCCGTAAATATGCTCGGATTGCTCTGCAATTTTTATATGTTATTGTCGTTATCTATAGCATGTTCCCTATTTCAACGGAAGTGTGTAGCACTTATAGTTTTATTACAGGGACACTCAAAAGAATTCCGTTACATTGCGGTCTATGGGGAAAAATCATTTCCGGTTTATTTAAATAATGTTTCACTATTTTAAACGCATTGAAATTTATATATATCCCTAGGGTGCATTAGAAGAAGCTTAATATGGAATAGGGTGTGCATAGCACTTATAGTTACTTTACAGGGACAGTCAAAAGAATTCCGTTACATGACGTCTATGGAGAAAAATCGTCTGCGGTTTATTTAAATAATGTTTCACTATTTTAAACGCATTGAAATTTATATATATATATATAAGGTGCATTACAAGAGGCTTACTACAGAATAGTGTGTGTATAGCAGTCATCGTTCATTTACAGGGACACACAAGAGAATTCTCTACTGTCTGTTAACACTAATTCCTGGAAGTGCGTTTTAAGTTACTAAACGCGATTTTAATTTTAACTCGCTTTTTGTCTATTACGTGGTGTGTATAAATTCTGTAGATCCTATACAGGGCAGCACAAAAGTTCGCGAACACATTTCCGTTTATTGACAGAAACTCCAGAAAGATAATTTTAAACTGTGCTACGCGTTTCCTAACTAAACTAAAATTTAGCATCCTAGCATATACAAATCTATAGATCATATCCAGGGCTGAATAAAAGTATTCGGATATATTTCTGAATATTGTATCTGTTGGAAATTCCTGAAATTATGTTTTTAAATATGTTATGCGTTTTTCAAATTGTTTAATTAGATGTTATCTTTTAGCTTATTAAACGGTAATGTTTTGTAAAATTATTTTGGAAGCGTTGGAAAGTGCTACATAATCTATGCTTGACGCATGATTTTTCGTTCTTGTTTTTTTACTGGTGCCGGCTAACTGAAAAGTACCTAATTTGGATAGTCTTTTTTTTTCTTAATGAGACGACGGGATAATGAACGGAATTTCGACGGGATAATGAAGAAGTACCAGAATATTTTTCTGCATTTTATAGTTATATTAAGAAATACGGTACTTCTCTATTATCCCGTCGACCACTTTTCACAACAAAAAACTATCGCCAAACTGTAACGCTAAATAAACGGGAGAACGTTGCCATTGGAATATCAAAATAATTAAATAAATAAAATATAAGAATTTAAGGACACAATTATTATTTTAATTAATGAAATAACTAATAAATCAGTAAAACATAGTTAAAAATACACGCAAATGTCGAATTAAAAACCACTTGATGACATAACAAACACGTATAATGCTTTTGACATCAAGGAAATGGGACTGCAGTTTTGGCGTTTAATTTTACAGTTTGGCGATAGTTTTTTTGCTATGAAAAGTGGTCGACGGCATAATAGAGAAGTATCAGAAATGCATATTTTTAAGATTTGCTGAATCACGTATTTGTTTACTTTTTCATGCATTATATTATTGCAGGTTGTTAGTTCTCTTATCCTTTTAAATATCCCCTACTTATATAAAAATAGCGTGCGTTCTCTGTGGTGTTTCGCATAAACGTTGTAAAATTCAAGTTATTAGATTTTATACAACTTTGCAGTCATAACTGCGGATGAAGCTATCATTTTTGGCGTTTTTCCAGTTACCTGTAAAATGTTTGTTTTTGGTATAGACCGAACTAAGAAAAATTTGGGTAATTTTCCGTTATACGGACACCATTGTCGCCAAGCATACATTTATATACATTTACATGTATGGCATGGTGTCCGTATAACGGAAAAGTACCAAAATTTGCGATCGATCAAATAATTGGATTTCGTTAAGCATTAAATTTTCGGCACAGATGTCATATACGCACCACATTGGCGCGATTGCAACAAAATGGTAATTTTATGCCGCACATGGTAACCCGGTTATTTTGTTTATATTGCTGTTGATTTACTTTTATTTTTTATTTTAATTCTATAAATTGTTTTTATTATGTATATCAATATTTATTTATATCATACTATCATTTATTTATTTTTATTTCCCTTTTTTAAAAAATAATAGAAGCTATTTCATTTATTACGTTATTTTATTTTTTATATTGAAATAAAAAATCACGTGCTATTATTCCATGCTATTTGTAATTAATATTCAAAAACAAAGTTTTCGCCAAATTGTCGCGGTAAAAAAATCGCGCCAATGTGGTGCGTATATGACATCTGTGCAAAATTTTCTTATTTGTAATCTGAGAAAGAAACAATAATATGGATTTAATTAATTTTGCAATATGCGGGGCAACCAAAACAATTTTTATTAAATAAGTACAGATATCGCAAACGCACAGGGGTTCATTTTTGGCGCAAAAATGACGATTTTTGCTTTGTATGACAACCTGGTGTTTTATAATAAAATTGAATATATGTGTAAATAAATAAAATAAAATAGGTACTTTTATGTTAGCTGGGCGTCAGGAATAACTCTCCAAATCTTGTTTCAATTGGAATAATTTAAATTGCAACATTTTACGTGAGATTTGTTATTCATATTGCTATGTTTATGTTTAGATATTTTAATATGATTATATTACAGCTAATTTTAAGTAAGTTTTTTAAGATTTTATATTACAATGTTACAATATTACCTAGTTGATATTAGCTAATGTCAAAAGATTGGCGAACCACGGAGTTCAGATAATAAACTCTATTTTCGCAACAGTGGGAGTTACCGACTTTATGACGTCATAAGCAGAAGTAAAAGTTTAATTGAAAATTACGGCTAATTAATTAAATTTTCGAAAAAACGAATGTACGATAACAAATCTGTGTCCAAATATCTTTCAATAAAAAAAAGAATGGTGTAATTTGATGCAGTAGTTTGCTCTCACGAATTGTCGAAAGAAATCGCTTAGCGTTTTAAATATATAGATTTTACAAATTACAATAACCATTGGAAAATTTTTCCGGAAACTTAAAAAAAAAAACGTACTTTCGTGTTATACCGGCTCCCACAATTATGATTATGCCAAGGTTACGATTTCGCCAAAATCATCGCAAAGCTTATATATGCATCCTATATACGCATATATATATTCCAAACACTACTATACGTCATTATACACATATTATTTACGTCTTATATGTTGTATATACATCATATACACATGTCATACATATATCTACATCATATATGCATCATATATGACTATAACTTGGCCGCAAACGTCAAGAAATGTTATAAATATCGCCGTTCTTGGTATGTATGTATGTTCCTAATACAAATCTACAGTTTTTATCCGATTTGATCTAAACTTGGGGTACATATGCTTTTGAACACGAATAAAATTACTGTCCACTTTAAAAATTTCTCAGACCATTCTTTACCACTTTTTTTAACCCCTTCGCGACGAGCGTCCTTTACAGAATTTTTAATCTGTTTTACCTCCGGCTTTTAAAAAAAGAAATTTTCACCTAATTGAATCGCAAAAATACTACGATTAGATAAGCAAAACTGTACAATAAAAATTAACTGGTGGGAATAATCGAGGATTCTGTGCATCTTATGCGTCACGCATTCGTGTCGCTCGTCCGCAAGGGGTTAAACGTTTCCCATAATTTATCATTACAGAAATCTTTTTTTTTTCAATTTCTAATGCAATAATTCTTTCCTATTGGCACACTCTAAAAAAAGGCACCACAATTTTGAAAATAAATTATAACACGTTTATTTTCTTTTTATAAGCCAATGAAAATTCAGAATCACTCTCTATATTTTTTAATTTCCGAAATTAAAGTGATTTTAAGAAGAAAATGCGCATTTTTTCTTTTATAATGAAAATTTTAAACGCGTTAAAATGATGTAGTACCTTAATTTAAATTTATTTGTAGTTAACAAATCTACTTTAATACAGACGTTTCAATTTCAAGAAAACAATTCAGTAAAAAAAAAAAAAAAAAAAGGACGTTACATTCTATTAAAAGTTTCGATTTCAAACTGAGTCTAAAAGTAATCGTCTGCTATGTTTTATTCCTGCTTCGATTGAATAATACAATACTACAGCTGTATCTTATAGCTATACGTTATATTGCTAAGTGTTTTATTGATTTAGAAGCAGTGGTAACGTGATGTTCGCATTTTACTATTTTAATTGTTTTTAACGAAATTCTGTAACTTTAGAGGAATTTTTAAACGTTTTTAATGAAATTCTGTAACTTTAGAAGAATTTTTTTTTGAATAGGCAATAAAAATGCATAAAATCGTTATAAAAATGTTAAGTTACAAAAAGGATTGATGCAAATTATCAGATATAAAAAATAAAGTAGATATTTGGCACTTTCATGTTATAGCGGCCCCCAAGGATGAAAAATTTTTGTTTCTGTTTTCATTAATATATTGTAAATTTGGTACTTTCGTGTTATAGCGGCCCTCAATGCTATAAAGAATGAATCGCCAAGCGGCCAAGATTTATCGTCAAATTATAAAGCATGTACGACATTATAATAATATATGATATATATATATATATATATATATATATATATATATATATATATATATATATAACATTTCTTGACGTTTGCGGCCAAGTTATAGTCATATATGATGCATATATGATGCATATATGATGTAGATATATGACATGTGTATATGATGTATATACAACATATAAGACGTAAATAATATGTGTATAATGACGTATAGTAGTGTTTGGAATATATATATGCGTATATAGGATGCATATATAAGCTTTGCGATGATTTTGGCGAAATCATAACTGCGACCTTGGCATAATTATAATTGTGGGAGCCGGTATAACACGAAAGTACGTTTTTTTTAAGTTTTCGGAAATTTTTTCCAATGGTTATTGTAATTTGTAAAATTATAATTAAGTTTTAATTTAATTTGGCAATTTAGTTATGGAATATTACACGTAAACACATTATTGGCTTATAAAAAGAAAATAAACGTGTTATAATTTATTTTCAAAATTGCTGTGCCGTTTTTTAGAGTGTGCCAATAGGAAAGAATTATTGCATTAGAAATTGAAAAAAAAAAAAGATTTCTGTAATGATAAATTATGGGAAATGTTTAACTCCTTGCGGACGAGCGACACGAATGCGTGACGCATAAGATGCTCAGAATCCTCGATTATTCCCACCAGTTAATTTTTATTGTAAAGTTTTGCTTATCTAATCGTAGTATTTTTGCGATTCAATTAGGTAAAAATTTCTTTTTTTAAAAGCCGGAGGTAAAACAGATTAAAAATTCTGTAAAGGACACTCGTCGCGAAGGGGTTAAAAAAAGTGGTAAAGAATGGTCTGAGAAATTTTTAAAGTGGACAGTAATTTTACTCGTGTTCAAAAGCATAGGTACCCCAAGCTTCGTTCAAATCGGATAAAAACTGTAGATTTGTATTAGGAACATACATACATACCAAGAATGGCTTTTATATATATAGACTAGCAGAATTACCCGGCTTTGCCCGGGTTAACATAAATTAAAATACAATAATACGACAATAAAAAGGACGACAGTATGATTTGTGCATACTCAAACATAAATCGATAAAAAAGACAATTGGAAAAAAAGCGTTACTTTAAATCAACCATAGTAAAATTTCTCAGCTGTACAAAGGAGAATGCGCGTTTTCTTTGCGCATACAATAGAAAAATATACGATTTTCCTGACAGTAAAAAAAAAAAAAAATGTCGTAATATTTTGCGAAATTCGCTTTCATATGTCATCTATCTATATTATAAAACAAAAACATATCCGTGAGTAGTGTCGACATCATATGGACGGTAGCAACGACCTAACCATTAAATTTTGCTTGTACTGCATATTTGTAACTACTAAATATCGCATAATTTAATTTTTTTAACTATCAATTCGAAAAAAAGGCACTTTCAAATGTAGTTTGAAAAGTTTATCTCAATTTACAGATTTTTTTATGGATTTTAAAGTAATTTTAAAGCATGTTTATCTTTAAGTTTGTGTCCAATCCAATTACGAAAGATTAATTTATTTGATCTTTATATAGTAAATACATTTATTTCTAAATATAGCACATTCAATGTTTACGCGGTCTAATAAAATAAATGTACTCTCAATGTTATTCGTTTGAAAAGCGTATCTCAATTTACTGATGTTTTATGGATTTTAAAGTAATTTAATATTCTGGAAAATTGTGCTGTAAAAGGATGTTAAACTTATACTTTGGCAACCAATACATTCTGGGGAAATTACGCTACTTTGTGTAATTGATATAAAATACTAATATTTTGTGAATGAAAACAGGCACATGATTTAAAATATGACGACACTTTCACCGGGTAGATTTTTCTCTGAACCGATACGTGTCTAGTTAAAACAAATTCTTTCACTTCATGAATCATGTACAAATATGCATTTATATAGATAATGTGCATGTTTGTCAACTTAACGTAGGCAAAACGTTAGCTAAATCGCCTGAAGTTTCGCCAAGTTTCTCGTAATTTTCAAATAGTTAAAATGCATTATATTGTGTGTAGGAAACAATACATTATGAATTACTAACTCCGCAAGAATTGTTACTTTTCGTCTACAGTTAATTGAGAAAAACGACTTTACTTGAGTGCGTGACGTCACATGCACATTTGTATTTAAAACATGAAAGCGATTAAAGAAATACAATACTACTGTACTCATAGAAAAATTTTAAACAATATTATTAAATACTAAATTTAACTCCGAAATTATGTTTATACAATGTAATTTAAACAGAATTTGCTGAAATTGCGTTTTCAAATTATGAGATTTTTGATGCAAAACATTATTTTTCAAAAATATAGTGTTCTAAATATAGTATCCAATTCTTATTGGATAATAATTTCGAAGCTAGTGAAATGAAAATGTCGCCACGTTGTAGAACGTATTAATTTTTAAAATTAAAATGTTTTATATTTAAAAAAAATGAATTTAATTTTTTTTTCTGATAAACCATTTTACTTTTAATCCCATTAGTTTTAACACACATTTTATAAATAAAAAAATAATGGTAAACACTATTGTTTTCTTTAAATCCTATTTTTATTAATATACCATCTACTGTCCACCTGCATCCAAGGAATTTAAATATGCCTCCTTGGTTGAGGCTCAAGCTGAAAAAAGTTACAATGTAATGATTGCTAAATGTGTCAATATTTGACAGACGATTTTTGATTATGTAGAATAAATTGAATCATGAAGTTTGAATGCGCAAAAATGTGTTTTTATTTCTTAGAAAATTTACTTTAATATTAACATACCAGTGGAAACAATTTGCTATTTTAAAATTAGGAGCTAAGTTATTTATTTTTCTCCAAACTCATTTAAATATAAGTAACTATGTCGTTTAAAGCAATAGTAAGTAATCTTTGTAATATGCGAAAAAAATCACAACTGACAAAATTGACGTCACTTTCAGATTTCAAATTATAGTGAGTTAATCTGAAATTTGTTTATAAAAATATTGTCCATACGCAGTTCTTTTGAATGGCAACGGGAAAGAAATTGAATTAAAAATTGAGGGAAAAAAATATATTTCTTTAATGATAAACTATGGGAAATGCTTGAAAAAAGTGGTAAAGAATGGTGTGAGAAATTTTTAAAGTTGACAGTAATTTTACTCGTGTTCTAAAGTATATGTACATCAAGTTTCGTTCAAATCGTACAAAAACTGTAGATTTGTATAAGGAACATACATACATACCAAGAACGGCTTTTATATATATAGATTAACAATTTTCTCTGTATGGAAATCAGCGTACAATCATAGCAAATGCACATAAATATAAAATATGTTAACTCATTCACATTATTTGACGGGGAGGTCTCTCTTCATGTGATGCAAAAGAAGCAAACAAATTTGAAATAAACTTTTTAACGTATAGAATTTTGGTCTTTTTTTAAATATATTTTTTAATGTTCTGCATATTTCAGTAAGGAATAGGTTGTAGTGGACTAGCAAGGACTAGCAACTGTCTTATAAAGGCATTCTAGTGTTTTGATTGTGGACGTGATGTCATAACTAACATATGTGGGCGCAGCAGAGATCTCTGTACTTTATTTTACTTTAACTTTCAAGGAATGCATGTAGTCTTCGGAATTTGTGGTTTTTGTGTGTTTCGCAATGGTTTTATGAAAATTTTGGCTTTTCTGGTCAGTCAGCAATGGTATATAAGCAGGGATGATAGTGTGTTTCTTCGGATTTGTGTCGCATCTCGCTTCCAAGAAATCTAGAAAAGTTCTCGCCACGAAAGCAGTAATAGATTTCAGAATCTGAGCTTGTATAAATTAAAGAATAGCTTTTGGTAAGATAGTTTTAGATTATATTTACAATGAAGATCCGTCGCAGCCACGGGTGGAAATTAGTAGTTAGAAAAAATGAAGTTTTTCTTAGACAAACTTGTGTAGTGATTTTGTTTCAGCTGAAAGAATTGGGGTCATTCCTATGACTTGGACGTGGGATTTTTCCTAGCATCGTGCTGTATGTAAGTGAGATTTTTCTAAAGTGCATTCTATAGTTATTTAAAGTGAAGCACATAGTAGTTTTTGATTTCTTGGGTCATATTGCTTAGTTTAGGCCAAGTTAGTGAAGAACTCTGCTTCAACCCCAGTCCAATTATTTTAAATAAATATTCTTTGAACTTTAAATTTGTGTAATGAATGAGCTAGTCCGGGACGGATGTAATCCCCCGTCACAAGGTATGGCAGCAAACTATCGATATATCGGGCCGAACATTATCTGTTTTGGATATCGCTGTTAAGACTCTCGATCGATACATCGGTTTTTTACATCCGACATATCGATACTTCTCAGAAATTAATATTTTACATGTGCATATCAACATGAAGCATTTTTTCACGTACATTTCTAAAAACAACTAACTAAATTGATTTTATTTTAAATAATTCTTAATTTTAAAAACTCTTTATTAGCTTGTTCGTTTAATATGGCTAAGAGTTTAGGTAATGTGAAAATATATTTCACGCAGTCAGAAAAAGCATCCATCATAATTTACACAATTTCCAACTAAACACCATTTTCAAAATCAGAAACTGTGGAAAATTACCTTTTCTGATTCCACCCAACTGTCTCAAAGGACGTCTCTGTTCGCCAAGCTGTCATTGATATTTCGGCATGCTTTGTGTCTTTTTCTTTATTTGTGTGTAAATATTATCTGATAGGTGGATTGCAATAGTTTTTTACAAATGTGTTAACGTGGTAGTTCTATTAGTGCGTACAATATTTTTACTATTCAACAAATAAGCTTATAGAAATAAAATGACTCCTAAAAATAATGTTTGGAGATATGTTACCAAAATAGATAAAACTTTAAAACATTTCAAACTGGAAAATACCGTTATTAAAAAAAATTGATACATTATCATAAAAAATTATTTAGTCTTCAACATAAAAATGGTCAGACATTAAAATAGATTTGATAACTTCACATGACTGTGACTCAGACCTCTTCTGAAAATAAGAATTTAGAGACACCTTTGTATTTTTAAACACCTGTATCTAAATATTATAAATGTATCTGGGAATCTAGGTAGACATAAAACATATCTACCCAAGCTTTTTATGCTTTAGCAAAACAGCATTCAGGTGTTACGACATCTACGTATCTCAGCTGAGAGTCTGTTTTTTAAGTTCGAAAAGACAAAACAGAAAAAAAGAAATTGTCTGAGTTGCAGCAAGGGTGGTGAAAATTTTTAATTAGAGTAACGATTCAAAACTAACGACTGGACTTTTAATCAAACAAACAAAAAAATAACCCAATTGAATTTTGTTTCAATCCTACTCATAGACTGAGGATTCATGATTAATTTAATGTCAATCGTACTCTTTGATTAACGATTAAATCAATTCTCAATCTAATTCGTCTAATTAATGATTAATGACTAAAAACGTCATATGTTGTTCCGGTATTGGAGGCCTTTTATTTTCTTTATTTTATCTGAAGTGTCTTCTAGTTTTATCGCCATGGATCACTGCTACATTTTTGCCTCGAGTCGGGTTACCAATCTTTACCCGGCCCGATAAATTAGGACTGGGTAAATCAAATATTAAAACCAATTACTTTTTTTCAAATTAATTGAATATTTCGGGTTTGGTTCGATTTCGGGTTAGGTTTTGACTCGTTCGGTTCCGGCGCGGTTTGACCTAATTTTTTAAAAGAAAGTCTTGAATATTTTTCAAATGAAAAAAAACTAACTGTTTGAAAATAATAAATATATGCTTATTTTTAAACAAAAATTATAAAATTGATATCTACCCTATATATATAAAATCCTAATGAAACAAATCTACCCTATATATATAAAATCCTAATGAAACAAATTTGTGAAACGATTTTATGAAACGAATTTATGAAACGATTTTATGAAACGACTGATTAAACGACTGATTATGTTTCAGGGCTATTTTTAATAAAATATTAAACGCTTGATGGTGAAATTAATACCAAATGTCCATAAAAATCCGCGGATGTCAAAACTGGTAATAGAATTTTGAAATTGGAATTAGTTTTCGAGATATTAATTTTTTTCGAATTTTAATGACATTTCTGTAATGATGGCAACTAATCACTCAGTTTTTTTGTGACAAAAAAGGGAAAAAAATTGAAAAGGATCCCGATAGGGATTATTGATTTCTTTTTATTCGTCATTTTCAAATTGAAATTGAATTTATCTTTTATTTCAATCGATAATGAAGAAAAGATTGTGATTAAATTATGTTTTTCAGGAAAATTTGAAAAAAAAAATCACACTTCTATCGTTGTCAGGATTTAATCGTCTGTCATCATCTATATATATATTTGTCTTACGTGGCGCGAAAATAGGGCTGAATTTGTAATGTATGGTTTGGCAACAACTGTAGTTTCCTGAGATCAGACCAATGAACAGACTAGATTGTGTTAGATCAGCTCCGCCTCCGTCCAATATGGCGGTCAGTGTGAAAGCAGTGAAACCATACAATGAAACTCAAACTAGCAATTATTAAAAATAAAATAACATGTACGTAATCCAAAGCGTCTGAGATGATTCCTCATTTTAATTATGAGCAATATCGTTAATTTCAAATGAATTCTCAACTCATTTTTAGAATTCATTTACGAATTTCAATCCCTCAAAAGACGGAGAAAAAAAAATCAACTGTCTAGATATCACCTGCCGCCATCTGTTGGTGTATTGATGAAGTACAAACAAACTATCTTCCTATCGCGTAGTTTATTTTTCTAATGAATTTAAGCCGTGCTGTACAAAAGATCCTTTTTTCATAGTATTTAAATGATTTATATGCCCATTGGTAGCGCCAAATAAATGCATTTTCAGTTGTGTTTTCAACGGAGAATTACTTTTTTACATTAAAATAAATTGTAAATTTCATTTGTTCAAATGTTTTATGGTAGAACTTATTCCGGCTAGAATTGCTGAAAAAAAGGGGCGAGCGAGCGAAGCGAGCTGTGACCGCGTAGCGGTCTCAATGTGAATTGCATCGCAATTCACGGGGGGTTGGCGAGCGTTAGCGAGTAGGGGGCTGAGCCCACTAGTTTAATTTAATTCATAAACTGTTTTGAATAAATTCGCCCAAATGACATCATTTATGTAAACGCAAAAAAAGGAGCAAAAAAATATTTATACAATTTGTTTTGCGTAAAATGTCATTTATCCTATTTTATATATAATCAGAAGTAATTTGTATAGAAAAAACAATAATAATATACGAATAATTAAAATACGCATATAAACAAAAAAATCGTCGAATTTGTTTCCATGGCTGTTAATGTCATTTGGCACCAAATTTCACTTTCTGATGCCCGAATTGCGCCAAGCTTTTTTAAAAAAAGCGTCAAGACCCCTATAATAGAAAAGCACCAAAAGCTCATTGGGTTTGTTTTCATAACTTTTGGTAACAAATCTATGTATATTAACGAATCTATCCCTTTTCGAAGCTCGAATTACGCCAAACCTAAAAGCAAAGGATCCTATACTGGAAAAGTACCCGATTTTCTTATGGACAATATTCAAGTGACATAACAAGGTGTAAAATTATCGCGGATAGCAAATTTGTTTGAATATGTCATCAATTGATGCCGAATAAATGCAGGCATGCATGCACAAAATGTTTAATTCATTTTGTATGATAAATAATTATTAGAAATTCGTATATACATATTAATTAAAATAAATAATTTACATATTTAAAATAACATGAAAATATGCATGATGGCGCACTAAAATAGCGAGAAAATTAAAACCTGTTACTGAAAATGTCTATAACAGTACTTTTCAATACCGTGGTTCTTAATGTTATTCACAAGCAGATGGAATTTTTCTCATCCTTAAACGCAAAGAAAGAATAGAATACAGATCGTTGTTATAAAAGTCCGAGAGGTAGCCACAATTTAAACCTAATCATTTTATACAAGCTGGTTTTCAAGTTGTAATTGATTTTACTTATCAATCCCGAAAACAGTCGTCAGTTGTCGCAACAGCTGTGTATGAGGCCATGGTAATAAAAAAATGCCCCATTAAAACGTTAAAAGCATGGCAACCCAATTACAGATTTATCAATATTTTTAAAACAAAGCACGCTGTCATGTTTTTAGAGGCTTCGAAGTCTGAGCGGGGGTTGCCGAGCGTAACTCGCAGGGGGTAGGCCCCCTAGTTAGGATATAATTATAGACAATTTTCACTAATTGGGTCTTAGATTGGCAGCGACAACAAAATGACTGTGTGACCAAGTTGTGTAATGAAATTTTTAACAGCAGATGAAAGAATGTTTGTTCTGTCTCTGTAGATCTTGGTACGATAAGAAGAGCAAAGAGGGCCAATTCGTCATTTTGGCGATACAAACACGGCATCGAACTCCGAAAAAAAATTGGTACCAAATTAAAGCTTAAACTAAGTATTTTTTAAATATTTTGGTCTGCCTGGACATATCTAAGTAGAACCTCCATGCAGACTAAAATTTATGACAGAAAATGACGTCTTATATTACAATTGAGACACTATAAAAATAATAATATACACTACATTGCCCCATATATTACTACCTTAGCGAGCTTCAAGATAAAACATAATTAGGAAAGAATAGATTATTAAGTGTATGCTAAACAATCATTGATCTGCCTCGTGATATCTTGGTATGATAGAAGCAGAATAGGACGACAATTCGACATTTTAACGGCACTATCACGTTATCGAGTTACGGCATGAAACTTTAACATGTTGTCTATCTTGACTAGTACAATACAAATATTTCTGTCTGCTTTATGGTTGGTTGATTCGTTGATTGGGGTTTTATGGCACAAAGTCCCTTTAGGGACATGCTGCGCCAAAAAAAACATTAAAATAAGAACGTCAAATTGAAATATAAAATCGATTTAAAACTTCGTCATAAAAACAAGATGAATGAAAATAACACATTTAAATGAAAAGAGTTATATGATGATAAGTGCATAATTAAAATCATTCAGTGAAAATGTAACACAATGTCTAAAAGAAATAAACACAAGTTTTCACAATTAAAATAGAAACAATCTTTAAACTAACAGTTGGTAAAATGTTCAAAGTTTCGAGCAGAAATCTATTTAAAATCACGTAGGCTCGAATACCTCAAACACAGAATTATCATCATCATCATTTGAGTCAGAACTGTAAGACTCTGATTCCAAAGCTTCCTCTGCATAGTGCAGCAGCTATTTTGAATCCTTTGTAGCAAGGAGCGATGTACCAAGACAAGGTTTCTTGTTTCTTCCCTTCACAGTTATCCATAGCGAAGAGGCTTGGGTTGAAGTTTTCTTTCTCTCTTTCAATGCACATTCATTTCAATTTTTGGTTTTGGATTTTGTGTAGGAGAAACAGGTTTTTCTAATTTGTTTGGAGATGAAACAGATTTTTGACCTGATTCATGTTCGGTTGACTGTTTAGATGGATATTTAGAATATTCTATTTTCGCAGGTTCTGATGATGGTGGCGAAAGTTGCAGTGCAAGCGGAGGTCTTATTCTAGCTGAACAATTCATACTACGGGGTTTTTTCTTCATAGTTCTGGTTAGTGTAACAGATGAATCATTTGGTGGTAAAGAGAATTCAGTTTGGATGCTTATATGTCTTAAGGATTTTGATTGTCTCTTGAGCAAAGTAGAATAAGAGACTCCTACAGATGGTGTTCTGGATTAAACAATTTTTCGAGCTTCAGGATAAGAAAGTTTATGAGTGATTTTGACTGCAAGAATTTCTTTCTCACGAACCCAGTTTGGACAAGAGCGGGAGTATGCTGTATAGTCACCCTTACAGTTTGTACAGCGTTCAGGCATTTCGCATGACTTACCATCGTGGCCGACTTCTGCACAACGTGCGCAGGTATCAGAACTACTACAGGTAGTTGTAGTATGACCATAGCGCTGGCATTTAAAACAACGGAGTGGGTTAGGTATATAAGGTCGTACAGGACATCTCAGGTAAGCAAAGTAGGGCTATTGAAAGTCAGAATAATGTGCTTCGTAGGAAGCACTTGCTCAATCCGACGGATAGTAATACGGCGTGCATCTATGACATTTTCATCTTTTAGGTTTTGTAGAAGTTCTTCCTTTGTAGAGAATAAAAGCTCTGGTTCGGATATTACACCACGGCTTGTATTTAAAGTTTGATGGGCCTGAACAGAAACAGAAAAAGTGCCTATTGTTGTGCAATTTGAGAAAAATTGTGAAAGTTTGGCTTTAGAAACCTCAACAAGCAAATCTCCATACTGTAGTTTTTAAGTGAATAAGCATCTTCAAATACAGATTGGAATGTTTTTGCAATTATAAAAGGTGAAGTTTTTTTAAAAGAACTATCAGAATGACTATCTGTGCGCTTAATTAAAAAAACACGAGTGTATGAATTGTTCTGTACAATTTGTTGCGCTCCACATGGGAGATAAATAGAAGAAACTGAAGTAGTTCTTCCATCCATATGAGAGAGAAAAAAAAAATCAGACCCCGGCCGCACCACCCACTACCGGTCCCAACAAGGGGACGCACATTCGTGCACCAGTGCTAACCAGGACCCAACAAGGGGACGCACATTCGTGCACCAGTGCTAACCAGGACCCAACAAGGGGTCGCACATTCGTGCACCAGTGCTAACCAGGGCCCATACGTTCACAAGACACACCTATTTCAGTCTCCATCCTTATCGAGATGAATAGTATGTGCCCGCTCACTTGATCCCCAGTCAGTGACATATCAGCTGACCAGCCGATTGATGCATACGGGACCAATATGCACCTTCCGTCTACCTGAAGCAGAGGCTAAAGCAGTGTGTTGGTTTCCCTCAACTGCCAGGATCCCCCTTTCCAGGGACACGGGTCACCACGCACGGCAAACGCGTGGGGGGCTTACAATTTTCCATAAGTCGATATAAACAGTATGATATCTGCTTATGCAGAATCGCCTTTACCTCAGAAGAGGAAACCAAAATGAGAGTGAAATAAGGAAGAAAGATTAGACAAGAGAATGGAGAGGAATAAAGAAAAGAGAAAGATGGTACCTGGGGTTGCGAAGCCCGTAAATACCTAAAGAAGGTATCCCCCTGGGGGACTGTCTGCTTTGTGATATCGGGGTACAATATAAGCAGAACGGGGCGAAAAAGACTTCATTTTGGCGGTACTATCATGTTTTCGAGTGACGGCATGAAACTTTTGCATGTTGTCAATCTTGATTAGTACAATAGATATATTTCAGTCTGATTCATGGTATCTTGGTACGATATGAACAGAACGTGGCGTCAATTCGTCATTTCATGGTACTATCACGTCATCTAGTTTCGAGATGAATTCAGTGCCAAATTAAAGCTTAAAAAAATTTATTTTTTAAGTATTTTGTTCTCAATGTAAAACCTCCAGAAACGCCACCCCCTTTTCTTTATTTCTGTTGGGAGAAATGTAGCCTCTAGCACAGAAGATCCCACCGGAAAATTTAAAAACAATCTTCGTTAAGTTAAGCACACCAAATGAGGAGTTCGATGAGGGCTCGGGATTTTAATGCATCGGACGACCACAATTGCTTCAAGCTCACTCGTTTCTCACTCACTCTCATCATGTCCCGTTCTGGTCATATCGTACCAAGATATGACGAGGAAGACTAGCATATTTGTTTTAATCATTCAACATGTACAACATGTTAGAAATGCATGCCGAAACTCGATGATGTGATAGTACCACCAAACTGAACAATTCGGGCCTCGTTCTGCTCATATCGTACCAACACTGTAAAAAATTACCACTGTTTCTTATTTTATGAAAATATACTATAATCATGAATAAAAATATAATATAATCTTCTGAGTTATCCGAAATTCCGAAAAGCGTGTTCCAGTGTCTTTTGAATCCCCAGAAACCAATACATTTCCAAAATTTAAAGAATTATTTATAAAAGCAAAGTATTTTTTGCTGCCCGTATTTTTTAAAAAAGTTTCCGAATAGTTTTTATATTGTATTAATCAGCCTGGAATACCGATTTTTCGACTGTCATCAATTCTCAAGTAAACGTTTTCAGCTGCATAAGTTAATTTATACATGAAAGAGTAAAGAAATAATCTTATTTTTAATGTTAATTTTGCATGTTTGTCTGTTAACATATTTGTAGAATAGGAAAATGTTTACTTTTGAATTGATAGCATCGGTAAAAACTATATTCCGGGCTTAGAAAACTAATTAATACACTTTAAAAGCTACTCGTAACGTTTCGGAAAACTTGAAAAGGTGCAAGAAGAAAAGAGAGAACACTCTCTAGCGGTGAAAATGAGAATCAAACTGAAAGTGTGAGGAAAATATGCATGGTCAATGATGCAAGATGCGAGTAATATTTTCAAAACCACTAGCAAGAACTAGTTAAATATTTTTGTAGCAATGATTGTACATTTGTTTGCTTGTTTCTTAGATTGTACATTTGTTTGTTTGTTTGTTTGTTTGTTTGTTTGTACATTTGTTTGTTTGTTTTTACATTTGTTTGTTTCTCCGTTTGGATATTTGTCTGTTTGTTTTTGTAAGTATGTTGTCAATTTGTTTATTTGGATGTTTGTATATTTTTTTACGTTTCTTTGTTTATTTACTAGATTGTACGTTTTTTCGCTTGTGTGTTTATACGTTTCTTTTTAACTTTTGCTTCTTTGTTTATTTTTGTACGTTCATTTCCAAATTTGTTTGTTTGTACGTTTGTAGGTTTTTGCATTCGTTTGTTTGTTTGTTTGTACATTTGATTGATTGTTTGTTTTTTGTACATGCATTTGTTTGTTTATACGTCTTTTTGTATGTTTGTTTTTTCGAACGCTTGTTTGTATGTTTGTAAGCTTATTTCTATTTGACGGTGTATAAATTGTAAATGCGCGATGTTTAGAAGTTTTAAAAATTTCAGAAAAAGCTAAATTTAATGGTCGGATGTCGCGAACGTCAAAACCACGTCAGCGTTACTCACTGACACATTTGTCCTTTATAATATAGATGAAATTAATTACAATTAAATTTTAATTCAATTATTTAGCTTAGTGAAAATTAAATTGATTGGTAATTTTGTTCCCCTTTGCGTATATTAATTACAAAAGAAAATAATATCAGTTTTATAAAAAGGGGTACAACTGTCCCTTCTCCCCCTAAATAACACAATTTGCCTTTGGTGTATCTGAATAATTTTGTGTGATCATGTATAATTTTCAATAGAGAAAATTGTATAGTGACCCTTAATAACAGTCTTCCAGCAATGAAAGCTAATTTAGGAAAGTTAAATGGGAGCCATATTTATTTTTCGTCTGTGTAAATAGATTATTGATTACAGTAATCACGATTGAATTCATCATGAAAAAAAAAATAAAGGGTAATTACTGATTCACTTTCAATCATGATTACATTCATCATGATTAAATTTCGTAGGATTGGAAGTTTAGTCGACTAATCCATCGACTTTAAAAGTAAACGATTAATGCGAACCCTGGTTGCAACTATTGTAAAAGTTATTATTTAAAATAGATTTTCTCAATATACCGGGTGATTATAATTAAAGTTACGATTTCAAAAATCGATAATTTTAAAACTACTGGTCAGAATGACTTGATATTTTAGCAGAACAATCGTGAGGCAATGGAATTTTGTTTGGCGAAGGAAAAAAAAACAGTTCCAAATTGTGCCGATAGATGGCGTTGTCAGGGTAATGTCAGGGGAAAGACCAAAAATGTATTCTTGAACCCTTTCCGGCGCGAAGTAAATTTGTTTGCAAAATGATGAAATAATAGACTGACACCGGAATTTACAAACGAATCCATTAGTAAAAAAAAACTTGCTTATTTTTCTGGTTCTTAATGAAAGGAAAATTTTAATTAAATACCGGGTGATTATAATTAAAGTTACGATTTCAAAAATCGATAATTTTAATTAAAACTACTGATCAGATTGACTTGATATTGTAGCAGAACAATCGTGAGGCAATGGAATTTTGTTTGGCGAAGGAAAAAAAAAGTTTCAAAATGTGCCCATAGATGGCGCTGTCTGGGTTCACATTGTCGGAAGATATGCAAATTACTAATACGTGACATGCGCACCGCAGACATAGCAACCATAAAAATGCAGAGCAGCAGCTCTTTGCCTGAATGCTTCATCATGACTCTGACTATGAAGGATCGCGCTCTGCTCTTGAAGCTTTTTTATAAGAACGATGACTGTGCACTTACAACTATTAGGAAGTTTCGGACATTAAAATCCATACAAAAAGGTCCAATAACAACAAATGGTTTGCAAAAAATGATTGCTAAATTCGAAGAGACCGGTTCATTTGACGTTAAACGGGGTAGAGGAAGGAAACCAGTTTCAGCTGCGGCAGTGGAAGATGTGGCTACAGCATTACAGGAACATACTGACAGTGATGCTGGAATCAGCAGTGCAAGGGGGATTGGCCGAATGCTGGATATACCGAACAGCACGGTGCGTAAAGTCCTACGGAACGTCTTACGCTGTTATCCGTACAAGATAACTCATGTGCAGGAGTTGCTACCTGCTGACCTGGAAGCACGTCAATCTTTTGCACTACAATTTCTTGCCCGGATGGAAGTGGACAACGGATGGCCATGTAACATTCTGTGGTCTGACGAAGCCCACTTTCATTTGCAAGGTTCTGTAAATACGCAACATTGCAGGATATGGGCGACTGAAAATCCGTCCCAGCTACAGCCATGACCTCTTCAGTCTGAAAAGGTCACTGTGTGGTGCGGAATAACGGCAGCGTTTATCGTCGGTCCATTTTTCTTCGAGGAGATCACACCTGCGGGTCCTGTTACCTGCACAGTTACTGGCAAGCGGTATGAAGCACTTTTGCGTAACCATGTTCTTCCGGCACTTCAACAGCGTCAGTGTGTGGATCGCATAATATTCATGCAAGATGGCGCTCCTCCGCACATTGCTACTACTGTGAAGCAGCTACTGAGTGATAATTTCGGAGATGATAGGATCATAAGCCGCCATTTTCCAACAACGTGGCCGCCACGTTCCCCCGACTTAAACCCGTGTGATTTCTGGCTTTGGGGGTACCTGAAGAATGTTGTTTATAGCGGGCGGATTCAGAATCTAGCCGACTTGAAGGCAAGCATCACACAACACACCCATTGCATTAGTACAGATACCCTCCGATCTGTTGTGGAGCATGCCGTTTTGCGCTTCCAATTAGTAGCGGAACAAGGCGGGGGGCATATTGAGCAACTTATGCCTTAATAATCAGTAAGGAGTTTGTTCCATGAAGCTCTTTTTTTTTTCATTTTTTGTCATTATCGCTGTCGTCGCTGTAAACACGTAGTCTTGTTTTTTCGCTAATAAATTTTTAGTAAATCTCTGAAATCTATTTTTTTCCTTTTGGCAACATCATTCCTATGTTTAACCCTTTAACGGGCGGTGGTCACAAAAAAGGACACCCAATTTTAATTCTAAAACTGACAAACGGCACCAAGAATATTTAATTAAAATTTTCCTTTCATTAAAAACCAGAAAATAAGCAAGTTTCATTTTACTAATGGATTCGTTTGTAAATTCCGGTGTCAGTCTATTATTTCATCATTTTGCAAACAAATTTACACCGCGCCGGAAAGGGTTCAAGAATACATTTTTGGTCTTTCCCCTGACATTACCCTGACAACGCCATCTATCGGCAAAATTTGGAACTATTTTTTTTCCTTCCTTCGCCAAACAAAATTCCATTGCCTCACGATTGTTCGGCTAAAATATCAAGTCATTCTGACCAGTAGTTTTAAAATTATCGATTTTTGAAATCGTAACTTTAATTATAATCACCCGGTATATGAAAAATATGTGGTAAAAATCTTAAAACCGGTTTTTAAATAAAAGATTACTTATCATAAATAGAAATAAATCAATAAAAAGTTAAAATTTCAGTGCAAATTCACCTTGTTTAATAATTAAAATTCATAAAGATACAACTAAATGTAAATATACTGCTTGAAGGTGCGTAAAAACATACATAAAACATTTAAAAGCACATTAAAGTCCTTTTAAAAATCCAAAACGTTTTCAACCGAACTACTCGGTCATCATCAGTGAGAAACTAATTGTTGAGTTGAGTTGCTGTCTCTTCGCGTTTTTTAGCTTGCCCGGAATAAACCATTTTACTTCAAGGGTTTCATGTATTAATTCATTCCAGACTGCGTGGATATCATACGATAATACATCGTTACAGACTATTTCTTTTTTAGATATTATTTTCAGAGACTCTCTTATGATAGCTTCCTGGTGATTATTTGTGCGGAATATAATTTTGGATCCATTGAAATCTACTTTTATAGGTTCAGTTTGCGCTAATCTTGCTAACGCAGTGTGATCTGCTTCATGTTCTTTTATTCTGTCCCGAAATTTCCTCAGTGTCATACCTACGTACATAAAATCTTTGTTATCTTTCTTGAATGGTATAATATATACCCCTGATCTATTGATCGCCTGGATTGGGTCAATTTTCCTGTTTAACAAAACCCGCAAGTTTGGGGAGGGACTGCGATTAATGTAATGCCAAACTTAAAGAGGGAATGTCTCATACTTTTAAAAAAACCTTGCGATGTAGTTAACTTTACGAAACTTCAAACTTTTAATTGTACCTGTAATTCGTTTTTCTTCATCTTTCACTTTAAATTTGTTTATGATTTTTTCAATGAAACGGTATGGAACTGAATTCTCGGCTGCTATATTCCGAATAAAAATATAATAAAGAATTTTTAGCTTGCCCGAAATAAACCATTTTACTTCAAGGGTTTCATGTATTAATTCATTCCAGACTGCGTGGATATCATACGATAATACATCGTTACAGACTATTTCTTTTTTAGATATTATTTCCAGAGACTCTCTTATAATAGCTTCCTGGTTATTATTTGTGTGGAATATCTAATATTCCGCATGTATTCCGTCAATGTAATACATTGACAATACAATCAAAATAAATATCAGTTTTTCACTGAATATTACTTATAATGATGGTAACATGATTGATTAACCTGTACTTATTCTTGAAATGTTGAATTACCTTTCCCATCCCTCCTTATATTCCAAACCCTTGAAGTAAAATGGTTTATTCCGGGCAAGCTAAAAAACGCGAAGAGACAGCAACTCAACTCAACAATTAGTATTTCACTGATGATGACCGAGTAGTTCAGTTGAAAACGTTTTGAATTTTTAAAAGGACTTTAATGTGCTTTTAAGTGTATTATGTATGTTTCTACGCACCTGCAAGCAATGTATTTACATTTAGTTGTATCTTCATAAATTTTAGCAACAAATCATTCTGCGTATTAAAACTTTAAGTAACAGTGAAGCTATTTCGATATATCGAAAAATCTATATATCGATATATTTTGTACAAAATTGTTCATATACCGATGTATTTCAGATGATATACTGATATTTAAAAAATTTTCGCCATCACTAATTAAGATGTGTTTTCACTACTTGAATATTTTTTGAAGAACTTATTTTTCTAACGTCAAACCATTATGTACAAAAATACTTTTTTTTTCTTTTATCTTTGGAAAATATGCAACCATTCTCAAAAAATCACAATTGCAGATCCCAAACATGTTAAATGCAATTAATTACTTCTTTGGTGAATGTATCTTATTTCTACTGTACTTCATTAATCTTACAACCATTCTATATCAAATAAGTTCCATAGATAAGTGTAGGTAATCTATTTCCAAACAGAAAAAAAAAGATTAGTAATTAAACGACTATTTATCAAAGCGGAAATATAATAAATGTTCTGCTTTAGTTTATTAAAGATAATCAATACCATTTCTTATTAAAAAGCATTTAATCATATATTAATGCCTCATAAAAGTTTTAAAAAAACAGACATTATATTTCTTTTCTTTTTTGAAAAAGTAGTATTTATTTATTTTTAGATTGATTATTATAGTGGAAGAGACATTTAATATGAATCGCAATTAATGCCTGAAAATCTGAACTGTTATTTCTGACATATGACACGTGGAATAGCTATCTTGTATTTGGGCTCAAATTAATTATTTGTGTGACAAACATTTTTTTTTTCTTTTTCGTGTTTTTCATATTGCTATTCTTTTCTATAATTTTAAAAATGTTTTGGTCTTTGTGAGATTTTTTTTCCGCTAATGAGGAGATTATCAAAGTGGTATTAAAAACTTTTAGTAAAGTTTCAGAATATTAAAATTCGGAAAACAGTATTATAATAAAATATTAAATCTCACAGATGTTCGTCGCACATCTAATAATCCCTGAAGTAAAGAACAATGTAATCAGTATCTGCGTCATACATTTCTCTTTGCTTAAAGTAAAAGTTTTTCTAATTATCAGTATAGTCTTTAGTTTTTTAGTTAAATTATTTCTTTAATGATTATTTACATGTTACAAAACTACAAAGCGATACACTAAATTAACTACAAATTCAAAACAACTTTCTTTTCTAATTTAAAACTAACGGGAGAACTAACCCGGTATTCCCGGGTTACACAACACACGGGTGCAGAACATACTTAAAAACCATTTTTATTTAAAAACTCTAATAGATTTTTTACATTTAATATATTTCTTAGATAGTTTACCAACAACACCAAAAAAGCATTTTTGTATGAAAAATATCAATTATCTATTCAAATAAAATTTTGAAATTTATTAAAATCTAGCTGTACCTGGCCACGCGTTGCTGTGACTCAGTCTGGTTAAATGGAAAAGAAAGAAAAAAGAAAGCGCGCGTTTCTAATATGTTTAATTCACAATGCTTGATGCTTAAAATGTGTGTTTTTATATACCTACTATTCCCCCCCCCTCCGCCAATTTGCCCCGGCCTTAAAACTTTTACCGACACCCATCATATAATATATCAGTAGAAAACCCTTGGACCACTTTTTCATATTGTGAATCTTGCTTCCTCCTCCCTCAATTTGCGTACCGGGGGAGAACTTTTTAAATTTTTTTCCGACACCTATCATGTGATATATCATTAGGAAGCCCTTTGTCCACTCTATCATATTATGCACCTGCCGTGCCCTCCCCCTTTCCCCCCTTTTCACTTTTCTGCTTTTTGTGTATTTCGTTGGTACATTTTTTTATTGGTTTGTTTTTAGTTGTGTTTATATTTTTTTAATGTTTTGCAATTATGTATGTGTTTGTTATAGCTTTCTTTCTTCTTTTTCAGTGCAATCGATCTGGTTTAGTTCATTCAAGTACCAAGTCAAATCATTCTTTGTTTTAGTCGTTCATTTTGTTGAGAACAAAGCAGTTCTGAAGCTGCAGAACGCGTTCGTCGTGCACGTAACCGTGCAACCCCAAGTCTGGTAGGACATGGCTCTGCTTCTTCCTCGGCACGTATTTGAGCCATTCTGTGTCTGTTGCGCTCGATCGCTGATGCCCGTTCTTCCGCAGTTTGATTTGCAATTACACGTCGTAAAGCTTCCACTCCGCGAATATGACGACCTAAGTTTGATCTTCTGCGAGGTATTATTTGGATGAACAACAGCAGATCGATTGCACTGAGAAAGAGGAAAGAAAGTTATAACAAACAGATATAAAATTGCAAAACATTAAAAAAAAAGAAAAAATACGAACTAAAAAACAAAAATAATAAAAAACACTAGTGAAATATTTCAGAAAAATACCCCCGGGGGGGAAAGTAGTGGAAGGAGACGGGAGATGCATAATAGGAAAGAGTGGTGAAAAGGCTTTACAATCATATATCACATGATAGGTATCGGGAAAAAAATGAAAAGTTCCCCCCCGCCCGAGGGGGAAATTGAGGAAGTGAGGAAGCGAAGTTCATAATATAAAATAGTCGTCCAAGGGCTTTCTAATGATGGTTGTCGAAAAAAGTTCAAAAAGTCCAAAGAGGTGGAAATTGGGATGAGGGGAAATAGTATGCTCTGTAGATCTTGGTACGATAAGAATAGCAAAGAGAGCCAATTCGTCGTTTGGGCGATACTCCGAAAAAAAATTTTTACCAAATTAAAGCTTAAACTAAGTATTTTTAAAATATTTTGGTCTGCCTGGATATATCTTAGTAGAACCTCCATGCAGACTGAAATTTATGACAGAAATGTGACTCTTATAGTTCAATTGATACAGTATAAAAATAATAATTTACACTATATTGCCCCATATATTACTGCCTCAGAAAGCTTCAAGATAAAACATAATTATGAAAGAATAGATTATTAAGTGTACGCTAAACAATGATTAGTCTGCTTCGTGATATCTTGGTACGATAGAAGCAAAAGAGGACGTCAATTCGTCATTTTAACGGTACTATCACGTTATTGAGTTACGGCATGAAACTTTAACATGTTGTCTATCCTTATTAGTACAATACAAATAGTTCTGTCAGCTTTGTGATATCCTGGTACAATATGAGCAGAATGGGACGAAAAAGGCTTCATTTTGACGGTACTATCATGTTTTCGAGTTACGGCATGAAACTTCTGCATGTTGTCAATCTTGACTAATACAATACAAATATTTCAGTTTGACTCGTAGTTTCTTGGTACGACATGAACAGAACGTGGCGTCAATTCGTCATTTCATGGTACTACCACGTCATCGAGTTTCGAGATGAATTCAGTGCCAAATTAAAGCTTAAAAACTTATTTTTAAGTATTTTGTTCTCAATTAAAACCCCCAGAAACGTCACGCCCCTTTTCTTTAATTTTGTTGGGAGAAATGTAGCCTCTAGCACAGAAGATCCCGCAGGAAAATTTAAAAGCTATCATCGTTAAGTTAAGCACACCAAATGAGGGATTCGCTGAACGCTAAGGTTTTTAATGCATCGGATGACCACGGTTGCTTCAAGCTCCGTCGTTGCTCACTCACACGTCCCGTTCTTCTCATATCGTACCAAGATATGACAAGGCAGACTGTCATATTTTTAACACTTTCCAACCTAGTTGAAAAGTGTTTATGACTTCGGTTTGTCTGACCGTATGGCCGTATGGCCGTCTGGTCGTCTGACCGTCTACCGTCTGCACGTCCTCTAACTCCCGTAAATAAGCTGGGATTGCCCTGCAATTTTTATATGTTATTGTCGTTATCTATAGCATGTTCCCTATTTCAACTGAAGTGTTTAGCACTTATAGGTTTTTTACAGGTACACTCAATAGAATTCCGTGACATTACGGTCTATGGGGGAAAATCATTTGCGGTTTATTTAATGATGTTACACAATTTCAAATACATTGTTATTGATATATATCTCTAAGATGCATTACAAGAAACTTAATATGAAATAGGGTGTGCATAGCACTTATAGTTACATTACGTCTATGGAGAAAAATCGTTTGCTGTAATGTTTCTCTATTTTAAACATATTGAAATTTATATATATCACTAAGGTGCATTTCAAAAGGCTTACTGCAGAATATTGTGTGTATAGCAGTCATCGTTCATTGACAGGGACATACAAAAGAATTCTCTACTGTATATTAACAATAATTCCTGGAAGTGCGTTTTAAGTTGCTGAACGCGATTTTAAATTTAACTCCCTTTTTGTCTATTACTTGGTGTGTATAAATTCTGTATTTCATATACAGGGCAGCACAAAAGGTTGCGAACACATTTCCGTTTATTGACACAAACTCCAGAAGGACAATTTTAAACTGTGCTACGCGTTTCCTAACTAAACTAAAATTTAGCGTCCTATGTAGTATATATACAAATTTATAGATTATATACAGGGCTGAATAAAAGTATTCAGATATTTTTCCGAATATTGTATATGTTGGAAATTCCTGAAATTATGCTTTTAAATATGCTGTGCGTTTTCCAAATTGTTTACTTAGATGTTATCTTTTAGCTTATTATAAGGTAATGATTTGTAAAATTATTTTGAAAGCGTTGTAAAGTGTTACATAATCTATGCTTGACGCATGATTTTTCGTTCTTGTTTTAAATTAGTCAAGAAATACAACATGTTAAAAATTCATGCCGAAACTCGATGATGTGATAATACCGCCAAACTGAATAATTCGCGCCTCATTTTGCTCATATCGTACCAAGATATATGCTGAGGAAGATCAGTCATTTTTTTATCTACTGTTAAAAGTCTTGTCCAACATGCTACATCATAATGTCATTTCATAACTCGATGACATAGTCTTTTTTGTAGCCGCCGCCCGGTCTATGATATCAAGTGATATATTTTTTAAGATAACCTGAAAAGGTGCAAGAAGAAAAGAGAGAACAGCAAGGAAAATGAGAATCAAACAGAAAGTGTGAGGAAAATATGCATGGTCAATGATGCAAGATGCGAGTAATACTTGCAAAACGACTAGCAAGAGCTCCTTAAATGTTTTTGTAGCATTGATTCTACATATGTTGTTGGTTTGAACATTTGCTTGTTTGTTTGCACATTTGTTTGTTTGTTTGTACATTTGTTTGTTTGATTGTACGTTTTTATTCCTTTGGACATTTTTCTGAGTTTGTTTTTGTAAGTATGTTTGTCAATTTGTTTATTTGTATGTTTCTGTATTTTTTTACTTTCTTTGTTTATTTGCTAGTTTGTACGTTTTTTTGTTTGTAAGATAGTTTTTAACTTTTGTTTCTTTGTTTGTTTTTTTACGTTTGTTTCTAAATTTGTTTGCTTGTAAGTATGTAAGTTTCTGCATTTGTTTGTTTGTTTGTACGTTTGATTCTCTGTTTGCTTTTTTTGTACGTTTGTTTATATGTTTATTTGTGCGTTTGCTTGTTTGTACGTCTGTTTGTATGTTTGTTTTTTGTACGCCTATTTGTATGTTTGTTTATTCGTACACTTATTTCTATTTGACGGTGTAAAAATTGTAAATGTGCGATGTTCAGAATTTTTAAAAATTGCAGAAAAAGCTAAATTTAATCGTCAGGTGTCGCGAACATCAAAATGACGTGAGCGTTATTCACGGACACATTTGTCCTTTATAATATGGATGAAATTAATTGTAATTAAATTTTAACTCAATTATTTAGCTTACTGAAAATATTAATTGGTAATTTCGTTTCCCTTTGCGTATAATAATTACAAAAGAAAATAATATCAGTTTTATAAAAAAGGGGTACAACTGTCCTTTCTCCAACTAAATAGTTTACACATTATAACCTTGGTGTATCTCAATAATTTTTGTGACCATGTATAATTTTCTATAGAAAAAATTGTATAGTGACCCTTAATAACAGTCTCGTAGCATTGAAAGCTAATTTAAGAAAGTTAAATGGTGGCCATATTTAATTTTCGTCTGTGTAAATAGATTATTGATTAACCCCTTAATCGTCGTGCCCGAGACATTCACGGGCAGCGTAGGTTACGCCTGTTTTATTCAGATTGTTTGATTCCCACCAGTTTCTTAAAATAGTGTTATTGGCTTTATTCTTGCATTATTTTATCTGTCTATTAAATAAGACGAACATTTCTACTTAAAAAAACTGGTGGTAATCAAGCAATATGAATTTTTAAAAAGTAGCCTACACATAAAGGGCGCGACGATTAAGGGGTTAAAATAATCACGATTGAATTCATCATGAAAAAAAAATAAAGGGTAATTACTGATTTAATTTCAAACATGATTACATTCATCATGATTAAATTTCTTAGGATTGGAAGTTTAGTCGACTAATCTATCGACTTTAAAAGTAATCGATTAATGCGAACCCTGGTTGCAACTATTGTAAAAGTTATTATTTAAAATAGATTTTCTCAATATATATGAAAAATATGTGATAAAAATCTTAAAACCAGTTTTTAAGTAAAAGATTACTTATCATAAATAGATAAAAATCAATAAAAAGTTAAAATTTCAGGGTAAATTCACCTTGTTTAATAATTAAAATTCATAAAGATACAACTGAAATGAAAATTAAAAAATTAAAAATATATGGTAAAAATCTTAAAACCATTTTTAAATAAAAGATTACTTATCATGAATAGAAAAAAATCATTCTGCGTATTAAAACTTTAAGAAACAATGAAAATACTTCGATATGTCAAAAAATCAATATATCAATATATTCTGTCCAATATTTTTCATATATCGATATATTTCAAATGATATATCGATATTTAAAAAATTTTCGCCATCACAAATTAAGATGTTTTTTTTTTTACTACTTGAATATTTTTCAAGAACTTATTTTTCTAACGTCAAACCATTATGTACAAAAATAGTTTTTTTCTTTTATCTTTGGTAAATATGCAACCATACTCAACAAATCACAATCGCAGATCCCAAACATGTTCAATACAATTAATTACTTCTTTGGTGAATGTATCTTATTTCTACTGTACTTCATTAATCTTACAACCATTCTATATCAAATAAGTTCCATAGATTGTAGGTAATCTATTTCCAAACAGTTAAATAAAAGAATAGTAATTAAACTACTATTTATCAAACCAGAAATATAATAAATGTTCTGCTTTATTTATTAAAGATAATCAACACCATTTCATATTAAAAAGCATTTAATCATATATTATGCCTCATAAAATAAAATAATAACCAGACATGATATTTTTCTTTTTTGAAAAAGTGGTATTTATTTCTTTTTAGATTGATTATTATATTGAAAGAGACATTTAATATATGAATCGCAATTAATGCCTGAAAATCTGAACTGTTATTTCTGAAATATGACACGAGACATTGTTATCTTGTATTTGGACACAAATCCATTATTTTGTGTGACAAACATTTTTTTTTCTTTTTCATGTTTTTCATATTGTTATTTTTTTCATAATTTTAAAAATGTTTTGGTCTTTATGAGATTTTTTTTCCGCTAATGATAAGATTATCAAAGTGATTTTTTAATAAAGTTTTGGAATATTAAAATTTGAAAAACAGTACGACAATAAAACCTTAAATCTCACAGATGTCCGTCGCACATCTTATAATCCCTGAAGAAAATAACAATGTAATCAGCATCCGCATCATACATTTCTTTCTGATTAAAATAAAAGTTTTTCTAATTATCAGTATAGTCTTTAGTTTTTTTAGTTAAATTATTTCTGTACTGACTATTTATATGTTATAAAACTACAAAGTGATATACTAAATGAGCTACAAACTCAAAACAACTTTCTTTTCTAATTTAAAACTAACCCGGTCTTCCAAGGTTGCAGAACACACTTCCTCAGTACAGAAAATACATAAAACGATTTTTATTTCAAAACTCTAACAGATTTTTTTTACATTTAATATATTTTTTAAACTGTTCACCAACAACACCAAAAACGCATTTTTATATTAAAAATATCAATTATGTATTCGAATAAATTTTTGAAATTCATTAAAGATGATACTTTAGTTTTAGCCTCATGCCAGAAGTTAATAGCCGAAGAAATCGCAGTTTAAGCATGTAGTTGAATTACATATTTGTTAAATTTGTGTTTTATTTCTACTATTTATTTTTTTTCATTTATTTAATGATGAAGAGTTAATTTAGTTATGGAATATTAGACGGAAAAAACGCTGAACTATTTTTATTGTCGTAAGTGGGAACGGGTTAATCTTTTGTAATCCGACTGCATGCAACAGATTTATTTTTTAATTCCTGCACTAAAATTATATTTAAAACCATAAAAAATCAGTAAATTATATTAAATCCCATTATTTCAAAGTCGCAAACATGATAATTCCTAAACCAGTTATCTAACATCCCCATATTTGGAGTTAAAAGAAATCAATATATATATATATATATATATATATATATATATGCGAATTATTATAACAATCTAAAATTCCTAGCATTTATGGTGTCTAGCAGTGTGCTGTAAGCCGAATTTTTAGCAAGTTGTCGATTAACCAAGCAGATCTAGGGTCTACGACTAATCGTAGCGAAAGGACTCTCACCTATCTCTCTCGACCTTTCTCGGCTCTTCCTACTGTTTAACATTAAAGTACTGCAGTATTAAAAACTTTTAATATGTCTCCCTAAGGCAGAAATTAAAATAGTTTAACTCGCTAAATAAAAATTTATATATTGTTATCAACTATAAGTTATATATCTGACTTTAGAGTACCTTTGATTGCTCACTTGCATTATCTCCATTTTTGCTAATGCATCATAGTTACACTTCTTTTAGTCAGGCAACTTTGTGCTATCCCAAATAGATAAGAAATTATTTTTTTTAATATTAAAGCGCGTTAGATGAAAGTCTTTTATTTCAAAATGGGTTTTCACATGACATACCCCAATGAAAACTTTTCATAATTCTAGACTTAAAAAATTACTATTAGCCATACAATACATTCAAGAAAGCATGCCTAAGAATTTCACAATCGTTTTAGTACACCTAATTTTAAGGGAAAAATAAAATGAACTGCGAGGGATTGTTTATTACATTGTTGCACGCCAGTTGAACAAACCTTTTGTGATATAGGTTCATCCCTAGAAGAGTGTTTTATGGTCATTCTTTATTTTTATTCACATTCAAATTAAATACCATTGTTGCCAATATCGCTCATTTTGATACGCAAAAGACGATGATGTATTAAAATACTTGACATGCATCTGTAAAAAACTACACGGGTGACGTCGATATGAACCTCAACTTATCATTCAAAATTCGTTATGATTGGCCAAAATGAAGAATATTTCACAATATAAAGTCAAAATATATATAAAAACACACATAGAGACAAATATACCATTTTTGTATCTTAATGAAAATAAACTAGCCCTTTCCAACAACATCAACAACGGCAAAAATATCTCAGCATCTGTTCAAAAGTTATGCATAGAAATACATTAAAAAATATGTATGCAAACGAATTGCATAAACTTCTTTGTTGGAAGTCCGTTAAAAATAGCCATAATACATGTCAGTACATAATTCCATTCATCTAAGTACTTACAAGGAAGGTGTCCTTAAAGCGCATAAAAAAAAGTTCGCGTATTTGGCGTAAAAAGACGCGATTTGGCTAGAAACGCTCTTTCCTCGCCAAATGCAAGTGATTTTAATCCATATGGAAATTGCTTGTTAAATGAGTGTTTCCATACGCACTACTTAATAATTCAAACGAGGAAATAGATTATTATTATTTCTTTAAGCTTATGTAATGTATACAAGTTGCGTGTTGCTGTAGTTATTAAATTTTACACGGATTCACTGGCTGTATAAGTTTTAAGTGTATTTTATTAAGAATGCTGTCGTTATAAATTTCGATATTGAATAACTCGTTGTTTCCATGGCAACAATGCTGTTCTCTTGTCTCTAATGGTGCTATCACACATACTCTCATATCATACTCAATATCAGATATTTCATCCGAAACACATTTTTCAAGATGAAAACTCTCGAAATCGTCCCGTGTTATAGATTGCCTCTCATAATTTTTTCAAGCGCTAACTTCCAACTGTTTGTGTAGAGTATTATTTTTATAATCTTGGAATTTTAAGTAAAATGATCACAATAATATATATATAAAACAGACATGAAAAGAAACTGCAATGTATGAAATGTTAGTACGCGATAATGCTTCATGTTTATCAATCGAGCTCTACACTAAATATTAAAACACCTGCTGCAATTACTCGCCAAATGTTACGCCCTCTCCTTACATTAGCAGATAACTTTCAGTAGGGAAAATAACCCTAGTTGCAGCGTGAAAGCAAGCGAGTGAGAGACAATAGCATGTACTTCATATCGTATGGTATTCCGTGTGATAACAGCTTTACACTGCAGTATTTTTGAGCTTGAAACAATTTTAACCAATTTAAAATTTTGTTCTAAATTATACGATGGTTAAATTTCATTATGTATGCATGTAAATGTATATGATAAAACTTTATAAAAGTATATTTATTTAAATTAAACTTACTTAATCTAGTTCACTATGAAAAGTAGAAACAAAGCGTGGCTGTCTCCTAAAATGTGTTGTTAGGTGCGTTCGTAATTATATAAATACGTAGCACCTATAGTCGTCGTTTGGTCCGTCCGTCTGTCCGTCCGTCTGTCTGTCTGTATGTCCGTCTGTCTGTCCGTCCGTCTGTCTGTCTGTCCGCATATAACAACGCAAAAACTACCCAACCAAATGGTTTGCAATTTAAAATATATTATCTTTGCAGAATTTTGTCGAGACATTTCAAATTTTATTAAAATCGAATCAAAACTTTAGGAGATATTAATAAAAATATTTATTAAGAAATTTGATTTTTTTTTTTAAATCGGTGCTTTTTTGTTATATTAGCTTCCGAAGTTTAATCGTCAAGCGACCGAGATAATTTTATGACAGAAATTAATCTGCAGACGATATAATTCATTTCACAGAATTAAAAATCATCAAGATCTGAATATTTATATAACTAGCTGATACATATATATCTGAATATTTATATAACTAGTTAAGATATTTGTATGAACAGTGTCATAAAATATATACTTAACTAGCTGTTTAACCCGTTCTACGCACGGGATATCATGAATTTAATTCTAAAACGTGCGTACGAACGCACCTCGTTTGTAACGTTTGACGTACAATTTCCAACTTGTTTTATTGTAGAATTCACATGAAGATTTTTTGACGGCATGGTTTAATTTTCAGATTCACATACTTGAAGTCACTAAGGTGTTCAAGTAACTTTTAAAAAAATAAGAAAGTAAATTTTTAGATTGGTTAATATTTCATTTACATAATTACATATAAAGTCATCATTTTTAGGTAAATTATATTTCACTACTAACTACCCGCCCGGCGTTGCCCGGGCCCGAGATAATAACAATCTCAGTGCAAGGCGTCAACCCCCTCCCTCCCTATACCCGCAAATATAACGAATAATTTGTTCAAGAAAACCACCTTCACCTACATTAACGCGATCATTAAAAAAAGAATTAAATTTTTCTGATAAATAGAACATAACGAAGACGCTACGCTAAAATAGCCGGCAGATGACAACACCTCCCATCCTCAATTTCAGATCTATATCTTAATTAGTTATCTAAATTTTTGTTCATTAGTAAAAATTGGCAATTATTTCCTTTCTTTTTCGCAAACTAAATGGAGGGATCGGCCAGAGAAACAGATCTCTTTGTAGTGCAGTTTTTAATGAAAGCAGATCCCTGTCTGAAACTTTTTCGGATTTTTTTCACTGGCGACAGCAGGTTTTTAGCAGTTTTTTGCATAAATTAAGAAAAATTACCGGCCAAATTTTTCGGATGCAGATTTTTTTTTTTTTTTTTACATATGCTCAGAAATTTTCAAATTGATATCTTAATTAGTTTTCTTAAAATTCGCTAATTAGTAAAATAATTTCGAATTCGTTCATTTTCGCTTGCAAATCCACAACAACAGTTCTTTTCTTTAGCCATTTTGATTTAAAAGATGGCATTTTCGATGCGATGTTTAATGATATTCTAATTAATATCTAGAGTAATTATCAAAATATTAAAATTCTGACACTCAGGTGCACATGCTCAGACCTTGGACTATCCCCACCTAAATTTCCAGACTTCTAGGTGAGAAAAGTTTTGCTAGCCATCGCCAACAGACACACACACAGAGCGAAACTTTATTTTATTAGTATAGATAAACCCAACAAAATTTCATTTATGTAGAATTGTCGAAAACATCTTACACAAGTTTTAAGTAGTAAAGCGAATATTATTTTGCAATACACTACGGGATCGAAGCTCTTGAGTTAAGGCGCAAAAGGCGGATAACCAATTTTCCGATAGAGGCGAAGTGTATTCATTTTACATTATATATTGAAAACTAAAAAGAAAATAAATAAATTGGTGGTACAACAAAATTCTTTACTATGGAAAGGTGGAATAATAAGAAACAGGAGTAACAAAGAGACGGCGGAGAGGGGGAACTCACTCTATATATATATATATTCAAAAATATAAAATATATGCCATATATAGCCTTGTGTAACTCAAAAGAAAAAGAAGAAATTTTACTTTTTAATCTGAGAACCAGTGCTAAAACATTTCTTTTTTTATTGTTTCTGCTGTAATCCCATCCAGTTTAACGCAGTCGTTCATTATACGAATCTTAGGCGACCAGTTCCATATTGCCCCCAAATAGATTAATATAAAAGAAGCAGAAGTCTTCTATAAATTTCAAGTTTATATTATAAATCAAAATCGTGACCAACAGTAACTTTAAAGACATATCGATGGTGCAACAATCTGAGCAATCATCGTGTTATTTTCACTTTATCGGTTTATCCTGAAAACACTATTGCATGTAAAAACTAGTCGTTGGGGACAACCTTAATACTTAACCATCATGGATATGCATAATATAAAATATGAAAATAAAACATGTGTAAACTACGTATATAATGTCTAAAAGGTGGATTAAAACTTTGTGCCGTGATATTAAAAATAAATGTGCAACGTTAAATTAGCACAAATTAAAATCATTTCTAATGGCAAACAGCTGTTTCAAAGCCCTTAAGCTCCATCTTCAGTGCCAACTCAAAAGGTAAAAACGAATTAAAAACTCCTAAGCCATGACCGCTTGCCTGCCATCTCTCGCCCCGCGGCCAGATGAAATGGCGCTGAATTTTTCAAAACAACAGCGGAGACGAGGAAACACACGTGACAGAGAGACCAATAGGAACACTCCGCCGACCGGGAAAGTTTAAGTGTGGAGGCGAATAAAGGAGGGGGGGGACGAAGAGAATGAACTAAGCGAAACGCAGCCAGACGTTTGAAACGCTTTGTACGGCAGAGAAAAAAAACAGAAAGGGGGGGGGGGCAATGAGGATGAATTAAATGAAAGGTAACCAGACATTTGAAAAATTTGGTGTACTGGACAAATCATTAACCAAGCTGCTCGAATTTTGCCATATGTAATAAGCTTCCCAGAAATTTAGGTCGTAAATTGATGAGCATTTCTGAATTATCGCACCTTCCGAAAAATTAAAACTGTGACTTTCAGACCAACATTTTTAATTTTTAATACGTATATAATGCATTGCAATTCGAATAAAATCGTGGCTTGATGACGTCATGAACTTTAAATGTTCTATTACTGAATTGCATAAAAGAAACATCCTTATAACTTCAAAAATGTTAATCATATTAACTAACGGTTTATTGCGTCGGATTAAGCGTCTAATTCCAATTAAAATATATCTTTGAATTGAAATTTGGATGAAATACGGGGTCATGAAAAATCGAAGAGTGGAAATAGGATTATAAATATATCGGCAACTCATTATCCGATCGGCTTTATTCTTTATACAAAATTGATGTTTTTTTATTGTATTTTATATTCATTCATATTGCCTTTTATATACTTTCATTATTATATACTAAGTACAAACCAAATTTCAAGTCTCTATCTCAATTTGTTCAGGAGGTAGAGCGTTTACAGACACACACACACAGAGACGAACGGCAATTTTTTTTTTTTTCTAAAAATATGTTTTTTCGGAATCTCCAGTGTCTGATACGTGTAAATCCGTAAAAAATAAAAATCGATTTTCAAAACGATTACAAGATTTACCCTATACTACGTATTATGGGTAAGTAATATGAAAAACGATAGTTTTATAGGGCAATCTGTGATAAACATGCTGAAGCAGACAATTTTTAAATCGCGTAAATACGTTAAGCGCCATTTAAAATTTATCGGTGAAGATATTTCGGGATCAGAAACTATCTATAGCAATTTAACACTCTTTTGCAGACATATACTTGACTAGATTGTGGTATGTAGAGTCGAATCATTTTTTAAATTTGACTATTTTTTTTTTCAAATTTTGTATTAAAAATTTCATTATCTGAATAGAGAATTCAATTATATTTTAAAATAGCAATTTTTACTAAATGTTGCCAAAATCTAAAAAACCCTAATAATATTATTTCTAAATAATGTATTTTCAACTGAACTATATATTTACACGTGAATATTGAAAATGAAAACAGAAAATTTTAAAATAATCATGTTATTAAGTGCGAAAAGCATTTTACTGTTGAAACTTACATCTATTAAAAGCTAATTGCGCATAAATGCGTTAAAGTAATTTTGTTTTTATGAAGCATGAATAACAGTACATAAAGGGAAAACTTTTAAATTGAGCGAGAGTTGGTGAGAGTAGATCGTAGGCAGTTTACTATACATTTAAATAATGTATTTTATGCATTTTTTGAATGTCACAGCCCACACTTATTTGCAAAGGGAAATAATGTCGCAAAAAGAAAAAAAATCTCAAACATGGCTAGTCATGTAAATGACAATTAGCCCACGATACTTTGTTTTAATTGCAAGGAAAGAAGATATTATTTTATTTGTAAAATAATTAGTTAATACTTCAATAGAAACATGGATTGTTGATAGTCAAATATAGATTTAAAAAGAAATTATAGATAATGAGTAAAATAATAAAATGTATACTAATACATTCCAGAAATGTAAAAAAAAAACACATAATAAAAGACGTAGTACTGTTTTTTTTTTTTTTTTTTTTTTTTTTTTTTAAGCTTAAAGAGAAGTTCACCCGGGAAACTTTCAAAAAAAGAATTTTTTTTTTAATTTTAGCATTTTTTTAAACTATTTAGTTTCAAAAACATGCCCTCAAAACCGTTTTTTATTCCCCCAATACTTAAGTCGTGACAACCAGTATTAGTATTTTGTTATAAACAAAACTTTTTCAGATCAAAATCTTTAAACGTGTCTTTTTTAAAACAAGGTATCTTTTTTTTTTTAAAAAAAAGTGTAGTTTTTTCACGTAAATTGTTCAAATTACCACCGTTTCGTTTTTTGCAGACGTTTTATTTTTTTAGTAGATATTTTTTAATTGGAGGACGAACCTTTAAAAATAAAAATAATGAATATTTTAATATTTTTTTTCTTTCAAAATGAAAAATTAGTGACAAAAATTCACCTAAAACTTCAAACAGCTGCATTTTGTGAAATTTAGACTTATGTTATACACTCATTGCCATAAAAATTTGCGCACCAAGAAATAATTGTGGGATCGTAACGAAACTTGGCATGAAGGTACATATCAGGCAGATATGCAAATGATTAGAAATGCAGCGTGATTGCGCATTGCGTAATGCCACTAGAGGGCGTTGAACTTCTTCCTCATTGGAGTATAAAACTGGTAAGCAGAACTTGTCTGAGTGTACATTTTCTTTTGCAAAGGAAACGCTGAAGTAGACATGCCGTTACGCAGCCATCGAAGACAATATGAGCAGCTGTCAGAGTTCGAGAGGGGAAGAATCATCGGGATGATGGAAGCTGGGTGGTCAGCTCGGCGAGTAGCTCGTCAAGTAGGCCGTTCTGATTTTACTGTGAGGAGGTGTTGGGACTAGAGCTCCTATAATACAGGCTGAATCATACCGCCATTTAATGACCCAGCGGACCAAAAACCAAGCTAAAACCGGTTAGCTTACCGTACTAGTGGACGGCGAGTGACAGTAACGAGGACGGCGAACACCTGCTCAGGCGGTTTCCTAATGCTGAGCTAGGTCACAATATGGCGGTTATTTTGGGCAACAGAATGGATATGCGTCAGCTCCCCTTATAGGAGCCTTAGTTGGGACCAGTGGACTGAAGAGACGTCATTTACACGGCGACCGGGATCGGGACGCCCTCGACAGACCAGTCCTCGAGAAGACCGTCACATCATACGAAACGCACGCGTAGAGCCAACTGCCTCATTGGCCGCTATCCAGACACAGGCAGCACCTTCACTACGGACCCCTGTGTCTTCCCGAACCATCGCAAGGCGCCTGGCTGAAGGACATCTGGTATCGCGGCGCCCATTACGTGTGCTGCCAATGACACCCACCCACCGACGCTTCCGTTTGGAGTGGTGTCGCGCACGACGGGATTGGACTGCAACGGAATGGAACCAGGTCGTCTTCAGCGACGAGTCTAGATTCAATTTGAGCAGCGATGACAATCGTGTTCATGTGTGGAGGCCCCGTGATGAACGCCTCAATCCTGTCTTCGGTTTACAGCGACACACGCTCCCACAGCTGGTGTGATGATATGGGGTGCTATTGCTTACGATACACGGTCACCCCTAATATTGTTCCGTGGCACAATGACAGCCCAGCGGTACGTCCAGGACATCCTTCAGCCACATGTGTTGTCACTCTTGGCAGGGCTCCCAGGAACCATTTTTCTGCCAGACAATGCTCGGCCACACACAGCAAGGATGTCACAAGCCTGCCTCCGCCACATTACCACCCTTCCCTGGCCTGCTCGATCCCCAGATTTGTCACCAATCGAGCATATATGGGATCATTTGGGACGGCAAGTTGGACACCCTACTTTTTGGTTGAACTCGAGGTGCGTTTACAGCAACTGTGGAACGAGATGTCTCAGGACATCATACGAACTTGTATGCCTCAGTGCACCGCTCGTATTGCATCGTGCATTCGCGCTAGGGGGAGTCCAACAGAGTACTAAAATTTCCGTTCATTTGTACTTTTTTCTGCAATAAATGATCCTTTTTCTTTGGTTTTCGAATCACTTACTTATATCACAGTAGTACTTAAGCGTGTAAAATTTCGTTTCATTTGGACGTCTTTTTCTTGGTGCGCAAATTTTTATGGCAATGAGTGTACAATTTTAGGTTTAGCCTCCAACTAATTTAATATATTTTAAGAATCCATATGAGTTTTTTGTTTCAGATGTTTATTAAGACATATTAGTCACGTAGTCTAATTTACTGCGCGCGCCATGCATAGTGTGGGAACCTTTGGAATCATTTAGAGCGATGAAAATATCAACATTGTTATACAAAAATATTCATAAACTTAGGCGAAAAAACCAATACATCCAATACCAAAAATTTTGTCTCCTTGTGTGCATTAATTAAACATACAGATATATATATATATATATTCCGAAATACCCTAAACATCAAACCATATTGGATGAACCTCCAAGATAGACTTATAGATATTTACAAGTTCATTTTATATTTTATATTTCATAACTCTTTTAAAATTTTTAAAAGAATTTTCAATTATTTTTTAAAAAAAAAAATTATTTAAAAACATATAAAAAATGAGCAGCTAACTATTTTCTTTCCACTTTATATTTAAGTTATATTGAAAAAAATGACTTGTTTATTTAACTATTTTTAAAGTTTACTTGCTTTGTTAGGTCGATTAAAATATCAACATTTTTACATAAACATTCATAAACTTAGGCGAAAAAAAACAGTAAATTCAATGCCAAAAAAAAAAATCTCTGCGTGCATGAGTTAAGAGCCTACACTAGTCACGGGAAGAAACTCTCAAGCTAATGTTAAGTCTATGGGAAGGTTCTAGCGCAATTTCTCGCTAACATTTTAATATTTTTAAATGTTTTTTTTGCATAGGATAGCTGATGTCAATCTCTAACGTTGTTAGTTTTTACTTTTTCGATTTTTGTTGCAGTTTTTTTTTATAAGAGGGCATTTTAAATTTTGGAACCGGTTGGAACCGGTTTTGATTCTTAAACAAAAAAAAGAAGATATATCTCGAAAATGCCCTTAAAATCAGACCATGTTGAGTGACCCTCCCCTTAGTATATGTTTACAACTTCATTTTATATTTCCTTTAATAATTTTAAAAGGATTTTCAATTAAAAAAATTCTTTATTTAACTATATTTGAAAAATGAGCAGCTAATTACTTTTCTTTCCACTTTATATTTAAAACATATTGAAATAATGATTTTACTTAAACATTTTTTTAAAGTTTACTTAAACCTGAATTTATGCGCACAGGTTGTAATTATTGTTGCCAAAAGACAATATACCATTATTAGTCACTCAAATGATAATTAGCACAGGTTGCTTTGTTTTAATTGCAGAGAAAGAAAAGAATGGTGTATCGGCAAAATAATTATTTAAAACCGGAACAAAAACCTGGATTATTGAAAAAACTATTATTTCTAATGAGTAAAAAAAGTTCATACTAATACAATTCAAAAATATAAAAGAGCGACAAGAAAAAAAACATAGTTATAGGGGTTTTTTTTTACTTCGTTTTTATATTTTATATTTCATAATCCATTTATTATTTTTACAAAACATTTTTTATTTTTTATTTCTTTTCAAAATCTTTAAAAATGCTTGAAAAATGAGCAGTAATTAGATAGTACTCTGTTTATATTATAAGTATCGATTAATTATTCGTTAACTACTTTTTTCCTATTTGTATTTATGATAAATAATGTTTTTCCTGCATTTTTTGAATGCCGCTTAAGCTCCCACTTATTTGCAAAGAATGTAATTACTGTCGCAATAAGGTCATATCCCGAACATCATTAGTCAGTAAAATTATAATTAGTGGAGGTTCCTTTGTTCTAATTGCAAGGAAAGAAGAGATTAGTATATCGACAAAATAATTATTTAATCCTTGAAAAGAAACGTGGATTATTGAAGAGACTATTATAGCTAATGAGTTCGTAAATTTTTATATTTATATAATTTCACAAACAGGTAAATGACGAAACAGAAAAGTGGTACTCTTTAACTGTATTTTTTATTTTCATGATTTAAGCTTTTTTTTTTTCTTTTTAAGCTTTATTTTAATATTTCATACTTCATATTCTCATTAAAAATTTTCAAAAGCATTAAAATTTAAGAATGCAATATTTTACTGAAATTATTTTACAAATTTTAGTATTAAAGAAAATGAGCAAGTGTTCTTTTAAATTAAAAAATAATCTCTAACAGCAATCTGTATAATGTTTGTCTATATAAAAAATAAAGAGCATGCCTCTCATAACTTTTTTTGTAAGTAACTCGAAGCTCGAAATTCACTCTAGATGTTGTGACCTGCACTTTGTGTTGTCTGTATTTGTGAATTGTGTGTTGTTTAATCCTTTCAAGACTGGCGTCGTTTAATATTATTAGGTAGCTTTCATTACAGAAAGCTACCTATTGCAGTCGTTCGGATGAAGGCAATTTCAAGAAAAATTGGTATATTTTCACCGATCATGACCCCCAGACCCCCAAACCACCCTCCATTCAAATGTTGATTTATATATCCATATATATATCTGACATATGTCATGCTGTAACTCTCTTATTTATGGACCGATCTGGATGTGACTGAGTATGTGTTTAGTATGACCGAGTTCGTTGGCCAGCTTCATCCGCCATCTTATTTCAAAATGGCGGCCTGTTAAAAATTTTTAATTTTTTTTTAATTCAAAAAAGTTTACAAAAAAGTATAAATTGAAAAATTTGTTTCTGTTAAGTGTTAGAACGTGAAACAAGGATTCTGGAACATTTTTTGTTTTTGCTATATCTTAAAAAATGGCTGAGATATGGCAGTTTAAAATTCTAGAGTGGCTGATAGTTTGAAACAATCTGATATTCGTTATGCTGTAACTCTCGTATTTATGAACCGATATTAATGTGACTGATCATGTGTACAGAACATACCAAGGTCTAGACCGAGTTCGTTGGCCAGCTTCATGCGCCATCTTGTTTCAAAAAAGCGTCAAGTCAAATTTGTTAATTTTTTAAACAAAATTCAAAAATATGTATAAAAAATTATAATTTGAAAAAGTTGTTTCCGTTAAGTGTTAGATAGTGCTACAAGGATTCCGGAACATTTTTTGTTTTGGCTTTATATTAAAAAAGGGCAGAGATATGGCAGTTTGAAATTCTAGGGGGGTTGACATTTTGAAGCAATCTGATTTTTGTTATGCTGTAATTCTCATGCTGAAATTCGCATTCAAATTCTGTATTAACGAAAACCGGGATTGAATCTTCTATAATCGGGTTCCAAGCAATTTAGCTTCGGGTGTTTGAGTAAAATGAGTTGAATTAAAAAAAAAATTAACTATGAAAGCTACCTTTTCCTCCCGGTACAGGCCGGATTGACTTTTTCTTTATACCAGTAATTGCGTATAGTATTTAGTGCCTTAACTATTCTAAGAATTCTAAGATTCAACAAGACAAATATTACAATTGAAATATTTTGGTACGAAAAAATAACAAGAACGAAAACTCATGTATCAAGCATATATTATGAAACACTTTTCAGTACTAACATAATATAATTAAGAGATTGCATTTTTTCCTAGAATAAAATGAGATGTCTAAATAAGCAACTTAGAAAATACAAACTCACTGAAAATCCATTTTCAGGAATTACTGTCCGTACCCGGTAATGTGTGCAAGTTCTCTCATGTAGCCCTGTATGATATTTATAGAATTGATACACACCACCTAATACACGGAAAATCAGATAAGTATAAAAATGCATACCATAGTAGAAAAGGACCTTCCATCAATTATCGATTTTAGTCAATCCTGGAACCAAATTATTTTGTGTGTCTCTGTAAATGAACTATAAATGCTATGCAATCCATAATCCATAGAAAACGTGTTGTAGTAAACTTCATTGGGTATTTCTCCATTATCCCGTTGACCACTTTCCATAACAGAAAACTATCGCCAAACTGTAACGCCAAATAAACGGGAGAACATTGTCAGTGGAATATCAAAATAAATAAATAAATAAAATATAAGAATTTAGCGACAGAATTGTTATTTTAATTAATAAATAACTAATAAATCAGTAAAACATAATGAAAAATACACGCAAATGTCGAATTAAAAGCCACTTGATGACATAACAAACACGTATAATGCTTCTAACATCAAGTAAATTGGACTGCATTTTTGGCGTTTAATCTTACAGTTTGGCAATAGTACTTTGTTATGAAAGGTGGTCGACAGGATAATAGAGAAGTACCCTTCACTGGTATCATTTCACCCTATTTGAATTATCATAACATCATTAAAATGCTCGAAAAACGATTTTTCTTCATGGATCACAATATAATGGAAGTCTTTTGTGCGTCCTTGCAGGCGAAATATAAATGTTACTCATTCTATACACCTGAGAAATCATGTTGTAGTCCATCTCAGTGATTCAAATCAATTTCATTATGTTTTAAATATCGTGACATCAATAAATGCACCGCAAACAATTTTCACCACAGACCATAATGTAACAGAATTTTTTGTGTGTCCCTGTAAACGAATTATAAATACTGCAAACCTCGAATACCAAACATGCTATAGTAAACCTCTATAACATATCAAAATTGTAGAGCAATCTGATTATTGTTACGAAAGTTAGAGAACGGACAGACAGACAGACAGACGGCAGATAGACAAACCGAACTCATAAACAATTTTCAACTATGTTGGAAAGTGTTAAAAACCGTACGCATCCTATATGAAGTATTTTATGGCTTTAATTTTGTGAGTTCATATTTGGATAACAGCAAGGAGATGTCTATATTAGCTATATAGATTTATTATACATATTTACAAGACGGTCCAGCGAACCGATGCTTAGAACATCCAGGCTTACACTGCGTAAGTACATCTCGTATCAATCACTCTTGCGAGAGATAATCAAATGCTGGACTTGTAGCGCCATCTCTGATTACAGATTAATAAAAATCATTGAGAGATGACACCCCTCCCCTCGTAGTTCAAACGAACCACTGGTTTAATCTGCCTGTTGCTTCTTCGAACAGGTTGATTGTCCTTTTTATCAGTCTTTATAGGTGTACTCTTCTGTAAGTCCACATCGCTGTTTATCACGGAAGTGTCCTTTACATGTTTATCTATAGTATCATCACAGTCTTTATTCAGAACTGTACCTGTTACAATATCATGTGAAAACTGAGATTGGTTAGATTTTCCAGCATTCTTGGCATTAATTTGCTCTTTATTATTTACATAATATCCAGAAAACTTGTTTCTATTAACTCTATCATAACTATTAAAATCATTGTTTTGTTTGTCAAACTGACCTGTTTTAATTTTCTCTGACGTTTCATCCCTTATTTCTCTGTTGTGTCTCAACTGATTAACATGACGTTTATACATTATTCCGTCATCTCTATTTACTAAATCCCATCTGCTCCCCAATAATTTTATAATTTTTCCCTTAATCCATTTCTCCCTTTTTCCAAAGTTTTTAACAAAAACTGATTCATGAAAATTGTATTTATGTAAGGGTTGCTGTATTTTAGGTTTGGATGGTAATATCAAGTGTAGAGCTGTTCGAACTGACCTTCCAAACATTAATTCTGTGGGAGTCTTACCAGTGACAGAATGTGGGGTGGGATGATTTTCCAATAAAAATCGTGAAATTGATAAATTTATGTCATCCTTATCTAGTTTTTTAAGACAATTTTTAACAGTTTGAACATACCTTTCTGCCTGTTCATTTGACGATGGATGATATGGCGGAATAGGTGTATGTATTTATAGGTGTATCCATTTAATTTTAGAAATTCTTGAAATTCATCACTTGTAAACGCACGTCCATTATCACTGACCAATTCAACGGGAAACCAAATGTAGAAAAAATTCTACCTAGTACTCTAATAGTCGATTTACTATCAGCACTGGGTACCACCTGTACCTCTAACCATTTAGTATAAGAATCGACCATTATTAAAAAAAATGTTACCCTCAAAAGGACCGGCAAAATCTATGTGAATTCTTTCCCAAGCAAATTCCGATTCCCATTTTAAAGGTTTCATTTTAGGATTATCCCTAGCAAACATTTGGCATCTACTACAAGAATTTACCATTTGTTCAATTTCTTTGTCCATATTTGGCCACCAGATCACACCTCTAGCTTTAGCTTTCATGCTAGATATACCCTGATGAACCGAATGTAATAATTGTAACATTTTTTCGCGACCTTCATCTGGTATAATTACTCTATATCCCCATAATAAACAATTTTCTAAACACGAAATTTCCTCACGTCTACGAAAGTATGGTTTATATTCCTTTGATATTATCGATTTTGGCCATCCATATAACGCGCACTCTAAAATTTGTTTTGTTTCTGGATTTTCTGTTGTCCACTTTGAAATCGTTTTAGAAGTAACAGGCCAATCATTACTATTAGAAACGAACATTATTTCTGATGGATTATTTACTACATTTACAGTTTCCGGAAGCGGTAATCTACTTAATGCATCAGCATTTTTATTATTTATACCTTCGCGATACTCAATTGAATATTCATACCCTGCTAACATTAACGACCATCTCAGCATTCTGGGTGATAATGTATCAGACACTTTTTTACAGGATCAAACAATCGAATTAAAGGTTTGTGATCAGTTATGATTTTAAACTGTTTACCCGCTAAATATTGATGAAATTTAGTTACACCAAAAATTACAGATAAAGCTTCTTTATCAATCATGGCATAATTTCTTTCAGTTTTATTCATCGTTCTAGATGCAAAAGCTATTGGTTTTTCTTTACCTTCAACAATGTGACTTAACACTCAACCAATAGCATATTCAGATGCATCACAGTTTAAAACAACATCTTTGTTTATATCATACAATTCTAAGACAGGTGATTTACATAAAATTTGTTTAACTTTTTGAAATGCTTTTTCATGCTTTTCTGACCATGTCCACTTTACATTATTATCTAATAATCTATGCAAAGGTTCTAAGACATCTGAAATATTCGGCAGAAAGTTTCTATAATAAGAAATTAATCTCAAAAATGAACGTAATTGAGAAACATTAGTAGGAAAAAAAGCATTCAAAATAGCATCAACTTTTTCTGTAATAGGCTTAATGCCTTCCTGTGAAATTTTATGTCCCAAATAGCTAACTTCCGAAACCATAAATTTTAATTTTTCCTTATTTAATCTTATACCATGCTCAGAAAAGAATTTCATAATGCATTCAACTCTTTCAGAATGTTCGGATTCAGATCTGGCACTTATAATTACATCATCTAAAAATACACCAACATAATCAAACTTCTTTAATATATTTTCAATTTTTCTTTGAAAAATACCTGGTGCACATTTTACACCAAAAGCTAGTCTTAAAACTTTAAATAAACTTTTATGAGTATTAATAGTTAAAATTTTACTACTTTCATCATCAACAGATTGTTGTAAATAGGCATCTTTTAAATCAAACACAGTAAAGAATTTTCCACCTGCTAATTTAGCACATAATTCTTCCATACTTGGAAGAGGATAATTATCATTTTCAGTGTTAGCATTTACTGTTGCTCTATAATCACCACAAATTCGAAGAGTACCATTTGGTTTTGGAACAATTACTATAGGACTACCCCATTTAGAATAATCAACAGGTTTTAAAATACCCTCATTTGTTAATCGTTCCAATTCCAAATCGGTTGCTGTTCTCAAAGAAAAAGGCACAGGTCGAGATTTTAGGAAAACTGGTTTTACATAATTTTTCAAATTTATTGTAACGGGAGGACCTTTGATCGTACCAATCCTGTCAGCAAAAACATTAGGAATTTTTTTTATTAAATCATCCTTCGAAATACTTTTTATCATGTTTACATTAGGCCAAAATAATTTTGATGCTTCCAACAAAGTTTTACCAAATAAACTCGCATCTTCTTCTTTAATAACTAGAATTTTTAAATTAGGTATACAATTATCATCAATAAAAACATTTACATTTAATTCACATAATACAGTTAAAGAATCCTTAGTATAAGTTTGCAGCTTAATATTAGATTTAACCAAAGGAGGCTTACCTGAAAATAATTTATCGGCAATATTTTTACTTACGATCGTATGAGCTGCTCCGGAATCAATTTCGAAATTAACTTTAATCTCATTAATTGTAACACATATTTCACACAATCCATTATTGCACTCGTCCCTCATAACATTTAAAGAATATTCTGGAACAGTTTTAATTTTACTGTTCTTTTTCGTTTTTGATTCATTGTAGCGAAGTTCCGGTTCCGGCAACAAATTTTTAAATGCCCAACTTTATGGCAAAAATGGCATTCAGATGATTTAAATGAACACTCAACAGGTTTGTGATTCCTTTCACAACGATAACAAGGTTTCTCTTTATAACTGTTCAGGTTTTCAGGCGCGTACATCACTTATTTCGGTTTCGGCGAATACTGGTGTACTTTCGTTTTCTCCATTCTGGCATCTTGAACTTTATTTATAGTTGTTCCTCCACCAATCTGTAGCGTTTCACACCGACTTCAGCTGATTCGAACGATTCAGTAATTTCTACAGATGTTTGTAATGTTAGATTTTTAATGTATAACAATTTTTGTTGTATTTCTCATCTTGAATTCCAAACACCAGCTGGTCTCATACGCGATCGTTTAAAGTATTTCCGAAATTACAATATTCGGATAAACAACGTAGATCTCTCACAAAATTAGCTATACTTTCTCCTTGCTTCCGTAATCTTTTTTTTAAAACTTAAAGCGTTCAACAATTTCACTAGGACACGGTGAAAAATGTTCTTTCGCACTCTTTAAGAGATCATCATAATTTATCCCTTTCAGCGAAGTCGGTACAATAATATCTCTCAATATGGAAAAAATTGCAGTTCCAACAGAGCTTAATAAAAAAATTTTCTTCTTTTCCGCATCCTTGATATTATTAGCAGAGAAATAAAAGTCAATTTTTTCAACATAAATTGACTAGGGCACGGTAGAATTATATTCTTCCAATCTTCCCAGAGAGATTACTTCCGTTTCTGCCATTTTTTTCTCTTCTTTTATTTTCAAAAATTTTGCAAAATTTATTTTAAATCTTGGATTCATTTCCACTTCGTCGCCATTTTTTATGTCTTTATATTTAGTGAGTTCATATTTGGATAACAGCAAGGAGATATCTATATTAGCTATATAGATTTATTATACATATTTACAAGTCGGTCCAGCGAACCGATGCTTAGAACATCCAGGCTTACACTGCGTAAGTACATCTCGTATCAATCACTCTTGCAAGAGATAATCAAATGCTGGACTTGTAGCGCCATCTCTGATTACAGATTAATGCTAATCATTGAAATATGACAAGGTATATAATACGCGACACCTGTTCTGAAAGGGTTAAAATATCATAAGAGACGGTAGTCTCTTGAGTGACGCAGCGAAAAACCGAAAACCGTAAGCCCAAAACCGAAGATTCCGTCACTCTCATATATACAGCTAGCAGGACATCAAAGGAAAATCGAAACGCCGACATTTAATATCTCAGTAAATATGAGGCATACCGTTTCGATTTTTTCACATTAGTCTTATATCTATGGCCTAACTCTATCCTGAAATTTATAGATTTCTACATGCAGTAGATTTTGAGGTCTGGAAACCAATTTTTAAGCGAAAATGGAAGATGTAATGGTGTAATGGGCACAGAGTTGTTATCTCGAAAATGGATCGAACGATTTTTTTAAAATTAATATATTATATTAATCAGTTTTAGATGAAGCGTTTAAGATATTGCGCTAACGTAGGAAAACTCTTGTTTTCAATATAATCCACTTTTAAAATCGGACTATTTTCTTATGCTTTTCCTGGTAGACTAACATTACAGATCTTCAGCCTTTTCACTACTTTTTATTACTGCGCAATAAGGAAGCTCTTGCCTATTACGGTTACAGTTAAACGTTAAAGCATATCCATATCGCTGAAAAACTATTTAGATTTTTTTTTTAATACGAAAACAGTTTTTAATGCAATTTTTAATATGTAATATATATATATTAAATTAAATTATTGTTTGTATATTTTTCTTTTTTGTTATAATAAAGAATTTCTTATTTTAAAATCTTCATTAAGTCGAAAAATATTTAGATTCCTTGATTAAAATATTGAAATATTTTATAATTATACATATACAATTTAATTGTTATTTATATATTTAATTTGTCATTTTTTAAAGGAAAAAAAGATTCAGATGTTTCTTTTTTATCAGTTAATTTGAAACAGCCTCTAATCAACAAATCAATCATCTGTTTGTTTTCAACGAGTCTCGAATGTTGTTTTTGTAAGAATAACACTCATATGGTTTGGATCATTCGAGACGACAGTCCTGCCGCTATAGGTCTCATAGCCCCCCCCCCCCCCTTCAAAGTTCAAACACTCATATGAGGTATTTTATTATTTTTTTATTTATTGTTTGTTTACTTATTTTGATTAGATTGTCCTTTTAGAAATTGTCTTTTGATTTAGTGGCGTAAATGGTGAGATAATTGTCAATAGTATTACCTGTTTTATCGTTAAAAATAATCAGTGAATCTTTTAAAGAAGTCTTTTAAATATCTGATGACGATAGAAGATTGGTTTTTTACTTGTTAGCTATATTTTCCAACTCTCCAAATCAAACTTTCCCATCATTCACCTCACACAAATTTAATAACTAAAACTTTTTATTTCAGTGTGATTGAAATATGTTTAATTGTGATGAAACTTTGGTATATTATATAGGGAATTTATATAACGTAAGTTTTCACTTTTATGTATATAAAATTAGATACGATATTTTCATTATGAAATACAATGTTTCTAATTTATGTTATGGCTTACTTTAACATTTTTTTTATTGACTAAGCCTATCATTAATATAGGGGAGACCGGTACACAGTGAACCTATGGACACAGTGGACCACCCCCTAATATTTTATTTATTTACATTTTTTTTAAGCTTCTCTTCTATCCTAATAGACAACAGCACTGCAATGATTATTTATAGCCTTCAGAAAGTATGTTTAGCTCAGATTGAACTATTTTATCCTGCTTTGTTGTTTTGAGCTTCTAAAAGTAAAATTTTTCATCATCATATTTTTATTTTTTTAGTAATTAAAGGTTGTAGATAAATAAAATAAAACAGCTTTTTTGAAAAGCTAAGATACTTGTTTTTATTTTACTTTAAAGTTATTATGTTTAAAAGAAAGCTATAAACAATATTAATATGATTATTTATTGAACTTCAACATGTGGTACAGTGGACCACCCACTCCTGGGGCACAGTGGTCCACAATCCACTCTGCTCCTCTAATGCAGAATGTTCAAAATATGTAATAATTTTTTTCTATAAAGAAAGATTGTTTTAAAGTAGAATTAACTGTAAAATAAAGTAAACAAATAAAAATAACAATTTTTTTAACATAGTAAGAAATATTTTGTTTTGTATTTACTGCCTTTGATAAATATAACTGTAGTCTAATTGTTGATGATTCTATTCAAGTAAGATTCATGAGATGCAAATTGAATGGAAATCAGTTTATTTCTCCCGAAACTGTAGATGAATCTGCTGTTGATGTCAATGATTTCATAATGTTGCTCGCAGACCCAAAATTATTTTTTGAAAATTCCAGGCTCAATCTTACTGATAAGTATTTTGGAATTTCATTTGCAAATTTTATTGTGAGCTGATTTTTTTTGTACTTAAGTAATAACTTCAACTAAATTGCAATTGTTCCTGTATTAATCTGTTATTATTTTCAAAATATAATTAATTTTTTGTTTTTGTTTCAAAATTTATATTACTATGTTATTTTGCGAATGAAGAGGCAACAAAAAAGAATTAGATTAATGAAAAATAGATTTATATTATATTTTAGATAATACCTAATAGTGGTCCACTGTACCCTGGTGGGTGGACCAGTGTATATATATATTTTTTTTAATGTATTAAAAACTATGTTGTGAGAAAATTATGATGGATGTAAGAAGGTTTAAGGAATATTCAAAAATATTTTCATACAGATTGGTCAGTCTGTTAAAGAGAAAAAAAAATTTAACTGAAAAAGTGGTCCACTGTGTACCGGTCTCCCCTACCCGATTACATGAGATTTTGTTATTTGTATTGATATGTTTGTGTTTACGTATTTTATCAAGATTATATTTCAGCTATTTTTAAGTAAGTTTTTTAAGATACTATATAGCAATGTTAAAATGTTGGCTGTACTTTATTAGCTTATGTTAAAGATTGGTCAGAAAAAAAAGGTTGGCGAGATTAAAAAATTTTGTCGATCAGCTAGTGCTCGACTAACATAACAACAGGGCTGCTGGGATGGAATTTAATTTTTAAAAAGGACACATTTTGAACCGGTTTGTTTACAGTCCCATTTTATTAGTAGAATTTTGTGATAATTTCCCGAATGACTGGCGAATTTTGCATTTTTTGTAAAAAAAAAAAAAAAATCTTTAGATGTAATTTTAAACAAAATCTCTTTTCATTTCTTTAATTTGCAAATATTTTAAGTTTTCTTATTTAAAATACTGTGATTAAATGTCCAATGTAAGATTTCCCTTAGTTGAAAATTGTTATGACAGAATTTACACAACTGCAAAAATAATTGATTACTACTACAATGCATTTTCAGGGTTTTTTCCAATAAAATTAGCTATACAACAGAGGAAAGTTAACTTCATACTATATTTACATTGCAGTAATTTGGACAGTTGCAAAATATAGCTAACAAGTAAAACACAAATCTTCTTTAGTCTGCGGGTTTTAAAATACTTCCTAAATATTCACTCGACACGATGCAATTTCCTTACCTTGTATCATTTTTATCGATAAAACAGGTAATTGACAATCATCTCACCATTTAAGTAACAATCTAAAGTCAATTTCTAAAAGAACAAGAAAATCAAATCAAAATAAGTAAACAAACAATAAATAAATAATAAAATACCTAATATGAGTCTTATTCTTGTAAACAAGAATTTGCATTGCAATCACCGCTCATGAATACATGACACAAGCAATAGGTTAATTTATTGTTAATTGATAGTAGAGGTGCCCAATCTTTTTAGGCGAAGGGCCACTTAAAAAATTGTTGGGTTGTCGAGGACCACCATCAGTAGCACAGAGAGAATTTTGTTTCGAGGAGATGTTGGGTAGGGGGGGGGGGGGGATAATTAGCATTATCCATACATACAGCACTGTTCGGTTGCAAATTTGGAAGAATGCACCCACTAGATGGATTTGTGATTTTTATGCGGCTACTTGACAAAATTGTGATTTTTATGTGCCCGTTCTAAAAAATTCATGATTTTTATGTATAGGTTCAACTTTTATGTATAGGTTTCAACTTTTTTACTCAGTGACCACTGGCCAGTACATGGATTTTTTTACTCCTGTTTTTCAGCAATGACCAATAACAAATTTACAAATACTTGATAAAAAATTTAAGAAATTTGTCAAACGATTGTGGAATAAACGGCGAAATTTGTCAAATAGTGTTGGGAAAGAAATCGCGACATTCGTCAAATGGTCTTGGGAAAGAAATCAGGCATTGCAGGAAAAAAATTAATTATGTCTAACTGTCGTGAAAAAATTAGAGAAATTCGTCAAATACGTTCGGGGGAAAAAAATCGCAAAATTCATCAAATGATCTCGGGAGAAAAATAGTAAAATTTGTCTAACAATCGCGGAACAGAATTGCAAAATTCGTCGAATAGCAGTGGAAAAAAAGTGCACAATTTGTTCGTTCATGGAAAAAGTCGTGAAATTCATTAATCGATAGTCGATAAATCACGAAATTCATCAATCGATAGCAGAAAAATCACAAAATTCATTGATAGTGGAAAAATCACAAAATTCATCAACTGGTTTCAGGGGAAAATTTTTTCAAATATCGTCGAATGGCTTCAAGAAGAAATAAAGTCACAATCCGTCAAATAATTTCGGGGAAAAAATCGTGAAATTCGCCAAAGGGTTTTGAAATTTGTCGAGCGACAGCGGGGAAAAAATCTTTTTCCATTCAATCATCGCAATTGGGACTATTAAGTTTGACCAGTGGTGGCAGTAAAGTCAGTCGCCAAATTTTCAGTATTACTCGCCGATTGACGAATGGCAATTTTGTCCTATATTTTTACACGCCTGATCGATGAAATTCAAGATTTTTACGCACCCGATTGATGACTTTCTTGATTTTTATGGATCAGTTTGACGAAATTAATGATTTTTATATGCCCGATAAACAAAATTCATGATTTTTATGCATGCGTTCAACAAAATTTATGATTTTCCTTCTCCCGATCCACAAAATTCATGTTTTTACTGTGCCTGATTGACAAAATTCGTGATTTTCAACTGATATGCTTTCCGTCGGCCATTTAATGAAATTCACAATTTTTCTTCTCTAGACTCTAGGCAAAATTTTCATTTTTTTTTTTTTTTTTTTTTTTTTTTTTTTTACCGTTTGTTGAAATTTACAATTTTTTCACAAACATTCGATGGAATTCTTGATTTTTCCACGCCCAATATACGAAATTTGCGATTTTCCATGCCTATCGACAAAATTCATAATTTTGCAGAACCGATAGACAAAATTCATAATGTTTTCCCACAATCTATGGACAATTTGCAAATTTTTTCCGCGACTGTTCGTTGAAATTCGCGATCTTTCCAAGCCATTCGATGAAATTCGTTGCTTGATCCATGAAATTTGCGATTTTAAGTGCCTTATCGACAAAATTTGCAGGTTTTTTCAACTGATTTACAAAATTCAAGATTTTGAGCGATTGACAAAATTTACAACTCCAGAATTACCGATTTTGGCATCTCTGGTTTCTGTTGACCGATTATTGAAATTTGCGTTGTTTTTTCTAGCGACAAAATGGCGAAATTTGTGATTTTTCCATGCCGTTACCCATCACGGGCCACAGGTTGGGCATTTCTAATCGTGATGCAGTTTAGCTCATTCGACTCGACCTTGATAGAACTTACTGATTTTAGTTTCACCACCAGGGGCAGTTATGTTCATATAGAACAGAGTGCGCCCCTAGCAGTGGAAGGGGAAATTAATGGATTTTGGAACTAACTCGAGTTCTATGGGTCCCATCACAACATGGTTTGATTCATTCAATTTGACATTGACAGGATATATCAATTTTAGTTTCAAGTTTGACCATCAGGGGTGCATTCCTATCTCAGGTTCTATGGCCTCGATCATGACAAGGTATGGCTCACTCAACTCGAAATCGACAGCCTCAACAATTTCAGCTGTTTGTACAGAACAGAGTGTGCTCCCTGGTGGTGGAACATGGAACTAACAGATTTTGCAGCTAACTCGAGTTCTATGGGTCCCATCACAATGCAGTTTGATTCATTCAATTTGACATTGACAGGATATATCAATTTTAGTTTCAAGTTTGACCACCAGGGGGTGCATTCCTATCTCAGGTGCTATGGCCCCGATCATGACAAGGTATGGCTCACTCAACTCGAAATCGACAGCCTCAACAATTTCAGCTGTTTGTATAGAACAGAGTGCGCCCCCTGGTGGTGGAACATGGAACTAACAGATTTTGCAGCTAACTTGAGTTCTATGGGTCCCATCACAATGCAGTTTGATTCATTTGACTCGACATCGACAGGATATATCGATTTTAGTTCCAAGTTTCACCACTAGGGAACGCTATCCTATCTCGTGTTCTATGGGCCCGATTACGATGAGGTATGGCTCATTCGACTCGAAATCGACAGCCTGAAAGATTTCAGCTATGTTTGTATAGAACAGAGTGCGCCCCCTGGTGGTGGAAGATGGAACTAACGGATTTTGCAGCTAACTCGAGTTCTATGGGTCCCATCACAATGCAGTTTGATTTATTCAACTGGACATCGACAGGATATATAGATTTTAGTTACAAGTTTCACCACCAGGGGCGCTTTCCTATCTTGTGTTCTATGGGCCTGATCACGACGAGGTATGGCTCATTCGACTTGAAATCGACAGCCTGAAAGATTTCAGCTATGTTTGTATAGAACAGAGTGCGCCCCCTGGTGGTGGAAGATGGAACTAACGGATTTTGCTGCTAACTAGAGTTCTATGGGTCCCATCACAATGCAGTTTGATTCATTCGACTCGACATCGACAGGATATATAGATTTTAGTTACAAGTTTCACCACCAGGGGGCGCTTTCTTATCTCGGGTCCTATGCGCCCCATCACGACGAGGTATGGCTCATTCGACTCGAAATCGACAGCCTGAAAATTTTCAGCTATGTTTGTATAGAAAAGATTGCGCCCTTTGGCGGAGGAAGATGGAACAAACGGGTTTTGCCATGCATTTTCATCCTTCTAATTGTGTTACTCTCTCGCTGTATAATTTAAAAGTTGAGTCTTGGATTCCTCTCCCTGGGCCACCACCCTCATATTTTATTGGGGTCCAAGGGGTCTTTTTTAGCATTTCTTTAAAATTTTATTCTAATGATTAATTTATACCCTATACTTAATTTCGACTAATTGACATTTTCATCAATAACCTTAAAAAAGTAATGATATCAGTACAAAAACCCTTAACGGGTTAAAAGTGTTGACGCAGCACTTTCTTTTGGCTCTATGAATTTTAAATATGGGTCTTAAAAGCAATGATATCAAATTTAAGTGACGCTATGTTAATAATTTTTTTTTAAATCATAATTTTCTTTTTAGTTTTATTTATGTTCACAGGTGCAATTATTATCTTAATATGAAAAAATATATAAAATTTATTCGCTGATGCTTTTTCATTCACATCTCTCATGAATTCAAAATATGGGTTTTAAAAGAAATGATATCAAAATTTGAGTGACACCTTGACGTTAATTTAATAGGACTCTTTTAAAATTAAATTTAAATTATTTTTGGTTTGTCTTCTAAAGTATATTTACACATACAAACAATACTTTTAATTTTTCAATACACTTTTAAATATATTACTTTCACTGAGCCTATATTATGTATTGAAATGTATTTATTTCAATAAATTGATTTATCTTCTGTGCCACGCTATCCAAAATCATAAGTAAAATTTATGTAAATGATTATTTTGCGTCATATTATCCACTTGAATACATTTCCCTTTGTTTGGATACTATGACGCAAAATAATCATTTACATAAATTTTACTTATGATTTTGGATAGCGTGGCACAGAAGATAAATCAATTTATTGAAATAAATACATTTCAATACATAATATAGGCTCAGTGAAAGTAATATATTTAAAAGTGTATTGAAAAATTAAAAGTATTGTTTGTTTGTGTAAATATACTTTAGAAGACAAACCAAAAATAATTTAAATTTAATTTTAAAAGAGTCCTATTAAATTAACGTCAAGGTGTCACTCAAATTTTGATATCATTTCTTTTAAAACCCATATTTTGAATTCATGAGAGATGTGAATGAAAAAGCATCAGCGAATAAATTTTATATATTTTTTCATATTAAGATAATAATTGCACCTGTGAACATAAATAAAACTAAAAAGAAAATTATGATTTTAAAAAAAATTATTAACTTAGCGTCACTTAAATTTGATATCATTGCTTTTAAGACCCATATTTAAAATTCATAGAGCCAAAAGAAAGTGCTGCGTCAACACTTTTAACCCGTTAAGGGTTTTTGTACTGATAAGTATACTTCCAAAATCCTTTGAAAACCAAACATCTGATATTGAAGTATCGTTTTCTCGAGAACTATTGAAGTGATTTCAATAATTTCTGTAAGTAGTTTTGGCTGTAACTAAACTATATATCAACCGTTCGGGGAAAAAAAAGCAATAGTTACGTGATTTAGGTGTTGTTTTTTTTTAATTAACTTTTCTGAAAAGGAATTATCCATAAAACAAATATATAGCTAAGATATACCTTATCATATGAGATGTAATTTTCCCAACTGAGTGGGAAAGTCCGGACCAGGATTCAAACCAGGGATCTCTTGGCTGAAGCTGACAATGCTCTACCAACTGAGCCATCCTGGTCGAATATGGCGGAACTAATTCACCTAGTTAACGTTATTGATCATAGCATCTGGTCTCATAGTTGAACCAGCTCAACAGAAAAAATCGCAGGGAGTGAGGTGAGGAGAACGATTGGCTTCAAGGGCCAAATCTGCGTGGCATTTCTCAATGGGAAACAAAATTTTAAAAAAGAACCAAGAAACACTATAGCAACATCTTTTTCGATTTGGTGGTTTGTGTGTGTGTATGTGTGTATCCGTTTTTTCCACATTTTTTCATTATTTTCCATCTTAGGGGGTCCTGAGGAAAGATTTTAGCACGACAATGCTTCAATCCACAACTCACACAGTACGAAACCAAGACTTTCAGCCCGATATTTTAACGTTTTAGATTTGTCAGCTTGAAGCAAGTGTTTAAACCCAATTGAGACCATTTGGGCTATCTTAACACGTAAAGTATACAAGAATGAAAGACAATATGATTCTACTACAGAAATAGAAATCGTGGTATTCTCTGCCACCAATAATATTTCAAAAATTAACTGATTCAATGGACACGCGATTATTTGAAGTTATTCAAAACCAGGGGAATACTATCAATAAATAGCATTATGTAAAAGTGTTAAATGATGTATTTATTTTTCATTGTGCCTGAACTTTTGAGACACTGTACAGTCACAGACTCATGTGATTTTTTATCAAAGTTACGATAATGTGCCCATTTATTTATTTTGATATGATTTATTTGAATACTTTTGCAGAATCTTATAAAAAAATAAAATGATTTTGTTTAGTTTTGTATATTGTTATTTAATAGCCAACATTTTCTTGTTGTGCATAAACTTTTGAAACAGAGTGTACGACCGCCAGCTAGTATAGAATAGAGATTAAATTTACTTTAAAAAACAGCATCAAAAAATCATGTACAGTATAAATAAGGGTTAAAATTCCAAAAAAAAATTTCATTGTGATTTATGCATTATTCCTGCAGGTGTATTTTAAGGAGAGAAAGAAAATGATGTTTTTTATTCTAAACTTTTTAAAAATATGTTCTATGTCGCTAATTAATTTTCAGATATCAAAAAATTCTTAGTGCCTTGAAGCAAATTTGTTTCATGTTGAACATATTTTAATTAATTAAAGGTTAGATAAATACCTTTCACATAATAAATTATCTAAAACTTTTAATATATGACTAAAGTAAAAAGCGATAAAAAGTTGTTTTTCTCATTTTTTTAATTAATTAAATGTTTTTTCTTTCAGATGTATTCGAGCAAGAAATATGGAAAATAATAATAATTTTTCTCAATTTTTAAAACCTGTATTCATTTTAATTTTTTGGTTATTTCCTTAAGAATAATTATTATTAAATATATATTTTTTTCAAAGTAAGTATATAATAGTATTTAATTGAAATTAATATTTCAAGCCATTTTTTAGTGTATGTTTATTTGATTTGCAGTTTATAATACATTACTAATCTTTGGAGGAATAGTAAACTGCTTATTATCTTTCATGAATTGATAAAAAGGTATTCTTAAGATTTCATTAAAAAGGTGAAATGCATTTGAAAACACATGATTAGGAAACTTCAAATATAAATTTGAAAAGTTAATACAGCACTTATAACTTATTAATATTCAAGATACAGTTTAAAAGATATAAATAAATTTACTTTAGCTTAGAAGTAAAACTAGTCGTTGGGGGCCACCATAATATTTACCCATCATGGATATGCATAATATAAAATATGAAAATAAAACAAATGTAAACTATTTATAAAATGCATTGCAATTCAAATAAAATCGTGGCTTGATGACGTCATAAACTTTAAATGCTCTATTACTGTTTTTGCGTAAAAGAAACATCCTTATAACTCCAAAATTGATAATCGTATTAACTAACGGTTTACTGCGTCGGATTAAGCGTCTCATTTCTAATTAAAATATAGCTTTGAATTGAAATTTGAATGAAATATAGTGTCATGAAAAATCGAAGAGTGTGGAAAAGAGGATTACAAATATCTCGACAACTCATTATCCGATCGACTTCATTCTTTATGCACAATTTATTTTTTATTGTATTTTATATTCACTCCTTAAAATAACAATTTCGAAAATGTTTATATGCCTTTTATCAGAAAGAATATTTCGAGAGTCAGAAAAAAATAGTTCCAGATAATCGAGGTGACTGTAATTCAATAGGCTTCTTCTCACTATTACATACTAAGTATATAGCAAATTTCAAGTCTCTATCTCAATTTGTTCGGGAGTTAGAGCGGTTACAGACATACAGATACACACCCACAGACAGACGGACGGCACTTTTTTTTTCTAAAACTATGTTTTTCGGAATCTCCAGTGTCTGAAACGCGTAAATCCGTCAAAAACATGTTCCGATTTTTAAAACGATTGCAAGACTTACCTTATACTACGTATGATGGTAAGTAAAAAGTACCCAGAAACTGGCATAAGATAAACTGTGCACAAAAACTTTCTCATAAAACACCATGGAAAAAGTAAGTGAACACGCGATGATATCTGTAAATATCTGTGTGGTATTTGCGATGATATCTCTAAATATCTAATGATATCCGTCTGATAAAACTGTTCCTTCTTCAAACTAGAAGAGCCGCACGTTATAGACATACTCGAAATTTCCAAAGTAAATAGCAAGATATTGCTATTAAGTAGTCGAAACAGAAGGGTGAGACCATATGAAAGAAAGGTGAAGTATGAGAAAGAGAAGAGTGACGTGAGGGTTGACTGTTCACGAAGGTGACAACCGTACAAATCGAACATGTATATGGATTGCATGATAAATTCGCACATTGGATTAACAGAAGCTTCTCTATGTCCATGTTGCTGCATCACTGCAGTCACTGAAGCAACATCGCTAAATTGGAAGACTTGGTATTGGAAATCTGGAACATTACTGTACGTGAAACTGCTTCAAAATTAGAGTGATCTAGGATAAGCCACTTTGTATCATGCCTTTACTTAATTATATATATAAACATAATCCTTGAGAGTATTAATCATAACTGAATATATTAAAAGTGCATTATATCCGTAGAATTATATTACTTTAAATAATGCTTGTATTGCGGTGAAACCTGGAGCTTAGTGAACGTATTAACACGGGCCTGTCAGTGAGAGGGTTAACACACCAATGCTTGGTTTTTCCATCTTGGAGTAATTCTGTAAAATGATGCCGCCGTCTTGTGTAACTGTTTCCCAGAGCATCACGTAACTTCTCAGCTATGAATGGCTGAAAATCGCCAAAACAAAGTGACAAATATATAGCAAACACAGTCTATTTTATACTTTTTTACAACTTTTTAGCTTATTTATTGATTGAGCCTTGTACACCTAATGGAGGATATTCCATCTACGTCACGATCACGTGGTCAAGGCAATGAACTTACGTAAAGAACTAGCGTAAAGAAAGGAAGGCTCTGTAGACGTAATGTAAATCCCCGCCAGCCAGCGAAACAGTTCATGGTAGCTTCCCTTCTTATCAGTTAGAACTTTTTTGGGTCAATTACCGGTACCAAGTGACTTTATTCAGCATCAAACCCAGATTTGGAATACAGTCCATTCTTCCGCCGATCACAGCCACCTGAATATTATGTCTACGCACTGACTAAAAAATGGCGGCTGTCATTGGTTCACTTATCTCTGCTTTCCGATGGTCTTTTGCATTTAAGTACTACTATTTACAAAGAAAAATTATCAGATTACTGTTCGAAGTAGTGATACTCAAATTCAAGAGCGAACGCTCAGAAAAATCTGCCATTTTTTAGTTAACGCATAGATCTGATTCTCCAGGGTTTGTGCAGGTACGTAATTGCTAAAAATGCACTGCATACAGATACAGATACAAACTGTCATCTGCAAAATGTTCATTTTCAAAACAACCTGAAATTCCGCGTAAATAATTTTGTTCATGCTCCGTTGTATGATTTATCAAAGTGACTTTACTTTTTTTTTAATATATTGAGGTTAACATTCTGTGACTAACTATAGAATGACTCTTCCTGCGAAATAATAAACACCATCATACAACATTAAAAAAATGTAACAATGATTTTTAAAGCATTTATTTGAATACATTTTATACGAAAATAAAATTTCTTATCGATTAATGTCATCCTATTCGCCAAAAAACAATTTTTAACCAATTCTAACAAAGAGAGTTATGCAATTCGTTAGTCGTTCTTTGGTTTCCTCTATTTATGTACACACAGAACTTTTTAATATATGGTCAAATTTCCATCTGAGTAGATGTAGAGATGTAAAGAAAAGGAATGAATTTTAACAGCAAACTATTATTTAAGAAACATTTAAGGTTTTCTAGAGATTTGGGGGGAGGGGGTTGATAAGACACATTTATCCAAAACCCTGCATCATAATATGATTAACAATAGCGCAAATCATATAACCTGTCCTAAACAGATACAGCACTACAAAAAAAAATTTTAAAAATCATCGTTATTATTTCATTGAAAAAATGAATTATATCGTCTGTTATTATGATATGATTAACTTCCGTAATAAAAAAAGTACATTTTAAGTTGCCAACATTTTATCTTTCGTTGACATTTATTGAAAATTTCAATGGGAAACTTAAGTCTAGCTTTGAAAATTTCAGAACTTGAAATCCATACTCTTTTTCTATTTAATGTCTATTTCTCCGGAAACATATCTATCCAAAAATTTTCGGTAGATTATAGGATTGCTATAATTGAACAATTTTAGTATACAAATTCGGTTTTTAAATTCAGAAATACAAAAATAATATGACTTCATCTTAAATAGGACGGAATCACCATGGCAACCTAGAATTGTTACCTATCATGTGATATCACTGAATTAATTACGTATGAGAGGATTTAATAGAATGAAGAAAACTTTTGTTAATATCTTTTTAAGTTTTGATTTGATTTTCATATAATTTGAAATGACTCGACAAAATTCTGCAACGATTATATATATTAAATTTCAAACTATTCGGTTGGGTAGTTTTAGCGCTTTTATATACGGACTCGCGGACGGACGGACCAGACAACGACTATAGGTGCTACGTATTTGTATAATTACGAGCGCACTTAAAAATAGTAGAAAATAAGATTAAGCCAAGTGGTCTAGAAACAAAATATATTTCTTTTAAAAAATCGTGAATGTCTAGAAGAAAGAGCAGAATTTCCAATTTCATTTCCTAAACTAGAACAATCTACAAACAGAGGCGTGGTAGTAGTGTACGGCGCCTGCGTGCATAAATTCAGTTTGCTCCTTATTAGGTGCGTTCGTAATTATATAAATACGTAGCACCTATAGTCGTCGTTTGGTCCGTCTGTCTGTCCGTCCGTTTGTCTGTCTGTCTGTCCGTCTGTCTGTCTGTCCGCATATAACAACGCAAAAACTACCCAACCAAATGGTTTGCAATTTAAAATATATTATCTTTGCAGAATTTTGTCGAGACATTTCAAATTTTATTAAAATCGAATCAAAACTTTAGGAGATATTAATAAAAATATTTATTAAGAAATTTGAATTTAAAAAAAAAAAAATCTGTACTTTCTTGTTATAGGAGCTTCCGAGGTTTAATCGTCAAGCGACCGAGATACTTATTTTATTACAGAAATTAATCTGCAGACGATATAATTCATTTCACAGAATTAGAAATCAGAAAGATCTGAATATTTATATAACTAGCTGATACATATATATCTGAATATTTATATAACTAGTTAAGATATTTGTATGAACAGTGTCATAAAATATATACTTAACTAGCTGTTTAACCCGTTCCACGCACGGGATATCATGAATTTAATTCTAAAACGTGAGTACGAACGCACTTCGTTTGTAACGTTTGACGTACAATTTCCAACTTGTTAACCTTTGTAAAAGTATTTATGAATAAAATTTGAATTTGAATTTATCAAATATCGAAAGATAAAATACATAGACGGCTAGGAACGTTGAAAAAAATTATCGTAGCCAGATTTAGTAAAACTGTCTCTAACTTTATTCAATAATAGCAAAAATGATACTGTAATTATTCTAAGCAGTTTACTGGAACACTAAGACAACTTTTACCACAACTAGTATCAGAAGGTTAAAAATGTATGATTAACCCTTTGATTACTGCGATGTAACATAGTTGAAACTACACAGGATTAGTGCGGTCTATTAATTTGAGTAACACTAGTTTTGAATAGTAATATTGGAATTATTTAGTCTCAGAAATTCTGCATTTAAATAACAATATCACTATTTCGAAATAGTGTTAGTAAAATGTATAAACTGAACGGATCCTGCTTTGATGATGACGTAATCAAAAGGTTAATAAATAATTTGTTTCAGGTAAATTTATAAAACATAATTAATTTTTCAATCAATTGTAATCAATTGTATATTAATATTGTGTGTTTTATTGTGTATTAATATAATTTTTTTTTTCAATTATTTCTTCCTCTCATTAAGTCTTTGGTGCCTTTGCTACTCTGGTGCTTGTGTGAGCCGCAGGCTTGGCACACTGGATCAGTGCGCCCATGTCTACAGATGGCCGTCACAATTTTCTAAACTCAGTCTAAGAAGCTGAATATGTAGGACCGAAAAACTCAGGTCAGTTACAAGTTCTGTACTCGCCTAGGCTACTCAGATGAACCAAAGAAAGGAGTCATATTACATCGTAAGAGTTGGTAAATAATCGGGTTGTTTGCACCAAAGAAGCAGAATATGTAGGACCGAAAAACTTAGGTCAGTTGCAATTCTATATTCGCCTAGGCTACTCAGATGAACCAAAGAAAAGAGTCATATTATACCGTAAGAGTTGGTAAATAATCGGATTGTTTACACCAAAGAAGCAGAATATGTAAGACCGAAAAACTCAGGTCAGTTGCAAGTTTTGTACTCTCCTAGGTTACTCAGATGAACCAAAGAAGGAAGTGAATTTATAACATAAGACTTAGTAAATAATCGGGTTGTTTGCACCAAAGAAGCAGAATATGTAGGACCAAAAAACTCAGATCAGTTGCAAGTTTTGTACTCGCTTAGGCTACTCAGATTAAACCAAAGAAAGGAGTCATATTATACCGTAAGACTTGGTAAATAATCCGGTTGTTTGCACCAAAATATACTTGAAATTTTTTTTTTAACTTTGAGCAGTATTATCCATATCCTGTAAAAAAAATCGAAGTTTATTATTTTATGAAAATATAATATAACCAAGTGAAAAAAGTATACAAAACCTCTTCCGAGTTACCCACGATTCCGAAAAGCGTTCTTTATCTTTAGAAAACAAATTGTCCAATTTATTTTCGAGATTTAAAAAACCATTTATAAATATGAAGTCTTTTTTTTTTTTTTTTTTTTTTGCTTTGCTTTTACTGATTTTCAGAAACTTTTCCAAGTAGTTTTCTCAACCTGGAATTATTCGAATGCTATCCATTCTCAAGTAAACATTTTTATGTCCAACAAACATGTTTTAGAGACAAACAGAATAAATTTACCGCATTAACACTAAATTTTAAATTAATATTATTTTATTACTCACCCATCATACGTGGTATAGAGTAAATCTTGTAATCGTTTTAAAAATCGAAAAAAAAAATGACGGATTTACACGTTTCAAACACTGGAGATTCCGAAAAAAAAAAATTAGAAAAAAATTTCCGTCCATCTGTCTGTGTGTGTGTCTGTAAAAGCTCTATCCCCCGAACAAATTGAGATAGAGTCTTGAAATTTGGTATTACTTAGTAAGTAATAATGATAAGAAATCTACTGAATATCTGTAACCTCGATGATCCGGAACTATTTTTTCCGGACTTTCGAAATATTCGTTCTGATAAAATGTATATAAAAATTTTCGAAATTGTTTATTTTAAGGTGTGAATATAAAAGACAATTTAAAAAAAACATAATTTTTGCATAAAGAATGAAGTCGATCAGATAATGAGTTGCCGAGATATTTGTAATCCTATTTCCCGCACTCTTCGATTTTTCATGACCCTGTATTTCATTCAAATTTCAATTCAAGGGTATATTTTAATTGAAATGAGACGCTTAATCCGACGAAGTAAACTGTTAGTTAATATGATTATCATTTTTGGAGTTTTAAGCATGTTTCTTTTACTCTATTCAGTAATAGAGCATTTAAAATTAATGACGTCATCAATCCATGATTTTAAACACTGTATCTACCGTACAAATTGAGATAGTAGCTTGAAACGTCGTTTGTACGTAGAATGTAATAGTGCGACAAAGCCTATTAAATTTCAGTAACCTTAGTTATCCGGAACTATTTTTTCGGACTTTCGGAATATCCGTTCTGATGAAACGTATATAAAAATTTTCGAATTATTTCTTTTAAAGAATGAATGTAACATAAATTTTACATAAATAATAAAATCGATAGGACAATCATCTGTCTTGATATTTGCTATCATAATTTCCACCTTATTTGTTTTATAAATTGTTTACACATTTTTTATTTTCATATTTTATATTATGCATATAGATGATGGGTAAGTATTACGGTGGCCCCCAAAGACGAGTCGATTCTTGCATGTGTAAATTCAATTACGCATCTCAAAATGCTTTATTAAAAATTGATAACATCCTAAAAACCGAATTTCTGATTTGAGATAACTGATAAATACACTACAAAAACTACTTCCAGAAATCAATGGCAACAAAATAATTTATTTTTTTATAGTCAGTCGTTATACTTACAAGGGAACCACTTTTGGTACAGCTCGCACCTAGCATCAAGACCTGGTGAATTTTGTTGCCTTATTCATAAAAGTTAGAGAATCAATAAAATTTATCTGTTAAAATCATGTTTTATATATATTTTTTTTATACATTTATTTTTTAATTATTGAATTTTAAGTGTTAATTTCATGCCAAAACCGAGTTAAGTCGCCAAATAGTGTGCTACGAATCCAAACCAATTCTCACTCGCACACAACAGAAGATTATGACATTTGTGGAAGTAGGAACCTATAACTGGAAGGATAACGTCAATACCGTAACATAAGCCGCTTTTTACCTGAGATAGAACTCCTATAATAGATGCTGGGGCCTCCGTGACCGAGTGGTTAAGACACCATTCCGCTAATCGCTTGAGAGCCTAGGAGTCAGGTCGGCGGGTTCGACTCCCGCCAGCTCCATTGCACACACTTTGTGGAGCTTCCGGATGTAACCCTCTGGTGTTGTAAATTTCCTTGTGGCTATCTCGTCCCTATATATTGACGATGACTTATAAGCGGGCACTTGATGTCAAGCACACAAGTCAGATGTATGTTATCAATAATAGAGGCTGACGCATCCTCACAGATTTGACCGCGACCTACGTTATACACGGCCGGTGCATGACGTTTAAAACGTCAGGTGGAGTGGATCACTTTTGCACAGCGATTGGTGCAAAGCGATGCGCACCCCTTTTTGAACCAATTGCCGTGAAAAAATTATCCAATACATGTGACGTTTTAAACGTCATGCATCGGCCGTGTATAACGTAGGTTGCGATTTGACACCCGAATTAGAGCCCAGTCGAAACACTAAGCTAATCGGAACCGGTTAAGCCAATCAGAGCCGAGTCTTAGACAACCACCACTCCGGCTGCGGTAGATTGATGCTCAAGTGGTACCAATAACCGGAAACAAAATGGATATGCGTCAGCTCCTATTATAGGAGTCTTAACCTGAACGTTGCTACTATGTCTGAAACAGTAGAGTATTAATCCCAGAATTCATAGCGGGAGAGCGGGGGGGGGGGGTAGTATGGCGCGTTTATCGCTGTTTGGCTCCTTTCTCGCTTTACATTTACTACTTTTATTTAAGTGTTAGTTTCTACACAGATTAAATGTAGAATCAGTACTTCGAGTTCATCGATAGCTCATTTCTCATTTTCGCTTGGCGAATTGTAGATTCAGATATTTTAATATGTATTAGCAAATCATTATAAACGTTAACAGTTTGATACTGAGAATTATAAATTTTTAAAACTGATATTGAAGGGTTAAAGACTTTTTTTATAATAGTTATTTAAGTTGATCGAAATATGTATTTGTTATTCTGCTAAAATGATGCATTTGTTTTTAATTCTAGTGATATTTTATTTCCTTTTTGTAATTTGTTTAAACGTGTAATGTTCTCTTCAAACTGCATTTCAAATTAAACACAATTATTTTAATTTTATTAGCTCAATTATTCATCAAAAATATATTTACGAAATGCCATTATTAAAGAAATATACAATTTTTCTTTCTTATATCAGCAAATTTTTGCTTTAATTAGAACAGAAAAAAAAGTATGGAATTCTCTAAAAATTTCCGTTTCTCTAAATGGTTCATTTTTTTAAATGCTTGTTTTTAAAAAATCCAAATACATTCAGAAATATTTTGATAATTTGTGCATAAGTGTTTCAAAAATTCTAATTCAAATTCAAAATATATAGAGAGTCACTTACTAACAGTGTTGAATTTAAACCCTTTTCTCCAGGAGGATTTCTCCGGAGGGGGGGGGGGGTTGAAATGCATCGTTTAACAATTAAAAGCATAAAATCATAAATCTTCAGAGGGGGATATTACAATGCTAGAATGTACACCCCGTTCCACACCTTGAATTTAACACTGCTATATAATAAAGACACCTTTAAGAAATTTCTTTAATATTTTTAAAAAATTAATAGCTGCAATTTTAATTCAGCTTTTAATACTATATTAATCTATCAGTGGATTATCTAGAAATATCATATCGGTGCGGGGGGGGGGGGGGAGACAGAGATAGAGTAAAACTTGCTAAGATGAAATTACAAGGGACTGAGGAAAATTCCGTTTAAAACCGGTTTTTTATCACAGCAGGCATTATTCTGCATTTTTTCATGGGAACCATAAAAATGTAGGCAGGATTTTGTTATATGGAAACTTCTGTTTTAGTATCCAACTTTATTATAAAATTCCACTCTAAGTAATTTTTTAATAACTGTAACGAATTATTTACAGTTGTCTGCTAAACATGTTTTCAAAATTTAAAAAAAAGGCATTTACATCTCGTTAAGTGCAAGGCCCCAGTGCAAACTTTTTTAATAGCAGTGTATAAAAAATATTTTTACTCACATTGGACCTCTGCCGCACCCGTTTGTGGCTGACCCTATCGTTGTATCACACAATATGTAGAAATAACATATTGCAGAAATATGTAAGCAAAACAATATGTAGAAATTTAATAGAAACAATATGTAGAAATATAATAGAAACAATATGTAGAAATATATAAGCAAACTATACATATATGTATGTAATAATAAAAATTTCTGGCCATTTTTCCTTAGTTAAATTATTCCAAATTCTTACAATTCTTTTTTATCCCCCCACCCAAAAAGACGAATGAACCGGTAGGTCAGATGACCTGCAAGTTATTTGAAGGGAAATGTTACACGGACTTGGATTACAATTTGTCAACTGAAGAAAGTCAAAATAAGTACATTTCCAAAATTATTCATTAATGCCAAATAACATTAAATTTAATAACTATAACGCGAATTGGTGGAGTTGTTAATAAAAATACAATTACAAGATATTAATCTGGTTAACAATGACATATTAAGCTTTAGAAATATTAAACAAATAAGAAAACCATTGCAAAATTTAAAATAATACACAAGATACTTCAAGAATATCATCTTACAAAAATTGTTGCAAATTACTTGTAGAATTGTTGCTTAATTTGTTGTTCAGTTCTCTTCTGAGTGATAGTCCATCCAAAAAAGTTATTTGCATACCTCACAAACTGAACAACTGACAAATTGAAAAAGAAAAAACCCTTCAAACTTTAGACCTTACTGATCTTCTTTATGAAAGTCTATTTTCAGAAATTAAAGTTCATCTGAAATGCTTTATCTTTACTAGCAACAACTCGAAAATAATAATAAGACTAATATTAACAACAATAAAACACAATAAATAAATAATACAAATATAATAATAATAGCAAGAATAATATCAACAATAAAATTTTAAGATAATAATACTTAACAATAACAATAATCATAAGTTAATTTCAAATATTAAACTTATGTTTGTCTGAAAAACTCGTTCCTGAATGGAATGCTTGGAAAAACTTAAGAGAAATGCGTTTTTTGTCATGGTATAGTTTGGTATAGTTTGTCTGACAAATGGTAATTACTCTAAAAAGGCAAGTAGATAATGTAAGCAGTATAAAAGCTTTTTACTCAACATCAAAATTACTATTACCATTATTACCTTTATAACTTCCATTACCTTTACTACTTTATTACTTGTTTACCTCTAGAAGTAAATTATATATCTCAACATATTTAAACTCAAGTAATATTAAATCTCAATTATCATCAGTATCAATTAATTCATCTTGTTTATCATAGTGATCACTAGTGTTCTTCATTATATTTTCTCTCAACATCAATTATAATAGTATAACTAATAATAATATTCAACAATAAGTTTAGCAATAACAAGCATTATAATTCAAAATATCACACACTTTCTTTAATTATTTTCTTAAGTATATAATTAATATCTCATCCATATAGTAGTGAATGAGGCATGAGCATATACTCAAATAAAATACATATTATAAAATAAGGAATAAATAAGAAAAATTCGTGAAAACAATCATTATTGTGTAGATGATGGTTATGTAACTATCTTGCTTTCAGTCAAATAAGAAAACATAAGTTGTGAAATGAAAAAATGGGACCTTGTAGCATATTAAGAAAGGTTGGACAATTCTCAATTAGTATTAAGATATATTTGATTATTTAATATATAATTTAATCCAGTTTATTTTATTAATTTAGTTAATACTGTTTAATTTATTATTCTAATCTAATTCAATTCAGTATTAGAAACTCCTAACTTAAATCAACTAAATTACGCCTGCATAAAAAGTTAATTCAAGTGGAAACTTCAACAGTGCCACTCTCGTGTGCACAATCAAGAACACCACGGTTATACAGAAGAGAATTGATTAGTTAATTATTATTTATTTTAATTCGTTTATTTTTGGACTATATTAAAATTAAGACGAAACTATAGATTTAACATTAGTTTGTTGTTGGTTCTCATGGGATAATTTTAATTGATCAGGAGGATAATAAGGGCGTAATTTTGATACATGTACTATTTCAGTAGGTTTATTTTGAATCTGTCTATTAATTTCAAAATTGACATCAGATAACTTATTAAGGATTTGATAAGGACCACTAAAGACTTGTGAAAGTTTTCTGGTATTAGGATATTGGAACTCCTCATAAATTACAAGATCTCCAGTCTCAAATTTTAGTTCTAGATAATTTCGATCATAATATTTTTTACTTCTCCAATAAAATTCATCAGTGCGTTTTTTAGCAAGTTTAAGGGTTTCTTGGACAGGAGGGTAATAGTTTTGTTGAAGACGGGAATCATAGGGTAATTGGCCAAAAAATAAGTAAGCAGGAGGGAATTTAGTGATAGAATGAGGGGTATTGTTATACTCATTAACTACTTCTGTCAAAATTTTTGACCAAGGAATTTTGGAGTTAGTAGAATTGACTTTACACTTCAATCTAGTAACTATTGTCTGGTTCGCTCTCTCACATTTGCCATTCGTTTGTGGATGATGTGATGTGTTTAAACGTTGCTTAATATTGTGGTTTCGCAGGAAATTTTTTAATCTAGATGAAGTAAAGGCTGCATTTCTATCACTTAATACTTTTTGATGGGTCTGGACATTAAGAATTTTATTAAAACAGAATAATTGTTGTGGTGTTTGAATATTAAAAACTTATTTTAGACAATTAGTATAAGTTTCTGTGGTAACACTTTTTGAGGGAAATGCCCAAACATATCTAGTAGCATGGTCGATTATAAGATGTAAATATTTTTTGTGAAATTGTAGTAATTAAAGCCTCCCACAGTATCAAAAGAAATGCATTCGAAAGGTTGATCCGTGGTGGTCATAGCTTGTAATAAGCCAAATTTTTTCTGTCTCGGTTTTTTATTCTTTTGACAGACATCACAGTGTTTTACAAATTTAGTTATATCTTGAGTCATATCAGGCCAATAATAATTAGGAGATATTAAGTTCAACATTTTTTTAATACCAGGATGACCAAATTTTTCATTAGTAACATTAAGCAATTTCCTTCTTAAAGACATGGGTACTACTATTTTTCTAAAACCTTTCTTTTTTACTATCATAAGTCCATTTTTCTTGAAATAGTTTTTTCCACACACATTATCTTTTTGTTGCATCTCTATGACTTCCCTAACATCCAAAAGAAAGGTAAGTGGTTGAATAAGATAAGTAGTAGGATTTCTGGACAACATGTCGGCTTCGACATTTGTGGAACCCTTTAAATATACAATATCATACTCGAACATACTTAACTTTAAGGACCATCTGAATAATCTTCCTCTTAAATGTTTGACATTTCTTAACCAGACAAGAGACGCATGATCTGTGTGAATAGAATATTTAACACCATGGAAGTAGTGATAAAATTTGTCTAAGGTGTCAATGATGGCAAGACACTCCAGTTCTGTAATAAAATAATTCTTTTCATAACTTCTCAATCCTCTAGAACAGTAAGTAATTGGATGTAAGAAATTATCGTTATCAGGCTGCTTAAGGGCTGCACCTACTGCCACCTGTGAGGCATCAACAAACATATGGAGGGGTAATTTAGGGTCATAAATTTTCAAAACAGGTTTAGCAATTAGGGCATCTTTTAGTTTTTGAAAAGAATGTTGATGTTAAAAAACCCCTTTCACAACTCAGTCAAGTCATCAAAAAAGCCTTTAAAGTTCAGCGCAATATGCAAAAAGAACTGTCTTTCCGTGTCAGCGCATCTGCCTTTATAAATCAGCGAACGCACCAACAAACATCTCGCAACATCGCTACTAAACTCGCAGCAGCTGGCGAACGCCTGCATACGAAGAATTTCTCTCGCTGTATCTTCTTCCATCGGCGCGCGAGGTAGTGGTAATACCGGATATTTTTCGACCAAGCTTCCTTCACTCGGAATGGCAACGCATGTGAATGACTAGTGTTTTTTTCAACGAGCGGTGTGTTGGATGGTATAAAGTCTCAAGCGAAAGAAGGGTGGTATCCCATTCATTCGAGATTTTTTCTCGTGTGAGGAGCCACCCTAGTTAGTTCTGTGTTTTACTTTAATATGTGATAAGGTGAAGAAATAGAGGTGTATTTTGTTTGTGTGTGAAAAATCTGTCTACAAATTTTAAGTATGTGATCGACATCTAAAAAATAGTGAAAGTGTAATAATTGTGAGTCTTCAAAAGAAATCTTCTGTTCGTCAGTGTAAGATGATGTTCAGTGTAAAAATGTGCTTTCTGCTAGAACAAGCTTTTCTTCAGTACCAATATTAAGTATCTATGTTTTTTAATTAAAATTAATTGTCCATGGATGATATAAGATTTAAATGTTCATAATTTAAACGCAGTATTTAGCCCACATGTATGATGTGTGAACAACCGTGAAATATATTAATTTGAATGCATCTTTTAAAATATAAATATTTTATTAATAGTGTAACCTTAAAATATGTTTTATATATAAATAAATTAATCGAGAATAATCTCTAAAGTATTATTATTTTTTGTTTAATTAGCATGAAGTGTTTTATAATATGTACTTTTAGTTTTCAGCTATTTCAGGTTGTTGCTCGGGATGCTAAGGTGGTTTGTTATTGTGGCCAACATTTATTGGTACGGAATCACTATTTCGATCAGGTTTAGGAATTTAACTTGTGTTCCCTTTTGAACATTTAATCGTGTCCCCCTTTAGTTTATTTTTATTTTGCACCATGAAGCCTTTTTCCATCAGCCAAATTTATCATCATTTTTTTTCAGTTGACAATCTAAGTTCCATTCCCAAATAGTATCTTTTTTGAGCAATTTATTGAGAGGTTGTCTGATTTCTGCATATTTATTAATAAATTTATGATAGACATTAATAGATCCTAAAAACCTTTGGAGTTCTTTAACATTTGAAGGGGGTTTTAATTTTTTGATAGCTTCTATATTATTGTTAGCAGGAGTTAAAGTACCATTTTTTATCTCATATCCTAAGAAATTAATTGTTTTTTGGACAAAGTTACACTTAGATAATTTAAGATTTTCCATTCTGCATAATTCAAATATTCTGTTGAGATGTTGTAAATGCTCTTCCAAAGTTGAAGAAAAAATAATTATGTCATCAAAATAGTAGCAAGCAAAGTTAATTTTATGTTTAGTAAGAATTCTCCTAATAGTTCTATTGAATATTGATGGTCCTACCTTTACCCCAAAAGGGAGAACATTCCATTCCCAAAGTCCACAATTGGTAGTAAAAGCTAATTTTTCAGTGTCTGCTGGATGTATGGGTATGTGCCAGTAGCCTGAGGCTAAATCCAGGGTGGAAAAATACTGGGCACTACTTAATTTGTCTAAAATGTCGTCAATACGGGGTAAGGGTTCTGCATCATTTTTCATTATGGAATTAAGTTTTCTATAATCTACACATAATCTAGTTTTTGTACCTTCATCGCGTTTTTCTACTAAAGTGACTGGTGAAGAATATGGACTATTGCTTTCTTTGATTAATCCAGCAGATAATAGTGAATGAATTTGTTCAGAGATTTCTTTTTCTTCCACAGTTGAAGTACGATAAGGCCTCATAGATATAGGTAGGTCAGATTTGAGAAAGATACGCTGTGGCTCAATATTAATCTTCCCCACATCATATTTATTTTTTGAAAAAATATCCAAATAATTCCCCCACTATATCACTTAAAGCTTTGTTTTCTACTGTATTTATTTCCCCTATCAAATCATACTCATTAACATTAAATTGCGCGAAGGATTGAGGAGCCATGATACTTCCATAATCGGGCTGCACATATTGAGACTTATCTTGAACATTAAAATGCAATAATCGTAATTTATTACTGGATATGTCAACATTTTGATTTAAGACAAGATCTCCTTGAGTAACTCGACAATTTGCACAGTCTATGATTAAGTTAAATTGAGAACAATCAGGTAATCCTAATATAGCATATTCCAAATCACTGTCACAACAAAAATTTAATATAATGTGTAATATTGCCTATTTTAACTAATAAATTACATGACTTATTAATTGTAACTTTACCTTTAGCTTGACCCACAATAATAGGTGAAATGTTTACAATTTTAGCACTTAAATAACGAATAAATTTAAATGGAAGAATAGATATTGTCGATCCGGAATCAATAACATAATTTATTTTTTTATGATTGTCATACCCAGCAACAATTAATTGTCAGGCATTGGATTGACTTGGTGACTGGCTACCAACAGGAATATTACCTGTTTGTGGAGGGTTTAAGTTAAATATACAATTCCTCTCCCAATGATAAGCTTCTGAAATTCCTCTTTCCTGACACAATCTACATGGTCGACTAGGAATCCTTCTTTGATAATGGTTGACAGGCAATCTGGGACTAACGAACCTGGACGTTGAAGGGTTGAAATTAGTTGCTGCTTGGAAATTTGGATTCCTGTAATTGGGTTGAGGGCGAATCCAATGTCTAGGTGAATTATTTGGTTGAGAAAAAGGTCTGGAATTTTGAGACATATTTCTAACATTACTATTATTGTTACTGCTAGAATGAGATGGAATGGTAAAAAGTTGTTTAACTAATCTATACCAGTCGGTAGTAGATTCAGGAGGATTTACTATTAAATAGTTCTAGTATTCAGGTTTTAAGCCGTCGGTCAATCCCTGTAAAATAATGGTTTCACATAGTTTAAGTTGTCGACCTATCTCTATTTTCTGACGAAAATATCTTTCTAAGTTGTCATGCAATTTCAGCGAGGCGAAATCAGAAAAACGGGGGACTGTTACTTTCAGAAATTTTTCAGTTAAGATTTCAATTTTTTCATACTCTTTACATTCTAAACATTCATTAACATAAACCTTTAATGCTTCGCCCTTCAAATATTTGGAAATATTGTTGATTTTCCACTCTTTCCTCTCATGTTTAACTGGACTCTCTCCAGTTGACAAATTGTAATCCAAGCCCGTGTAACATTTCCCTTCAATGAACTTGTAGGTCATCTGACCTACCGGTTCATTCGTCTTTTTGGGTGGGGGGATATGTAATAATAAAAAATTTTGCCATTTTTCCTTAGTTAAATTATTCCAAATTCTTACAATTCTAATTTTTTTCCTCTCTTTTTAAAATATCTCTTAAATCTATTTTATATTTTATTCCATAACTTTAATCAAAATATTATTTTATTTATCATTCTAGAAATCTTAATCTGTTAAAAGCTACACGTATTTATTAAAACCTTATTCTATTAAATTGCAACACTGCCTCTAAAACCCACCTGCCTAATTTCTTCTTTTGAGGCATTGAATTTTATTCTTTGGAACATTTTTGTAATACCATTTTTATTTCTATTTAATTATCATTCGGCATCCCAGGATTCCTGGCGTTTTCGCGCCCAAAAGCTTTTTTTTACCTTTTTAAATTGCCGCTTCTGATAAAGAGTTTTGGTCATACGTCAGAGACACACCCTCGTGGCCTCATTTTTTCATCCATTAGCGAGCAGGCCCCGCCTTGTCTATCCCCCTGGATCCCTCCGAACATTGATGTGAGTGGGCCAGCTTTTTTCGCGCGTTTGTTACTTTGGGCAAGATTTTGGAAGTATTTATACGGTTACACTGGCTTCGGAGACAGATTTTTACACGAATTAGTTGTTGTCATCTATAAGCCGTCACTGGCACTACACTATTTCGTCTACACTATTTCGTCGGTAGTATGTGCTTCAATTTCTGCTAATTCTTCAATACTTAATGTGTTCAAGTTTTTAATGAAGCGAAAGTCGGGGGAGTTGTTTTCATCTCTGTTCTCATAATAAAGTTCTTGCTCATCTATTAAGTTTCCTTAATGTTTTTGGGAAATTTCTATTGGAATGAACTGCCTCTACTCAGCTTCCACGATTGCATTATAATATGATGTTCAAATACGATTCGTACTCCGAGAATTGCCTTCATAGTGATTAAATCGGAATAATACCCTCGCCGAATGTCATGACTGTATTTCCATGATCTCGACTGCGCCTACATCGAACTGATTATACGGTAATTTCGTGGGGTTCGGACTGATATGTCATCACTGGAGTATGATGGAACGAACGTTTCAAGTCGACAGTAATAGCAATCATCAATAATGTGCCAATCGTAACAAAAATGTGTCAAAAAGTGCGACAGGATAATTGAGGACCTGTGTAAAAAGCATTTTGGAGACTTCCCAGTGATATTGGAGAACACTACCGATTAGTTGTCAATCTATCACTCATAAAGAGAAGTGATAACTAAATAAAATAACGACATGTTTATAAATTTATTCCAGAAGTGACATCTGTAAGTTAAATTATTCTTTTATTTCTGTTGATTTCTTATTTTGTTGATTTGTTATTATTGGCTTACATAGAACAAAATTTGTTCTTAGAATATTTTAGAAGACTAGTGTTCCTTTTATCCTGAACATTTAGAACGTACGAAATTTAATATTTATTCTTATGTATTGTTAAAAGATTAATTTTATTTGGTTATGCTCACAAATATTACCGAAAGTTTTTGAACTGATCTGATATTTATTTATTTCTATATTACTTCATTTTAAAAAAGTAACTTAATTCCATGTTCTTATTTTATCATTTAACTTAGTCCCTTTTCATTCTGTGATATTTATTCATAGGAAATAATTACTATTTATCGAAAAAATATATGAGTAATATCTTTTCATTATTTATTAAGTAAAATGTATTGGAACATATTCTATGCCATTCTAAAAATGCATAAAAATTTATTAGATTCTCTGAATTTACAGCTTACATTACTGATTGCATAATAATCGCAAAAATAGCTTTTGAAGTTTCTTACTTGAAGAGCAAAAAAAAAAAAAAAAAAAAAAAAAAAAAATGATGATCTTAAAATAAAGATTGCGCTGAAGTTGCGTAACATTGAAAAGGTAAAATTATTGTGTGCATATAATTTACTTGTTTATTTCATTACTTTGTTTTATTTATTGATGCTATGTTCCGGAAGTACAAAGCAACAGACAAAAAATTTGTTCTTACCAAATAATGCTACTTATTGTTTTATTTATTTATTTCATTCTATTTTCTTTTGTGATATTTTTTCATATACAGCAAATTTATTTATTGAAAGACAGAGTAGCAGTACATTTACTATTTAAGTGGAATGAATTTAAATATGAATTTGACATTTTTAATGTTAAATATTATTTGTTCTTGTTAGTTAAATTATTAAGAGTTAGATATTTTTACAGTTGTTGTTAAGTTAAAGAATTCTTTATACATTGTTATTTTTTTTACATGTTATTAAAGTCAGGGTTTGTTAAAGTTATTGCTGAAAGTAAGGGTACGCAAACAAAAATGGCTGAAAAATTGTTGTGATTTTTGATCCAGAAACTGGTTTGAATATTAGGTCTTGGCTTAGACATTTTGAAGGATCAGCCCCTCCAGATAAAAAAGAGTGGAAAAAAAAGAATTGTAAGAATTTGGAATAATTTAACTAAGGAAAAATTGCGAAAAATTTTTATTATTACATATATATGTGATAAATTTGATTTGTTGATTACAAAATATGTAAGGCTTTGTTATGGAAACAAATTAATCTGGTTCAATTGTTTGAAATTAATTAAAACCAGGTAGTGTATATATATTTTTTTTCATATTACATTCTAGTAAGTGCAATTAAAAAATTAAATTTGTTTACTTAGCTTTTCAGCTAAATTAGAAAAGATTTTATGCTCATTATTGATACATTTATATTTATTTTAATACTCCATAAACATGTATTCAGTAAAAAAAAATGAGGCGTTATGTTATGTTTTTATGATAAGCAGTGACACAGTGAAGGATAATTTAGGAGTCCCACCTCCCTACTTGCAGAGTTTTCACTCTTTTTCTCTTTAAATACATCAATTTTTACATTTTTATAAATAGAAATTTTAAGTTAAAATAAGATAAATAAGAAAACTTGAAAACTGAACGGTTTAAAAGACACCTGTATGGCTCGCGCTTAAAAGGCTTACTGAACTAATCGTGGTTGAAAAAAAAAACATCGAACAAGGAAAAAGATCGCCAAAACTTAACCAAGCACTTTAGAGCACTTACTAGAATCCCAATTCCGGAATTCCCGGCCTAAATAAAAATGAAAGTAACTTCTCATGCTCCTTCCAGTAGTTTACTAGTTCGAAGATGATATTAGGCCAGGGTTGCAGGGAAAATTCTACGGTAATGAATAAAGCCAATGTCGCGCCGCCAAATATGCAAGCATAATGTTGTATTTTTTCAAAATGAAATTCTTAGAATCATTAAAATAATATTCAACTACAGACTTTATTGTTAAAATTAGTGCTGAAATTCTTAGGTTTTTAAAGGAATTTTTAAACTTTTTTCAATATTTTATTCTTATTATTAACTAATTTGTATTTTAAAGTACTTAAAAAAAAGGCTATGTTAATAGTGTGATAAGTTGTCTCGAAAATTGCTTTTCAGAAAGTTATGCTGCTGTAAAATCAAGAAATATGATTTTAACAGAAAAATTTCACCGATTCTCAAACTTCGTGATATAGGGCTTTAAAATGCACCAGGTCTCAATGCTAGGTGCGAGCTGCACCAAAAGTGGTTCCCTTGTTAGTAACGTCTCGTGACTGCCTGTTTTACAGATGCTGCACGCTATTTTCTTAACTTTTACTTTTGTAAGCACTACCACGCGCTCCATATATAAATATTTTTGGCTTACTTAATCGTAGAATATCCTAAGAATAAATAATGAAAAAATTAGTATTCGGAAATAGTGGTAGTGACGTACTTACAAAAGTAAAGACTGAAGAAAATAATATACAGCACCGATAACAAAAGGCAGTCAAAAGCTGCTACTCTTATAAAAACTTTTCAACCAAAACTTTATAGGTGTTCCATGTGGCAACCAACACAGTGTTGTCACAACTAGATACGGAAGTTTTGGAATGAAAAATATGCTTTCAACTAGCGCTCCCGATGCAATACGTATTTCAGTTATATGTTTAACTGACATACGTATAATACGTATGTAACAAATACGTATACCTTAAACTATACGTTGAAACGTATCTGGATACGTATAAGAGTATATCGGTTAAATGTATAATTCATGTATACGTATAATTCAAGTATACGTATATTTCAAATATCGTATTTACTCACTCTAAAAACGACATTTTCAAAACTGAGCAAAAAAAATACTCCAATATGAGTATGTCTCAAAGTCAAAATGACTCAAGTTTGAAACATGTATATACGCATTTCTGAAAACATGCACACACTCATAAAACATGTGCTCATATTTGAGCATGTCCATGTTTTAAAAATGAGTATGAACTGACTTCTATATGCTCATTTTTGAGTATTTCCATGTTTCAAAAACGAGTTTGAACTCATTCTAATCCTTTTTGAGTATGTCCATGTTTCCGAAATGAGTATGAATTGACCTCTGCTCAGTTTTGAGTATGTTCATGTTTCAATCTTCTGAGTATTTCTGGTGTTTCAGAATTAAAAGCATTGGGTCGTCCTATTTGAAACAAAAAGTTTCATAACAAAATGAAAACATGGATTTGCTCAGATCTGAAAGTGTCCTTTTTCTCAGTGATTTTAATACCAATAGACTTTATCAATCACCTATGGACCTATGGATCTATACAATCTTACGTCTCTGAACGGAGAACAAGTTAGAAATCGGTGGCGTTAATTTAGCAATTTCGCATAATTGACCAGCAGGAGAAATGCATCATTTTTCACGAAATGAACGAAAACCGTTTAAACGTTTATACGTTGTGCTGTATATACCGCCTTGGTTGTATCATTCTTATTATGCGTATACTCGTATAAATGTTTAACAGGGAGCACTACTTTAAACCTTATAAAAAGAAGTGAGAAAAAAAAATCTCAATTCAATTTTATTGCAGATTTTAATTCAACTGAATATATGAAAATCTAAATTTGTTCTGACAGGTAGATTTTGAAATATCATTTCCTCTGGAGTTAGAAGTACAGAAAACATAGTTTTATGTCAAACTTTATGTCAAATAAAACTCTGTTTCTCATTCACTAAACATTTTCAGAAAGATTGAAAGAAATCCTTTGTACATCAAAATTGTTTTACATATTTTTACTTGAAATACTGTCTTCTGCGCGATTTATGGAATTTCACTCACAAGTCAAAGTTGCATTGTTCAAAAATGCAAACTTATTTCAAAATATATTCGTGAAGAATTTTTAGTTATCTTTTTTTTATGTACTGAAGATGATGATGCGAATTGTCTGACATACGAATAAATAAGAAACATAAAAAACATATGCCTTGAGATTTACATTTTTTTTTTCTGTTTCTTAGACGATTTGTAATTTATTATGCATTTTCTGGGAACAATGGATTTTTAAAATTATTTTTCAGTATTTATATTATTTAAGCAAAGAATTCAACAAAGAAATGTTTTATACCATGAATACACTAAATATTTGAAAACAATTCAATTTGTTGAATAATAAAAAAATATTTTAAAGCTATTAATTAGTTTTAAAAATAATATGCTTCATGCATTCCATTTTTTTGTTAATATTCCGTAATCGGGTTGCACTTAATAAAGATAGATTTTAAGGAAATGCATGCTTAAGAATTATCTTGATAACCATAAAAAAAAATCAGTAACTTGAGATACAGTTTTCTAACAAATTGCATTTGAAAGAACATTTTTCCCCCAATTCGATGGTGTAAAAATTGAAATTTTGCGATGTTAAATAAATTACAGTAAACATGAAATTTATTGAACAGGTCATAGCTACCATCAATATGATGTCAGCGTTACTCGTAGAAATGTTTCGCTTTATAATAAATATATTTCGAATTCTTCTAATTACCTTTCTAAAATGAAATATACCTATACAGTATGAATACAAATAATGATCATTATTTCTCATCTTAAGTAGCTATCCATTGAATGCATTTAATAAACATTCAAAGCTTTCAATTTCTATACATGTACATTTAATCGAAAAGCGTATTTTCTATGTCTGTTTTGTGTAATAAATGGAAAGTATTTTGCTTGCATATTTTCAAAAGACTGAAAGGTAGAATTGTTTCTTTAATTTTAAGAGTGTACTCATAAAAGCTGTTGCTTTGTGCAAACTTACATATTTCATGTATTATTGTCTTCTATTCAAAAGCACTTGAATTTAAAACATGGTTTACTTAGACGTTATTCAAAAGCTTTAAATTGTGTTTATTGGGAATCATCAAAACATGCATTTTTCAGCAGACTTAAAAATTTTAGTAATCAGTAATCAGTAAATGGCGGGCTGAAACTTTTCAGTGCTAGCGTAATATTATTAACTGACTTATTTTAGGAAAAGTACAAACTGAAAAAGCCATTGAATTTTTTAAACAACAAATATTTTATGGCACATTTTTACCCTATATCTAATAATCATTCAGAATGTTTTAGATATTGTCTACATAAGCGGATCCATATGTGGTGTCTGTAATCGTGTACGCTCTTCCCCTGCCCCCCCCCCCCAAAAAAAAAAAATCTAAGTATAATGTTGCCATAACGAAACTTTCTTCTATATCATTCTAATACCTTAATTTATAATATCTCCAACAATTATGAATATAAACCATAGTGCATTCTTTTTAGTTAAAAAAGAGCTATAATGATTATCGAAAAACGAAAAAGCAAACAGCACAACGGCAGGGGTATTAAAATTTAAAATGAGATCAACATATATTTTTTAATCATTAATCTCGAAAATATTTGTTATATTTCTAGACAATCCAAAATGAGATATAGCTTTAAAGTTCATTGCAAAAAGCATAGGGCTAATATTCCATAATCGGGTGCACAGAAAAAGTCAACATGAACCAGTCGGGTGTGCAAATCCCAAAACTTTCTTCTATCTCATACATGTTAATACTGATGTCATATCGTTCTTTCCGATATCGAAATCGGTGTCGACGTCATTGTTTCATGTCGTTATGCTTTGTGGCTGAATTCTGAGATTGTTTTGTGCCTATGATTGTTTTCTAGTCTTGTTATGAAATTTTCAGCCGCAGCTTACGAGCGTTTCTTTTTCTTTGACGATATGACGTCATACTTTTACGAATTCCACGCATGTGGAGATGAATGTATCTCAGTTTCAGTATTGCGTCATCGTGCTTATGACGTATGCTGGTTCCTGATTGGTTGGTTTGTATAACTGCATGTTTCACTGTTACAGAGTTGATCTTGAATTGACAAGAGGATATATATTTGAGCGACTTCTTGTTCGTTCGGCTCGTTTTATGTTACATGTGCTTGGTATAAGTAAAGGTTCATTTAATGAGCTGTTTAAGTTGTTAGCCGAAGTTATGGCCTTAATTTGTTGCATTTAATTTCATAAATCATATTTTAATTGCCTTTAATAAAGTTATGTGTCAAATTATATTTTGACTTCTTTCTGCATGTATGTAGACACCAGGCCTTAAAACTCTGCTTTAAGTAGTTGTGGCTTCTAGGCGTATATGAATTTTTGCCCTAGCAACCTGTTAAATACTTCAAAATTCGCTATCATAGCCCCAATTAAATCAATATTTTTCATCATTCTGTCGTACGTCAGCTGCTTACGAATAGCCTGGTTACATGGATGCAAAGGAACCTTCGCTGCACGATCAGCTGATGTACATGTACAACGCAACTACAAAAAATCGAGAAAAATCGCACAAAATTCGCTATCACAGCGGCCACTTCCGTCGGAAAACCGCCAAATTAAACTTGGACCTGGTGGCCATAGCCAAAAACCTATAAATGAAATTTGGTTCAATTCTATGCATAACTTCATACATTTTGCGATGATACAATAATGAAAATGGCACAAAAATTGCTATTACAGCACCCCCTACCGGCGGAATATCCCCAAATTCAACTGGGAGCTGCTGACCATAGTCAAAAACATTTAAATGAAACTTTGTGGATATATGGATATTTTCATAAACTTTTCTATGTTACAATGAGGACGGACACACAGACAGACAGATAGACATTTTGTAAAAACATGTTTTTCGGGATCTTGTGAAACATGTAAATGCGTCGAAATAAATTTCGATAACAATATTGTTCTATTATACATAGATAGACGAAAGTAAAAATATGCGATCACGGCAACAGTGTGGTTGCAAGTGCATAAACGTTACAGGAATGGAACTAAATATATAGCAAACCATGCTTTTCTAAATTGCATCAATTGGTTGCGAATCCGATTATGAAACTTTCCCCAAGCATAGGCTAGCAGCGCCACCTCTAAAATGATTTAAAAAAATGAATCAGCATCGATTTTCAGAAAATGAAATTTACATATGAAATTCGGTGGAATTCCGATATTTAGATATCACGGCAATTCTGAAAAACACAGCATAGCAGCGTGAGTTGTTGGTCGATATGTACATCAAATTGTAATCAACGTTGATTTGTTGTCGTTGTTGTTGTCGTGTCAGAGAAAGTGCCACGGCACTTTTCTGAAAGAAGGGGGTGCCAGAGCCTCAAGAGAGATTGGTCTTCTAGAGCTGGTTTCCTAATTTTGAACAAATTCCAGATGAGAGACTTGCACCTGGATTGGCACCCCAAGAGATGTCGTTTTCAAACTTGGAGGACATTGGAGCCACGAACAGATTTTACGTGCACCAGCTCCCATTAAACGTTCATTTATATTAGTCTAAATGAATACGAAGTTTAATGAAATTCCGTGCAATTGTTCTTGAACTATGCATTTCTCACGGTAATCGTGAAAAACAAGCAATAGCAGCGCCCCCTTTACAGTGATATATACCAAAATGTAATCAGCACCAGTTTATGTGATGATCTAATTGAATTTGGAGTTTGATGAAATCCTGTCCGTTATTTTTTTAGATATAGCTATCGTGAGAATCGTGAACAGTTCCACTCATTGGGCGATATAGACCCACACCTAATCAGCACCAAATCATGTTAATCTCTAACAGAATAAGATGTTTGATCACGGCCTAACTCGATTTTCTCCTTCCCTTTATACGGCCGTAACAAAAAGTCATTTTCCCTTTGTTCAAGAGGAATAAGAGTTTCTCCCCGGAAGAACGCAGGGGGCGCTATTACTTACCATTACTAATGGAGAATTTCCTTATCTTTGCGTTTCGTTCGTCAAAACTATTTATGAATTGATATATCCAAGATTAATAAAAAACCCTTTAGGGGAATGTGACTTAAACGAGCATAAAATAAATATATACTCATTAATATGTGCAAAATTCTTGCCCATCATTTAAAAAAATATGGCAAGGTATTTTACAAATGAAACAAATTTATCTGCATGTAAGAACTCTTCATCAAGAAAAATTTTAAAGTTTACTTAATTTTAATTTTATAATATTTAATGTATATTTCACTGTAAAAATTATCAATGTTTAAAGTCTAATCAAGAAATATAATCTGCATATACCTATAGATACATATATATATATACAAGTAGGGTGGATAGATTTATGAATTAATATTTTAAAAATCTGAAAAAATATTCTGTAATTTCTGTAACCACACAATATTCTAAAATTTCCACAAAAACTATTCTCTCATAAATGGAGTACATAATGCTACAGCAAAAAAAAAAAAAAAAAACTTGTTCATTCTCTAAAATAATAAAACCTGTAAAAATTATTATGAATTTGTTAAATAATCCATGTTTTGAGAAAAAAAAAGCGATGTGAGTTGATTGCCGGATATTGGCGAAATATGTTTTCTTATTCTGTTGATATTATGAAACATGAAAGTATATTTTTATTTTTATATACATACTTTTATACCATGACTTTCCAGAACTAGAATATAATATTTAATTTTATATGTAATTCTATTATATTTCTATATGCTTATATATTTCAGATCAATACCTATAATGGTTAAATTTATTAAAAATTGTTTTGAATGTACACATATATACATATATTTTAAATAATTCAGAATCGTGTAAAAATAATCCATGTTTTCAGAAAAAAAAATTCGATATGAGTAGATTGCCGGATATTGGCGAAGTTGCTTAATTTTCTTACTATTGTGAAACTAGTAAATATTTTTTTAATTTTTTGCTGTGTATTTTACGCTCAGAATTATCACTGTTTCAAGTAATCCAGAATTTTAATGTATTGAAATTTACTTATAATGTTTGTTTTACATTTTGTAGTAGGATGTTATTTAAACTATTTTTAATTGCTTAAAGCATTGTATTTAGTTATTTTATCTCTAAATCTTTTAGTTTTTCCTGTTTGTCTTGTTTGTTTTGTTTAGTTTTTTCCTTTTAGTTTTTCCTGTTTGTAGTAAAGAAAACGCCGAAGTAAAAGATAGATATGTTACATATAATGCTTATATATTTCAGATCAGTACCTATAATGATTAAATTTATTGAAAATTGTTTTGAATATACATATATATATATATACATATTTTAAATAATTAAGAATCGTGTAAAAATAATCCATGTTTTGAGAAAAAAAAATCGATATGAGTTCATTGCCGGATATTGGCGAACTTGCTTAATTTTCTTACTACTATTATGAAACTAGTAATTATTTTTTAAATTTTTTATTGTGCATTTTACGCTCAGAATTATCAATGTTTCAAGTAATCAAGAATTTAAATGTATATAAATATAGAAATTTACTTATAATGTTTGTTTTGCATTTTATAGTAGCGTGTTATTTAAACTATTTTTAATTGCTGAAAGCATTGTATTTATTTATTTTATCTCTAAATCTTTTAGTTTTTCCTGTTTGTAGTAAAGAAAATGCCGAAACAAAAGATACATATGTTATATATACCTTTTATAATGAATATATTGCAAAGATTCTTGTATTTTTATGTATAGAAGTAACATTTACTAAGCATTATTTATGGTAAGTATATCGCGCCATCTACCGGCGAAGCAGCCTTTTAACGATTCCGAAACTAAGGGGTGATTGTGAAGGCGGAGGTGATGAGGGGAGGAGAATCGAGTTTGGCCGTGGTTTGATGAACAAATGTACATTAGTTCTTGAGGTATAGCTATCATGGAAATCGCACAAAATGCAAGATTGCATCGCCACCTTTTGTAGGATATACATTCAAACTTAATTAGCACCAATTCATGTCGAGATCTAACAGGATATACAGTTTGGTGAAATTCCGTGTGGTAATTCTTATGAAAGAGCGACCACAAAAATTTGTGTCACGCACAGACTAACAGACAGACAGATATACATTTTTCAAATATAGTAGTGTAATAGAACATATCAAAATGTGTAAATCTAGTACCAAACTGAAGCTGTAAATTTTCACGAATTCAATTTTCCTTTAAATGTATATAAAATAAAATAATATCTGTATGAAGTTCGCGTAATAGATATACCCATTATAATCGTACCTTGTAAAAATGGAAGCACACAAGCATAACAAACTAGTACACTGTGACCATCACAAAATTTCCTTCTATCATATATATTATTTATGTTGTCAAAATCCCTTTTTCTAAGAAAATAGCAAACACAGAACGATAAATGAGATATGATATGAAAGGATTTCGAACCTGCCTCTGACATAGTACACTTATATTTCGTTAAAACATATTTTTTAATTAAAAATTGTAGTTATACAAAAATTAATTAGCATTCTTTTCATGAATGAAATGAAAGGTTTTTCTCAAATCAATGTTGCCACAAAAATAAAATACCGCATTATATCGCGCTCAACAATGTTTATAAAAAAATAAATAGTTCAATAAAGATAAAGTGGGACATAGTTGCTGCACGGGTTTATTTTTTATTTATGATTAAAAAGCAAAATTCAAATTCAACTGCTCAATTTATATTTCTTTGTCCCATGTTTTTTTTTGTTGTTTTTTTTTTTCGGAACAGATAATGTCATCCTCTAATGCAGTTAAAATACGATTGATATATGTATATATTTTTTGCCTTGACTGTCAGCGATCAGTTTTTACTACAACTTTCATGGAATAAGTGAGATGATATTCTGGCTTGACTAATGTTGTTTGCAGATATTTTTAGTCCTTATTTCTTTATATAAATTTAAACATACATCTAAAACATATTAGACTGCAGTGTGATATCTTCGCACGAGCTCACTGGTATAGTTCTAATAAACTTGCTGTAGTGCGATGTTGTTACATAGCGCTGATGGCGTGATGATAATTTAAATAGCACTGTTACACACCAACAGTTACGAAGTATAGTGATTTTCTTTAAATTTAACTTGGCATTACAGTGATCAGTGAATTAAAAAAATTGCACAGTTCAACAGCGGCCCTTGTTGGCTATTCAAATACAAAATTGGAAAAACATATATACTTTTAATTAATTACTACACTAGTGTGCAAAACTTAAGCAAAAAACACAAAATACTAATTTCTGAACACGTGAGTGATCAAAAGGAAATTCTATAAACAGAAAGTGTAGAAAATAGGTACTACCCTAACAGCACAGACAGTCGATGTGAAGTCTTCTTGACATCACAAATGGTCACAATTGTCACAGTCACTACAATAAACAGAAATGTGATATCTTTCATTCGTCTCATTTTTACTCTCATTTGGTCACTCCACTGAACAGTCACCATGACTGCTGCTTTTTGACGAGTCACCAGGTGACTTTACAATGAAGTCATCTTGTGACTCTCACGTTACTGTCATTTTTACACTCCATTGTAAAGTCATCATGATAGCTGTTCTGTGACGAGTTCCCAACTGACAGAAAATGAAATCATCTGGTGACTTTTCACAAAAGAGTGCAATGATGACTTCACAATAGAGTGTCGATCCCCGGAAAGTCACCAGACGACTTCATTGTGACATTATTTGGCGACTCATCACAATGCAATGCTCACAATGACTTCAAAGTTCAGTCTTCAGCTGACAGTGACTTGAGAATCACAAGGTGATTTCTTTGTAATGTCACCTGGTGACCCATCACAAAGCGACAGTCACAGTGACTTTTCATTGCTAACAATCATTTGAGAGTAATAAAGAGACAGTGTAATATCCCATATTTTGATTCGCCGTAGCGATTGTGACACTTCTAACCATGTGTGACGTCAAGGGGACTTCACATCGACTTGCCGTGCTGTTAGTATAGTACCTCTTTTCCACACTTACTCTTTATAGAATTTCCTTTTGAGTACTCACGTGTTCAGAAATTGGCATTTTGTGTTTGTTGCTTAAGTTTTGCACACCAGTGTAAAAATATAAAATTTGGTGCATTTCTGTCCAATGGAAACTGACCACTATAATGTTCATCGCAAAAAATAGCATTGCAAGGCCTCAAAGCCTTTATATCTATATATATATATATATATATATATATATATATATATATATATATATATATATATATATTAATAAATATTCGACATATTAAATTTGGTGAAATTCCATTCCACAGATGCTATGATATAATATAAACATACATTCAAATTTCATCAATATCAATTTATGGCAAGGTCGAAATTTGAATACGAAATTTGATTGTATCAAATTCCATTCTATAGATGCCGAGATATAACTATTACGGAAATAGTAAATAACGGAATATAGAAGCGCCATCTGTCGAGCTATATACACTAAAACGTTAACAGCACCTATATACCAATGTCTAACTGAATACGACGTTTCATGAAATTCCATCCATAGTTCAGACCCACGTCAGCGGTACACACGGACATGTTTTTATTTTATAACATAAAAAACAGTAATTGTGTGTGAGATTCCGAAAAATCTATACTATTAAAAACCGTTCGCGTATCTATGTAACCTCAAAAACTCGAAAACCACAGGGCGCAGGGCTAGGAAATTTTGCACACAGGTAGCTGGTAGGGGGCCCACGAACGATCGGGGCAAAAAATTCGAAAATTTTAAATAGATTTTTCATAGATTAAATATTAATTAATATCTATCCACAAAGAGATCTCATCAAAAATACGCTTTTTCATAGAGTAATCTTCGGTTGGTTGGTTGTATAAAATCTTCACAGAAGTAATTAAAGAAATCAAGGTAGGGATGATTGCAATTCCTAGTCAAGTGTTTAAAATCGATGGATCAGAGATTATATGAGATGTAGTCAATCAACTTAATTATTGACTGCTGCCAAATGCTAAAAACTTAATTTTAAAAGATTTTATCGACTTAATGAATGATAATTAGCTGGGTTTAAGGTTTTTTTTACTTGACATATATTAGTATGATAGAGATTATTAATGCAGAAAACTTTATTTAACAGATTATTTGTTAAATTTGCGGGGGATGGGGAGCGGTGGTGTTAACGGCTTTTTATTAAATATCACATATATTTTACTTGACCGCGCGCCACCTGGTGGCGGCTTTTTCATTAATTGACCCTCCTTATTAATAAATCCAAATCTACTGCTCTGATTTCAACTGAACTAATAACCATTTTACAAATTTAACATTTTTTTTTAATTCACCCGTAACGTTTAATCGCTGTTTTATATAAATGATACCGCTATTTTAGAATAACAATTTTCGTAAATATTAAATTTATGTTCCTAATAAAAGTACAGAGCCAGTATTCAGTTATGCATACCAACAGTCAAAGTTAGTGATTTGTTGTTGAGCACTTGACCGCGCGCCTCCTCGCGGCCCCTCCCTCAAGGTTTTTTCGCTAACTGTGCTTTATTTCCAGAACTCAGGCAATTATGTTCAGAAATTCTCCAAACCAGTTCCATTTTGCTAAATTATCATAAAAATCAGCATTCATAGCTTCAGGGTGTACTTCTAGAAAACAGTTACCAGTATTTCCGAATAATAGTCTAAGCCAAATTTAAAATTAAGTTCCTAGCGTAACCAAATGAATCAATCTTTAAAGATGCATATAGTGGCTCTTTTAATTTATCATTTGCTGAAAGGCACTTGAACATCCGCTCCTCCCGGCCCCTCCCTCAAGACTTTTTGTCTAATTGTACCCTTTTTCCATATCTCAACAACTAATTTTCTGATTTCAGCGCAACTGATTCCAAAAATCATATTTAACTTAATAATAATCAAAGTCTATATCATTAAAATAAATTTGTGAGTAGCGGGTACCCCTATTTCCGAATAATAGTCTAAGACAAATTTCTAATAGTTCCTAGCTTAACCAAACGAACGAATTTTTAAAGATGCATAGTGGTCCTCCTAATTAGTAATTTACTGAAGTGAACTTAAACATTCGCTCCTCCCCGGCACCTCCTTCAAGGTTTTTTTTCTCAAACTATGCCCCGTTTCCATAACTCAGCAACTATCTTTCCGATTTCAACCCAACTGATTACAAACATTATAATTAACTTAATAGTCACCCTCTATAACATTAAAGTAAATTTATGAGTAGTAGTTACCACTATTTCCGAATTATAGTTTAAGCCAAATTTGTAATTAAGTTCATAGCTTAACCAAACGAACACATTTTTAAAGATGCATAGTGGTCCTCCTAATTAGTCATTTTCTGAAGGACACTTGAACATCCCCTCCTTCCGGCGCCCCCCTCAAGGTTATTTTCTCTAACTGGGCCTAATTTCAATAACTCGGCTAATAATGTTCCCATCTTCTCCAAACCGCTTTTGTAGCCCGTCTACTATTACGATGCCTTAAGCAACGGGAACCTGTGTCAGATGTTCGTACGTAAAGAGGTTTGTTTAGAACAAAATGCTCCCCTGGTGGTGGAAGGTGGAAATGAAAGATTTTCCGAAGCGTACGAGCATGCCCGGTACACGGTGCCAAAGCCATCGGAGATCCGGGACAGAGTTTCGTTTTTTAAGAGATTTAAGTTTATTACACGGGTCCGGGCAACGCCGGGCGGGTCAGCTAGAATAATATACCCTATTAAAATCCGTGCGCGTATCTATCTATGTAACCTCAAAAACTCGGAAACCGCAGGGCGCGGGGCTACGAAATTTGGCAAACGGGTTGATGGTAGAGAGCCCATGAACGATTGGGACAAAAAAATCGAAAATTTTAAATAGTTTTTAATGTTTTTGACTAAGTTTTGCCTTTTTTATGTCAACCCGTAATCGTGTGAATTCTAAACAGTTCTAAATGTTTATTGCAATGTGAGATATACATATTACAGACGCCACGCTGCAATAGTAAGAAGCTGTAGCGGGTATTACGATAATTCTTTTACCTCGCATGCAAATAATTAGAGATTATTTAATTGCGCTTCATTATTTGATTTTTTTAAATAAAGAAAAGCATTTTATTTCAAACATCAAAAAATTTTTTATTCTATTTATTCCCTTATTCCAAATATATCGTTTTATCGTCTGCTGCCATAGCAACATAAATTAAGTTTCATTAAAAAATGCACAGTAATAATTTTTTTTCTAAATCATATAGTTATTGAACAATTCAACACTTTAACAGGGGAATTATATTCATTTTATTCACTTTTTAGAATCAAATTCATGAACTCCCGTGCGTAGAACGGGTTAAACAGCTAGTTGTAATTGTTTTTAGAAGAATCGCCATATATTGGGAAAATATTTTCTTACTATATTTACTCTCTATCTATATGCATAAATGTATGTACACAGCAAAAAAAATTTTTTTTTATTTTACGGTATATACTAGCAGCTGGGATGCTAGTATCTTAATAATATTATAAATCCGATTGTGTGCCAATGTTAGGCTGAAGCCAGCGTCAAAATGGAGACATTAATGGCCCTGTATCTTTGTATATAGGTGGATTATAACCCGGAAATGAACATAGACTGGTTTTGGTTTATTTTTTTCAAATACTTTTCCTAATAATTCAAAATTTGATTATTTTCATAGAGAATCAATGGACATTTTTAGATAAAATTTAACCATTTTACTTTATCGTTGCTAGGGCTTTGATCGTTGCCAATAAATAAAAATGCGGAAAAATAATTTTTCCTCAACAATTAAGTTTCAATTGAGCAATTTTCACGTGAAAAATGAAAATAATTCAAAAGAAGATGAATTTCTGTGATATTTGAAACAACAATATGGAGTATTTGTTATTATACATGAAATATGAATATCGGTTACATTAAAAAGATCTTTTTCAGTCAAAAACTGCGTTATAATTAGAAAGAAGCATTAACAATAATTATATTATTAAAAAAAAAAGATTTCGCTTGAACTATGGAACTATGAAAAGGATCCTCCTTGGCATGCACAAATATGACGTCATAAATAAAACATGTATTTTCAAATATTCGTAATATTACAAAGAGCATGACTATCAGTGTATAATAAAAGTATATACATAATGGACGTCATATTTAAGATGAATAACTGAAATATTTTTTTGATACTGATTAATAATAAGCTCACATCAGTTACAAACAGATGTGAGTTTTTTGCTGAAATTCACTTCATTATTGCCAGGAAAAGAAATTTAACAAGAATTATATCATTGAAAAGAGATTTCTCTGAGATCAAAGTGACGTCATAATAAAACGGGATTTTTAAATATGTTTCAAATGGAGAGTGTATCAATTTCATACATTAATAATCACTGAGTACAGTGAAAGAATAGAGAGGTAATTAACCGTAAAATCGGCTTGCAATATGAAGCCGGCTATCGCTCAAATCATTAGGCCCAAGGGCTGACTTCATTGGATGGAAAGAGGCTGCACGTGGAACAAGGACTGGATTCATTGGACGGGCAGAGGTTTTCAAAGCTAGCCGCCAGTTGTTTGGGCCGACTGTAGGGTTGCATTTTCAGCATCACGCCAAAGAGGAACATTTCATCTCTATTTATTCTCTGAACTCTGTGATTAATAATACAAGCATCAGTAAGATTATTAGGAAAAGAAAATTGAACACAAGTCTATTAAGTTAAAATCTGACTGTGTGTATTTCGCAACTATTCCTCTTAATGCAACGCGATTTACTTAATATCGGTTATCATTGATTCGAGGATATCATATAAACTCTGAGAATTTAAAATTTTGAATTAGATTTCGAGATATTAATATTTTTTTTGTAAATTTTAACGAAATTTCTCTAAAAACGGTACTTAAATTACTCCATTTTTGTGGATAAAAAAGGAGAACTAAAACAGATTAATATATTTTTACGCCATTTTCTCATTAAAACTGAAAAAAATTATTTTATTTTCAATTTGAATAGTTGGTGAAAAAAAAATCTTGATTACAGTGAAATTTCCGAAAAATAAAAACATATTTCCACATATTCAAACTTTATGAATCAATTTATTCTGCAGAGCAAAAATCGCCTGTCAGCATATTGTCAAGAAATCAAGATTTGTTTCAGCTATAGATTAAACCAAGGACACAAATTTGCTGTTACATGCAAACGTAACACTTGCAATTGCAAAGCTTTTTGCAACCCCCGAATTACATGCAAACGTAACACTTACATGTAATTTGCACCCAAATGAATTTTAATTCGAACCGTATTAAATGTTAATTTGTAATGAAAATTACATGCAAAGTAATGTTTACATATAATTTTGGGTTGCAAAAAGCTTTGCAATTTAAGTGTTACGTTTGCATGTAATTTTGGGCTGCAGAAAGCTTTGCAATTGAAGCTCCTTGCATTTAGTTGTAGAATTATTCCTCCCTATTCACAAGAATTGAATTTAAAGAAAAAGCATATACTATTTCCAATGAATTATTTTTAAATGATGGCTGTTAAAACGTTTCTCAAAGTCTTTAAAAGTAAAATGGTTTATCAGGTGAAATTGACATTTCTTTTTACCCGACTCGTCGATTTACACGATTTTATTCCGTCCTTTTTCCATTGGTTGCAGTTTCCTTTTCGCGGTTATTTGGCACAAAATTTTACTTTTTTTAATCTGATTTATGCCAAGGCCCCTATAACAAAGAAATATCGCATTTTCTTCTATGAAATGTGATAAGGAGTTAGTTAATTATTTATGTTTTTGATTATCGGGAGTGAAATATTTTGCTTGATTAGTGCATTTTTTTTTTTTTTTTAATGTTACGTGAACGAAGTCACGGGTAAAAGCTAGTTATACCATAAAGTCAACAATTTCTTTTGCAGTGCATGTGCGTGTAGATCTTCTTATGTTTGTACGTGTGTGTGTGAGGGGGGGAGGGTAGATTTCTCCTTATCGTTGTCAATCCATAGTAGGTTAGTTAAAGGAGATGACGAGCAGTAAAGAAACAAATGCTGTGTTGTCGAACCGTCTAATTCAGTGCGAAAGAATGCGAAGATATTCATGATAGAATCACTTGCTAACAATCTATAAACGACATTTCCAAAACTGAGCAAAAAATACTCAAATTTGAGTTTGTAGCATAGTCAAAATGACTCCGAATCAAAATTACTCAAGTTTGAAACATGTTGCATGAAATCCATTTCTGAAACCATGCACACACTCAAGAATAAAACATCATGTGCTCCTATTTGAGTATGTCCATGTTTCAAAAATGAGTATGAACTGACCACTATGGGCTCAGTTTTGAGTATGACCAGGTTGGAATATTCTTAGTATTTCTGGTATTTCCGAATTGAAAGCACTGGGTCGTCCTATTTGAAACAAAAAGTTTCATAACATTATGAAAACATCGATTTACTCAGATTTGAAAGTGTCATTTTTCTCAGTGAATGGTTCTAATTTCTACGAGTTGCAAGTGCCCTATGGAATGCCCTATGAATGGCCCTATGGTTAGCCCTATGGAATCCCGACTAAACACGTTAATTTTGACGATGCTCAATAAGGTCGGTGGTTGGATAGGGGGTCGGTTTGATTCCAATGTTTGATCCACTTAATGTTATTGGTTTAAAAACTAGTTAACTGACATAAGATGTTACCAAATCTGTTCTGGACGTTTGAGAGTTATGTCTAGTTTGTTGGTTGATTACGGGCACTACGGTCATCTTTAACACACAAAGGATAAACAAATCGTGATCTCCTAGTTATGTCTAGAGATGTCCAACATGGCGACATGCAGCGAACCTCGTTTAATGTCAAGTGAAGGCCAGAAACAATTTTCAACATCGCTAATTTGTCAATCAGTATGACGTGTCTATATGTAGTTTGAGCTTCTGTTTACACTCTCAGTTATTATTCTATTACCAGCAGACTACGCCCGCTGCACCGGTCGGTTTTCACCAAAAGAACCTTGAATCAAACGAAATATATCGGGGAATTTAATCTTGTATTTTAAAGTAATATGTACCTTTACCTGGAATATTCTAAAACAACATAAAAATGGATACTTATTTCACTAAGTTATGTTTTTTGTAATACGGTTTACTATTACGTTTACAATTTATTACTTGCCGTTTTCCATTGATTTATATGTTTTATAGCTGCGTTTTTTAATAAGGTGAATTAACCTATATTATTCACAACTAAAAAGAAATGGAGCATCTTGTATTTGTCGAGAATTAAATAAAAACTAGATGGAACCCGTCAAAACTTGACGGAAAAAAATTACAATAACAATATTAGTAAAATAAGCTTCTTTATTACATAAGAAGGGGTGCGTATGAAACAGTCTTTCCAATATTTTATTTTAAAAGTTCCCCCCCCCCCCCAGTGAATTACAGTACCAATTCCGAAGCAAACTCCAAACAAACAATCCGTAAACAACTGTGTAATGCAAATCAGTTTGGCATTACCGCCATATTCCCCACGGCAAGAAAAAAATTTTCCTGGACCTATGAAGTATCATACAAATAGTATATCCCTACGTTCATCTCATATTCAGTCAATAAAAGAACATAGTAAATAAAGCACACATCTCCCTCCCGTGATAATGCAACCGAATGAGCTCCTATGCGCATGTGCATTGCATCTCACCAAAGGCACCGTCAAAATTCGACGGTAAAAAAAAAGTTTTAAAATGTTTAAATTAAAAGTTTTAAAATATCTTCTTTAATCATTGTTCGTTTCAAATCCATATCTTCTGAAACGCATCCATTGTTTTAAGCTAATCAATTTCTATGTAAAGATGAAGAATTTTTTTTTACAATAATAAATCAATCTGCAGATAAGGGAGATTTTTAATGTTTTCAAGTGTAATTTATTTGTATGGTTTCTTCGGTTCCTTTACATAATCAGGATGATTATTCCTTTTCCATCACAGTCGGGAATCTTTTCCTTCTTATACAGTTAAATATCCAATGGATCTTTTAAAAAATAATAAAATACAGTTCCTAGAATATTCTGATGCAACATATACATCAACGAATTCAGCATATCAATTTTATGTTAATCATAAACTATAAATAGTTTTTTTTTTCCTTGACAGATTTTAGTTTAGCGCCAAAATGCTCAGATAATCTGATCTTATGATTCATCAGGGGTTTTTATTATTTTTCTTTTTCAGTTTTTATGATGGTTAAGAAAATCTATTTTCAATTGGGGCAACTTTCCCAGGGAATATGTTACATTATTAAAGCAAACTGATGATCATTGTTGAGATAGAATTGAAAAATATTTCATGCTTGAAAATTATTTAAAAAGTCGTTAAATTAAGCGGCAGTTTTCAAATAAATTTCAATCGAAAGCTAATTTTTTTCTAATTGATGATGTAGAACTGAAATTGTAAAATGTAGTAAAATGTAGTAAAAAATTGATTGAAATTTGTAGTATTTAGAAGTGATGTAAGCGCGATGAAAGCTAAAGCAATAGGGCCGTTTGTTGTCACAACCGTTATACATTTCTAAAAATTGCTACTGTGTTTTGGCTGGCGTCCAAAAGTAGACTATCATTTTTTGACATCGAAAGAGAAATTCACAGTGAAAGAAATAGGACTTTGCCACTAATAAGGAACTGTTAAATGAACTTATAACAAACCTACCAAAATAATTCCTATAAAATATTAGCCTTACATTCTTTATTCTAGCTACAAATACAATCATCATTTCAAGTTTTTTTTTCCATAACACTATTTTTAATAATTTTAATTTTCCTGAAATTCTTTACTTTTGTGAATTTTTTTATAAAAAAATGAAATCTTCTTACCTAATTAAAAAAAAATAAGTAATTGGTAACATGTAATCAAAGTATGCAATCAAGATGAAGCAACCAATAAAGGCTTAAATTCTGATCTTTAAAATAAAAAATTGAAAAATCAGTTAAAATTATGTCATGTTGACACAATTAATTTTTCTTTTTAGTTTTATCAATGTTAAAATGCATTTCAAGGTAAGCATAACGTCATTTTCCCCGGCGCAAACTTTTCACGCGTACTTTGTATAAGTAACTTTTATGCTTAAACACCATGTTACAAATAAAAATATATTTTGTATTTAATTGTAATGAAAAAAGGACATCAACAAAGTTATAATGCATAATGATAAAATAAACCTAATGGACAATATTCCGGTGACGTCACAATAAATATGAATTATTATTCGCTTATAAAACACGCGGATAAATATTTTCACCGAAATTTAACTTGCAAATTAAAAAATTCGGCCTAAAAGTTCTCATCAAGTGATTTTTAATTCGACGTTAAATGTATTTATAATGATGTTTTACTGATTTATTAGTTATTACATTAATTAAAATAAAAAATACGTCTTCGAAACCATGATATTAAAATAGAAAAAGCATTGAAAAAATGTTGTGATGCGTAGTTTCGTACAATAGATAAAATTCAACTGACGTCACAAACATTTATCCAACAGTCGAAAGGGATAATTAAGAGAAGTAATATAAATAAATAAATATTCAAGACTATTTTTTATTCTGTTTTCATTAATATATTCTAAATTTTATTGTTTAAAGTTACTGATAAATGATACTTTAGTAAATGGGGCTTTTCATAATTATTATTTTATTATTTTTTTTATTTTTGAGATTTAATGGCAACGTTCTGGCGCTACAGTTTGGCGAATAATTTGGGATACTTTTCGGTTAGCCGGGCGCCAGTGAAGTATATACACACACACACATATATATATATATGTCATTCTATAAACATAATGTATTCTAGGCGCTGTAACTGGGGTTAATTTTTGACGCCTAACTGACGATTTTTGCTTTGTATGGCAACCTGGTGTTTTATAATAAAATTGAATATGTGTGTAAATAAATAAAATAAAATTGGTACTTTTATGTTAGTTGGGCGCCAGGGATAACTCTCCAAATCTTCTTTCAAGTGGAATAATTTAAATTGCAATATTTTACGTGAGATTTGTTATTCATATTGATATGTTTATGTTTAGATATTTTATTATGATTATATTTTAGTTAATTTTAAGTAAGTTTTTTAAGATTTAATATTACAATGTTAAAATATTACCTAGTTGATATTAGCTAATGTCAAAAGATTGGCGAACCACAGAGTTCAGAAAATGACTCTCTGCCTTGCAACAGTGGGAGTTGCCGACTTTATGACGTCATAAGCAGCAGTAAAAGTTTAATTGAAAATTACGGCTAATTAATTAAATTTTCGAACAATCGAATGCACGATAACAAATCTTTGTCCAAATATCTTTCATTTAAAAAAAGAATGCAGTAGTTTGTTCTCACGGATTGTCGAAATAAATCGCTTAGCGTTTTAAATATATAGATTATGCACTCGTGACATCATAATTCACTTTTATATTTTAACAGAATAATAGGATTACTATAATTTGTGACTCGTGCTGACACATTGCTGGTATCATTATTTTTTTTACACGTGAAGTTTTCGCTATGGTACTCCATTGTGAAATTCGGTAATTTTTGAAATTCAGTATTTGAAAAATGGCATAATCAGTGGATTTGAAATTTATACCAAGAAAAATACAATTTTTTACCTTTCTAACGCAGTTTGTCTGACAATTTTCTGACAAATACTTTTCGAGCAATTAATTTTTTTCAGTAACTTCAAATGTTTCATTTTCCGAGATTAATCTGTGGCAACGATTAGCAAAAATCCCAGTCGTCAGCAACGCATAGCTTTTTATTAAAGAGGATAAGTTATCAGTGTTAAATATTGGTTATCATGTCCTAAATATTTTAATTTTATAAATATTTCTAAGTACCGATACTTTTAAAATAAAGAGAAACACTTTATGAATGAAACTAAAGCTTACTTTGGCATTTAGAAAATTACTGAAATATATTTCAGTACATAATGCAGTTTAAAAAAAAACTATTTTACTCTAAATGCACTTCACAAAATCTTTAAGAATTTCAAAAAGTTTAATAACATGGAATTTTGTATAACGAAATATCGTATAAACGTATAAGAATTTATTTATTACAAACTTTTTAATGAGAAAGCGCATAAAAATTCTGCTGAATTTAAATATTTATTCTTTCCGTAAACAAGAAACGTATTTTAAATGTATGAGTATTACTTTAAATCTTTTACTCGAAAAAAAAAGTCTACTGTTTGTTAACATAAAACCCAGAATTTTCAAAGGGTCTGCATTTTTATCCATAGCGACATATATTCAGAAATATTCAAAATGAATATACCTCGGGGAATGAAAGAAACATCTCAACTCTTCACAATAGACTAGTTCTATGGAAAAAGCGGTGTCTTTGAAGATATACAATAGCATTAGGAAATATTTGAATACGAAATAAATCAGCATTGTGAAGAGAACAAATTAATTTATTCAAAGCCTCTGTGCTTTCAAGAATACCCATTCCCATATGAATAGGTTTTAATACGCAAGTGGACCGCATGCATCGGTTATAAGAATTCTAAAATATCTTCATATATTATTTCACAGGGAAGATTGTGTTGTTAATAAGATATTTATTAATTATTTGAAATATATATAGGTTTAATTTGAATATGGAAATTTTATTCAAAAGTTGCACTTGATAAATAACTTAAAAGTTTCGAGTAAAATGTTTTTTCAACTCCATTTGAAATAATTAAGAATGTTTTGAAAAGATGAGAATGACTAATATATTTTTTAACTTCATTTCCTTTTTTTTAAGAAAAAAGTAAAAAGAATAAACTAAAACTGCCTTATTTGGTCTAGAGTGCATTAAATTAATAAGTACTTTTTAATTTTTAAAATACCTTACAGGCAAATACTCCATACATCCTTCCCTGGCACACGTGGCATTTCCTGGCATTTTATATCAATCTTACTTTTCATGTTTACATACATTTTATACACATTTGTACTTACATTCATCTTATAACATACGTACAATTTTAACACATACCAAACTATTGCAATTTTTTTTATATGCAAATGGAAACTAGTCGGATGTGCCAATTCCAAAATTTTCCTCTTTGTTATACTTTGTTATACCTTATGTTAATACTTTAAAAAAGCGTAATTGTTTTAATTATGCATCTTAGAATAAACAAGTAATATATTTTTTTTTAAGTCATTCCTACTTTTTAATCATAAATATATGAAATAAAGATGTGCAGCATTAATGTCCCATGTTATCTTTATTGAACATTTTTTTATAATCATCGTTGCGGTATTTTATTTTTGTGGCATCACTAACTTGAGGAAAATCTTTCATTTCATTTATAAAAACAATGGGAATTTTTTTTCTCCCATTTAAAACTAAAATTAATTAATTCAATTTAATTAATGAATTAATATTTGAAAAAACTGTATTAGCATCAATTGTCATCCACTACAAGTTTTAAAAAAAATGTATTTAAACTTGAGTGGGTGAATAGAAAATATTTTATTAACGATTGAAAATTTGAACAAGATATATAAATATATAGAGAGTGTGAGCTAATAGTAGGAATTGAAAAAAAAAATGCAGCGTAGCAGCACCACCTGTTGTATGATTTACACGAAAAACTAATCAACACCAACTCATACCAAGGTCTAACAGAATATGAAGTTTAATGAAATACCGTGCATCAGTTCTTAAGATATATTACTCTCCCTAAAACCGTGTAACTCCTGGAAAATGCAACATAACAGTAATACCTGTTGAGCGATTTACGCCAAAACCTAATCAGCAACAACTTATTGACAACATCTAACTTCACAAAAAAATGAAAATCCGTGCATTGGTTCTTAAGATAGAACTATTGCGGAAATCGTGAAAAAGGCTGCACAGCAGCGCCACCTCTAGGGCGATTTAACACCAAAACCTAATCAGCACCAATATACATCGAAGTCTAACTAAATATAAAGTTTTATTAAATTCCGTGCATTAGTTCTTAAGATAGAACGCCCACAAAATTTTTGTCCCATACAGACAGTCTCACAAGCAGACATTTTCTAAAACAGTCAAATCGTGTTCACGACTTTCTAAAACGTATAAATCCGTTGAAAACCGGAAGTCGAAAATTTTACGAATCCAATACTTTTTTCTTGTAAAGATAGAAGAAATTAATAATATTGCCTACGGAGGATAATTTCATGATACTGATTCAACCAAGACTTTATAAATCTATTAGGGGAAAGTCGGGTAGCCACGGACGGCGGGTAACCGCGGACATTTCAATTTCTGAGAAATTCAAAGTGTTGCGTAAATAAAGAGTTATTGTTATTGCCCTCTAGAGTCGAAACAAATACAGTTGAATTGCGACGTGGGCGCCGAGTAAGTTAGTCGTGAGTGAGTGTTTTGTTTCCGTCAATAAATTTTCGACAAAACGAGACAGAATGCATCCTATGCGGAGAAACATTTGAAGAAGACTGGATTCAGTGCCAGGAATGCAAAGACTGGGCCCATGAAGATTGTGTTTATATAGATGCATCGGATTTTTATTATAATTGTGAAGTTTGTAAGGCCAAAAAACAGTTGGGACACCATTGATTAATATGTCTGGGACTACTCGCCGTTTCTTGTGACGCCAAAAAAATAAGGCCAAACTATTTTCAGTATATTTCGTTAAATAATTCGATATTATTAGCAATGTTTAATAAAAATCATTAAAGAAGTTCGTAATTTTATTTTAAGTATAAAATAAAGACAGAAATTTCATTCATTTGTTTTTTATTTGCAATTTATCCAAGTGTCCTGGGCTACTCGATCTTCCCCTACATTAATCCAAAAGTTGGAGTTGTTTAATCTTTATTTGAGATGAATTTCATAAAAAATGAAATTATCTTCAACAGTACATAATGGTCATTTTTCCATTATGTTATGATTTTTTTTATGTACATATTTGAAAAAAAATTCCTCCCATGTACTTTTCAGTTTAAAATGATGTTTCTTGGTAGTTAAATCAACTTATTATAAATGCATTTAACAAAAGTTTAAAATAAAAAAATTCAAAACTTGGAAAAAAAATGACAAAAAAAAATTGGAAAATTTGTTTATTACAGTTTTTCGTTAAAATTAAAACTTATGAACTTTTAGCTGAATTTAAATACTTATCCTCGGTAAAAAAGAAAAAAAAAACTTTTTTTTAATGAATAATTTGTATTTTATATCCCAATTTGTATAAAGATAGCGTGCTTTAAATAAAATTCTATGTGTTTTTAAATTCTATTAAAAATTATTCCAAGCATTATTATTCCATATATCTATAAATACATTATGTATTATTTCTATTTTTTTTTTATTATTATTATTTGTTTAAAATTATTTTACACTGAAATAATTTTTAATGAAATTCCAGCAAAATATATTTCAGTTTATAATGCTGTTTCTAAGTAATTAAATCATTTATTTATAAATTCATTTTATAATTTGTTTTTAGATATAAACTTTAAAAAAAACTTGCATAAAATTAAGCTAAATCTAGAAAGTTATTTATTAGTTTCCTGTAAAGACTGATCATATGAATGTTTTTTAAATTTAAATTTTCTGAGTAAACAGGAAACATGTTTTTAATGTAATATTAAATTTATTTAATAAATTATTTCGATTAAATTATCTACCTGAATAAAGAAGGAGTTCTTTAAAAAAAGTTCCATTTGTTTTAGAAATTTATTGAAATTATTCTACATAAGGTAAAGGTGGGGAGAGATGGCGCAGTCAGAGAGATTGCGCACATAGATGTTCGGGAGGAAGGAGTAGAGTGAGCGCGCAGCGACTCCAGTCAGTTGTACAACAGCAGTAGTGGAGTGTCTACTTGAAAGTGCACGTTGATTGTTTTGAGCGTCTAAGGTAAAGCATTGCTATTTTGTTTTGTTTTCCCAAAGTAAGTGTTTGAATTTTCATAGCTATTCATTAGAATTTCTATACAATGTCAGTAGTACAAAATATTTTTAACTTAAATGATTTCTCATAAGCTACTAATCGAGACTTACAATGTGAACATCAACGGTTCGATTTAGTAGCGGCCATGTTTAAATAAAAGGCCGTGCAATCTCTCCTACCGAAATTGGAGAGTTTGCGCATCTGCTACTTAGGAGAGATGGCGCATTGTTCCCATTAGTTTCCATGCTAGGAGAGATTACGCAGCTTATTGGTAAATTTGCATAAAAAATGAAAAAGGAAAATGGACTAATTTTAAGTTAAAAGGACTAATTTTAAGTTAAGTAACTTAATGTTATTTTGTAATCTTATCTGGACAGGTTTTTTCTTATTCTTAATATTTTTAACCTTTTAATTAAAATTTTTAATCGTTTTTAAAATTATTTCCTTTTTCTGATTCTTTAATCATTAGGGTGAAATATTCACTCCTAATACAATAATATTTGTTCACAAAAACCTTACAACAATGTCATTTAAGTGTAATTATTATTATTAACAATTTAATTGTAGTTATTATTAGTAACAATCTCTCCTACCCATGTGCGCAATCACACCAACCCTGTAAGGACAGATTGCGCAAAATAACTTTCTTGGTTTTATTACAACTGTTCTATTAAATTACAACATCACAACAAAATAGCAATGGAAATGCATAAAAAACAAATAAAGTAAAAAGTATTCATGGATAGTTTAGCAAAAAAATAATATTTAGATTTTTTATTGTTATTCTTTTGAATTGTGCGCAGACTCTCCTAGCTTTACCTTATTATTTATCTATACAAGGTACATTTATCTATACGCTCAAAACAATCAACGTGCACTTTCAAGTAGACACTCCACTGCTGTTGTACAACTTGTACAACTGCTGTTGTACAACTACCTGAAGTCGCCGCGCGCTCACTCTACTCCTTCCCTCCGAACCTCTATGTGCACAATATCTCCGACCGCGCCATCTCTCTGGCTTTACCCCATATAAATATCTATTACAAAATTACTTCTATACCTTTTAAAAATTCATTAAAAAAATCTGTTACATAAAAATAATTTTTAATTAAGATAAACCAACATACCTGCAAATTTATAATACTGTTTCTTGGTATTTAAATCGATTTATTGTAAATTCATTTCACAAAAATTAATACAATGGAGAAGGTGGAGGTGTAATATTTCAAAAATTTTGGCGTTTTAACAAGAAAGGAAGCAGCATGGAAAATTTTACTACTTATTATATTTTTCTTTAAAACACTGGCTTCGTTTGCACATGCGTAATATTATTCATTCTGTTTTGTTTTTCTCTTCCAGTCATAATCTTCTTCACTTTGAAAAAGAGCGCGTGTGCGTTTCTAAATGTCTCGGGGAATAATCTGTAAACCTAACATCTTTACATGTGTTTTTAACATTTCATCACCTTTTAAGTAAATAAATATACGTTTTTAACTATTATATCAATCAAGGTGAAAGTTCCTTCGCAGCACTGTTTTATTGTAGTGTTTTGATTTTATTTAACACTCTCGTGATAGCTTTATATGAGGTTATGTTGCAAAGCAACCCTCAGAGAACTGTACATATATCAGTTTACTTCTTTATTTCATTCAAGGTGAAAGTTTCTTCAAACCACTGTTTTATTGTAGTGTTTTGATTTTATTTTAGACTCTCGTGGTAACTTTATATGAGGTTATGTTGCAAAGCAACCCTCAAAGAACTGTGCATGTATCAGTTTACTTCTTTATTCCATTTAAGGTGAAATTTTCTTCAAACCACTGTTTTATTGTAGTGGTTTGATTTTATATTAGACTCTCGTGGTAACTTTATATGAGGTTATGTTGCAAAGCAACCCTCAGAAAACTGTGCATGTATCAGTTTACTTTTTTATTTCATTCAAGATGAAAGTTTCTTCAAAGCACTGTTTTATTGTAGTGTTTTGATTTTATTTTAGACTCTTGTGGTAACTTTATATGAGGTTATGTTGCAAAGCAACCCTCAAAGAACTGTGCATGTATCAGTTTACTTCTTTATTTCATTCAAGGTGAAAGTTTCTTCAAAGCACTGTTTTATTGTAGTGTTTTTATTTCATTTTAGACTCTCGTGGTAACTTTATATGAGGTTATGTTGCAAAGCAACCCTCAGAGAACTGTGCATGTATCAGTTTACTTCTTTATTTCATTCAAGGTGAAAGTTTCTTCAAAGCACAGTTTTATTGTAGTGTTTTGATTTTATTTTAGACTCTCGTAGTAACTTTATATGCGGTTATGTTGCAAAACAACCCTCAGAGAACTGTGCATGTATTAGTTTACTTCTTTATTTCATTCAAGGTGAAAGTTTCTTCAAAGCACTGTTTTATTGTAGTGTTTTGATTTTATTTTAGACTGTCGTAATAACTTTATATGAGGTTATGTTGCAAAGCAACCCTCAGAGAACTGTGCATGTATCAGTTTACTTTTTTATTTCATTCAAGATGAAAGTTTCTTCAAACCACTGTTTTATTGTAGTGTTTTGATTTTATTTTAGACTCTTGTGGTAACTTTATATGAGGTTATGTTGCAAAGCAACCCTCAAAGAACTGTGCATGTATCAGTTTACTTCTTTATTTCATTCAAGGTGAAAGTTTCTTCAAAGCACTGTTTTATTGTAGTGTTTTTATTTCATTTTAGACTCTCGTGGTAACTTTATATGAGGTTATGTTGCAAAGCAACCCTCAAAGAACTGTGCATGTATCAGTTTACTTCTTTATTTCATTCAAGGTGAAAGTTTCTTCAAAGCACTGTTTTATTGTAGTGTTTTTATTTCATTTTAGACTCTCGTGGTAACTTTATATGAGGTTATGTTGCAAAGCAACCCTCAGAAAACTGTGCATGTATCAGTTTACTTTTTTATTTCATTCAAGATGAAAGTTTCTTCAAACCACTGTTTTATTGTAGTGTTTTGATTTTATTTTAGACTCTCGTGGTAACTTTATATGAGGTTATGTTGCAAAGCAACCCTCAAAGAACTGTGCATGTATCAGTTTACTTCTTTATTCCATTTAAGGTGAAATTTTCTTCAAACCACTGTTTTATTGTAGTGGTTTGATTTTATATTAGACTCTCGTGGTAACTTTATATGAGGTTATGTTGCAAAGCAACCCTCAGAAAACTGTGCATGTATCAGTTTACTTTTTTATTTCATTCAAGATGAAAGTTTCTTCAAAGCACTGTTTTATTGTAGTGTTTTGATTTTATTTTAGACTCTTGTGGTAACTTTATATGAGGTTATGTTGCAAAGCAACCCTCAGAGAACTGTGCATGTATCAGTTTACTTCTTTATTTCATTCAAGGTGAAAGTTTCTTCAAAGCATTGTTTTATTGTAGTGTTTTTATTTCATTTTAGACTCTCGTGGTAACTTTATATGAGGTTATGTTGCAAAGCAACCCTCAAAGAACTGTGCATGTATCAGTTTACTTCTTTATTTCATTCAAGGTGAAAGTTTCTTCAAAGCACAGTTTTATTGTAGTGTTTTGATTTTATTTTAGACTCTCGTAGTAACTTTATATGCGGTTATGTTGCAAAGCAACCCTCAGAGAACTGTGCATGTATTAGTTTACTTCTTTATTTCATTCAAGGTGAAAGTTTCTTCAAAGCACTGTTTTATTGTAGTGTTTTGATTTTATTTTAGACTGTCGTAATAACTTTATATGAGGTTATGTTGCAAAGCAACCCTCAGAGAACTGTGCATGTATCAGTTTACTTCTTTATTTCATTCAAGGTGAAAGTTTCTTCAAAGCACTGTTTTATCGTAGTATTTTGATTTTTTTTTAGACTCTCGTGGTAACTTTATATGAGGTTATGTTGCAAAGCAACCCTAAGAGAACTGTGCATGTTTCAGTTTACTTCTTTATTTCATTCAAGGTGAAAGTTTCTTCAAAGCACTGTTTTATTGTAGTGTTTTGATTTTATTTAACACTCTCGTGATAACTTTATATAAGGTTATGTTGCAAAGCAACCCTCAGAGAACTGTGCATGTATCAGTTTACTTCTTTATTTCTTTCAAGGTGAAAGTTTCTTCAAAGCACTGTTTTATTGTAGTGTTTTGATTTTATTTTAGACACTCGTGGTAACTTTATATGAGGTTATGTTGCACAGCAACCCTCGAAGAACTATGCATGTATCAGTTTACTTCTTTATTTCAGGGATGACCACCTCAGGAAACCCGGCCTAAGCCTTAGAGTTTGTGTGCAATCCTGAGGGGCTGAACTTCTTTATTTCAGACTGGCTGACCCGCCCGGCGTTGTAAGGTCCCAGAATAATAACCTGAAATATATTTAAAGTTAGAGTTAAATTCAGTCATTTTTTGCCTCCGGGAAGGATTTTAGTAGCGCCGTGGAAAACACTGTGGAATTTCGGTTGGGAATTTGCACTTAACTCTGGTTTTAGGAAATTTTGATATTTTTTTTTAATATGCATCTTTCTGTATTCACGTTTTTTTTTTAAAAAGTTATCAGCCCTCCTAAGCGAAAAAGAATGAAAGGCCCTGGTGTAAGTCTCTTAAAACGCAAAATGGTATCTCTAAATGTACCGAGGAAGGGGAAAAGTCCTCGACGATTGCAATATAAACGGCAGAAAAGACATGAAAAATATGAAAACGACTGCAGAAAGTATTATTTTTAAACAGCAAAATTCATATTTTATTAATTAAAGATACCGTTGAGAGCAAAAAAAGTGCTACAAGGGATTTTCTTTTTGTTTGTTTGTTAGTATTTCTTTCCAGGCCACGCGGATGACAATTTCAAACTGCAGAAAAACCAAAAGTATGAAAACGACTGTTAATTTTTTTTATTGTAAATATCTATTTTCTATTGTAAGGTACCGGTGAGAGCATAAAAGAATTTGCTATAAGTGGGTATAGTCTAATTTTTTTTTTTTTTTGTTTTTTTTTTTTTTTTTTTTTTTTTTTTGTATTCCCATCCGGACCATGCGAATAGAAATATTAAACTGAAAATATAACACAGAAAATATGAAAACGACTTTGAGAAAATATTTTTTTAACTGTAAATATTCATTTTTTGAATGGTAGGTACTGTTGAGAGCCGCAAAAAATTTGCTATAACTGTTTTTTTTTCACCCGAACCACGTGGATGGCGATTTCAAACGAGAGAAAAAACGGAACGTTTATTACATCCGTGCTTGAAAAACTTCGAATACCCCTGACATGCGAAGAATTTATCTCCGGAACAATAGAAACTCGTTCATTACCGTACGAGGACGTTCATCAATAAATATCTCTGCTAATTATCAGAAGGAAAAATCTGAGTCTCAGGTACATTTGGACTGGTGTTCGTCTATCCTTATCCCCATTTGTAGACATCTACATGCGATAGGTATCCCTAGTTTTCGCCAACAAACAAACAGACACACATACATACAAACATCTTCGATTTATTAATATAGATAAGCTTCATATGTAATTAAATAATGCTAGGAAAATACAGCAACAGATGGCCGAACCAATTTTTTTTTCGATATTCATACAGAAAGTTTGCCGTAGACGAGTTTGTTTGTATTCTGCATTAGAGGAGATTTGCTCTGAAGATCAAAGAACTGAAGATTTGACAAAGGGGATTCTTGGATCTAAACAAGAACATTAGCATTTTTTTTTATTGTTATTTCTTTCTACTTTGTTTTGATATAGCTAAAATTTAAATTATCACAAAAAAACACGTTCTTTTATTTAACTTGGTCCATGTATGTAAAGATGGAATTTTGCAATCCGAATCTTTTGCTCACTTCCTGGGTGTGCTAGAATTATAAAAATTATGTATACAGGTACCTGTCCAATGATAATACATTGCAATATTTTTATAACTTAATTATAAATTAATAAATGAACTTTAAGACATTTTCCCGTTAGATGGGCATCGGTAATAAATCACCAAATATTCTCTATCGTTACAAATGTATAAGAATTACAACAATGGAGTTAATTATGCGCCAAACCACACTCGTAAAAATATGCGATCTGACTGTGAATCTGAAACAATGAAATATTTTAAACACTAAAAAGTAGAAAATAAAATTTAAATAAAAATAATAATCTCTCTATTCTAAAAAAAAAAGTAACTACTGCTGCCATAAACGAATTTCTTGTGACTCAGGCTCTTTCTCGGTCCATGTTAAAAAAAACTATTGCATATAAAAACATGAAAACAGGTAGCTTTATTGAGAAATGTATGATAAACACGCTGAAACAGGCAGTTTTTTAAAGAAATAATTATTTTAAGAGCTTTTAAATGTTGAAATCGGTCAAAAAATTTCAATTAAAAAAGTTTTATAAGATAAAAACTATGCATCAAAATTTAACCATATTTTGCAGGCACATACCGGACTAGATTGCGATGTGCAGTGTCCTCTCATTTCTTAAATTTGTCTGAATTTTTAAACTTTATTTTTTTATTATTATGCAAAATTTGATTATCTAAAAAGATATTTATTTCATATTCCGAAAATGTCATTTTTTTAGCTGCTGTTCCAAATTTTGAAAAATTGCAAATAATAATATTTCCAAACATTTTCCAATTAAAAATATATTTATATGTGAATATTAAAAGAGAGAAAAAAACTTTAAAATAATTAAACTACAACGCGCGAAAAGCATTAAATGGCGGGAATTTACATCACATTTACCACAATGTATTTAAAACGTCAAATTTTCTTATAGCGTCTAAAAGAAAAAATTTCTTCCAGTCGTTATTATAAAAGTCCAGGAAGCAGCTTTTTTCCTAACCATTCTGTACAAGCTGGTTTTCAAATATGTGGTAGATCTTACTTAAACAATCAAGAAACGGCCGTCAGCTGTCGCGACAGCGGTGGATGCGGCCTTGGCAACCAAAAAATTCCCCAGTCAAAATGAAATGAATGGCAAATTGCTTACAGAAGATCGCTCTGATCAATATAATTCAATAATCGGGTAAAAAAGCAAAATTAGCGTGTTTTTAGAGTTTACGAGTTCTTGACGGATGTTGCCTAGCGTAACTAGTACAGAGAAGATTCCCTTAGTAATTAAAAAACAAGAACGAAAAATCATGCGTCAAGCATAGATTATGTAACACTTTCCAACGCTTCCAAAATAATTTTACAAATCAATACCGTTTAATAAGCTGAAAGATAACATCGAAGTAAACAAGTTGAAAAACGCATAACATATTTAAAAACGTAATTTCAGGAATTTCCAACATTTATTTCAAACATATACAATATTCGGAAAAATATCCGAATGCTTTTATTCAGCCCTGTATAGGATCTATAGTTTTGTATATATACTACATAGGATGCTAAATTTTAGTTCAGTTAAGAAACGCGTAGCACAGTTTAAAATTCTCCTTCTGGAGTTTCTGTCAATAAACGAAAATGTGTTTGCGAACTTTTGTGCTTCCCTGTATAGGATCTACAGACTTTATACACACCACGTAATAAACAAAAAGTGAGTTAAATTTAAAATCGCTTTCAGTAACTTAAAACGCACTTCCAGGAATTATTGTTAACAGACAGTAGAGAATTATTTTGTGTGTCCCTGTCAATGAACGATGACTGCTATACACACACTATTCTAGTAAGCCTCTTGTAATGCACCTTAGTGATATATATAAATTTCAATGCGTTTAAAATAATGAAACATTATTTAAATAAACCGCAGACGATTTTTTCTCCATAGACGTAATGTAACGGAATTGACTGTCCCTGTAAAGTAAAGTAACTAATAAGTGCTATGCACACTCTATTCCATATTAAGCTTCTTGTAATGCACCTTAGTGATATATATCAATTACGATGTGTTTGAAATTGTGTAACATCATTAAAATGAACCGCAAATGATTTTTCCCCATAGACCGTAATGCAACGGAACTCTTTTGAGTGTCCCTGTAAAAAAACTATAAGTGATACATTCCTCAGTTGAAATAGGGAACATGCTATAGATAACGACAATAACATATAATAATTGCAGAGCAATCCGAGCATATTTACGGGAGTTAGAGCACGGACAGACGGCAGACGGCAGACGGCCAGACGGCAGACGGCAGACGGCAGACGGCCAGACAAACCGAAGTCATAAACACTTTTCAACTAGGTTGGAAAGTGTTAAAAATACGCTTTAATTAAATGTATATTACTTTAAATCATCTGCCGGAATAAAGAAAGATTTTATGCTTTTTAATGTAAAACACAGAATGTTCAAAAGGACTGAATTCCTATCGCATTAAGAAATGCGCTATATGAATATCTTGATGGAATGAAATGAATATCTCAACTCTTTACAATAGAATATTTCTACAGATAAGATATACGGCAGTATTAGGAGATCTTTGAATACGAATTAAATTGGCATTGTAAAGAAACCGAATGGAGGTATTCAGAGCGTATGCTTTCAAGAATGCTTATTCTCATCACGAATAGAGTTAAATACGCAAATCAGTCACCTGTTTTTGTTGTCAGAATTCAAATATTTTCATGCATTTTTTTCACAGGAAATTTTCTATTCTTAATAAGATATTTATCAATGATTTGAAATGTGATAACCTTTAATTTGAATACGGACATTTCATTCAAAGTCTCGTTACAATTTTTTTTCTTTTAACTAAAATATATTTTAATCACAGTTTTATGTAATTGTGAGTATTTTGAAAATATAAAAAAGCTGATAATTCAAGAGTTGCATTTTTTATTCTCTAATAAAAGATGCCTTTCTAGAAACGTAGATTAGCTAGATAACAACAAATGATTATGGATTGAATGTCTTTTGTGACTTTGCAGATTCTTTCACTTCTAATAGTCTAATCAGATTTGATATTCATCTTAAAAGTAACAAACTAATACAAACATTCAAAACCTGGAATTCATAAATAGGTAGATCAGTTAATGTCTAGAGTCCTAACAACAGAAGACAAAATGTTGGGTTGTCTAGTTATTAAAAAATGATGTAGTCATTCATCTTTTACATTTTCAACAAAGGTTCATTCTTCACATGAAGAATGCTTGAAAGTGGACAAGATGGCTATAAAAATGGATGTGAACATCGCATAGCTTACAACGCTAGAGATGTTGTTGAACGGAGCATACGTTATGGAATGTTTATATAAAGTTTCTATCACGCGTACTGTCATACACTGTAAAAATGACATTTTCAAAACTAAGCAAATAAAACTCAAATCTGAGCATGTCGCATAGTCAAAAAGGCTCCGAATCAAAATTACTCAAGTTTGAAATATGTATATAGTCATTTCTGAAAACATGCACACACTCAAGAATAAAACATCATGTGCTCATATTTGAGTATGTCCATGTTTCAAAAATGAGTTTGAAGTGATTCTAATCATTTTTGAGTACGTCCATGTTTTAAAAATAAGTATAAACTGACCTCTGTGTGCTCAGTTTTGAATATGTCCATATTTCAATTTTCTGAGTATTTCTGGTATTTCAGAATTGAAAGCACAGGGTCGTCCTATTTGAAACAAAATGAAAACATTGATTTACTCAGCTTTGAAAGTGTCATTTTTCTCACTGTACTATCTGAAATATATGTTATTACCTCTCGCTTACTTGGAGCTGCTCTTTCGGCTATATATAGGGTTATTTTGAAGACTAAACAGAACCCGTAATTGTAAAAATCTCGAGGAATATTTCGCGAGTAATCGCTGTAAAGTGTTTTAAATAGTAGTGCAATGCCCAAGAACTGAGAACAACCATTTTTGGGGTGGTCTAATTTGTAGAGATGGAAATTATGTCTATCGTAAGACATACAAACAGAGATATGTTCATCATTGATAGAGGTAAACTATCACACGATGCGCTTTTGGCCTTATTCCTCTTGCAAAACCTGTTTATATATTGCCTATAATAGGATAGTAAGCGTGATCACAGCTTAAGAAGGGGTCATAATGACCAGTGAATGTAATTCAGAGTGTACTAAAATTAATTTATGGAAAAATGATCTATGATTAGTATTTTTACCTCGTGTGAGGAATGTTTGAAAATATTGCAACCCAAATTAAAACGTATTGAATAATGTTGTTTTTTCAGACTTCAATTTTCCTCTTTTTTTAATATAGTAAAAGGATTTAACGATGAGGGAAATAGAAAATACATATAAAAAAGGACCATACTATTCGTTGATTTTAAAGACAGATAACCTATCAGACCGCAACAGTTACTTCTAAAACGTAGAAGGATCCACTCAGTCTAGATTTAGTGGTTAGTGTAGTGAACACTATTTAAAGGGGGTCGATGACTGCGTAAAGTTTAAAGTATTTACTTTTGTTGAAGTATCCGAAAGCTTTCTGTCAGGTTTCTCTCACAGTTGCAAGAGTTGAAAGCTATTCTTAAGGGATTAGCGTATTGTATCTATATCTATTGTGTACCGTTAGAGGCTGGCTTAAGAAAAATCTTAATCCGGAGGGAAGCGAGTTAGATATAATGAAAGAGGTATTTCCATTGCAATGTGGTCTTTGATAGATAAGAAAGATAGTGCAATTTTTTTTTAGGAAGACAGATCAGTCAAGAGGGAGGAACGGTTGTCAAGCGACCCTTGGAAATAAAACAGCAGCCCCGTAGAGAGAGAGCGGGTGCGCTGGGGAATGAGCAGAGGTGAAGTTAGTTCGAACGGGGTAGTGAAGGAGTAAGGTCGTTGAGAGTTGACGATCTGAGCCACGTGTGTTTAACGGTATCTCTCGAAAGAAAGAGAGAGCGGGTGTGAGATGAATAGAAATCTCAGTGCGGAATGAATTGACGTAGTCTAACGGTATACGTAGAGCGTTTTCTGTAATTGTTTTGATTTAGTGTTAAACCGGATAATTTACATCCGAGTTTAAGTGTAAATATTGTTAATAAATTGTTACTTTAACTTTAATTGAAAGAGTTAGGTTTTTCTTGAATATACATCAAGTATCGTGCCCGATATCACGTATTCATATCGGTGGTGGCAGCATATCAAAAGACCGGATTTATTTCGAAGTTGTGTGGACGGAGAAGTGGAATCCGACACTTTCCATAAAGTATACATAAACATAATGATTTCCGTGTAGATGTTGATATTTAAGATTTGCGCTTATACTTTCTACGTGATTTTAGATTTTATTATATTTAAGAAATAACAATTTTACAATTTAAGTTATCTAAATTTAGTTTTTGATTTATTTGTTTTAACATGAGTAAAAAGATACAAAATATAGGATTAAATACCCAAGTAAAACGTCCACGACCGGATACGAACCTCCAAGCTTCTAAATCGACGTCATACGCCTCAACCGTTGGGCCACGCAGACACACTGAGCAGTTTGCTAGATGTCTTATTTAAACAAATTTTACTGAGCATTTCAGATTTTAATATATTTACCAATGGTCAATTTTGCGATTTAAATTATTAAAATTTTGTTTTTGTGTTATTTGTTTTAACACGGGTAAAATTGTTATAATATTTATGATTAATTAAATAATGATGATGTAAAAATTTAAAAAGAATGATACTCTATGTAACTAATAAACCTTTAAAGTTAAAGAGATATAAAAATTTTAAATTTTTAAGTGTATATTTTCTTTTAAAAAGTTCAACAAATATCTAATAGATGGCGTTTCTGTCACTTTAATATATTTTAAGTACTTATATTTCAACAAGATAATATTTTAAGTGCGTATATACTCATTTTTCTTTTTCTTTATCTTTCCAAACGTTTGCAACCATCCAGAGCAAATCACAATCGGAACTCCCAAACATGTTGAATGAAACAATTAATTACTTCTTAGGTGAATATATGTTATTTCTCTGTTTACCGTTGTACTTCATTAATCTTACCACCCTTTTATATCAAATAAGTTCCATAGATAAATGTAGATAATCTATTTCCAAATAAGTAAAAACGAGCATTAATTAAACGACTATTTATCAATGCTGAAATATAATAAATGTTCTGTATCAGATAATTAAAGGGAATCAATACCTTTTCATATTAAAAAGCATTTAATCATATATTAATGCCTCATAAAAGAAAAAAAAAACGATATTATTATTTTTTACTCCTAAAAAATGGTATTTATTTTTTTTCGTATTATTTTTTATATTGAAAGAGACATTTAATATGGATTATTATTAATACATGAGTATGTGAAATATTTCATTTTTGAAATATGAAATGTGGTGTTGCTATCTTGTATTTTAGCTGAAATTTATTATTAATATAACAGTCATATGTTTGTCTGTTTAATGTTCGAAATATTATGAGTTAAATAAGTTCGATTATTTTAGACATTGGAATAATATGTAAATGTTTCAATTAATCTTAAACATCAATATAAATGATAAACAAAAACCATTTTCTGTTAAACATGGCGTCATGTGTGACAACAAAAACTTTTCTGTACATACATATTAATGTATTATTACTGTAAGTATGTAATGGTATATTAATGACAGATAAAATAAAAAATAAATGAACATTTTCGCTCTGAAAAAAAGATATTTATATATTTTCGTATTGATTATTATATTGGAAGAGACATTTAATACGAATCATCATTAATTCATGAGTATCTAAAATATCATATTTTTGAAATATGACGCGTGTCATTGCTATCTTGTATCTGAAATCAAATAAAATATTAATGTGACAGTCATATATTTCTTTTCTTTTTATTATTCAGAATATTGTGAGCAAAATTAGTTTTTTATCATAATTAAAAAAACAAATTGTGTTCTTTATGGGACTTTCTTTGGTACAAATTATAGGAGATCATCTACGTGATTATAAATAAAGCGAACGTTTAACAAAATTTTAGAACACTAAAATTTAGAAAAAAATTTCTATAATAACTATAAATATTTTTAATATCACATATGTCTGTCACATATTACTTGGTCCTTGTAGAGAAAAAAATAATGTAATCAGTATTTGGCGTAACATATTTCTTTTTGCTTAGAGTAAAACATTTTCTAGTTATCAGTCTAGCCAATAGTTTTTTAGTTAAATCATTTCTTTATTGACTATTTATAAGTTATAAAAGTGCTAAAATGATATATTAAATTAACTACAAATTTTATGAAACGTTCTTTTCCGATTTAAAAGCATTTTATTCTATCTTAAGCTATTTTATTGAAGCTAATTTAATTAGTATATTTCTCCTTAGCCTATTTATTTAACTGCTAGATTTTCTCATCGACTCAGTGTGTTGCTTTGAAACTTCTAATTAAATTAAATCTCACGGAGCTTTAAACCCACAAGCATGATAATTGATAAATTAATGCTTCAACATTGCCATATCTGAAATTCAATTCTATCCATGTAGACGAACTATTAAGAGCCACGACCTAATATTCCTTATTTATGTAGCTAGCAGTGGGCTACAGTAAGTGCAATTTATACGTTTTCCAAGGATATGAAGCAAACTCCAGCTTCATATACTTCTGCTGACTATCTTATCAAAATAATAACTTATGCCGAATACCATGTGGTGAAATGTGAGGTGCGAGGTGCCGGTGTTTTCGGATCTTACTAGCGCTTAAAAGAAAAATACAGCAGTCTTCCAAAAATTAAATATGTCACACTAAAACAAAACTTAAAGTAATTTAATTCACTAAATTAAAATTCATATATTATTATCTACGATTAAACAATTAACGTATGTTATCTTAGGCTATCTTAAAATGTTTTTTTGCATTTTGTCCATTTCTGCTAATGCATCATTTTTAAACTTTATTTTTTTTGAAGTGAAAACTTCTTTAGGCGCGTTGGGCATTTTTTGAGATGGGAAAAAAACATTGAATTCGCGACACTGTTACCGACACCTCTGTATATTTTGCGACGATTCTGCAATAGCTGGGGCCTTTTTTGAGATGGGAAAAAAAACATTGAACTCGCGACACTGTTACCGACACCTCTGTATATTTGGCGACGATTCTGCAATAGCTGGTTCAGGTAAGCAACCAGATTTGCTTAAATTAATATCTCACTTTGACAGCAAAAGTGATATTAGTCTCTATTTTGCATTATTTGAAAGACAAATTTCTCGAATGAATATAATAAAAGAAAATTGGTTCACACATTTGTTAAGTTTAATTCCGTTAGAAATCGCCAATATTATAGCTAGAGAGCTAGAAACATTGGCGAACAATGACGATTACGTAAAAGATTTACTTCTTAAACACTTCAAAATAACGCCAGAAGAATTTAGGCAGAAATTAATGTCACATAAAAAAGAATCTTCAGCCACTTGGCGCGATTTAGCATTTGAATTAAGAAATTATTTGGAAGAATGGATTAGCGGTTTTAAAGTATCTGATTTTGAATCCTTAAAAGAATTAATAGTAGTAGATCAAATTAAGAAAAGGTTACCTATAGAAATGAAACTATGGAAATGATTACCTACAGAAATGATTTTATTGATGATCTTCCAAAAATTAAAAATGTAGACGTATTAGTAAGTAAACTAGACGATTATGATGCGGCGAGACGTAATGTTAAAACCATGAATAGAATTTCACACCACTTTGAAGATAGAAAACCCGAAGTAAGTAAAAATGAAAATTCACAATCTTTCTTTCATACCCCATACTAAAACAAAAGAAATAAATCTCAAATTAGGTGTTTTAGATGTAACTCTAAAGGCCACATAGCGTCTCAGTGTAATAATAGTAATAACGGTCAAACTAATGAGTTCAGTTAAGACTCTACCGAAAACTATCGAAATTATAATCGCCAAAATCACAATTCTAATGCCGATGTACAGGAAAAAGCTAACATTGCTACAATTCGAATCAGAAATAAGTCTAAACCTAATGGAATGGGTAAAATAATTAATATCAAAGGCAACGAAGCAAATCTATTGTTTGATACAGGCAGCTATATTTATTTATTCAGTTACGAATGTTATGTCAATATTGGGTCGCCAAATTTGCCTTCTGTTGATATCTTATTAACTAACATTGGCGGAGAAACTGTAAATCTAATTGGATATTTTGTGTATGATATACGTGTTGATGGGTTTCTTATATCAACGAAATTTTATGTTTCAAAATCTCTCGCATACGATATTGTAATAGGGCAAGACGTGATCAGCAAACTAAAGTTGGCGATAGATGAAGAGGGAATTAAAATTGTTGGCGAGCGCAATACTTTTCAAGTAGGTTGCCTTTATGTTTGTTTGTTTATTTTGCAACTTTTTATTTAGCCTATTTTGGCTTCTATATATAGCTGACATGGGAATTCTCCCTTCTCCTTCAACATAGTAGCATCATCTTGCAAAGGCTCCTGATGTCAGCATAATTTTTTCAGGGACGGGGTAAGCTAGAACCTTCTGTCATGTATCTATCTCTTCCTTACTTTATGCTGAACATTTTGATATAAGGTTTTTGATTTTCGGTGCAGGGTTTCGGGAGTTATGTTCTTTTAAACTTTCTACTACTTTTACTTTCGTTTCTCTATTGAGCCCAGTGCTTGCCACCTGCACCGATGTTTCCTGTGCTTTTACCTGTATATATAATTGATTATTCATGTTTAATTATGTTGCTTGAACATCTTAGCTCCATTTTGAGTCATGTAGTGCTTATTTTAGTGAATTAATTCAGGAGTTATTAACCATTGAAGTTCATATACCTTAACTCACCATAGCGCCATTTTCAAAATTGTTCGTTCTTAGAACGCTTATTACATAACTTTAACGGTTAGAATTTTTATAGAAATACCTTAATTCAGATACTTTATGATACGTAGACCATTTTATCACTAAAATTTTTAACTTTTCATTGAGTATAACATCATTTAAATCAGTTTGAAAAGTTGATGTTTTTGTTCTAAGAGTTCAAGAAACAAAATGGATGCCCATTAGTTTTATATTGGATTGTTTACTTTTTTGATGTACTTAAATTAATATGAATTTCATAATTTTTAAAATAATATTGATTGTTTTATATACTTTGGAATCTTGTCTTTCATATGTAATATGTTAAATTCATGTTGGGGGTCTGCAACCACTGGTAAATTGTAGTTTTTTTTTAAATGTCACTCAAAATTTTTATGGAATTTTTCCCATACGTTAACATGGGCGTTCTGTCATTTTTAAATTTAAAATTTCATGTTTAAATTTAACGTTTTCAAATTCTTTTTGTGAAAATATCTAAATCTAATCTTTATATTTTTCATATGTGAAAGAATTTTTTTATCTACATAGTCTCTAAGTATTTTTATTTTGTATTTTAAAATGTAAATAAAAACCGCTTAGTTGGTTGGTCGTTGGCTAACTTTAGTATTCGAAACTTTTATCATTAAGGTTTAGTTGTTTTCAACTGCTAACTTTTTCTGAGTGCCTCTCTTAAAGAGGGGTGCTTTGAACATATATCTTTAGATCTTATAAGCTATAAGGAGATAGATGGAGTGGTCTGTTACTTAATTTCATTTTAATGACTCAAAGCATTTGTTTACGTTTTTCATGTTATTGTTGTCTAACAGCGTATTATTTAGGTCTTTAAAATTAAGATTAATCTTAGTTTTGTTTTGATTTAATTTAGGACATATATTGCAGGAAAAATTGAGTAATTAATTTAGTATTATAGACTGCAGTATTTTTTCTGAGATCATTTTATTATAAATCACAATCTTTCTGCTTTACTCCACTTCTGTTGGTACCCACTTCATGTAACCACTTTTCTCTGTATTTAGCCCTTAGTCTGCTATAGGACTTTATTAAATTTGTTTACTTTTAGTTTACTTACAATATTTTTCAAGAATTCTCATTCAATATTATACTTTTTATAATTATACACATTGCGGAAAGTGGTTTTTCCCATTTACCTCCTTTCCTATGGGAGATAGGGCTTAAATATTTTTCCGAAATCAGCTCGGCAGCGCCTAAGGAAACTGTTTGCGCTGCTTCTTTTGGCTATACTGGTTTTTTTTTTATGTCATTTAGGGGACCAGCTACGGGGGCAGGGTGGGGCAATTGTTTGTTTTTTACACATATCGTCACTTTACAGCCAATTGTTGAGTATTTCTCTTTACTATCCAACTAGTGGCTTGTCTTCACACCGTTTTAGCACAACAGACCTGTCCCCCCCCCCTCCTTTTTCTTAATATTATCAACGTTTTTACCGTTTTATTTGCTGTAATGGTGTAACATATCATTCTTTTGGTCTCTATGCATAGATTTAGTCCCACTTATTCATTCCTACGTATCACCATTTCTTTTACTGTTCTGCGTATAACATTTTCAACTTCTCTATTTCTATTGGTAACTGTACCATGTTTGATATCCTTGTTTAGCTCCTGTTGAGGAGATCCTGTCCCAATCATCCTTATGACTGGGAATTAACTTGTTATGACAAGAAGGTAGAGTTTTTTTCATATTACTTTATCAACTGGTTCTGCGGTAATCGGTTTCCTCCATTTTTCTCTCTTTCTATGGGAGATAGAGCTCAAAAATTTTTCCGGTTCTAGCTCTAAAGTGCTTAGGGGTTCTTTTCTCGATGCTTCTTTTGGCTATTTCGGTTTTTACCTATCTTTAATAGGGGTCTAGTTATGGGAGCAGGGAGGGGCTAGTTTTGTTATTTCTCTTCATATCGTCACATTTGGCTCAAAGTTGCAGTATTTTTACACCTATTTCTTTTTAACTGCCCTCATTAACATTGCTTTGCCCCATAGGCTAACCCCCCCCCCTCCTTTTTCTTCTAACATGTTATACTGTTTTACTATTTTAGCTTTTATCGTGGTGTAACATATCATCCTCTAAGATTTTATGCATAGACTAAGTCCCGCCATTTCATTTTTATGTTTCACCTTTTCCTATACAGTTCTGTTTATATCTTTTTCAAATTCTTAAATTTATGAAGGTAAATTGTTTTGGTTTGAAATTCTTGAATTGCTCTTGTTACTGAGAGTTTGTCCCACAGTAATCTTAACAGAACTTCATTTGTAGCCGCTAGAAAGCGTTGTGCTTTTCTTGTGGTTACTGGTTTTTCTTGTCTACAAATTATTGCGTTGCAGATCACCTATCACATGTTGTCACGTATCATTGTAAAGAATCGTATTTTCTTTTGTTAATAGTATCGTAATTCCTTTTGTACATGAACTTCAGTTGCACGGGAAGCTTTTTCACTGGCCTTATACCCCCCCCCCCCTCTCCTTTTGGTTAATTACTATCTCTTTCATTTTTTTATTTTATTTTTATTTCATTTTTTATTCCAAATTTTCTATCCCATCATTTGGCTTCTTCCTTCTTTTCTCAAAGTCATTTCCAATGGTCCTTTTGACCATATTTTTTCCCTTTTTCTTTCCTTTTTTCCCTTTCCTTCTTTGATGCATGTCGGGAGGGTCTGGTCGCCCCACTCCTTAGCTAATGATATAAATCTATTTGATTGGTGTTATAGAGGTTATTATAGTAGTACATTTGCAAGGCGATAGGAAATTCTTGCTTAAATCGTTGACGAAAACATATAATTGACAAAGTTCTTCAAAATTGGAAAGGGAAATATAGGGTATTTTACGACAAGACTTTGAAGAGATAGAACTTACAATCGTAGAAGAAAGTATATAATTGACAAAGTTCAATAATCAATGTCGGAAAGTGAAAACCCAGAAAGCGAATTATCGGATATTTCTTTATAAGAATTTAAAGAAAGAGAAATTACACCATCGGCGAATAGAAACGGTGAGAAAACAAGAACAATGAGTAAAGATAATTCCGTGACCAAAACTGGCACAACGCCAAATATTCAGCCGAAGTCGAAAACATCATTGCAACCACAATCTCAATGTATACAAAACACAAAAATAGAAAAACTGTCAACAAAGGAATTAAAGGCAGAACTTGACAGATTGACAAAGAAAAAGCAAAGAGGAAATGCGGACAAATGCAAAGAAATAAAAGCAATCCTGGAGAAAAGACTAGCAGAAGAAGAGGAGAAAGAAGAGAACACGAAGGGAGACCAAGTCCAGGAGAAGCAAATAGAAACGTCCCAATCGATGACATATCAGAAAGAGATGGCAGACAAATACGAAGAAGAATTAGCGAGTCTGAAAGCACAAATAGATAAGCAGATTGAGACAGAAAGGGAACGTAACAATGAAATAAAGGCCCTGAAGCAGAAACAAAAGGATCTTGAAAACGAAATTAAAAAAGTAGAGAAGAATCAATCTCAACTAACAACACAGGAGATCCAGAGAACAATAGAAGATGCTCTACAAAGAATACAGAATCTTACTAAAGACGAAAACAAAAGTCAAGTTGAAGAAGAAATAAACACGATCAGGACTCACGTCAGCTTGCTAATTGAAAAATACGAAGAAACGTATGCAGACAGGGCAGATTGGAGAGAAGAATGTTTGCAACTCAGAAAAGATAAAAAAAGACTAAAATCTGTAGAAGAAATGGGAGATATGATTAAAAGTGAGCTGGGGAAAAGACTAGAAGAAAAGATAAACCAACAGGGAGTATTCTTGAAAGCAGCTCTAAGTGAACAAACAAAAGAATTGGAATTATTAAAGAAAACACTTAGGAATCAACAAACACAAAGAAGGCAGAAACAAAACAACGATGAAACATCATATGCTCAGATACTAACTCAAAGGCCTCCACCAAAACCAGCAATGTTAGTTAAATCAAAAGACACTGATACGACGATACAAGACATAAGAAAAGCTTTAAATAGGGAGGTAAACACATCAGTTCTCACAAAGCTAAGCTGCAAACAAACAAAAGCTGGTAATCTGGTTGTAACCTGTAATACAGACAAAGACCTCACAGAACTACAACAACAGTTAAAAAGAAATGAAAGATTGACAGAGAAAATTCAGTTTGATAAAATCAAACCTAAAACACAAAAACTCATCATATTTGGAGCTCCGATAATAAGCGACGAAGAAGAGGAAGATATAACAAAAAACATAGAGAAATATTCGGAAGAAATATTGCAACCGGCATTGCAAAGAGCACTACGAGTTGAAAAGCCAAATTTCTGCCTGAACAAAATCAAACACTCAACAAGGAATACAAACACAGTAAATTTAATAGTGGAATTTCAACAAAGAGATGCAAAGATATTAGAACAAACCTCCATTAACATAGGCTTTAATAGATGCAACATTCGGAAATACATAATCACACCACGTTGTTTCAAATGCCAGCGGCTGGGTCACATGTCGCGAAACTGCGACCAGAAAGAAACGTGTGCAAAGTGCGCAGATTCTCACAACACTGCTAACTGTGACTCTGAAACAAAATGTTGCATAAATTGTCAAGAATACAACCAAAATAAATCCAGCTCAGAAAAACACCTTGATACCCATCACTATTCCTTTGAAAGTTGCTGCATATCTTATAAAAAATTCCAACGTCAATGTGTCCAACAACATCAATCATAACAATGAACAAATTCAAAATTGCACAAATAAACCTACAAAGAATCAAGACAGCAACTTCAGACCTTATAAATTACCTAATAGAAGAAAATTATTCAATAGCCTGCCTACAGGATTGCGCAGTTACAAATAAAAGACCACACGGATTACCTTCGTCAGTGCCATCTTATGCTTCGCAATCCAATAATTGTCATATAATTGTATTAGATAATAATCTTCAACACATAAGAATTCAGCAATATCAAAACTCAGTATTTATTAACATAATATTTCCAGACATAGTATTAACAATAGGTAATCAATATTCACCACCGTCAGCAGACTTAAAACAAGATCTTCAAGATTGGACAGATAAGAAGGGTATGAGTAAACATCTCATTCATCTAGGAGATTTCAACGCTCACAGCCAACTCTGGGGATACCCATCAGATGACGATAGAGGAAATCACTTGATCACACATATGAGTCAACATCATCTAATCTCAGCAAATGACCCAAATTGTTCACCAACTTTTCAAACAGAGAGATCGAAGGGATGGCCAGATGTTTCGCTACTTTCGTTCCCGTTGTTTTCCAAATTGGAAAATTGGACAGTAGAAGAAGATATGAACTACGGAGATCATCGTCTGATAACAATAGATCTAAACATAAATACTCCGACACTCCCAAAAAGACGATACAGAAATAAGAATATATCATTTAAAAGATTTAACCAACAATTAAACTCAAGTCTAAAAGAGAAAAACATTGATTTTAAACAAATAAATAGTAAAGAAGATTTCGACAAACACTACGAAGAACTAATGCAAATAATACAAGAAACCAGTGAAAACAATTTAAGGAAAAAAAGCAGTACTCACAAACCTTCAGTTAAATGGTGGTCCCCGGATCTCAGGAAATCAAGAAATTATGTACGAGCACTCAGAAGACAAATAAAATCTCCAACTGCCACACAGATACAAAAACAGAAATATAAACAAGAGCGAGCCAAATACAAGCTCCAAATCCATAAGGCCAAACGCGATGCATGGTTACGATTCTGCCAGTCAACTACAGATCCCTACGGGAAAACAAAGAGAGTGGCTTTTCAAGATTTCTACAAACAAGAGACCTATGCTCTAGCGAATTCAACAACAATAACACATACTAAGAAATCCTTTTATCAAGAACTCACGGAACATATATATGGAAGATCACAAATAACAGATATAAGACCACCATCACCAGATAAATCGGCTCCACCATTTACCATAAATGAAATAAAAACAGCGATATACAACTTTAATAAAAATAAAGCCCCAGGAATTGATAATATAGATCACTACATTGTAAGACAAATATTCAAAAATCACCAGCAATTAGTACAAGATATGTATAATATACTACTAAAACTTAACTACTTTCCTACAGCTTGGAAACGGGGTGAATTAGTCTTTTTCCTGAAGAGCCGGAAATCACCAACGGAGGGAGACTCATATCGACCGATTTCCTTGCTGCCAATCCTGGGGAAAATCTACGAGAAATTAATACTCAAACGCATATTACATGAATTACATAATACTTCAAAATTAGAACCATCCCAGCACGGTTTCGTCCCTGGTAAGTCTACCGAAACAGCAATTCAAGAAGTGATGTCCACTATAGATTTAAACAAGCAAGACGGAAAATATACCTTCCTCATATCTTTAGATTTTCACCATGCATTCGACAACCTGCCCTGGGATGCGACGATGGAGGAGCTCGAGACTATGGATATAAGTAAAGCCTATGTAAACATAACGAGATCTTTTCTATCGCTTAGATCGGCATACACAAACTGGCTTTCAGGAGATCTACACTGGTTTAAAAAAGGATGTCCCCAAGGGTCGTGTTTTGGCCCTTTTCTATGGAGAATCTTCGTAAACAAAGTCTTAAAAATTCTAAAAGAAAATGGACTTAAAGTAGTGGCATATGCCGACGATCTACTCCTAATAATATCAGGTCACACCAGAAGAATTATAGAAGAAAAAGGCAATGAAGCTCTTCGATTGGTTCAGGACTGGGCAGATGCTCACAACATCCAAATTACACATGAAAAAACGACAGCCTTGCAAATCAAGAACCGGAAATATTTGAAACGTCCACCCATTTTAAAGATATACAATAGATCCATTAAACACAATCCTACATTAAAGTATCTTGGTCTGGTCTTGGACAGTACACTTTCTTTTCTTCCACACCTTCATGCAAAAAGAACGGAAATTAATACAATAGCTCAAAACCTCATGAAATTCGCAGCCCCACAACGAAGTATTTCAAAATCCATCCTAAAAATATGGTACAATCAAATTTTAGAGAAGAAAACAACCTATGCAGCATCAACGTGGTACCCTAAACTTCAAAAATCTCATGGTCTACGACTATTATCAGCGATTCAAGCACAGTGCTTATTATTAATCTCTCGTGCATACAAGAAAACTGCTACATCTGCTCTCTGTGTCCTCACGGGAATAATGCCACTTTCATTAAGGGCCGAAAAAATAGCAGCGCAAGGAGCAATCCTCAGGCTGGGCATCCCGATGATCGACATACAACCGGATCTATATCAACCTAAATTCATTCCGACGGAAATAATACCACACAGTACATATTTTAATTGGGCGGAGAATGTGGAAGATCAACCAAGAATACAGGTATACACGGACGGTTCAAAGACAGAAGAAGGAGTAGGATATGCCTTCTGCATATACGAAAATCAAAACCTAATAAAGGAACATCAAATACACTTAGGAACGTCAAACTCGATATATCAAGCAGAGCTGTTGGCAATACTGGACGCAGTCTTCTGGCTGCAAACATCTGCATACAGTCAAGCAACAATAAACTCAGATAGCCGCTCTAGCTTAGTGGCGTTAACGGATATAAATACAGACAACTACTTAATAGGTCAAATAATAAAGAACTTGCAGCAAACGACAACAAAGATTTTCTTCAAATGGGTGAAAGGTCATTCTGGAGTCGAAGGTAATGAACATGCAGATAGATTAGCTAAAGAAGCTACGAAACCAGATACTCCAATAAAACAAATTTTCCATCCATCACCTCCATCATACCTCAGAGGACAACTTAAACAATACTATTTATCTAAATGGCAAGATCAATGGACGATGGAACACAGAGGAAGAAAAGCATATAGCCACTGTCCCAAAGTCACAGAAGATTTTTTAATATCACACCGGAATATTTATTTATACACAACAAATCATGGTCCATTCCCGTCATACCTTTATCTTTTTGGGAAAGCACCATCTCCATACTGCACATGTGGCAAACGAGGAGACGCCACTCACTACATTCTTAACTGCCCTCTGACATCCGCTTTCCACATAAAAAAACCGGCTTCACTGAGAACATCGGTGTGGTTTCATCATGTCCTTAGTACTCCAAACTTAAAACAAAAAATCATAGAATGTGTACACCTATTGGAAAAAAACCAACAACTTTTTCAGATGCCTCCAGCGCATTTATTAGGAAACATCCAGTCCTCAGATGACGAAGAATAAAAATGATTATAACAGTGCTCACAAAAATCAGTGAAAAACTATAAACTCAAAGCTCAAAATACTTCAATTAATCTAGAAACGTTGTAGACTAATAATCACCGAACATCTCAATACATAGACTATGCCTACACCATAAAAAGACTTAAAATCATCTGTAAAAACTTTTAAAATATATTTATAGACTATGTCCGCATCATACAAAGACTTAAAATCATTTGTAAAAACTTTTAAAACATATCTGAATTGTATATATATCATTGTAAACTTTCAATTCAGTACTATGTAAAAGCCTAATGGCCTATTGGCCTCATTTGTATTTTTTTTTTTTTTTTTTTTAATAAACTTGCCAAGCAGGGCTTGTAGAGCTTAAGCCGCATGGTAGGCCACCCTGCTTGGTTGAATCTGAATCTATAGCTGACATGGAAACAGGTCTCCTAATTTTGAACCAATTCCAGATGAGAGACCTGCATCTGGATTGGAACCCCCAGAGGTAACGCTTATATAGAACTTGGAGGATTTTGGAGCCACGAACAGATTTAACGTGCACCAGCTCCCATTAACGTACATGGTCCCACAGCAGAGGCAGACGAGAGAGGATAGAAGATGCACCCTCCCAAACAGTGACCTAGGTCGATGCTGCTTGGCTTTCGGTGATGTTACGAGAACCGAGCTTTACCGTCCGCGCCACTGCGGGACAGGTTGCCTTTAAAGTTGTTAATAATTCCGATAAAAAATTAAATTATGTTGCCAATCCATACAATGAAGCGAAAGTATCAAAAGGAAATAGTTCACGTGCAGAAAACGAAATGATTGGTATTATGAATGAAAATAATTCAGAAAATAATTTCAAGATAAATTTAGCACGCGCGGTGAAAACAGATAAAAGTGACTCAACTCGCGAGACCAAATCAAAAGATGAAAATGAAATAACGAAACACGTAAAATATTATAATTTAACGAGCACGAGAAAAGAAATAGACGGAAGTAATATAAAAAGAAAAACTGAAAATAATGAAATATTTCACTAAAATTTTAAGAAACGTGGTTACTGATACGGAAATGAAGTGAAATAATTTTATAATACAGAAAAGTTTTTTGATAGAAATTATAGATACCGCAAACAATGTATGAAGATAGAAAAAAGAATAATATTCACGAATACCGTAAACAAGACAGGCAGCAAAGAAGTCATCATTTTTGGAGTGATAGGAAGCGGGGACCCTATTTTGCAGATAAATGTTATTACAAAAGATATGAAACTACATCTTATGGAAGAAATGACAAATGTATTGAGAGTTGTTTAAATTGTGGATGAAAATTCATAAGTTTCATTGGTATTCATTTCAAAGAATACCAATTAATTAAATTTCATATTTCATGTATTTGTAAATTTACGTTTTAAGCAATAGATTGCAATTTTTGTATGTAAAATAATATGCATTATTTTTCATGTACAATAGCGCATTAAATGAAAATTGTAATATAATTTTTGTAGTAGTAGTTTATAATAATGAATAAAAAAAACACTTCATTTAAAAGTATTTCCTGCACAATAAAACGTTTCCTGACAATTCAAAAAATACACACGTAATTGTTCAAGTTTTCACTTCTGTCGGCACTCCCGGAGTGCCATTGTTTTTTTTTGTTGTTGTTGTTGTTTTTTTTACTCAGCTTTCCAGGCAAGATAATTTTTATGAAATATTAAAGCTAACACGATCAAAGTTTTTTATTTCAAAATGTGTTTACAGAAGATATTCCCCAATGAAAATAAAAAACTGTTCTTGTTTCAAAACTTGAACAAATAATTTTCAAACAAAAATAAAGGAAAATGATTTAATTCCGAAACCTGCTTGCAACTGTGCAAAAACACAGCACAAGCCTTTTTTTCTTACATATTCCTCTCCAGTTTTCTGGAAATTTGTATCAAACCAGTCTTTACTTATGAGATGTAATCTTCCCAACTGGGCGAAAAAGTCCGGCCCAGGATTCGAACCCGGGATTCATTGGCTGAAGTTGTGAATGCTCTACCAATTGAGCAATCCCGGAAGAATATGGATAAACTAATTCACCCAGTTAATCTTAATGATCGCAGCATCTCGTCTGATTCTGAATCAGCACAGCAGAATAAATCATAGGTAATGGGACCTCCAATAAACGCTGTAAACGTGATTATACTAGATTAATTTTACCACAATTATTCTAAATGGTAAAGATCATATGAGATGCAGTCCCGGACGAATATGGCTGCTCCGTCGGTAGAGCATTATCAGCTTCAGTGTCAAGGGATCCCCAATTCGAATCCTGGCCCAGAATTTTTCGTTAGCCATATTCGTCCGGGATTGCTCAGTTGGTAGAGCATTGGCAGCTTCAGACAAGGGATCCCGGGTTCGAATTCTGGCCCGAACTTTTTCACCCAGTTGGGAAGATTACGTATCATATGATTTCTTTACCAATTAGAATAATTGTGGTAAAAGGAATCTTTACGTGGTAAAGGCAGTCTTTACTTATTTTACGGATAATAAATGATCACGACAGAAAGTATTTTTTTTCCTGGAATCATTTATTATATTTGAATATTTGAATAGACGACAGAAGGTTTCAACTATCCAACCATAAAAAAGTAATTTCTTAGTAAGTTTTTCTTATTTTCGAAGCTATCCATCAAATAAAGATGACTTATGGAGAATTATCTACATTATATTATTTAAAAACATTCTATTTAATCTATGGTGTTATTAGTAGAGTTCCTTTATATTAGGGACGGAACTTTAATAGCGGCAAGACTGCTTTAGATACGCCACGCAGCGGAACTCAGGAAAACAGCTTGCACCACACGAACGTCACATACAGAGCGAAGGCGCTCTCCCCACAAACGTCACATACAAGCGCAGTGACTGGACAAACACAGCCATGTTTTAGTTTCCGGTCTATAGTCTAGCCTAACCGTCAATGCGCAGCCATATTCGTCCGTTCTGAAACAAAACCTACGACCAAAAAAACGGTGACATTTTCTGAAGAACTCACCCATCTCATGGCTCGGCAATGCTTGTTCGCATACAGCGCAAACTGTGTTTGACGTTTTTGCTCAAGGCAAAACGTGTGACTTTGATTTCATGAAAGATCCGCTCCTTGGCATTCATTCTCATAACGTTTCAGAGATTCTGCAGGCTGTAGACCATTTCATTTCAAGGATTAACAGAAAATGCGCTGCCAACGATATCCTACAGCTTTTAGAACGCTAGTAACGGGTGCTAGATAACGTTGGTTACTACTTTGAAGGGCTATCAAAGTTTCACTCCTACATATCTTCTGTATCAATTGTACATACATAGTATAAAAAAAAGTGGAGAAGATACGCCCAGATTGAAAGCTTTTAACCAAACTACAGCGCCTAGAATAAATAGTGTGAAAACCGGCTATCCTTGTAATGCTTTAAAAAGTGCAGCATATAAATGTGCAACGGTGCTCCTACGATAATGTTGAAACCAGAGACAAAAAAATGCGTGTCACTTTTTTTAGCCATGCTCTCATAATTTTAAAAAAGCTTATAAAAATCACTAAGTCAGAGGAGATAAATTTTTTAACCAAAAATAGAACCGACTTCAAAAACTACTACAAAGTAAAAAATAATTTTTTTTAGATAATAGTTAATAAGAAATTAAATTAAGAGCATTGTATTTACCATGCATATTATCATATTTATGTACATTAATTTGATTTTTTGGAGTCGGTGCCAGCCAAGCCAAATTAAAGCCATGTTACCGTTTTTAAACATTTCATCTGATGTTATAAATGTGTATTTTCAAATGAGATTAGCAACTATATATGTCGACAAACATTGCTTTGGAAATTAGTTAATCATTTAAATCATTGTATTTTCTACCATTTGAAGAGTTATATGTATTTTTTTATTGTCTCGTATTTATGTAGATATAATTTATACGCGTGTTAAGATTTATATTGGATATTTTGTTTTGAATTTTGTACTTGGCTTGGCTGGCACCGACTCCAAAAAATCAAATCAATGTACATAAATATAATAATATGCATGGTAAATACAATGCTTTTAATTTAATTTCTTATTAACTATTATCTAAAAAAAAATTATTTTTTACTTTGTAGTAGTTTTTGAAGTCGGTTCTATTTTTGGTTAAAAAATTTATTTTTCGCTTTTTAGTAGTTTTTGAAGTCGGTTCTATTTTTGGTTAAAAAGTTTATTTTTCGCTTTTTAGTAGTTTTTGAAGTCGGTTCAATTTTTGGTTAAAAAGTTTATTTTTCGCTTTTTAGTAGTTTTTGAAGTCTGTTCTTTTTTTTGGTTAAAAAGTTTATTTATTTATTTATTACTTTAGTGATATCTATATTTTCATTAAACCATATTGTTGCAAATATATTTTTTATTTCATCCCAACCTAGGCAGTAGACTTGATTACGGAAGATTAGAAAATTTATCATTATTATCATCTAATGTCTTTAAAGCCTTTAATGATATCTATATTTACATTAAACCATATTGTTGCAAATATTTTTTTTTTATTTCATCCTAACCTTGGCAGTAGACTCGATTACGGAATATTAGAAAATTTATCATTATTCTCATTTAATGTCTTTAAAGCCTTTAATGATATGTATGTTAAAATTAAACCATAGTGTTGCTAATACATTTTTTATTTCACGCTAACCTTGGCAGTAGACTCGATTACGGAAGATTAGAAAAATTATCATTATTCTCACCTAATCGTCTTGGATAATGTGTCATAATCGGGCTGTATACTACAGTTTTGATAACTACGTAACTCACTGATTTCGGTGCTTATGCTTAATGTGTATTGATTTTTACGATCCGTACAAGGTAAATACACTGCGCTAACAATGTCGTCTATAATACTATTCGGAGTAACCCTTTCTTTCTTTCTTTCTATATTGTCACTCTATAGTTAATATTATGTAGTAGAAATATTAAAAGACAATTGCAGAAATGCACAATATAATATACAACTGTATTGTATAACATAATATAGATAATTGGGTATTTTAAAGGCAGTTTCCAACTTGTGTGCCACAGATAATAAATCGCTAATATATTTTCTGTAACTCGTACATTTGTATTGGAGTTGAAACAACAATGTATTTAATTATGCGCCAATAAACGCTCGTCAAAATATGCCAAACCGCTGTGAAACTGCAACAATGGAACTTTTAAAAGATTCAAAAGTAGATTTGTTGTGGCATAATTTATAGTTTTTATCCGTACGTTGTATTATATTCATCCAATTCATAATTTTATGTAATTTTGCTTTTCAAATTTGGCAACTACTTTTGAGTGTTGTCAAAGTTGAAAAGCAAAATTACATCTACTTCAGAACATCTACTTACATCTACTACTACTATACATAAATCCTATAAGTTAAAGCTGATTTAAATATGTCAATCTTTTTATTATTTGCAACTTGAAAGTCGTCTGCCCAACAACTGGAGACCCGAACATAATAACTCTTGATAATATCCGATTTGCTTAAAATTTTGTATATACGTTCATTGTGATAAGGTGCTCATCGCTTAAGTATAAAGAGGGGGGCGGGACAGTGGCTAATCCCCCCTTTAATTTATTTATGCAGAATTATAATCCGATAAGTTAAAGCTCATTTAAATATGTCAGTCTCTTAATTTGCAAATTCACGTAATAGAATATTTTATGATATTAAATGAAAATCGTCTGCCCATGAAATTAACTATTTTTAAAATGCTTATTTTTTTTTCGTTTTTGTTGAATTTCTGAAAAAGTACTGAACCAATTTTCATAAAATTGAAATGGGACCAATTCGAGAGTATTCTCTTTCGAATAAAAAAAAATCACATAAATAGGACGCATAGTTTCGGAGTAATCGATGTACATACATAAAAAAAAATAATACATACACGTCGAATTGTTAACCTCCTCCTTTTTTGAGTCGGTTAAAAAATCTGCAATTGTTGTCTTATTCTTCTAATCTTCCATAATCGGATTCAGTGCCGATGTTGACGACGAAATCGCTAAAATAACTCTAAAATCGCTGAAATACGGCTTTAACTATCTTTTTGCAGATTGGTTTAGCTGTATTTTATGCTATTACATAAAATTGCAGCTGAGATATGGCGAAATGACTTACAGTTTACCTCCAATTTAACCCTCTTTAGTGGTTGAATTTCTAAAATCACTGAAATGCGTGTTTACCTATTTTTTAAGTGGATTTGTTATCCTGAATTACACGCTTCTTCCTAAAACTGCTGCTGAGATATAGTGAATTGACCTAAAACTTTCTATTCCCTCATTTAATTCACTTAGTAGTTGAATTTCTAAAATCGCTGAAATACGTGTTTAACTATTTTTTTTTTGTTATCCTGAATTACACACTCCTACCTAAAACTGCTGCGAGATATAAGAATTGACCTAAAATTGTCCATTCCCCCATTTAATTCACTTAGTGTTTCAATTTCTAAAATCACTGAAATACGTGTTTACCTATTTTTTTAGTTGTTATCCTGAATTACACGCTCCTACCTAAAACTGCTACGAGATATACGAATTGACTTAAAATTTTCCATTCCCCCATTTACACTTAGTAGTTGAATTTCTAAAATCGCTGAAATACGTGTTTAACTATTTTTTTAGTTGTTATCCTGAATTACACGCTCCTACCTAAAACTGCTGCGAGATATACGAATTAGCATAAAATATCCGATTACCCCATTTAATTCACTTATAAGTTGAATTTCTAAAATAGCTGAAATACGTGTTTAACTATTTTTTCCGTTGTTATTCTGAATTACACGCTCCTACCTAAAACTGCTACTGAGATATGACGAAGTGACCTAAAACTTCCTACCCCCATTTAACCTCCTAAGTGGTTGAATTTCTAAAATCGTTGAAATACGTGTTTAACTATTTTTTTAGTTGTTAACTTGAATTACACGCTAATACATAAAACTGCTGCTGAGATATGGCGAAATGACCTATAACTTCCTACCCTCATTTAATCTTCCCTAGCGGCTGAATTTCTAAAATCGTTGAAATGCGTGTTTAACTATTTTTTTAATAGATTTTTTTTATCCTGAATCTCACGCTCCTACCTAAAACTGCTTCTGAGATACTACCTAAAACTGTTGCTGAGATACTAACTAAAACTGCTGCTAAGATATGGCGAAAAATGATCTAAAACTTTCAACCCTTCATTTAACCCCCTTAGAAAGTGAATTTTCAATAATCTTTTCTTATTGCTTGCCTAGATCATAACAGCAATCTACTGCCCAAATTTCGTTATCCTGATTTTAGTCGTTTCAGCGCTGCGTTGATGCTCTTTATTATATTAGTATAGATTACCTGTTATTTCGATAAAAATGGTTATTTTTTCTCAGTCTTTTGAGATCGCTTGCAAAAAGCCTTATATTGTTACCTTCTGTTATCTTCTTGCATTTTACTTATTCTTTTATATAATAAATGAAACGAACTTCATTTTTCTGATAAAAATGTAATTTAAAAACATTACAAATATTATCTTTCTGACAGTTCTATGCAAGCATATCTTTCTTTTCAATCAAAAAGTACTCTCTAAAATATTAAAATATGCTATGGATATATAGTGCAATACAATACAAAAAGCTTCTATATTAATTATTTTTCGCCTTTCTCCGCCTTAAAACTGTCGTACATCTTTTTAATAATTATATGTGTAAATTTTTAAGAAATTATCTACTAATAATTATTTTTTAAAAACACATGAAGAGACCTGCATGCTTAAAGAACAGTATTCCAGTAAAATAAATTATTGCTTTGCTTAAAGGCTGGACAGAAATTTAGCAATTAGCATTTCCTAATCGTAGACGTGATAAACACAATTACATCTCTAATTAGCGGGTTAAATGCACAATTTAAATTTTAAACATCTTCACAGTTAATGTTACTCCAGTAATAGAAAACCGTTTAAACTTCTGTTTTAACGAATGTTGACACTGCAACAATCATCTACCTAACTCTAAATGACTTCAAACCATTCGAACAAGCAATAAATATTTTATGAATAATAATGAATGTATCTCATGACATAAGATGTTAATTGGCTTTTAATAAATAATAGCTGAATTTTTATTCATGATTTTATGTTAATACCAGGGTTAATGTTTATTTATGAAAAGTAATGCATGAAATACTGAACTCGGAATAAATATTAATAGGTTTTACTGTGAGGTTTTACTTTTATTGAAATGATCTTATTTTCTGATCTTTTGATTTATTACTTTCTGATCTTATTTTTAAATTAGTAACTTCGAGATAAAGTATTGTTCACTATAAATCCAATCAAACTGTGTTTATGAAGAATTATTGAAAACTACTGAAAAATATTTAACCGGTAACAAATTTAGTTAAATGGAACATTTTACGGAATACTATTTGGCGTCGAAATCGATGCGTTAATATGATAAAAATTAGAAAGATGTTATTTATTGTATCGTATAATAATACTAATAAATTATGCATATGATTTATATCTTTCGCTTTTTTTCTTCTTTTTTTCTACTAATACAATATTTATTAAATATATTAATCAAACACTATGTTTTATTTTTTTGTGTGTTTTTATGCAACTAGGTTTATTTTCCCAATCAAAACGAGCTCTCTATCACAACACTAATCCCGACAATACATTGCATTTAAAAAAATATTTTAATTAATTTTACCCCTCGCTAAATTTCATTATTGGCCCCACCAGCGGCTGAGAGGTTCTTCTCTCAAAGCTGGTAGAAGGGAGGTGCTGTGTTCAAACCCATGTCGCATTCGTCGACCTAACCGTTCGGAGTTTTCTATTATTTTCTTAGAACATTGCGTATACGGGTTAGGACCCCTTAGAAAGACCCCTACGGAGTTCATTCTCTCTGTCGGCTTATATCCCTAGTGCAGATAATCGGCCGCAACGAATAACCAACCATTTGAATATTGAAGAATAGCAATTTTTTACCGATAATTCTTTTTTAAATGTATATATTCACCTAGAACCAGTCGTACATACTTACAAAACTGATAAAATTAATTATTACATTGGTTAAACACTAAGCCGAAACTTAGTAAACTCACTTACAATGTTCCCAAATGTAGACACGATGAACGAACACAACTGCATTTGTAATTCACGGATTAAATGCATAATCTAAAATTTAAACATCCTCGCAATATGTATCATTCCAGTAATATCAAACAGCTTAAAAGTACTGTTTTAACAAATGCGAAGAGGAAAACATTCATATCTCTAAAGGGCAAACAATATTATCAATCATTGAAATAGGCAATAAATACAGGGTGCATCTTTAAACTGCGCGTGTTTGGAGCACTCTACAAGTTAAACTATTTGGAATATTTTAAAAGCTTTGCTATTTATACTGTTTAGAGTATGTGGACACGAATTAGGCAATAACAAGAACGAAAATTCATGCGTCAAGCATAGATTATGAAACTCTTTCCAACAAATTCAGAAAACTGTAACGAAGCTTCACCATTAAATAAGGTGAAAGAAGATATGTAAGTAAACATTGTAGGAAACATATAACACATTTAAAAGTCCAGTTTTAGCAATTACGTTCCATAGTAAAAAATGTAGTCGAATTATTTTGAGCAGCCCTGTATATGATCTAACATAGATTTGGATATATACTACAAAGCATGATAAAATTTAGTTCATTTAGAAAATACGCATTTAGCAATTTTCGCCAATCGATGGAAACGCACTCGAAATCTTTAGTACAACCCTGTATATTATCTAAAGACTTTTGTACACACTCCATATTAAATTAAAATTTTATTCAGGTAAAAAAATGCATGAAGCAACTTAAAACAAACTTCCAGCAATTACCAACCATCAACGACAACGTCCTTGTTTTTTGCGTAGCCCTGTATATGAATATATTTATTTTTCACAAACTTCTATAAGTCTACTAACTATAGTTCAGAAGTAAAATGCGTAACACAATTAAAAGCTCTCCTAAGCAATTCACTCCCATAGTCTGTAATACTTACGAAATCCCTTGTGTAGCCCTGTATATGATCAACCGAATTTATACACGCGTAACTACTTATAACTACTAACTTATTAAATACTTATTTTACTATGCAAAAATTTAGTTAAACTTTGTTGAATCAATGTTGAAAACGCACTTATCACACATAGACTATAATTATTCCACGTATACTGTATCCGATATATTTCGTGTATCCCTGTACATGAGGGATAAACGCAATGCACACTATACTATTCGGTGTTTAATTTATTTTGCATGCCAGTAACACATATAAATTTCATTATGTTTGAAATAGTGAAACATTATTAAATTACACAGCAAGCGATTTTTCCCCGTAGAACAATGTGTAACAGAATCATTTTGTGTGATCCTGTAAATGAATAATAAATGTTTTGCACCCCATATTCTACAAGAAGCATGTTTTAATGCGCTTCATAATTATATATCAGTTTCATCATGTTTCAAATTGCATGGCAACAACAAAATGCACTGGAAACGATTATTTTCCATTGACTGCAATGTTACGGAAAGCTTTTGTCTGTCCCTGAAAAAAAAACTATAAGTGCTACATACGTCATTTTCAATAGGATACATGCTGTAGTAAACGATAATAACATACAAAACTTCAGGACAATCGGAGTATATTTCCATGAGTTAAAGCACGGACGAACGACCAGACAGCCAGACAAACCGAAGTCATAAACACTTTGCAACTAGGTTGGAAAGTGTTAAAAAATATTAGTTTGTAATTTTACCGATAGATGGCGCTTAAATGTTAGAGATGTTTCATAAGGAAATATTGAGGAAAATGACTCACTTTAAATCAATATCTTTTGAGAGACGATATTTTTTCACAGTAGCACTATAATTACTACCATTTTCATAAAAATGCTTTAAGCTTTTTCTTTTTTTTTTTTTTTTTTTTTTTTTTTTTTTTTTTTTTTGTTAAAACTTTAAGACAACTTTAAGCTAGAATGATGTGAAATTTCGGATAAAAAAAGTTTTAAAATTTAGCTGGTAGAAAATCTTTTATTTTTTTGTTTTTAATTCAACGACATACAGCGCCATCTGTCAGAAATTTTTTAAATTATTATTTTGTTGCTGTTATATAATTCCTTACCACAAGCTCTAAACAATATAAATACCAAATCTTTTAAAAATATTCCAAGTAGTTTAGCTTGTGGAGCCCCTCAAACATGTGCACTTTAATTATATCTACCCGGTATTTTTATAATAGTAATAAAGGTATTACATAAGCTGTCAACATTTTTTTATTTAAAAAAAATTGAATTCTACTTGATGTATGCTATTATCTGATGTAATTTATCCTTTTAAAATATCATAACATAAAGTGTTGAAATCAGATTAAATATACATATGAAAATAAATAAATATTAATATGAAAAAAATATATATGTTTTTAAAAATATATTGAAAATTCCATATAGTAAGAACGTCAAATTCACCTTCTTAAACTTGGAAAAACACAATACAAACACATTGATAATTTTTTTTTGTTGTTAATATAAAAATAGGTGCAAATACTAAAAACACAGTTTTTAATAGTAGTTAAAAGCCCGTTTTTCACCTGTCCGGTGCTGTTTTATGACTAGTTTTTATCCTCTGATGATGGCTAATGTTTAGCTGAAAGCGCTTAGGTATTTTGACATCAGATTTTACATCATAAATAGCTTTAATGTTTTAAAACTGTGTTTCTAGTATTTGCACCTATTATAGTGAAAAATAAATTGTTATCAATGTGTTTGCATTATGTTTTTCCATATATGTTTTTATTATTATTTTATACTTATAGATATTTCTCTTTCATTCAAATTCACTTAGTTTCGGATCTTCTCTTATTTCTCTAATGCAATTTCTTATAGGTAATTTCGCCAAAAAGTGTAGCTCAATATAAATTCCACTAGATTTCATTTATGCAAAATTATGGAAAGCTTCTTATTCAGATTTTAACCGCTAACAGATTTTGTATAATATTTTACTTTATTATCTTAACACAATCATACTGATGGGTAAAGATATCACACGAATTGAAATTTTTCCAACTGAGTGTAAAATATTATTAGTTTATTTCCATTGTTTAATGGAGTTATTTGATCTATGGCTTATTCTGTTGAGCTGTCTACATGACAGACCAGATACTATTGCCAAAAAGTCGTCCAGATACTGTTGCCAAAAGTTGATTGTGTCAATCAGTTGTTGTTTCAGGTAGCTCATTTTGAAGAGCATTTGCAATTTAAGAGCCTACGCTAGTCATCCGAAGAAACGCGAACGCTAATGTTAAGTCTATGGAAAGGTTCTTGGCAGATTTCTCGCTCGCATTTTAATATTTTTAAATGATTTTTTTTAATAGGGTAGCTGAGGTCGATTCCTAACGTTGTTAGTTTTTACTTTGTCGATTTTGGTTCCAATTTTTGTATAAGCGGACATTTTCAATTTCAAAACCGGTTCAAACCGGTTCTGAAATATAAACTAACTATAAACATAAAATAACTAAAATAAAAAAAGTAAAAACTAACAACGTTAGGGATCGGCCTCAGCTATCCTATTAAAAAAAAATATTTTAGCAATATTAAAATGCGAGCGAGAAATCTGTCAAAAACCTTCCATAGACTTAACATTAGCCTGAGATTCCCTTCCTGGACACTTTTTCACTCAGGTGAAATAATTTCAAATCACACAAAACATTTTAGTCTACTTTTTTCATAATAAAATAGGGTCTATATAAAAACGTTAAGGCACTAAAAAGTTTGAGAATGAAAAAAGAATCCATTTATTTTATAGTATATTAATATTAAATAAGTATAAAAGTAAAAATGGTTTTTGAAAAAAAAACACTCATAAGCATTCAATGTTCATCTTGAAAATCACACCTATTATTTTGTCTTCAATTCAAGTTTTTCCCAAAATATTCCCTAATAATACATTAATTTGGCGTGGGCACCTAACTAGATTATAAAAACTTCACTGTCTTTTTTGTAAGCTTCGGAAAGCGCAAAGAAGTGGATTTATTGAAAAATGTATAATATTTGCTCTGTTTCTTTTTTAAGATTGATTTCTCAGCGTTTAATCGTAAATTAACTAATATTAAACTATTAATAAACAATATTTATGTTTTAAATCAAAAATACTATGTTGAATTCAAATTCACCTAATATATGCAATAACTCACAGTTAATTCATTGACAATTCTTTACTAAAAGGTGTTTAATAGATATTTTATATTATTTTAATGTACGTATTAAACACCTTTTTAGTAAAGAATTGTCAATGAATTAATTGTGAGTTATTAAACTATTAATTGATAAAAGCGTAATTTGTTTCAAATATGGCACTTTTCATTCTTTTATTTATAATTTATTTTCTGATTTTAGTTTTTAAAACGTTTCATTGTTGTATTTTTACAGTCATTTGGCATATTTTAGAATAATTAAATCCACTGTTGTTTCAACTCGTGTACAATATTGTGCGAGTACACAAAATATTTGGTATTTTATCACCTGTGGCGAGTTAATGGAAAAATACCTTAAAATTAAAGTATTAATTTATGATTACGTTCTAAAAAATTTTAAATGTTGTATTGTCATCAGAAGCGCACCTGTAAACATAATTTTTATAATTCTAGCGTTTTCAGGTAGTGGTTTAAAAATCTACTAGATAGTACCCGTCAAGATTTGACGGTAAATAACTTGAAAGCTCCTTTAGAAATATGCTTTTATTTTTAATTAGCTGCTTTTAAACTAAGAATTGAAAATTTTATGAATTGTTATATTGTGTAAGCGATTCCTATAGATATAAGACGATAGATTGTGTTGCCACTCCAGCCTACTCAACTAATGAAGGGAAATAATTTTAAGCTTGTAATTTACATCCTATTATGTTTGAATTAAGTTAGCAAGAATTTAACTAAAAATATTAATTGAATGATTTATTTTTACTTACCACAATCTCAAAATTAATATATATATATATCAATATTTAGTATATTCTAATTTTTTTAAATAACGCAACCTTCAAAATTTTTCATTAATTTTATTTTTATCTGCCTGACTCTAAAACCCAGATAAATCATTGATATCAAGGCGATTTCTTTTATAATTCTTATATGGGAATTTTTGTTTCTTTCTTTTTTCTCTTCTTTTCTTTACTTTCCTTTTTTTTCCTTTTTTTTTTTTCTTAAGGAGAATAATCATATACTTTTCTTAGTTATACAAGTATATCTTATTGATATTGGTCATACAAAATACAGATAAATTTTAGATCACTTTATTTAATCGATAACTACATGCAAAATCTTTTATTTAAATATTTATAATATAAAATAAGTAATTAAAAAAATATTGTCGGTTGTTAAATTTTATTTACACTGTTAACAAGTAATATAAAAAAAATTTAAGTCAATTCCTACTTTTTAATAAGAAATATATAAAATAAACCCATGCAGCATTCATGTCCCACGTTATCTTTACTGAACATTATTTTATAATCATCGTTGCGGTATATAATTTCTGTGGCATCACTAATTTGAGATAAATCTTTCATTTCATTTATGAAAACAAGGGGAGGAATTTTTTTCTACCATTTAAAACTAAAATTAGTTAATTAAATTTAACTAATTAATTAATATTTGAAAAAACTGTATTAAAATGAAGTGTCATCCACTACAAGTTACTTTATTTGAACTTGAGTGGATGAATAGAAAATATTTTACTAACGTTTGAAAATTTGAACAAGAGATATATATAGAGAGTGTGTGAGCTAATAGTAGGAATTTAAAAATTTGCAGCAAACTGTCCAGTCATTTGACCGTTTTTGTAAAAAACTGTTACAAAACCGTAATTTAACTCTATGCTGAGCATAATATGGGGGGAAATATGGTCAGAATAACGCTAAATTACGGTTATATATAGCCGTTTTATATAAAAACGGTCAAATGACCGGACAGTTTGCTGCAAATTTTTAACAGTGTACCACAGTCCCAATATTTTGAAAAAATAACAATATTTAGTATTTCTGATTTTTTTAAACTACGCGACCTTTAAAATTTTTCATTAAATTAATTTTTTTCAGTCTGATTCTAAAACCCTGAATTTAAACTTTGCTGTTTGCAGCTAACGATTTATAATACATATTTTTTAATTACTTGAATTTATATTTTCCATTTTCACACATTGTTTGATTGTTAAATCATAGATATCAAGATAAGAGTTCCTATATGAATATTTTTTCTTCTTTTTGTTTTCTCTCGTTTTTTTTTTTTTTCATTTTTTACAAAATATATCACATACTTATCTTATTATATATATGACATTTTGATAATGGTCATACCGAATATAATAAAAATTGTAGACCAGTTCAATTTATTTAATCGATAATTACATGCACGATCTTTTAATTTAAATACTTTTAATATAAATTTAGTAATTAAAGCAAAATATTGTTGGGTGTTAAATTTTACTTAATTATAAAGCATTCGAATAAAAAAATACAAATTATATAAGCTTTTCTACTAAATTAAATATGGCATTATTAAGATGAATTGTTGCCAATAAAATAAAAAAAATCATTCTGTCCGGAATGGGTTTCGAACCTACACGATGATCGAAACAGAGAAGGACCACGCCTTCTACCACTCGGCCACACTTTCTCGCTGGAATGTACTCTAAAACTGGTTAAGTTCTATATTTAATTTTACGTATGCGCAAATGGGTCATTTTCGTGTGAAAAGTGGATTTGACGAAAATCCCTTTTCATTTTAATATATAAGATAAAAATTCCATCTTTACATACAAATACCAGATTGAGTGTAATAAAAGAGTGTAAAAAGGAAACACATAACATACATTCTTATCTTATGTTTGATTCTTGTGTTCATTTTCTACAAATAAATTATCTACCAAAAATATTCAAGAACGCTTCACAAGTAATTTTTTAGTGTTTTTATACAACGATGCCTCTTTCTTCAATCAAAATGTGTCCTCTATTACCTTAAATTTCAATTCCAACAACACATTTAATTATAAAAACTTTTTTTAATGAATTCAACAACTCCTTCCACTTTAAAATTAACTTACGAATTAACTACTGAAAATTTTTATTTATATATATACATATTCATCAAAGACCGTATATGCTTACAAAACTGATAAAATTAATTATTGCTTTGTTTAAATACTGAGCTGAAATTTAGTAAACTCTTTTACATTGGTCCCAAGTGTAGAGGCGATAAATACAACTGCATTTGTAATTAGCTGATTAAATGCACAATCTAAAATTTAAACATCCTCACAGTCTGTGTCATTTCAATAATAGCTAGCAGTTACCGCGTTAACAAATGTTAAAAGGGAACAACTCATCTCCCTAGCTGTAATGATTTAAAAGCAAACAACGTTATCAACATTTGGAACGAGTAATAAGTATTTAGAGAATAGTATTGTAAACTTTTCATTAAACGTTATGTCAAGAGATTTTTCATAAAGTTGTAGATTTTGTAAAAATTTTTTTAGATATATAAATTACTATTAATGTGTTTTATACGTATAAAAAACATCATTATGTTTTATAGTTAGGTTGTTTTTAGTTCCGTTGAAAACAATATAATTCTGAGTTAATTTTAAGTAATATATTTGTTTCTTGCAACAACAGTCGAACCCCATTAAAACGAACTTCAAGGGACCGAAGGTTTTTTTCGCTATATCCGAACCGTTAAGAAAAATGTTAGAGTTAATGTATAACGTAGTTGCTACGTGTATATTCAATAATGGTGTATTAAAAAAGGTAAAATCTATTAAATATGATCATTAAAGAATTAAATTGACTAAAATGGATTACATTAAACTGACACAATACTAATTAAATTAACTAACAATGTAGTCAAACAGAAATAAATTAATTTTATCTTTAATTGTTGCTCGCTGTTTTGATACAGAAATAATCGGTAATCTTCTGCTGACGTGATGACGATTTCAAAAACAATGTTTTGAATTTCTTTGTCTAGTACATCAAATGACTCCGACACTCTTTCTTCCACTGTTTGTGTAGACAAAAATTTATTAATTACACACATCGCTGCTGCAGCATCTGAGATTGTGGGAATTTCGTCATTTATATGCTCTCTCTTCATCAGCATCAGATGCAGAATCTTCGTTTCAGAATGATTCATTTTAATTTCTTCCACAATCTCTTCTTCCGTCGGATCTTCACATGTTATGACTTCGTCATCACATGTTTCAAACAATTGCATGTCACAAACTGAGAATGATGAAATTTTATGCTTTTCTACCCACATCGCGATAGGTAAATTTTCATCATCCTCTTCCTCAACATTCTTTGCTTCTTCAACATTCGTTGTATCTTCAATATTCTTTGCTAGACCTGCATGTCGAAAACATTTTCTAATTGTAGAATCCGTAACAAACCGCCAATATTTTTCCAGCATTACAAGTGCATCAAGAAGAGAAACGTCACATTTCACATTTTAATCATATCCCTCTAAAATTCGTAAAATGAAATGCTTCCTGTAATGGCATTTAAGACTTCTGATTACACCCTGGTCCATAGGCTGTACTGCAGATGTTGCATTCGGGGGAAAGAGTACAATTCTAATCGATTGAAACTGTTTATCGATTTTGTGTGCACTGCAGTTGTCAAGCAGAAGTAGAATATTCCGCTTTTTACCTTACAGTTCACGATTCCGCATTCGAAGCTCTTTTTCAAACAGTTCCTTAGTTCTCCACGCCTTGCGGTTTGCTTCATAAGCAGCATGAAGCCGTTTGATATTTTTAAAGCATCTGGGGTGCTTAGATTTTCCTATCACTAGAAGCTTACGACGATCAGTACCACTCATATTGGCGCACACAAGAAATGTGATTTTGTCTTTTGACAATTTTCCGCCCTTACATTTCTCTCCATTAAATTTTAATGTCTGGTTTCATGTCATCTTGTAAAATAGTGCAGCTTTATCAGCATTATATGTATGTCATTCTCGTCGTATTCATGAGAGATTTCATTCCAAACTTTTCTTTCCACGTATCGATGTCAGATGTTGAAACACCTCCCGATTCTCCGACAATTTTTCCGGAAGATATGTTGTTCCGCTTTTTAAATCTGTCTAACCATCCATTAGAACACGAAAATTGAATTCCATACTTACTGGAAATTCATCAGCTTTTGACTGAAGCATTTGCCCAGAAACTGGTACATTTCGGCTTCTTTAAACGCCAAACCATTTTAATAAAGCCTCTTCCACTTCTTGATGTTCAGCTTTTCACAATTTTTTTTTGAGAGTTCAAATTTTTCTCGAAAGCAGAAAGTATGCTTTCTCTGTTTTTCCATATTGTTCAAACTGTAGATTTCGATAAATCTTTTTTTTTGGCAAATGTCAGTTTGGCTTGAAGTCTGGAACCAGAGATTATGACAAACAGGCTCTTTACAGAGAAATAGTAAAATGAGTGAACGAGATGAAACTACTGGAATACTTGTTCTGGCGTGACTCTGAGACGACCTTTTCCCTTGTTCTCGTGATCTGATTTTTACTTCTCCCTGCCCTCTCACCTAGCACAGGTGCGTATGTGCTACCTGTACATGCTTTTACTTGTTCTGCTCGAGCATTCCCTCCTCCCAACAAGTTGGCTGTTTTTCCTCTTTCTCGCGTCCCCCCTCATTTTCGGTTCTGTATCCAGTCTTGCACACAGCTGTGATCAGGAATAAGGAAAATGACTGGCGGGTTCACACGTGCAGAGTGGCTATCGTAAAAGAGAAAGAATGCAGTTGTTCCTACCCTTTAATAAAAAGACATCGCTGATTTGCACCATGTTTCACTAGTTGGCATACATTTTCTTATGAAATTGGAGTCGAAGTCCTGTTTACACAACTACAAAAAAGTAGAAAAAAAAATCATGTTCGACTGGAAAAATTTTTCGTTATAGACGATTCTTAAGATTTTGGAGGTTCGCTATAAAAGAATAAATTAGCATTAAATACAATAGGAAAATGAGGGGACGATGGGACCAAAAATTTTGTTCGTTATATCCGTGTGTTCGTTATATACCGGGTTCGCTGTAACGGGGTTCGACTGTATACGCTTTTACTTGATTTAATTTGGTTATGTATGTTAAGATGGAATTTTGAAATCAATTTTTCACTCGCTGCATGATGTGCTAGAGTTGTGACACTACACTGTTAAAAATTTGCAGCAAACCGTCCAGTCATTTGACCGTTTTTGTAGAAAAGGTGACATAACTGTAATTTAACTATATTGTGACTATAAAATGAGCAATAATACGGTCAGAATATAGTTAATTTACAGTTATGTAACCGTTTTCTACAAAAACGGTCAAATTACTGGACTGTATGCTGCAAATTTTTAACATTGTACGTACAGTTGTGTATTCTCAATGACAATTCCATATTTCCATATTTTCAGAATAAATCAGATCGATTAATATATTAATTTTAATTAAATTTCGATTGTACAATTGCAGTGGATAAGCAACTCTCTTATAAAGAGAGTCTAGTTTTCTTAATTAATGAGAAAGTTCTGTCTGTATAAATCTGTATGCTCAAGAGCGACATCTGTAGTTTATTTTACTTTATTTTTCCGATGTGTGTTTGTAGCTCTCCGAATCTGCGGTTAGTGGTTTCGTTGTGCTTTTATGCAAATCAGGCTATGATGGTCAATCTGCTGAGTATAAAAGCGAGATCTAAAGTTCGTATTAGTCGATCTTGGGTCCTACCTTACTAGTAAATAATATCAGCTGACTGTTGTAGGAGTTAAAGCTTACTTCTGCTCCAATACCTCGAAAGTGTTGAATGTAGTTGAATACAAGTTGCCGTTTTGGTAAGAGTGAAATTCGCTTATAGTTCAATAAAGTTGGTCGACAACTGCGGGTTGTTAGGTTTACTGACATTTTTGCTGATTTGTAAAATCGTGAGCTAACATCCTATATATTAAAGCGACAAGCTAAAAATATCAGCGAAAATTCGACGTTTTTGCGCATGCGTGAGATTAAATCTAAAACCTGTTTAGTTTTAAGGTACACTTGAACGCGATCACCATAGCTGAGGGGTCTAAGGCGTTAGTGTAAGCTCTGGCCCTCTGCAAAGAAAGAGGGTTCGAATCCCGCTTCCGACAGAATGATTTCTGCATTACTTTTAGCTGTAATTCATTTCAATTACTGTCATACACTGGTGTGCAAAACTTAAGCAACAAACTTAAAATGCTAATTTCTGAACACGTGAGTACTCAAAAGGAAATTCTATAAAGAACAAGTGTAGAAAAGAGGTACTACCCTAACAGCACGGCCAGTCGATGTGAAGTCTCCTTGGCGTCACACATGGTTAGAAGTGTCACAATCGCTAGGGTGAATCAAAATATGGGATATTTCACTGTCTCATTATTACTCTCAAATGATTGTTAACACTGAAAAATCACTGTGACTGTCGCTTTGCAATGGATCACCAGGTGACATTATAATGAAGTCACCTTGTGATTCTCAAGTCACTTTCAGTTGAAGACTGAACTTTGAAGTCATTGTGAGCGTTGTATTGTGATGAGTCGCCAAATAATGTCCCAATGAAGTCGCCTGGTAACTTTCCGGTGATCGACACTCTATTGTGAAGTCATCATTGCATTCCTTTGTGAAAAGTTACCAGATGATTTCATTTTCTGTCACTTGGGAACTCGTCACAGAACAGCTATCATGATGACTTTACAATGGAGTGTCAAAATGACAGTCACATGAGAGTCACAAGATGACTTCATTGTAAAGTCACCTGGTGACTTGTCAAAAAGCAGCAGTCATGGTAACTGTTCAGTGAAGTGACCAAATGAGAGTAAAAATGAGACGAATGAAAATATCACATTTCTGTTTATTGTAGTGACTGTGACAATTGTGACCATTTGTGGTGTCAAGAAGTGTGGTGTGAAGTTTGTGATGTCACATCGACTGTCTGTGCTGTTTAGGGTAGTACCTATTTTTTACACTTGCTGTTTATAGAATTTCCTTTTGAGTACTCACGTGTTCAGAAATTAGCATTTTGTGTCTGTTGCTTAAGTTTTGCACACTAGTGTATTTTCAGGAATAGAAGTTACGTATATTTAATTTGTATATATATTTATATATATTGTTATATAATTTTTTTTTATTCGAATGCTTTTGAATTAATTAAAGTTTAAGACCAGCAATATTTTTACAAATTAAATTTGTATTAAAAATATAATATAAATAAAAAATATTTGTATTAAAAATAATTAGATTTAAAAAAATGCCTTCATAATCTATATCTTTAAGTGATACTAGAAAAAACTTTTAGTTTGTAGACATTAGTATGAGACATTAAAATAAAATATAAAGATAGTGAAAATCATTATTTGAAACTGAGAGGGGAGAAAATTTTGAAATACACCTTCTGATTGAATCGGTAGTTCTGCCATCTATTGCCTAATACTAAACGGAAATGGATTTGAGATCTTTTGTGAAGCCCTGTATATAATATATAGATATTATAAAAAAAATAATAATAATTTTATAAATTGTTAGATTTAAAATAGCGTACAACAACTGAAAACGTACTTTTAGCAATTATTGCTCATAGAGAGTACTCTAACAAAAGTCTTTTGAATGTCCCTGTAAGCAATAGTAAGAATCCTGTAGTGCACCTCGGTGATTTATATCAATTTCAATAGATTAAAATAGGATAACATCATTAAAATGCACCGCAAACGTTTTTCCCCTATAGATCCCAATGAAACGGAATTCTTTTGATTGTCCCTGTAAACCAACTATAAAAGCTACACACTTCATTTTCGATACCGATGCCTACTCTACTGCACACAGAAAAAAGTTTTGTTGAATCAACAAAAATTTGTTTGCCCCAACGAAACTTTTTGTTTAAATATGGGTCAATGGAAATTTCGTTTGAATCAACAAAAAAAATATTGTTGATTTTTTTTGCAATTCCAAAAAAAAAATTTGTATCGTCAGCAAAAAAATGTTTTGTTAATTCAAGTAAAATGGTTCAATTTTACTTGAATTAACAAAATTATTTTTGTTACATAGATATATGCTATGTGTTTTTTTAACAATCTATTTTCTTTTTTCAACAAACTATATTTTGTTTGTTTAATCAATAAAATATGTTATATTACGAACTTGTTTTGTTTATAATACAAAAACATTTGTTAAATGAACCAATCTATATATCCAATTTGAACAATAACAAGTGAATTTTATCCAGCCTTTTTTTCAAGCGCAAACCGAGAGAATGAAAATTGCCCATGCCGGGAGTCGATCCCGGGTCCTCAGAACAGCAGCCTGACGCTTTACCACTGTGCTACCAGGAACGATATCTGAGTTCGGCATTTCTCACTCTTATATATGTCGGAACGGCTGCAATCGCAGCACAAGATGGAATGTCATAAGGAGCACGCAAATTTCTGCGGCAAACATGAGCCGACAGTACAAAGCACAGCATACGGCAACACATAGTTAATTTTTTATTCATTTTCAGCAGTGAATTACGCCTGTAAAAAGCAGGATAAAAATTTCCTTGTTATTATTCAAAGATTACAGGCGTATTTGACTGCTGAAAATGAGATAGAGCTATTGCAGAAATCACGAAAACTGCAACATAGCAACGCCACCTGTTGCGCGATTTAAAGTAAAAAGTAATCAGCAACAATTTATATCAGAAAGTAACTGAATAAAAGGTTTTATTAAATTCCGTGCATTAGTTCTTGAGATAAAAACAGCGAAATCGCGTTCAGGACAACCGGAAATCGAAAATTTTCATGAATCCAATTCTTTCTTCTTGCAAAGATAGAAGACGGTAATAAATGGGACAGGGGGATTTTTAAAACTACCTTTGTCCGTCCCAGTGAAAAAAAGTTTTAATTACCCCAAAATTATGTTAATCATGTAATTATATAGCTATATAAGTCAAATAAATCAAGTTACGTAAGAGAGATATGGCTACTACACAAGAATTTAAATTTTTCAAAAATAACAAAATTTTGCTGGAATTACAAAAATATTGTAAAATTAAAAGAAACAAATTTTGTTAGTTCAAGTAAAATTGGTGAAATTTTGTTAAAATTTTGTACGAGTGTTAACAATTTTTTTTGTCCAAGCAACAAAACCAATTTTTTTACTTGAACTAAAATTTTGACTAAAACAACCAAAATGTACTCAACAAAACAGGTTTTGTTGTTTTAATCAATTCCTTTTTCTGGGTGTGTATATAGTGTACCTCAGTGATATATATCAATTTAAATGTGTTCGAAATAGTGTAATACCAGTAAAATACATCGAAAACGATTTTTCCCCATAGACCGTAATGTAACGGAAATCTCTTGAGTTCCCCTGTAAACGAACTAAAATGCTACACACTTTAATATCTAACATGCCATAGTAAACCCCAATAACATAGATCAATAGCATTGCAATCCGATTATACACTATATAACCAAAGGTGACCGGTCACTTGCGATTTTAGACGTTTTGTTAACTATCTAGAAAAATACATGAGGAATTAACCTGAAACTGCAGGTGTGTAAACTGTATAGTATAGGTATATATTTCCGGGAAGATTTTTTTCCGAAACCCCATAGGGGACTGTCAACAAATTGAAAAAGAACGAATATCTTTTGGATTACCCTCTGAAAACTAATGTAGCAAAAGCGTTCAAATTCGAGATTATTAATAAATGGCTTATTCTAATATACTGTGTTCATTTTTATGAGGATAGCATGTATACTCGAAGAGAAATTAAGGTTTTTATAAAAACAGTCCCAAATTTCACCAAGTTTTTTGCTTATAATTTGCAGAGTTCTTAATATAAAAAAAAGATATTTTAAGAAAATATGTCAAAAAACATTGTACATAATACTCTGCAATCGGAATTAAAAAATAATAAAAATTTTATGAAAAATGAGCAGGTTTACTAAAAAATGTTTCACTGCGCATGCGCGAATGCAATCAAAATATAATATGCGTAATCTATTAGCTAAGTATATAGAGCAACTTTTGTGAAAGTCTCAAAATCATAGCTTGAAAATTCTGAAAATTATCGTCGATAGAATAAGCTCAAAATCCGTTGTTCCCAAACAGAAGCAAAAAGATGAGGGGTTGTATCAAATATCTGTTGATTAGTGCCAAGATAGCGTACACAATGTTGCACGTACTACTATATTTGGATACAACCCCTCATCGTTTTGCTTCCTTTTGGGAACAACGGATTTCGAGCTTATTCTATCGACGATAATTTTCAGAATTTTCAAGCTATGATTTTGAGACTTTCACAAAGGTTGCTCTATATATTTAGCTAATACATTATGCACATTATATTTTGATTGCATTCGCGCATGCGCAGTGAAACATTTTTTAGTAAACCTGCTCATTTTTTATCCAATTTTTATTATATTTTAATTCCGATTGCAGAATAATATGTACAATGTTCTTTGACATACTTTCTCAAAATAACTTTTTTTATATCAAGAACTCTTCAAATTATAAGCAAAAAACTTGGCGAAATTTGGGACTGTTTTTATATAAACCTTAATTTCTCTTCGAGTATACATGCTATCCTCATAAAAATCAGCACAGTATATTGCAATAAGCCACTTATTAATAATCTCTAGTTTGAACGCTTTTGCTACATTAGTTTTTACAGGGTAATCCAAAAGATATTCGTTCTTTTTCAATTTGTTGACAGTCCCCTATGGGGTTTCAGGAAAAAATCTTCACGGAAATATATAACCTATACTATACTGTTTACACACCTGCAGTTTCAGGCTAATTCCTCATTTATTTTTCTAGATAGTTAACAAAACGTCTAAAATCGCAAGTGACCGGTCACCTTTGGCAATATAGTGGATTTACTCGTGTTAGAGCACGTACAGGCAGACAGACAAAACCGAATTCTTAAAGACTTTTCAACTATGTTGGAAAGTGTTGAAAATGAAATTGTAGCCTATTAACAAATTCTCTATTATTATTTTGATTTGAAATATTGTTGATGCTTTTTTAACTCACAGGCTATCAAAGCCGGAGAGCTAATGTGCCCGCCGCGCTGGTTCTGTGTGGATGCACGTACGTATGTATGTATGTACGTAATGCGATAAATCTTGATAGAAATATCCATTTGGCTTCAAATTTTGTTTATAGGTTCATTGCGATAAGGCGCGTCCCTGATTAGTTTTGGAGGTTCATTGGTTACGTATAAAGGAAGGGAACAGGGGACTAATCCCCCTCCCTTAATTTAGATATATAGTTTTTTCATGCAGAATTATCCGATTTGTTTTAAATTTTGTATATAGGTTCATTGTGATAAGGCGCCTCTCTGATTAGTTTTGGAGGTTCATTAGTTACGTATAAAGGAGGGTAACGGGGGCTAATCCCATCGCTTAATTTAGATAAATGAGTTTTTCATGCATAATTATCCGATTTGCTTCAAATTTTGTATATAGGTTCATTGTGATAAGGCGCTTCTCTGATTAGTTTTGTGGGTTCATTTTCTTAATTATAAAGAGGGGGAACGGGGGGGAAATCCCCTCCTTAATTTATTGTCGATTTCTTTTTTTTTTCTTAGGGGGGCTTTGGTCTTTGAAATAAGAGTATAATTTTGAAATAAGAGAGCCTGTGATCTCAATGACATCAGTTTAGACTGGAAACTTTTCTTTTTATTATATTCTTTGCGTATATCCATTTTACCATATTTTATCTACAAATTAACATTCAAATAGGGATATGCATATAAAATTACCATATTCTGTCTACAAATTAGCATTCAATAATTAAACCATGAATACTCTTATAAATTTCTGAGATATGAAGATACTTTCAGATTTCAAATTCCCCCAGGCTGTTATCTTATATCTTTACGATTGACAAAATGACAATAACTCATTCTATAAGCAACACAGTCTTGGTGCAACTTATTCATTCACCATAATTTATCATTATAGTATTCAGACCTCATAAACTTTACAACATTTATCAATGGCAATAAATTATGATATGCGGGCTGATAAAATATACATAATATGACTCGATTTAATACAGTTGGTTCCACCTGTTGTGGTGATTTATGAAATCTTTGAACAGGATGAGTTTCTTTAATAGTTAATAACGTCGATTTGCATTTAAACATAAGTTGCGCTACGAAATATAACTGGAGTGATGATTTAAAGATGATATTTTATGGCACACTTGACGCGAATTCTGAAACAATAAAACTACTTAGAATTTGAAGAGAAGAATTAAGACTGGGGGTTATTGTATTATGAATATAACGCATGATGAATATCAATTACAAATTTTCAAAACGGAAAAGATTACCATATTACTTTTTTTCAACTCCAAAGTGTCCTAGAATTAACAGTAAAGGCTATTGTGTGTATTATGAATATATTTAGCCGAGTCATGATTCTTTATCATTTAAACCTCTAAGCATAATACCTATCTTCAAAGGACTGGAGTCTATTAGACTATATGAGTGACTCCTTTTAATTGAGAACATAAAAGTTTCAACTAACAGTTTCTGTTTTAATATTGTTACTTTCCTAATATATAGTATAAGAAAAGTTTTTGTGTATAGCATGATTTGTGTGTGTATATGTGTGAACCTGATAATTCCCAAGGGGTTCTTTTCAAATGAGTTCCCATTTTGATAATATGTTATGACCACTGCCATAAAAACTGAATATGTTTTCGCAAATATCGGCTTGCGGTTTTGATATTTAATCCATTTTTAAACCATTTTCAATCCATTTTACTCCAAATTCTGAAAGGAAAATTAGCAAGGAAATGTTATAGGGTATGTCGTAAATATTTCGGCGATGCAATCAAGAATTGGTGGCGTAGAGGAAACGTCTCTACTTTTAAAACGTCAGGTCCAATATTCGAATGCAGCCTATTCCATTGTGTCAGAAATGTATAACCCCCCCCCCCTCTTTCTTTTAACTTTCTGTATAGATATAACAGTGTTCAGAAAGTCGAGTGGCGTCACTCCAGAGTTTTTATTATGTATTAGATCTATACAATATTTTATCATATTTAGAAACACTGCAAATGTTACACGGATCTTTTTTAGTGGGTGAACTTTGCCTGTTTTGCAGTTTTTCTTTTTGACATTTTGTGTATTTATTTCGCTTAGAGCAAAACATTTTGATTTTCATATACAGGGTGGTCATAAAAAAATCTCTTCAGATATATTAGCCACTGATGACCGAACCGTTTAAGAAAACGGGGTTCCATTTGGAATGGGCGTATTTTTAAAGTATAGGCTTGAGAATATGGTGAAGAACAACAATCAAGCTCTCACAGTTACGGTTTCAGTACTAAAATTTCGAAATTTTAAATTAACGAAACCCACTCTTTTTTTCATGGCAAAAAGATCTTCACGGTGAAAAACCATAAATGGAGTTAAAACAGTACCTGTAGCACTAGAAAATGTGACTTAAAGCAAAAAAAAGGAAAAGCAGCACGAACATCAAATTTAACCTTTAGTTGACAAAACAAAAGTCATTTTTGTCGAATTTCAAATTTTTCAAGTGTTTTCTTCACATACGATAATATATCGCATGCAAGAAATTGTGGCCAACAATGAATCTTGGCATGAAAATAATGCGGAATCTCACGTTTATTAGTGTTTTTCGTGTCACACTCACTTAGCGGATTTGACGGTATACCTTGAACTTCAAATAACCCGATAGACAGAAACCTGTACTTTTATGTTAGTCGGGTGCAAATCTCGCCAATAGCATTTTTTTTTCTCGATAGTAGCAGCTTTATTTTCAGCGTGTGTAGTAAATTAGAAACAACGTTCAACAACAGTCTTTAATGTTGAAATAAAATGTCTTGGTTTATGGTATTATTTTTTCCTTCTTTATCATTTATTTATTTTTTCACATGAAATGAGTGAAAGGCGTGTATTTTAATGTATGTATTATATGTATTTTAAATGTATGTGCTTTAAATTAAATTTATGTATTTTAAATAAAATGAGTGAAAGGTTTGTATTTTAAATTAAATTAATGCAATACGGATGATGACGGTGGGAAACAATACTTGTTGGTTTATTACCTGTGGGTGGCTAATTCCGTAAATCCATTCGGGTGTGGTGGCCATGGTAAATCTTAAATTGGCGGTAGATAACAGCGTCTCCAAAGTGTTATTGCAACACATAGGGGCACTAAATGCTCTTCTTTGCGTTTGTTTTAAATCACCATTTCTACCGCTGTTTCGAGTAAGCCAAAATTCACGTCCTTAATTACAAATAGCCCTCTATTGGAAGACCTCAAGTAGCAATATTACTGTGACAGATAAGACTTCAGAAATAAGTATATTGTTTCATCGTATGATGCTTTGTGCTCATCATCGTGCAAGTTACCAATGGTTTTCACAAACGCAAAGTTACAGTATAATTGAACTCAGATATTTTCGATTACTCCGTCAAATCGATATGCGTTTTTAAATCGTAACATAACCACTATCAACGTTGTGTATTCAAATGGTTTCAGGAACATTTGTGACAATCCCATCAGGGGGGCCACGAGGTAATTGAGACATACTCGAATTTAAAGTTTAAAATGATGTTTATTGAAACGAATATAGGAAAGGACTGCAGCGGAGCTTCTAAAATTAGACTACGCTACCCTGATTTAAATTCACTTTAATCTTCAAATTAATTCTCAATATATGAAGAAAATGCAAAACTACTAAATCTAATACTAACTTGCATACAGAAAGCTGGCTGCACAACTATATATATACAAGAAAGGTTTTGATGTCAAACTTATTGATTCGCTCACAAATTCAAAACTTATGTAAATGTCACTAAATACTAGCAATCCGCGTTTATTAGAACATTATTGAAATATAGCGAATTACTTTCTTACCAAAAATGGTATATTCTCTCTGCTAATTCCAGATTCCAGATCTCTCAGGGCACGTGGCGAGTTTCAAATATCGGAGGGCGAAAGTGCCAGTCTGGTATTCCTCAATGAGGCACTACTCGACCCGAATATACATCTAAACCAAATTCCAATCTCACTTTTATACGCCACAGCTTGATCACCATGCCCTAGTTAGCATAAAACTACAGCATAAACCAGAACCGCAGATTCCGAGAGCCACAAACTCACGTGAGAAAATTAAAGCAAATGAAGGACGGAGATTGCTTTCAGGTACACAGACTAAACGTACAAAACTCTCGCACTGAAAAACTAGACCACCTTAATAGTTGAGTAGCACACACACACACCTCTACACATCTACAAAAGAAAACATGAATGCACAGAGGAAAATTCTAAACAGGTAGTTCGTTGAGTTAGACTAATGATGAGTAGCGAGTGATTCTTACTCTACTTTGAATGAATTGGACCTTAACATGTCTGACTTATAAACTCAATCTGTATCTATAATAATCAACAGAAAATGTTTTCACGATATATGTTTACAGGAAGTATGTATTCTCCTTCTTAACCCACACTGAGAAAAAAATACCTCCTTCATCTAGAATGAATAGTTAGACTGTTTCTAAATCGCTAAACTAGAAATATTGTAGTCCGAGCTATGTGAATACACTCTCAGAAAAAACTGTAAATTTATGAGCGTTTGCCCTTCAATTATCACGGGCAACAGCCTTATTTGATGAAAAACGGTCTGATCCACTAAATAAGCGCCTTTTCCCTTAGATACTTAGAAAATTAAGAGCAATCCACATATTCTTTCAGTTCTAGCCCATATGTTAGCAAAAATACGGTACGATCCCATACATTGTCCTCCGCTAGGGTGTAACCCTTCAGTTTACTCGTGTTTCGAAAATTTTAACCCGCCAAAACAGCGATTCTGTGATGATTATCTAACGTGCTACGTGCTACGGAACAGTAAGCAAAGTGTTATTGTGTTTTAAAGTGCATTATATCCTGGGCATTATAATGCTATATTACTTTGCCCCGTAAAATTACGGGTTGCACAAAATGACGGGCATGGATTTTTTTTTACGAGGAATGACTGGAATCTCTGCTGCCGGCCTCTGCGCGTAATTTTACTGCAATTTTTTTTACAGTGTAGAGTAGGCAACTAAGCTGAATAGACCAATAATCGAGAATTTCTAGTCTCTTGTTTTCTAGGTGACGAAACGACAATGAATTGTGTAAATTGCGAGAAATTATCACTTTATTTCTGGAATGGATTTATAAACTACCTTTATAGTTACTGAACTAGCGTCTTGTGTTCGCATCTATTTGCAGACATTTTTAAATAAGTTTTACCACTAGAATATAGGAAAACACTCTTTAATTCTAATAGGAGACTCTAGAACTCTCTGGCAAAGGGAACTAGAATTTATAGGGATGACATGGAACTATTTTTTCTAGACCACAATTTAGATTCTAGTTGAGAAGGGCAGATTTTTTTCTCAGTGTATGGCACAAATTTTATGGCGTGCATCGGGATAGTACTAATGGATAGAATACAGATGTTAAGTTAATAAACCTCCGTTTTAATATGCATAACCGACTAGATGTATATCAAGATACCCTTTCAAAAGTTATGACAAGGAATCAGCCGAACACCTCCAAATAAAACCTGGAGTAATATCATGTAAAAGCTTTATGATTGTCTCTATAGATGCTGCTGGACCTTTCGCAAATTTATTCTCCGAAAAGTAAGTATCGTCATGTGTCATCCGTCTAATTCTACGATCTGTCTTTAAACTGTTCGGTAGTCATATGCGCTTTACAATGTTCTTACTTATTGCTATAAATAGATTACATAGATAATGAGATAAATACTGAGATTATTATAGGAGATTCAATAGGTATGGTTATTTGGCGTACATTCGAAGAGATTTAACATTGCGAAAAATAACATCTATGAGTTCAAGGGTAGTGTCATTTTTTGTTGGGTAATAATTACAAATCGATAAGCAATAGGCGTCAGATAATTAAACCAGGTGACTTAAACTTATTTTTGAAGTATTATGTCAGAGAACAAAACTTTTTTTGTATCAGGCTTTCACGTCATTCAAGTCTCACTCAATAGCGTCGATTGGACTCAGTGGCTTAAAAGGATCAGGGTCCATAAGCCGTGTTTTTGGCCCATGAAATAGGACTAAAATTCGATTTTGTTATACCGACTTAATTATTTCACTTTTTAATATTAGGAGATTTATCCTTTACGATTTCAACAAAAATTTTTACATTTTGTTCGTTTTTATATAACTTACACAAGCTCAAAGTTCGTATTGTTCGTAGCTTTTGATGAAAAATATGCAAATTTCTCCTAATTTTACCTCAATTTTTATTATACTTTTTAATATTTTCAGCTTTGCAACACTTTTATTTTTACATATATTGTACATGATTGAAGTATTTTATAATATATGTAAAGAAGAAAGTGTTGCACGATGGCGCTCATATAAATAATTGAGGTAAAATTAGGAGAAATTACGTATTTTTCATCAAAAACTACGAATAATACAAACTTTGAGCTTGTGTAAGTCATATAAAAACGAACAAAATGCAAAAACTATTGTTGAAATCGTACAGGATAGACCTTCTAATATTAAAAAGTGAAATATTTAAGTTAGTATAACAAAATCAAATTTTAGTCTTTTTCATGGGCCAAAAACATGGCTTATGAACCCTGATCTTTTTTATCCCTTGAATATCTTATTTATCCTTACAGCTCTTTTGAATTTTTATAATGTTTTTAGTTTTATCCTTCTTAGTATTGCTATTTAAATTTTCAGAAGAATATATTTCCTATAAAGAAGAAATTATCTATGAGAAATAAAATTCTCCGGTGCCATTTTTATGAAATATTTGAGAAAGAGGGATACTTTTTTTTAATTTTTCAATAGTTTTTCGACATAGCATAAATAAAAGTATATAGTAAACACAATAAAAATAGTAAAAAAAACATGTGCAGTTAGTAATACATTTTTTTTTAGTAATTTCTTAATTTCTTAAATTTCTTCTTCGGGAAAATTAACTGACATTAGAATCCACTGAAGAAAATATTTCACGTTACGCATGATTTACGACGATTTTTGAGAAATATTGACAACCTTTTATATGCAATTTAATTAAGAATCTCATATCAAAGAAATAAGATAAATGAACCATCTTCAAAGTAAATTTGTTAATTAAAATCATTCATTCATTCTCTCACCATCTTTTTGAAAATTTCTTCTAAAATTACTTAAGCGTGCGTTTAACGATTTTCTGAAAAGATTAAATTTTTGTATTTGCTCATTTAGTTTAAAGAATATTCACTAATAATTCGTACTGAAAGAGCTTGAAATATTAATTAAGGCTTTTAAATATCTGTTAATATACCTGAAAACTAGAAGTAATCCATCAAATGCATCTAGTTTGGAAATTTTCAAAAATGATATTTCAACAACTATACATCGTTGCGTACTCAATTTAAAATATATAATTACATGTATGAAAATTATTTTGTATTAAGAAATAAAAGTAACTCTTAAGATTATATGCTAATATGGTTGGTTAATAGATTTTGTTGATGACAATACTTGGGAGGAGTATATTAACCGTTCATAATCAAAATGGGTCAAATCTATAAAACGTTATGCAGAAAAATTTAGAGGGAAGTTTATGGTCTATATTGCTTTTGATTGAGAATCGTGGGTAACTAGCGCCATTTGTTGCTCACATTTTTAATATAGTTTATTGCAGCATCGAACAAATTACTCTCTATCGAGCAAGAATTTATTTAAAAATCGCTTGATCGAATGTTTGGATTTCATTCACTTTGATTTTAAACGGTTTATATGCCAAAAAAGAATAGATGCTTTGAAACGTGAACTTTCTAACTAAGACCAAAGCGTATTTTCTCGAGGTTAAAAAAAAAATCGAATAATATTCTCTGTGGCTGGATCAAGGGAGCGCAGTCTAATCTAGAACTTTCGATCAATTCATTTGCAATCAACGGCGAAATGATCGCGCCACGATTGAAGGACTTGAAAGAAACAAATTTTCTAGCACCTGAGGTTTTCCTGTCGAAAAAAATTATTTCTTAGGATTTATACTTTTCCACTAAATCAAATGGTTAACTACAGTAAATTAATTTTAATTCTTATACATCGAAAATGTTTATGCTATTTTAATGCATTTTTATTCTAACTTAACAACAAACAGCTATTTAAAACATAACATTTTGGTTTGTTTTTGAAAGAGGCCCAGCTAAAAATAAACTGCAGAAAATCTGCAAAAAAATGCAGTTGGAAAACTGTAGTGATTTGGCCAATTCCACAACAGAATTTTTGAAGTTGATAATAACTAAAAAATCCCTGACGGCTCGGCCTACAGGCACAGGTAGATTTCGAAGATGCAGACCGTGGGGCGCCTGTTTGTCGGGAATTGCAGAAGAAATGACCTTTTTGTGATGATGCGGCAGTTGGAACCGCCTACTTCGAAACCTAACTTGTTTGCAAGCGTGCCAGCAGGGATTTTTTTTTTATTTATAAGAGTTGGTCTTATAAAAAACTTGTCAATATAAAAGTTTTAGATAATATTAAGAAAATTTATAATAAATTTAAGCGGATTTGAAATCTTGGGAATTGAGGAAGTTATGATTTTTTTTCTTCTAAAACCCCCCTTCCCCCCCCTAAGGCAATTTTTAATTATATCAAAAATCTGTCATACATAAATTTTCGGCCCTTCTCCTAGAAGTAATAATAACTTCAAACGGATTCGATGCGTATCATAATTAAGAAATTTTGGGGGGTTTTCTGTTTTCACAAAAAGCCCCCCCATCCCCCCCCCTGGTTCGATTTTGCCCATTAACGAACTTGACCGAGATTTTATGCCCCTTGATTTTATGTATCAGTTTCGAAAAGATGCGGGAGTTGGAACCGTCTACTTCGGAAAATAACTTGTTTGCAGGCGGAGCCGGCAGGGATTTTTTTGTTTTTAATTTTTTTTTTTTTTTGCAGTAACGGTTGGTCCTATAAAAAACTTGTCAATATAAAAGTTTTAGATAATATTAAGAGAATTTATAATAAATTTAAGTGGATTTGAAATCTTTGGAATTGCCGAAGTTATGAATTTTTTTCTTCTTAAACCCCTATTCCCCCCCCCTCCGACCTCAAGGCCATTTTTAATGATATCAAAAATCTGTCATACATAAATTTTCGGCCCTTCTCCTAGAAGTAATAATAACTTCAAACGGATTCGATACGTATCATAATTAAGAAATTAAGGGTTTTTTTCTGTTTTCACAAAAAGACCCCACACCCCCCCCCCCCTGGTTCGATTTTGCCCATTAACGAACTTAACCGAGATTTTATGCCCCTTGATTTTATGTATCAGTTTCGAAAAGATGCGGGAGTTGGAGCCGCCTACTCGAAAAATAACTTGTTTGCAGGCGGAGCCGGCAGGGATTTTTTTTGTTTTTAATTTTTTTTTTGCTATAACGGTTGGTCCTATAAAAAACTTGTCAATATAAAAGTTTTAGATAATATTAAGAGGATTAATGATAAATTTACGTGGATTTGATATCTTGTGAATTGACGAAGCTATGGTTTTTTTTCTTCTAAAAACCTCCCTTTTTCCCCCCCTTGGGGCCATTTTTAATTATATCAAAAATCTGTCGTACATAAATTTTCGGCCCTTTTCCTAGAAGTAATAAGAACTTTAAACGGATTCGATACGTATAATAATTAAGAAATTATGGGTTTTTTCTGTTTTCACAAAAAGCCCTCCCATTCCCCCCCCCCCCTTGGTTCGATTTTGCCCATTAACGAACTTGACCGAGATTTTGTGCCCCTTGATTTTATATATCAGTTTGGAAGAGATTTATGCAGAATTTTTCCAGTTATCGTGGTCAGAAAAAAGTGACATAGATAGATAGATAGATAGATAGATAGATAGATAGATAGATAGATAGATAGATAAAGTTTCGAACTGGGGGTGTTTTTGGGTTCTGGGAGTCATGATCGGCGCAGATCTGCAAAAATTTTTCAAAATTTCCAACTTAGGTGAGAATGTAATAGGTAGTATTTCTTACGAAATCTACCTAAAATTACTGCAGTTTAAATCTATGGTTCATAGCACTTTCATTTTTTAAATTAATGCTCAAGATAAGGATTTAATATTGTATGAATAGCAAATTAGTATAATAGACGATATGTTTTTGCTGCATTAGTTTTGCATTTAAAATGTTATAGGGGGCCGTTATTATGTTTGTGCCCAGGGCCCTCGAAATCTGTTAGTCGGTCTCTGTTTAAGTCTAACATTTTAACGATAACCAACAGTGATTGATTTTTATATGTATATTTGTTTTGAATTTTAAAGTTTAATATCTTTGAATATTTGTTTTGTTTCACTTAAAGAAGGGGGTAGGGTAAAACTTTCACAGGTGCTCAAATTAGGTCCTTAAAATAAAAGTCTTGTAAACGGTATTAATTATAATTAAAGTAAATAGTGACCCATGCAACAATAACAAAAAGCTTAAACATCACTTTGACTTTTTTCCAGTATCTCGTACCATTTTTGAAATAAGAACGCTAACTCCAAATTTAGTCACCAGGTGGAGACTTAAACGGTTTCCTTGCTTAGCGCATGGTAACTTTAATATACCTAGGTCCCACTTTTATAACTGTAGCTCTTGCCGTTCAGAAATTATTGGGGTGACAACGGATTTTAGCGGGCACACTGTAAAAATTAAAAATTTGTTCAAAACAACTTGTTTGAATATATATATATATATATATATTCAAACAAGTTGTTTTGAAAAAAAAAATTTACTTGTTTATAACTTCGCATCTTCTTTAAAACTGTCACTTATTTGAGTATTCCATTCATTATAATAATAAAAAAAATGTCTAAAATATAGAATTACATATCTAGATAAATTTTTAGAAACATTTACGTTTTTACAGTCGCTAATAGCTGAAAGTAATTATTGCAAAAAGAAGATATTTCAATTTAAGAAGTATTTTAATAGGTATTATTTAACTTTGGAATAATAATTGAAAACCTGCAAAAGATACGAACCGCTTATAATTACTTCATTATTTCTCCCTTAATATTTCCCTATTATGCAGTAGTAATTAATTTCGGTGTATTAACAATGCTAGGAATCTTACTTAATGAGAAACTAATGTTTTCTTTAATTAACGAAAGTCGTATTTTTAATCTTCAAAGTAATTATGTTTAATAATATTGTGTTTAAGAAAATATTATATACAAACAATGAACGAATGGGGAAATAAATTTGCATGCCTCTTTCGAATTTTTTCTTAACGTAAGCTGTTGTAGTCATTAAACGTTTAATTTCTACCCATTTCAACTTAAAGTTTAAAAAGAAAAGAACAATGAAAATATACTAAAAATTGATATTATTTATTTATTTAAAACTGACTTCAGAGAATAAAAAGTCCTTCCGGCCTATACCGAGAGGAAAAGGTAACATTCCTATATCTTCGTTTTATAATTTTAGCTATTACTCGAAAGAAGCAAGCTAAAATGCAAAGAATCCAATCACAGAAAATTCGTTAATGCTGAATTTAAATAAGAAATTCAACAAATCAGTCAACTACAACCAAGTTGGCTTCATTGATGGAGACTTATTTTTGGTCGCCAAATTTGGTAATATTTCGCCAAGTATCGCCAAGTTTGGCGAGAATTTGACGTTAACGGATATGAATATAATTTTATGCGTATGATTGGGAAAATGATTACAACAATGAAAGATAATAATTTGCGAGAAATATCGTTTATTAAAACTCATAAATTAATCCCTGATTTGTTTTAATCTGCTGTTTTGTTACCAAATATCAAAAACAAATAATTTCAAACTGCAATATCTCAGCCATTTTTTAAGATAGAGGCAAAACAAAAACTGTTCCGGAATCCTTGTATCAATGCCTAACATAATAAAAATAAATTTGATTTCGAAATTTTCTGTATATATATATATATCTTTTAGTTTTAAATATTTTAGAGGCTGCCATTTTGAAACAAGATGGCATACCAAGCTGGCCAACGAACTCGGTCGAGATATTGGTGAGCTTAATACACACGCTTAGTTTCATCCAAATTGGTTTAGAAATACGAGTGCTACCGTATGACAAAGACCAGATATATATATATATATATATATATATATATATATATATATATATATATATATATATATATATATATATATATATATATATATATACATATATATATGTGTGTGTGTGTGTGTGTGTGTGTGCTACGGTCAATATGATAAATCCGGCCATTATTAATAATAACCTGTTATCATTAATAATGAACTCGGTTATTATTAGTAATTAACGGCCCTACAAACCGGTCATTGAATTAATCATATTGACCTAACATATCTTTATATATATATATATATATATATATAAGTCAACATTTGAACGGAGGGTGGTTTTGGGATCTGAGGGTCATGATCGGAGAAAATATACTGAAAATTTCCGGAATTCTTTTCCTCCAAACGGCTGCAATAGCTAGCTTTTTGTTTTTTGTAATGAAAGCTAACTAAAAGAAAAAAATTCTTAATCTAAGTAAATATAATATACAAACACGAACGAAAATATACAATAACCTCTTCTTCAATAACGTCCTTCCACGATTCCGAACAGCATTCTTTATCTTTATAAAGCTCATAAACCAATACATTTTCCAGATTTAAATAAGAATTTATGAAAACAAAGTTTCTTTTACTGCGACTGATTTTCAGAATTGTCTCCGAGTAGTTTTTATTGTATATTAATCTGTTTTCTCAACGTGAAATATAGATTTTTCAAATGCTTTAAGTTCTCGAGTAAACATTCTCCTGTTCAACAAACATGTTTTTCTGGCAAACATGATAAATTTAAAGAATTAACATTAACATTAATATCTATATATATATTACGCTATCGTACGTGGCACAGAAATTGCGATTATTTATCATTTGCCGATGGCAACGAAAGGTTTGTTTTCACTAATTTGCGAATATTTAGAAAAGTATTTGAGGTATCGATTTAAAAGTTACCACACATATGTAGAAATTTTTTTTGCATCCGAAAATATAATTTTTGTCAAAATTGGCCGGCAATTTTTCTTATTTATTTTTAAAAACTAGCTACTTTCTAAAAAGGAAAGAAAATAAAGTGCGAAATCAAACCAAGAAACGCGCCATTTTGTTATTAATTAAAACATTGACTCCATTGTTGTACCTTATGCAGTTTAACCTCATTGTTGTCCGCATCGTTATGACGTCAATGTTACGGATGCACATATTTGTTATTTATAATATAGATTGAGTGATAACAAATAAATAAAATAATCTTATTGGGTGGAGATTTCCGTCAAGTCAGTCCTACCTGTCATTTTTAGAGGTTCAAGATCCCTAACAGTTTCAAGTTGCATAAAGAAGAGAATATTTTACATTATGTAACTCACAGCAAATATGCATGCCTTTCAAACAGAGAGAGTGTTAGCAAGTTCGCTGTTACAGGTTGGCGAATGTCAAAGTGGGGAAACTATTGAGTTTCCCCCAATTTGCAATCCAGATATACAAGATCCATTGCAGCAACTTTTCAGTAACATTGATTTTTCAACTGTTACACCCTAAAAGCTTAAAGGACGAGCCATACGAACAGTGACAAACAATTTGTCAATTAAAATTAATAGTAATATCTCCGAGCTCTGAAATTTACAATTGTGTATATAAAGACGTTTTCGATGCAGAAAAATTAAAAAAAAAAAAAGATAAAAACATTTTCCTAATTGTGAATGTTGTAGATATTTTCAATATAATATGTATACACTTTTTTAATTTTAAAGAGTATCCAGCAACTATTGTGTGCATGCAAATGTTTTTTATATGCACGATGCTGGAAAAATACCTCTGTTTTCATATTTCTAAATGGTGTCCATATATTATGATGTGTATATATTTTTTATTTCAAAGTTTCCAGTCCTAAGTGGAGAAGTTTTTATGGATGATATTTATTCATATAATGCTGAAATTCGTGTATTCTAATATGCATATAGTATGTAAAAGAGTAGGCACTAGAGTGCAGATACTCTGCACAGGGTCGGCTAGTTAATGTTATTTTGTTGCTGTTGCATGAATGAATTCAGTTATGCAGCTGAAAATGTTTCATTTAGAATTGATAGAATCCTAAAAACCGATCTCCGGTTTGAGAAAACTGGTAACACTATACACTATATACTTGTACACACTATAAAAACTACTCGGAAACGTTTCCGAACATCAGTGGAAGCAACAGAAACTTTGTTTTTATAAATGCTGTTTTAAATCTCAAAAACATATTGTGTGTCTAAAGGTAAAGAATGCTTTTCGGAATCATCAGTATCTGGGAAAAGGTTAATGTATATTTTCGTTCGTGGTTACGATATATTTTCGTAGTTTAAGAAGTATTTGTCTTTTTTAGAGTATTTACTGTGGCATACTATTGCTGAAACCTAAGGTAAGAAAAAAGACATTTAAAAGAAAATAAACAAAATTAATATTTATGATTTTTTTACTATTTTCTTATGGGTTTTTTTGTTTTGTTTTGTTTTGTTTTTTTGTTTTTTGTTTTTTTTTTAGGTAGAATATCATCAACTAATACACACACAATGAAAGGTATTAACGCTGCCAAGCATGAAAATCATACCTGAGTCTGTATTGGAAAACAACCACCAACGAACTGTGCACATGCTGCATATATTTTTACAAGTGGACCCTTGCAAGGATTTCGCACTGCAATCTAATATTTTTTAGCAATATCTACTATTTTTTAATGCAGATTTAAACTTCTAAAGAAAAATTAAAGATAAAAAATATCTGCAAACAACATCAGTCAAGCCAGAATATCATCTCATTTTATTCTATCAAAGTTACAGTAAAACTAAATGAAGATAGCAACAGGCACGCGCAAGAAAAAAATTAACAATCGTATTTTAACTGTATTAGAGAAGGAAGTCATCCTCTTCGTAAACAACATGGGACAAAGGGAAATAAATATAATGCGTATAAAATAAAATTTAATATAATATATCAATGCATAGCTTTTACACCTGAATATACCACTGCTTTGGTCGACCGATAGCATATTTTCTCCTAAACATTGCAATTTCAATTTTGCTTTTTAATCATAAATATAAAATAAACCTGTTCGCAGATGTCACACTTTATCTTTTTAGTACTATTTATAATTTTATAACTAGTATATAACCCCCATCAAAATGACGGATTGTTGATCTGCGTTGCATTTTCATAAGACTTTATACAAACAAACTGCATTTATTATTGAAAGGTTTGAATTGTAGAAAAGTACATTTTAAAACTGACAAATGATTTCTGCAAATACAAAAGATGAGGATACATATTTTTTTGCTTTTACTCAATATTAAATTTCTGAAATAGTTCAACGATTGAATAAAACATTCAAATTAAATATCAAAAAATATTCCATGTACGGAAGTTTCTGTAAAAAAAGTGTTGTCAATGAGTTTCTAAAGAGCTTGATTCACCACATAACTCATTGTTTGAATACATAAGCAAAATTGAATGCAAATTATTCGGTACTATGTATTCCTTGTATTTTAATTACGTTTCATAAGAAAAAAATCATTTTATTTACGATGGAAGCAAAATTTCAAAATTTAGGTGGATATTAGCTTGGATTTTAAAAATTGATATAACTAAGAAAAGAAATAACATTAAGAAAGAAATAACATTAAGCTGAAGCTTTTAAAAGTTGATCTTGAAATAAATTAATACGTCCTGGATTTTTCTTATTTTAAAAATATGCTTATATACATTTTATACAATATATTATATATTTTTAATACAACTTTGTTGTTATTTTATGTATTTTTTCCAACAGAAAGTTCCTTTGTTTATATTATCTGCCGGTAGATGGCGCCAAAACAATATTTAAAAAAGTAGCGTAATACTGGATCGATCACCGCAAAGCCTCCCTACGAAAGAAATCACCGCTATTTCTGAAAAAAGTGTTTACAGAAAACATTGTTTACATAAATGTTGATATACATGTTTTATATGAAAATAGGCTGAACAGACGTGGTTTGAGGTAGAAGAAATTATCGTTTAGTTGTCATATGTTAGCATATGTTTTTCATTAAGCCTAACATGGCGTTTAGCTACGTTGGGGTTCGCAGCTCTGGCTCGCTCGCTCTCGAATCTCGAATGATTACCTACACTTGGATTTTATCCCTCATAATGGATATGTGCATAACTGAAAGTGCATGGGGTAATTGGCATTGAATAACGTTAATGTAGTTTGATATCCTTTTTATAATTTTATCATTTTTTAAGAAATAAAACACATTAAATGTAATTTAAATTTTTGATGTTTGACTTCTAGTTTGGATATTTCTACTCACTTGGAATTAAATGAAAAATCCACATTTTTTCGGAAATATTACACTGCAAAAAAAATGTTTCTTAATCTACGAAAATATAATATGACCATGAAAATATATATGTATATACAATACTCACCTCCAAATTACCCATGATTCCGAAAGATTTTTTTATATTTAAAACTACAGAAACAAATATATTTTCAAGATTTAAAGAGACATTTAAAAAACAAAGTTTCTTTAGCTGCCAATGAATTTCGGAAACATTTCCTTGCAGTTTTTAATCAATTTTCTCTAAACAGAATACCGGTTTTTAGGCTGCTATCAATTCTCAATTTATAATTTTGAGCTGCGTAATTGAATTTACACACGCAAGAGTAACAAAATAATATTAATTTTAATGTTAATGTTAATCCTGTTAATTTATCAGGTTTGTCTGTAAAACAGGTTCGATGAACATGAAAATATTTACTTGAGAATTGATAGTACCCAAAAAACATTTATGTTGCATTGAGAAAACAGATTAATACACTATAAAAACAACTCGGAAAAGTTTCCGAAAATCAGTGGCAGCAAAAGAAACTATGTTTTAATAAATGTATCTTTAAATCTCGAAACTATATTCGTTTCTGTTGTTTCTAAAGATAAAGAATTATTTCGGAATAGTGGATAAATCGGAAAAGGTTATTGTATATTTTCGTTCGTGGTTATGATTGATTGTGTCAGTCATAACCACGAGGATATGAATTATTATTGATTATGTCGTAATTATGTTTGATTAATTTCCTAGATTAAAACACATTTGTTTGTTTTTACTATGTAAGTTACATTTTAAAGAACTAGGGGGCTCTGCCCCTACGAGCTACGCACACCAACCTCCGTTTTGACAACCCAAACTCGAGAAACACGCTAATTTGATCTGCTCTAAAATGATTGGGGAAGATTGAATTATGATTAAAAGACCAGTGATGATTTCTTGTAATCGGGTTTCGATTCATTTCCCTTTGACTGGGAAATTTTAAAGCCGAATCAACTGCTGTCGGAACAGCTGATAACTGTTTTCGTGATTGATTAAATAAGATCAATTAAACATTTGAAAATCAACTTGTATAAAATGGCTAAGTAAACAATTTGTAAAATATTATGTCAAAATAAATGAATCTCTCGTACAAATATATTTTTAAATTGAAACTGTTTGGAAATATTATTTGAACATTTTAAATATGGCGTATTTTCCCATTTACTGCTTTTAAAGCGTAATAATTTAATTATTATTTCCAAGTTTTATTTCTCTTTTTAATATTCACGTGCAAGTACATTTTTTGTGACATAAATTTCCCCATTTACTGCTTTTATATCGAGATCACGAGAATTTTAAACATTAATTTATCTTTTTAATAATCACGTGTAAATATACATATTTTAATTGAAAAGCAATATTATCATGTGCGCTATTTTACAAATTGGCAACATTTTAAAAAAATTGCTTTTTCGAAATATGAAATAAATCTCTATCGAAATAATGAAAATTTGGATAAAAATTAAAGAAACAAAAACAAAAATTAGTCAAATTAAAACAAATAATTGCACATTACACACCACAAGCTTGTCAATTATATCCCTTCCAACTATGGTTAAATTACTAATCATAGTTTTTGTTTATATAAAACTTTTTTAAGTGAACTATTATGACCAACTTTAATATTAAATATCTGGTAAAATAATTTTTCGATTTAAAATCTGTTTGCTTCAGAGTATTTATTGAACATTTCTCTATAAGACTATAAATTTTTATGTATTTATATTCAATAGTTTTCTTAATATTAGCGCAGAAAGACCTCCGGACACAAAAAAATTCATTGTCAGCGGTAACAGCGTTGGTTACTTTTTTTTTTTTTTTTTTTTTTAAAGAATAGAGAAATTTTTATTCAACATATTTCTACAGTTAACTGCAATTTTATTCGAAATTTTTTCTTTTACATTTTGATGTCTTTATTTTTTAAGATAATAGAAAAAATAACCACAGATAAACAATAAAAAATTGTCTTAATTAATAAGTAATTAGTAAAAAATCTCCCTCAAATTAGAAAGATAAAAAATTCAACATCTTAGTTTGAATGTTTAACATTAATGATTATTAATCCCTCGTATATATTGCCGTTACTTTGTAACATAATACTATTATCTCTTTTTCTTTTGTTTCGGTTAAAACGAAAATTTTTTTATAAATATTAAAAGCTCTTGTACGGTAATTAAGTATTTCAATAGATTACGCTTATACAATATCTATTGCTAAATTTGGATGCATAAAAAATGACATTAATTTAAGAAAGTTTTTTGATTAATTATTTCATATTTCTTTTATTTTCTTTCATCCGCGCCAGTTATTATTAGTCTTTAAAATAAAAATAAAAAAATTCTGAGAAAAAAATTAGTTATTTTTATTGTCTGGCCTTTTTTTCTGTAACAATGTGAAAAAAGTTTTGAAAAAGTTTTAAAAGATCAGAGAAAAAAATACGAATGATGCATAGAAAAAGAAACCAGAATATTTTTTATAAGCAACTACAAAAAAAAAGTATATTTGTGTAAATGAATGATTTGCAAAGGTGTTTAACAATTATTTTTATATACGATGAATAATCGTAGGTTTTTTATTAAAATGTTTTGATGAATGCTAATACACATCAAGACGAATGTTTGCACTAGCAAAAGGCTTACCAATGAAGAATTCCAACATACAAGAGCAAAGCTATATGAAAAAAATTAAAAACAAGCGATTGCGCATCAAATAATAAACATAAAATCTTTTAATGACAATTCAGATTTTAGAGATTCGAATTTCACGTTCATTTAATACTTTATTCATCAAATACCCCTAAATTGGCTAGTTATTATAAATTGGCTATTAATTTTCATCACCAAAACATCGAACATTCTGTTATTTTTATCGAATAAAAAAAAACGCAAAGCCTGGACAAGTATTTTTGTGCATAGAAGAATTAACGAATAAGAACTAATGGGTCTTTTTCATTTAGTACTAAAGCACTACTTTTATTCAAATATTTATCAATATAAATTATATTCTCGTAAAACACATAATTTTTTTCTGTTTTCTGTTGTTTTTGTTCATGCATATTGGAAAAAAATATTCAAACCTATCAAAATGTAATGAAAATCCTACTTAATATTTCTTCCTATATAATAAGAAATTTGTAAAAAATAAATAAAAAAATCTACGATTTTTATTTATTTTTTATTTATTTTTATTTATTTATACCGTGGAGGTAATCATTCGCAAAGCAAGATCTCCACGGTTAATTTTGCAGCGCTGTCTAGTGTCGAAAAAAAAATCGCATCTGTAAACGGGACATACGTAATAAGAAACAAGTTGGAAATTGTACGTCAAACGTTACAAACGAGGTGCGTTCGTACGCACGTTTTAGAATTAAATTCATGATATCCCGTGCGTAGAACGGGTTAAACAGCTCGTTAAGTATATATTTTATGACACTGTTCATACAAATATCTTAACTAGTTATATAAATATTCAGATATATATGTATCAGCTAGTTATATAAATATTCAGATCTTGATGATTTTTAATTCTGTGAAATGAATTATATCGTCTGCAGATTAATTTCTGTAATAAAATAAGTAACTCAGTCGCTTGACGATTTAACATCCATCGGAAGCTTCTATAACAAAAAAGCACCGATTTAAAAAAAAAAATTCAAATTTCTTAATAAATATTTTTATTAATATCTCCTAAAGTTTTGATTCGATTTTAATAAAATTTGAAATGTCTCGACAAAATTCTGCAAAGATAATATATTTTAAATTGCAAACCATTTGGTTGGGTAGTTTTTGCGTTGTTATATGCGGACAGACAGACAGACGGACGGACAGACAGACGGACAGACAGACAGACAGACGGACGGACAGACGGACGGACCAAACGACGACTATAGGTGCTACGTATTTATATAATTACGAACGCACCTAAAAAAGAGGCATGCTCATTTCGCTCATAACAGACGATATAATTCATTTCACTGAAATAATAACAATGATTTTTTTTTTTTTTACATTGTAAAACGAGTTATAATACGAACGCACCTCATTTGTCACGTTTAACGTACAGTTTCCAATTTGTTAAATCTTAATTACACCTTTCAATCGCCGTAAGATTCCTCAAAATTACTCAATTATTTCCAGAGTTTTGATTGGTTGATTGATCCCCCGGTTTTTCCGTGTTTTCTCAAAATTATTTTAGGTATCGGAATGACATAAAATGCAGATTTTAGCCAGAATTATATATTTTTTAAATCTTAAATACACTTTTCAATCACCGAAAGCTTCCGTAAAATTGATCAGTTCCCGAGTTTTGGGATATTGAAAGATTGATTGATTGATTCTCCAGATTTTTCCCTATTTTCTCAAAAATTATTTTAGATACCGGAATGAGGAAAACATACAAATTTTATCCAGAAATATCCTCTATCTACCCTAAGAAATTTGGTGCTTGTTATGCTACCGTTTCTCAGCCTATTCCAGGCAAACAGACACACACACACACACAATCGAAATGTTACTTTTGAGTATACGTCGTCTAAATAGTCGAATGAACTTAAAATGTGTGCGTTTTTTTAATCACGGACAGACACTCTAATTTTATATATTAGTATAGATATTAACAAGAAGATTTTATAAACATTTGTTTCAAATGCCCATAAATGCCTTTCTTATTCTTGTCAAAACAAAGACTTTTCTATATTTGAGCGAGTTAGCATGACAGTGGAGTAAAGCAAATATTTGAAAAATCTAGATAACTACATTTTTACTGAACGTATATCGATATATGTTCTGTGTATCAAATAAGTCATAGTTCACTTAGGGAGACGCTAAAGGACAAAGCAAGTTGGACCACTTAATGCAACGGCAGTACGACAAGTTTCACAAACCCCTAATTACTAAATATTGACTTACTCCACTGTAATTCTAATCTCCTCATTTTTTATTCAATGAAAAAACTAGAAAAGCCTAAAAAAATATTTAGAAATAGAAAAAAAAATGCAAACTTTATTTATTTTTTTTTTTTTTTTTTTTTAGAAAAAAGTAGTAGTTATGTTTGTTTTGTTTTCGCAATACAATAATACGTGTTTACCCAGTTAATTAATGTGTCATATTGCAAAAAAGTACTTATTCATTTAATGAACCGTTTCGAAAGAGATGTATTTTTTGTCTTGATAAATAATACTTTCACGGGTACAGGGCATAATTGTGAATAAAATAGGCTTATTTACATTTATCTATATTACTTAGTTGACACAAAACGTTAGCATTTGTAAGAAAGAAAGGAATATGTTTGTAAATAATTTTCGTTCAACATGAATATAATTAATTGTCTCATTCAATATATTTTTTGCTTCAAAAATTGTTGCATAACCTGCTAATAGAAGAACTACAAAAATATTATATATTTAATGCTTAGAGTTATGTTTAAAGTTAAAATTTCTCACGTCAGATTGTTTCAAGCAAAGTTTTTTTTTCTTTCTTTTAAGAGTGCCGTACTTAAAAAATAACAAGTTTGGAAATTGTACGTTGAACGTGACATAGAAGGTGCTTTATAACTAGTTTCACAATGTAAAGAAAAAAAATCATCCTTATTATTTCAGTGAAATGAATTATATCGTCTGCTATGAGCGAAATGTGCATGCCTTTTTAGGTACGTTCATAATTACCGTATATACTCGTGTATAAGTCGAAGAATTTTAGACAAAATTTGGGAGCTGAAAATGGGGGGGGGGGGTTCGACTTATACACGAGTAAGTAAAAAAAAAATACCGGAGTGAAATACCGGAGTTATATTTTTTTCGCAGATAATTGGTGAATGTGCAAGTCTTTTAATTACTCCCATATGGTGTAACGATGATTGTTGGCGAAGTAATTTCACGTAGGTTGAGCTGCAAAAAAGTATTTTGTTAATATCCAGGGAAACAGGTCACACAGAGTGAATGGATGCGAACTCAGGAGTTTCTTGATAAACAAATCTTTTTTATTATAAATTGCAGTTGACCATGGGTTCAGGTACAAGCATCCATAGGCATAAAAATGCCCGAGAGCACTGGAGAGACTTTAATCACCGACAAGCAGAGAGAGAATGAGGGCTGTTACATAATTTCTTTTCGCTGTAACAGTGATGACATGGCGATAATTAGATACGCCAATTAGCCAGATAACATGCTGTTTTGGCGAGAACAATGTGATAAGAAACAAATGGTAATAGTCCGTTAATGATAATCCTATGGGGAAGAGATGAATGTAAAATATGAATTTTAAGCGCCAGAATGGAGATATGGAATTTTGGTAAACCAGTCGAAACCGCATGGAGTCCTTTCTCATGGGGTTAGCTTAAAGAATTAAGAATTGGGGTTAAAAACAGAATTGGTACGTTACAGATATTATATATTAAAGGCAGCTGGACAATTGGGAAAATAATGAAATACGTTAAAAGGAATGAAACCTTGACAAGCAAAAGTGTAGGCGTAAAAATGTAAGTAAAGTTTAGACGCCGAAAGAAAAGAGCGGATTATAATGGGAATAAATTCTTTTTCTTTCTTTTTTTTTTATAACGGCATGATTTATGCGGTGAGGAAAGAGATCCGAATGAATTAACGAACGCTTAATAAAAGAGAAATACAGGGAGTAGCTAGATTTTATAACACGAAAAACAAAATAATTTTAAAGAAAGAGAAATTTAGAAAAAGTGAGGGGATGGGGGAACTAATTTTAAGAAAGTGGAATATGTGAAGTTAAATCCACTTCACATGTGGGTCTAGGACGTCTAGGTTGGATAGACAGATAAAAGCGGACAATGGTGATTAATTGAAAAAAATCTCAACAATAATGTCTCTGTAATTGTTCTGCACTCATTTTCTCTTGGGATAGAATTCCCTTTAATACAGGGGCATCTCTTTCAACATTTTAATCCCCTTTTTAAAAAGAGTTCAACTTGAGATTGCTTGTAGATTTCTCTCCTAAAAGTCCTACAATACAAAGAAGTACAATATTTTAGCAGTTTAAGAAGTTGTTTACCCTTGTAAATAAAGCTTGAAAAGATTTTTCAAAAAAAAAAATTAAATAAATAAAGTAAGTAATCATTAAATTGGTGTGAATAGCTTTCAAAATAGTTTAAGCTTCTCCAGTTTTACATAATTATACAATTTTAAAATGTTGAATAAAAAAAAAGAAGTCTGATTAGAAACGTAAAAAGTTTACTAATTTAATGAATTTTTTTTTTTCATCCTCGATTACAAATCATTTTTCAACATACTACCAGAAATGTGGTTCGACTTATACACGAAAATTCAATTTTTTCCAAAATTTTGCGCAAGAATTGGGGGGGTCGACTTATACACGAGTATATACGGTATATAAATACGTAGCACCTATAGTCGTCGTTTGGTCCGCCCGTCCGTCTGTCCGTCTGTCCGTCTGTCCGTCTGTCCCCATATAACAGCGCAAAAACTATCCAACCAAATGGTGTGAAATTTAATATGTATAACTGTTGCAGAATTTTGTCGAGTCATTTCAAACTTTATTAAAATCGAATCAAAACTTAAAAAGATATTAGTAAAAGTTTTCTTTATATTCTATTACATCCTATCCTACGTAATCTATATAATAAAAGCGGATGTCATGTGACTGAGGAAAACAAATACGGGCTAACCACATCTTTTTCCATATGCCAAGCATTCATTTTTATTCGAAATTATTTTTTCGAATAAAATTTCATAAAAGTGACATTTTTAGACAGATCGTACAAAAAAATTGTTTGCTTGAGAGATGATTTACATTAAAAAATGTATAGATTCTGAGATAACTTCAGTGAAAATTAGGTTAACAGCCGAATATCTCAATCCATTACAGTAAATAAACAAAAGATTCATTCATCGTGAGTCATAGAAATATTAACCATGGAGGTAATCATTCGCAAAGCAAGATCTCCATGGTAAATTTACAGAGCTGTCTGGAGTCGAAAAAAAAATAGCATCCTCAAAAAAGGCATCCTTATTTCGTTCATAGCAGCCGACATAATTTATTTCACTGAAATAATAACGATATTTTTTTTTACATTGTAAAACTAGTTATAGCATGAAACTCATTTGTCACGTTCAACGTACAATTTCCTGCTTGTTTTTTTCTTATTACGTATGCCACGTTTATGGATGCGAATTTTTTTTTCAACACCAGACAGCACTGTAAAATTCACCATGGAGATCTTTCTGTGAGAATGATTACGTCCATGGTTTAATATTTTATGACTCATAACGAACGAATCTCCTGCGTTTATTTACTTTAATGGATTGAGATATTCGGCTGTTAACGTAATTTCCACTGAAGTTATCTCAGAATCTATATATTTTTTTAATGTAACTGATCTCTCAAACAAACCATTTTTTTTTCAACGATCTTTCTAAAAATGTAACTTTTATGCAATTTTATTCGAAAAAATAATTTTGAATAAAAATGGCCGCCTGGCATATGAAAAAGAAGCGGTTTTCCCGTATTTGGTGTCCTCAGTCACATGACTGGCTCTTTTATTATATAGATTACGCATGATAGGATTTAATAGAATAAAGAAAACTTTTATTAATATCTTTTTAAGTTTCGATTCGATTTTCATAAAATTTTAAATGACTCGACAAAATTCTACAACGATAATATATATTAAATTTCAAACCATTCGGTCGGGTAGTTTTTGCGCTGTTATATGCGGACAGACGGACGGACGAACAAACAGACAGACGGACGGACCAGACGACGACTATAGGTGCTACGTATTTATATAATTACGAACGCACCTAAAAACGCATCCATTATAAGATGACTCATGTGTCTCTCCGTCCGTCTGTTACAGTTGTTTTTCTCGAAAACCATGTTCAAACTTGGCAGAGTTTAAAGGATATTAACCCACCTATTTATAGATTACTATTAGCCATTCACAAATATTTTAAGGAAAAATTTAGGGGCAGGGCGGGGAGACTAATTAGATTACTTGAAAAAAAATGTATGTCATGTGGTATGTCAAATGAATGTCAAATATCTCATAACACCGAACTCAAAAATATATTTGTTTTAATTATAGGTATTATATTTTCAGAAATATCGATGAAAATGTACTGCAAAAATATGTTACCTTGTATTTTTCCGAATATACTGAAACTAAAATTTTGAAAAAATTAGGGGTTGTAGGAGTTAATTTAAACATTGCAGGAAAACTACAGCGATTATCCTAGGTCTCATGTTTTTGATAAAATCGCATTTATCCGCTACACAAACTTTACTTTGCAGGAGCTCAGCGGAGAAATTGAGATGCGCTGGAGGTACCTTTTGACGCGGAATCATTCAAGGATTGTTGATAATGATTTAAAAAAAAAATTGCTAGTAATTAGCCGATATATTAATAAAAACCTACTTAAAAAAACACGCATGGACCAAGGCAGCATTGCAACTTTGCGACCTCCTTTCGAAGCGCACTTGGCACAATGTCAAGTTTAAATTTTGTACAAGGTCTTTGTTCTAGTTTAGGCGAATCAAAGTGAAAAAATAGTCAACGGTTTTCATTGCAATTTAATTCAATTTTTGAAGGCAATTGGTAATTAATAAATGTATCGTACAGAACTCTTTGTGCGCGAATGGAACTCGCACATGATCGATTATTTTTACGGAATGTCAATAAATTTACGCAATAAAAATATTTATGAATAATATTTGTGTCTCACACCAAACAAAGTGTAGAAAATATTGTCACAATATCTTCAGATTGTACAGATTAGTCAAAACAGAAAAAATAAGAAAAGAAAAGAAAAAATAAGAAAAAAAAATTCTCCAAATCTCTAAATTTCTTAAATGTGTAAAAAATCTTGCTACACAGATAAAAAGTTTAAGAATCCCATGGAAAAATTTATTGTTAGTCAATGAATTTGACTCCCTTTCCAACGAAATTAACCTTCTCAATGTTGACTAATGTCATCTTTGCAGAGTTACCAGACTGTGCGGTCTTCAACCTCACATGTTTTCTTCACCCTTTTATTTTTGCTTTGTAACTTTTTGTGTGCTGAGTTTTCCACTCTCCTAACATAAACTCTTTTTTCTTTTTTGTTCCGTCTTTTTTGTTAATTAATAATTAAAAAAAACTCTTTAAATATTTTTCTAGACTGCTTTCTTAGACTAATTTGCATCTCTTAAACTAATGTATGATCTCTGAAAGAAGACTTTTTTTATATAAGATAGATGGGGTTCGTCCCTCGATAGGTTTTCGTCTTTCATGTGGATCTAATGCAATTTTTCTTTATTTTTTTTTTCTAATTGTTAAATTTTCTTTTCTGCATTATACTTCTATTTAAATTTTTTCTTTGTATTTTTATATAGTTCTTCGCTACAATTAAATATTTTCTTACGGCTCCCCATTTCCCTTTCAAGTCGATTACCTTTATACTGGATATTAAGTTGCTTCGCAAATAGGTGATCCATAAAGCTCACTACATTGTTCCATTGTTCCATGAACAAAAATCCCAGTTTAGCTTACAGGGAGGGGTTCCGAGGTCGGGAACACAGAAAGCAGTGAATATCTGTGTGTCGAAGAGTATAGTTAGTGTGTAAATATATGAAGGCCATAAAGCGCAATACATTGTTCCATTGTTCCATGAACAAAAATCCCAGTTTAGCTTACAGGGAGAGGTTCCGAGGTCGTGAATACAGAAAGCAGTGAATATCTGTGTGTCGAAAGAGTATACTTAGTGTGTAAATATATGAAGGCCATAAAGCGCAATACATTGTTCCATTGTTCCATGAACAAAAATCCCAGTTAGCTTACAGGGAGAGGTTCCGAGGTCGGGAACACAGAAAGCAGTGAATATCTGTGTGTCGAAAGAGTATAGTTAGTGTGTAAATATATGAAGGCCATAAAGCGCAATACAAAAGAGGGTCTTAAGAAAATAAATCTCAAAGCTTACGTTACACTTTATAACTGGATAAAGTTCCTACATTAGTAAGTGTGCTCAGCAGCGTGGTTGGCAGCGCATTGAGTCCCGTTTTTTCTGTTCTGGTTCAAATTCCAGTTGAACTTATTTTTCGCAGCGAAAATTTTTATCAATGACTTTCGAACAACATTTGAAAAAATATCTATAATCATTGAAATGTAAGAAAAATATAAATTAAATATATGTTTTGTAACATATAAGTACAATTTTATCTATGAAATTTAGCATATTTAAATGTATGATTAAAAAGTTTTAAAAAAAAAATAAAAAAAAAATAGTCAATTTATATTTTTATAGACCAGAAATTTTTGCTGTTGTTTAAAATTATTTTCAGTTATTTAATACTTCTGATTATTTAAATGATATGATTTTTTTTAATTAGAATAGCTGTTTACGAATAATTATTTTTAGCAATTCAAATTATTTTTTGTTGTTTAATATATTTTTATAATACAGTTTAATTACGTAAATAGGAATTTTGCATGTTTATATATTTAATGAAAAGTAAAGAAAAATAAATAAATAAATAAATGAGCATTAGGCATTTGCTACTTGTATAGACCGCAAAATTTTGCTAGTTTAGTCACGAATCCCCGGCAATATCTATGGATATACACTTCAAAAAAAAATTGTTGATTTTAGAGTATAATACTGGCACCCCAGATGCCAGTATTATACCGTAAAGTTAACAGTAATAAACAGTAAAATAAGCTGTAATACACTGCCGCGCATGCGCTGTAGTGTATTACTGCTTATTTTACTGTTTGCGCTATAGTGTATTACTGCTTATTTTACTGTTTATTACTGTTAATTTTACGGTATAATGCTGGCATCTGGGGTGCCAGTATTATACTCTAAAATCAACAATTTTTTTGCTGTGTATGCACAAAAGTTCAATTAACAAATTAGTTAGAAATAACCAAATGCTCTTTTGGAGATCACTTCATAATCACAAATCATGAAGAGATTAGTTTTTCCTGAACATAAGCTCCACAAGATTACTTTATGCAAGATTACTTTATACCTTATAGAAATACAAATCTCATCCAATAAATATTACTCGAAAAATTTGTACAAAAATTCTGAAATACAATTATAGCTAAGAATAATTAACAAAATTTATTTTAATATAAATATGTTGTCTATACATTTTGAAAACTTTTTCAAATAGTTATCCCGGTTACAGTTGTATTCTGAGCTTTTGTAAAAGAGGGTTTTTTTTATTGAATAAAAATCTATCTTTTTCCTTTTATTTAAAGTTCTAAATATATTATTTGTATTTTTAGTCTGCAACATTACTTTTTCAAAAAAAAAAATAAATAAATAAATAAATAAATAAACTGACAGGGAATGGGTTAATAACAAATCTGGAATTGCTCCCCTTAAAAATCAAATAGCCCCACATTGGGAATAACTGCCCTAGAATAAACTATATAAGTGTAATTAGCTTTGAAGTTGATGACATTAATGATAATCTAAAATTTAATATTCTGGCAGTTGTTTTATTCCAGTGATATTAAGCAACTTGAACTATTACTGAAACAAATGTAATGAGCGAATTCACATTGCGTTTGTATTTTGGTAAGTTACGTTGAATGCTATTTAACAACTGATGAAACAAGCAATTAAATGCTGTAGAATGATAAAGCGAATCCCTCTGGCATATTCAATGAACAGCATTCAAAGGGATTCAACTTGGAAATTATAGTATTAAATGCTAAATTTCTTGTGTATTACTTTGAATATAAGTAAAATAGAATCATTTTACGTTTATTTTAACCCTTCAGTTCCCTAAAGAATCTGCCGGGACAATTTTCATTTTTTGATTTTTTTTAAACATTAGTGTAAAAGTGACAAATATAATTTTAGTGCTCTTTTTTGTTTTTATTTTATTGTTGTACTAGGGGGCCTACCCCCTGCGAGCTACGCTCGCCAACCCCCGCCCAGACTTCGAGGCCTCTAAAAACATGACAGCGTGCTTTGTTTTAAAACTATTGGTAAATCTGTAATTGGGTTGCCATGCTTTTAACGTTTTAATGGGGCATTTTTTGATTATCATGGCCTCATACACAGCTGTTGCGACAACTTTCGACTGTTTTCGGGATTGATAAGTAAAATCAATTTCAACTTGAAAACCAGCTTGTATAAAATGGTTACGTTTAAATTGTGGCTACCTCTCGGAATTTTATAATAACGATCTGTATTCTATTCTTCCTTTGTGTTTAAGGATGAGAAAAATTCCATCTGCTTGTGAATAACATTAAGAACCACTGTATTAAAAAGTACTATGTTACAGACATTTTCAGTAATAGGTTTTAATTTTCTCTCTATTTTAGTGCACCATCGTGCATATTTTATGTTATTTTAAATATGTAAATTATTTATTTTAATTAATATGTATATACGAATTTTCTAATAATTACTTTTCATACAAAATTAATTAAATATTTTGTGCATGCATGCCTGAATTTATTCGGCATCAATTGATGACATATTTTAAACAAATTTGCTATCCGGGGTAATTTTACACCATGTTATGTCACTTGAATATTGTCCATAAGAAAATCGGGTACTTTTCTAGAATAGGATCCTTTGCTTTTAGGTTTGGCGTAATTCGAGCTTCAAAAATGGATAGATTAGTTAATATACATAGATGTTTTGCCAAAAATTATGAAAACAAGCCCAATGAACTTTTGTTGTTTTTCTATTTTGTTGCTCTCTAGTCTTGACGCTTTTTTAAAAAGCTTGCCGCAATTCGGGCATCAGAAAGTGAGATTTGGTGCCAAATGACATAAACAGCCATGGAAACAAATTCGACGATTTTTTTTTGTTTATATGTGTATTTTAATTATGCGTATATTATTATTGTTTTTTCTATACAAATTACTTCTGATTATATATAAAATAGGATAAATGACATTTTACGCTAAACAAATTGTATAAATAATGAAAAAACGCTTCTGTATACGAAATGACAAAGTGAAAAGTTTGACAGAAAGTATGTTGTCAAATTTCCTTTTCCGCCAAAGCTATTTTCTCTATTTCGTCAAGGCCCCGCCCCATATACTGGAAAAGCACTGAACTTTTATGCTTGTTTATACATATGTATATATATATAATTTATTTGTAATTGTCTTTCAATTTACCTCTTTTTTACATAAAAATAGATAAATGGCGTCTTTATATTAAATAAATTTCTTTCTCCCCCTTTCTTTTGCGTTTACATAAATGACGTCATTTGGACGAATTTATTCAAAATATTTTCAGTTTATAAATTAAATTAAATGCTGACAGACGATTGAATCCTTACGATAGAAATGTGATTTTTTTTTTCAAATATTCCTGAAAAACATAATTTAATCACAATCTTGTCTTCATCATCGATTGAAATAAAAGATAAATTCAATTTCAATTTGAAAATGACGAAATCAATAATCCCTATCGGGATCCTTTTCAATTTTTTCCCTTTTTTGTCACAAAAAAACAGAATAATTAGTTGCTATCAATACAGAAATGTCATTAAAATTAGAAAAAAATTAATATCTCGGAAACTAATTCCAATTTCAAAATTCTATTACCAGTTTTGACATCCGCGGATTTTTATGGACAATTGGTATTAATTTCACCTTCAAGCGTTTAATATTTTATTAAAAATAGCCCGGAAACATAATCCGTCGTTTAATCAGTCGTTTCATAAAATCGTTTCATAAATTCGTTTCATAAAATTGTTTCACAAAATCGTTTCACAAATTCGTTTCATTGGGATTTTATATATATACTAGATGGAACCCGTCAAAACTTGACGGAAAAAAATTACAATAACAATACGTATTAGTAAAATTAGCTTCTTTATTACATAAGAAGGGGTGCGTATGAAACAGTCTTTCAAATATTTTATTTTAAAAGTTTTTAAAAGAATTACAGTACTAATTCCGAAGCAAACTCCAAACAAAATATCCGTAAACAACTGTGTAATGCAAATCAGTTTGACATTACCGCCATATTCCTCACGGCAAGAAAGAAAATTTCCTGGACCTATGAAGTATCATACAAATAGTATATCCCTACGTTCATCTCATATTCAGTCAATAAAAGAACATAGTAAATAAAGCACACATCTCCTCCCCCCCTGTGATAATGCAACCGAATGAGCTCCTATGCGCATGTGCATTGCATCTCACCAAAGGCACCGTCAAAATTCGACGTTAAAAAAAAAGTTTTAAAATGTTTAAATTAAAAGTTTTAAAATATCTTCTTTAATCATTGTTCGTTTCAAATCCGTATCTTCTGAAACGCATCCATTGTTTTAAGCTAATCAATTTCTATGTAAATATGAAGAATTTTTTTTTTTTTTACAATAATAAATCAATCTGCAGATAAGGGAGATTTTTAATGTTTTCAAGTGTAATTTATTTGTATGGTTTCTTCGGTTCCTTTACATAATCAGGATGATTATTCCTTTTCCATCACAGTCAGGGATATTTTCCTTCTTATACAGTTAAATATCCAATGGATCTTTAAAAAAAATAATAAAATACAGTTCCTAGAATATTCTGATGCAACATATACATCAACGAATTCAGCATATCAATTTTATGTTAATCATAAACTATAAATAGTTTTTTTTCTTGACAGATTTTAGTTTAGCGCAAAAGTGCTCTTTCTTTTGAATAATCTGATCTTATGATTTATCAGGGGTTTTTATTATTTTTCTTTTTCAGTTTTTATGATGGTTAAGAAAATCTATTTTCAATTGGGGCAACTTTCCCAGGGAATATGTTACATTATTAAAGCAAACTGATGATCATTGTTGAGATAGAATTAAAAAATATTTCATGCTTGAAAATTATTTAAAAAGTCGTTAAATTAAGCGGCAGTTTTCAAATATATTTCAATCGAAATCTAATTTTTTTCTAATTGATGATGTAAGAACTGAAATTGTAAAATGTAGTAAAAAATTGAAATTGTAGTATTTAGAAGTGATGTAAGCGCGATGAAAGCTAAAGCGATAGGGCCGTTTGTTGTCACAACCGTTATACATTTCTAAAAATTGCCACTGTGTTCTGGCTGGCGTCCAAAAGTAGACTATCATTTTTTGACATCGAAAGAGAAATTCACATTGGAAGAAATAGGACTTTGCCACTAATAAGGAACTGTTAAATGAACTTATAACAAACCTACCAAAATAATTCCTACAAAATATTAGCCTTACATTATTTATTCTATCTACAAATACAATCATTATTTCAAGTTTTTTTCTCATAACACTATTTTTAATAATTTTAATTTTCCTGAAATTCTTTACTTTTGTGAATTTTTTTTATAAAAAATGAAATCTTCTACCTATAATTTAAAAAAAAAGTAATTGGTAACATGTAATCAAGGTGTGCAATCAAGATGAAGCACCAATAAAGACTTAAATTCTGACCTTTAAAATTAAAAATTGAAAAATCAGTTAAAATTCCGTGATGTTGACGCAATTAATTTTTCTTTTTAGTTTTATCAATGTTAAAATGCATTTCAAGCTAAGCATAACGTCATTTTCCCCGGCGCAAACTTTTCACACGTACTTTGTATAAGTTACTTTTATGCTTAAACACCATGTTACAAATAAAAATATATTTTGTATTTAATTGTTATGAAAAAATGGCATCAACAAAGTTATAATGCATAATGATAAAATAAACCTAATGGACAATATTCCGGTGACGTCACAATAAATATGAATTATTATTCGCTTATAAAACACGTGGATAAATATTTTCACCGAAATTTAACTTGCAAATAAAAAAATTCGGCCTAAAAGTTCTCATCAAGTGATTTTTAATTCGACGTTAAATGTATTTATAATGATGTTTTACTGATTTATTAGTTATTACATTAATTAAAATAAAAATTACGTCTTCGAAACCATGATATTAAGATAGAAAAAGCATTGAAAAAATGTTGTGATTCGTAGTTTCGTACAATCGATAAAATTCAACTGACGTCACAAACATTTATCCAACAGTCGAAAGGGATAATTAAGAGAAATAATATAAATAAATAAATATTCAAGACTATTTTTTATTCTGTTTTCATTAATATATTGTAAATTTTATTGTTTAAAGTTACTGAAAAATGATACTTTAGTAAATGGGGCTTTTCCTAATTATTATTTTATTTATTTATTTATTTATTTATTTATTTTTGAGATTTAATGGCAACATTCTTCTGTTTGTTTATTGGGCGCTACAGTTTGGCGAATAATATGGCAACATTCTTCTGTTTGTTTATTGGGCGCTACAGTTTGGCGAATAATTTGGGAGTACTTTTCGGTTAGCCGGGCGCCAGTGAAATATATATATATATATATATATATATATATATATATATATATATATACATGTATGTCATTCTATAAACATAATGTATTCTAGGCGCTGTAACTGGGTTTAATTTTTGACGCCTAAATGACGATTCTTGCTTTGTATGGCAACCTGGTGTTTTATAATAAAATTGAAAATGTGTGCAAATAAATAAAATAAAATCGGTACTTTTATGTTAGCTGGGCGTCAGTGATAACTCTCCAAATCTTTTTTCAATTGGAAAAATTTCAATTGCAATATTTTACGTGAGATTTGTTATTCATATTGATATGTTTATGTTTAGATATTTTATTATGATTATATTTTAGCTAATTTTAAGTAAGTTTTTTAAGATTTAATATTACAATGTTAAAATATTACCTAGTTGATATTAGCTATGTCAAAAGATTGACGAACCACAGAGTTCAGAAAATAACTCTATGCCTTGCAACAGTAGGAGTTGCCGATTTTATGACGTCATAAGCAGCAGTAAAAGTTTAATTGAAAATTACGGCTAATTAATTAAATTTTCGAACAAACGAATGCACGATAACAAATTTGTGTCCAAATATCTTTCATTTAAAAAAAGAATGGTGTAATTTGATGCAGTAGTTTGTTCTGACGGATTGTCGAAAGAAATCGCTTAGCGTTTTAAATATAATTTTTTTTTTATTATCATGGCCTCATACACAGCTGTTGTGACAACTGACGACTGTTTTCGGGATTGATAAGTTAAATCAATTACAACTTGAAAACCAGCTTGTATAAAATGGTTAGGTTTAAATTGTGGCTACCTCTCGGACTTTTATAACAACGATCTGTATTCTATTCTTCCTTTGCGTTTAAGGATGAGAAAAATTCCATCTGCTTGTGAATAATATTAAGAACTACGGTATTGAAAAGTACTATGTTATAGACATTTTCGGTAACAGGTTTTAATTTTCTCTCTATTTTAGTGCACCATCATGCATATTTTCATGTTATTTTAAATATGTAAATTATTTATTTTAATTAATATGTATATACGAATTTTCTAAAGATTATTTATCATACAAAATTAATTAAATATTTTGTGCATGCATGCCTGCATTTATTCGGCATCAATTGATGAGATATTTAAACAAATTTACTACCGCGATAATTTTACACCATGTTATGTCACTTGAATATTGCCCATAAGAAAATCGGGTACTTTTCCAGTATAGGATCCTTTGCTTTTAGGTTTGGCGTAATTCGAGCTTCAAAAAGGGATAGATTCGTTAATATACGTAGATTTGTTGCCAAAAGTTATAAAAACAAACCCAATGAACTTTTGGTGCTATTATCGGGGTCTTGACGCTCTTTTAAAAATCTTGGCGGAAAAAATCAAGCAGGATATTTTATTCTCCTTCTGTTCAGTTGGGCAATTATTATTTTATATATTCGTTTCAAATATCCGAATTAGTGATTTTATAAATTCGTTTAATTAAATTTTACAAAAAAATAACAAAATGATATCAATAAATAATAATTACTATTAATTCCTCCCCCCCCCCCTTTCTTTTGCGTTTACATAAATGACGTCATTTGGACGAATTTATTCAAAATATTTTCAGTTTATAAATTAAATTAAATGCTGACAGACGATTGAATCCTAACGATAAAAATGTGATTTTTTTTTTTTCAAATTTTCCTGAAAAACATAATTTAATCACAATCTTGTCTTCATTATCGATTGAAATAAAAGATAAATTCAATTTCAATTTGAAAATGACGAATAAAAAGAAATCAATAATCCCTATCGGGATCCTTTTCAATTTTTTCCCTTTTTTGTCACAAAAAAACTGAGTAATTAATTGCCATCATTACAGAAATGTCATTAAAATTAGAAAAAAATTAATATCTCGAAAACTAATTCCAATTTCGAAATTCTATTACCAGTTTTGACATCCGCGAATTTTTATGGACAATTGGTATTAATTTCACCTTCAAGCGTTTAATATTTTATTAAAAATAGCCCTGGAACATGATCAGTCGTTTAATCAGTCGTTTCATAAAATCGTTTCATAAATTCGTTTCATAAAATCGTTTCACAAATTTGTTTCATTAGGATTTTATATATATAGGGTAGATATAGGGTAGATTATCATACACTGCAAGGTACATTGGGTACTGGGGACAATAATTTCTTGAAAATTTTAATACACAAGACTTTTAAAACTATTTCAATAACGGTAAATTGAAAACAAATATCAATACTTCCTTTTATAAGCTATGGTAAACAGAAAACTTAGGCAACATCGAAAAGTCGGAAGTCTTTAAGACACGGGGAAGTGTGGAAAGTTATAAAAAGCAGTGGTCTAACAGCTGCGACAGAGTACCTAGATACTCTTTTACAAGGGTACTCTAGTCGACGAAGGAGTTTTGAGATTTTGCGTGATGTCCCGAATCCTAACATTTGGGCGTGAATGAGATATTCTGCCACTTCTTTAAATTTTCTAAAGTACGTATCTGTCTCCGGGAATATGGTTGTTGGGGTTATTTTTGTAATGACATATTAATTAGGTAACTGTGGTTGTATAGTAGCTATATTTAATGGGATAATATATGGGATCAATGGATTTTGTATGCATATCGCCCTCGGATTAGTTCGTTCTCTCGTGCATATCGAACCACGTATTTACTTCAAGTGGAGTTTCCAACTAGCAGTTTTGATAGTCATCCGCTGTGAGTATTTGCCAATTCGGTAAGAAGTTGAGCTTTCTGTTTCAAATAAACAGCAGCATGAGAATCCACAGGATTCCATTTATAGTGATATTATCTACTAAAGTGAATTGCTTAGGTTCCTGCAGAACGAACGGTGAGGTCATTTCAAGTCCAGTTAAGTGAGTTAAATTTCATAAGTTTTGGGAAAGATTTCGCCCTCTCAGTCTTTCTTAAAATGAGCTTATTTCTGACCACCTACATTAATCTACACTGCCCACATCTAATTAACTGCCCAATTTAATCTCACGCATGCGCAAATAGGTCGAATTTTTCTGGATCTTCCAGATATCCATTTTACTTACCCATCATACGTAGTATAGGGTAAGTCTTGTAATCGTTTTGAAAATCGAAAAATTTTTACTTACCCATCATACGTAGTATAGGGTAAGTCTTGTAATCGTTTTGAAAATCGAAAAATTTTTTTAGACGGATTTACACGTTTCAGACACTGGAGATTCCGAAAAACATATTTTTAGAAAAAAAAAATTTGCCGTCCGTCTGTGTGTCTGTGTGTGTGTGTGTCTGTGTGTCTGTAAACGCTCTATCTCCCGAACAAATTGAGATAGAGACTTGCAATTTGGTATGTACTCAGTATGTAATAATGGGAAGAAGCCTATTTCATTTCAATAACCTCGATTAACCGGAACTATTTTTTTCGGACTCTCGAAATATTCGTTCTGATAAAAGGTATATAAAAATTTTCGAAATTGTTTATTTTAAGAAATGAATATAAAAGACAATAAAAAAAACATAAATTTTGCATAAAGCATGAAGTCGATCGGATAATTAGTTGCCGAGATATTTGGAATCTTATTTTCCACACTCTTCGATTTTTCATGACCCTGTATTTCATCCAAATTTCACTTTAAAGATATATTTTAATTGGAAATTTGACGCTTAATCAGATGCAATAAACCACTAGTTAATAGGATTATTATTTTTGGAGTTATAAGGAAAAACCTCTTTCAAGCAATTCAGTAATCAAGCCTTTAAAGTTTATGACGTCATCAAGCCACGATTTTATTTGAATTGCAATGCATTTTATAAGTATTTTACACATTTTTATTTTAATATTTTACATTATGCATATCCATGATGGGTAAGTATTACAGTGGCCCTCAACGACTAGTTCGTTTAAATATACAAGATACTCAACTTTTCTAAATTATGATAAGCGCAAAATTTGGTCAACTCCGCAATATTCCGAAAAAGAAAGAGCATGTTTGGAAAAGAAGTTTACAAAAGCAGGATTGAAAAGCCTCTGGTTAAAACAGCAAAAATGTATTAGATATTAAAAACTTCATTAGTTCCCCAAAAAGTCAATAGATAAGTCTAAATTTGCCTGTGACAGCTTTTTTTTTTTTTTTTAAGAATTTCGATGTAAAAAAAAAGACACATCCTGGAAGGTACTTTTAAAAAAGACTGTTCGCAAAAAATCCCGTATATTTGTATTTTTTTTCTATGATACTAATTGTTCTCCTAAACAATTACTAACATGAAATCTATTAATGTTTCACTACAAAATGTTCCCTGTTATAAACGAGATAATCGTAGTTAACTTTGCATTTGATGATTTTAATGTAATGATCTAAAATTTAAACAATCTTGCATTTGTTTCATTCCAGTAATGTCACGCAGTTTAAAATAGTGCTAAAGCAAATGTAATGAGCGGATTTAAATTCTCTTGTGTTTTGGTTACTAAAGTTAAAGGATATTTATAAATTGATGAAACAAAGCAATTAAGAGTTGGAGAATTATAATGCAAATGTCTCGTGGCGGTATAAACACATTCAGGGGGACTCATCTTCGAAATTATACGTAGTATTAAATGCTAAATTTCGGGCTTATTGTTTTGAATGAAAGTACAGAAGCGTCGTTTTGCATGTTTATTTTAAGGCGGAACAGAATTAAACGCGGAATATTTATCATTATTTTTCTTGAATTGTTTGTTGATATATATATATATATATATATATATATATATATATATATATATATATATATGAATGCTAATGTATATTCTTTTTTATGTGTAAAATCTGTCAGAAAATGTAAACTTTATTTTTTAGAATTTAAGAATTTTTAATTTGTGGAATGCTTAAAATTTTATGCATATTCTTAAACAAATCTTTATGCATATTTGTTTTTCATTTTTGAATTCTTAATTTACTTTTATGTTGAACACTGCGCAAACCTAACTTAATATATAATATACGAACGTACATGCATATTTTCTTTATTTATTAGCTTACCATCTTACATGCATCTTATATACTTACACACATACATACTTACATACAGCCCCTTTTAACAGAAACAGTCAATATAAAAACATTTTAACATTTTTCAACATAGTTGAAAATTATTTATAACTTCGGTTTGTCTGGCGGTCTGTCGGTCTGTGCTCTAACTCTCGTAAATATACTCGGATTACCATGAAATTGATATATGTTATTGAGTTTTCCAATGACATCTTCGGTATTGAAAAAGAAGTATGTAGCATTTATAGTTCGTTTACAGGGACATTGGAAAAAGTCGGTTACATTATTATCTATGGGAGAAAATCCTTTACAATGCATGTTAATGTTTTTCGCTATTCCGAACATATTGAAACTGATATACATCACTGTGGTGCACTACAAGATGCTTACTGTAGAACAGGGTGTGCATAGTCTTTATAGTTCATTTACAGGGACACACACACGAATTCTGGGTACATTCGTTTTGTAGGGACCCCCAAGGATAAATCGCCAAGCGACCAAGATTTATCGCCAAATTATAAAGCATTGGTGACATTATAATAATTATATTCTGTATATAGCATTTCGTGACGTATATGGCCAAGTTATAGTCATATATGAAGCATATATGATGTATATAGTATATGACATATAAGACGTAAATAATGTTTATATAATGACGTATATGAGTATTTGGAGTATATATATATGTGTGTGTATATACATGATGCAAAGAGAAGCTTTGCGATAATCTTGACAAAATCATATCTGCAACCTTGGCATAATCGTAATTGGGGGGGGGGGCGCTATAACACGAAAATACCGAATTCGGTTACAGTGTCTATGAGCGGTAACTGCTACAAGTGCGTTTTCAGTTGTACGCGTTTTTAAATTTAACTAATTTTTGTATACTGCATGGTGTGTGTAATATCTATAGATCATATACAGTGCTGTATAAAAGAATTCAAGTACATTTTCTTTTATTGACGGATAATTTCTAAAGGGCAATTTTCGAGTATGTTACGCGTTTATGAACTGAACTGAATTTTAACACATTAATGCCGGTTGGTACGAAAATGTAGCATTTAAGTGATACGAAACTTTTAAGTATTAACACCAATATCTTAGTAAAAAAAAATCATATTATCTAATGTGAAACGATCAGAGATTCAATCAGTTAAAATAACAGTATGGGAAAACTGGTGTCAACTGGTATCGAAGTATTAAAAGAAGTTTAAAATAAGTCGTTGTTAATGGGTTAATATACAGTGTGCCCACTAAAGTCCGTTGTCACCCCAATAATTTCTGAACGGAAAGAGGTATAGTCATAAAAGTGGGGTCTAGGTACACTAAAGTTGCCGTGCGCTACGCAAGGAAACCGCTTACAGCGCCACCTGGCGGCTAAATTTGGAGTTTGCGTTCTTATTTAAAAAACGGTAAGAGATACGGAAAAAAAGTCAATTACAAAGTTGTTCAGCATCATCAATTTAGCAAGAGAATACACCTTCCGTAAAGTAATGCTAAAAGTAGAAGGCGTAAAGTGCGTATTTAAATGGTTTGAAACTCTCAAAATTGTAACGCGACAGAGTGCGGAAGAAAAGAGAAAAAGTCACACTCCAGAGTTTTAATCGTCAGTAGATATACAGTATTCATCTTTACATAAATAGTTTATGCATGTTTTATTTTCATATTTTATATTATGCATATCCATGATGGGTAAGTATTACGGTGGCCCCCAACGACTAGTTTAACTTAACTTGGGTTTTGTATCTAAAGAGGAAATTTTTGTAAACGATTTTTCACTCCCTTTCTGATATGCTAGAATCATAAACTTTATATACACAGGTGTGTTTCCGATGACAATGCAATATTTTAATACTTTCAGAACTTAATTATAAATTACAAAAAACTGTTATTCCGCTTCACGGCGAAGGTGGTAAATCTCCCAAATATTCTTTGTAGTTACAATTTTATACGAGTGACAACAACAATGGAGTTACATATGCGCCAGAATAGGCCAACTGGCTGTGAAACTGCAACAACGAAATATTTTAAACGCTAAAAAGTAGAAATTTTAAATAAATAACAAAGAATGTAAAAATTTGTTTTAAAAATACTCTTTAATCAATTAATAGTTTAATATTGTTTAAGTTATCATTATACGTTGAGAAAACCAATTAAAAATCCTGCATAGATAGTTTTAAAAAAATATTTCCTGTTGCCATAGCTTAAAAAAAGGAAAAGAGCAAAAATTACAATTTTTAAAATAAGTTCACTAGTTCGCGCTTTCTACTAAGCGTAAAACTGAGCCCCACCGTTAGACGGGTCAACGGCCATACCGAAGTTCTGAGGAACTTTTAACGAGCACGACCAGGATGCGTCCTGTGTGCTCTACGGCGGTGGTGGTACCGCCACCTGCCATCGCCCCCATTCTCCCAAGAGATTGGCGAATTTTCCCACAATCGGGACCCACGATAAATTAGTATATTGTAACGGAATATATATATATATATATATATATATATATTATTTTTTTGACGGCATGAATTGCAGTCATGAAATTATGCGTGATTTTTAAGATAAACATTGAATGCTTAGAGTGCTTTTAAAAAAAGAACTATTTTTACTTTGATACTTATTTTACATTTATGTCGCCAGTCTTAAACTTTTACAAATTGCTAAGACAAATTGGCACCTTGCACTTAGGTGCAAAGAAATTTTCGTGCGTAAGTGACAAGACAAAAATATCCTTCTCAGCAGAAATTTTATCATGTTAAGTATTATATCATAAACGTAACTTCCTTAAGTAATGAAGACAGGATATAAACAAATGATATCCAAACACGATTAAGAAAGTTTATTAAAGGGGCATTTGAGGCTTTATCGTTTAACACAGAAATTATCTTTCATTTGGTAATTCGTTTTATAAGAGGTTGCATCAATGTCTCGGATTTAGAGCATCCTTATTTTGATTCTCTTCTAAATATATATTAATTTCAAGCAAAAAAATATAATAGAGAATGAGTCATATAAGTTATTTCGTACAAACAAAAAATTCTATTTAAAATTACTTACGTTTCTCACCATAAAATATATCTGAGAAAATAATATATATTTAGTTTCATGTTCTTACATGAAACCTATTTGAATGCATTTCTTTAAAAAATTCAGGTTTTAAACGTGTTTAACCTTTGTTAAATTAACATTTGTTAAAAGTTTAGTACGATGTTGGCAGATATGCATTGAAATATCAAAACCAAGTACACGGTGTTTCACAAAGGACCCCTATCTTTAAAAATCAATAAACCAGAAACGGTGATAGATAGAAACATGAAACCAGTGGTATGTTTATTTAAAAAATCGTAAGAATCTTATACATAAATCTCAAAATTTAGTTAAAAATAGCACCGATAGATGGCGCTGAGAGCGTTAAGAATCCTTCTAAAGCGAGTTCAGAAGCATAGAAAGAGTAGCCGTCCAAGATTTCGCCATTGAAATCTGATCGGCGAGCTCGAAGAGGCTATTTGTCAAGCTTGTGTGTCGATTTCCGGTGACACACTACAGAGAGTCACTGACAATTTCATTCTGCGTTTGAAACATGTATGTTTGTAAAAGGTGCACATATTGAATCACTTTTTATGCGATGCACCTATTTATCCCAGCGCCATCTATCAGCGCTATTTTTAACTAAATTTTAAGATTTATGTATAAGATTCTTACGATTTTTTTAATAAATATACCACTTGTTTCATGTTTCTATCCATCACCGTTTCCGGGTTATTGATTTTTAAAGTTAGGGGTCCTTTGTGAAACACCCTGTACTTTCAAGCATCTGACGTGCACATCGTCTGGGTTAAAATCGTTAAAAACCAGAGGTCGAGTTCATTTATTTTTACTAGATGCGTTGTTCCAAAATTTAAATTGAAAACGGGGGAAGGTTATGCTGTTTGGACTGTTACAAAATTCAAACTGTTGTGGGGAGGGAGGGAGTTTATGCTATTCCTAGTAAATTATGCCAAATCATGGGAATGTTGTATGATAATGTATCATTACACTATATTTCGACATAGAATTTCAATTGATTCCATAATTAATAACTTTTCGCAACTTCAACAACTTCTTTATGATCTTAGCCCTCTTAAAATCAATCATAAAATCTTGCTCTTGTTGCATTTTAGAAATCGCCGTTCGGCATCGGTTAAGTTTGATACCTATAACGTGTTCTGCTAAACGCTCTTTGAACTTTCTTTTAATTCCTACTACAGTAATAGATAATAAGAAGAAAATGAATTATGTCGATATGACATCACGAAAATTCGTAATCTGTTGTCCGTATTAAATGAAAAAATGAGTGAAAATTACGCAAATTAAAACTCAAAATAAAAACGTAAATTGAACGTTACTTTTTTTAGAATGGCAACACATGTGCTTCGTTTACATGCACATTTGAATAGTCACATTTGAAGGAATCTTAGTAGTGGTGTTTTTTTCAGATTTTATTGTTCCAATGATGAATAGAAGCTAGCTGGTTTGTAGCTGATTTCTGGTTAGTTTATTATATAAATTTATATATTTTTATAATGGGTTTTTATTTGATTCATGTGAATAAAATTTTGCATACTTCCTTTAATATGTTTTTATACTGCAAGTTTAATTTTGAACTTATTTTTATTAAACAAACATTCTTAAAATCACGGGCAAGTCCGGGTATTTCAGCTAGTAAGGTATAAACGTGTCCGTAAAATATAAACGCGTAACGCTGGTGTGATTTTGAGGTTAGGAACACCTGACGATTAAATTTCGGTTATGCAATTTTCGCTACAGCATTTTTTTAAACTTCTAAATATCGCACATTTTCCCATTTTTACACCATCCTATAAGTTAGAAAATGTACTTTTAAATGCAATTTGTTTGAAATCTGTATCGTGATTTAATCATTTGTAGTGGTTTTTAAAATAATTTTCAAGCAGGAATTATCTTTAATCAATCTCCATTGTGTACAGACCAGATTATGTTAGAATAATAACACATTTGCGCTTAAAACGATATAAATACTTCAGAATTTATTTCCGGGTAATGTTCCATAACTAAATTAAAACCTCATTAATAAATAAATAAGTAAGTATTATTAAATATAATAAAAGACAAATTTAATGTACTTTTTAAATGCAATTTGTTTGATACTGTGTCGTAATTTACTTATTTGTTATGGTTTTTAAAATAATTTTCAAGCAGGAATTTTTGTTAATCAATCTCCATTGCGTGCAGGCTCGATTATGTTAGAATAATAACTCATTTGCGCTTAAAACGATATAAATACTTCAGAATTTATCTCTGGGTAATGTTCCATAACTAAATTAAAGCCTTATTAATATATAAATAAATAAATAAATATTATTAAATAAAATAAAAGACAAACTTAACGTACATGTAATCGAACCATTTCAATCTTTACACCACCGAATAGTAAAAAAATGTACTTTCAAATATAGTTTGTTTGAAAATTGTATCTCGGTTTACTGATTGTTTGTGGTTTAAAAAAATGAATCTATTGTAATCAGCCCGATTACGAAAGATTAATACGTTTACACTTAAAATAATATAAATTGTTCAGCATTTGTTCCCGGCTAATATTTCTGAACGAAATTAAATCTACATCAATAAATAAATAATAAAATAAAATAATATAAATAAAACACAAATATAACAGACATGTAATCGAACTACATGCTTAAGAGCCTACATCAGTCATGCGAAAAAACGCGCAAGCTAATGTTAAGTCTATGGGAAGGTTCTTGCGCGATTTCTCGCTCGCATTTTAATATTTTTAAACGATTTTTTTTTTGTATAGGATAGCTGAAGTCGACGTTGTTAGTTTGTACTTTTTTTATTTTTGTTACAGTTTTTTTTTTTTATAAGCGGACATTTTCAATTTTGGAACCGGTTGGAACCGGTTCTGAAAGTGAAAGTACCCTTATATATAAAAAATGGAACTGAAATCGAAAAAGGAAAAACTAACAACGTTAGAGATCGACGTCAGCTATCCTATGCAAAAAAGATCATTTAAAGTATTAAAATGCGAGCGAGAAATCGCGCAAGAACCTTCCCATAGACCAGCGAATAAAATGTTAACATTAGCTTGAGCATTTTTTCGCATGACTGATGTAGGCTCTTAAACCGCTGAATAAAAAGGGTTGTAGTAAAGTAGAGAAATCTTTTGGCGATTTTTTCGGCCATTAACTCCTGACATATGGCTAATACGACAGTATTGCTTTTAATAAATTTTAAAACTTTATTTGAATACATTATTGATATTCTTGATTTTAAAATGTTTTTTGGTGTTGTTAATGTGCAATTAAAAATATATATTAAATGTAAAAAATGTATTAGAGTTTGAAAAAAAAATGTTTTCACCTATATCCTGTAACCGGAAAAGACCAGGTGGGATTCTCTACTTGCTGTAAAAGCATAATTATTCCATCAGTGGTACCTAGGCATAAATTTCTAACACTTGTATTGATATTGCACTTGTCTCACATTTGTCACACAGCAACATCAATCTCATCAAATTTTCATTAAAATATTTTTCACGTTTCACAACATTATTAACCCCTCAAGCATCATATTCATTTTAGTGATAGTATGCGGAATACCAGATATATTAAATTTCGCCAAAAGTAGTTTATGTCATTATTCTTAATTGCATGCGAATTATTTAATTACATGTAATGTAAGGAGATGAAAAAAAGGTTTATTTATACTATACAAACAAAAATGGGGTTTGAAGTTTCAATCTTCATCGCTTGATTCAATCACTATCGTCTATGTCATCATCAAAATTAAGCACATAATCACTCACTGTGTCTGACATAATTGTTCTATAAAATCACTATCTATCAGAGATACAAACACAAAACCTAAAGCGAAACACTACAGTTAACAAATTACAACTAAACAGAATAACCAGCGCATAAACAAATGAATGACGAAGAAAGAAAGAAAGCAGCAGAAAAACTAATGAGTATTTTGGACACATAACGCCATCTATTGGGTGCGAAAACAACCATTGCTATAAAGCGCATACAAAACCAATCCCAATAGCAATCAGCGACACAAAAAACAGATGCTTGAAACATTGCAGTCTGGACTTAAAATGAGGAAGCACGCACATACGTTCTGGTATTTCAAATAGAAGAATTCATGACATACGCAAGTACGTTGTGGTGTTTAAGGGGTTAACGGAAATACGACTTCGGTTAGAGGTACCTCGTACTTTTGACTGAATAAGTGTATTGTTAACCCTATACCTTCGTTTTTGAGTTTTTGACTTCGAAGCAAATTACAGAACAAATATTCCGAATCACTGTGTATAATTAATTATGCATGCAAATATAAGAACACTGATAATCTAAATTTTGAAATTCAGTTACGAGAACCTTTCTAAAGAAATTAAGTAAATGAGCCATTTTCAAAGCAAATTTATTAAAATTTATTAATTAAAATCAATCAGTCGTTCTCTCCGCCTCCTTTTGAGAATTTCTTGTGAAATAACTTTAGCGTGCATTGAGGAATTTTCATAAAAGGTTTCGGTTGTTTTTTATTCTGCATTTTATAGCATAGTCCTTATTTATAGAAATTTAAAGAATCTAAAATTTAATTAAGTGCCTGAAAAGTTTATTGGTATAAAGAAACAGTTATAATGTATGATTTCCATCAGATTTATTATATTCGAAGATCGATAAAATACATTATTTAGTACGAGACAGTTATATGTCTTCTATGTAAAAATACCGTTTATTAAATTAAAAATATTTACTGAAATACAAAAGATGTGAATTATCACTTTATTAAACAGTTGTTAGTAAAGTGATAATTCACATCCTTTGAATTTCAGTAATTTACAGCGTAATGTCAGCTCTGCTGAAAAATTAAGTAGTATATAAAAATATTTATTTTGAAGTAGGAAAATCACTTTTGATTAAATAATACGAAAATATTCCTGCTATGTTAAAGGTAATCTCCTAGCATTCATTCTACGTTATATCTTCTCTATCTATCTATCTATCTATCTATCTATATTATAAAAGACGAACGTGTCCGTGCGTTACGCTGGCGTCATTTTGCGAATGGCAATACTTGACGATAAAATTTCGGCTTTGCGATTTTTGCTACTGCAATTTTTTAATTTATAAACATCGCACATTTTCAATTTTTACATCGTTATATGGGGGGGAATCTACTTTCAAATGCACTTTGTTTGAAAAACTGTATCTTAATTGACTGATTTATTATGGCTTTTAAAATAATTTTCAAGCTTGAAATTTTAATATCTTTTTTATTTCAATTTCTAATGCAATTATTCTTTCCCGATGCCACACTCTAAAAAACGACACAATAATTTTAAAAAAAATTATAAACTTTGTCTTAATCGCTATATTTTTGCTCTTCTGAAATTGACGTCATTATAAGGAGAAAATGCACATTTTTCATATATAAATAGAAAATTGTAACTATAAGTGCGTTAAAATGATGTAGTACCTTAATTTAAATTTATTTGAAGTTGAACATCTACTTTAATGTAGATTTTTCAATTTCATGTTAACAATTTAGGAAAAAACAAAAAGAAACATTTGAAGTAAACAAAAATATTACGTCTGAACATATTTATATTTATATTAAAATCATTAAAATTACAGACATTACATTACAATTACATAAGACATTAAAAACATATTAAAACTGGACGTTTCGGATTTACATGAAAATCCCTCATCAACAAACATTTTTCTTAACGTAAGTCACAGTTCAAAAATATGTGTTGATATACAGGATGATCAGAAAATGAGTATACATTTGAAAAATTAATAATTCACGGAATAATGTAGGTGGAGAGGTAAAAATTGACACACATGCTTGGAATGACATGGGGTTTTATTGTATCCACACAAAAAAAAGGTTAAAAAAAAGGCCGACAGATAGCACTGAACAGCAAAACGTCAGTGACTCTGCCTGAGAATCGTATATAAAAGGAGCTGTAATGAGAGAGAGAATCAGATGCACCAGCAATCGCAGCATGTTGACGTTACCAAAAAAGGCTATGTTAGTGAACCTGTAACTATCAAAATGGGGAATCTGCCGCGATCGACCGACATCAATAGGCATGCTAAAAGACAACATCCAACGCTAATTTCTCACCATAACTACAGATATGCTGCACAGTGCTGTGCACAACATTGCCCCTCGGCTACAGCTATTGAGATATTGTTGCGGGATGACGTTGGACATGTTGAGCATTCGTTCTGAAGAACATCGTCTTTGCTTTGTCATAATTTGTCATGCTAATTATTGCTTTTCTTATCACACGAAGCGCTATCCATTTTATGAACTTTTTTGTGGATACAATAAAACCCCATGTCATTCCAAGCATGTGTGTCAATTTTTACCTCTCTACCTACATTATTCCGTGAATTATTAATTTTTCAAATGTATACTCATTTTCTGATCACCCTGTATGTTTCTATGTGTTGACATTTTTGAACTGTAACTTACGTTAAAAAAATGTTTATTGATGAGAGATTTTCATGTAAATCCGAAACGTCCAATTTTAATATGTTTTTAATGTTTTATTTAATTGTAATGTAATGTCTGTAATTTTAATGATTTCAATATAAAAAGAAACATGATTGCAATATGTAACGTCACATTCCGTTACATATTTTCAATTTGACAGCAAACTGACTCTAAATAAAGAGTAGTTATGCTTTATTTCATACTACAGCCATATCTTATAACTATACGTTATATAGCTAAGTATTTTATTTGTTTAGATGCAGTAGCAGTGATAAAACTTTCTATGGTTTATATTAAAGAGTTATTAATAGTTATTTCACTTTTCAAACAAAACTTCGTGATTGAGGTTTTCGTAAACTTCAGGTTAAGCATTAATTACCAGGTTAAGATTTTGTATTCGAGTTACTTGCGGCTAATACAAAAGTATCGTTTTATTAAATTTCGAAATTTTATTTGAATATATTATTGATGTTTTTCTTACAAAAATTTTTTGGCGTTGTTAATGAATCAGTTTAAAAAATAAATATTAAATATGAAAAATCTATTAGAACTAGAACAAAAATAAATTTCGCCTATGTTCTGTAATCCGAGAAGCCCGGTTTCAATTCCCTAGCTTATCTATCTATATTATAAAGGACAAACGTGTCCGTACGTAATGCTGACGTCATTTTACGAATGGCAACACTTGACGATGAAATTTCGGTTTTGCGATTTTTTTCTACTGCAATTTTTAGGGTTTCTGTACTCAAAATGTACAAACGGAACCATTATAAGATCACTCCTGTGTCTGTCTGTCCGTCTGTCAGAGTTCTTTTTCTCGTAAACTATGGGACGTACAACGTTCAAACTTGGGAAAGTTATAAAGCCTTTTTACTCACATATTTCCAGATTATTACCTATTCACAGCTGTGTTTAGGTAAAATTTAAGGGGCTAATTAAGTTACTTGAAAAAAAAATTATTTTTGTATATCGTGTGGGGTATCGCGTGAAAGGTCTCGTAATACCGAACTCAAAAATATATTTCTTTTAATTTTAGGTATTATATTTTCAGGGATATCGTCGAAAAATGCAGTGCAAAAGTTTGTCCCCCCCCCCCCTCCTCTGTATTTCCGAATCTACTGAAATAAAAATTATGAAAAAATTAGGAGTAGTAGCAGTTTATTTAAACCTTGCAGAAAAACTATAGCGATTTTCCTAGGAAAAATAGTTTTTGAGCAAAACGCATTATTTCGTTACACACAAACTTTACTTTTCGGGCGGACAGGGAGGAGTTGACGGGCGCTCGAGGTATCTATCAACGCAGAATCATCCAATCGTATTTGATAATGATTTTCGGAAAAAATTGTCGGTAATTAACCGAGATATTAATTAAGTTACTTGAAAAAAAATATTTTTATATATCATGTTGGGTATGGTTCGAAAGATCTCGTAACGTCGAACTCAAAAATATATTTGTTTTAATTTTAGGTATTATATTATCGGAGATATCGTCGAAAGCATACTTGAAAAGTATGTCCCCCACCTCTCCTATTTCCGAATCTACTGAAACTAAAATTATAAAAAAATTAGGAATAGTAGGAGTTTATTTATTAATAAATAGTAATTAATAAATTTAATGTACGAAACCCTTTGAGCGCCCTTTGAGTTATACCCGCGAGTTATACTCGCACTTGACCGATTTATTTAAATTTCTAAATATCGCACATTTTTACTTATCCATCATACGTAGTATTGGGCAAGTCTTGTAATCGTTTTGAAAATCGAAAAAAAACTGACGGATTTACACGTTTCAGACACTGGAGATTCCGATAAACATATTGTTAGAAAAAAAAAATTTGCCATCCGCCTGTCTGTGTGTGTGTCTGTAAACGCTGTATCCCCCGAACAAATTGAGATAGAGACTTGACATTTCGTATGTACTTAGTATGTATTAATGGGAAGAAGCTTATTGGATTTCAGTAACCTCGATTATCCGGAACTATTTTTTTCGGACTCTCAAAATAGTCGGATAAAATGTATATAAAAATTTTCGAAATTGTTTATTTTAAGGAATAAATATAAAAGACGATAAAAGAAAACCATAAATTTTGCATAAAGAATGAAGTTGACCGGATAATGAGTTGCCGAGATATTTGTAATCCTATTTACCACACTCTTCGATTGTTCATGACCCTGTATTTCCTTCAAATTTCAATTCGAAGATATATTTTAATTGGAAATGAGACGCTTAATCCGACGCAGTAAACCGTTAGTCAATATGATTATCAATTTTGGAGTTATAAGGATGTTTCTTTTACGCAATTCAGTAATAGAGCATTTTAAGTTTATGATGTCATCAAGCCAGGATTTTATTCGAATTGCAATGCTTTTTATAAATAGTTTACACATGTTTTATTTTCATATTTTATACTATGCATATCCATGATGGGTAAGTATTACGGTGGCCCCCAACGACTAGTTCATTTTTACACCGTTATATAGGAAAAAATACCTACTTTCAAATGTAATTTGTTTGAAAACTGTATCTAAATTGACTGATTTATTGTGGCTTTTAAAATAATTTCCAAGCATGATTTTTTAAATTTATTTCCCTTGCGTGCAGGCCCATTACGAAAGAATAATAAACAATTTGCACCTTATAGTTCTGCATTTGTCTCAGGCTAATTTTCCATGACGCAATTAAAACTCCATTAATAAATAAATAAATAAAAGAATAATAATTGTTAAAAAAAAACACAAATTCAACATATGTGAAATCGAATAATTTCAATTTTTACACCGCTGAATTGGAGAAAAAAAGTATTTTTATATATAATTTGCTTCAAAACTGTATCTCATTTTACTAATTCGAAAGCTTAATACTTTTTAATTGAATGATAAAGGAGTTAAAAGCTATAACTCAAACCAAAATAGAAGAAAAAGAGAGAATCTTAACCTTTTTCTCTTGAAATAAATGAAGAAAGAAAGAAAAATAATAATTACGGAAGAAAACAAAATCCACGAACCATTTTCGAACTAAATCCTCTCACAAAGTTGACTGCTTGATTCAAACTTAATCGAACAGATAGATCCCCAAAGAAATTCTTACCTATATGTAGGTATACCACAATATAATACGTGGAATAAATCAAATAAGACATGGATTAAAAGACGAAATATGATTTTTTTTTTTTTAATATGTAGAGTCTATACACTTCCTATTGCAAACCGAGAAGTTTTTTATTTAAGTTTTCTTTTGTATCATGCTTCTGGTGCAAAATATTTTAAATATTTGCGATAGTAAATGGTTTCACTTCTGAAACATACCAAGAAGCAGCTTTCAATAAAGCCTTATTGAAAATGATAATGAGTGGATGTTCACTCATGAAGAAACATGCTCATCTCGGAGACAAAAACAATTCGGTGAACTCTTTGTAACAATTTTAATGTCTTGCAATCCGCAAAAGCCTGACAATTTATGGGAGAGGTTTAAAAATTATCAAAAACGTGTTCAAGAAATACTTCACGAAATTGCATTTGTATCTATAAAATACAAATGAAATTACTTTGTTGAAGAAATTATGAAGAAATGATTTTACGAAACGATTGATTAAGCGATTAAAATGACTGATTAACAGAATTTATGCTAATTGCGGGATTTGTAGAACGCTGACGGTAATGTAAATTTAGTATGCCGTTAAGTCATCTACAGCTTATTTATTTCTCATGTATTCTATGATGATCGCATTCAAAAATTTAAAAAAAGGTAGTACTTATTCAACACAATTTACTCTTGCGTTTATAGCGCCCCCTATGAGGAAATAGAATAACCAAATTTAAGTAAAATTGATATTTTAATGTTCACAGTATGACAGCTATACTAAAGTTAAAAGTAGGTAGCACAGATTCAACACAATTTTCTTTTTAGTTTAGAGTGTCACCTGGTGTCATACGGAAACTAAGATAAAATTGATTTTCTTATGTTTTTAAATGTATTTTTAGAATAAGCTTCCACCACGGTAAAATATATTTTATATTAAAAATTTTACCATGCTAGGTTTTATTACACTGGTAGCATAATTGTTAAAGTTTGAAATGGAAATTCAAGTTTAGCTGGTAAGTGAAATGGAATGCTTTTGAGTGAATAATGGAATTTCAAGCCTCATTTTAAACAAAAATTGTTTGCTTTTATTCATATAATCACCTCTTATTGCCCTTTTAGTTTATAAATGCCCTGTATTTTAATTTTAGGAAAAGGCTGCACCACCAAACACACCAAGATCCCTCTTTCTACAAAATTGTTTCATTTTGCCGCTGATCTTTCGAGTTTTGCGGTTTAAATAGGGTATAATAAGCTTCTCCACCAGTAGCGCTCATCAGTGGGTACTGCATCACTTTACTACCAGTTATTTCGTATACTAAATCTGACCTTATGTAATTGTGGAACGTTGTACGATTGAATAAGGCGAAATTCAGTTTGCAAAAATATTGGTAGTAAAATGATGCAGCACCCCTAACAAGCCGCTACTGTTCCCCACCCCCTTAAAAATCGATATAGTTATTCCAGATTAAATATCAGCCCGAAATTCTTGAATTTTTTAGTCTGGGTCTGGAATTTCTATACGCCCAGCCATAGTAGAGGAACTTCTGATATTATGGAATAGTCGAGCAATATGGAATAGTACAGTTTCTCTTTGGTAACGTGCTGCCACCAAGCGGTAATAGCATAAACAACTTCAGAACGTTCTCAGATTGCCTTTCAGAGCGTGTCATTCCTCAATTGGCGTTAGGGGGAGCTGTGTGAATAAACATTTGTTTTTTTTGTGTTTTGAAAATTTCAAGAGGTATGTTTTCAATACTTTTTATTCATTATTAGAAATAATATTTTTACATGGAAACTGATCATGATGTACACCCAAATAGTAACATTTTATCAGGTAAGGCACATTTTTTAGTTCATTATTAATGGCAATAAACAGAGGATATTTATGTGGAATACCAGTATTGAATATCCTTAACTGTACCGGCGCAGAGACCTATCCTTATATTGTGATTTGTGCATGATACCTAAACTATATTAACTGACTACCTAGATATCATATTTTAATAACGTTCCCTTGGTACTATTAAATCTCTTTTTTTCCAAATTTTGTTTGATTTCTTCATTTTTAATCCCCTATTCCATATTACCCGACTATCTCATAATACCCTCCAAAAAAGTTTTTCATTGTTATTATTGTTTGTATGTCATAAAATTTCGTAAACTGATTTTTGTCTACAAATAACTAATCACAGATAGTTGAAGTTTGTCATTGTATTCGGTTTTCGGGTTTTAAACATTATCCAGCTGTGATAGATATTGCCTCAAACGTAAATGGTATTCCATAACACTCGAAGTTCCTCTATATCAAGTAAAATTTTCCTCGTTCAAAATTCCTTTGATGAAAGTAGTACAAACTAAATAATATTTTGCATAAAACTCTCTCTCAGAATTTTGAAATCACAATAGACGTGATTAAATTAAATATTCAGGTCTATTTGAATTTATGAATAAATCATATTCGTTCTTAAACAGATTCATCCATAATTCATTATTTTAAAGCATCTGCTTTTCACATATTCCTTCTGTTTCTTGTATCACCCTCTAAACTAAAGCATATTAAGTTAGAATTCAAAGGTTTTGTGAGAATATATCATTTGGTTTAATTCGCATATTACGCTAGACTGTGACAAGACTGGCACGGTGATACGATCACATAATATTCATTTCTCTCCTAGATGTAGACATATATGGTATATATAGCAAAATGAATTGCTGCAGAAGCTTAATGTAGCTAGTTTCGAATTTCTAAATTTCATTTTAAAGTGTTAAAACATTATTTTACCGGAATTCTTTTTAATTTAAGATAGAAAGAAATCAATTTTTTTATTGTAAAATATATTTCTGAGAAATGGAAACAAAAAATTCAAATTTAATTTTGAAACAATTAATATTAAAGTTTATTTAAACCTTATATTATATTTAAGCCGTAATCTAGTAATTTACAACAATTTTGCACTGTAAAAAAAGACAAATGTTTCTTAATCTAGGAAAATATAATATTATTTATATAATATTTTGTGAACAGCAATAACAGAAACATTGTTTTTATAAATGCTTCTTTAAATATCGAAAATATATCGGCTTCTGGGGTTTTTTACGATAAAGAACGTTTTTCTTACTAAACATGAAAAGATAAACTAAGAATTTTCTGTTAAATTCACATTCCCAAAGAAACGCAGTTTTTAAACATACCAACATAAAATGTAATGCGGAATTTTATCAAAATATAAATATTTAATTAGTTTTTATATTTTTTTTTTTTTTAAACATATAAAGGTTCACTAGTTATCAGCGTAGATTATGTTTTACACATAATAGATACTCACACATATATATGTATTAAACAAAAACATAATTTGCAGAACAAATGTTAAAAACAGATTATTTTCTACATTCTATGGGCCCGCGAAGAACAGGTATTAAGATATTTCATTCAGTTGGTTCTGCATTTAATGTCAAAATTTTTGTTACAAATGTTTTTAAACCAGTTGAACTTTAAAAAATAAAAAAATGAAATACCAACAATATGATATTTAAATAACCCTAAAAACTTAGATCTCGTTCAAATCTCTAAATCGAAATAAATCTTAAACTCTTTTAAAGGTTTGTATTTTGCATGAACCTTATCTTAATGCATACATAATACACATCATAAGCATAATAAAAAATCTGCAATATTAAAATATTGTTTGCAGCTTCTGAATCTAAGAAATGAAAGAAGTCTAAGATTTATTTCGATTTCATTTGAACGATATCTAAGATTTTGGGTGTCATATCATATTATTTGAATTTTATTTTTATTTTTAAAGTCCAATCGGTAACCCATATTTGTTACAAAGTATTTAACATTAAATGGAGATCTTATGATTGAATGAAATATCTTAACATCTATTCCTTCTCGGACCTAAACAATGTAATAAGTAATCATTATTATTATTATTATTTGTTCTGCAAATTATGTTTTGTTCAATATGTCATGTTTTTTAATAATTACTGCATTCGAGTGAACTCATTTCAAATTTAACAGAGGATACAATAATCAGTGTTCTATTTATGCTGTATCATATCACAATTTGTGATGTAAATTAACCAATGATTAATCCAAAATGTGCACTAAAGAAATATAAACTTATGTTAAAATACTTATAAGTGCTAAATGAATTTATTAAATAATGAAAATATACATAAAATAGTAAAAAAAAAATACCTTAAAATACTAAAATCTAAATAATGGAAAAAAGCGACCTCTATTGGTAGTGTTTAAAGCTACGAGAATTGAATTATGTGTTTAACTATATACATCACTTTAATATCGTCCAATTAGGAGCCGAGATCGGAAGAAAACCTAACTAATAGAAAAAACAACGCTCTCTACTGACAGTGTTTATGTTAAGTGATCTAGAGTTGAATTATGTATTTAACTGTATAAAGCTCTTTAAAATCGTCCCGTTAGGAGCCAAGATTGGAAGAAAAATATATAACAATAAAAAAGCGCCTTCCAATGGAAATGTCTAGAACTATGTTAAATAATAGAAAATTGAATTATGTATCCAACTATATAAAGGACTTTAAAATCGTCCAACTACGAGCCAAAATCTGAAAAAGTCTAAATAATAGAAAAACAGCGCCTTCTTGTGTCAGTGTCTAGAAGTATCTTAAATGATAGAGAATTAAGTTATGTATTCAACTATATATAAAGCACTTTAGATAGTCTAATTAGGAGTCGAGATCTGAAAAATTTCTAAATAATAGAAAAAAACAGCTCAATTGATGTTAGCTCAATCATATAACAGTATCTAAAGATTGTACTAGCAGCAACAGAAGTAGTAAGCAAGAAGCAGTAGTATTTAGGTACAGCATCACAAACATATGCTTCTGATTTAGAAACGAGTTAATATTTTATTATACAATTGAGGTGATTTGAAAAAAAAACTGAAGTATCAAGAAAAAAAAAGTGGGAAGAATCTGAGAAAATAACTGAATCATAGACCTTCTAATATACTAGACACCAAATTGGTAACATTTTCTGGGCTTCAAGATCACCTTGCCAAAAAACATGATTTCTACCTAATTTAGTGAGACAAACCGGTTTTTCTCCCGCCAAAACCTACTTGGAATTTCTGTATTCCCGCCGAAACTTTATTATGCGTTTTAGAAAGTCCTGAACACGATTTGAATGTTTTTAGAAAATGTCTGTCTGTGAGTCTGTGACTATGTCTATGACTCTGTCTGTATGTATGTGACACAAATTTATGTGAATTATTAATTACTAGATGGAACCCGTCAAAACTTGACGGAAAAAAAAATACAATAACAATATTAGTAAAATAAGTTTCTTTATTACATAAGAACAGTCTTTCAAATATTTTATTTTAAAAGTTTTTTCCCCCAGTGAATTGTAGTACTATTTCCGATGCAAACTCCAAACAAACAATCCGTAAACAAAATGCAAATTAGTTTGACATTACCGCTATATTCCCCATCTTAATGCATACATAATACACATCATAAGCATAATAAAAAATCTGCAATATTAAAATATTGTTTGCAGCTTCTGAATCTAAGAAATGAAAGAAGTCTAAGATTTATTTCGATTTCATTTGAACGATATCTAAGATTTTGGGTGTCATATCATATTATTTGAATTTTATTTTTATTTTTTAAAGTCCAATCGGTAACCCATATTTGTTACAAAGTATTTAACATTAAATGGAGATCTTATGATTGCAAGAAAGAAAATTTCCTGGACCTATGCAGTATCATACAAATAGTATATCCCTACGTTCATCTCATATTCAGTCAATAAAAGAACATAGTAAATAAAGCACACATCCCCCCCCCCTGTGATAATGCAACAGAATGAGCTCCTATGCGCATGTGCATTGCATCTCCCCAATCGCACCGTCGAAATTCGACGTTAAAAAAAAGGTTTAAAATGTTTTGATCAAAATTTTTAAAATGTCTTCTTTAATCATTGTTCGTTTCAAATCCATATCTTCTGAAACGCATCCATTGTTTTAAGCTAAGCAATTTTTATGTAAAGATGAAGAATTTTTTTTTTACAATTATAAATCAATCTGCAGATAAGGGAGATTTTTAATGTTTTCAAGTGTAATTTATTTGTATGGTTTCTTCAGTTCCTTTACATAATCAGGATAATTATTCATTTTCCATAATTAAGAGAAATAATGTAAATAAATAAATATCCAAGATTATTTTTGATTATGTTTTCATTAATATATTGTAAATTTTATTGTTTAAAGTTAGTGATAAATGATACTTTAGTAAATGGGGCTTTGTCTAATTATTTTTTTATTATTTTTTTTATTTTTGAGATTTAATGGCAACTTTCTTCCGTTTGTTTATTGGGCGCTACAGTCTGGCGAATTATTTGGGGTACTTTTCAGTTAGCCGGGCGCCAGTGAAGTATATATATATATATATATATATATATATATATATATATATATATATATATATATATATATATATATATATATATATATATATTATATTTATATATTTTACTGGCGCCGGCTAACCGAAAAGTACCTAATTTGGATACAGTTTTTTTTCTTAATGGGACGACGGGATAATGAACGGAATTTCGACGGGATAATGAATATTTTTGATGGTACCAGAATATTTTTCTGCATTTTATAGTTATATTAAGAAATACATATTTTTAAGATTTACTGAATCACTTATTTGTTTACGTTTTCCTGCATTATATTATTGAAGGTTGTTAGTTCTCTTATTCTTTTAAATATACCCTACTTATATAAAAATAGCGTTTGTTCTCTGTGGTGTTTCGCATAAACGTTGTAAAATTCAGGTTATTAGATTTTATCCAACTTTGCTGTCACATAACTGCGGATAAAGCAGTCATTTTTGGCGATTTTTTGTTACCTGTAAAATGTTTGTTTTTAGTATAGCCCGAACTAAAATAAATTTGGGTATTTTTCCGTTATACGAATACCATTGTCGCCAAGCATACATTTACATGTATGCCATGGTGTCGGTATAACGGAAAAGAACCAAAATTTGCGATCGATCAAATAATTGAATTTCGTTAAGCATTAAATTTTCTGGTACTTCTCTATTATCCGGTCGACCTCTTTTCATAACAAAAAACTATAGCCAAACTGTAAAATTAAACGCCAAAAATGCAGTCCGATTTACTTGATGTCAGAAGCATGTACAAAATGTACATTATGTACAAAACGTGGACATAATTATAAGACACCTACCTAATTTGACATACAGTGAAAGAAAAGATTCAGAGTTTAAAAATGCTTTATCAAATACGACAAAAACAAATTTATTCTGTTATCACATGTAATTGTTTTGCAGAAATGATATTTTTACAGAGTTTAATAAAAAAAATTTTAAATACCATGGACAAAATTATAAGACACCCTAACATTTTAATTAGAAAACCTGTATTTTTTTCGAAATATGCAAATTTTCTGCACGCTGTTATAAGGTCAGCAGTTAACTAAAGCAGACGATAACCGACTTCACGCATTTACAAACATGCCACGAGGTACAGAATTAAAAGAAAGTGAAATTCACGAAATTTGGAGATTAAATGAAACTGGTGCTTCAGTTAATAATATTTCAAAAGTTATTGTACGCTCTAGATGTGCAATTTCAAATGTTTTGAAAAGAGGAAGTAATGGATCGTTGATTGAAAGGTCTGGACGTACTCCTTGCTTGTCCTCGAGAGACAGACGCCATGTGCTTTCGCTTGCTATACAGAATAAGATGACCACTACAGGCATTAAGATTGCTTTGAAACTGAATTGTTCAAGTAGAACCATTCGCAGGGTGTTGCATAATGCTTTCTATGTGAAATTTAAAAAATTGAAGAAAAAACCACCGCTTCTAAGGCGGCACAAAATGGACCGTTCAAACTTCGCTAAACAAACTATGGCCTGGACCTCCAAATGGTACTCTGTGATATTTTCTGATGAAAAAAAGTTTAACCTGGATGGTCCTGACGGGTTTCACTATTATTGGCATGATTTACAGAAGTCTCCTGATGTACAAATGAGCCGCCAAATGGGTGGAGGCTCCAGTAATGGTTTGGGCTGGTTTTTCGGCTCAAGGGAAAACCGATATTGTTTTTGTGCATTCAAGAATGAATTCCGAAAAGTATAAGAATCTTCTTAAAGATTAGCTAGCCATATACGGTGAACTTCTTTGTGACGAAAACTACACTTTCGAGCACGATAACGCGTCTATTCATACATCATACGTAACAAAAAAGTGGCTTTCAGAGCAAAGTATCAATGTTCTTCCGTAGCCTTCTCGCTCCCCAGATTTAAATCCCATCGAAAACTTGTGGGGAATCTTAGCTCGTGAGGTTTACTGAAATGGGAGGCAGTTTACATGTGTCGAAGACCTCAAGAATGCTATAAAATGTGCTGGGGCATTCTGTACCTCGTGCATGTTTGTAAATGCGTGAAGTCGGTTATCGTCTGCTTTAGTTAACTGTTGACGTCATAACAGCGTGCAGAAAATTTGCATATTGCACATTATTTTCGAAAAAAAGCAGATGTTTTAATTAAAATGTTAGGGTGTCTTATAATTTTGTCCATGGTATTTTTAATTTTTTTTATTAAACTCTATAAAAATATCATTTCTGTAAAACAATTACGTGTGAAACACAATAAATTTATGTTTTTGTCGTATTTGATAAAGCATTTTTAAGCTCTGAATCTTTTCTTTCACTGTATGTCAAATTAGGTAGGTGTCTTATAATTATGTCCACCACTGTATGTGTTTGTTGCGTCATCAAGTGGTTTTTAATTCGACATTTGCGTCTATTTTTCATTTTGTTTTACTGATTTATTAATTATTTCATTAATTAAAATAACAATCGTGTCCTTAAATTCTTATATTTTATTTATTTATTTATTTTGATATTCCAATGGCAACGTTCTCCGGTTTATTTGGCGTTACAGTTTGGCGATAGATTTTTGTTATGAAAAGTGGTCGACGGGATAACAGAGAAGTACCAGTTTTCTTATTTTTAATCTGAGAAAGAAACAATAATCATGGATTTAATTAATTTTGCAATATGTGGTGCAACCAAAACAATTATGATTAAATCGGGACAGATATCGCAGACGCATCGGGGTTAATTTTTGGCGCCTAAATGACGATTTTTGTTTTGTATGGCAACCTGGTTTTTTATAATAAAATTGAATATGTGTGTAAATAAATCAAATAAAATAGGTACTTTTATGTTAGCTGGGCGTCAGGGATAACTCTCCAAATCTTGTTTCAATTGGAATAATTTAAATTGCATCATTTTACGTGAGATTTGTTATTCATATTGATATGCTTATGTTTAGATATTTTATTATGATTATATTCTAGCTAATTTTACTTATTTATTTAAGATTTTATATTTCAATGTTAAAATATTACCTAGTTGATATTAGCTAATGTCAAAAGATTGGCGAACCACAGAGTTCAGAGAATTAAACTCTATGCCTTGCAAAAGTGGGAGTTGTCGACTTTATGACGTCATAAGCAGAAGTAAAAGTTTAATTGAAAATTACGGTTAATTAATTAAATTTTCGAACAAACGAATGCACGATAACAAATCTGTGTCCGAATATCTTTCATTAAAAAAAAGAATGGTGTAATTTGATGCAGTAGTTTGTTCTCATGGACTGTCGAAAGAAATCGCTTAGTGTTTTAAATATATAGATGTGAACAATTATGGGCGCTCTATGCTAATGCACGAAATTTAATAAAACTTTATATTCAGTTAGTCCCTGATATAAATTGGTGCTGATTAGTTTTTGGTGAAAATCGCCCAATATGTGGCGCTGCTGTGCTGCATTTTTCGCGATTTCCGCAATAGCTCTACCTCCAGAACTAATGCATTTATTTTCATCAAACTTCAGATTCAGTTATACCTTGACATAAGTAGACGCTGATTACGTTTAGGTGCAGATATCCCAAAAGGTGGCGCTGCTACACCACTTTTATCAGGATTTTTACGATAGCTATTACGATTCAAGAACTAATGCACGGAATTTCATCAAATTTCAGATTCAGTTAGACCTTGACATAAGTAGACGCTGATTACGTTTTGGTGCAGATATCCCAACAAGTGGCGCTGCTATACCACTTTTATCAGGATTTTTACGATAGCTATATCTCAAGAACTAATGCACGGAATTTCATCAAACTTCGTATTCAGTTAGACCTTGACATAAAAAGACGCTGATTACGTTTTGGTGTAGATATCCCAACAGGTGGCGCTGTTATGCTACTTTTTTCATTATTATCACGATAACTATGTCTCAAGAACTAATGCACGAATTTTCATCAAACTTCAGATTCAGTTACACGTTGACATAACTTTTTGTTGATTAGGTTTTGGTCTAAATCTCCAAACAGGCGGTGCTGCTATGCTAAATTTTGCAGGATTTACACGATTTTAGCAATAGCCATATCTCAAGAACTAATTCACGGAATTTAATAAAAGTTTAGAGTCAGTTAGACCTCGATATAAATTGGTGCTGATCTCTTTTAAGTGTATGTGAATCCTGTATCAGATAGAAGAAAGTTTTGGGATTGGCACATCAGACTAGTATTTCATTATGGTAATCATGTACCTAATCATACGCATAAAACTACATATTCATGTTAGCGTCAAATTGTCGCCAAGCTTGGAGACACTTAGCGAAATATACCAGATATAAGTCTCCATAAATGAAGCCAACTTGGCTATAGCTGACTAATTTGGTGAACTTCTTATTCAAATTCAGTATTAACGAATCTTCTGTATTCGGATTATTTGCATTTTAGCTTGCTGTTTTCAAGTAACATTAGCTGAAATTTTAAAACGAAGATATAGGAAAGCTACCTTTTCCTACCGGTAAAGGCCGGAAGGACGTTTTTACTTTATTTTTCGAGGTTTTTTTTTTTTTTTTATCTCTAACTGATACAGTTTCCTAAAGACCGTTAACCAAACGATAGCATAATATACCGTCAAGATGAAAAACATATACCAATGGCAACCTTTTCGTCCAAAAAAAGAAATACCAAAATACCTAATTTTATTATCAAAATTCATGCTTCCATTCCTTCATCCGATGGCGCAAACCGCAAAAAAAAATCCATCGGATAGTTTTGGAAATTACCCCGTACATACACTTTAAGGGTTTCTTGCGCTATAATATGTATGATATGATATGATATGATACGATATGATACATAACGGGCGAAAACAGATGCTGCTTCTTTAGAAGTCCACTAAAAAGAAATAAAATTACTTTCCTCGTTCTAATGGTTACTGCATGACCACTTCTATAACTCTCGAATCTTTTTTCAAATAACAAATTATTTGAGTAATTGGTATATTTAATTAAATGAAAGCATCTAAGAAATGTCATTTGCATACGTAGAGCATTTTCGAGTAATATCAAAGTTTTACCAGCCACTTATACCAACCAGCCAGTAGTAATTATTTTTGGAACAAAATATCTTAATTACGGAAACCTTCCCTAGCATATTATTTAGTTTGAAACTCATAATTGAAAACACGCAAAAACAGAAACCGCTTTTAATTACTTCATAGTCTGTTTTCCAATTTATACTTCCACATAGTACATAATTAATTAATTTCGATGTATCAACAATGCAAAGGAGTCTTTCTTAATAAGAGCTTAATGTCTTTCTTAATTAACAAAAGTTTTATTTTTAATCCTCGAAAGTAATTATATTTAATAATCACATTTTTAAGAAAAGCTTATGTACAAATAATGAACGAATGGGGAAAAAAATTACATTTGTATCTTTAGTGATCATTTGTATCATTGTATAGTTTAGACGTTTATTTTGCATATATTTAATTTTGTTGTTCGAAAGATACTAGTTATCATGCAGAAAACAAAATAAGATTATAAAGTGGAGAAGCAGAATTTATTGAATTCCATGCGAATTGTGGGTCCTCTCCCCTCACGCGAAAAGACCCGCTCGCTAATGTTAATCCTATGGGGCATTACTTTTCTAAGACCTCGTTTGGATTTCAATATTTTTAAACGATTTTTTTTTTTTTTTTTTTTTTTTTTTTTTTTTTTTTTTTTTGCATTGGATAGGTGAGATCAATTTTTATTTCCGCCGTTGATTGCTTTTTCGAATTCCTTTGCGGATTTTTTTTTTTTTACGAAGATACGTTCACTTTCGAAACCGGTTTTGAAAGTGACGTCCCACGTCAGACGTGGTCGAAATTCCACGTCAGATGAACGTATTGTAAGGGAATTTTTTTTATAAATAACATGGAGTACAGTCATGAAATTAAACAGGATTTTTAAGATAAACATTGAATGCTTATAAAAATGGGGTTTTTCAAATTTTATTTTACTTTTATACTTATAACAAAATTGAAGACTGTTAATAGCTTATTCTTACTTTATTAGCACTCATAAGAATAATCATTGTTGATGTTATTAATTAAATTTATTTCTCATGGGTAATTTTCAGAAATCTGTATTTCTATAGAGGGTTTTAATATATATTCCTGTACTTTCCTTTTATGGATTTTTGCTCGAGAAACCTATTTTAACCAAAATTATATTCCCTTGTTTTATCATTTTTGGTTCCAAATAAATAAAATAATGCTAATATATAGGGGAGAGGGGGGTACAGTGGGACAATTTTCACTTGTTTTATGATAATTTTTTCCCTTTTAATTAAAAAAATAAAACAAATACAGAGTAATATTTTGGCAACTTTTAGCTTTCATTGTAATTTTTTTCATAATTTATACTTATTTTATTCTTTGAAAAAAAAAAATTTCGAAAGGTACTCAAGATGTCCCATTGTGCCCCCTGATGGGGCACAGTGGGATGGTAAGTAAGGCACATACAAAACTAGAAATATTATCACAACACATTTATTATTATTAAATACAGGTTTAGATATTGAACATAGAAGATATGAAAGTCATTTTCAAATGATAAGACTTAAAAATAGTTATAATAATGGAACACATTTAACAGTTGAAAAATTCTTTGCAAAATAATGTATGATGAATTGAAAATAATAAGGTAATATCGAATTAAACATTAAAAGATAACAAAAAGTTTTAAAAAGTTCATTTTATCATGGAATAACCTTAGAAGTCTACAGGAAATGATAATTGTGTCATTGTTCTTTCTGTCCCTCCGCAAGCCATTGGTTTTGGTAATTTCATTTCAATGTCAGCAAGAACAAGCTAAATATGTTGTTTCATCATCAATGACAAAATTGTATGCTGGCAAAAGTCTTTTCATATACTTCACTTCAAAGACAATTTCACTTTTATTTATGATTTCTGCAACATAATAGCATATGGTGCCTTTCCTTTTCCCACACACTTTGAGTTATAAAAAATCTCCAATATTAATAGAAACGCTTTCTCTTTCTTCCATATCATCCTCAAAAATACTTTCTCTTTCTTCCACCTCATCGTCAGAAACACGATCACTTGAAGGGAGCTTCAAATCTTCGTCTTTTGAAGAACTGCTTTCCCATAAATTTTTATTTACAATCTTCTTTTTTTTTTTTTTTTTTTTTTTTTTTTTTTTTTTTTTTTGTTATCAATTTCGAAACATTAGAAGAATACTTCTTTTTACCTTTATTTTCTTTTCAATTCTTTCAAAAGTTTCCTGCTCTATTCTACTTTTTACAGGTAGTATCAGTCAATACTTCTGATTTCCTCTTCCTTCGGTTCCTCTTAGAATTATAAGGTGTGTGTCATTTTATTAGAGGCCTTACTAGTTCTGGTGACAAAACAGGTTCATCAACTTTCTGGTTTTCCACCAGAGATAAATTTAAATTGTAGCACCCTGGTTGTGGCTTTTCTGTGAATGGTCTAGATTTACCAGCTTCACTTGACTCATGTGACAGAATGACATGTTCAGTAGTTGATGTGTCAGCAACACATGCTGATGGAACATCGGTAACACTTGCAGCTATGAAGTCTTCTTCAGTATAAACGTTGTTATTATATGGAAAAATGCCTGAAGATAAAAATCCAGATAGAATGTTCTTTGCACAAACGGCCAGAGGATAAGCCTTCCCAACAAGCTCGGCTATATTGTGGATTGTTATTTTTTAATATATTTACATTGGGGTACAGTGGGACGTGTCCCACTGTGCCCCTATCAACATGTTCCACTGTACCCCCTAAGAAGTATTTTTAAATCCAAAGTCAAAAGTTGCACAAAATTTATTAATAGAATTAAGAACATTGCACACATGTAATGAAGAAAGTTTAATCTTTAAATGAATGCAATTATATTCATTATTGGATTATATTTTATTGCTCAAATTCAAAAAAGTAAAATTTACCTGATTTTTCCAACAGTGATAGTAAAAACAAAAATGGCTGTAATTTCCCTACAAAATGAAATGTGACTGGGATTAGTTTACACTGTGTTGCCATACAGGTTAACTAAATGATGCATACATTTCTAATTGTTGAGTATTTGAATGGTAGGAAAAATCCCTTTTGCCCCACTGTGCCCCGTGTCCCACTGTACCCCCCTTTCCTCTATATATATTTTTTTAGCGATACCTTTAAAATCGAGCTCTGGGTAAGCGACGCCGAAAGCAATAAAAAGTTAATTGGCAAAAACGGCACTTAAAAAATAAAAATTCAAAGGATTAACAACGACATTTTTTCGAACTGATTGTGGCGTTTAAGACGTCAGAGTAGGAACTTAAAGAATATCTGATCCGTTTTACTGTATTTTAAACGATTCGATCAATGGCTGCTAAAACAGAAAGACAAGAACATCGGCATTTGGTTTTTCCTTTTCACGCTTTGCAGATACCAGAGACTAAGCATGTGCGGGAGCGTCTGCCGATTTTTCCAAAAAAGTATAATTTTTTCTTTATTTTTTAATTAATATCTCGGCTAATTAACAAAAAATTATAAATCTGAGCCTTAGGTGCATCAGGACCTGCCTTGGACTAGACTCATAAAAATTTTCAGACTTCTACGTGCGGTAGATTTCGTTATCCATCGCCGACACACGGACGTAGCGAAACTTTCTATTATTAGTATAGATGGAGTTACGAATCCTGTGGATTTTCAAAAGGAAAGTCTTAAATGTGAAGCATTTTCTAAATTTTAGCTTTTAAACACATCACTATCTGTAATTATACATTGATTTACGCTAATTAGGAATTAAGTTTTATTAGTTGAGCATTAAATTATTTGTATATTCAATTACACTTATACATCTTAAGTTACGCTACCTGCATTTCATCAAAATAGTAATTAGAGTTACTGTTAATTCCAAGGGAAAAATCAAAGTTACGTTTAAACATGCTATCAAGTGAAATCTAGTCCAAAATTATAGTGTTCAACTAAGTAGTATAGTTCAATTTAGTAAATAATATACGTTTTGGGAGTAAAACCTATAACTTTTGGTTGACCCAGAAACTTGAAATTTGGTACGAAGGAAAGACTTATAGCCCATGTAAAGGAAAAAAACTCAAAATCATTAATTTATAAATCTATGTCGATTTATTACGTGATAAACTCATGAATTACCATACTGGATAGTAACGACAAATTAACGCATTGTAATGGAATTTTTTGTGACGGTAATATAACATAATGGTACGGAACCAATAGGGTGGGAGCCCTACTTGCATTTGTCCTAATTTTTTAAAACTATTTTTACTTTCGTTGTTTTTCTTTTAAATTTGCCAGTTACTAATCCAGTCATTAGAAAAGTGAGATTATATCTGGATGACAGATACCACTAAAATAAACTGAAATATTCCAAAGGTTCAAATCGACAGATCAAATAATCGAGCTCAAATTGATTCTCACAGTTTTCTTGTATCATGCATTTCTCTCTGTATGAAAATGTTCGGAGACTGGCATATCTGAGAGATATGATTTACTGTTATCATCTGCTACAACCACCTTCAAAGTAGGGGATCTGGGGGATGAATGGGACAAGGGATGGATGGGACGTTCTCAATATTTCAGGCAATAAACATTTTTTTTAGTTGTTTCCTATCATCTTAGATTTCACCACCATACTTTGCTTCAGAATCAAAAGCAAGACCACATGGCTGTGTTCTGTGGCATTTCTTGAAAACTCTGCTTAAAAGTAAATTTTTTAACATTTGAAGTTGCTTAATTATCTTATGCAATATAAACAATTAAGATATGTTGTAGTTGTTTATTTCAAGGATCAATATTGGTAATTAAAATGAATGAATATTAACTATTGTGACAAAATAATTTCTGGGTCAAAATGGCTGACAATTGAATATATACATCATGGGGATGATTGGGATATTTCAAATGGAGATGAATGGGACTGTCTCATTCATACCTAGAGGATGTTGAAAAATATATTTATTAACTAAATACACATAGGTTACATAGGTTGATAAATTAATAATTCATGGTAATTATTATCTACAAAAACAACTTTTCAAAAGTAAAAAAAGCCAAGCGTAAAAAAAAAAAAAAAGTTGTGGCTAAAAAATGGTGTGATATTAAATTTCCAAGCTATTATATTGCTTATTTAACTTTTTTCCATTAAATAAGTTATCATATGTATAAGTCGAGTGCCTACGTATATGTTAATAGAAATCGTTTTCTCCTGTACTAAATACATCCTAACGAGTTTCTGAAAATTCAATTTTTTTCAAATTATGCATGATGGGCTTGGCGGCCATCTTTGCTTATTATTCACAAAATTCTAACCACCCAAATCCGTAGTTAAAATCCGAAGTTCAAAATTGTTATTTAAGCAAATATTTAAGAGTTTCGTGTATAGACTTGTATGCTCTAAAAATTGTGTCTTAAGATAATGATGACTTATCTTAAAGATTCATCTTATGATTTATTTTTTAGAGTAATTATTAATTTCAAACTAGTAAAAATCAATTTATCAAAATATCAGTCTTATATAATTTATCTGTCGGTAGTTAGAATCTGAAGTTCGAAATTTTTATAAACATATTACATTGCAAACATATTACGCTTTTACTTTAGAAATTTGGGTGCTTAGAAATACGGAAAGATGGCCGCCAAGCCCATCATGCATAATTTGAAAAAAATTGAATTTTCAGAAACTCGTTAGGATATATTTAGTACAGGAGAAAACGATTTCTATTAACATATACGTAGGCACTCGACTTATATATATATGATAACTTATTTAATGGAAAAAAGTTAAATAAGCAATATAATAGCTTGGAAATTTAATATCACACCATTTTTTAGCCACAACTTTTTTTTTTTTTTACGCTTGGATTTTTTTACTTTTGAAAAGTTGTTTTTGTAGATATCATTTCTTTTTTTTTAAATATATTGAACATAAATTAAATAATCTAAACATGAGAAATAATTTAAAATTACATTTTACTTTCAGTCATTGTTTAAAGGGTTAATTAGAAATACCAGTAGATTTTTCAATTAAACTAATTACACTCTTAAAAACAACATACTAAATGTGGCTTATTCTAATACTTGTTATTCTCCGTTAAAAAATATCACTGACTAATCTATTAAATGAATAAAAATGGAATACGTACATAGCGTGTCAGCGCTGCATTTGAAATCAAACGTGATATCACGCTCTTTTATTATTAGCACCAGCTGGCTTCGCCCGCTAGCGGGCCCCTAATTTACACCGGGGCCTCAAATCTTGTAAAACCTCGAATAAGATAAACCACGAACCTCCAACCTGGTTCCCCGCTGCCTTCGGCACCGGATAATCCCTTAATTTGCACATCGAATTGTATAAACCTCTAAACAAACGAACTTCCGACACGGGTCCCCGCTGCCTTCGGCACTGTATAGCAGTCGTGCTGCGCACGCTCAAGTTCTATCTTCCACCACCAGGTAGCGCAATCTGTTCTATATGAACCTCGGGCACTGAAATAGTTAAGGCTATAGATGTCGAGTCGAATGAGCTATACCCCGTCGTGATCTAGCCCATAGAACTAGAGATAGGAAAGTGCTCCCTGGTGGTGAAAAAACGAACTAAAATCGGAAAGCTCTACAGATGTCGAGTCGAATGAGCCATACCCTGTCGTGATCCGACCCATACAAACAGAGATAGGAAAGCGCCCATTGGTGGTGAAAGCTAATCGCGTTTGGGGGGCAAATTCGGGGGATGAACACCGGAGATGCATAATAAGATTAAGCGGTCACAGACTTTTCCAACGATGTATCACATGGGGAATATGTGCAAAATTCAGAAAATACCCCCCCCCCCCCTGCATAATTTGATTAAGCGTTCACAGACCTTTCCAACGATATATCACATGAGAGGTGTCGGCAAAATTTAGAAAAGTTCCCCCTTTGGGGGGGGTGAAAGTGGGAGGATGCACCCCGAAGATGTATAATATGAATAAGCGGTCACAGGCCTTTCGAACAATATATCACATGAGTGGTGTCGGGGGGTGGGCGCAAAATGTGGGGTTTTCACCTGTGGTGCATAACATGAATAAGTGGTCACAGCCCTTTGTAACAATATCTGACATGACGGATATCGTTAAAATTTAGAAAAGTGTCCCCCCCCCCCTTGTGTAGGCAAAACGCGCTCCGCCCCTCCCTATAATTTTTGACGCAGCTTTATTTTTAAAATTTATGTTATGTGTTATAAAATATCGTAAAGTTTCAAACAGATAGCCTTATTATACTTCCAAATTTTGTTCACGCCCCTCCCCGAACTGTGATGCGCCATTCTTTTTTATAAATTTTTTAACATGTGTTATAAACTATCTTAAAGTTTAAAACAGATCGCATTGGAATTTAATATATTTTCTGAAATTACTATTATATGTAGAATAATATAGAAATAAACCCTCCTTTAGATTGTAATTAAGATATATGAACAATTTTTATAATTTCTGAAAGCTGATTTTTATTTATTTATTTATTTATTTATTTTTTGTTTATTTATTTATTTATTTATTTATTTATTTTGCATTGCCCTGTGCATGTTTGGAATTTCTTAGCAATTTCTTAGATTTACATTATTTTATTCAATTAAACATTGTACTGTTACAATAAATTTAAATGGAAACTTCACTTCTAAAACAAAAATAATTTAACAACTGGATTTCATTAATTTATAGAAAAATGACGTAAAAGGTATTCCTGCGAACGAAATGCCTGTCCTTTACCATGTTTTTTTTCTTTTTTTTTCTTTTTTTTTAAACTAAATGAATCACTTTTAATTAATTAAAATTGTTTTGTTTACGTTTGGAAAGAAATTTTAAATGCCGATAACTCTTAATGTATACATTTTAGAAGGTACACCTTCCCTCAAAAACTAATTGATTTTTAAAGATCTTTCCAAAAACGTAAATTATATATTTAAAATATTTTTTAAAGCATAAACACTACGTCTGATTACTTTATTTTACAATATTATAAGAACACGCATTTTATCAGACAATTAAATGCACTAAACAAACACAAGTGAAAAATTGACCCGGGTCCAGGACTCGAACCTGGGACCTTACGCATAGCGTGCCGACGCTCTGCGACTGAGCCACCCAGATCGATGCGCTTGACGGGAATTTCTCATACTTATTCTTGTTGGAAACAGTCATCTGCCATACTTTGCAGTCATATTTAATAGTTTGATAAAATGTGTGTTCTTATAATTATGAAGTTTTATTTAAAAAAAAAATATCTTCAGAAGAAAATGGTTATAACTTGTAACTGATTTGTGCTATTATAATACAGATGGTACATGGTCGTTGGCATGTTTTATCTCTGTTTTGGCATAATGTTTTAATCGCCATGTTAATTAACAGTTTTTTGCTAATTAAGGATAGAAAATAATATTTTTTTACACTGGATTTTATAAAAGCTCATAGATTACGTAATTACTTGTCCAAAAATGTAATCCTTTTTTTATTCTGCCGAATATTAAGGTCTGTAGGTTGTTTGAAAAAAAAAAGTTTGACGAAGAAAAAAGTTATCATTTTAAATAACTCGACGTTTTTTTTTAAATCTATATCTCTGTTTATAAATCACTTATGAAGATGAGTTTGGTCTTAAATTGAAGAAATTCTTCATTAGATTCTTCTAGTTTTCGTTTTTTTTCTGCGACGCTTGGTTTATTTGATATCTGATATTTTAATCTGGCATGTTTTGTCGATTTAACATTGCGAAGTTGATTTCTGTAAGTAAGCAGTAGCGGTCTAGTTCAGTTCTTGGCGTTGTTTGTGTGGCGTTTTTTTTAAAACTTGGCTTGGCAGAGCGACCGCCCTGCTTGATTATATATATAGAATAATATAGAAATAAACCCTCCTTTAGCTTGTAATTAAGATATACGAACAATTTTTAGAATTTCTGAAAGCTGATTTTTATTTATTTTTTTTTTGTTTATTTATTTATTTTATTTTATTTGCGTTGCCCTGTGCATGTTTAGAATTTCTTAGCAATTTCTTAGATTTACAATATTTTATTCAATTAAACATTGTACTGTTACAATAAATTTAAATGGAAACTTCACTTCTAAAACAAAAATAATTTAACAATTGGATTTCGTTAATTTATAGGAAAATGACGTGAAAGGTATTCCTGCGAAACGTTTGGAAAGAAATTTTAAATGCCGATAAGTCTTAATGTATACATTTTAAAAGGTACATCTTCCCTCAAAAACTAATTTATTTTTAAAGATCTTTCTAAAAACGCAAATTATATATTTAAATTATTTTTTAAAGCATAAACACTACGTCTGATTACTTTATTTTACAATATTATAAGAACACGCATTTTATCAGACAATTAAATATACTAAACAAACGTGAATGAAAAGTTGACCTGGGGCAGGACTCGAACCTGGGACCTTGTGCCTTCCGTGCTGACGCGCTGCGACTGAACCACCCAGACCGATATCCTTGAGCAGCAATTTCTCATACTTATTCATGTTGGAAACTGTCATCTGCCACAGTTTGCAGTCATATTTAATTGTCTGATAAAATATGTGTTCTTATAATTATGAAGTTTTATTTAAAAAAAAATAGCTTCAGAAGAAAATGGCTGACTTGCAGATGAAATTTGATGTGGTTATATTATAACCTGTAACTGATTTGTGCTATTTTAATACAGATGGTACGTGGTCGTTGGCGGGTTTTATCTCTGTTTTGGCATAATTTTTTAATCGCCAAGTTAATTAACAGTTTTTTGCTAATTAAGGATAGAAAATATTTTTTTTTTACACTGAATTTTATAAAAGAATAGATTACGTAATTACTTGTCCAAAAATGCAATCCTTTTTTTATTCTGCCCAATATTAAAGCATGTAGCTTGTTTGAAAAAAAAAGTTTGACGAAGAAAATAGTGATCATTTTAAGTAACTCGACGTTTTTTTAAAAAAGCTATATCTCTGTTTATAAATCACTTATGAAGATGAGTTTGGTCTTAAATTGAAGAAATTCTTCCTTAGATTCTTCTAGTTTTCGTTTTTTTTTCTACGACGCTTGGTTTGTTTGATATCTGATATTTTTATCTGGCATGTTTTGTCGATTTAACATTGCGAAGTTGCTTTCTGTATATAAGCATTAGCGGTCTTTATTCCAGTTCTTGGCGTTGTTTGTGTGGCGTTTTTTTTTTTTAAAGCTTGGCTTGGCAGAGCGACCGCCCTGCTTGATTTTAACATCCCTTCCTCATTGTAGGCACCGTCTTCAGCCATTCAATGTTTTTGTTTATGGGTCTTTTAACGTAAAGCTGAGATCAGTCCAAGATGTTTGGCTGACAAATAATTCTGAAGAGCATATCACAATTTATAACTTATCAGCTTTTGTCAAGGAGACAATTTTGTCAGCTTTTAGTACTAGCAACATAAATATAACCAGTGGTTATAGGAAAACTGCCACTTTCCCTTTTAACAGCAATACATTCATTGAAAGTGATTTTATGTCATCTTATGAAACTGAAAGTCCACATTTAGAAGAACAAACAACAGAAAGTTCTAAAAATATAATTCATTAAAATATATTCACAGTTAAAATATATAATATACATCACAGTTTTTTCGTGCTTCATTAACTATGTTTTCACTTTTTAGATAACCAACACTGATACATAACAGCCATATAAGATTATATATTACAAATAAAATTACATTTAAGTTTACAATTATAAATTTTTATTTGGTAACATTGAATACAGGGAGGAAAAACTTATGTCCCATCCATCCCTGCTGTGGGGATGAATGGGACAGAGAGGAACTTTTTTTAAATTTCATAATATATTTCTATATAATAATAATCTTGAATAAATATTGTGCATAAGATGTAGTCAAACACCTAATGTATGAAATGTTATACATAATATTGATAATAACTTAAATAAAATATTTAAAATAAATATTTTTGTGAAAATGTCCCATTCATCCCCCATCTCCCCTACTACCTTTCTGTAACTATGCATGGATTATTTTTCTTTCACTTATATTAGAGGTTTGATCAGTGTTTGAAAATTTCGGATTCGGGTCGGGTTGGTGAAATATTTTTGTCGGTTTCGGGTTGACAAGCAGACATTTTGGGTTTGACTTAACTCGTGCAGGACTCTACTAAAAACATACCTGGAAGCCATTGGAAAGATAATCTTCAGTGTCTGCCATCGCAGATTCCTCAACCTTCCGTACAAAATTCTTGACTTTTAAAAATGATGTAGGTGGTTTGACATCGGCAGGCACGCACAATTTCCGTCATATACCATATGACTAAACTTATCATTCTTTAACTATTGTTGATGACCGCAGAGTCAGCGGATTGTCTTGTACGGATTCAAGGCTGTTTTTAATTCAGTAGCTACAACAAATCACCTTCGCACGACATATTGCACAGCATATACCTGCTACAACGTGTGCAATGATTCTGAATTCAATTTCTGCTAACACTAGCATATGATAAATGCACGTTGTTTTTCAAGTACCTTTTCTGCTTTCGACGAACGCTAACGACTACAGTTCACAGATACGCACTGTCTGGAGAAAACCCTGAACTGCGGAACAAAACATATGGAACGTTTCAGAGTTGATCAGTAAATTCCACTTTCTCAAGTATTACGAAAAATTACACAACATTGTCAAAGATGTTACACCAGATTTCTCAGTGTTCTCGGATCAGCAGAAATAATCCGAGAAAACACAGGAGTGTTACACAGTAAACGTCAGGAACATTACGCAGATTTGAAACAGAACATTTTAAACATTACTCATTTCTTAGGACATCTCGCGTCCCACGTGCATCTGTGCCTTGTTAAAATAATTCCATTTTCTTTCAATCCGAGTTGGATATATTGACACTGTCTCTAAACTTTTTTATGCTACGTAGTATGGTAATGCTTATACATGATTTAATCATCAATTTGATTCAATAATGTATTCATCGAAAGATTTTTTTCAAAATTTTACTTCAAATGCCCGTAAAGAGCATTCTTATTCTTCTCGAAATAATGACAATTATATATATATAAGTATATATATATTACAATTAAATTATTAAAAAAGCGTTAAAAACGTTTCAGTAGATAATTTCACTAAATTGATGAATAAGAAATAAATACTCTTATAACAATGCGTAAATTTCATTCAAATACCTCCTTTTTGTTTTTTCTCGTCAACATTCTGTACTTGAAAAAATTCAAGCATACTGAAGACGCTTTATCTTAATATTTCTTCTGGTGTAATTAAAGAAATAGAAAAAAAAGGTGAGTTTTTTTTCCAATGAAAAAAATAGTAGTTATGTTTGTTTAGGTTTTATGATGCATTAAGAGATGTTTACAAGCTAATTAATATATCACATTGGGGGGGAAAGTATTAATGCTTTTTAATGATCTGTAACAAAAAAAAGCTTTTTTTTTTCATTTTGATGCATAATACTTTTATAAGTATACGGCCTTTTTTCTGGATTAAAAGGGCTTATTTTTATCTATTCAACTAAATTGAAGAGAAATGTTAGTAACTGCATAAAAAAGCACACATATGCTTACAGATTATTAACGTTCGACATGTGTGTATTTTTACATTCTTTTATTTAACTCAACTTGATTTTTGTATGTAAAGATGAAATTTTTTAACTTATTGATATGCTACTGTTTATCGTAGAAATAATCTTCGAAATGAACAAATAACCTCATTAACTGAACTATAAAATAAAGGAAGTATCAATCATCTTTAATTAGAAACATCCAACACTGTAAAAAATCTACGTAATGTTCCTGACGTGTACTGTGTAACATTCCTGGGTTTTCTCGGATTATTTCTACTTATCCGAGAATACCGAGAAATCTGGTGTAACATTTTCCACAATGTTGTGTAACTTTTCGGAATACTTGAGAAAGTGAAATATGTTAGAAATCTTTTAACTAACATGAATTAGGCGTGAGATCGGTTTACCTCCAAAGTTTGTTTTCTAACTTAATAATACTTCTTCAAAACATCTCATAGAAATAAAATAAGAATAACCTTACCATTTGGTAGCTTCATCACATCAATATCCGTGTAATCCGTAATGAAACGATGTTGTTTACCATTGTGTGAACGTGATATTTTTCGTATATCCAATGAGAAAGAAATTATGCACATATATTATATGGAAGACCATTGCTGTAAAAAGGTATATTCAATAATGGTGTAAGTGGTGCACTATGTAGAAATATTCATGTCCACACCTTGAAGAATGAGAAAGATATTTAATACACGTTAAAATGAGAAGGACATTTTACACCCTCTTAGGCGGGTGTCTAGGCAAAAAGTGAAAGCAAAAAACATATAAACGAATTATACACGTCCTTTGCTCAAAAAGTAGGTTACGTTTAATTGGTTAAATACGTAATAAACATCATTAGCTAAATGGCTAATTTTGTATCGTTAAAGTCAAATCAAGTGTTCATAAAACACAGAAAGTCTGATTAAAAAGTCAAGCTAAACAGTCTTTATAAGTATCTATCACTGCTCACGACAAAAAAATGTTCTGCAGATGGCGAATGAAGAAATACAGTCTCTCCAAATAGGCAATAATTACACTTCACTACTGTCAGTTATCCAATCCAGATGTAAGTTTAGATGAAGTGTTCTTTTTTCTTCTTTATTTTTGTTTGAATTTATCGTAATTAGGAGGCTTATTAGTGTATAACGTGCAACAGAATTTACTGATCAACTCTGAAACCTTCCATATGTTTTGTGTGTAACATTCCTTAGTTTTCTCAGGTATACTTTTGAACTTTTGTGCAACTTTTCGGAATTATTGTAAAAGAGAAATTATCGGTGATCTGTGTAAAGTTCCATAGGTTTTGTGTGTAACTCACTTGTGTAAGTTTCCTGGCATTTCTTTGGTGAAATTCCTGACAGAAAAGCTGCCACAGGTTTTCTCAGGAACCTTACAACAAATTTTTTATAGTGAATCTTCATTCCACCCACGCAACAAACTGATTGCCGGATTAGCTGCAATAGGTGCAATAACTGGACTCTCCACGCAATAACTGGGTTTTCCAAGGTTTTTCCCTTAATTAGCTCACTATTTGTGATTCCCAAGTAAAAGTGAAAGGTAAGAGAGGGTCATTCCCAATCTCTCAGATCAGACAAAAACTCGCAACGGGACACAGCAGAAGTCCACTCGCACCCGCATGGAAACTTAGGGTTACTCGTCAGTAAACTTCCCGATTCCAATAGCTAATGTCATTCCTATGGGCGTAGGATGCATTCGTATTTTTAAAATATCTCGTCAGGAAATTAATATTAACTTCTGTTTTCTGTGTACTGTTCTTAAAGAATGTCTCTTTTTTTCTTAGTTATCAAAATATTTCTAAACTATGTGCTTAATTTATATTTTTATATGTTAAAATCTTAGAAAAAATTGAATAAAATTTTAACATTTCATATAAAATTCAGTATACATTTTAGAACAAAATTGACAACTAAGAAACAAAAGAGACATTCTTTAAGAACAGTACAAAGAAAACAGAAGTTAAAAATATTAATTTTCCGAGGAGATATTTTAAAAATACGAATGCATCCTACGCCCATAGGAATAACATTAGCGCGGGGGATCGGAAAGTTTACTGACGAGCAGCCAGAAGGAACGCACAGTGATTCTACTTACTGATTATTATACCGCAACATAATATGCATTATCTATTCAAGCTCATCTGTTGATTAACGCAAGGATACCGCAAAGAATTTTAATCTGTACATATAATTTTGCATTATAACATAACAATTAATATCTTAATATATATGTTTGTGAGTCTAGATGGGCTACAATTTTATTTCTTCTACACTAAACTACTATACATCCTAACTCGTGGATACGAACCCCAACAGCTAAAATTATAAAAATTATGTACACAGGTGTACTTTCGATAACACACCTAGAGAAAAGTTTTGTTGAATCAACAAAAATTTGGTTGGCCCAACAAAACTTTCCGTTTAAATATGGGTCAATGGAAAATTTGTTTGAATAAACAAGAAAAATATTGTTGATTTTTTTTTTTTTTTTTTTTTTTTCGCAATTTTAACAAAAAAATTTTGTATCGTCAGCAAAAAAATGTTCTGTTAATTCAAGTAAAAATGTTTCAATTTTACTTGAATTAACAAAATTCTTTTGTTGAAAGTTTTCTCAAAATAAATATAATTATCTGTTACTTTAAAAGTTCTTTCCAGTTTCGGCAACAAAAACTTTTGTTTAAAGAACAATTGTTTTGTGTAATTTTAAGAACAAAAGGTTTTTGTTACATAAACAATTATATTTACTTTAAAATTATCTTTTGTATTAGAACCAATCTAAACTTAACTATTTTTTAGGTAATTTTTAATTCATTTTCATCAGTGAATTACGCGTGTAATCCTTGAACAGTAACAAGCGAATTTTTATCCTGCTTTTTTTCAAGCGTAAACCTACAGATTGAACAATGTGCTAAGCCGGGAATCGAAACCGGCTCCTCAGAATAACGATCTGGGGCTCTAACCACTGTGCCAGAAGGAACGATATCCAAACTCGAAATTTCTCACTCTTATATATGTCGGACTGGCTGCAACCGCAACACAAGATGGAAATATCATCATGAGCACAAGGCCGAGGCTAAAGAAAAAGACAGGTTACCGCGGTGCATTTCACTTATCTTTTTTTACAGACCGCTAGAGTGACGTGATGCTCTTTTCGAAAAACCTGCATTGGTGCATTCGAGCATCACGTGACTCCCGCGGTCTGTAAAAAAAGGTACGTGTAAAGCACCGTGGTAGCCTTTCTTTTTCGTTAGCTTCGCACAAGGCCCACTTAAGCATAAAAGTAGGGGAAGCCTGATGTTACTCTGGGGTCCCCCTCTACCAATTGCTTTGTTGATTACTAAATCCATTTTTGGTATGCTGCAACAATTTGAAATTTTACCATCAAAATTTCGAGTAAACAACAATTTAGAAAGAGTTTCTTAGATAAAAAAAAAAAATCCGTAAGGAAAAAAAGCATTTTTTACTCTGATTGAATTTTTTTTTTCTGTAAAAAGTTATTCTGAAAAGTAAATTTGGGGGCACCTTTGTATTTCTTTGGGTAAGTACGGGCTTCCCGGGACTATTTGGTAAACAGGCCCTGCATGAGCATGCAAATTTCTGCGGCAAACATGAGACGAAAATACAAAGCCCAGCATACGGCAATATAAAGTTAATTTTTAATTCATTTTCAGCAGTGAATTACGTCTGTAAAAAGCAGGATAAAAATTCACTGGTTATTATTCAAGGATTACAAGCGTAATTCACTGCAGAAAATTAATTAAAAATTAACTGTGTTGTCGTATGCTGGGGCCTCAGAGCGCTATTCTGAGGACCCGCGTACGATTCCCGGCTTGGGAAATTTTTCACTCTGTCGGTTTACGCTTGAAAAAAAGCAGGATAAAAATTCACTGGTTATTATTGAAGAATTACAGGCGTAAAACACTGCTGAAAAGAATTATCCGTGAAAATTAATCCGTGCATTAGTTCTTCAGATTTAGTTATAGTGAATATTATGAAAAAAATAACATAGCAGCACCACCTGTTGGGCTATTTACACCACAACGTAATTCGCTTCTATTTATGTCAAGGTCTAACTCAATCTGTACTTTGATGCAAATCAGTGCATTAATTCTTGAAAAAATCGTGAATTTATAGCAGAAATCGCAAAAATTGCAACATAGCAGCGTCACCTGTTGCGCGATTTACGCCAAAAACTAATCATCACCAGTTTATATCAGGAAGTAAGTGAATATAAAGTTTTATTAAATTCCGTGCATTAGTTCTTGAAATAGAGCGCCCTCAAAATTTTTGTCACATACAGACAGACAGAGTCATAGACAGTCATTTTCTAAAAATAGTCAAATCGTGTTCAGGACCTTCTAAAATCTGTCGAAAACCAGAAGTTGAAAATTTGCATGACTCCAATACTTTCTTCTTGTAAGGATAGAAGAAAGTAATAAATGGGATAGGGGAATTTTTAAAACTACCTTGGTCCGTCCCAATTGAAAAAGTTTTAATTATCCAAAAATTATGTTAATCCTTTAATTATACAGCTATATAAGTCAAATAAATCGAGTTACGTGAGAGAGTTATGGCTACTACACAACAATTTAAATTTTGCAAAAACAACAAAATTTTGCTGGAATTACAAAATTATGGTAAAATTAAAAAAACAGATTTTGTTAATTCAAGTAAAATTGGTGAAATTTTGATAAAATTTTTTAAGAGTGTTAACAATATTTTTTTGTCAATACAACAAAACCAACTTTTTACTTCAACTAAACATTTTGCTTGAAACAACCAAAATGTACTCAACAAAACATGTTTTGTTGTTTTAATCAATTCCTTTTTCTGGGTGCAATATAACATTTTAATATTTTTAGAACTTAATTATAAATTAATACATTAATTTTAAGACACTTTCCGTTAGCCCGCAACAGGTGATAAATCGAGAAAAATTCTTTATGGTTACAGTTGGATGTCAGTTACATCAACAATGGATTTAATCATGCGCAAAACAACGCTCGCGAAAATAGGCTGTGTAGCTGCAACAACGAACTATTGTAAACACTATAAAGTAGAAAATATAAGCAAACAAGTGAGTAATTGTGATCGAAGATCGCACAAAGGGTTTCGTTTAATATTCCTTTCACAACATTTTATCCTTTCTTTAATAAATGCAAATAAATTTCATTTAAAAAAAAAAGTCATGTTTTTTATAAAGTAAATTTTACCGGTCTATTTTTTCGTTTTTTCAAATATCTGAACCGGCTCGATAGCGGGCAAAGACTGTTATTATACTCTGTCATAATAATATGTGTCATGTGGACCAAAAGAAATATTTAAAAGAAAAGTAATTTCCGCCCTCTCCGCTTCTTTATTAACAATCCCTATTCGCATTATTAATTACACCATTGTCGTATAAGCGTTTTATTTACTTTTTCTACTAGGGAGCATTACCCCCTACGAGCTACGCTCGCAAACCCCCGTTCTGACAACTCAAACTCTACAAATACGTTAATTTGATTAACTCTAAAATGGCTGCGAAAGATTGAATTATAATTAAGCGACCAGTGGCGATCTGCTGTAATCGGGTTTCCATTTACTTTCCTTTCACTGAAGTATTTTAAGGCCGAATCAACTGCCGTAGAAAGAGCTAACAACTGTTTTCGTGATTGATTAAATAACATCAATTAAACATTTGAAAATCAACTTGTGTAAAATGGCTAATTAAACAATGTCGCGCATCGGGGAATTTTATGATGATGTTATAAAAAATTGGGTATTTATCCTTTATCCCGTCCACCACTATCGAAAAAAGAAAAAAAACTGTCGCCAAAATATAGGGGGAAAAGTGCGTTACATTCAGTTGACATCAGATGCGTTACACCTGTTTGTTCTGTCATCGCGAGATTTTTATTCGACATTTATCTCAATTTGTAATGATATTTTACCCATTTATTAGTTATTTCATTAATTTAAAAAATAATAACGACCTTAAACGGCGCGCTATGATATTAAAAGAGAAAAAGGCGTTGAAAAAATGTTGCTATGCATAGTTACGCACAACAGATCCGTTTCAACTGACGTCATAAACCCTTATCCATCAGCCGAGGGGGATAATTAAGAAAAATATTGTAAATAAGTAAATATTTAACATTACTTTTTTTTTCTTTTTTCATTAATGTATTATAAATTTTATTGTTTAAAGTTACTGATAGTTGACACTTTAGCGATTGGGGCTTTATATTCCAATGGCAACATTCTTCCATTGGTTTTTTGGGCATTAGAGTTTGGCAAATAATTTGGCCATAAGTTTTTTTTTTTTTTTTTTTTTTTTTTTTAACTGAAAAGTTGTCAACGGTATAATGGAGAAGTACCGAAAATTGTTTTCAGTAAGACGTTTTAAATGTATCGTTTCCACTATGACGTAATATTCAAAGTTTCCTTCCTATTATTAAACTTGAAAATATTTAATTGAAGGGAAATATTATTATTTACGCTGTTTTAAAATTTGCAATAATAGTTAAATAATTGGTCGAAATAAATTAATATCTCGTGTAAATATATTTTTATATTGAAACTGTTTGGAAATATTGTTATGTGAGCATTTTAAATATGACGGAAGTTTCCCCCATTTAATGCTATGATAATGCGTAATAATTTAATTATTTCTTTTTTTAATATTCACGCAAGTATATTTTCTATTGCGTAATTTTCTACAATTACTGCTTTTAACACTTGATCATTTAATTATATTTTATAATATTATATATATTATATTTATATATATATTTATATATATTATATATATATAAATTATTTATATATATATAAAAATTATTATATGTATATATTTATATATATTATATTATAATTACAAGTTTTATTTCTGTTTTTGATTGTCACGTGTAAATACATTATTTTAATTTAAAGGGAATATTATTATGTGCGCTATTTTACAAATTGGCAACAATTCAAATAAATTTTGCGCTTTAATTGAATATTTTCATCCATTAATGAGTAGGTTTTTAACATTTTAATTAATATATTGCATTAATGAAAAGATTTTCAAAATTTTATTATTTTCAGCGTGACAAAAGGTATTCAGCTGTAAATGCACAAAATTTCAAGTCTCTAATTTATACAGTTTCTAAGAACCGACTCTGTGACGAACAGACAGAGAAGCGAGACGAATAGGATTTCGTGAGATGAACGAAACCCTAAAAATGAAAAGTTTAGTATATATTTTTAAAAATTCGCTTTCATCAATTAATATTTTCAAATTAATAAAATTATGGCTATATGTTGAGAAATCAAGTTAGAAATTTTAAAAATGCTATTTTTCTTTTCCTGTTGCCATACCTTAAACAAGACCGAAAAATCATGCACCATGGCATAGATTAGGAAACACTTCCCAACACTATCGGAATATTGCTAAGAAATGTCATTTTTGCTTATGCAATAAAATGAGATATCTAAATAAACATCTACTTATAATTAAATCCGAAGGCAAGAAAGTGTCTGTAACCATTCCGGGCAGGACCACTCTGGTCTGCCAATCGACTGTAATTAAACGCCATGTTAGGCTTATGCTAACAAAACCTATGCTAACATATGACAGCTAAATTCTAATATCTTCTACTTAAAAGCATGTCTGTTCAGCATATTTTTCCCATAATACATGTATATCATATCCTATTTTAATGTTTTAAGTTCTTAATTAACAATCCAGATTAAACATCGGAATCCCAGATATAAACAAACAAACACTGTTGTGAACAATATTGTTTTGACGCCATCTTCCGGCTTTAAAATGTACTTTTCTACAATACAAACCTTTCAATAATAAAATTTTCATGCTGTTTGATTGTATGAGTCTTATGAAAATGGAACGCAGATCCACAATCCGTCATTTTTGACAGGGGTTATATACTAGTTTAAAAATAAAAACATAACACTGTAAACATTCATTTTCAGTAGGGGAGATGGGGGATAAATGGGACATTTTCACAAAAATATTTATTTTAAATATTTTATTTAAGTTATTATCAATGTTATATATCACATGTCATACATTAAGTGTTTGACTACATCTTATGCACAATATTTGTTCAAGATTATTATTATATAGAAATATAAATGAAATTTTAAAAAAGTTCTTCTATGTCCTAATCATCCCCACAGCAGGGATGAATGGGACACAAACATTTTCCTCCCCCTATTCAATGTTAAGGACTAAAAGCTGACAAAAATGCCTCTTTGGCAAAAGCTGGGAGATTATAAATTGTAATATTATCTCCAGGATTACTTGTTAGCCAATCATCTTGGACTCATCTCAGCTTCGCCTTAAAAGGCCCATAAACGGAAGCATTCAATGGCTGAAGACGATGGCTACAATCAGGATGAAATGTTAAAAGAATAATTACCATAAAGTATTATTTTATAAACCTATATAATATTATTTAGTTAATAAATATTTTTTCAGTATCCTCTAGGGATGAATGAGACAGTTCCATTCATCCATTTGAAATGTCCCAATCATCCCCATGATGCATATATTCAATTATCAGCCATTTTGTTTCAAAAATTATTTTGTCACAATGGTTAATATGCATTCATTTTAATTACCAATATTGAGCCTTGAAATAAGAAACTACAACATATCTTAATTGTTTATATTGCATGAGATATTTAAGTAACTTCAAATGTAAAAAAAAAATTACTTTTAAGCAGAGTTTTCAGGAAATACAAATTTGAAGAAAACTGAAAACAGCCATGTGCTCTTGCTTTTGGTTCTGAAGCACACTATGGTAGTGAAATCTATGAGGATAGGACTCAACTAAAAAAAAAGTTTATTGCCTGAAATATTGAAAACGTCCCATCTATCCCTTGTCCCATTCATCCCCCATCTCCCCTAATTGCTGTCCATAGCCTGTAATGTGTGCAAATTCTATATCGTGCAACCCTGTATATGAAATACACACCTCATAATACTCTAAAAATTAGTTAAGGTTTTAAATACCTATCACAGCTTAAAACTTAAATCCTTCTGTTATGGCTCATTGTCAGTTCTGTAACCGAAATCTTTTTGTCTCCGCAAGTAAACGAAATATTCTATACACTCAATAACTCTACAGAAAACATGTTCTAGTACACCTCAGTAATGTATATCAATTTCATTAAAATACACTGTAAATGGTTTTTCTCCATAGATATTAATACAATGGAATATTTTTGTGCATTCCTGTAAACGAACTACAAATGCTACTTGCTCTATGCTCTATATAAATCATGTTGCTAGCCACCTCATAGCATATAAATTTCCTTATGTTTGAAACAATGCAACTTTATTAAAATGTACTGCAAACATTTTTTCCCCATTGACTGTAATGTAACAGAATACTTTTGAGTGTCCCTGTAAATAAGTGTTGTGGAGCCGAAGACATCAGTTTTGGGCACAACAAGAATAGGGGCGTGTTCCTTTCAGTGACGAGTCGCGATTCACTACACAAAGTGATTCTCGTCTAATCGTCATCTGAAGAGAACGTGGAGCTCGCTATCGTCCCTCCCACGTAAAAGAAATCGACAAATTTGGTGGCAAATGAATCCTTGTCTGGAGCGGCATAATTTTGTGCAACCGTACCCCACTGCACGTCTTCGATTCGGGTACTGCCAATGCACATCGCTATAGGGATGATGTCCTTGAAGCCTATGTGAGTTTGTTCCGGGGTGCTGTAGGCTCAGACATAATTTTTATGGACGATAATGCGAGGCCACACAGAGCTCACATTGTTGATGATTTTCTGGAAGAAGAGGATATTCGCCGTATGAATTGGCCCTCGAGGTATCTGGATCTCAATCCCATTGAACATGTTTGGGATGGTCTAGGAAGAACCATTGCACAACGTAACCCCGCTCCCAGGACACGCCAGGCGTTAAAAGCCGCGCTTTTGGAAGAATGGCTTTGTTGCCACAAATATTAATGATATCCTTATAAACAGTATGAGACGTTGTGAGGCTTGTATAGCAGTACACGGTGGTTACACTCCATATTAGACAGTCTTTTCCCTTGATAAATGCTTTATCTCTGATTCATGATTTAACACTTTTTGATATTCCCTGTATCTTAATTCACAATTAAAATCTTTTCCATATTGTTATGTTGCTATATTCTTTCTCCCATTGTAATATACTTCTGTGCCAAATTTCGTGGCAGCACAGTTAATAGTTCATCAGTTTTCACAGATTTTATGTTTATGACCTTAATTTTGGACATGAGTGTACTTAAAAGTTGTTTATGACTTCCGTTTGTTCGTCTGCCATCTATCTAACTCTGTAAATATACTCGAGATGTCATATAACTGATATACAGAGTCCGTCAAAAGCAATCATACATTTTTTGCGCGCATGCGCGGAAACTCGAGGGGTGTAAGAGGTGCTGTCCATTTTTAACGAAAATTCAATGTATGCATACATAAAGAAAGTAGTTTGAGCAAAAAACATTTTTGCATTTCACTTGTGTTTTTCTTTTTTTGGAACAAAATAATAGTTTTTTCAATTGAACCACCCTACATTCTATAAGGTAAAGCTAGGAGAGTCTGCGCACAATTCAAAAGAATAGCAATAAAAAAATATTAATTTTTTGCTAAACTATACATGAATAATTTTTACTTCATTTGTTTTTTATGCATTTCCATTGCTATTTTGTTGTTATGTTGCAATTTAATAGAACAGTTGTAATAAAACAAAGAAAGTTATTTTGCGCAATCTCTCCTTACAGGGTTGGTGTGATTGCGCACATGGGTAGGAGAGATTGTTACTAATAATAACAACAATTAAATTGTTAACAATACTAATTACACTTAAATGACATTGTTGTAAGGCTTTTGTGAACAAATTTTAATGTATTGGGAGTGAATATTTCAACCTAATGCGTAAAGAATCAGTAAAAGGAAATAATTTTAAAAACGATTAAAAATTTTTAATTAAAGTAAAAAAAAATTAAAGAATCAGAAAAAGCAAGTCCAGATAAGATTACAAAATAAAATTATGTAACTTAATAACACGTTTAACTTAAAATTAGTCCATTTTCATTTTTCATTTTTTATGCAAATTTACCATTAAGCTACGTAATCTCTCCTCAGTAGCAGATGCGCAAACTCTCCAATTTCGGTAGGAGAGATTGCGCGGCATTTTACTCAAACATGGCCACTACTAAAACGAACCGTTGATGTTCACATTGTTAGTCTAGATTAGTAGCTTATGAGAAATCGTTTAAGTTTAAAATATTTTGTGCTATTGACATTGTATAGAAATTCTGATGAATAGCTATGAAAATTCAAGCACTTACTTTGGGAAAACAAAACAAAATAGCAATACTTTATCTTCGACGCTCAAAGCAATCAACGTGCACTTTCAAGTAGACACTCCACTACTGTTGTTGTACAACTACCTGGAGTCGCTGCGCTCTCACTCTACTAATTCCCCCCGAACCTCTATGTGCGCAATCTCTCCGACCGCTCCATCTCTCCTGACTTTACCTTACCTTAAGTTTTGATTATTTTTCTTTTAATGTCAAACTAAAGCTGACATTTTAGGTTATAGAAAATAAAATAGTTTGTAGGGTTAAATCTAGGGTTGAATTATTATTAAGTTTTGAAATTTCAGTCAATTGGACCGAAATGGGACAAAAATGCCTAACCAAACTTGGATGCTCGAGCAAGGAATTTTTATCGTCATGAAAAACGGTTTTTCTGGTGGATCATCTTCTTCCTTATGTACTCTTTATGAAAACACTTATTGAAGACACAGTACACCGACAAGGCAAACAAGAAACAATTTAATCTCCAAATTTAAGCCGACAGAAAGTGTTGCCGATCATATGGCAAATTTTACCGGAAGACCACGGTCTGCGATGACCGCTGAAAATATTCAGCAAGATGATGAACTTCTTAATGAAGATCAGTATCTGTCAAGGTCGAGACTTGCTCAAAAGATCGGCATTTCTGAGGCAAGAAGGCATCTCAAGAGGTGAACTTCGTCTTTACCCATACAAAATTCAAATTGTGCTTAATTTGACTGCAAATGAAAAGGAAAAGAGATTTGTTTTCGCTGAAAAGGTTCGTCGGCTATCATGAGGTAACAAAATCCCGGTTCAAAACCTTTGGTTTAATTATGAAGCCCACTTTCATCTGGCCGGGCAGCATATTAGCAAACTATACACGAAATCATATATAGAAAAATTTAGAGCTCTGCTATTGGTCTGGCCCATTTCTTCGCAGCCATGAAAGACATGTTAGCGTGGAAATCATTACTTTTGTTGACAAATCGTTATTTTTTTAATTGAAATTGTACAAATTTAAATTGTATGGAAGAGGATCTAATAAAAGACTGCAATATCGAAGTTGCAATCAGCTGATCAATCATTGTACTTCAACGGGAGGTCAGGGTAGTTCCACCAATCAGAACTGCCTATTTGTAGCGTGTGACCTCCAGCATGACGTCAATTGCAACTGCCCTATATCGCGACCTACGTTATACACGGCGAGTGCATGACGTTTAAAACGTCACATGGGGTGGATAATTATTACATGGCGATTGGTGCAAAACGCTTTCCACCAATCGCTGTGTAAAAATGATCCACTTCATGTGACGTTTTAAACGTCATGCATCAGCCATATATAACGTAGGTCGCGCCTGTATAGTAGCCTAAAGCCTTGTTTTCAACGAGATGGAAGGTTGGTTGCTGCTTCTGCTATTAGGACTTAAAACGGCCTATAGAGGCGCTGATCGCAGCCGTCGGTACAAGAAAATTGTCCCTTTAACTAATGCTAAAGTGCCATTGAAACCATAATTTATTGTAAACGCGTTTGAAAGTGTCAGATATTCAAATTTGGATAATTTTTACTTGTCATATAAACACAGAACACAAATATCACATGCAATATGAAATTTTGCAAAAAAATAATCATTATGAGCAAATTAAAAATGCATGTAATGTAATGGGCTTGCAAGGGATTTTCCTGAATCGAGAAGTTATATATTTTCTCCACCAGATGGCGTATTCGAGCGCTTGAATTCCCAATCTATCGATATGAAATGAAACCATTTACTAAGTTAAGAAATCAAATATCTTGTGCTATTCGGATTGAATTAATCAATTTCGGATTAATCAATTAGTTTATAGTGTTTAAAAGAAAAGTTGTAAATGCAAATTTAAATTTTTTTTCATATATTTAAAAAGTATATACTTTATTATTTAAAAAAAAGCCAAATGTAAAAGTATATTGATTGCTTTTTTTCATTCAATTCCTACTATTAGCTCACACTCTCTATATATTTATATATCTTGTTCAAATTTTCAATCGTTAATAAAATACTTTTTATTCATCCACTCAAGTTCAAATATATTTTTTAAACTTCTAGTGGATGACACTTGATGTTAATACAGTTTTTTCAAATATTAATTCTTTAATTAATTTTAGTTTTATATGGGAGAAAAAAAATTTCTCCCATTGTTTTCATAAGTGAAATGAAAGATTTTCCTCAAATTAGTGATGCCACAAAAATAAAATACCGCAACGATGATTATAAAAAAAAAGCTCAATAAAGATAACGTGGGACATTAGAATTACACGGATTTATTTTATATATGTATGATTAAAAAGCAAAATTCAAATTCAAATGCTCAAATTATTTTTCTTTCAAATTTTCAATCGTTAATAAAATACTTTTTTATTCATCCACTCAAGTTCAAATACATTTTTTTAAACTTGTAGTGGATGACACTTGATGTTAATACAATTTTTTCAAATATTAATTCATTAATTAAATTAAATAACCAAACTACTAGCATTCAAAACTCGAAGATAAATGAGCAGAAACACTCACTCCATCAGGTTCCACACATCGAAAAATCTACTACATGAAACTGTTGGCATGGTAACTGTTGAGTCGTGATTATGTTTTAATGTTATTTTCCATACTGTTTCATATTATTTTTGGTACTTACGTATTATCCGGGCCATTCTTATATTATTTATTAAAATGGAAAATTGCAAGGAAATTCGCTTTCTATTTTGCCACTTAATATTGTGATTCTGTCATATGTATATACATATTTATATTAATTGTAATTATTTAATAAAAAGTAACTACAATAAAATTTTTCTTTGTTGACCTAAGTAGGAACTGACTAAAAAAAATTATATTACTTGTTTTCATGTAACACACTCTTATTAATTGATTATTTATTAGAACTAATTTAAATGAATGGTGCCTTTTTTTTTTTTTTTTTTGTTACTTTTTACATAAAAAATCATTTATTTTCTCTGTTAAATTATTAAAAACTTATGAAGGGCTATGAGAATAGTTTTGAATAAATTGAACTATTTTTACAAAAATCAGCTATATGTTCAAGTAAGATTTAACCAAAATTACTGGAAGATATTTGATAGCTAATATTAGTAATATTTTTTCCTCTCCATCTTTCTCTTTTTTTAAATATAAATTCAGAATCTTATGCAAAATAAATAAATAAATAAATAAAATAAAATCTTTGGGGGCTTTTTATATTTCACTCTCCTTGTTTTTCAAAAATAATGAATTTAAAAAGCTCTTCATAGTATTCTTTAAATAATAATTATTATAATTATAATTATAATATGTTGCTTTTGTGAGTACCCTTATAATTTTCAATTTATTATATAACATCATGAGGTAGAAAATATGAAATTAAACTTCTTTAAAAGAAAGAAAAAAAAAAGAACTATGTCTTATAACCGAATTTTTAAGTTATATGGTTAGAAATATATCTATGTATGTATACTGCAATATATGTATAATGCACAAATTTTCTTCCTGTTTACTTATAAAATAATAATAATAATAAATAAATAAATAAAAACCAATTTTATTTTTACATTTTTTAAAAATTGTATATATATATATATTTTTCATTTTATTTATTTATTTATCATCTTTAATAAAAAGGTATGTGTTGCTGACGACTGGGATTTTCGTTAATCGTTGCCACAGATTAATCTCGGAAAATGAAACATTTGAAGTTACTGAAAAAATTAATAGCTCGAAAAGTATTTGTCAGAAAATTGTTAGACAAACTGCGTTAGAAAGGTAAAAAAATGTATTTTTCTTGATATAAATTTCAAATCTAATAATTATGCCTTTTTCAAACATTGAATTTCAAAAATTACCAAATTTTACAATGGAGTACCATAGCGAAATCTTCACGCATAAAAAGATAATGATAACGGTATTGTGTCCTGACGTATATATACTGACTATAGCACGAGTCACAAATAATAGTAACCGTATTATTCTGTTAAAATATAAAAGTGAATTATGATGTCGCGAGTGCATGATTTTTATTTAATTCTCGACGAGTACCATATTTTTGTCCACCTCAGTGAGGCATATCAATTTCATTATATTTGAAGTATTGTAAATTGTAACTACATTCGAATCCAATTTGAATCCAACGGAAATGATTTTTCCCCATAAAAACCATAATGTAAACCCCATAGACACCATAATTTAACACAATTATTCTTTTTTTTTTTTTTTTAATGCTGACCTATTCTATAATAAAGTATACAGAGAATTGGCCTAATTTCTCCTTAACAGCCAAATTTGTCTGACACATTAAAAATGTAATAACGCAATAGCATTCGTATCGTTTTCAGAAATGCAGAAGGACATTCCAAGTAAAAATCCATAGGGTTTTAAAATACAAGTTCATGTTAGTTAAAAAGGGCGAAGATTTTCTCCTTTTCATCCCTGTTAAAGAAGGTAGAAATATCTGTGAATTTCTCAATAAAATCTAAAAATGAAATTGCAGAGTCCCCGCTAAAAGGATGGATGGTGGATAAATTATCCATTAGGGATGTTTTTTTTTTTTTTTTTTGCAAATCTGCCATTTCTTTGGTAAGGGCATCCGCCATATTTATGAAATGTTTTAAAAACAAATTCAGCGATGCAAAAATTTCTATAAATAACCCTACCTAGCCCTTAAGAAAAGGTAAAAAAAAATTACACAATTTCTAAATTTAAATAAAATTGCTGTGAGCTACATCCATGTATACACTAGTTACCCCTAACAAAATATATTAGCAATTGAAAATAAATAGAAACAAATGGGAAAGGTATGTAAATATCTAAAAATTCAGTGCGGGTGGGGTATTATGAGAAAAAAATTTTTTGAACAGCACAGATATGGGGGTCAACACTTCATAACATATACTTAAAAGATATAATGTATAATACATGAAAAAAATAGTTGCCTTATACCCTGAGATTTGTTTAAGTAAACACAAATAAACATTAACAATTGGTTTGTGCCACACAGGTAAGTGTCACGGCATCAATTTCTTGTTGGTGGTTTTAATTTAAGAAACCTGCTACCTTTTAATTACCTTAGAGCTATGCATAATTACCAAAACTTTAAATTGAATCTTGTCAACATATATACTTATAAGTTTATTCATAGACTTTATTAAATTTTAGAAAAGAAACCAAATAAAATAAACTAAACCAAAGCATTTTAAAAGGTAAATATTACCTGAGTTCTAGATCTTAAATTTACAAAATTACTAGAATTAATCATACACCAAAATTTGACAAGATTCTAAATTTTTGCATAACATCTAAGTCCCCAACAACTAACCCTGTGAATTCAAGGTTTGATATGGTAACTAATTACTGAAAATTTTCATAAACATAAGAATTTGGAATAAATTAAAATTTTGAATAAAGGACCCTGGAATCTTTCTTTTTTAGAGAAAGCAAAAAAAGAGGGGGAGGTGATGATTAGTAACATAAATTAAACAAAAATATCAATTAATAAATATAAGAGATATCATATTAGTTTATGAATTCACAGGTATTAGGACTATGATCGTATAGTGAAAAGTTAACTTGAGAGACCATTAGTAAATAATTAAATTTTGAATAAAGTGATTCATTATATAAAAAAAAACAATGCTTCTCATACGATTTTAAATTAAAATATTAAATTCACTTTCTACAATAATATATATATATATATATGTATTCATATCTATTTCATTTAAAGAGAGAGAAAAAGGTCTCATAGTAAAAATAAAGCAATCGAATGTTAATTTTTAATCCTCAGTGAAACACAAGTTTATTTTTCTCCATTTTAGTATTTAGAATATCATTTAGAAACTCAGAATTTTATGAATCGAAATTAAGGAGATAAATCAAAGTAGATTTTAAAATTAATAAAAGAGTAAATTACTCTATTTTGCAAAAACCAATAAATTTTGAATATAAGATTAACTTCATGATTAGGGGATACAATAAATTACTTTAATTAAATTTTAAGTTTTTCCCTTTTTTTTTTTAGAATTGAAATTTAAATCAATAGAAGAAATTAAGTCAAAGATTAAAATATATATATATCTTTAAATTACTAATTCAAACTATCCATAGTATTTCCAAATTAATTCTTAAAGATAAAATCAAAATAAAAAAAAATGCTGAAAAGAAGACATTTTTAAAATAATTGAGAAAATAATAGTGGAAAGAAAACAGAGAAGGAAATTACTTAGATACTTTGTTTATTAACAGAAACACACCATTCGTATCCTCCACTGATTAGGATAACAACTTAATATGTTGAGATTGTGATTCTTTTATATAACAGAAACAAACATTGACAAATTGATTAATTCTAGAATCAAAGATATCATATAATAATCAGGTAAATTTAATTAAAAATATTAGTACTATATTTACCACAGGCAATACATAGTGAAGCTAGAGATACTTTGGCCATTCTTTGGTCGGGCTAGTTTCTTTTCATTATCACACCAGTACGAGTCCAAGAATTGAGGGTCACAAAATTGTAGTCATAATGACTGATTCAATAACAGTTGTATAAGTGTTTTTATATTTCTTATTTTTCAGTTTGACAACTGATCCACCGAACACTACATTAAAGAAAATCACATGGGGATCTGAAAATTACAGCATATTATAACGTAAAATCAACACGGAGTCGACCATCAGACTAAACTAAATCAGACGTTTAGTCATTACATCGCTTATTCACGGTTGTCGGTGCTGGGGCCTGTAAATCCACGAGATATGCTTCGCAGGACATGGGTTGCAACAACTTAAAGACTGATTTGGATCAACCCACTCTCATCAGTAACGCAAATAATCGTTCTACAAAACTCGCGGTGTACGAAAACATCATGCAAAATGAGACTCGACGCAAATAGTTTCTCTCTCTGGATGTATCATCTCTGGTCATCCTCTCATACACTCATCTCAAAACACTCTAGATAGACCACTATTTCTGGACGTCTTAGCACTTTGACATCTAAAAACATTCTGTCCTGCCTGGGCAGGCAGGGAGGGGGAGCACCCCGCATACACACCTTGTCTTCTTTTTAGTTTCAAAACATCACTACTTCTACTAGCTAACTCCCGTTCCCTTAGTAACGTAGAAAAAAAAACTCAACGCTTATTGGGTGAGGAGGAGAGTGTAACGTGTTTATTGGATGAGTTGTTACTAAGTGAAAAAATCCCCGCTTAAATTCTCGGAAGCTAGCTGCCCGTTGGATTTCGCTGAAAAACAGCTGTACGCTGGGTTCTTCGAAAACGAGCCCATAGCTGAAATGGGTACCGTGCCCACTCTCGGTGGTAAAAAATAAATTGGAGAGCAGTGCACCGTTGTTATTTTTTGTAAACAATACAAGCACCGTTTTATGGCGACACTCCTGGTCATAAAATTCTATATTCTCAGGGCAATAAAAGTTGCGTACAATATACGTGAATCGAGGCTAACTGATATTCCCATGAAAATTGACAAAGGTTGTTTGTGAACGTTATCCAATCTGCGTGTGTGTGTTCCGAATTTACAATCACTGAAATTACGTGAGAATTTCAAGCGTGGCCACTTCTAGTGGGGTTTAAAGAAAAGGAAAACAAATCTTGGGTGGTCTCTTTACTTACAGAAAAATAAAGATATTTGGATTTTGAAAATAAGAGTTTTAATTAATAATGTTTAAGAAATAAAAGAAAAAGGGAGGGGTTGTTTAAATATTAAAAAAGAATGAGTTTATAAAAAGGAAATGTTTTAAAACATTAAAGAAAATTTAGATATCAAAACTTAGATTAAACAACTGAAAAATAAGAAATATAAAAACACTTATTCAACTGTTATTGAATGAGTCATTATGACCACAATTTTGTGGACCCTCAATTCTCGGACTCGTACTGGTGTGATAATGAAAAGAAACTAGCCCGACCAAAGAATGGCCAAAGTATCTCTAGCTTCACTATGTATTGCCTGTGGTAAATATAGTACTAATATTTTTAATTAAATTTACCTGATTATTATATGATATCTTTGATTCTAGAATTAATCAATTTGTCAATGTTTGTTTCTGTTATATAAAAGAATGGTATCACAATCTCAACATATTAAGTTGTTATCCTAATCAGTGGAGGATACGAATGGTGTGTTTCTGTTAATAAACAAAGTATCTAAGTAATTTCCTTCTCTGTTTTCTTTCCACTATTATTTTCTCAATTATTTTAAAAATGTCTTCTTTTCAGCATTTTTTTTTTTTATTATTTTATCTTTAAGAATTAATTTGGAAATACTATGGATAGTTTGAATTAGTAATTTAAAGATATATATATATTTTAATCTTTGACTTAATTTCTTCTATTGATTTAAATTTCAATTCTAAAAAAAAAAGGGAAAAACTTAAAATTTAATTAAAGTAATTTATTGTATTCCCTAATCATGAAGTTAATCTTATATTCAAAATTTATTGGTTTTTGCAAAATAGAGTAATTTACTCTTTTATTAATTTTAAAATCTACTTTGATTTATCTCCTTAATTTTGATTCATAAAATTCTGAGTTTCTAAATGATATTCTAAATACTAAAATGGAGAAAAATAAACTTGTGTTTCACTGAGGATTAAAAATTAACATTCGATTGCTTTATTTTTACTATGAGACCTTTTTCTCTCTCTTTAAATGAAATAGATATGAATACATATATATATATATTATTGTAGAAAGTGAATTTAATATTTTAATTTAAAATCTTATGAGAAGGATTGTTTTTTTTTATATAATGAATCACTTTATTCAAAATTTAATTATTTACTAATGGTCTCTCAAGTTAACTTTTCACTATACGATCATAGTCCTAATACCTGTGAATTCATAAACTAATATGATATCTCTTATATTTATTAATTGATACTTTTGTTTAATTTATGTCACTAATCATCACCTCCCCTCTTTTTTTGCTTTCTCTAAAAAAGAAAGATTCCAGGGTCCTTTATTCAAAATTTTACTTTATTCCAAATTCTTATGTTTATGAAAATTTTCAGTAATTAGTTACCATATCAAACCTTGAATTCACAGGGTTAGTTGTTGGGGACTTAGATGTTATGCAAAAATTTAGAATCTTGTCAAATTTTGGTGTATGATTAATTCTAGTAATTTTGTAAATTTAAGATCTAGAACTCAGGTAATATTTACCTTTTAAAATGCTTTGGTTTAATTTATTTTATTTGGTTTCTTTTCTAAAATTTAATAAAGTCTATGAATAAACTTATAAGTATATATGTTGACAAGATTCAATTTAAAGTTTTGGTAATTATGCATAGCTCTAAGGTAATTAAAACGTAGCAGGTTTCTTAAAATAAAACCACCAACATTCAAATTCAAAGTCAATATTTAACTTGATTAAAGGTGCGTGAAGAGAAATTGACCAGCGTAGCGGGCGTAGCTTGCTAGTTATAAATAAACAGAGAGGAAAATTGTGCATGATACATATATTGCAATACACAAACTCTTCTAAGCATGTAACTTAAATATTCAGTTGTGAAACATATTCACTTTTTTTTCTTTTAAATATATTTTCTATCAGATTTACTAGCTTATGATGTCATATAATAAATTGAAAATTTTAGGGATTGTCTAAGAAAGAACATATTATAATTATTATATATACATATATACACTATGTTGCCAAAGTTGACCGGTCACTTGCGATTTTTTACGTTTTGTTAACTATCTAGAAAAATACCGGAGGAATTAACTTGAAACTGCAGGTGTGTAAACAGTATTGTATAGGTTATAGATTTCCACGAAGATTTTTTCACGAAACCCCATAGGGGACTATCAACAAATTGAAAAAGAACGAATACCTTTCGGATAACCCTGTAAAAACTAATGTAGCAAAGGCTTTCAAACTCGAGATTATTAATAAGTGGCTTATTGTAATATACTGTGTTCATTTTTATGAGGATAGCATGTATACTCGTAGAGATATTAAGGTTTTTATAAAAACAGTCTCAAATTTTGCCTAGTTTTTTGCTTATAATTAGCAGAGTTCTTAATATAAAAAAAAGTTCTTTTCAGAAAATATGACAAACAACATTGTACATAATACTCTGCAATCGGAATTACAAAATAATAAAAATTAGATGAAAAGTGAGCAGGTTTACAAAAGATGTGTCACTGCGCATGCGCGAAAGCAATCGAAATATAATATGCATAATGTATTAGCTAAGTATATAGAGCAACTTTTGTGAAAGTCTCAAAATCATAGCTTGAAAATTCTGAAAATTATCGTCGATAGAATAAACTCGAAATCCGTTGTTCCCAAAAAGAAGCAAAAAGATGAGGGGATGTATTAAATATCTGTTGTGCCAAGATAGCGTACACAATATTGCACGTACTACTATATTCGGATACAACCCCTCACAATGTCATAATGTGAAAGTCGGGCCTTCGGACTCGGGCTTAGCCCGTCTCATCTCTGATACATACATAGACATGTGCGTATTATGTTCTCAGATCGCATCGCATTTAGAGACATCCCAAACCTTACGGACATTTTAGAAATTTAAAACTGTTGGGTTACTTACCAAAAAGTTTGGAGAATTCGGAATTTTTAATCCACATTTAAATTTTTTCTATTATACTATGTAGAAGAACTACAGAGACCTATTAACAAATGTAAACCATGTTCACTGTGTTCGGTTGCTTTTGTTGCCAGATTCCAATATTTATCGTCAGTCAGAAAATGAAATTGTCTCTAGGGTGACTCACCGAGTATTTTGTAATCTTCTTATTTGCCTTTGGGCTGGTGCATACATAAAATATTCAGCTTTCACATGGTAGATAGCAATGTGTTGTATGTAGTGATGCAAAAAGCATAGTCAGATAAGCACAGGATAAATACCATTGGACCAATTTTGCTTTTTTTCAGATGCTGTTGTTTAGCTAACTATAAATTTCCTCTTAACAACCTTTTGTACATATTTATATTGTTTGGGAAAATGTATTTTTTCAATTTTGAAAAATGACACTTGTTAAAAATTCTTCTTCGAATTCCACGAAATCGAAATATGTTGTAGAGCAAATAAAGGCATATAATTGCTTATCTTCATAATTTACTTTTAATGATGTTTTTAAAAAAAATTAAAAACATATATTCAGAAAGCAATCTTCATGTTTTTGTTGTTGTTGCTGTTGTTTTTGTTTTTGTCACATACTCTACAAGTGTGTCTATATAATATATGTATCAGAAATGTGCTATTAGCACTCACATAAATAATTGCAATTTTATCTGTAAAATTAAGAAAATGGGGCGGAGTTAACCAGTTCTTCATATTTCAAACATAAAAAAAAACTCTGCCCTAAACATGGGCTTTACTTTGTATATGGTGGTACGGTGGAAAAAAAATTATGTAATTTTTTTAGGACATTATACAAGTTCAAATGATCAACATTTAAAGTAGTGTACACCTTACAAGAGCCTAATGAAAGCTGTCAAATACATTAAACTTATTATTTTTCTGTTCTATGTCTGTAGAGTGACGGCCAAACTCGATTCCTCTTATACAACCTTCACAATCACTTCTTAGTTTCTTAGGTCTACTTTTGACTGTAGATGGCACGAATATCCGCCGTAAATAATAACAGCCGTGGTAAAGGTTACTTTTATGCATGAAAAAAAAAAAAACTCGCATTATATTTTATATTTTTCCTCGGCATTTTTTACACTACAAAAAAAAAAATAAATAAATAAATAAATAAATAAATAAATACATTGCTTTAACCTTCCTATTCTGAATGGGTCTAATCGACCCGTTTGAATATTTGATTTCATTCGATTCGAACCAGAAAAATTTTCATAAAGTAAGTTAAATAAAATATCGACCTAACTAAGTAAAATAAATATCTTAAATATATTAAAATAAGAATTCTGGTGTGAAATGTTTTTATCAAGGTTGAGTAAAATTTCAACAGTGTAGGAAGATTAAGCAATTAAATATATTTTAAGTAATACACTACTATAATATTCAAAACAAAAATTTTAAGTTAATTGCAACGTTTATATACATTTGAATACGTGATTACTTGAAACATTAAGAATTCTCACCGAAATATATTTTTTAAATAATATTTACTAATTTCACAATATTAAGAAAATAAGAAATTAAAAAATATATATATAAAACTCTACTCAAGCCATGATAACTTCTCAGAAAGTTAACTATATTTTCATCATACTTTCAATAGAAAATATAAATACAAAAAGTAGCTTCCGGACAATTTTTGATAATTTTAAACATTAGAAATACTGGCGATGGTAAATAGAAAAAAAAATTATAATTACAGATTTTATTATGTTTACAAAATAAAAAAGAAGAAGAAGAAGAAAAGAAAATTATAAAATCAAATACTTGAATTCGGAATAAAGTCATTGTATAAAAATATATAATAAAAATAAAAAGATATAATAAAAATAAAAAGATATAATAAAAATTAAAAGATATTTACATGTTTCGCAATATTAAAAAAATAAGTAAGTATTTTATACTAATATCCAGCAATTAACTCATATCCAATAATTATTTTAGAACGATTCTTAATTATTTAGAAAATATAGATATATATACATTGCCATAAGTTTAACCATTGTTTGGTCTAACCTGAAATATACAAAGAAATAGAAAAATAACAATATTAGAGCTGAGATAATGTTTAAAATATAAAAAATAAAGGCAAATTATAAAATAAAATATTCGAATTATTTAAGTCATGGTATAAAAGTATATCATAAAAATATAAATATATTTCCATATCTCCAAATATTAAGTGAACAGACAAGTTTTTTTGCAAATAACCCACAATCAATTCATATCGAAATAATCAGAACTTCGAATATTTTTACACGATTCTTAATTATTTACAAAATATAGATATTTGTACATTACGCACGAAATTCAGTAATTTCAGGTGCTTCTCACATTTTTTTAAAAAATGGGCAAGAATTTTCCACATATTAATTAGCATATATTTATTTTATGCACGTTTATGTCACATTCTCATAATGGGCTTTTATTAGTTTCGGATATATCAATTTATAAATAGTTTTAACGATTTTGTTTGAATTTAGGATTGGTACAGTCCGCTCCATTAAGTCTAAAATTATAGGAATCAGATCGACGATTTGTGGTTTGTGATAAGACAATCCAGAAATAAACAACAAAAACTTTCAACCATTTATTCCTTATATCCAACTTCGAAGTAATTTCCTGAAAAGAAACTCCAAGATTTTTTAAAAAGTAAATCGGATAAGCCATATGGGACACAGCAATGAATCATTTTCAACTTAAAAAAAAAAAAAAATGAGGTTTCATTTAAGTTACACCTAATAAAACACGAGAGCGCAATGCAAAGATAATGAAATTCTTCTTCAGAAACGGTGAGTAAAAGCGCCATCTACATTTCTCCGGAGAGACAATTTGATTCCGCAAGAACAAACGGATTTCGACTTTTTGGTATACACTTCTTTGTACACACGACACACACTTTTCGTACATAACATACAGTCAGGCAATCCAGAAATAACCCACAAATAACTTTCAACCATTTATTCCTTATATCCAATTTTGAAGGAATTTCCTGAAAAGAAACTCCAAGATTTTTAAAAAAGTAAATCGGATAAGCCGTATGGAACACAGCAATAAATCGTTTTCAACTAAAAAAAATTAAAAAATCGAGTTTTCATTTAAGTTACACCTAAAAAAATACGAGAACGCAGGGCAGAGATAATGAAACTCTCCTTCAGAAACTGTGGGTAAAAGCGCCATCTACATTTCTACGGAGGGAAAATTTGATTCCACAAGAACAAACGGATTTCGACTTTTTGGTATAAACACCAAAGACCTGACGGGAAGGCTTTGGAAACCGTAACTAACGAAACAGTGAATATAGCTGTGCTGGGAAACACTCTCAAAGGCGCGATCCAATCACATGCATGCATAATTGTGTTCGTCAATTCGCCAATATGTTTTGTGGTAAACCTAAAATAGAAGAAATTATGCGCCATATTGAAAATTTAAAACTAGTTTTGTTTTTAGACAAGTTTTGCCCCCCTAAAGATTAAGACTCATTCTGGTTGTAGTTCACTATATAGTTAATTATTTAAATTGTTAAAAAAATATCTTAAGTGTATAGATAAAAGTATACTTATCAAGAATATAATTTAAATAGAATATTAAAATTGTATTCTCAGAGCAAAGATCATAGAAGATGACGATATGTATATTAGAAGGTCTATGATTGTATTATTTTAGGCACATAGCCGTCAATAGATACCATATCATGGCTCTCAGACAAATATACTGTGAGAGGTCCCCCTGCCCTTTTTTTATTTATTTTTCAATAAAACTAATAGCGATATTTACATTTAACGAACTATTTAGAATATTTTTTTTTTTCAAAAGTAGAGAAATATACGTTTTTTAATTTACTTTTTTTTTTTTTAATACAGCTCAAATCTTACTGAAAAAAGAATGTATTTCTTTACATCTTTTTTTTCTTCCCCTAAACATTATTAATTTTTCTATGAACCTGCATGTATGTAATTGTCCAAGTAATTATTAATACTGTTATTTCGTATTCCCATTTTTTGCGGACATAAAATCTGAAAAATTCTGTACAAATTTTTGACTGTAGTATTTTTTAAAAGCTGTTTTCAAATTTTTACTGTGACCCGATCCTTAAACTATTCAAAAAATCTTTCGGACAATTCACAAAATCGTTTTTTAATTCGCACTTGACAGCAAATTGCATGCATTAACATTAAGAATCTAACGGCGTTTTCAATTTTATTATAAATTTCATATATCTCCTCTGATAATTAAAAATACAAAATTGCTAAAACATGTTTAAATTTTCGTTACATCAAATAAGATATATGAAAATAAAAATAATTAAATTAAAGTTATTAAATGTAAAATATGGATCGAAAATATTTTAAGAGAAACTTTTTCGAAAAACATTTGTTTCCAAATACAGCAATAATATATTTTATTCTGAATACTTTTATTAAAATCGACACTAGACTGATTTTTTTTATGAAAAGAAAAAAAAAAAAAAAGAAATATGAATTTATTCTTTTTAAGTATTATTAAAAAAAAAACTCATATTTGCTTTTTTTTTTTAATTGTAAGTCATTATAAAAAGAATAACAGTACAAACTTCTCAATATGAGAGTTGTAAAAAAAACATAAGACATGTAGAGAATTTCTGCTGGGAAAAAGGACTAGTTCATTTACTTTCAACTCGGAGCACAAGCACCGGTGGCTCAATCGGTAAAGTCCGAGACTACAGATTGGAAGAAATTCACAGTCGTGGGTTCTGTCCTCGGCCGAACTTGGGGACAGGTGTGAGTGAGCTTTCGCGTTTTGCTTTTTTTTTTCTGTTAAATTGTAATTGTTTTATCATTGTTTATTTGATTATTTTCTGTTGAAATTTAACAGAGAAAGTACATTAAAAGAACGAACTTTTAACAGAAATAAAGTTTTTTGTCCCGAATTCATTCAAAATACTAATAAATATATCTAGTGGGAAGCGTTATAAATATTAAAAAAAAAAAAAAAAATGATACTTTCTACTTAACTGCCAACAATTTTTTAACATGCTTTTAATTTTCTAAAAGAAACTTTCTATTTATGTATGACGAATAAATCTAATAAATCAAAAACAGTGTGAGGGAAAAAAAAAAGCTCAAAACGCGTAACAGAAAATTGCCCTTCACATGCGTTCTTCGCCTGATTATCGCGCCAAGTGCACTCTGTTGTATCTTTCGCCCCTGTATGCAACTTCTACCGCTTCACACCGTGCACTGTTTCGCTGGCTGGCGTGGATTTACATTACGTCTACGAAGCTTTCCCTTCTTTACGCTAGAGTTCTTTGAAACAAATACACAACGAAAATGGAAGATCCATATCTCAGTACGGTACACTCAAGGGAAGAAATCAAAGCATTTTTTCCCTTTTCGCCTCTGCTGACGCATGCGCAGAAACGAGTTAATCAGAAGCCGAAATTTTCAAAGTCGTACCGTTAGCAGTCGTTCTACGCTTGTCTCAAATGCAGCAGCGACCTGCTTTCCGCTGAAATCTGACCTTGGCTGAATTATAGTAACTCTGCCCCTAGACGCTTGTCATAAATTTTCACCTTTTCTTCATTAAAAGGTATTTCATAAAAGAAAGTGGTGTAAGTTGAATTAAAAATAAATAAAAAAACACATTAAGAAAACATATTTGTATTAGAATGTAAGGTCATTTAAATTGTTTTAAATGAACTATCAAAAAGAGCCAACATAAAATAAGCAGTGTATAACGATCGAGAAAAAAGTGAAATTCATTCGATATGATACCTATAATAACTGAAATAATAATTAATCTTTAAAAATAAATTATTGTTGTTAATACTACTATAATTATTTTTATCAAAATATGTTTTTGTAATTTTAATATTTTATGCCTAGAAATCATTAAAGAAATGACTTAAAACATTTTCTTTATAATTTATCCTGAAGGGCTTGTCTACAATACATGATGTATAAGAGACATATTTTAAAAAATCGTTATATTTCAAAATTTCATATTTTTAATTTGTTTTTGTTTTTGCTACTCCAGTTTCGAAAGAGCAAAAATATTCATGTAATGTACAGCAACCGATTCTGGTTACTTTCTTCAAAGAATCAATAACTAATACTCTTATTATTTAATCAGATGCAAAAAAATATGTAATTTTGAAGTATTGTTCTCATACAAAATGAAACCCTGGCCATGTGTGCCAAATTGTAGCAATCACTGTATTATTTAGCTTATCATTCACGTAAGACATTCGTTAAATGGAGTTAAAGAAGATTTTTTGTACGTTTGTGAGGGATAATGCTAGCAATAATTACCTTAGAAACAACCGATAAAATAATATTATCGTAGTAGAAACTAACTCATTTTCTCATGGCTTAAAAAAATTATAGAAACATGTGTAGTGTTCCCAAAAACTAGATCTAAACAAATTTTAATCAGAATTAATTTTTTCCGAAACGCGGTTCTGATGACACATAGAAAAACGGGCTTCTTATACCTAAAATACAAATGAATTGTCACAAATTTTTGTTTTGCATAGCAAATAAAACTTTTTGTGTTTTAAAATTCAACCTTAGTGAACATACATTAATAATTCTAGCAATTATTTTGATTTTTAGTTAGGCGAGATATTCACCAGTTGAGATAAAAAAAAAAAAAAGCAATAATAATTACCCGAGATTACCCCGCTAGAGTTCTTTGTAAACACGACACACACTTTTTGTACATACTCGATTCACACGGGCGTATTGTGTGAACCGAGAGTGGCCGTTCCAATTTTGGTAGGTCAACGAAATTTTCACAATCACATTCGGTCGGGATATAACCAAACCGAGCATTACAAATTATTTAGAAAATTTTTATAAGATTGGTACATGCAAGTTTCACTTTTACTTCATTAAAAAGTATCTCATAAAAGAAAGTGGTATGAGTTGAATAAAAAATAAGCAAAAATACATTAAGAAAAATTTTTGTATCAGAATGTAACTTCATTTGAATTGTTTTAAATAAACTATCAAAACGAAACAACATAAAAAATATAGCAGTGTGTAACGATCGAGAAAAAAGTTAAATTCATATGATATGATACCTTTAATAACTGAAATAATAATTAATCTTTAAAAATAAATTATTGTTCTTAATACTACTATAATTATTTTTATCAAAATATGTTTTTGTAATTTTAATATTTTATAACTAGAAATCATTAAAGAAATGACTTAAAAAATTTTCTTAGCAATATTTCCTGAAGGACTTGTCTACAATACATGATGTATAAGAGACATATTTTAAAAAATCGTTATATTTCAAAATTTCATATTTTTATTTTATTTTTATTTTTGCTACTCCAGTTTCAAAAGTGCAAAAATATACATTCAGCAATCGATTCTGGTTACTTTCTTCAAAGAATCAATAATTAATACTATTATTACTTAAGGCTGCTCTTCAGTAAACTTCCCGATTCCCCTCGCTAATGTTATTCCTATGGGCGTAGGATGCATTCGTATTTTTAAAATATCTCCTCAGAAAATTAATATTTTTATCTTCTATTTTCTTTGTATTGTTCTTAAAGAATGTCTCTTTTTTTCTTAGTTATCAAAATATTTCTAAATTATGTGCTTAATTTACATTTTTTGTTTTAAAATCTTAGCGAAACTGAATAAGATTTTAACGTTTCATATAAAATTAAGTATATATTTTAAACATAGTCTTTAATTTACATATGCTACGATGGAAAAATATTATGTAATTTTTTTAGGAAGTTATACAAGTTGAAATCATCGATATTTAAAGTAGTGTCGAATCGATGATTTCTTTGAATGTCAGAACTTTGAATGTCATTTTCATAATTTAAAATTACTCAAGTGAAATAATATATTTTTGACTTCTGATCCTTATTTTTTAAATAGAAATTTTATGGAAAGGAGAAAAGAAATATTTTAAAAATTAAATAAATTTGCTATAAAAATGGTGTAAATGAGTTTAATGAAATAACTTAAATCGCGGTTTTAATAATTTGATATATTTTTAAATCATGGATTAATGTCATAAATTCTATTAATTTCTAAAATGTTATGAAAATATGAAAATAAAAAATAAACATAATTTGTAAAGATATTTTATCAACAGAATAAATTAAAGAAGCTTTGAAAAATTCTTTACAATCTCAATTGCTTAATTCAATTATTGCTCTCTTACAACTGTTCTTAAATCCAAACTGGCTACTTTATGACATATTTTTAAATAAATTTTTGTTCAGAAATGCATAAAGTTTGCAGATGTTCTTATTTAGAGACTTTGTAATCGAAACACGCTTTCCACTTTTTGGTGAAGGCAGAAGATCTTTCAGAAAATACTGCTAAAAAAGACGTTTTGAACCGAATTTCCGACAACGCAGCACGAGAAAGGGAAGAAAACGTGTCGTCACGTGATATGAATCGCTTATAACTCGATAAGTAATTTATCAAAAAAGAAAAAACTCATTTCCATTCCAAACAGCTTCAATACCGGCCAATTTTATGCCTTTTCATTTAAAGATGAGTCAGAAAGTTTCGCGCTGTTGAGCAGGTCTTTTGAAAACGACCTTAAAGGTAAGCAAAGTGTTTTTTCGGATGTAAAAATAATTAATAGCCAGACTCACCTAAAAAGAAATCACTTTTTTTGGGGGGGGGGGGTGGAAGGGGGAGTTTACATTTCTTCATGAAAAATTTTATATCTTAATTTTGTCCACAACTCCAAACTAGCTGTTTTATAATATATATATATATATATGTATATATATATATATATATATATATATATATATATATATATATATATATATATATATATATATATATAAATTTCATTCGCAAATGGACAAAATTTACAGTTATATGTGTGAAATGTATGAAATTTGCTATAGTTATTTTCAAATACCAAGAAATCGAGCACAGTTTCCTATTATTTTATAAATCAAAGAATTCCTTTGAAGATTTTACTTATTTTCTTTTTCTGGGAGAAGTGGGAAGGAGGGGCACACCCTTAATATGTATTTGCATTTAAAAATATGTTTTTGTATAGAAGCATTTATCATTCAGAAAAGATCATGACCCCCGGAATACAGTGTCTAGAAGTTACTTCTAGGCACTGTACCCGGAACCTCCTCCTTGCATCTGACTTTGAAATGAAAAATAATTGGTATTGATGGGTAGCAAATTGAGTCATCGAGGGCAGCTAACATTTTATTAAAAACTGATTTGCATTACTTAACACTGTTTTAATTCATCTGCTAACATAAATCAGACAATGAAAAAAAAATGTTTCCAGGAAAATTTATGATGTAAATAATTGAAATCTGTATCTAAAAAAGTCACCGTCTGAAAATTTTACTGTTATAAATAAAAATACTGTTAACAATAAAAATTGTTTCGTAACGAAAAAAAATAATAATAATACGTTATTTTTTCTTTTTCTTTTTTTTTTTAGGAAATGAACCATTACTTGAAAGTGAAATTATTGTTGTCGTATTATTGCGTATCCTCCCATCACCACTAAAAGTTAAAACAGTAATAATAAGTTCTCTGAACTTGTCAAACATTAACAGAGACCTTTCAGATTTCAGCTCGCTATGTTAAACAACATAAATCGAAAATGTGTTCTTTATAAAACAGTAACGAGAACTCTAATTTAGCACACAATTTATTACAATTATTGCTCTAATTATTTAAAAAAAAAAAAAAAAAAAAAAAAAAAAAACGTTCTGCCCTATTTGTTCCTTTAGTAACAATAAATTATCAAGATCTAAATTTGTCTCCCACCGCACACATTTTTAAACTGGGATTTAAATTTGTATCTGGCTTAACTGTTACTGTACAGAAACAAGAATACTACTAATAATAATCTAAATTATCACTCACAGAAATCTCCACTTCTTCATCACCCACCTCCATTGCACACAGTTTAACATCATAATGCTCCTCACTAATATATATATATATATATATATATATATATATATATATATATATATATATATATATATATATATATATATATATATATATATACATAGGAATCGCAAAATGAAAAGAAAAAGTAGCTATCAGGTGGAGAGCCTAAAAACTAAATAGACGGAGAAGTACAGACACCTGTACGGGAAAACTATCTTAAACTTACTTGACTTAAGTTCCGGAATTGTAGTTCTAAACGCAATAACTACGAGCGCTGCGATCGCCTCGACCAGTGAAACTGCGCGCGTATCCTCCCATCACAACACTTTTCATAGTGATGCCAGTCTGCGGGTAATTACCCGTATTGTGGGTAACCAGTTTCATAAACGTGATAGTGATAATCATGAACATAGAACATTGAACTACCCCAATACTTTAAATAACGCCCATCTCCAACTTAAATTGACATAAGACTTTAAAATAATTTCAGTTCAGAAATATTGCAATAGGAAATGTTTTAATTAAATTTTCAGTCGATCAGCTTGATATTTTGCATTAATGATTAATTAAACTTCATGATAAGTCATCTGCCTGTATCAAAGCACATGGCTTTGATTAAAAACAAATACATTAGGGGAAAATTAAAATCCATGCGAGAACGCTTGTTGTAAGTGTACGCATTAATACTAACCAAATCTTTGCCCTAATTGAGTAGGGTGCTTACGGTGTATGCATTGAACGAGTTCATTATTTTCTCCAAAGGTATGTGGGTGGAAAGGGATCCTTGTTACTGACACCAGTAATTGAAAATAACGATCGGAAATGCTCAAGTATCGTCAGAATCGGTTGAGCGGGGCGGGGCGACGAGTTTTGATTCAGAGACAGATTCTGACACGAAGTTTACTCCATTTCCTCTCTTTTCGCTTCATTCTCAATCGGGGAGGGGAATTTTGTTCAACACAAAAATAACTGCATATTTGAATATGAATGAGTTTTTTATATTCAATTTCCATCGTAGTAAATACAACATATTGCAGTTTTTTTTCTATGAGACAATTAAAAATGCGATTATTAATTCAATATTTATATACACATATAAAAACCAAATTTTGGAAAATATATTTAATAAATACTTTTTTTTTTCTTTTGTATATAATATATTTTAGATTTGAATTTGCGTACATTTATCCGTAACAACTGCAATTTTAAATACTTGCTCTTATATATATTAGCTAATAATATACTGTAAATACTGTACTTATTGAGTATAAAATTATAAAAGAATCTTAAATTATACTTTTGTAAGCTAACAAAAATTTAAAGGACTCAAACTACAGATGGTAAATAGAGTTATTTTTGGTTAAAAGGTTATATCGTTTTAGAGTTGAACTGGTAACAGGTTTCAATAACCTGTTATTTTTGTAACGTATAACTAATCGTTATGTATGCTGTCAATGGATGTTTTAATTAAAAAGCCTGAACAGAATGTTCGGAATAATTTTGGGAAGTATAGACGCTGTTTCCTGTTGAGATGAATCAATACCATTAAAGGTTTACGTAGATAAAACTCGATTTTTGTGCGACAAAAACGTACCTAGTTATGATACTTTGAATTTTATATATTTTCCGCGTTTTATGGCACTAAAAACACTTTTTCCATTTTTGGTGGCTAAACCACTGAAAATTCATAAAATTCCAAGTATCCTAATTCCGTAAGTTGTGTACATAGAAGAATAAATTATTACTGTTTTACTTGTTAGAATATCGAGAAACATTTTTTCTAAATAAAACTTATTGGGCCCAGGTATTGTATAAAATATTTAATTTCATAACTATTTAAAAAGTAATTATTGGGTCATCTGGAAATTTCTGCGGTTTTTCAAAGCGAAAAGCGGTTTTGTCTAGTTATCTTTTGCTACTACTTATAAGGAGTGACCACCAAGATATGTAGATATGTACAGTCGGCCTTTTCTGCTTGCGCTGCATAATTCTGCTTGTGTTGTGGCAGAATTTTACTTTCAGTGCAGTGCTAAGAATGGAGAACTAAAACGCTCATTTTCGTCATATTCTGCTCTTTTATTTCAAGAAAGCTAAAAATGCTAGTCAGACTGCTCGTAAAATTTGCGCTGCATATGGGCAAAGTGCTATTTCAGATGATGCAACTCGAAGGTGATTTGACAAGTTTAAGCTCAGCAATTCCAACCTAGAAGATCATGCCCGTTCTGGGCGACCATCATTTTCTGTAAAGGAGGACCTCTTGAAAAAAGCTATCAAACTATCATGGACTGTACTTTTCAGGATTTCGTTCATCTCACGAAACCCTATTACTCCCGCTCAGTTGCCTGTCCATCACAGAGCCGTTCTCAGAACCTATCTAACTTACAGAGTTGAAACTTTGTGTACATATAATTGAATACCTGCTATGAAGCTCAAAATATTAAAAATTGAAAAAATCGTATTATTTTAATAAATAGAGAATAAAAAAAAAATTCTAACACCCTTTTCCTATTAAATTTAAACATTTTTCGTTAGAGCAGTTGCCAACAATTAAAAAATTCACAATGAAATTCTTTCTACAATAATTAATTTTCTATTGAAAGATTTCCACATGAAAAATGTAAACGAAATAAAAAGTTTCACCAATTGAAAAAATATATATATTATGACGTCATACGGGTAATAAAACGGAAATTTTCAAAGATTTCTCAATAATACAAGGAGTATGAGTATGTGTATGTACAGAAAGCAGATTAATATCACGTCATTAGAAAATTAAAAAGAAAATTAATCTGACGTCATATCGGAAGTTTAACAGATTTCTGAAATGTTTGAGAATAATACAAAGCGAGTATCAAGTAATAAGTAGTCAAGTAGTCAAGTGAGTAATAGAGAATAGTAAATATATGAGTTTGAGGAACGTATTGAATCATGATAACTTCCCGGTTATGGAAATATTCGCATATTTTAATATTTTGAAGGTGTACAACATGTTTAATTTTGAAATTATTATTATTTTTTAAATATCGCATTTAGTCCACATGACAGATATTATTATGACAGAGTGTAATAGGGGTCGTCGCCTGCTATCGGGCTGGTTTAGATATTCGAAAAAACGGAAAAATAGACCCTTTTTTTTTTTTTTTTTTTTTTTTTTTTTTGCTAAATGGAATTTATTTGGATACGGAGCAGTATAATATAAGTGAAGATCAAATCTCTGCTCCAGCACTAGCAGGGTAGGGTGCTAAACATGTAATTTTAATATTTTTCATCATGGTGAGCGCAATGGACGAGTGAATTATCCCAAAGCGAACTTCCTTTTTTAACATAGATGTTTATTGCCATATAAAACAGCGTCAGCCAATCAATTAACGTTATTATTCCCGAATCATGTACATTCATAATGCAAGGATATCTGGGGAATTTTCCTTTGGTAGTGTAGGGAAAAACTAAAATCCATACGAGAACGCTTGTTGTAAGAGTTTGTAGTAGTACTAACTAAATCAACATAGTGAATGCGATGAACGAGTTCATTATTTTTTAAGCAATTTTTTTTTCCTTTTACAGAGACCTGTAATTCAAAATCACAATCGCAAATGCTCAAGTGAGGTCAAAATTGATAGAGCGGGGCGACGGTGAGATCTTTGAAACGCAACTAAGAGGGAGATATAAATGGGGAAAATATGGAAAAATACTTAAGGTATGGTTTTCGGAATTGACTTTTCAAATCATTCGGAGAAATAGAGAGTGAATTGAAGCAAGTTTTAAAAATATATTTAATAAATACTTTTTTTCTTATAGGACCGAGGTATTGTCTAAAATTTTTAATAAAGTTACTAATTAAAAAGTTGACGTAACTATTTTGACATAAACAGATTTTTATCACACTATTTTTGCAACCTTTTTTTTTTCCGTCTTTAAAACACTTTGCAGATAATGCATTCCCAGTTTAAGAGGGACTTTCCGTTAGTCTGTTACTAAATAATATACTATAAAACAATAACATTGTTATTTATCCTAATACACTAACACTAGAACCGCGGTGAGTAGTCAATTTGACGCGAACCAAATGAATAATAGTCGATTTGAAACATATTTTTTTTTTATAAAATAAGTTTAACTATATACCGCATAAAAATAAGTTAGACAAATTGGAAAAGTGTTGTGACTACACAAGTCATTAATCGTTCGGCAGAAATTGTTGAATCTTGACTGGGATGTTTTACCTCAACCTCCATATTCACCGGGCTTGGCGTCATCCGATTACCTCTGGTTCCGGTCGCTACAAAATTCTTTGAAAGGGAAAACCTGTGCTGTCGAGAGTGCTTTGATATCGCCCCTGGAGAAAATTTTCGTTAATAAGTCCCAGCCGTTCAGAAAGGTGGTAAAACATCATATATAACAATTAAATAATTTATTAAAATATACGAGGTGTGTAGAAATCATTCTGTTCTTTTTTAACCTTAAAAATCAAACGAATTTATTTGCTAACCCAATAATTCACGTATTATTCGCCTGAATCCGATTAATACCTCTGCTCCGCCCTCGCTGTTTTTGATATATAAACAACGCCCATCTCTATTACAAAATGTATTCGCTCATAATAAATGCATCGCTACACATGTTTAAAATTTTCTACATAAAAACCTTGCTTTTCTTAGATGTATTTTTAGATTCACTCAATTTGGAAACATTTATGTGATTAAAATCGTTTTTGTTGCTGCCATCTACTATTTCTTTTTTTTTTTTTTTTTTCATGTTTATTGTCATATAAAACAGCGCCGGCCAATCAATATACATCATTATTGTCTAAAGGAATTGTCATTTGGTATTCTAGAGAAAAAACTAAAATTCATACGAAAATACACGTTGCAAATGCATGCAGTAGCACTGACTGTAATCAAATCTTTGCTTTAGCAGGGTACTTTCCGTGCAATTTTAACATTTTTCAACGTGATGAATACAATGAACGAGTTCATTATTTTTTCGGCAGGTTTGTAGGTGGAGCATTTGTTGGTAATTGTAGGTGTTTGTAGGTGGTGGTTTCAACCTTTGTTAAAGATACCAGTAATTCAAATTCACGATCGGAAATACTCAAGTATGGTGAAATTGATATAGCGGAGAGAAACCTTTTGATTTAGAAATAGATTCTTACATGCGATGTACTCTATTTCCCCTTTTTTCGCAACAAACTCAAGCTGAGAGGGGAATTTTGTTTAGCATAAGCATAAGTGTATATTTGAATATGAATGAGTTTGTATATTCAATTTCCATCGTAGTAAATGTGACATATTGTAGAGAAACAAATATAAACTGGATTTTATTTTTCTATGAGACAATTAAAAATGTGATTATTATTTCAATATTTATAAACACACACATTAAAGCAAGTCTTGAAAAACATATTTAATAAATACATTTTTTTTCTGTTTTGTATATAATATTTTTCCGTTTTGAGTATGCGTAGATTATCAGTGATTAGCATTTGAAAATACTTTCTCTTATAAATATTAACTAATAATACTCCAAATACTCTACTTATTCAGTATAAAAATAAAAATGATTGCTAAATTATACTTTTGTAAGCTGTCCAAAATTTTAAAGGACTTCCGTTTCCAATAACCTGTTATTTTTGTAATGTATAACTAATCGCTACGTCTGTTGTGCACGGACGTTTTACTTAAAAGATGTTTAAACAGAATGTTTAAAGTAATTTTGGGAAGTAAGTATAGACGCTTTTTTCTGTTGAGATGAATCCAGACAATTAAAATCTGCTAAGGTGGTTAAATTTGAAGTTTAGTGCAACAAAAGCTTACCTAGTTATGACACTTTTATTTTCATTATTTCAGCGTTTTCTTACATGAAAAACACTGTTTTTCCCTTTTTGGTGGCAAAAACGCTCAAAATTCACAAAATTTTATGTATCATAACTCGGAAAGTTTTAGTCATAGATGAATTTTTTTTTTTACTTTTTTACATGTTTGAACAGGAAGAAACTTTGTCTAAATAAAACTTTTAGGACCCAGGTATTATATATTTTTTTCCTTTCGTAACTATTTAAAAAGTTAAAATTTGACGTAAATCGATTTTTATTACACTGTTTGTTCAGCTTTTTCTTTCCCCTTTAAACACTTTGAGGGTAATGCATTCCTAATTTAATAGGGAATTTTTGATAAACTTTTACTAAATTATATACTATAAAAGAATAACATTGTTATTTATCCTAATACTTTAAATAACGCCAATCTCCAACTTAAATTGACATAAGACTTTAAAATAACTCTCAGTTCAGAAATATTATATCAGGAAATATTTGTTTATAATTTTCAGTCAATTGCCTATGTACACACACCATTGACTGACCAAACTTCATGATAAGTCATCTGCGCGTTTCAGAGAAGATGATTTTGATATTTGATTAAAAACAAATAAATTTAAATAAGCACCTGCACCATATCAAATATTGCACAGGACAATGTTTCATTCTTCCAATCAAAACAGAAGAAAGACTCAATGATTTCTGTAATTCCACACTAAATATTGCTTTCTACACTCTGAGTATGAATCCTGACAAAATACCTAAAAACTTTGTTGTGTTGCACTATCTAGTGATGTAAAATGTTGTTCATTTATTTCAAACGCACCATGTATGAAGCATATGTTATAATATGCAATTAATATAATGATATACAATAATTTATGAGGACGGCACCAATTACGCTCACCACCCATATACTCTATACAGGCACATTCAGACTAGACGTCTCCTGGACTGGTTATAACCTGTGGCGCGTCAAAATCAATGAAAATAGAACCCCTGTTGTATACTTCTCTAGAAAAATAACCTATCCCAATAGAATTGCTGCCAATAACAGCACTATTCTTAGATCTAAAGAAGCCAAGTACTTAGGGGATATCCTCGACCCTTGATTAACCTGGAGCAAACATATTCTCTCCATAAAGGGGAAAGTCGCCGGAGCTTCGATTGCACTCAAAACTCTTCTCAATAGTATGACCCTTGACATCTGTAATAAGCTTCTTCTTTACAACTCCTGCACCCTTCCTATCATTACCTATGCCTGTCCAATCTGGGGCTTTACCTGTAAAACTTCTATGGACAATCTTACTAGACTGCACAACAAAAATCTCAGAATAGTGCGCAGTGCTTCAAGATACCTGCGCAACAGCACGATTAGAAGGGACTTAAACGCCCCCAACCCTCAGGAAAAGAATCAATGATCTCTCCAAAAAATTTTATGAAAATCTTTATGATATTCCTAATGACATAATTGCGGAGTTACCAACTAGGACGCCTTCGAACCTCACCACTGCAAAAGACCCAAATATTCAACTATTTTGGACCTTTGAATTAAAGTTCACCGCACTGGTTTCATCTCCTTTTTCTTTTTCTTCTCAATTTCAGTAACAGTGTAATAAAATAAATAAATAAATGATATTTCTCTGTAGAGCAAATATATATAAATATACATTTATAGGGCTCTGTTGCGTTCCTTTTTATCTATATTTAAACTTGTAGCCATACCACCTTGTTTGACTGTCCTACTCCATGATGTTTGATTAGTGCTTAACATATCTTTATCCTTAAAATTTTCATTTTTATTTTTAATCTATTAAGTAGTATGTATACTAAGCCTATATTGTGTTTTACCTTAACTTAATTTTTCTATACTGATTTGCTATTTGTAATTTATATTATTATTATTATTATTATTATTACTAACATTAATTTATTCCATTTTAAACATTCTTCTTTTACTTAACTTCTTATGTAGTTTTAAATTACAGTCTATATCATTTACCCATTGGCTCAATATTTAATAAGACAACATATCCATAGACTGGGCTTTAACCCTCTGAGCGTTTTGAAAAAGGGTAAAATTGTAATGTTGTTTTCTCTGCGTTTTGTTTTAAATGCTAAAAAAAAATATGATTCTTTCACCATTATAAATAAAACTTAATTACAAATATGAATGTAACCATTGAGCGTATTAATCATTTTTCAATGTTTTGAAAATTCAATAAATTTATAGAATTATACTATCTTAAACATTGCATATATTGCAGTGAAACCTGGAGCTTCGTGAACGCAATATTACGTTCCACACGCTTAGAGGGTTAAGTTGGGCTCAGCTAGGAAGCCCCTCAATGCTACTTTACTGTTCAAGCACTGTTAAATGCATCAAACTAATATGATTAGGCATTTAAAACAATATTGTTCCTTTTCGGAGCAATGTCCATTTAATATTCGGTAACACAAGCCAAATGACTCTCTTCTGTGTGGTGTGTTGGTTGTTGGCGTTCTCAGATCTAGAGAATTTTAAGTCTATTTAGGGAAAAGTTCCTTATATCTAGGTAATTTTTAGATTTTTAGATTTTTTTTTTTTTTTTTTTTTTTTTTTTTAAGAATTCAATGAAAATGAGAATATATATTCCATTTTCTCCGTTGAAGGACCGTTATCAATCTTGGATCATGCTATACATTTGTCGATGTAGAGAAAACCAAAACTCTTTGAAGTCATTTTTTTCTGTATCTGACTTGTCTTCATGCTTATCTAGTAGTGCTGACAATACATGCTTTTTATGAACGTTACTCCTCGTTTATTGTTCATTCTACCATGTTCGTGTCTCTTGTAATAGAAAGAACAAATTTATTTTGAAGGAATTTCATGTTAGTTATTTTTTTTTCTTTATTATTATACTTAGATTCTTAGCGGAAATAATTTTAAGGATGTCGAGGACTTTCCGAGAATAATAAAGGACATTGTCGGATAAGTATATGTTAAATTTGTTTATAAGTATGTCCAAGCCTTTTAACATAAATGGATGATTTTGTTTTATCAGATGTTACTCTTTAGTGAAGAATAAAATTCCCAAAATATCAAGCTATAAATATTAATTCACGGATTATTTGTCTGAAACCTATTATCTCTACTCCCCCCTCGCTTTTTTTTATATTTAAACTCCGCCCATCATCATTACAATATGTATTCCTTCAGTGCAGTAAATCTAGCAACATGAATTGGGTGGATCATCGTCTCCGGTAAGATTAGAACACAGATGCAAATTGTATTAACCCCTTAAGCACCATGACGTACATGCGTACGTCATGAACTCGCCTATTTGTAATGCCAGGACTCGTCTTAAGTCCAGACTGAAATGTCCAAAGCATCTATTTTTTGCGTCGCCAATTTCTGTTTTCAGAGCCGTCCTTAGTGAAAGCGAGGCCCGGTGCAAGAACTTTTGCGAGTCCCTTTCCTTCCAAATGCGTTAAGCGCCCCCCCCCCCCCCCCCCCGTCACACGCACACACCTCCACAACACATACATTACAAATAATCACAAATAATAACTTCCGTTTAGCTAAAATCATTAACGATTTTTTAACAGTTGACATTATAATTTCAAAATAACAGATGAATCGCAAATGTGTAGCATTGGATATAGCCAGCAGTATCAGCACCGTTTATGGAACTTTGTTTGATGTCTCAGTAGATTAAGACACAGATCTTCACGGGTCCATGGCTGGCCCGAAATCCAAGCACTGACCAAACTTGGGCTTGCATTTTTCTGCAGACTCTGATCGGGCCGCACACGCGCTTCATTCTTTCCAGTTCGGCCCGGGCTACAACTCAATTTGTTTCTGGTGATTTGGGCCGGGCTGGACATGGACTTTATTTTATCTGTGCTGAGTTGGGCCTGGACTTTATTTTATCTGAAACAAGTCGACCCTGAACTTTATTCTTTCCAGGAAAGATAACTGGCTCAAGCTCATGCAGGTTTTATTTTTAAGTAACAGTGCTATTGTACTTTTGTTTAACGAAATCTTTAGAAATTTAATTTGGTTTAACAAATTACCAAGGAATATTTTTTTAATTTACTTTTTTCCCTTACAGAGATTTAAAATTTTGATTTTATTCATCCCTTTTTTTCTTTCATTCTAAACCACATTATTTTTAGGGTTTCGTTCATCTGACGAAACCCTATTTGTCTCACTTCTCTGTCTGCCTGTCTGTCGTAAAGTTCGTACTCAGAAACTGTATAAGTTAGGGACTTGAAATTTTGCTTACTTGTAGCTTAATACCTCCTGGCACATGACAAATCATAAAATTAAAAAAAAAGTCTTACATTATTTTGATTAAATGAATTAATTTAATGACATGAGACCATTTCTGCGATTTTCTTAGATCTTAAAACAGAACCTTAATTTAATTATTTTTTGGTAGGCTAGATGGTTCAGTGGTAGCGCGTTTTCCTCCAAAAGTCTTTCCAAAGGTTCCGCATTCTATTCTCGACAAAATTTTTGATTTTTTACATTTCATTGTCCGATGGATTTTGTTTTTTCCCCATTTTAAGGTGGTTTTTTTTTTTTTTTTTTTTTTTTTTAAGCTAAATTTAAAGTATGGAATTAAATTTCTTTTCAGATATACAATCATAGCCTGTTAAGATTCTATGAGAAGCAGTTCTTGAATATTTTTAATTTGATTTAAAAATAGCTTCCTCTTGGTATCATTTTATTATTAAATTTAAAGGTACTGCCACCTACGTTCTTCTTGATAAAGTGTATTGATAAATGATAAACATGATTATAAATTAGTAATTTGAATTTATTAATTAAAGGATAAAGTGTTTTGAAAGGAATATTAAACGAAACTCTTTGTGTGATCTTCGATCACATTTACCCACTTGTTTTTAAATAAGTGTTCATATACAGTTGTGGAAAAAAAAAACGCACCAGTCCACATTTTTTTTATCTCTAAATTATCGAATATGAATGCAATTTTTGAAATATGGGTTGTCTACATATTAAAAATTTTAACAAATTTCTTTTTCATATGTTAACATCCACTTTTGGCACTTTAATTTGATTTATTTGGACCAAAGCAGCCCAGAAAAAATGTTTAGTTTATATACTTTTTCTTAAATCTTATCAGAATTAGAAGAGGTGAACATTTGATGATGCTACCGTTAAATTCACGTGAAAACTTTAATTTACATCTTTCCAACAAATGATCTACTTCGAATGTTTCTCTTTTAGCAAGATACAATATACAGATCAAAACATATTCCAGGTATATTTTTTTATTCAAAAACATATGTTCAGTTATGAAAGTTATTAAAAAATTTGTATTATAAAATGTTTTACGAATTATGTTCTGCATTAATTTTTTCATAAAAAGAATCAGGGTCGTTGAAAACATAGCTATGTGATTTTATAATTAGTTTTAGAAATACGGAGAGATTCTACTTTTTAACGATCCGGGAAAACTGTCTCCTGTATTTTTTTGCATCGACAAAAATGAAAATCCGAAAAGGAACAAGAAAAAAATTAAAATTTCTTTTAAACGAAATAAAATAAGCTTACTTTATATTTAGAATTTTTAAATATCTTTTCTGGTATCTAATTGAATGTTTCCGGTTTTTTCCTTGTAAGATCTAGACTGTATTTTTCAAAATTTATTTTTAAAAATATCATAGGAAGATTTAAGAAAAAAAAATACATTAACTATAAATGTTGTCGGGCTGCTTTGTTCCAAGGAACTCTAATAAAATATCAAAAGTAGGTGTTACAATTGAAAAATCAAAGTTGGAACATTTTTTAGTATGTAGACGACAATTTCATTCATATTCGGAAAGTAGATACAAGTTCAGTCAAACAGTTAGCTCTAGGGTCTTTATGCGGGAATTGGTAATAAAAAAGCATGGGCAGTATTTTTTTTTCTTTTTTTTCCCCCCACGATTAGCATTATTATTCCGTATTCCATGAACTGCTGCAGACATTTAATATGGAAAATTATCTAATTATTGTTATTTTTTTTACATAGATATGTATGCAATATTATTAAAATATCTTTAATTTTAAGATAAAGTTGTAAAAATATCGGCATATTTTGTGTCTGATTTCATTGCACATATAAAGCGATTTTTGTTTCTTTTTTTTTTTCCTTTAAAAAAAAAAAACACCGGCTGGGCCAATAAAGTTTCTACGCGAATCGGAATGGGTTAGGCCTAGAAATTTTGGCCCCTCTAGACCCATAGCTTTGCATGATTTTCTTGAATATAGCAGCATGAACTAATTCGAATTCCTTTTAAAAAATGCCACACTTCTTGCATTCTATAATCATAGTTGCCAACCTCCCAATTTTTTGAATACCAGTAAAATCATACAAAAATTTTAGCTTTATTAAATAGCAGAAATTGCCCGATTAAATAAAACAAATATTTTTTCATAAAATTACTGGTGTGAAAAAAATCGGCAGGTTGGCAACTATGCTACATATAAGTAGTATATAAATTGAGAAATGAGCAGAATCATCTTTCCTTTTCGGTTTTAAATGATTAAAACACACTATAATACGCTTAATTACAGGTAAAAATCATGCGAAATAAGGTGAATTGTTCAACGAATGCTAGTTATTTTAACACTTATTCAAACGCTAAATGTTTAAAATTTTTCATGAAATAAAAGAATCTTTTATTCCGGGCGCGAGGCCTTCTTAGGAACGAGGCCCTGTGCGGCCGCACCTGTCGCACACCCCTAAGGACGGCTATAGCTGTTGTGGTTGGTTTTGTACGGGCTTTATAACAATGATTGTTTTCACACCTAATAGATGACGTTACGTATAGAAAAACTCATTAATTTTCCCGCTGATTTGGTTCTTTTTTCGTTGTTTCTTTGTTTATATGTTGGTTATTCTGATTAGTTGTATTTCGTAAATTGTTGTGTTTTGCATTCGGCTTTGTAGTTTCGGTATCTCTGGTAGATAAAAATAATGACATAAACTAGTTTTGGCAACATTTAATATATCAGCATACTATCAGTAAATTGACTATGGGGCTTAAGAGGTTAATATTAGTTTAGAAATTTGATTTTTTCAAAAAGCTTCTTAAAAGAAAAAAAAAGTCGTTGCACTGAATTTCAAATTAACATATGTTTTAGGGGAACCAAGGTATTATAATTTGTCACGCTATACATTACACTTGTTGTAACAGCGCCCCCTTGATTATTAAAATATATTTCAGGGGTAACAAGGGATTATAATTTGGTAATTGTTTTCTTTACAATTTCTTTCACCAAAAAATTGTGCAAAAAAGCTAATATATATTCTTAAAAAGTTAAAAACATACCCATACCGAATACCGAGAAAACAATTTCTTAACACATATTTGTGTGCGTCAATTATTTCTTATGATTGACCGTGTCATGTATATTTAGCTTCAAATTGTGCGATGGGCATCACTCGTAAATATTTACAAATATATGTATAAAATACTAAAAAAGGGAAAGGGAAGAGGTTTAGGGCAGAGCTACACATACTTACGAATTTCTCCCTATAAAGCTTGCTTTTAGGTAGCTTTCAATATAAAAACCTACCTATTGCAGCCGTTCGGAGGAAAGCAATTCCAAAAAATTTTGGTATATTTTCATCGCTAGACCCCCAAACCACCTCCGTTCAGATGTTGATTTATATATATATATATATACACACAGGGTGGTCATAAAAAAACTTTGCCGATATATCGAACTCTAGCGGGCGATCAAGATGAGATTTCAGATATAGTTATTCATAGGTATGAGATCGGGACTCTGTGAACGGCAACAAAGTGTTGCTCACGGTTAAGGTTATACGTACAGAAACTCGAAATTTTCCAATGGCAACACCTTTTTTTTTCATCGCAAAATGCTCAGCGCATGTGAAAACCCTAAAGAGTGGAGCCGTATCGCAAGAAACGGACTCGTTATGTACGTACAAAAAACAACTCTGCGAATGGCCAAAAAAAACAACAAAAAAAAACGCGATCGGGGCGCACGGAGGAAATTTGCATATGACACAGAGTCAGTACACCAATCACTGATTACAATACAGATCGGATAAAATAAAACTTTTATTTTCCACATTTTCCACATAGGTGCCATCACAGGCAATTACACATTGTATGAGGGCGACTGTGGACAATACAGCCGAACGTAACATCGCATGAGGGATATTTGCAACCTCACGTTTGATAGAATCTTCCAAATTTCAAAATCCGGCAAAGTTTGCGGATTGCACATGTACACTCTAGATTTGAGATATCCCCAGAACCAGAAATCCATAGGAGTGAGGTCGGGAGATCGCGGAGGCCACAGAAATGGAAAATGGCGTGAGATGACACGGTCGCCAAAATGCTGTTCCAGGACCCTGCGAACAGACTTCGCTATATGCGGAGGTGTACCATCTTGCATCCAAACGAAGTCATTCAGTGCATTTCGCTGCAGCAATTCTGGTATGACGTAATTTTGCAGCATTGCCGTATAGCGGGAGCCCATTACAGAGCAAGTTAAAAATCCCGTTGGTGTCGCTGCCTCAAAGAAGTACAGCCCGAGAATAATTGTGCCTGCAATGCCGCACCACACAGTAACTTTGACGTCGTATAAAGGTACTGGTGCCACAGCGTGCGGATTTATGTCTGCCCAGTGCATACAATGTTTGGTGTTAACGTTGCCAGTTAAGGTGAAATGTGCCTCTTTCGTCCAGAATATGCGAAGAGGTCAGTCGTTATCTCCATCATATCGGATAAGAGATTCATTAACAAAGTCTATACGTTATTGATGGTCCCCCACTTCCAACATCTGGACCCGCTGGTACTGGTAAGGAAACATGCGGATTACAGAGCGCAGTAGCTTTAGAACCGTTGATTTCGGTTTATCCAATACACGAGATGCACCTCTTGAAGTTTGCATGTGTTCTGTAGTCACTATGTGATGCACTTCTATAACAGTATCCTCAGGAACAATTGGTCGTCCTGATCGCGTCTATCACAGGTGCAGCCAGTTTCTTCGAATTTCTTTACTAAATCACGAAGAGCTTGCGGACTACATGGGCCACGTATTTAACGAAGGTAAACACGCAAGGTTTTCGCAGCATTCATCCCATTTTGATAATAGAGTTTTACCAATTCACCACGAACTTTCGCTGGAAGAGTCATTTCGTCAGCATGTGCGAGCTCTCGACTGAAGAACTAACATTCCCACCCCACTTTTTACCCGTTTTCTACGCTGACTATCTGGTGAACGGCGTTCCGTGATTGGTGTTTTGCCTCTGTCATATGCAAATCGTCCTGATCGTGTTTTTTTGGCCGTTCGTAGAGCTGTTTTTGTGCGTGTTTAACGCGTCCGTTTATTGCGATAGACGTGCCGTTCCAACGCTCTTTAAGGTTTTTGCATGCGCTGAGCATTTTGCGAGGAAAAAAATGGGCGTTGCCATTTGAAATTTTCTGTAGCTATAACCGAAACCGTGAGCGCCAATTTGTTGCCGTTCACAGAATACCGAGCTCATACCTGTGAATAACTATATCTGAAATCTCATCTCGATCGGTTGAACGGACCGGCCGCTAGAGTTCCATATATCGGCAAAGTTTTTTATGACCACTCTGTATATATATATATATATATGTTCTGTGTAAATGTAGTTTGTTTAGTTTTGTTTTTATAGTATTGAATTTATGTGGTTTATAGATTTTGGTTGTCTTTTGTGATAATGGTTCTGCAAGTGATTTTCCATTGGAGTTTATTATATATATATATATATATATATATATATATATATATATATATATGACATACGTCATGCTGTAACTCTCTCATTAATGAACCGATTTCGATGTAAGTGACTATGTGTATAGGACATACCAAGATCTCGACCGAGTTCGTTGGCCAGCTTCATACGCCATTTTGTTTCGAAATGGCGGCCAGTTAAAGAATTTCACATTTTTAAAAATTCAAAAAGATGTCCAAAAAAATATAAATTGTAAAGAAAATTTCTGTTAAGTGTTAGAACGACATACAAGGATTCTGGAACATTTTTTGTTTTTGCTATATCTTAAAAAATAGCTGATGTATGGCAGTTTGAAATTCTAGGGTGGCTGAGATTTTGAAATAATCTGATAGGGTAAATGTACCAATAGTCGGCCACCCCCCAATAGTCGGCCACATTGAGATAAAATGCCTTACGCATAGCTTACTTTTGGTTCTAAATGAAATATTACAATTTGGTTACATGCAACCATCTTTCATAAGACATAAACCATCACCAAAGAATTATGGGTACTTTTATTGAATTTGTAATCAGCCATTTTTTTCAAGATTGAGGTCAAATCGCCATTTTCCCTATTTTTTTGTTAACAGATGGCAATTATTTTAAAAGGCAAGTATTAATTATTTTTTTATTTTTTTCTAAAATTATAAGGCTAGAATATTAGCAGGGTAAATAAACTAATGTTTTTGATTATAAAAAGTAAATAAATTTGTTGCTTTTAATTAATTTTAATGTGGCCGACCATTGGGTATTAATTTTACTTACATATCCAAAAGTCGGCCACCAGGAGCTGAATAATGAATACATAACTTATTGTACTTTTTTGAGTTTATTGAAGTGAAAACTTCTTTAGGCGCGTTGGGCATTTTTTGAGATGGGAAAAAAACATTGAACTCGCGACACTGTTACTGTAACCGACACCTCTGTATATAAGTATGTGCATGTATTGTGTATAGTTAGGTATGATCTAGGGCGGGACGGGCGCGGCGCAAGCTTGCCTGTGCGCTATTGCACCGCGGTATAGTAAGCGTTATTGTAAGCGCAGAAAAATGTAAGTGGTATAGTAAGCACAGAAAAATGTAAGCGGTATAGTAAGCGGTATAGAAGCGGTATGTTAAGCGCAGAAAAATGTAAGCGGTATAGTAACACAGAAAAAATGTAAGCGGTATAGTAAACGCAAAAAAATGCAAGTGGTATAGGAAGCGGTATAGTAAACGCAGAAAAATGTAAGCGGTATAGTAAGCGCAGAAAAATGTAAGCGGCATAGTAAGCGGTATAGTAAGCGCAGAAAAATGTAAGCGGTATAGTACGCGGTATAGTAACGCAGAAAAATGTAAGCGGTATAGTACGCGACATAGTAAGCGGTATAGTAAAGCAGAAATATGCAAGTGGTATAATAACGTAGAAAATGTAAGCGGTATAGTAAGGTATAGGAAGCGCAGAAAAATGTAAGCAGTATAGTAAGCGGTATAGTACGCGGTATAGTAACGCAGAAAAATGTAAGCGGTATAGTAAACGTTATAGTAAGCGGTATAGTAAATGCTGTAGAAGCGGTATAGTAAGCGCAGAAAAATGTAAGCGGTATAGTAAAACAGAAAAAATGTAAGCGGTATAGTAAACGCAGAAAAATGTAAGTGGTATAGTAAGCGGTATAGTAAGCGCAGAAAAATGTAAGCGGTATAGTAACGCAGAAAAATGTAAGCGGCATAGTAAGCGGTATAGTAAGCTGTATAGTAACACAGAAAAAATGTAAGTGGTATAGTAAGAGGTATAGTAAACGCAGAAAAATGTAAGTGGTATAGTATGCGGTATAGTAAACGTAGAAAAATGTAAGAGGTATAGTAAGGTATAGGAAGCGCAGAAAAATGTAAGCAGTTTAGTAAGCGGTATAGTAAGCGCAGAAAAATGTAAGCGGTATAGTAAGCGTTATAGTAAGCGGTATAGTAAGCTGTATAGTAAGCTGTATAGTAAGCGGTATAGTAAGCGGTATAGTAAGCGGTATAGTAAGCGGTATAGTAACACAGAAAAATGTCAGCGGTATAGTAACACAGAAAAAAAAGGTAAGCGCTATGTAAACGCAGAAAAATGTAAGCGGTATACTAAGAGCAGAAAAATGTAAGCGGTATAGTAAGCAGTATAGTAACGCAGAAAAATGCAAGCGGCATAGTAAGCGGTATAGTAAGCTGTATAGTAAGCGGTATAGTAACACAGAAAAAATGTAAGTGGTATAGTAAGCGGTATAGTAAACGCAGAAAAATGTAAGTGGTATAGTTAGCGGTATAGTAAACGCAGAAAAATGTAAGAGGTATAGTAAGGTATAGGAAGCGCAGAAAAATGTAAGCAGTATAGTAAGCGATATAGTAAGCGCAGAAAAATGTAAGCGGTATAGTAAGCGTTATAGTAAGCGGTATAGTAAGCTGTATAGTAAGTGGTATAGAAGCGGTATAGTAAGCGGTATAGTAAGCGGTATAGTAACACAGAAAAATGTCAGCGGTATAGTAGCACAGAAAAAAAGGTAAGCGCTATAGTAAACGCTGAAAAATGTAAGCGGTATACTAAGAGCAGAAAAATGTAAGCGGTATAGTAAGCAGTATAGTAACGCAGAAAAATGTAAGCGGCATAGTAAGCGGTATAGTAAGCTGTGTAGTAAGCGGTATAGTAACACAGAAAAAATGTAAGTGGTATAGTAAGCGGTATAGTAAACACAGAAAAATGTAAGCGGTATAGTAAGCGGTATTATAACGCAGAAAAATGTGAGCGGTATGGTGAGACTGAAGTCTGGTTCCCGAAATTTTTGTATGTAAAATAATATGCATGATTTTTCATGTACAATAGCGCATTAAATGAAAATTGTAATATAATTTTTGTAGTAGTAGTTTAAAATAATGAATAAAAAAACACTTGATTTAAAAGTATTTCCTGCACAATAAAACATTTCCTGACGAATAAAAAAATACACACGTAATTGTTCAAGTTTTCACTTCTGTCGGCACTCCCGGAGTGCCACTTTTTTTTTTATTGTTTGGTAGATATAACTTTATCTCTACATCTAAAATAATTTTATATAAAAAAAATCTTTTTTTACGTGCTTGTCTGTTTGTTTGTACGGGAAACTACTAGAACTACCGAAATAATTTCAAAAGTAAAGGTGGCAGTCTCTGCCCCGACATAGACTATATTTTACGTCAGGGCCACTTTTCGTAAGTAGATGGATGAGCAAAACACATTCCAAACGTGCCCTTTTTGCCCTCTTGAAAGTTGGCATGGTTTTTGTTTTCTAAAAAATTCGAAATTTAAAAGTGTGAAATGAGTGGAAAAAGTTCTAAATTACAATTCATGTAGAATTGTTAGGAATATAAACTTGAAATTTAACATGTCTGTTACTTTTAAGAGGTAAATTCTGGATCAAGGCAATTAAAAAAAGGGGGAATTTTAGAAAATGAAAAAAACAGTGACTATTCTAAAAATATTCTAAATTACGATTTATATGGAATTACTAGGGAGAGAAATTTAAAATTTCCTAATTCTGTCATTTTTAATATGTAAACGCTGGTACGAAATAGTTTCTTAAAAAAACGGAATTTCAAAGGGTACAGAACCAAATAAACGTTCTAAAGTTTCAAAATCTGTGATAGTTTTGTTGCTGGAAACTTAAAATTTGGCATGGTGGTCAATTTTAAGACATAAACAACCGGCTCAGAGAGGCTTCTAAAAATTTGGAAATTTAGAATGCTGAAATGAGAGGAAAATGTTCTGAATTATGTTTTTTTAATAAAGTTTAGAGTAGAAACTTGAAATTAGACATGGATAACCTTTTCCATACGTAAGTGGTCTGACCGTAGCCGATCAGTTTCTAAAAAATTAGAAATTTAAAAGCAACTAAATTTTTTTTTAATTGCAATTTCTGTGGCTTTGAAACTTCAAATTTTGCATGGGGGTTTCTTTTAAGATGTAAGCTCTCGCAAAGAATGGTTTCTATAAAATTCGAAATTTAAAAAATTGAAATTATCAGTAATTGTTGTTTATCATTCTAAATTATGATTTATTTAGAATTAATAGGGATAGAAAACTGATATTCGATATCGGGGTTACTTTAAAGTCGCAAATGCTCGTACACAGTAGCTTTTTCTTAAACTAGATTAGATGCGGCAGTTGGTACCCTCATTATTTGCTTTTCAAGTCTGTTGAAAAGTATTAAAACAACTAGATTGGAATGCGGCAGTTGGGACCGCCCCTCCCTACGCTTTTCCACTGCGGGGTTCCAAATGAACTCGTATACTAATAACTACATACTAAATATATTTCATGTTCAAAATGCATAAAAGTGTTAAAACAACTAGATCGGAATGACGTGATGCGGCAGTTGGGACCGCCCCTTCGCTGATGCACGAATGTATGCATATTTGCTTTTCAACTATGTTGAAAAGTGTTAAAAGCAACTCGATTAGATGCGGCAGTTGGTACCCCCATTATTTGCTTTTCAATTCTGTTGAAAAGTGTTAAAACAACTAGATTGGAATGCGGCAGTTGGGACCGCCCCTCCCTACGCTTTTCCACTGCGGTGTTCAAAATGAACTCGTATACTAATAAACTACATACTAAATATATTTCATGCTCAAAATGCTTAAAAGTGTTAAAACAACTAGATCGGAATGCCGTGATGCGGCAATTGGGATCGCCCCTTGGCTGATGCACGAATGTATGCATATTTGCTTTTCAACTATGTTGAAAAGTGTTAAAAGCAACTCGATTAGATGCGGCAGTTGGTACCCCCATTATTTGCTTTTCAATTCTGTTGAAAAGTGTTAAAACAAGTAGATTGGATTGCGGCAGTTGGGACTGCCCCTCCCTTCGCTTTTCCACTGCGGGATTCAAAATGCATAATTCGATTCAAAACCCACTTTACAAAATCCATCTAACTTCAATTTGAGCGCTACCAGAAAGGGTACCAGCGTTTATTTATTTTTATTTATTATTATTATTATTTTTTTTTTTTGTAGTCGACTGTAGCATACAAAATTTAGTCAAAATCGCTTAAACCGTTTTTAAATGCAATTTGTTTGACCCATAGTGACCGCCAAATGAGCCACTAATCGAATTTTCTCGAACATGTGACCCAGCCAAATGGTTTTCTTGTATCCCAAAAAGTTAGGACACAAAACGTAGTCAAAATCGTTAAAGACATTTATTAGATAAGATAAAATTACCTTGGACCTTAACATGTGACCCTTAACTTGTGACCCAGCCCATTAGTCTTTTCGTACACCAAATCGGTAGGATACAAAATTTAGTCAAAATCGTTTGTCGTTTTTAGATAAAATTAGTTTGACCCGTAGTGACCCTAAAATGACCCACTAATCGAATTTTCTCAAACATGTGACCCAACCAATGGTCTTTTCGTACCCCAAAACGGTAGAATGCAAAATTTAGTCAAAATCGTTAGAGCCGTTTTTTAGATAAAATTTATTTAACCCATAGTGACCCCCATATCATATGACATACTAATGAAATTTTCTCGAACATGCGACCTAGTCCAATGGTCTTATTGTATCCCAAAAATGTAGGATACAAAACTTAGTCAAAATCGTTAAAGCCATTTAGCAGATAAAATAAAATTAGCTTTACCCGCAGTGACCCTAAATGACACACTAATTTAATTTTCTCGAACATGTGAGATAGCTCAATCACCTTCTTATAACCGAAAATGGTAGAATGCAAAATTCAGTCAAATTTGTTAGCGTCGTTTTCCAGGTAAAACTAGTTGGATGTGTCAATCCCAAAACTTTCTTCTATCTCACACAGGTTTCGCATACACTAAAATGAATGAGCACCAATTTATATCAAGGTCTAACTGAAGCTCAAGTTTTATTAAATTCTGTGCATTATTTCTTGATATATCACTGTCGCTAAAATCGTGTAAATCCTGCAAAATGCTCCATAGCAGCGCCACCTGCTGGTCGATTTGTACCAAAAACTAATCAGCACCAATTTACATCAGAGACTAACTGAATATAAGGTTTTACTAAATTCCGAGTATTAGTTCGTGAGATAGAGCTATTGCAGAAATCGCGAAAAATGCTGCATAGCAGCGCCACCTGCCGGGCGATTTTTACCAAACATTAATCAGCACCAACTTATATCACGGGCTAACTGAATATAAAGTTTTATTAAATTCCGAGAATTAGATCTTGAGATAGAGCTATTGCGGAAATCGCGAAAAATGCTGCATAGCAGCGCCACCTGCCGGGCGATTTTTACCAAAAACTAATCAGCACCAACTTATATCAGGGAGTAACTGAATCTAAAGTTTTATCATATTCCGAGCATTAGTTCTTGAGATAGAGCCATTGCGGAAATCGCGAAAAATGCCGCATAGAAGCGCCACCTGCTGGGCGATTTTTACCAAAAACTAATCAGCACCAACTTACATCACGGACTAACAGAATATAAAGTTTTATTAAATTCCGAGAATTAGATCTTGAGATAGAGCTATTGCGGAAATCGCGAAAAATGCTGCATAGCAGCGCCACCTGCCGGGCGATTTTTACCAAAAACTAATCAGCACCAATTTATATCAGGGACTAACTGAATCTAAAGTTTTATCAAATTCCGAGCATTAGTTCTTGAGATAGAGCTATTGCGGAAATCGCGAAAAATGCCGCATAGCAGCGCCACCTGCTGGGCGATTTTTACCAAAAACTAATCAGCACCAACTTATATCACGGACTAACTGAATATAAAGTTTTATTAAATTCCGAGAATTAGATCTTGAGATAGAGCTATTGCGGAAATCGCGAAAAATGCCGCATAGCAGCGCCACCTGCCGGGCGATATTTACCAAAAACTAATCAGCACCCATTTATATCAGGGACTCACTGAATATAAAGTTTTATTAAATTCCGAGAATTAGATCTCTAGATAGAGCTATTGCGGAAATCGCGAAAAATGCTGCATGGCAGCGCCACCTGCCGGGCGATTTTTACCAAAAACTAATCAGCACCAATTTATATCAGGGACTAACTGAATCTAAAGTTTTATTAAATTCCGAGTATTAGTTCTTGAGATAGAGCGCCCACAAAATTGTTGTCACATACAGACAGACAGACAGAGTCACAGACAGACATGGTCTAAAAACAGTCAAATCGTGTTCAGGACCTTCTAAAACGTATAAATCCGTCGAAAACCAGAAGTCGAAAATTTTCATGAATCCAATACTTTCTTCTTGTAAGGATAGAAGAAAGTGACAAAATTCTGAAGTGGCCGACTATTGGTGCAGTGATGGCCGAACATTAGCTTTAAAGTGGCCGACTATTGGAGAACTTGCCCTTTTTGAACTTAACTTTGTCTAAAAAAAAACTATTACCGTGTTTTTTAAAAATAATTGCTGAAACATAATAAGAAACGTATGTTTTAACATATATCACTGTTAAAAATGTTGTGTCGTTTTTTAAAAATTCTACGTTATGGTTTATATACAAAAAAACAGTTAAGTGGCCGACTATTGGTACATTTACCCTATTTGTTATGCTGTAACTTTCGTATTTATGAACTGATATGAATGTGACTGATCATGTGTACAGAACATATCAAAGTCTCGACCGAGTTCATTGGCCATCTTCATGCGCCATCTTGTTTCAAAATGGCGGTAAGTTCAATTTTTTAATTTTTTAAAAAAATCAAAAACATTTATAAAAAATTATAAATTGAAAAAGTTGTTTCCGTTAAGTGTTAGATCATGATACAAGGATTCCGGAACATTTTTTGTTTAGGCTTTATCTTAAAAAATCGCTGAGGTATGGCAGTTTGAAATTCTAGGATGGCTGACATTTTGAAACAATCTGAGTTTTGTTATGCTGTAACTCTCATGCTGAAATGTGCATTCAAATTCCGTACTAACGAAAACTGGGATTGAATTTTCTTTAATCGGGTTCGAAGCAATTTAGCTTTGGGTGTTTGAGTAAAATGAGTTGAATTTTTAAAAAACATGGACTATGAAAGCTACCTTTTCCTCCCGGTACAGGCCGGAAGGACTTTTTTATTTCTTTTTATGTATTTTTACGAATGAATTTAGAAACATTCATGTGAATAAAATTGTTTTTGTTGCTGTCATTTGCTATTTATTTTTTTCCTGTTTATTGTCATATAAAAAAGCGCAAGTCAATCAATATACATCATTATTCCGTAGTCATGCGACTTGAAAATATAGGAAAATCTAAGGAATTTACCATTGGTAGTGTAGGGAAAAGGAAAACACAAAATCCATACGAGAACACTTGTTGCAACAGCGTCCCCTAGGCTATTGCCATCTGGAATAATCTAGGGGATGCTAGTTTTTTAAGTTTATACAGTAGTACTAACCAAATCTTTACCCTCCTAAGAGCAGAGTAGGATACTTAGTGATTTAGTGAAACGCAACAGAAAGGGGAAATTATATAAGATATTGATAACAAATCATTCGGATTCAGAGATAGAGGTTAAGGCAACACTTGCGTTTGTACGCATAAACCAGTGTACTTACAGTGTAATTTTAATATTTTTCAACGTGGTGAATGCAAAGATTCATTATTTCATTTGTCATTGTTTCAATGGATCTACAGTTCATTTTTTTCCCCACCGGTATGTGAATGGAGAGGGATCTCACAGAGTTCAGAGGGGAAAAAAACTCTGTGGAGCGATCCTTGTTACAAAGAAATGTAATTCAAAATTACGATCAGAAATGCTCAAGTATGGTCAGAATTGATATCGCAGGGCAAAACCTTCTGACTTAGAATTATATTCTTACATGGTGTTTACTCTAATATTTCCTCTCTTTTCGCCACATACACAATCGGAGAGGGGAATTTTGTTTAACATAAAAATAACTAGATATTGGAATTACGAATGAGTTTTTATAATCAGTTTCCGTCGTGGTAAATATCACATATTGCAGAAAGTCAAACATAAATGTTTTTTTTTTCCTATGAGACAACAACGCTAAATTATACTTTTGTAAGCTAATAAACATTTAAAAGGACTTAAACTAGTACTGGGGCTGTACATATAATAACGATATCAACATTTTGGTATATTAAAATTCATTTTATTTTTAGACATTTTTTATTTTTACAATTTTTTTTTCTTTTTTTTTTTATATAAGTTTGCAATGATATAAAGATATTATTATACATTTATTATCACCATACTATACAAATTTAAATGAAGTGCAGAAGTCAATAAAATATCACTATTGTACATGAAATAACTTTGTATCAGATACCATCTAAAAGAAATAGTCCGAACGGTGGAATTCATATTTTGGAATGAAATGATTTTATAATCATTTAAAGGCTTTAGTAATAACATTGTATTTTCGTAAAAATAGATAAGAGAATTAAAAAGATAACAGACTATTTTAATGTAAAGAATAAATTACAAAAAAAAAAATGTTTGGATAAAAAATGATAACAATATTAAAAGACAACCCTCCCCCCCTCTAGAGATCTTATGATATCAAATGCCAAACCTCCCCCCCCCCCCCCACTAAAGTGATAACGTTATATATGTACAGCCCCATATGGGATATAGAGTTTCTTTTGGTTAAAAGGTGACATCGTTCCATAGTTGCATTGGTAAAAGGTTCCAATAACCTATTATTTTTGTAACGTATAACTAATTGCTACGTATACTGAAAATGGACGTTTTAATTAAAAGACGTTTAAACAGAATGTCTGAAAAAAAAATTCTGTTGAGATTAATCTGCACAATTAAAATCTGTTTACTTGGTTAAAACTGAACTTTTCTTTTTAAACAAACTTACCTAATTATGATAGTTTGAATTTCATGTATTTTTAGCGTTTCCTGGCACTAAAAACAAGTTTTTCCATTTTCGCCGAAGATTCATAAAATTCTAAGGATCATAACTCGGAAAGTTTTGGTCATAGATGAAACGCTTTTTACTTGTTAGAACATAGAAAAACTTTTCTAAATAAAAGTTATAGGACTCAGGTACTGTATAATTTTTTTTTATTTCGTAACTATTTAAAAAGTAGCAATTTTGACGTAAATCGATTTTTAATACACTATTTATTCAGTTTTTTAAACAGTTTCCAGGTAATGCATTCATAATTTAACAGGGAGTTCACGTTAATCTGTTATTAAATAATATACTCTAAAACAATAACATCGTATTTATCCTAAAGCGTTAAATAATGCCCATCTCTAAGTTAAACTAAAAATAACTTTCAGTTCAGAAATATTATATACTTTTTTTTAATTTAATTTTCAAACTTCTCTTAACATCTTTACGTTACCTCGTCTGGCATATTTTTGTTGTTTTTTTTTAACTATGAACTATTTTTACTTTTATACTTTAACTAGTAAATTTTCATTATTTTATAGATATACTCAACACTATCCTATTTTATGTAGTCAATTGGACTACGGCTAGACATTTCATATGGCTCTCTCAGGATTTGATATACACCTACTCAAAGCCAGGGTGTGCAGTTGCTTCGCAACTTGGAAGCCCATTGAACCTATCACAAGTTCAAGTTCAAGGATTGTTTGACATTATTTTTCTTCAAGAAACCTATGATGTAGATTCATATATTTATCGTTAAAATTTCATAAATTAGTTGTGTTTCCTCTTTTAGCTATTTTTAATTGTGTCACGCTTCTGTGAAAAAAAAATCTTTTTCCTTTCTACTTAAAATTCAACAATTCTCATACTCTTTTATCGCAGTTAGAAATGACCTTTGTTAATTAATGTACATGTCTAAAATTCTTTCTTTCGTATGTGCTTGCGGTTTTCATATGAGAAATGAAATCATTTTCAGTTTGGCATCTGCGTGCCTTCTTAATGCACACACTTTGGATCACAGAAGAAATAAAGAAAAATAAAATGCAACGTCTATTTCTCGATACATCTGCATGTTAAAATTCCTGCAGATGTTAAGTTCGGACAGTTAGTTTTTCTGTTTTTATAAAGATACTGATATGGTAATTTAGTTTGGCGGTTTGCGTTCAAAATTAGAATGTGTTTCTCCCTAACGAATTTTTCTTCTGTACGCTATGGGTCGACGCCGATAAATTTGTTGAGTCATAAAAAGGCTCATTCGAGATTGAATCTTCATGATGTGAAGTTATACGTTCTGAGTGCCGGGGGACCGCCTCATTTTTTTCAATTACTTTTCTTCAAATAAAATGTTTTTTCACGGAATCCTCATGTGTCCGACATGTTTCTTCTCGGGATGAGAGCTTTCGGTTTCTTGCGTATAAGCGTATATGTACTACCTGTCCTATACGATAATCTTGAGATTTTATTTAATTATCAGGAAGTATAAACTTCAGCTAATAACTTCATGATAAAACCCGTAACCCTACCTTCAATATTAACATCCCTGGGTATAGGCTTCCCTACACACTACGCACCGCTGACCCCAGATGGGACGGCACTGCCATATACATTAAAAATCATTTACCACACTATATTACTGAAAATTCCAGTATATAGTTCCATAGAAAATACTTAAAAAAGTTCACAAATATAAACTATTCCTAAAATTGATTTCACCAGAATTGTCTTACAACTTCCACGCTATTTTTGTTAAATCTTAGCTTTGCCTGCCTTTTCCACTTGGTATTTATGTGATGTTTTTGAACATGTTCCGAACCTTCTTTTACACTTTTTCAACTTTTTTCAGTAGTTAATTTTAACTACAGCTATACTATTTTACTTTTTTCCATTTATTAGACTCTATTCTTAATCTATTGCTTTGCTTTTTTTTCCCATTGTTTAATTTTTCTTCTATTTTTAATTGTTCTTTCTTATGTAGTTAATACTACATTTAACTTTTCTCAACGGCTCAATATTTACAAGACAGTTTACTCACAAATAGAGTGGGCGTAAAGTTGATCGCAACTCGGAAGCCCCTTAACCGACATCAACTGTTCGGCACTGGATTGTTATAACCCGTTTCTGAAAAAAATAAAGTTATATTGCTCCTTTCCGGAGCATTATAAAGGAAATGGATTTAATTCTTGGCCAGACAAGTAAAATAACTTTCCCCTTATTTGTTGTAAATATATGCAGTATATATTATTGACTGCAGCTAAATCTTTGCTCTAGCAGGGTAGGGCAGTAACCCTGTAATTTTAATATTTTTTCAACGTGGTGAACTCAATGAACGAATTAATTATTTTTTCTGAAGCAAACTTCCATTTTGAAAATACATATTTAGTGTCATATAAAACAGCGCCAGCCAATCAATATAGATTATTATTCCCAAGTCACGTAAATTCATAATGCCGGAAAATCTAGGGAATTTTCATTTGGTAGTGTAGGGGAAAACTAAAATCCATATGAGAACGCTTGTTGTAAAAGTGTGCAGTAATACTAACCAAATTTTTGCCCTAGTAGGTTGCGGTGCTTACAGTGTAAGTTTAATATTTTGAAACGTGGTAAATACAACGAACAAGTTCATTATTTTTCCAGCAGGTGTGTGGGTGGAGAGAGGATCCTTGGTAAAGAACCTGTAATTCAAAATCCCTACCGGAAATGCTCACGTATGGCCAGAATTGATAGAGCGGGGCGCTCGCCATCTTCTGATTTAGATATAGATTCTTATATGGGGTTTACTGTATTAGGTAGCTTTCTTCCAAAAAAATTTGGTATATTTCCAACGATATGACCCCCAGACCCCAAAACCAACCTCCGTTCAAATGTTGATTTATATATATATATATATATATATATGTGTGTGTGTGTGTGTGTGTGTGTGATTTTGATTCATATATATATATGCCATATATATATATACTATATATATAGCTATGTATATCACATTTGTCATGCTGTAACTATCTTTTATTTATGAACCGATTTAGATGTGACTGAGTATGTGTATATGGCATACCAAGGTCTCGACCGAGTTCGTTGGCCAGCTTCATCCGCCATCTTGTTTAAAAATGGCGGGCAGTTAAAAAAATTTAATTTTAAAAAATTCAAAAAGATGAACAAAAAATTATAAACTGAAACGGTTGTTCCCGTTAAGTGTTAGAACGTGATACAAGTATTCCGGAACATTTTTTGTTTTGGCTTTATCTTAAAAAATGGCTGAGATATGGTAGTTTGAAATTCTAGGGTTGCTGAGATTTTGAAAGAATCTGATTTTTGACATGCTGTAACTCTCATGCTGAAATTCGCATTCAAATTCATTATTAACAAAACCGGAATTGAATCTTCTATAATCGTGTTCCAAGCATTTTAACTTCGAGCGTTTGAGTAAAATGAGTTGAATTTTTAAAAACATGGACTATGAAAGCTACCTTTTCCTCCCGGCACAGCCCGGAAGGACATTTTTCTCTGTTTTGACTTCGTACCCAATCAGGAAGGAGGAATTTGTTTAACATAAAAACAACTGCATATTTTAATACGAATGAGTTTGATATTCAATTTCCATCGTAGTAAATACAACAGATTGCAGAATCACAAATATAAATGCGATTTATTTTTCTATGAGACAGTTACAAAAGTCATTATTAATTCAATATTTATATGAATACATATTAAACAAGTTTTGAAAAATATATTTAATAAATACTTTTCTTTCTGATTTTATATAATACTAGCCGCCACTGGCGACCAGTTTGTTCTCCCTTAAATGTATTTTTAACATTGTAACACGTTATTTTTATTCGTAATTTAATTTTTTTTTCATAATCCTTCGCCAAACCAGAAGATTCTAATAGACAAATCGAGAACTTTTGCGATTAATGTAGCATTTCGCATATTTTTTGTTGTCATGTATTTCATCTTTCTTGACAAAAACCACTTAACTCACTTAAGCATTTATGCTTCATATCCGTTTGCTTATCAGTTGCAATATGTTCGCTAATCCGGATATTCTTAAACATATTAAGTAATTTTCCGTAATTGGGTCTATTGCCAAATGGCATATTTTAGTTAATACGATTTGATGCAATGCAGTTTTTTTTTTTTCGAAAATCTTTAATGATATCTACATTTACACTGAACCATATTGTTGCTAATATATCTTTTCTGCTTTTCGCTAACTTTGGCTGTTGACTCGATTACAGAAGATTAGAAAATCTATCATTATTCTCATCTAAAACGTCTTGAATAATGTGCCATAATCGAGCTGCATATTATTACACGTAATTTTCGAGTATGGTTTGGTGAAGCATTCAACTTGTTTTGGATGCCAGTTTTGATAATCATATTCCCTTTAAACCATATTTGCTGTCAGCCCTTTCGACCAGTGGCATACAATCTGATTAAAATTCACGAACTTCCTTCTAGATGCCGATCTGTGTTCGACATTGTTTTTCTCTGCTCTTTTTTCTTGATATAGTTCAGGAGTTTTCATAATTGCGTAATTCCCTTACTTTGGCATTTCTGCTTAATGTATACTGATTTTTAAGATATGTAATAGGTAAATACGCTGCGCCAACATTGGCGCCTATAATTCTAATTACACCAACCCGTTTTTTCTCTCTATATCGTAACTCTATAGTTTATATTATGTAGTAGAAATATAATAGACAACTGAAGACGCTTTTATTGATATAGTAGATATATATATATGTATATTATATTCATAGGTATATAGTATGTGATTAGAATATATATCTCATATTCGTTCCGGTGGATATAACATACCTCCAATAAAACTATCATCGTGAATATCTGAACTAAAAGCCATCAATATGATTGTATGTGTTTAATAAATGTATACTAAATTATTTTTTGTATTATTTTACTTTCATTCAAAATTATTTAGCATTTTTAATGATGGGTCTTTTTGGGTACAGGTGTCGCAGATGTACCGCGGTATCATTTTGGCACCAAAATGGTGATTTTATGACTGGGCAACCAGGCGGTTTCGGCTAGATTTTGCTTCGTATGACAACCCGGTAGAGCAGATTCCGTATGTTTTATAATAAATTAAATATGGTTTATTATATAATAAATAATTCATTGTGTGTGTGTTTTTTAATATAAAATAAACTATCTCATAATAAAATAAAAATAACATGCTGTTTTAGCAATCTTTAACAGGTAACCTGAAATGGGGTTTTCTCGCCAAGATGGCGTAAAACAAAAATCGCGCCAACCCCAGTGCGTCTGCGACAGTTGTTTCAATTTAAAATACATGCCGTTTCACATTTTTCATTTAAAATAGAAAATAGATAAATAAGAAATAATATCAAAAATCAAAACATTTGATTTCAAAACCAAAGTATCGTTTCTTATTTGCACACGCGAATAATAAAAGTTGGTACTGGCAATTTTTAAAATGCCATTAGCGAGATTTTCGGCCAAATAACATAAAAGTACTTAATTATGTTATGTATTTTATAAATGTACTAGCAGGCTATGCCAGCTGTGCTGGTCAATTTTCCAGATGAACCTTGAATAAAACGAAATGGTGAATTTGACCATGTACTTTCAAGTAATTTGGAGCTTCACCTGCAAATCCTTCCGCATTGTTCAATACAATGAGAATGCCATTGCGCTATTATTTTATCTTAGGTGTTAGACAAAATTCAGGCCATTAAGAATCAACTCTTTTATTACATCATTTATAGTAGAGTTTGGTAGACAAATGTGGCCGTTGTGACCAATAGAAATTAAAATGTCCTCTAGTCACCCTACTACTAAAAAAGAGAGCAATCATTGCAGAGATTGACCATTGAATTTAAATAATGTTCGGATTATTCGTTTTCGTTTGTTATTTCTTGAACTCCGGGCCTCTCAGCTTGGCGCTATGCGTGGCTCTGGTAGTTTAACTAAAATGCTTCTCTACGTTACATTAATTTCGTAATATACGTCACCCTCTAGCAGATCTACTGCAGTTTTTAACCATTAGGAAAATGGTTGTTGTTTTCGGTCGAGAATGGAACTCTTGACGTCGTCATTTCATTGACATCGTCATTTTATTGACGTCGTCACTATATTTTTTAAGCGTTTTTAACGAAATTCTGTAACTTTATAAGAATTTTTAACGAAATTCTGTAACTTTAGAAGAATTTTTCTCTGAATAGGCAATAGAAATGCAGAAAATCGTTACAAAAATGTTAAAGATACAAAAAGGATAGAGGCAAATTATCAGATATAGCAAAACCCGCGGCTTTGCTCGCGTATTTCTTGAAAAATGGCAAGTGGTATTCGTTGGCGTATTTTCATTGGAGGACATTTTACTGCCACAGATAATTCAGAAATTACTAATTAAGCCACACTAATTAAGCAAATTTCTGTAATAACTATATCACAGAAATTGCAATTTTAAAACTTTTTTGTTTCTGCTCACATTAAATTTCAAAATTTTAAAAAACTGTTCTGTGGATGCATTTGTGTCTCTAACGTAACAGCCATCTAAAATTTCAAGTTTCTATCCCTAACAATTTCAAATAAAACATTGTTTAGAAGGTTTTTAAAAAACTGTTCTGTGTGTGCACCCGTGTCTTAAAAAGTATCAGCCATGTCAAATTTCAAGTTTCTGTCCTTAACAGTTCCATAGAAATAGTAATTTAGAATATTTTTAGAACAGTTTTCCCTCATACCACTCTTTTAAATTTCAATTTTTTTAGAAACTGTCGTTAAAGAGCAAGTATATCTTATAAGTTACTATCTAGCCAAATTTCAAGTTTCTAATCTCTTCAGTATAATAAAAATTGCAATTTTAGAACGCTCTTCGCTCTTGCAACCCCCTGAGGATAGTGGCACTGACATAAAATATAGCCAGGTTAGAGCACAGACTGTCACTATAAATTTGAAAGCATTACGTTTAAAATCGGTTCGGTAGTTTCAAAGATTCCATAGAAATTGCTATTTAGAATGTTTTTAGAACACATTTAGCTCATTTCACCCATTTAAATTTCAAACTTTTTAGAAACTGTTCTTAGAGAGCATTTACATCTTATAAGTAACTACCATGCCAAATTTCAAGTTTCTAGTTCCTTCAGTATAAAAAAATTTGAAATTTTAGAACATTTTTTACTTTTGCACCCCCCTGTGGTAGTGGCACCGATATAAAATATAGCCAATGTTACAGCAGGGACTGTTACCATCAATTTACCACCATCACTTTTGAAAATGGTTCTGTAGTTCCAGAGATTTCATAGAAATTGTGATTTAGAATGGTTTTAGAACGCTTTTCGCTCATCTCGCCCTTTTAAATTTCAAACTTTTTTAGAATTTGTTCTTAGAAAGCATTTACATCTTATAAATAACTACCATGCCAAATTTCAAGTTTAAAGCTCCTTCATTAAGAAAAAAAAAATCCAAATTGTAGAACGTTTTTCGCTCTTGCACACGCCAGAGAGGGCGGGTAGTGGCACCTACATAAAACATAGCCTATGTAACTGCAAGGACTGTTACCATCAATTTGCAACCATCACTTTTGAAAACAGTTCTGTAGTTCCAGAGATTCCGTAGAAATTGTGTAAATTAGAATGGTTTTAGAACGGTTTTCGGTCATCTGACCCTTATAAATTTCGAACTTTTTTAGAATTTGTTCTTAGAGAGCATTTACATCTTATAGGTAACTACCATGCCAAATTTCATGTTTCTAGCTTCTTCAGTATAAAAAAAAATCGAAATTTTAGAACGTTTTTCGCTCCTGCACCCCCCTGTGGGTAGTGGCACCAACATAAAATATAGCCTATGCTGGAGCAGGGATTGTCACCATCAATTTGCCACCATCACTTTTGAAATCGCTTGAGTATTTTCCAGAGATTACCCCGTACAAACAAACAAACAAAAAAAAAACAATCTTTACTACTTTATAATATTAGTATAGCTTTTTTTAGTTTTGAGTATGCGTAGATTATGAACAATTGCATTTATGCGTAGATTATGAATAATGAATAATTGCATTTATGCGGAGATTATGAATAATTGAAAATACTTTCCCCTATAAATGTTAGATTAAGTGAACTCCTGAACAATTAAGCAAAGCTATTATTATTTTTATTTAAGGAATTGAGATTTTCTAAACATATATATAGCATTTAGAATACACTCTTTTATTTTGGCTATCAGGACAGAGTCAAATTACGTTGTTTCAGCTTTAATTTCACCTAACATACTGGGGAGTGCGTCGGGTTTAGGGACGATAAAAATAATTTTTGGATTTTCGTGTTGGGTTTCCAGTTGGCATATTCGCCATTCACAGCCGTTAAGGCAGAGATAGAAAATTGCGCATGTACAAGAACCTGGTTTGTGAGGTTGCTATATATCAAGTTGGCGTTTACTTTTTGGCTTGGCTTTGGAAATGTTTTAGACACTAAGCACATGTTGTTCCAATTATTGTGAACACGTGCAAGTCAGTCGGTGACACAGTTCATAGCATATGTAATAATGAATTTACCTGAACAATATACGTGTATTTCTTTTAAAAATGAAGAAAATAATACAATTTATCTCGTTAAAGAACATAAAAGTGGATATGCAGCAGAAGTAAATTTATTTAATTAGATATAGTTTCTGAAGATTGTAAAATAGATATAGATATTTTTCTTAATATCTTCTCAGTTTTGATTCTTTTTCTTCTATGATCAACTTTAATGTGATTTACAAATAAATAATATTAACTATACTAGATAATAAATTGCTATGTATTTGATAATTTATTATTATTATCAAATATAATATAATAATACAATAATATCTCGATTACTATTCAAATTATTACTGTTGATATTAATATGTACTATCAATATAATTTACAGATAATTAAATTGATAATAACAAATAAAAATTATTATTATTAAATTTACAATGTTGTTTTGGGACTTATGAGATTTTTCTGTGCTGTTTTACTCTTCCCAAGTAGCACAAAGATATTGGCCAATAACAAAATGTAATATCGGAAAATATCAAAATTTGATATTGGCCAACGTTAAATGACCCCCCCTAAAGTAATATTTGTGAATATTAGTTTTTGACATCTGTGAATGTTGGCCAATATTTTCCAACATTCCTGAATATCATTTTTTGACATTAAGTGATATCTTTTTCTGTCATTGCTGAATATCATCATTTGATATTGAGCGATATATTTTTGTAACATTCCTGAACAACATTTTTTGATATTAAATGACTTATTTCTGAATTCTCATTACTGAAAAATCTTTTTGTCGCACCCCAGATGTGGACTAGCCCTTCAATAACAAACTCCCTCCCAATGAGGAGGGATCATTCCATTTTTTTAGCAGGTGGGGGAAGTTACACAGTCAATTGAAATGGTGGCTCCATCTATCAAATTAAAATTAAAATACATTAGCGGAACATTGAAGATATCATTTTTGTTTTATGTTTTATTTATTATTTGGTTATTAAATGAAATAGGAGATTTTTTTTTTTTTTTTTATTGAAGTCGGATTTTTAGAATTCAAATCTCACTAATTTTATCTTGTTTAGCTGCAGTGATAGCGCCTCCTTGCTAAAATTATATAACTACAGAAATGCAATTGGAGCAGGATTTAGTTAAGTTTTGCTTTTTTGGAGAAAAATAAAAGTAAGTAACATATCTAAAGCAGATTACTAAAATTTTTTCGTATTCGATTTCATAATTATTTAACTTTAAACTAACTTAAAATTGGCGAAAAATAAAAGTAAGTAACGTATCTAAAGCCATATTACTGACATTTTTTCGTATTCGATTTCATAATTCTTTAACTTTAAACTATCTTAAAATTGTGTCATTTGTGGCTCCCCCCCCCCCCCCTAAAAAAAGTAGATAAATTAATAATCGGTCAACTTTATTTTCGAGCTTTCGAATTGTTTTGATTTTATTTTGTAAGCTGATACATTTTCTGAGGTCAATATTTTATTCATATAATCGTTAGCCAAATTCATCGTCATCAAAATTAGTCGACGTTGGCCTTAAAAAAGCCCTTTTGGTTATAAAATCATCAGACATAGCGCAGGATTAATCAAAATATCAACACGAGGCAAATACGGTGATTCTACTACATTCATTCCCTTAGTACCGCACGCCGCGATGCGCGATCACTTCCTACCTTTCCCCACCTGCTAAAAAAATGGAAAGATCCCTCCTCATACGGAGGGAGTTTGTCATTGAAGGGCTAGTCAGATACGTCGGACAGAGCAGAAAACCCTCATTATAAAACGAGAGATCTCTGTTTAAGGAATGTCTAGTCTCGTTATGTAACAAGACAAGAGCAAACCCAAGTACTATAAAAGCATGTTCAATAAACTTGAACTTGAACTTGTGATAGGTTCAATGGGCTTCCAAGTTGCGAAGCAACTGCACACCCTGGCTTTGAGTAGGTGTATATCAAATCCTGAGAGAGCCATATGAAATGTCTAGCCGTAGTCCAATTGACTACATAAAATAGGATAGTGTTAAGTATATCTATAAAATAATGAAAATTTACTAGTTAAAGTAATGTTCAATAGAAACCCAGGGAGAAAAGTTGTTATAAAAAGCTGTTAACAAAAGCTGGTGGGAGTAGATTTTTTTGTTACTGGAGAAAAAAATGTCTGACAAATGACAAAACTGTCATTTAATTATCTCGTATTTTTCCATCACAATCGACATTTTTTTTTTTTACGCTGTTTTATCAAAGATTTATTTAAATATCACTTTTTATTACTGAGTTTGTTGGAAATTTTGAAAATAAATTGTTTTAAAATAGGTAAGAAAATTAAAACTTAAGAATGTAATGGAAATAAGAAATTTTAAAGCTTGCTGTGTTAAAAATCATGTAACCCCCCCCCTTTCATAAAACTATAAAGTAAGTTTTAACAACCCCATTATTTTGAATTTTGCTTTGTGAGAAATTAAATATATATTTTTTCTTATTAATTTTAAGTCAGAAATATGTGTATATTTTTTCAAAAATTGATGCACTGTGAAAGTTAACACGTACATAAATTAGCCCAAAAGCTTATTATATAATAATAATAATAATTACTTAGATGAACTGTATATTATTAATAGTGCCTAATTAAAAATTCAGTGACCTACTTTTGAAACTAAACTTGTATTGTTTCAATAATAAAAAATAAAATTCTTATAAAAGTCGGAAATCCGAAAGCATTTTAAAACGATAAACAAGCATCCATTAAAAAACTATATAAATTGATTCTTTTTTCTTGTAAAAACATTTTTAAAATGAGTATAAAATACATAGTATAAAGATAGTATAAAAACATCTTTAATTTTTTATAAAACACAAATTTTCACATGCTTTTTTTATATATATAAAAATAACTATAGATTCCTACAGAAAATTTTTATATAGGCTTTTCCTTTCTGTGCAAATTTTACGCCCAACGCCTCCATCAAATGCACATTGACGAAAGCTACACTACACAAATGGGCGGTCCTTTAGAACTTTCCGTTCACTTCGGTCAAGATTACAAACTTCATTAGATATGCTGAATGTCGACAGATATCTTAAAATATTCGAAAAATGATATTGTTTTTTTCGAATGTCAATAGATATCCCTGAATGTTGTAATAGTAATATCCTTTTTACAACATTGGCCAATGTAACCAGATATTAAAAATAAGGCATTAAAAAGTCAAGTTTTTTAAAAATGGTAAAATTATTAAATTTTATTGTTTAGAATACTATTTCTGTATTATTATGTCATAAGTAATGCAAAAAGCTCTTTTGAATGCTTTCTTTTTAAAACTAATTTTAAGTTATGTCTGTGAATATCGGCAGATGTTGTAAATTTGACGTACGACATTCAGCGACTTTCAAAATATTGGCCAATATTGCCGTTGATATTGGCCGATATTTCTGTGCTACCTGGGTTTTGTGAATCTGGTGACTGAAACCTCAATTAGCAGTTGATATATTTTAAATCCGTCGCCTTCCTTCTTCATAATTACTACTTTATTAAGATATTTAAACACAGATCAGTGCGAGGGAATCTTTTTTTTTTTTACATTTTCTTGGAACTCTTTGAAAAATGTTGTGATGGGAGGATGCACGCGCAGTTTCACTGGTTAAGGCGATCGTAGCGCTCGTACTTATCGCGTTTAGAACATTGACTGTCAATGGTTTAGAACTACAATTCCCGAACTTTCAATGTGAAGTAAGTTTATGACAGTTCTTCCGTACAGGTGTCTTTGCTTTCCCCTGTATTTAACTTTGTCCTCCACTTTGCCTTTACTCGCATTCGGTCTGGCTGTAACCAAACCAAGTGCTTACTAGAACAGATTATATACTGAACTATAATAAATAAGAAGGAAGTTTCACTTTTTCTTCATTTAAAAGTATTTCATAAAAGAAAGTGGTATGAATTGAATTAAAAAAAAGTACATTACATTTGTGCCCGAATGTAACGCCATTTAAATTGTTTTAAGTACAGTGTGGAATTCAGGGGGTGGCCCAGGGGGGACATTCCCCCCCCGGAGCATTGGAATGCCCCCCCCCTAAAATATTTGAGATTTTATGTTTTTAATGGTTAAAAAGTGCGAATTTCCCCCCCGGAACTCTGTAATGTCCCCTCCCCCGGAGCCACAGAAATCCTTCCCGGAGAAAAGTGTCTAAATTCAACACTGTTTAAATAAACTAACAAAAGAACCAACATAAAATATATAGCAGTGTATAACGATGAGAAAAAAAAGTGTAATCCGTACGATATGATGCCTATAATAACTGAAATAATATTTAATCTTTAAAAATAAATTGTTGTTGTTAATACTTTTATAATTATTTTTATCAAAATATGTTTTTGTAATTTGAATATTTTATGGCTAGAAATCATTAAAGAAATGACTTAACACATTTTCTTATCAATTTATCCTGAAGGACTTGTCTACAATACAATATATGATGTATAAGAGACATATTTTAAAAAATCCTTACACTTCAAAATTTCATATTTTGTTTTTGCTACTCCAGTTTCCAAAGAGCAAAAATATACATGTAATATACAGCAATCGATTCTGGTTACTTTCTTCAAGGAATCAATAACTAATACTATTATCATTTAATCAGATGCTAAAAAATATATATATAATTTTGAAGTATTGTTCTCATACTAAATGAAACCCTGACCATGTGTTCAACTTCTACCAATCACTGCGTCGCGTGTTATTTTGCTTATCATTGAAGCAAGACATTAACTGAAATTGAACGAGATTTTTTATACATTTGTGAGGAATTACCCTGGAAACAACTGATTGAAATAAAATTATCCTTGTACAAAATAACTAATTTTCTCATGGTTTAAAAAATTATAGAAACGTGTATAGTGTTCCCAAAAACTAGATCTAAACAGATTTTAATCAGAATTAGATTTTTCATAAACTTGGCTCTGGTGAGACATAGAAAAAATGGCTTGTTATACTTAAAATATAAATGAATTGTCACAAATTTTTGTTTTGCATAACAACTAAAACTTTGGTGTTCACATTTTAAAATTCTACCTTAGTGAAAGTACATTAATAATTATAGCAATTATTTAAATTTTTATTCAGGCGAGATATTCACTAGTTGAGATCAAAAACAGATTTTAAGCAATAATAATTACCCGAGATACAAGTGATTTTAAATCATTATTTTTTATGAAATCTGCTTCGTTTTCTCAGGGTTGAAAACTGTATCCTATGTATATTTTAATATATGTATTTAAAAAATATGTGTATTTAATTATATATATGTTTCTGAGAATTAAATTTCATCAGACTTTAACATTATATAGCTATCAGATTTCAACTTTTCGGAGGCGTGGCTCTGGTGAGACACAAAAAACTCGACATGTATAATATCTCAAATATAAAAGCATTCCTTGTTACAAAATTCTCTTGCTTAGGAAAACTTAAATTTTTATTGTTTCATACTTTAAAATTCCATTTCCGTTAGACTACACTGATATTTCGAGCAATCAGAATCATAATATTTTGCTTATCGCTCATGCAAAATGCATCCGTTAAATAAAATTAAACGAGATTTTTTATAAGATATTGAAAGATCATTTAAGAAATAATTTCCCTGCCCTGGAAACAATTGATTTAATGTAAATTTTTGTCAAAACTATTTTTTTTTTTCATGGCTTAAAAGTGTATCGAAACATGTACTGTGTTCCGAAAAACTAGGATCTAATCATATTTTATTTTACAGCTTTCAATGTTTGAGAGGCGTGGCTCTGGTGAGACGCAGAAAAATTGGTTTGTAATATCTAAAATATAAATGAAGTATCATAATTTTTGTTTTGCGAAGCAACTATAACTTTTGTGTTAGACCGTTTATTTATGGTCTATAATAATTTTTGGCTATAAGCTGGATGTTAACTTTCCTCCATTAAAAGACTACTATTTCCCGTTTCCCTCCCTGAAAGACCACTTTTCATTCGAAGAGTAGAATTACATTCCTTTGTATGGGGAAATCTCGAAATTCCACTCATCTCCGGAAAACACGCTCAGTAAGTTATCTTCCTTAGACCTGATGAATCAAGGTCATTTCTGCCCCCTCCCACCCGTTTAAGAGGATAACGCTGGTTCTCGTGCATGTTTAATGTCACTATGTTTGCGGAAAGATAAGTTAGTTTTGGTGGGAGAAGGGCTATTTTCCTGGAATAAAGTAACAGACACCTGTGAAGTGCAGGAGTCTTTTCTAAGCGGTTAAGTAGGGGAGGGTCCAGGTTCCAGTTTATCTCAATTTTGTTGCTTTTCTTTGAAAGATTGACAATGTTGTTATCATTTCATTTTTGTTTAACTGTTGAAGTTTTAGCATAAACGTCTTGATATTGCTCTGCTCCCAACGGAGATTTTTCTACGCCTCTTGGCTCTAGATTTGGCGGTTGAGGTTGCTGCATTTAAAAGACGAAGCCACGGACACAGGAGAAGAGTGTTTTGCAAAAGTTTGTTTTGGTCACATGATGGCGGGTAATTCAGCGAAAATTTTATGCACACATTTTGATCGCGTATTCACAGAAAAAAGAAATTTATAACGGCACATAAGAAAATTTCATCCGAATGAAAACATCGACCTCCTAAAATTAAAACGGATTCAATGTTCAATATGTAGATATTTCTGCATCTGTATTAGAGATCTGCAGAGTCATATTCAAACAGATCATCCAGATGGAAAATTATATTTTGAAAAGGCTCCTAAATGGCTTGCATCCTTAAAAAAGATCCCTCAAAAAAAAAAAAAAAAAAAAGTCGGTTTTATTCTTTAAATTGATAACCGATTATAAATGAATGGTTGATGTTTGTGGTTATTCTTTTCAATAACGCAAAAAAAAAAGTTTAAACTTAATTTTTATGGAAATTATGAAAAAAAAAAAAAGTTATCTTTACAGAGAAACAATTACACAAAATATAACTTGGTAAATCTGAAATGTCCTGGATTTTTTATTTTTCACTACAAAAAAAAAAAAAAAAAAAAAAAAAAAGAAAAGAAAAAGAAAAAGCTGTAAATTACTGTAAATTTGAAAAAAAAAAAAAAAAAAAAAAATATGAATATTCAATATAGGTTTTCTTTTGATTAACCTCCTCAGACCCCAGCATTTTTAAAAATTTTGATACTTTAGTTATGAATTTATATAAACAAACTGAAGACTAAAAAAATTAAAAGTTTAAAAAAATATTTTTTGTGCATAAAATTTGATGTATCCTATAGGATACATGGGGACTCAATGAGTACACTTTTTGACAGTTTGACAAGAAATTTTTGCATGGCAAAAGCGATGAAAAATATGAAATAATCATGCATTTAATAATTTTTTATCACTAATGAATTCTACAAATGGTATCTTAACATACAGAAAAATTATTTACAATTACATTTTTATTTTGTTTACTCTTTTGTATTTTAAAAAATAATTAAAGTAAGAAATTGTTATAAATTTTTTTTATTTTTTCCACTGATGATGATTTTAACTTTCATGAAGCAGTTTTTTTTTTCTTTGTGAGGCAGAGAAACAAAATGCAAACAGTACAACGTTTTCTAGCTAAGTTTTACAGGTAAAATACCTGAAACTTGACGTATTTGTTTGCTGCGAAATTTCAGGAAGGAAGTTTTTCTTAATTCAAGAGGTGGATCAGGACGTTAAAACAGTCCAGTTTTTTATTAAACTTAATTTATGTTCATTACATTAAATATTCATGTCAATTTTACTTTTATTCACATCTAATGTATTTATTAGACAATATAAAAAATCAACATTACGTGTTAGAGTCAGTCCCCATGTACCCTTTGGATACATCAAATATAAAGCTACTTCATACTATTGAAATTACACATTATTTAAAAATATTTTTTACTACAATAAACTTCATTCATCTATTTTTAATTTATTTCAAAAATTAAGGTTACAATATTAAATATTTTTTAAATAACAGTACTTACTTTTTCTTTTCTACGTAAATTGCTAAAATTTTTGTTGCAAGCCGTTTTCACATAACATGCATACCACCAAAAAAGCACTATAAGAAACAAATTGCTATTTTGCTTAATGCAGCTATCTGTTAGACTGCATTCACAAACATTATTTTTATACATGAAAAAAAATTGTAAAGATGTGTATCCTATAGGATACATAGGGTCTAAGGAGGTAATATTCTAATACATTTATACTTTCAATTTAATGTGTATATATATATATATATATATATACAGGGTGTTCCGTTAAAGGGGTCCAATATTAATAGGGGTAATAGAGGAGATCACATGGAGCATAAATCAGTATATAAAGCCTGGTCGGATCTCAATAGTTTTCAAGTTACAGCAAATAGAATGAAAATTCGGAAAATTGTAAAAGAACCCTCATTGCTAAACTATCGATAATGCTACATAAAAACGAAGCACATATTTAGAAAGAGCAGAAAAAAACCTACAAAATGACATCAATTGTATTAAAATAGCAATATTTATTGACGAGTTACAAGCCCTGAAACAGTGAAAAAAGTACGAAATCCAATATACATCAAAATAGTTAATCGTTAATTCCAAAAAGACAACTCTAGCTACAACAAAGAAAATGTAGTAAAATTTGGTCCATTCCGAAAACTTTCGAAAAAGCTTACAATGAACCATATCGGTTTAATTGTGTGAGAGAAATTAATCAGTTTCTTAGTTACAACTCCGCTTTCTTTGACACTAGCAAAGGTTAAACTCCGCCCATCACGATTGGAAACACCGCCTTTTTAATTACTCTCAACTATACATTTTCGATCATGCTTCTTCTGAGATGCAACATTTTTAATTATTCAAGAGTTGAATGAACCAAAATAACTTTACAATAATAGTCTACATTTTAAAGTGGTCTTTTATTGATATAAAGCTTAAGTTAAATTCCATAAAATTAAACTGGTGGTGAAAATTCGGAAATAATTAAAAATATTGCGATTTGTAACTATGCAAGAAGTTTCAGTACATGTTTTACATGGACAATTATTGTATGTATATGTGCATCATAATTTATGATAGGAAATAATAATAACAAATAGCATAATAATTTTATTAATTATAAATTTAAAAAAGACACTAAATTTTAAATTAATTCATACAAACTTTGTAATTTACAATTTGAGTACACCACAGTCTGTGACTTACAAAATACTGTGCCAAAAAGTGTTGAAAATAAAAGAAAAATGACAAATAAAGAATTACATTCCACGTACTTTATGACATATGTGAAGCATAGTCTTCTGGCCTGCGCTGCACAGTTCAATGTCGGAAGGCAGACGAACGGACATTATTATAATAGGTGTTCGAAGTTGCGCCCATTAACAGAATCGCACAGCCGACAGCGACGTCGTAAAGATTGGCGAACACGCCGAAAAACTCCGACGGAGTTGGGAATGTCTCCTGCAGCGACAACGATTCGCGCTAGTAAATCCTCCGGTGTATCCACAGGCGTTTCATACACCAGCGATTTAAGGTGTCCCCAAACAAAAAAGTCTAACGGATTGAGGTCTGGAGAGCGTGCAGGCCAAGCAACAGGTCCACTGCGTCCAATCCATTTCCCAGGATATGTTGAATTGAGGTGATTGCGAACACCTATGAAAAAATGTGCCGGTGCGCCGTCGTGCATAAACCACATATTGTGGCGCAATGTTGCTGGCACATTTTGCAGTAACTGCGGTAAGATATCCCGTAGGAAAACCAAGTACGTACTGCCATTGAGTACATCTGGGAGTAAATATGGTCCTATGAGATAATCGCCGAGGACACCTGCCCATATGTTCACACTGAACTTTTGTTGTGCGTTCGACGGGAAAACAGTGTGCGGATTTGTATATGACCATGTGTGCATATTGTGCGTGTTTACCACGCCCTCTCTCGTAAATGTTGCTTCATCAGTAAATAAAATATTTTCCAGAAATTGTGGATTATTTTCTGTTACATTAAGCAACCAGTGTACGAATTCTGTCCGCTGAGCACAATCTGTTACTGATAACAGTTGTACCCGCTGCACATGAAAGGGGTGCATGTTTTCTGCGCGCAGAACACGCCACACACTTTGGTGAGAAACACCGACTTCAGACGCAGCAGCTCGTGTACTCGTGGAGGGGTTATCTTTAAAAATATTTAGTACATCTTCTTCCATTGCAGATGTTCGTACATGTCGAGGTTTCCCTGCATCAATGCTTGCTGTATTAAACGATCCAGTCTCCCGTAATCGTCTATCGATTTTTATGAAGAGTTTCGAACTTGGGCAACGTCTCCTTGGAAATTGCTCACGGTACATGCGCTGTGCTAGACATGCATTTCCATGAGCTTGCCCGTACATCAGATGCATGTCCGCATATTCTTCGTTAGAGTATTCCGGCATAATTATTATACATCAACTTACTACAATCCCACTTACAACAGCCTCCCTTAAACATAACGCCCACTGATGACTGCTGTTTTATTACACTTTTCTTCCTATACACATAGAAAATTTGCATAAAAAGTACTTCTTCTTCATCATCCTGAAAGTTCATGGAGGAAACGCAGCAGTCACGGAGTTTGCTTTAAGACAAGGCGAGAGCTGCACAATATGTCATTCACTTGACCAGACTGAATAATGAAAGGGTATTGATAGAGGTTGATCAGAAATGTATAATTGAAAGATATTAAAACGGGGTGTTTACAATCGTCATGGGTGGAGTTTCGCTCTTTCCGAGCGTGCAACAGTACAGAGTTGTAACTAGGGAACTGCTTGATTTCTCCCATACAATTAAACTGATATGGTTTATTGTCAGCTTCTTCGAAAGCTTTCGGAATGGACCAAATTTTATAACATTTTCCTTGATGTAGGTAGAGTTGCATTTTTGGAATTAACGATTAACTATTTTGCTAAATATTTGATTTTGTATTTTTTCACTGTTTCAGAGCTTGTAACTCGCCATTAATTCTAAATATTCTAAAACAACTTATGTCATTTCGTAGGATTTTTTCTGCTCTTTCTAAATATGTGCTTCGTTTTTATGTAGCATTATCGATAGTTTAGAAATGAGGGTTTTTTTACAAATTTCCGATTTTTCATTCTATTTGCTGTAACTTGAAAATTATTGAGATCCGGCCAGGCATTATATACTGATTTATGCTCCGTGTGATCTCCTCTATTACCCCTATTAATATTGGACCCCTTTAACGGAACACCCTGTATATATATATATATATATATATATATATATATATATATATATATATATATATATGAAAGATTACAAAAAATATGCCGTTAAATAGCCGTTAAACAAAAATTCCTGGATTGCAGCAAAAATATGTTCTATAATTGAATATATTGTTTAAAAAAGACAGTATGTGCTTTCAAGTTTTCTAAAGCTATAAAATATATTATCAAATCAAAGAATATTTGATAACATTTCAGTGCTAATTTTCCGCAAATTGTCAACTATGATGAACTATGATGCCATTTTTTAAAAAATTCTTCCCCTTTGTTTAAAAAAAAAAAAAAAATAATAATAAAAATATATAATTTAACAAATTACAATACCCATTGAAAAAATATTCTAAAGCTTTTAATAGCATTTGAAATTACAAGTCATGAAATCAAATCAAATAATATTTTATTATATGCAATTTTAATATAAATTAATTTTTATAACAGTTGAATTTGTTACTGCAATTATATCTTTCGGCCTTGTGTAGATTTTACACATATTTACACATATTACATCTCATTTCTGACATAAAATCCTAGAATATAACAACAACACGAACGAGACATTTTAATTTCAGTTTCGTTTGTTTATTTATGTTTACTTTTTTGCGATAATAAAATTGAAGTTGCCAAGAAAGCGAATACCACCCAAACGGACAGCCTTTAAAGCGCCAAATCCTGGGTGAAGTTGGATTCAACTTTTCTACGGAATAACAAGAGTCCTCACTCTAACACTAATCTTTGCTCTGAGGGATATGTGGTAAATGACAACAGGCTACCCGGGTCAAAGTTGTTCTAAGCAATGTCTAATAATTAATAGAATTTTCCGGTACGAACCAACATTCCCGAACAGAAAGAACTTTCCGAGCAACCAAATAGTTACATTAAAAGTTTGAAGTCTTATTATATTTTTAAATATAGCATTTTAGCTAAAGTTTACTAAATTATTAAAATCTAAGTTTTTTGGTACTTCTCTATTATCCCGTCGACCACTTTTCATAACAAAAAACTATCGCCAAGCTATAAGATTAAACGCCAAAAATGCAGCCCTATTTACTTGATGTCAGAAGCATTATACGTGTTTGTTATGTCATCAAGTGGTTTTTAATTCGACATTTGCCTGTATTTTTCGTTATATTTTACTGATTTATTAGTTATTTCATTAATTAAAATAACAATTGTGTCCTTAAATTCTTATATTTTATTTATTTATTTATTTTGATATTCCAAGGGCGACGTTCTCCCATTTATTTGGCGTTACAGTTTGGCGATAGTTTTTTTAATATGAAAAGTGGCCGACGGGATAATAGAGAAGTACCGTTTTTTTTTTTCTTTTCTAAAGTATTTGTGGATATTTGAAACAAAAATGCAAGAAATTTTTTTTACGAAAATTCCTGATGTTCTGTTTTTTTATTATTATTATTTATTTATTTAATGAAAAGGCGTAGTTTTTTAAGAAAGAGGGGTCAATTATATTGATTTCTTTAAATAAACTTTTTACTAACAAGGGAACCACTTTTGGTGCAGCTCACAACTAGCATTGAGACCTAGTTCATTTTAAAACACTACAGGGTGTCCCAAAAGTCTCCGTACAACTTCAAAAATTAATTACAAATAAAATAATAATCCTACAGCAAAAATAATTACAACAGTACACAGAGTAACTTAAAAAGTTTTTTCTACTACCTTAGTACTTGTACATGAGATCCTTTCGTTGCACGAAGAATATCAAGTCGATATTCCAATTCCATCCATGTGCGTTTCAGCATGCTAACACAGCATGCTAACAGTCTCGTGGAATTGAAACAAAAGATCAACAGTAACAGCAACAGTATGTTACAACTGTTTAGATCTTTTGTTTCAATTGCACGAGACTGTTCACTTGAAACAAAAGAACCAAACAGTTGTAACTACTGTTGGTGTTAGCATGCTGAAACGCACACGGATAGAACTAGAATATCGACTTGATATTATTCGTGCAACGAAAGGATCTCAAGTACAAGTATACTAAGGTAGTAGAAAAAACTTTTTAAGTTACTCTATGTACTGTTGTAATTATTTTTGCTGTACGCCTATTATTTTTTTTGTAATTAATTTTTGAAGTTGTACGTAGACTTTTGGGACACCCTGTATATTACGAAGTTTGAGAATCGTTGACATTTTTCTGTTAAAATCATATTTTTTGATTTTACAGCGGCATAACTTTCTGAAAATGCAGTTTTCGAGACTACTTATCGGACTATTAACATAAAAGTTTTATTTATTTATTTATTTATTTATTTTGAAAAAGTACTTTAAAATACAAATTAATTAATAGTAAGAATAAAACATAGAAAAAAGTTTAAAAAACTCTTTTGAAAATTTACACCATTATAATTGCATTTTTGGCCACGTGACATTGGCTGTAGAATTTTTTCAGGCAACGATGGACGAATGTCATAATTTTCTGTATGAGTGAGCAGTGGTTTGGATTCGAAGCACCCTGTTTAGCGACTTAACCCGCTTTTGGCGTGAAATTATAAAATAAAAATGCATTAAGGAAAAAATGATAGTATAAAAAATATATATATACAATATGATTTTGATAGAGCAATTTCGTCAGTTCTCTAACTTTTATGTATAGGGCTACGAAATGAACCAGGTCACGATGCTAGGTGCGAGCTGCACCAAAAGTGATTCTCTTGTAAGTATAATTTTTAGCAACTAGATGAATGTATTGAAAATGATATGCTGAATACAAAATTTTGAGATATTATGGGTGATTTAATCCGCACTTCCTTTAAATGCTTGCTAATTACTGGGGCCTTTGATATTAAAGCTAAAACTTTTACAAAAATTAAAAAGATAAATTGGAATTTTAAATATTTCGTTGTATATATTTTTAATTAAAAAAATTATAACAATATTTCATGATGTTAAATTATGTTTATTCTGTTCGTTTTATATTTTATTTATTTTATGAAATTTTTTCTAAAATTTTTAATTGCATAGTTTATAAAAATCCAATAAAATATAAAATGTGCTGTTTTTTCCTATTCTAGTTATCCTGTATGCATACAATCTTTAAATAATCTTAATTCTTATTCAGTAAATATTTCAATTACTAAATTTTAAATTATTATTAAATTGCTAACAAAATCTCAAAAACATTTAACACCATGAAATATCATTATAAAATATTCTTGTTAAACTATCAGTTTTTTCTTAAAATGCGTACAAAAAATATTTAAAAATCTAATTTTATATTATTTTCATAAATGCTTTATCTTTAATGTAAAAGATCCCAGTACTTAGCAAGCTTCTAAACGTAGTGCGAGAACAAAACATCGAAACCTTCCTCCTGTACCAAGCGTTGTCACAAGTACGCCATCCCTTTTTCTGACGTCACTTTTTTTATGACTGCTAATTCAGAGCTACTGCAACATTATTTCTCTAAAAAATAAATTTATCATGTATTAATACATTATAATTAAAAATACTCCTTCTTTATACGATACCGGTGGCTTATTTATTTATTTATTTTTTATTAAGCAGTAAAAGTGACGTGCTATATAATACTAGTTGAAATAAACATAAAAAAACCTTCGCGATCTTGCTTGCTTTTACTTAATTTTTTTTGCAATTCAAGGTAAAATGGAAAATATACTTTAGACTACCTGAGTAAAATACATATTTTTAATTAACTTCATTATGTTGATTGCAAACAAAACCTATCTAATTATTTCCTATTTTAGTCTTGATGTCCCAATACGTTACTCCATCTCCTCCCCTCTAATCTATGTTATCCTTTACTGACTTCTCCTCCTATTTTGAAGTGTGGCGAAACTAATGAATTAGTCATAAACCATTACTAAAATACTGCAGTGAGAGTTAAAAAAAAGTTTAAGAACTAGTGAATTACAATATATTTTCTATATCAGTAGGTTTTTCTGTCATCTGCACATGCTGATAGTCTGTCTGTCATTTTTTTTCTTTTTTTTCATGCATTAGGTGATATTTTTATTTCTTCATAAATTTTACTTCTAAAAATAAAAAAAATAAACAACTTTAAACATAAGTATATGAGTTTAAAATTAAAGTCATACTTTCTACGGTGAGTAATTCACAGAGTTTGTTTTATTTTATTGCTTAATTTATTAATATACGTTTAGTAGGATATAACGGAAATTTATATTTATTTTCACTCGCTTGTTTATAAACGTGGAACTTTGTCTAAAGAGAAATTTAGCATTGCTAAAATTAACATTATATGCAATTAATAAATAATAACTCACACCATAAATGTACTAATGGAAAATAATATTAGGAATATTAATTGTAATGCTATACTCTCACATGATTTAAATGTGTTTAGATCCTTCGTCAGCTATATTGGCGAAATAATAATGAACTGCTGAACCCGTCTGACGTTGCCCGGGCCCGTGATAATAATTAAAAAAAAAAAAAAAAAAACAAGTTTTTATTATTTATTTTATGTCTTTAACCCTATTTTGTATGAAATTATATTTTAAAAAGAAAAATTCGCGAAAAAAATATTGATATTTAGTGATGAAAGCGCTCATTTTCTTGTTTTTTTTTTTTTTTTTTTTTTTTTTTTTTTTTTACGTAGGGTCGTTTCATAGTTTAAAATAGAAAGTTCTTTCTGTCCGAACTCTTTGAAATCGTTATTGGTGATAAATAAAACGGTTTTACAGCCCGTGCAAAAAATTCTTGAAAAAATATTGTTATTTCGTTCAAAAAGAAATGTTTTCTTCTCGCTCTTTTGTTTGTTTTCGCGTCGGCTCCTTTAACATAGTGTGATGAGTTGACATGTTTCAACTCCTCCCTTATTTGTGGAAAAAGGATAATCTCTCTGGAATGAAAATAATCTGACAGATTGATCTCTATTGACGAAAATTCTATCAATAGTGCGAATTTCATTTTCACTTTGAGATAAGCCAAGCTGCAATACATGCTTTGTGTTGAATGATATGTTATCTGAATGGGTGGATAAGAAAAGTGAATGGCATTTTTTTGGATACAATGGATCTAGCCCATATGAGTTGGAAATTCTAACTGGATAAGTATGGGATTAAGATAGCTGTCACTCATAGGAAGGCCAGAGGGCGTTTCTTTCCTTATGGAGAAAACAATACCAGTATTGCCGGAGATGAAGGAATGCGAGGAGAGATACGAAAGACGGCAGTTGAAGGTGGAAGGAGTTGAATGTGGAATGAGTTGGATTTGGAAGACTCGAGAGTGAGGTTCCACTTTGAGCGGACGTCAGAATCGGAATTTGGCTGACCATGTAAATTGTGGCATGGATACTTATCATAATTTTTCATTTTTACTTTTGTTTTTTATTTTTTATTGTGTTAATCTAAAATAAAGTTTTTTTCGTTTCAAACGATACATGGAATTCATTAATTATATATACATGTGTTCACGCTACCACAGCTATAGTATAGTATATATAATTAATTGGTGGCAGCAAATGGGATATGTAATCTAGAATAAATTAGATTACGGATCTATGTTAACCTGATTAAACAGATGATGAACCAGTGGAAAACGGACAAGCAGAGTTGTGGATTCGTGAAGTATAATTGGAGTCGTGGTTTTTTCTCGGAGTTCTAGCAAGCAGAGAACTGGTAAAAGAACTTTATCGACAAAAGCTGTGTAGTGTATGAACAGTCAACTATAGATTTGGTGATACGTGTTTGTGTTTCTTAATATATCCAGTGGAATGAAGATATGCGGTGTACCATCTGAGTTGTCTACATATGGATCGAAGCCAATTTAGTGCCTCATCAGTGTCTTCAATTCTTCAAAAATCTGTGTGTGTCATCTTTAAAAGTGCTTGGAAGCCTGGTATCAGTGTGGAGGAAATATCTGCATCTGGAGGTAAGCTCTTTTATGATATCTTCTATAGAGGTCTGTTTTAAATTGAATTTTGTGTATAAATTTTAATTTTGGGGAACAAAACTCTATGTGAAATTTAAGAATTCTAGGGAAGCTATTAATTTGGTATTTAAATTTTAGTTAGAATTTTTATGTTTGTTGATTTTCTGGTATCTGTTTGGTATAATATTGGGTTAAGAAAATTATATACTTATGTATATGTTAAAATTTACTTGGGGTATAGTAAATTGTTATTGATTAATTGAGATTATTAATCAGGGTATTTTAATCATAATTTTGTATAAAACTTTCGAAAATAAGAGTTTTGTTTATATACATTTTAGTTATTACAGTAACAAAGTTATAGCTTAATTTTATGGGTATACTGTGGATGATTATGATTAATGTTACAAAATAAATTGATGTTATACTGTACTGTTGGGTATAAAATTTATTTTGGGGGATATACTCAGTTTGAAAGACGTCACTGTTGCATGAGAATTTGCTATATTAAAATTGTGTCGTTTTTGAATACATTATTATACGTATAGTGAAGAAAATTCTATTTCTGTGTTTATTGTATTATTGTAAATTGAATATATCTGATATTTTGAAATTTATTATATTTTGGGGGAAGATATGGCAGAATATTTAGGAAAATATAATAAAAGTGTCTTGTTGTTATTAGCAGAGGAATTTGAGACCAGTGTGTCAAAAACGTGTAAAAATAAAGCTATAATTCAGGCTATCGTAGATGCAGAGGATTATGATGAAAGTTTCGCTAAAATTCGATTACAATATTTTCTTGAACAGGAGGCGGAGCGGAAAGAGCAGGAAAAACAAATCGAAAAAGATCGTAAAGAAAGAGAGAGGCAAATTGAATTAGATAGGATTGAGCAAGAGGAAAAAGATAAACTTAGGAAATTGGAGTTAGATAAACTTGAAAAACAACTTGAGGCAGATAAACTCGAAAAACAGCAACAACTTGAATTACAAAAGCTTGAAAAAGAACAGCAATTTGAATTAGAAAAATTGCGGATTCAAAATTCTGCGGATATTGTTAGTGTTTCATCTAATGAATCAAATGTAGATTTTCATAGAACTCCTAAGGTAAATTTAAAGGATTTAGTTCCGCGCTTTGATTCTAAATTAATTGATATAACTCTTTTCTTTATGATTTTTGAAAGGCAAGCCGAGAAAGCTAAAATTTCTCAGGAAGATTTGGTCAGTCAATTAATTCCTTTGTTACCTTCTGATATTGCCGAAATTATTGTAAAACAACCAGCAGATAAATGTGATGATTTTCAACATGTAAAGAAAGTTTTGTTAGATAGGTTTAGACTAAGTACAGGCGCCTTAAAACAAAAATTTGAAACTCATCAAAGAAAATCTGGTGAATTATGGGTGGATCTGATTTACGAGTTAAGGGGTTATCTAGATAATTGGTTAGAGTCATTAGAAGTGAGGGATTTTGAATCCTTAAAAGAACTAATGCTCACGGAACAGTTGAAAAAACGTGTCCCTTTTGAAATAAAAGAAAAATTTATGGATGAGTGGGAGGAAATAAAGATTGCTTCTAAACTTGCGGAAAAATCGGATAAATTTGAGAGTATAAGAAGAGAATTTAACAGGTCGGATAGAAAACCGTGGGAAAATAAATCTTTTCAGGATAAGCAAAAAGACAGCTTTAATTCTAAAAGTAGAAAGGAAATTAAACCAAAATCGGAATTTGAGAATACGAAAGAGTGTGGGAAATTTGATCAATTTAAGAAGGACAATGCTTTCGAAAAGCAAAGACAAGTCCAATGTTATAATTGTTTGGCCGTGTGCCACATCAGACCAAATTGTCCTGAATTGTTAAAAAGTAAATCTAATTATGAGGATAAAAGCATAGCTTGGATTGTTACTAGTGATGAGAAAAGTGTAAATAATAAGGAAGGTGTGGAAACCGAATTACCTATGGTTGATTTATGCGTGAATGGTAAGAAAGTAAAAGCGATTAAGGACACAGGTGCGCAAATTGCGGTTTTTGATGCTAATGACATTCCGTGGAGTGCTAAGAAAGTGGGAAATGTCTTTCTTATACCGGCCCTCGGAAATAGACAAAAAGCGGATTTGGTGTCAGTGCCGGTTGCTTTGATGGAAGGTGAAAAAGAGTGTGTTGAAAAAAATGTGGTGGTTGCAGTTGTGAGAAAACTAAATTCTCCGCCCCTTATAACACCAGCTGTTTATGACTTATTAAAGTTAGGAAATATGGAAAAGGAAAATTCGGTGTATAAACAAGTGGGGAATCAAAGAGAATTAAATGGGCAGGGAACCCTCAGATTATCTAGCGATCATGAGCAAAGGGTTGTTAGAAAAATGGTTGTGAATGAAATCTGTAAAAGGGATAATAAGTCTGTTAATGAGATAGAGGTAAATTCACTGGAAGACGTGACTGATAGGTATTTGGAAAAAGGGTCTAAATTGATCAATACAAAAGAGGGTGCGTCTAAAAAGGATGGTGATAAAAGGTCAGGTATTGGAGGTCAATTTCGGGAAAAGAATTCTGAGCATGATGTAAATATACCCAGGTATTTTGTCGGTAGTATGGGATTTATACATGTTAGAAATAGAATTAGAAAGAAATTGAGTTCATCTATGACTGTGGCCAGTAAATTTAACTCTAGGATGAAGGAAAATAATAGAGTAAATTGGGGGGCTAAATGCCAAGAAGATGTGAAAGTTAAAAAGAATGGAGCATTCTTCTTTTAAAGCGGATCACAAAGAAAGATTTATTGAAATCAAACAAGATTTTGAAAGGAAAAATCATGATTATGAAGTTGTGAGGCGAAAATTATTGTCGAAAAGATTTTCTGATAGAAGTAATATAGATATTGGTTTTCGGGAGAATTCTCTAAATTAAGTTTATTCTAAATTTGGGAGTGCTCATTTTTGTAATATCTGTATTGTGTTTATTTATCATTTAATGCTTAATATTATTTTCGTAATAGTAAAACTTCATTAATTTAATAATTGCATAATTTAGTATGCTTTCTTTTTGTTTGTAGAAGTGTCTAAATTTAGGCTTTTAAGCATGTTTTTAAGAGAATCGGTTTAGGCATTGTGTTGTATATAGATTTTTTTCTTTTTTTTTATTATTACTTTTTTTTGTTAGAATCATGTAAAGTGTAATCTGTATTTGGTATTATATGTATGTGAAATATTTCAAAATTGTTTCTTAGGGCATCAATTGTATAAATTATTCCTGGAATTATACTTAGGTATTGTAGTTATGGGATTATAGTAAATCCTGTTGACAGTGTGGTCTATCAAATACTGAGTATGGGAATGTGTTTGTTTTCTATATGGATTTTTCATGTGTTATTCTAAATTCCTTTATGCTTTGATGACCTCTTTAGAAATTGATTGAAGGAGCTTATTCTATTAATATATATGCCAAATTTCTTCTAGAAATTTTTTCTTAGGGGGAGGTGTTGTGATGAGTTGACATGTTTCAACTCCTCCCTTATTTGTGGAAAAAGGATAATCTCTCTGGAATGAAAATAATCTGACAGATTGATCTCTATTGACGAAAATTCTATCAATAGTGCGAATTTCATTTTCACTTTGAGATAAGCCAAGCTGCAATACATGCTTTGTGTTGAATGATATGTTATCTGAATGGGTGGATAAGAAAAGTGAATGGCATTTTTTTGGATACAATGGATCTAGCCCATATGAGTTGGAAATTCTAACTGGATAAGTATGGGATTAAGATAGCTGTCACTCATAGGAAGGCCAGAGGGCGTTTCTTTCCTTATGGAGAAAACAATACCAGTATTGCCGGAGATGAAGGAATGCGAGGAGAGATACGAAAGACGGCAGTTGAAGGTGGAAGGAGTTGAATGTGGAATGAGTTGGATTTGGAAGACTCGAGAGTGAGGTTCCACTTTGAGCGGACGTCAGAATCGGAATTTGGCTGACCATGTAAATTGTGGCATGGATACTTATCATAATTTTTCATTTTTACTTTTGTTTTTTATTTTTTATTGTGTTAATCTAAAATAAAGTTTTTTTCGTTTCAAACGATACATGGAATTCATTAATTATATATACATGTGTTCACGCTACCACAATAGCAATAAAAAAAAAAAAAAAAAAAAATTCTCATCTTCCGAACTCTTTGAAATTTTAATCGGTTATAAATATCCAAACTCTCTGTATCCAAACTCTCTTTAAAAGTTTACAAAAAAAAAATATGCATCTTTTGTAGTAAAAACACGAGTTCTTCAAAAACAAAAAAACAAAACAAAAACAACTTTCAACGTAATGGCCATATTGCGCCATCCGTTTTCAATCAAACCTTTTCAATCCCTCAAGGATAAACACGTTTCCCTTTTCTGAGGGTAGAAGCCTTCAGAAAAACGTTGAAGTATGCGCAAAGACGCAATTTTCCTGTGGAAAAGAGAGTGAGAATTTGACAGAATGTGCTTTTTGCTTTAAATATATACAGTCTAATGAACGACAATCTTCATTTTAGGGGCAGTCGCGCAAACGCTTTCAAAGAACAACTACATCGTGAAGAAGGCATAATGTAAAAACGTCGAATCAAATTGAGCCTTCATTTAAGTAATTATTGTAATGTATTTTATATGTAACTGAAAATAGACTTTGTTTTGGCTAGTGTTTTGTCTCCTTTACTTATTCTTAACTTAATATTGCCTGATACGTCTTTCAACGCTCGCAGTGAGTTGACTACCGGAGGCAGAGCTTAGCTTAGGCCTCAACCAATGAAAAATTCTGAAGAAAATCTTGTGTGTATAAATATACAATAAAATTCAACGTTTAACACAAAATATCGAACTGTAGCTCAATAAAGACGTGCGTTTCATGAGTAAATTGGACTCACATCATCAGTATCAGTAAAAATAAAAATTATTATATCTCCCCAAAGACATGAAACAGAATCAAAAACCCAAATGACAGACACACCGAAAGCTCATCACGCACTTACCAAATCTATGAATATAATCTGCCTCAAAAAAGTCTAAATCTAAAGGAGTATTACATTTCTTAATAATAGTGGCTGAATCAAAGTTAAAATTACGTCCCTCCCTCCAACAATGATAAGCAACAGAGGATTTTTGTACTTCCTTTTTCTTAACATAGTTTCTGTGTTCATTGATTCTGAAACGGAGTTGTCGTTTAGTCTGTCCTATATAGGAAAAACCACATTGATATTGGATAATGTAAATACCCCAGAAGTTTCGATGTGAAATTTTTTGCCTTGACGACGAAAAAGTTAGTTTATTAACGGGTATAAAAACAACTTTAAAATCCTAATTTCTTAAAATATTAGCTATTTTGAACCTAATGCTATTGTAAAATGAAAAAATAATGAGGGTAGAAAAAATCAGAAAAATGAGAAATCTTCTCACTGCACTTCGTCCGCACCAGCTTTTCTGCAAATCATCTGTATGTTGCACTTTTTCTATAAAGGCAGCTAATGATAAAGTATATATATATGAACAGATACATAGACATGTGCGTATCATGTTCTCAGATCGCATTTAGAGACATTCCAAACCTTACGGACATTTTAAAACTGTTGGGTTACTTACTAAAAAGTTTGGAGAAAAAAGAATTTTTAATCCGCATTTAAATTTTTTCTGTTGTACTATAAAGAAGAACTACAGAGTCCTATTAACAAATGTAAATAATGTCCACTGTGTTCTGTTGCTTTTGTTGCCAGATTCCAATATTTATCGTCAGTCAGAAAATGAAATTGTCTCTAGCGTGACTCACCGAGTATTTTGCAATCTTCTTATTTGCCTTTCAGCTGGTGCATACATAAAATATTCAGCTTTTACATGGTAGATAGCAATGTGTTGTATGTAGTGATCCAAAAAACATAGCCAGATAAGCACAGGATAAATACCATCGGACCAAATTTGCTTTTTTTTTCAGATGTTGTTGTTTAGCTAACAATAAATTTCTTCTTAACAATCTTTTGTACAAATTTATACTGTTTGGGAGAAGGTATTTTTTCAATTTTGAAAAATGACATTTGCTAAAACTCTTCATCTCGAATTCCACGAAATCGAAATATGTTGTACAGCTAATAAAGGCATATAATTGCTTTTCTTCATAATTTCATTTTAATAATGTTTAAAAAAAATTAAAAACATATATTCAGAAAGCAATCTCCATGTTTTTGTTATTGTTGGTTTTGTCACATACTCTGCAAGTGTGTCTATATAATATGTGTATAAGAATTGTGCTATTAGCACTCACATAAATAATTGCAATTTTATCTGTAAAAATGGGAAAATGGGGCGGGACAAACCAGTTCTTCATATTTGAAACATGAAAAAAACTCTGCCCTAAACATGCGCTTTACTTTGCATATGGTGCTACGATGGAAAAAAAATATATGTAATTTGTTTAGGACATTATACAAGTTCAAATGATCGATATTTAAAGCAGTGTACACCTTACAAGAGATTAATGAAAGCTGTCAAATACATTAATATTATTGTTTTGCTGTTCTTTCTCTGTAGAGTCACGGCCAAACTCGATTCCTCTTATACAGCCTTCACAATCACTTCTTAGTTTCTTAGGGCTACTTTTGACAGTAAATTAATCAGAATATCCGCCGTAAATAATACTTAATAAACGTTGCTTTTATGCTCGAAAATACAAAAAAACCTCGCACTATATTTTAAATTTTTTCTCGTCGTTTTTTACACTACAAATGGAAAAAAAATGCATTGCTCTAAGCAATTAAATATATTTTCAGTAATACACTACTATAACATTCAAAACAAAAATTTAAAGTTAATTTCTACGTTTTTATACATTTGAATACGTGATTATTTTTTAAATAATATTTACTAATTACACAATATTAAGAAAATAAGATTTTTTTTTTATTTCAAGCTCTACTCAAGTTATGATAATTTTTCAGAAAGTTAATTATTTTTTGCATCATACTTTCCATAGAAAATATAAATACAAAAAGTGGCTTCCGGACAACTTTTGATAATTTTAAACATTAGAAGTACTGACTATGGTAAATAGAAAAAATATCATAATCACAGATTTCATTATGTTTACAAGAAAAAAAAAAGAAGAAGAAGAAGAAGAAGAAGAAGAAGAAAATTATAAAATCAAATACTTGAATTCTGAATAGAGTCATAGTACAGAAATATATCTTAAAAATAAAAATATATTTACATGTTTCGCAATATTAAGAAAATAAGTAAGTATTTTATACTAATATCCAGCAGTTAATTCATATCCTATAATTTTCTCCGAACAATAATAATTTTGGAACGATTCTTAATTATTTAGAAAATATAGATGTATGCACATTGCCATAAGTTTAACCGTTTGTTTGGTCTAACCTGAAATATAGAAAGAAATATAAAAATAACAATATTAGAGTTGACACTATGTTTATAAAATATAAAATAAAGGCAAATTATAAAATGAAATATTCGAATTCTGGAAGTCAGGATATAAAAGTATATGATAAAAATAAAAATATGTTTCCATATCTCAAAATATTAACTGAACAGACAAGCTTTTTTCGCAAAACCTCCCGCAATCAACTCATATCGAAATAATCAGAACTTCGAATATTTTTACACGATTCTTAATTATTTACAAAATATAAATATTTCTACATTGCGCACGAATTTCAGTGATTTCAGATGCTGCTCACATTTTTTTAATGATGGGCAAGAATTTTGCACATATTAATTAGCATATATTTATTTTATGCACGTTTATGTCACAGTCTCATAATGGGCTTTTATTAGTTTCGGATATATCAATTTATAAATAGTTTTAACGATTCTGTTTGAATTTAGGATTGGTACAGTCCGCTCCATTAAGTCTAAGATTATAGGAATCAGATTGACGATTTGTGGTTTGTGATAAGACAATCCAGAACTAAACAACAAAAACTTTCAACCATTTATTCCTTATATCCAACTTCGAAGTAATTTCCTGAAAAGAAACTCCAAGATTTTTTAAAAAGTAAATCGGATAAGCCATATGGGACACAGCAATGAATCATTTTCAACTTAAAAAAAAAAAAAAAAAATGAGGTTTCATTTAAGTTACACCTAATAAAACACGAGAGCGCAATGCAAAGATAATGAAATTCTTCTTCAGAAACGGTGAGTAAAAGCACCATCTACATTTCTCCGGAGAGACAATTTGATTCCGCGAGAACAAACGGATTTCGACTTTTTGGTATACACTTCTTTGTACACCCGACACACAGTTTTCGTACATAACATACTTGATTCACACGGCCGTATAGTGTGGTTGTGTGGATCAAGTTTGACAGTTCGTATTTTGGTAGGTCAACAAAATTTTCACAATGGCATTCGGTCGGGATGTAACCAAACCGGGTGCTTTCAGGATGTAGGCCACATGAATTTTCACCTTTTCTTCATTAAAAGGTATTTCACAAAAGAAAGTGGTGTCAGTTGAATTAAAAATAAATAAAAAACACATTAAGAAAACATATTTGTATTAGAATGTAAGGTCATTTAAATTGTTTTAAATGAACTATCAAAAAGAGCCAACATAAAATAAGCAGTGTATAACGATCGAGAAAAAAGTGAAATTCATACGATATAATACCTATAATAACTGAAATAATAATTAATCTTTAAAAATAAATTGTTGTTGTTAATACTACTATAATTATTTTTATCAAAATATGTTTTTGTAATTTTAATATTTTATGCCTAGAAATCATTAAAGAAATGACTTAAAACATTTTCTTTACAATTTATCCTGAAGGGCTTGTCTACAATACATGATGTCTCTTATAGAGGAGACATATTTTAAAAAATCGTTATATTTCAAAATTTTATATTTTTATTTTGTTTTTGTTTTTGCTACCCCAGTTTCGAAAGAGCAAAAATATTCATGTAATGTACAATGTACAGCAACCGATTCTGGTTACTTTCTTCAAAGAATCAATAACTAATACTCTTATTATTTAATCAGATGCAAAAAAATATGTTATTTTGAAGTATTGTTCTCATACAAAATGAAACCCTGGCCATGTGTGCCAAATTGTAGCAATCACTGTATTATTTAGCTTATCATTCACGTAAGACATTCGTTAAATGGAGTTAAAGAAGATTTTTTGTACGTTTGTGAGGGATAATGCTAGCAATAATTACCCTAGATACAACCGATAAAATAAAATTAACGTAGTAGAAACTAACTCATTTTCTCATGGCTTAAAAAAATTATAGAAACATGTGTAGTGTTCCCAAAAACTAGATCTAAACAAATTTTAATCAGAATTAAATTTTTCCGAAACGTGGTTCTGATGACAGATAGAAAAACTGGCTTGTTATACCTAAAATACAAATGAATTGTCACAAATTTTTGTTTTGCATAGCAAATAAAACTTTTTGTGTTTTAAAATTCAACCTTAGTGAACATACATTAATAATTCTAGCAATTATTTTGATTTTTACTTAGGCGAGATATTCACCAGTTGAGATATAAAAAAAAAGCAATAATAATTACCCGAGATACATTTGATTTTAATTCATTATTTTTTTATGAAATCTGTCTCGTTTTCTCAGGGTTTAAAACTGTATCCTATGTATAATTTAATGTATATTTTAATGTATGTATTTTGAGAATGCGTATATTTAATTACATATATGTTTCTGAAAAGTAAATCTCATCAGACTTTAACTTTATATATCTGCCAGATTTCAAATTTTCGGAGGCGTGGCTCTGGTGAAACAGAAAAAAAATTGACATGCAATAACATCTCAAATATAAATTCAGCCCCTGTCACAAAATTATCTTGCTTAGGACAACTTAAAATGTATTGGTTCACATTTTATAATTCCATTTCCGTTAAACTATACTGATATTTCTAGCAATTGCAAGCATAATATTTTGCTTATCGCTCATGCAAAAGGAATCAATGAAATAAAACGTTATTTTTTATAAGATATTGAGAGACCATTTAAGAAGTAATTACCCTGCCCTGGAAACAATCGATTTAATGCAAATAATCTTAATGGAAACTATTTTATTTTCTCATTGCTTTAAAGTGTCTAGAAACATGTATCATGTTCCGAAAAACTAGATCTAATCAGATTTTATTATACAGCATTCAATGTGCGAGAGGCGTGGCTCCGGTGATACGTAGAAAAATCGGTTTGTAATATCTAAAATATAACTGAAATACCATAAATTTTGTTTTGCGAAGCAACTATAACTTTCGTATTTCAAATTCTACTATAATTAAATTACACGAGTATTCCTTTTAAAAGAACTAAACACACACACACACACACACACACACACATATATATATATATATATATATATATATATATACATATATATTTACATATATGTACAACATATAATTTCCTGAATTATTCTATTTAAATGGTTAAAGCTAATCTAGATCAAATAGAATATCCTAAAGTAGATTTAATTTATTTCTAATATTTAACTGGGAATAAATACCTCATCATCTATAACGAATTCAGAAAATGCAATTTATAGAACATGATAGAGGTCGGCACGGGCAAAACTTCTCAGGTCCAGGACAAGATCGTAGAACAACTTTATTGACCCGGCACCCTATTCAGGGGCGTAGCTACCGTGGAGCAGTTGGAGAAAACTGATCCAGGCGCACGAATCTTAAGGGCGCGAAATTTGAAGGAGCAAAATAAAGATTTGCAAAAATATTTGTGTATTTTTTAAAATTATGATTAACGAAAGTTATTATGGATGGATCTGACTTGTTACAATCCACATATTCCAATTCTTTTTTTGGATCTCAATTGCAACAATTTAAAACACACTTTTATACTCGTTTGAAAGAAATTACTTCTATTCGCGAAATTTTAATTCACACTGCCACCTTAAGTAACTTCTCCAACATTATTTCAGATGCCTGATATTTTTTTTTTATTGTATCGTTAACTACAACGACACCAGATAGACGTTTTCAAAATTTGTTTAACCCTTTAGGTAAATTTTACGACTGATACTCGTCAGGCACTTACTTTGCCGAAATGCAAGATCAAGAATCTCAGTCGTTATTCCAGTTAACATTAGAACCTCCAGATTTATAAATTTGACAAAAAGTGTTCAATAGGTGGCCCGTAGGCCACCAAGCTATATCTAATATTAATGTATGGATAAAAATGTACATTGGATATGAATTCGGGCTCTTTTTTCGGACCCCGAGCTCGTCCTGACTCCCTCTTAAAAATTTGTCACCAGAGTCAGATATCAAACGTACACAGTAGAAAATTGTTAATAATATTTTTAAATTGTCTCAAGATTATTTTTTTCATTTAAAGATCGCTTCTTACATATAAATAACTATTAAGTACTCTCTCATGACAAATTTCCGTGATGTTTGTGTCCCTGAAAATCTGTTTAAAATAGCAAATTTGTTATTAAAACCCAACCTCTGGCAAAACCTCGCAAAAATCGCAATTCTTATTTTTTTAAAAATATCATTGTACAACTGTGGAAGAAAGAGCTGGGTTCATTTTTGCAGTCATTCTGAAAAAAGAACTTCATACGGAAAGAGAGGATAGACAGAGGTTATCCCATGGCTTCTTTATGTTACTAAAACTCGCCGTACCAAGCCTTCAGAATCAGATTGAATATTTCTCTTTATATTCCATCAATAACAATTCAAATCCCTTTCAAACTGATCTTTCGCGGATTGTAAAACACTTTAAGAAACATAGAGTACAATCTTGTTTTCAGATAGTATCTGACAAGGTCCCCCCCCCCCCCCCCCCACACCTTTTTTTTCAGTTTTTGAATAAATAAAATTTACACTTTGAGTCCGTGCCTGAAGACTGGCATAAAGACCGAGCTTAACCCATTTTAGGCCAAGCATAGAAATTTTATAAAATGTGGTATTATTTGCATTGAAATTTGCTTAAATTACATTCATTAAGACATCAAAAAAGTTTCGTGCATGAAAAATAATATTTTATTGAATTTGACGTTACCATTATTAATTAATTATTAATAATTTACCCTTAAATTTAAATAAAAAAATTTAAGTTTTCTTATGGCATTTGTTTTATTTTTATTTTATTTACAGAACTTGCAACTTTACTCTATTATAAAAACATATGATTAATCTCAAACGGAATAATTATACATTTTCAAAAAGTCGAATTTGTCAATAACCGTTTCAAGTAAAAAACCAGCGTATCTTGAAAATTTCTCAACAGAAAGTGATTACTTCAATTGAATTACTAATATTTTATAGATGTCTCCAGAACCCTAAAAAATAGCAGAAAAATAAAATTAGCGAAAAATATACGTCACAGTGTTAATAAAAAAATATTTATTGAAATGGTGCGTTTACGCACCTTTGGCCGAAAATGGGTTAAGGGCATTTCGAAAGGCTGTCTCTGATAACTATTTTTATTCTATTCGTACCACTATTTACAAAAAATAATTTTGTGAGAGATTCATTGTGAAATATCCATGGAAGCGATCATATTTATGCTACCAAAAACAAGTTTCGAGCAGCTAAAAATAAATTATTCCCACTTTTAGCTCGAAACAATGGACTTTCCACCAAAAAAAAAAAAAAAATGCTCCTGTATTCTTCCTATCTTCGACCTATCCTGAGTTATGGCTGTCCAATTTAGTCGTTTTCTGCGAGAAGTCACATTAAACTCCTAAATCAAGCTCACAATTCCACCATTCGGCTAATTTATAATGTTCCTTATTAAGTTCGACATTTTCACTTTTATTAAGAAATTGACTTTTCCAGCCTTAGTACTTTTATTCAAAATTTAAACGTTAACTTTCAGAATTCTATTGATAATTCTGACAGTAATAATCTTAACAATCTCCCAAACTATGACATTCTTGACAGCCCTAATCGTAAAAGACCCAGGATAGGAATTATTTTAGATTCTATCATTTAAAGCTTTGTTCTTTTTAGTGTTCGGCAGTTGCTGAGGCTGACACATTTTTGAAAAACTTTACTCTCCAAAAAACAACTGCTGTACATCTGAATTTTGGTTGGCTGGGTTAGCGGGCGTTATCCCGCCTTCATCCGCCACCTCATTTCCTCTTTTTTTCGGAACTAACGTGCCCACAGCAGCAGCGACTGCCTGGGTCGCCGTTTATTGATTTTAAGCCGCATCTTTGTGCTGGCATAGTAATTTAAATCAGAACTACACAGTTTTCCCCTCTTTTCGAGTCTCTTCCATTTACTATCTAAAAAATTGAAAAAATCTTACAAAAACATACAAAAAATTTTATAGAATACAAAAATATATATTGTTGTCGTAATGCTATCCTTAACCTTCCCAGGGTCGTACGAAGAGCGGGGCGAAGGGGGCCTTCGCCCAAGGCGCGGGAATTGAGGGGGCGCCAAATTTATACTACCAACCATGGTTTAATTTACTTATTTATTCATTTTTTGGTCATCGATCACTTTCTGGGGAATTTTTTTTTCTCTTTTCATCATTCTTTTTTTTCTGTCTCAAAATATCATGATCTCTCCAAAAAATAAGTGCAATTTTCTCTTATGCTATTTAGTTGTTTACAATTTCTGAATTAAAATTAAACCTTTTAAAGTTCCAACATAACTTGAAATATTTATTCAATAGAATTTATTTCTGTTTCTGTACTTTTTATCAGTTTTGTATTACCTGTCACAAAAATGAGGCGAGAATGGGGGGGGGGGGGGGGGGAATTGAAACTTTGGCCTGGGCGCAGTTTTTTCTTCGCACGGTCCTGAACCTTCATATGTTTATTTTCTGTTTATTTTCTATGAGCTACTAATTTATTTAAGTTGTCAGTGTTAGTTTTTTATGCTTTTGCCCCCACCCCCCTCCGGTGCTACCAGTAATTGAATCACTATCATTTTATTCTCCTGTAGTTATGCTCTAAGGATGTGTGGCATTTGGCCACGGGCTCCTCGGCTCACAGTTGTTCGAAAACATAGAAGCGATTGACAAAGATTATGTTTCCGAACGCTGTTTTAGCTCTTTAGTCCCTATATTAATTGAAAACACAGTAGCTTGTTAATTTGATCTTAAAAAAGTTATTGATCGTCTTACGAACGAGAAAGCAAGAAGAAGAAAGTATTTTTAATGTGGGAATTAAACCTGCATTTGTCAGTACAGTTTATAAAATATTCAGGATCGGATTTAGGCATATGCCACATGGGCCCAGAATATCAACTTAAATTTTTAAAGCATTATTACTAACTAGTATAATAATAAAGTATGTCTGTTTACTGGAGGCGGTGGCGTTTTATATTATTCAGGTTTTCTCAGGAACTTTTGGTCAGAATCGAAAGCTTAATATATCTAAACGTCGGAAATCATATCGGCGTGAGCCTTAATTCATTTGCATAGATTTTCATTTAAATATATCACATCATACAAATCTGAGGATGCACGCAGCCGAAAGCAGTGGTACCCCAACATTAAGTTCATTTGGAAAAAAATTCTTTAAAAGTATAAATCCATTGAATACTGATTTTAGTTATATTTAAGATTATTATCACAGGTCCAGACCACGCCGGTCTTTCGTTTAAAAATATAAAATCGAAGCACACACCGAAGCGTGCATAGCACGGCCGGTGTACGCTACCGAATGCAGTGGAGCTTAGGTTCGTTTGGATAGATTTTCATTAAGAATATAAAATCAGACAAGTTCGAGGATATACGCTGCCGAAAACAGTGGGCCCCCCAACATTAGGTTCGTTTGGTAATATTTTCGTTTAAAAATATAAATTCATTGAACACGGATTTTAGGTACATTAATGTTATTTTCACGGGACCACGCAATGCCAAGCGGGTCACATAGTGAAGAATTAGAACTCTTTGTACGTTTACTTCCAATTCCAACGTGAGAGCCCACTTATACTACGATTTTATTTGAGGTAAAATTTGGTGTAAGGTTGAATTTATTCACGATCAAAATTTTTAAATAAGTAAAATAAAGTATTCTTTCCAAAAGACTTTTTTGAAAATTAAGACGTAAAAAATATTTTATAATTTTGGGATTTATAATACATGATAAAAGGAGCACCTAGTGAGGAAATAGTGATTTTCTTGAATTACTGATTTTTAGTGGTAATAGTATGCTGCTTTATATGCAGTTATTAAAAGAAACTTTAATAAATCGGTCAGAAATATTTTGAGCAAAAATCTTTCACTTGAATTCAATATGTGTTTTTATATCCTATTTCGTTCAGAACTAAAATTTTTGTATACTGTGCTGGGTCCGATTATAAGAAAATGGAGAGTTCTTGGCCACTTTCATAGATTACATTAAAGATTATATCTAATTTGGGGACCCTCTAATATTAGAGACACAGAACAAATGCCGGTTTGCTCCATTATGGTAATATGGCCTGGCTATTGTGTTTTAAAAAATGGATTCAAACAATAAAAGAATAATAATAACTTGTACTATTTGTGCAAACTTTACATTTAGTAGCCTAGAAGTAGAGGGCAAAAAAATGCTAAGGTTCGAGCTTAATCATACTATTAGGTGGGAGACTAACGAAAGAATGCTGTGACTAGGGCCTCAAAGCGCTTCAACTGGGCTTTGACAGAGTGAGATAATCTATATGTTAAAAAGACTTTTTTTTATTGTCATAGTTACAATCACTACATAATAGTAATGATGTATAGACAAACGCACGTGTTTTTCCTTTCCTTTTTCAATTTTTTACTTTTCATCGAATTATTTCAAGTAATGTACTGTCATAATTAAACATTTCCAAGGCTACACTAGATACCGGGCTGGCTCATTCATTATCATGACGTCACAAATGGTGGCTGGCTGCGACCAGCGATTGGTAGAACGCGACTTTTTTATTGCCTTTCTTTTTTTTTTTTCTTTTACCATATGCACAGATGTTTCTTTCCAATTTTAATTTTTAGAAATTTAAACGATATTTTATAAAAAATAGAAAAAAAACTCTTCAGTGCCAAAGTGCTATTCTATTAAAAACTTAGAAACAGTGAAGGTTTTAATTCTTGATTTCACCCTTATGATTTATTGTTATGAAGAGACATAAAAAAGTCACCGTTTTGTCCAATTTATTTAAAAGTGTAACGAAATAAGAGAAAAAAAAAACTCTTTTTAGACAATTATTTATTGTTATTTTCTTTTACTTATTTTTATTCTTTTTTATACATACAGTTTCTTTCTAATTTTGATGTTAGGGGAAGAAAATCATATTAGTCCCTGAGTGTCATTAAGTGTCATTTCAAAACTCAAAGCCAGTAAAGGTTTTAATGTTTCGTTTCATTATGATGATAATGGGTATAAAGTGACATAAGAATGTCCCCATTTTCCACAATATATGTAAAAGTGTAAATATATTAGATAAATAAATACAGATCCTGTGTAGAATATTATTTATATCATTGTGTGGTTTTTTTTTCTTTTTTACAATTTTGGTTTTTAGAATTATAAGCGATGCTGCTTTATTTAAAACTTTGTCTTTTTTTTTTTGTTTTTCAGTGCTAGAGTGCTATTCTTTTCAAAGCACAAAGGCAGAAAGAAGGTTTAAATTTTCCATTACTTTTAAAGATGATGTGTAAAAGAACATAATGTCACCATTTCCAACGATTTATTTAAAAGTGTAAAGATATAAGAAAAATCATTCTTAAATATTTATGACCCTGTTTCATTTATATCATGCAGCATCAGGTCTGCGCGTATGAAAGCTGATTCATAAAAAATCAGTAATAGAAAGCATTTTAAGACAAAATAACATCGTGAAGTACTTATCAATTATATATTTTATTTTTGAACTTATTTAAAAAATCCAAAAAATCAACTCTTTGCAAATACCCATGAATAAATCCCAGAAGTTTTTAATTCTCAATATCGATATAAGGATAATATAGATTACACCAACCTCTGTAAAAGTGCACAGATATAAAATATTTGAAAAAGATCATGTAATTAAAAATCGTAAATAGCGTACGGTGGTTGGGGTGGTAAATATCACGGATCCCAAAAGTTAGGGATAAGAGGGGGGGGGGGGGTGTTAAAAAGGAAAAAGAAATCAAAATTTATGAATTTCCCGTTTTTAGGTGCGTTTGTAATTATATAAATACGTAGCACCTATAGTCGTCGTCTGGTCCGTCCGTCTGTCCGCACATAACAGTACAAAAACTACCCAACCGAATGGTTTGAAATTTAAGATATATTATCTTTGTAGAATTTTGTCGAGACATTTCAAATTGTATGAAAATCGAATCAAAACTTTAGACGATATTAATAGAAACATTTATTAAGAAATTTGACTTAAAAAAGAAAAAATCGGTGCTTTCTTGTTATAGGAGCTTCCGAGATTGAATCGTCAAGCGACCGAGATACTTATTTTATGACAGAAATTAATCTGCAGACGATATAATTCATTTCACAGAATTAAAAATCATCAACATCTGAATATTTATATAAATAGCTATAGTACGAACGCACCTCGTTTGTCACGTTTGACGTACAATTTCCAACTTGTTAGATATTATGATAGGAAACTACAGTGAATTTTACTATAACAAATGCATTAACTTTCAGGCAAGACATAGCTATAAGCACTTTGTATATATCTGGATTATTTTTTTTCTGTACTAGAACGGTATTTCTTTCTCTACATTATTTTAGTAGTCGCTCCTTGCTGGGTCGATGCAGGGTCTTTTTCTTGGGGCCCATTGTTAAGCAAAAGTAAAAAAAGCAAAAAATTCCCATTTTTCAGCAAAAAAAAAAAAAAAAAAAAAATCTGTAATTTATTACATTTTTATAAACAAATAACATTGTAATGAAAGCTAAAATCCAGTTACTCAAATTCTAACCAAGCATTTATTAATAATAAGTATGTTAAATCCCTTCTTCTAAAGTTTTTTTTTTTTTTTTTTTTTTTTTTTTTTTCTGGTGAAATTATTTTGTTTGCAAATTACACATTTTAAAATTAAGCAAAAAAAAAAAAAAAATAAATAAATAAAATAAAAAAAAATAAAAATAATGAAGAGTATGTTTTAATGGAATGGAATTTTATGAAGGAACCTATTTTATCAAAAGGTATTTTGTGAAGGAAACTATTTTATAAATGGGAATTTTTTGAATCGGCCTATTTATTAAATGAACTTTTCTGAAGGGGCCATAAATAGGTCTCAAATTTTGCCTGTATCGACCCCTGCATTGCCTCTTCAAATCTTCTTTTAAAAAAAAATCTTCATGCTTACTATCATGATTACTATGTGTGGATTTTGGGCTGCAAATTATATTTTAAATAATTTTGGGCTGCAAAAAGCTTTGCAATTGAAGCTCCTTGCATTTAGGTGTAGAATTATTCCTCCCTATTTACAAGAATTGAATTTAAAGAAAAAGCATATACTATTTCAAATGAATTATTTTTAAATGATGGCTGTTAAAACGTTTCTCAAAGTCGTTAAAAGTAAAATGGTTTATCAGGTAAAATTGACATTTCTTTTTACCCAATTCGTCGATTTACACGATTTTATTTGGATGTCCTTTTTCCATTGGTTGCAGTTTCTTTTCGCGGTTATTTGGCACAAAATTTTACCCTTTTTAAACTGATTTATGTCAAGGCCCCTATAACAAAGAAATATCGTATTTTCTTCTATGAAATGTTATAAATAGTTAGTTAATTATTTACGTTTTTAACTATCGGGAGGGAAATATTTTGCTTGATTAGTACACTTATTTTTCTTTTAATGTTACGTGAACGAATTCACGGGTAGCAGCTTGTATATATATATATATATATATATATATATATATATATATATATATATATATATATACAGGGTGGTTCTAAAATATATGTCAAAAATGTAAAGGTAGGTAGAGGGGACCTAAATAAGCATATTTTGAATAGGAATGCGGGTGCGGAAATCCAGCGTTCAGGCAGTAGAGGGCGCTGTTGATTTCGGCGGATGAAAGCGTTTCGCTGGCTTGAATCGTCATTCCCCCGCACGATTCAAGCAACATGCATCGTTACACCAATGCGGGAGTTGTTGACATGCATTTCATGTGTGGGGCTGCGCAAGGAAATGGAGCGGCTGCTCAAAGGATGCGCACAGTCGATGGCTTTCGAGCTTGTCGAAGGACTATACTCTACTGTGCATAATACTTCTATTTTTACTGCTGGAACTCTGCGATATCTTCCAGTGCCCGTATCACGCCTGGAAGCATAAAACGATCCACTCGCGCACATCTCCCGATGAAGACGATTAGTCGTTCGGCGATCCAGCAGATTCCTACCCGGGAATCGTTCCATGTACATCCTTTGAGCATCTTCTTGCGCAGCCCCATATATGAAATGCATGTCGGCAAGTTCTGCATTGGTTTAACGATGTCTGTTGCTCGAAAACCGTGCGGGGAAAGACGATTAAACACAGCGAAACGTTTTCATTCGTCAAACTCAACAGCGCCCTCTACTGCCTTAACGCGGCATTTCCGAACCCACATTCCTATGCGAAATATGCTTATTTAGGTCCCCTCTACCTACCTTTACATTTTTGACATATATTTTAGGACCACCCTGTATACATAATTACATATTTACTCATTCACATTTAACCCCCCGACTACCAAAATAGACTATATAAGAATTACAATTCGGGTCTATTAGGCCCATGTGCAAATACATATGTTAACCAAAATATAAAAGAACTACTGATTTACAATAAATATACAGTAATACCTCGGTTTTTGTTGACTTAGGTTATCGTCGATTCTTTCCGCGAAAAATTTGTTTCGGTTTTCGTCGGCTGCCTCGGATTTCGTTTATTTCCTGTGTTTTTTTTTTTTTTTTTTTTTTTTTTTGTGTTTTTTTATTGATTGCGCGTGCTCTATCATGGAACCAAAGAATATTTCTTGTAACTATTTTAATAATAATGTCTTGCCCCATTTTAGGCAAATCTTAAAGAGACGACAGAAACAAACCACTTTGGACAGCTTTTTTTGAGCGACATTGGTCGTCTGACTCTGAACCTAGTCCTACTGCCAACCGACCAAAACGGGAAATGACCCCAGATACAGTGCCTTGATACCATACGCTAAGAACACTATATTAATTTCTTATTGTTCTTAGTATTAAACGCTATACTTATCTTCTATAAAATGTGTTTTTGATACGTATTTTGGAGTGTTTAGAGCGAATTAATTGAATTTACATAGATTCATATGGATATAATTGACTCTGTTTTCGTCGAATTCGGATTTCGCCCATTGTTTTCGGACGGATTATCGACGCAAACCGAGGTATCACTGTACTAATTAATAATGCAACATAATCTACAGAAAATAGAAAGTTTTTTTATTGCTATTATTAGACACTATTTTTTTTATCTTTCATTATTTTGTAACTGACGTATAAATATATAATGATTGCTTTCGTGCCCAACAGACCAGTCTAGGTAGTCGGTGCATGATGATGGCATCGTACCCCTCGTACACATCGATGTGATTATGGATCAAAATGTTTATACATACACTTTAGAAGATCACATGCTGCCTTATGCTCATAAAAAGATGCCTCGTAGATGGATGCTTCAGCAGGAAATGATCCAAAGCACACCTTCAAAGTGGTACAAATTGGTTTACAGCTAAGAAAATTAAAGTTTTGGACTAGCCAAGTCAGTCACCTCTCCTCAATCCAATTGAACATCTTTGGGAACACAATGGAAGAAAAGTCGGGACACGGAAGCATTCTTCAAAGGCAGAACTCCTTCAGGATGTTCAATCGGAATTGGCGAAAATTCCTAGGTCCACTTTAGAAATCCTTGTTAATTCCGTGCTCAGACGATGTGCTGCAGTCCTCAAAGCAAAAGGATATGCAACTAAATATTAAATAGTGCTGTATTTCGTTACATTAAGACGCCAAATTTCAATAAACGTTTAGAAAAACTGAATCGTCTCAAAATTTTTGCGAAGTAATTTTGCGAATTTCCGAATTATTTTTAATTAATGCATATGTCTCAATTGTTCTAATGTTACATTTTGTTGAGCTTTAAAAGGGGTACAAACTACTAATTTACATCATTAAGAAATTTTGCTTACAGAAAAAGTTAAGACAGAAAAACATATCGTCTCAAAACATTTGCGAGCTACTTTATACCGGGTGCGCCAAAAGTTCGCTAAAACATTAAAAAAGTTATTAAACAGAAACAAATGATGTTTAAAATTGCTGTTTGCAGGAATGGGGGTTAGATGGAGATGGGATTTTTTTAATAACGAAAAAATTTTGATTAAAAAATTACCGACAGATGGCGCCGCATGCATAATATGAGGCAGGTTTATGCAAATCAGGCTGTCAATAAAACCCCTGAATCCACACAGGTTCTTCATTCGATGCCAGCAGTATTCTATCGTTACATGATCAAGCGCTGTTTATGAAACTCTTTTACAACAACGGGGAATTGGCAACTGGCGTGTTGAGAAACTTCAACACGGCAAAATGACTCAAGACGATAAAATGCCTGTTTCATGTCCGGGGATACTGAAGCTTGTCAGAAGCTTTACAGATTTGGGTTTTACTATAAGCCTAATATGCATACATCTGCTTCATATCATGTATGCCAGCGCCATCTATTGGCAATTTTTTTATATACAACTTTTTTGTTATTAATAAATCTGATCTCTCTCTAATCCCATTCCTGCAAACCGCAATTTTTTAGCATCATTTGTTTCTTTCTAGTGATTTTTTAAAGTTTTAACGAACTTTTGGCGCACTCGGTATATTTTAAAAATCGGATACAATATTTTGGAAAATCGGGTGTGCCTGTATCCACGCTTAAAACTTAATTTATGGAGGGGCAATACGGACACAGCAAAATATGGAAATATGTATGCTAGGCTTAACTAGAAGAGACAGAAACAGAATAATCTGGATCAGAAGTCAGACAAAAGTTTTTTACGCCATAAAGAATTAAAAAGCTAAATGGAAATGAGCTAGGCACATTGGAAGCAGACAACATTGGACACAAATATCCTACAATCGAATCTCAGATTTATCAAACGGCTGAGAAGTTGACCTCCGGCAACTCCCCCACTTAATGTATGCATTACTTTTTTTTTCATTCCAGGTTTTGAATCGAGTTATTTCGTGTTGAAGTGTGTAATGTGAAAGAATAGGTAAGCAAATAGCCAGCGAACCTCCAATCACCATAATGCTATGTCAGGCCACAAGCGGATATTACCCAAACTGACGCTGTAACATGATTTGTTGTTGATATTGTTTGTTCTCCACAGCAATGATTTCCTCAATGCTCATACTCACAGACAAAGTAGCTCTACTAGTTTTGGCAGCTGCGCGCTGATTTGGGAAAAATATGTTTGTGATATTAAAGTAAAATGTAAAAACCAAATTAATTGCCGGGTGTGCTGCAGAGTTGAAGAATATTTAAGGTTGAAAAACTAAGTTATTTTAAAATTAAGGTGGACCTCAAATGACCTGTTCAACAACGCGACACTTTCTGACACATTTTCTGACTCATTTTTAAACGCAAAGGTATAAAATTAGCAGGCCTGACTATTGAAGAGATTTGGAATTGAAATGAGGTTTCCATTTTTTTGATAAATAAGTTACTTATCGAGTTCGTGTCACGTGACGACACGATTTTTCCCTATCTTGCTCTGCTGCCTCGGGAATTCGGCTCAAAACGTCGACTTTAACAGCATTTTCTAAAATATCTTCTGCTTTTACCAAAAAAGGGAAAACTCATTTCGATGACATAATTTCTGAATAAGAACACCTGCCAATTTCATCTGTTTCCGAACAAAAATGAATTGAAAATTGTATCAGAAAGTAGCTCCTTTGGAAATGAGAACAGTCTTAAATATTTTTTTTAATCGATCGGTTAATTATGCATTTTTTTTCTGAATATTATAACATAAAATTATAAATCTTTAAAAATATTACGTTTTTTTAAATAAAATTTAACAATCTCAACAATGGTATGAAAATATTTAAATCTGCGATCAGCAACTCATGTATGAGTGCTTCATGTCCATGAAAACAACATAAAAAATCACTGGATGCAGCAACCTCGTCGTGTAGCACTCTAAAAAATGCATGAAATTCGTTAAAACTGCCGTCATTATAACGTATGTATGAGAGTTCACACTCATTAAAACAAAAAGTAAAACATAAGTGAATTCAACTAAATGGTTGTATCAGAATCTCTAAAAATAGGAAATTCGTTAAAACTGTAACCACTATAACGAATATTAAAAATATTCACCATTATGTAAAATGTTAATTTTCTGTAAAATTATTTTTATAACTTATATATTGAAATTATTTATTAACTTAAATATTAAAAAAATAGAAACTTTGTATCTTTTCATTCAAATTATTTTTTTTATAACATAATCAAATATTGAAAATAAAAACTTTTCATTTTTTAAAACCTTTTGCCACTTGGATTCGAATTCACGTTGACAGAATTCGAGAGAAATGACATACCACATAGATATACGCACTCATTTCGAAACAGGTTAGAACAAAATTTTAAGCAAAATGCTTGGTAGGGTTTCTCGTAAGGTAATCTCGCCAGAATTTGGCCAATGGAAATTAAAAACAAAACTGTTTGTAGGTAAAGAGCTATTGCTGTCGCATCATCGCGAACCAAACATATTACAAAGCCGGTATGGGAAATATCCGCTCATTGTCAGGCCAGACAGCTGCTAACAACGCCATTATCGCCATGTACGCTAATGGCGTCTGGTGCATGTAAAATCCGTCATGGGTGCAAAGTCCTCTTAGTTCCCTATGAATTATGCCTCTGGAGGTGCCTAGTCAGGTGAAGGCGTCGTCACCTGAGCGAGGTTCTAAGTTACGAGACCAATTCCTTTCTCTTTTTTAATTTTTGCTTTTTTTTAAAATCTACTAATTCAACAAAGTTAAATAGAAACCATGAACCGCAAACAAAGAAAACTGTAGAAAACCACTAGAGAGCACTGCAGCGATGCCAACAAGGCTCTTGTCAGGTGGTTTCACAGCCATTCTTTGATCAGGCAAATATCGCCCGCGTCCAGGTACTAACTCGTCGAGCTAGGCACTCATGCCCGGCAGGTAGGGCCCTGGTTAGCGGCATATATGGGTGGACCAGCTAAGATGTTACAAACTTCGAAGGGATGTAGGGTACACCTACACGACTCGGAATCAAATAGGAATTCCGGGTCGGAATTGCCTTCCTGACCCAGTAAGGGGGATCATCTTAAGAATTATTTTACGAAAAGGTTCATAAAATGATGAAATGATTGACTGACACCAGAATTTACAAATGAACTTCTTCACAAGTAAAAACTTGTATTTTTAAGTATTCACTATAAACGCAAAAATTTATTAAAATATTCTTGGTGTCGTTTGTAAGTTTGGAATTAAAATTAGGTGGTCTCGCTGCAGGAACACTTCAGTTGAAAAGGTTAACACTCTCTCGAGAAACTTTGCGCCGAGAACATTGCCCGTCTTATCCGCTAGCACTACTCTTGCAACACCAGGACCCAGTGTGGCCAGTAAGCTAATTTTTTAAATTCAAATTTCTTGATTGGCACCACTTTTTTTAAATGATAAAATTCGCCTTATTTAAATACGTATTAATCAAGGCGAAAATGAGTGAAATTTTATCATTTAGAAAAAATGGTGCCAATGAAGAAATCTCAATTAAAATAAGTAGCCATCTGCCAACACTGCCAGGGTCAACGATCATCTTTGTGTGATCCAGCCTTTTCATTGCCTCTACTGGGTCAGGAAGGAGTTTCCGACCCGGCATTCCTATGTGATTCCGAGTCGTCTAGGTGTACCTACCTCCCCTCGAAACTTGTAACATCTTAGCTGGGACACCCTGTATATAAAAAAAAAAACAATGCCACTATCAGCAGTAAGAAGAAGGAGAGAGTGAAGATATGAATGTCTATGAGTAGAATGACGCATTGTCTTGTGTCCCTAGACACATCAGAAATTAAAAATTTAAACTTAATTAATTGATGTAAGTAACTTGTAAATATTTCATTTTTGTTTAACTTATTTTAAAAGTTTCTCCTAGACTAGAATATATTTGGTACAAAAATATTACATGTCAAAAATTCTGCTAATTTTCTACCGCTTGTAATGCTTAATAAAATATTATAAGCACAATGAAGTAACATATATATATTTTTTCTGAAGCACTCGCTGAAGTCGTTTCTTTAAAACATTATCGAAATTTTCAAGTGTAAAGTAAATTCCGCTTCGTTTTTGCATTATATTATCTGTCATTTGGTGCCAAAAACGGGATGTACATTTGCATCATCCCAATACATCGTGGCACTATTGGTTTGAAATATGTAGAGACTAAGCTAGACAGACTAAGAAGAATAGTGAAAGCAGCCAATAAGGACAGAGAAGCAACAGAAAACAAAATATTTTATTGTGTTTCATACATTATCCATTTCACACACAACGACACTTTACATGCGGCAGATGGTGGATAGCACTGAACAATAAAATGTTTTACTTTCTGTTGCTTCTCTGTCCTTTATTGGTTGTTTTCACTCTTCTTCTTAGTCTGCCTAGCGCCGGCGATTTTCGTGCTACAGGTACCGTTCCAACGCTTTTTATGGTTTTTCACTACGAAGATCACATTCCAATAAAAAAAAGTAGGTGTGTTGCCATTTGAAATTTTCGAAATTTTGTCACTGTAACCGTAACTGTTAGAATTTAACTGTTCTTTTTCACATGATTCTTGAGCGCATACCTCAAAATACTTTAGGCCAGAATTTCATTCAGTTTCTGTGAACGGTATGACAGTTAGGGGCTCATATATCGAGATAGTTTTTTGATAATCACCCTGTATATATACATTTTTTTTTCTTTTGGGAGAAAAAGAAGAAAGAAAAAAGATTTCACCTAATGTGATAAAAAATTCAGAGCTGTAGCCAGAATTTTCTCCTCGTGAATCTATTCCCTTTATTCTAATTTAATTTATAATACTGACAAATTTTGGGGACATTTTTACAATTTTTACTAATCGTTACTGAAAAGGGGAACCTATTCAACTGTCAAATGGGTGGAGTTAGGAGCCCTAATATCATGTCAATGAAACTTCTGACAAATAAGAAACAGTTTATCTCCCAATATCACAATAGAAAAAGACTTTCACACCATATAGCGGCATCAGAATATTTTGGCTGACATGATTGGGATGAAGGGGTCGATAAATCTACATCAGAGTGTTGAATGTTAGTTAAAAGAAATATCCAACGATAGAGGACTTGTGCCACAAATTTGATGTCGGAAAATATTGAATAATCTTTATGAATAATACTTACCTATACAGGGGTCGATCCAGGAAAAAATCGGGCTTATTTAGGGACCCTTCACAAAAATCCTCTCTATAAAACAGATCCCTTCAAAAAATTCCTCTTAATAAAATAGATCCGTTCACAAAATATTATTTTATAAAAAACAAACTCATCCTTGATTATTTTTTATTTTGGTAGGTTTTAAAATGTGCAATTAGCAAGCAAAACAAGTTCACCAGGAAAGAAAGTTTTAGCAGAGGGTTATTGATAATAAATGCTTGGTTCGAATTCAAGTAACTGGATTTCGCCTTTTGTTACAAAATATTATTTTTCACAAAAATATAATTAAATTCACAAATATAACTTAATTTTCACAAAATGGGCCCAAGAAAAAAATCCTGCATAATACATAATCTTTATGAATCTAATATGAATAATCTTTAACTTTAATCGCTGAACAGATGTGATTTTTTCCTTAACTCTTTAAAATAAAAGATCGGCTTAATATAAAACAACATAACAAAATTTCATTTCATTCTGCGTTTTACAGATCCAAAGCAATACATAAAACGTTCTGTAAAAATTATTACAACAATTACTATCCATATATTGTAATGTATCCGGATTTTTTTTTTTTTTTTAAAGCGACCCTATAAAAGAGCCATGAAACCTACATAGACCATCTTCCATAAAAATTATGTTGTAGATGACAATAACAACGTTTCAAAATTTCATGTCCATCAGTTTTTTTTTCCTTTTTTCTCTTTAATAAGACGGTTTTGAAATTTACAAAAAAGTAACATGCTTTTCAGCCTAAAGTTTTCTCTATATTGGGTAATTAATGAAAAAATAATATAACTACAAAAATTATTACAATGTTCAAAAATTATTTTAAAAAATCATGTTTCTTCTTTTTTTAAAAAGAAAAAGGATACAATTTTTTTTTGTACCTATAAATGAAGTAAAAATTGTAATCACAAAATACAAAAACGCATTAATACTCGTATATCCTTTGCGTTAATTTTCATACAAGTTGAGTTGAGTTATTTAACGCAGAAACTCCGACAGAAGCTGTCACCAAGTCAAGTGTCATTAGTTTCTTTTCAGAAAACTATGTTTGTACGTGTATTTCAGAGACTATTTAAACTACATTCAAAGCTCCAAAATCATATTTCTTTCGGGGAAGTCTTGTGGCAGAGAATTGCATTTTAAAACTTTCTGAATGTTGTTTTGAATAGACTTGTGAGATAACAAGTTCACACATTTAAATGTTAGTTTGAAAAAGCTAAATATTTCAGACATCTTTAGTACAAAGAGAAAAATTAGAATGTGTTTAAATAAGAATAATATTATATATATATATATATATATATATATGTAATAATAAAAATAAATTACCATTTTACCTTAATTTATTCCAAATTTTTACATTTCTACTTTTTTCACCTTAATTAATTTATTGCAAATTTTTACAATTCTACTTTTTTTCCCTGTCTTTTAATAATATCTTAAATATAAATTATATTTTAATTCCATACCTTTAATCAACATATTATTTTAATTCTTATTCTAAAAATCTTAATCTGTTAAAAGTTACACTTATTTGTAAAAAACCCTAATTTATTTCTTCTTTTGAGACATTAAATTTTTATTTCTTTAGAACGTCTCTGTCAGGTTCTCTCACAGCTGCAAGAGTTGAAAGCTATTCTTAAGGGATTAGCATATTGTATGTATTGTATATGTATCTATTGTGTACCGTTAAAGGCGTCCTTTAGAAAATCTTAATCCGAAGGGTGGCGAGTTGAACAGAATGAAAGAAATATTTCCATTGCAATGTGGTCTTTGATCGATAAGAAAGCTATTGCACCCTTTTGTTTAGGAAGACAGATCCGTCAAGAGGGAGGAAGGGTTGTCAAGGACCCTTGGAAACAGAGGAGAAACCCCGCAGAAAGGAGGGTGCTCTGCAGTTTACAAGAGAGAGAAAGTGAGTTCTAACGTAGGAAGCGAAGGTGTAAGGTCGTTCAGAGTTGGAGCTCTGAGACCGGTGTTGAGTTCGGACGGAGCAGCGAAGTGTGAAGGTTGCTCGGGGAATGGGCGCTGAGAGCGGGTGTGAGATGAATAGAAATCTGAGTGCGGAATGAATTGACGTAGTCTAACGGTACACGTAAAGCGTTTCTGTAATTATTTTGATTTAATATTAAACCGGATACTTTACCTCCGAGTTTAAGTGTAAATATTGTTAATAAATTGTTACTTCAACTTTAATTGAAAGAGTTAAGTTTTCTTGAATATACATCAAGTATCGTGCCCGATATCACGTATTCATATCGGTGGTGGCAGCATATCAAAAGACCGGATTTATTACGAAGTTGTGTGGACGGAGAAGTGGAATCCGACAATGTTGGCAGCGACGGGATCTGAATCACCGAAGACCAGTGCCAGTTAACCGTGTTACAGAGAGTTTGTGCCGGATCGCCCAGCGGAAGTGTTTGTGCCCTATCGTCGTAGACCACCAGTGCCAGTTAGCCGTGTTACAGTCAGTTTATGCCGGATCGTCTAGCGGAAGTGTGTGTGCCCTATCATCGTAGACCAGTGCCAGCTAGCCTTGTTACAGAGTGCCTTGCCGGGTCGTCCAGTGGAAGTGTTGGTGCGGTGTGTAGTGTTAGTTCCAGTGTTTGTGTGTAATGTTTGTGGACACAGTGTTTCAAATTACAGTGATTGTTGCCCGAGAGTGCAAGATTTACCCTGTGGGAAAGTGAGCAGAGAATTGCCCCAGCGAATGAAGTACGAGGTAAGGTGTTTTGATCATTTTACTCTACTGACATTCTCGAACCTATTTTTTTTATTTTATTGTGTATAATTGATGGTAATTTGGGTTAGTGTTGTGGTTAATTTATAATAATTTATGTGCAATATAATAATTGGTCTAAATCAAATGAGATATTAACAACCATTTTACACTATTATTTTAAGAAAAGGATCTTATATTAATTACTAGAAGTGATTTTCTAATTGTTTTAAACGGATAAGATTAATGATTAAAATTAATGCATTGTGTTAATAGTTGGAAGGAATAATTGAAATTTCTTAAATTTAAATTATTATTAAAGTAATATTTAAATTAAGTGATATTGTTTGCTTTAAGTTTGAAATATTGATAGTAAATAAGGAAAGGAAATCTGTGTAGAATTTAAATTAAATTGAAATAACCTTCAAGGAAGAACTGAAGGCCCAGAGAAAAAAGAAGTGCTGTGATTTACTTTTTAATGTGAGAACTAATTTTGAAACTGAAATATTTTATTGAGATTAAATTTAGGAATTTATGTGTATTTCATGCAAATTTTTGTTAGGTGGATATTTTTATGTAGTGATTAGCATCAGTGTTTTATTCAAATTGCAACGTATCAGTATTATTGTGTAAATTGTATTTTATTATTTAATGGTATAAATTTAAAATCTGTATTGCATAATAGTCAAATTGAGATTATTGTTACTTTGTTATTGGAAGCAAATTGTGGGGTATCATTGTCTAAGGAAATTTATTATTGTATTATTATTTATTTGAAATATGTTAAATAGTATAATATGTGGAGGTAACTTATGAGGGTAGGATTTGAGGAAGTATTAATTTGATATTGTGATTAAGTATTGTTGTAGGGTGGTGATAATTATCAGTAGAAGGTATGGCTTTCTTACTAAAAATAAAAAGGGTGGATCTTCAGGCGATATGTGAAGAGTTAGGGATTGAAGTTTCGGAAGATGATACCAGGTTTAAGCTTAAGAAAAATATAGTGGAGAGCGACGAATATGAAGAGGGGGCTGTTATGGAATTATCTAACACTATTGTTACGGAGCGGTTAGAAAAGGAGGAAATGTTACAACGAGAAAAGTTAGAAAGGGAGGAGAGGTTAGAACGAGAAAAGTTAGAAAAGGAGGAAAAGTTACAACGAGAAAGCTTAGAAAGAGAGGAAAAGTTACAACGAGAAAAGTTAGAAAGGGAGTTAGACCGTGAAAAGTTAGATAGAGAAGAAAGGTCTGAAAAATTGAGATTGGAACATGAGTTAGAGTTGGAAAGGATAAAAATTCAAAGTTCGGCAAATAATTCTAATGGGTCTAGAGAATATAATAATGAGAGTAGCCTAGAGAAATTGATTAAAAGTGTTAAAACTTTGTCTATCAAGGTTCCAGAAGGGACTGAGGGATGGAATCTGTTTTTTAGCAGTTTAGAACGGGCATTCCAAACAAAAAATGTACCGGAAACCCAGCAGGCCGAAATTCTGCTAAATATGTTAGGAGATAAGGCCGATAACTTGCTAATATACACTACTAGGGAACAAATTGAGAGTTATAAGAAATTAAAGGAATTAGTTCTAAGGGAACACGAGCCGACACCGAAGGCGTGTTTGGAAAATTTCAAGAAGGCTAGAAGGAATCAAAATGAAACTCATGTATTATTTGTGTCACGTTTAATAGCAACGTGGGAAAATTACTGTAAGATTAGAGGTGCAGATACGTATGAGAAGGTTAATCAGTTACGGATAAGTTGTTGTCACGGATAAGTTGTTAACTACGTTAGATGAGGAAACCGCGACGCATGTTGGATTAACTCAGCACAGTAATTGGTTAGAAGTTTCTAAAATTGCTAAGGAATGTGATAATTTCTTTGATGCTAAACAAAAATCTTATGCGGTAACTTATAAGGGTTATAAAGGTAAAGAAAGGTATGTGAATAATGAAGATTCTAGAAGGGCAAAAGATGAGGGATTTAGTAGTAATTGGAGACAAAATGGGAATAATGAAGTTAGTCCATTTTTGGGTAGAAAACCGGAATATAAGAAACCTAATGATACGACGCCTATCTGTTTCAAGTGTTCTCAACGAGGACATGTTCAGCGATTTTGTACAAAAGGAAATAATGAGGTAAGTAATCAAATTAATAACCGACAAGAACCAAGGGCTAGTATCAATAATGTCTCAGTGCGAGGAATTAAAGAATTACCAAGGGGAGCGAGTATGGCAAGAATCGGAGCAAGAGGGAATTGGAGAGCTAAAGTTATTGGAGAGAAGTTAAATAATCTCGAGAAAGTGGAAGTTAGTGTAAATGGGAAGATAGCAAAAGGATTGGTGGATTCTGGTTGCGAAATTAGCGTCGTTCATAAAGATTTAGTACCAGCAGAGAAACTAAGAGGGGCTGGTAGCATCTACTTACAAGGGATATTTGGTAAGGCAGTGAAATCGCCATTAATTCAGTTACCTTTAGCTATTCCAAAACGCGGAGAAACTAACGTAATTCATCAGGATGTACTTTGCGCAATAATTGATAATAGTAAGGAACAGGTAATTTTACATCCTGACGTGGCTAATGAATTATCAGGGTTAAACAACGAGAAATCATTAAGAGGATCGGTAGAAAGGGAATGTAAGGAAGGTAGTAGGGATAATGTGAAGGAAAGGGAAAGGATTGGAAATGATAAGAGTGACTGTTATGCCGTAAAAACGAGATCGGTAAATTTACAAAGTCATGAGAAGGAAAAAGCCGAGGTAGAGAAAAGTAAGGTTAATCAAGTTACGGGAAGTAGTCTAAATGTATTTCAGGAATCCCAAATGAGTTGTAAAGATTTAGAGAAAGCTTGGGAATTGGCTGAAAATCAGAAAGGGTCTTACTATGTTGTAAATGAGTTATTGTATCATAAAGAGAAATTAGTAGATGAAACTGTAGCTCAATTAGTATTACCTAAAATTAGAAGGAAGGAAATTCTAAAATTAGCGCATATTTCCTTATATGGAGAACATCACGCGGTTAAGAAAATGTTAGAAAGAAGCAAGCATTCATTTTATTGGAAAAATATGGCAGAGGAATCTAAAACGTTTTGCGAATCATTTGTAGAATGTCGTTTAACGAGGCAAATGAATGTGAGTAATAAGGAGAAAGAGGAAATATGTCGACCTGCAGTTATAGTTGAGTTAGGGGACGGGAGTAAGAAACTGGTGTATCAAGATGAAATGAGAGCATTTATGGCTAAAAATAAAGTAGTCGATATTGTCTTGGATAGTGACGGGGAGTTTGAAGACTGTAGGAAAGTTCTGTTGTTAGACCGAGAACAACCGGAAAATAAAGACAGGAAGGGATTTGAGATAAAAGGGTTAACAAATATTCAAGTTGGGGACATAAAATCAATCTTAAGGAAAAATAAGGAATTATTTATGGGTCCTCTCGAACTGGTAGAAATGGAGAAAAATCGGATTGGTCGTAAACCGGAGAGGGGTAAGATAAGGCAGAAATTGTACAATGTCTTTATCACGTACAAAGAGGTCTTGGACAGGCAAGTGCCTGATTGGTTAGAGGAAAATTTAATTAAGACCTCAGAGGCAGAAGTTAGCCATTCAAGCGGGTGCATTGCGGAAAGGGAGGTACCAATTAAGTTAACGAGGAAGGACTGGAAGGAAAAAGTTGTACCGCCTCCAGTAATATCAGCCTAAGGACTGACATTGAAATGACATAATACTAGTGTAACTTTATTTTATTTTTTTGTGTATTTATAATTGTATTTGCATCTTGTGTTTATAACAGTGTATTGGCACATTGTGTATTTTTTCTGTAGTTATCACATTCGTATATGGTTCATTAGAGATGTCAGTAGTTAAATTTTCAGACACCTTGAAATATTTATGTAATTGTAGTAATGAAAAAACCTATCAAGGAACTGTTAACTCTTCTCAGACATTACATAGTTTGAGGAAAATTAGCCCCTAAAAGGCATATTTTCCGCTAAGGTGGGGGGGGGGGTGTCAGTTTCTCTCACATCTGCAAGAGTTGAAAGCTATTCTTAAGGGATTAGCATATTGTATGTATTGTATATGTATCTATTGTGTACCGTTAAAGGCGTCCTTTAGAAAATCTTAATCCGAAGGGTGGCGAGTTGAACAGAATGAAAGAAATATTTCCATTGCAATGTGGTCTTTGATCGATAAGAAAGCTATTGCACCCTTTTGTTTAGGAAGACAGATCCGTCAAGAGGGAGGAAGGGTTGTCAAGGACCCTTGGAAACAGAGGAGAAACCCCACAGAAAGGAGGGTGCTCTGCAGTTTACAAGAGAGAGAAAGTGAGTTCTAACGTAGGAAGCGAAGGTGTAAGGTCGTTCAGAGTTGGAGCTCTGAGACCGGTGTTGAGTTCGGACGGAGCAGCGAAGTGTGAAGGTTGCTCGGGGAATGAGCGCTGAGAGCGGGTGTGAGATGAATAGAAATCTGAGTGCGGAATGAATTGACGTAGTCTAACGGTACACGTAAAGCGTTTCTGTAATTATTTTGATTTAATATTAAACCGGATCCTTTACCTCCGAGTTTAAGTGTAAATATTGTTAATAAATTGTTACTTCAACTTTAATTGAAAGAGTTAAGTTTTCTTGAATATACATCAAGTATCGTGCCCGATATCACGTATTCATATCGGTGGTGGCAGCATATCAAAAGACCGGATTTATTTCGAAGTTGTGTGGACGGAGAAGTGGAATCCGACAGTCTCTTAATATCATTTTTATTTTTATTAAAATTATCATTCGATATCCCATGATTCATTTCAATTCACACGTCTAACTTTTTCACTTCAAAACTATGCCGAGTATAATAATAAGTCCCACAGCCTTGCAACCCGCTTATTGGTTAATTTACCCCTGCATTGGCGAAAGATTTATACGCCTCGCTGCGTTTAAAACGCTTTATGCAGCCTCGGAGCTAGAATTTTTACGTTTTTTGACTTGCTAACTAGATCCCGTCATTTGGAGGAGAATTGTCTTTAAATTGGTGTATATCTCTATAATAATATGTAACATCTTCATGCTTTTTTCTACGATGTAACGCAGCTCGATCTGAGTTATAAAAATAATGCCTAGTGAAATTGTCTATTCTTTGTGAACTATCAATAAATTCGTTGTTGAAAATGTAGCTTCCTTATTTTGATGGAAAAATTCCAATATTTTCATAAATATCGTCTTCCATCTAGAGCCTTCGACTGCAAAACATATGTTATTCTACAAAATCATCGCTTTCCAGAATTAATATGTTGATATAATTCACTATGAAATGGAAAATAATTTCATATATATATTTGTTCAGTACTTGTTTCCTTTAACCGTTTTCTGTTCCCTTTTAATACTTAGGGGATTCTGCCTCCTACGAGCTACGCTCGGCAACCCCCGTCCAGACCCCCACAGGATCTAAAAACACGACAATTTTCTCTGTTTTAAATAGATAACCCGATTACGAGAGATAAAATGTTATTTTAAGGATCAAAGGCAATCTTCTATCATCGGGTTGCCATTCATATTCCTTTAATTGCGGGATTTTTTAGTCCCAAGGCCCCATCCATTGTTGTCGCGACAGCTGACGGTTGTTTTCGTGATTTTTTTGAGAAAGATCAATTTAAAATTTGAAAATAAGTTTGTTTAAATTGGCTAAGTAAAAAATGTCACTGCCTCCTGGACATTTGTAACGTTTAGAAAAAAAATATTTCTGCTAGTTGCTATAATAAAATCGTTTTGAATATGACATTTTAAATTTATCGTTTATAATAAAGTAATTTTCACTATTAAATGTTTTCGCACGTGATAATTTAATTATCTTAAATTTGTCTATCTTTTTCAATATTCACATGTAAATATATTTTTTAATTAAAAATACAGTGTATGGAAACGTTGCTATAGGCCATAATATATCTGAATATTTTTGAGTGTCCCTGTAAACAAACGAATAGACCAAATTATACCAAAAACTATACAGCTAATTCGGTCTATATTCGGCCAAAAGTAAAAAAGTGGATAAGTGTGATCGAAGATTAAAAAAAAATCAATTTCAAAATTAAACATGTTGTATAGAGACCTTCAAAATGTTAAAATATGCTAATATTTCCATAATCGGGTTTTTATCTTGATTCAATACGTTCGTCAAACTCATATGACGCTATAATTACTTGCTGACGCCCTATCTACTTGCTTTCTCTATTACTCATATTGATAATCTCTGTGTATTGTTCTCAAACATTTGAAAAAGTCCGTTAAACTTCCAATATGACGTCAGATTATTTTTCTTTTTAATTCTCTAATGACATCCTATTAATCTGCTTTCTGTATACACATACTCATACTCCTTGTATTATTGAGAAATGTTTGAAAATTTCCGTTTTATTACCAATCTGACGTCATATTAATCATTTTTCAATTGATAAAACTTTTTATTTCATTTTCATTTTTCACGTGGAAATCTTTCAATAGAAAATTAATGATTGTGGAAAGAATTTTATAGTGAATTTTTAATTGTTGGCAACTGCTATAACGAAAAATGTTTAAATTTAATAGGAAAAGGCTGTTAGATTTTTGTTTTTTTATCTCTATTAAAATAATACGATTTTTTTTTTTTTTTATGATTTTCAGCTTCATGGTAGGTATTCATCTATAAGTACACAATATTTCAAGTCTGTAAGTTATATAGTTTCTGAGAACCGGCTCTGTGACGGACAGACAACGTAGCGGGACGAATAGGCTTTCGTGAGATGATCGAAACCCTAAAAAGAGAGAGAAAACCCCAGAAATTTCAATCGCAAAATATTCGCAGAGAAAAATGAAAATAGCATTCGAGTGGGAATTATTTTTTTTTCAATGTATGTTGAAAAATAAGCTTAGGGAGTCGTCCTCATATAGAAATTACATTTTTTATTCATTTACAGTGTCACACAAAAGGATTTGATATAATTACTGTCTGCAGGAGTAATTGCTTGAAATAAGCTTTAACAATGTTGCGTTATTTCTAACGTAATAAAATGAATATACGTTAGTGAGGTACACGATAATGTCTTACCTATAGAAAACGTTGCATGTAACATTTAAAAAAATTTTCCAGAGTCACACAAAACATTATCAAGGTCTATGAACTATAGTTACAAGAAAAAGTTTTCAAGCTTAAAAAATTTTAGTGTATAATGTAATGTGCATTCTATCGATCAATATATCTAATTTCTATTGTTAGTCCAATCAAATTAGGCTTTTTGCCATAAAAAATGCTAAGGAGATAAAAATTGGTCCAGTTGTTCATTGATGGCTACTGATGACTATGTAAAAAGTCCTCATGGATAGGAGGTGAGCGGGGGGCTAAATAAAGTATTTTTTTTAGTTTTTTACAAATATTTCAGAAATTGTTGGTTTTCATGAAAAGATTACTCAGACATAAATTAAAGAACATAAAATTCTCTACAAATGACAGGTATATACAGTGGAACCTCGATTATCCGTCAGTCAGAAGACCGTAGCTTTGACGGATTTCCCCCCAAAAAATCACTTTAATTTCAAATTAATTTATTTAATGTCTCCATAATAAATTCTAAAGGGATAAAAATTGGTCAAGTTGTTCATTGATGACCACTGATGACTATGTAAAAAGTCCTCATGGATAGGAGGTGAGCGGGGGGAGGGGGGGCTAAATAAAGTATTTTGTTTAGTTTTTTACAAATATTTCAGAAACAGTTGGTTTTCATGAAAAAATTAACTCAGACATCAATTAAAGAACATAAAATTCTCTACAAATGATAGGTATATACAGTGGAACCTCGATTATCCGTCAGTCAGAAGACCGGAGCATTGACGGTTTTTCCCCAAAAAATCAACTTTAATTTCAAATTAATTTATTTAATGTCTCCATAATAAATTCTAAAGGGATAAAAATTGGTCCAGTTGTTCATTGATGGCTACTGATGACTATGTCAAAAGTCCTCATGGATAGGAGGTGAGCGGGGGGAGGGGAGGGGACGCTAAATAAAGTATTTTTTTTTAGTTTTTTACATATATTTCAGAAATTGTTGGTTTTCATGAAAAAATTACTCGGACATGAATTAAAGAACATAAAATTCTCTACAAATGACAGGTATATACAGTGGAACCTCGATTATCCGTCAGTCAGAAGACCGGAGCTTTGACGGATTTCCCCCCAAAAAATCACTTTAATTTAAAATTAATTTATTTAATGTCTCCATAATAAATTATAAAGGGATAAAAATTGGTACAGTTGTTCATTGATGGCTACTGATGACTATGTAAAAAGTCCTGATGTATAAGAGGTAAGCGAGGAGAGGGGGGGGGGGGGGGCAAAATAAAGTACTTTTATAGTTTTTTATAAATATCTCAGAAACTGTTAGTTTTCATGAAAAAATTACTACATAATTTCTGAGATATTTGTAAAAAACTAAAAAAGTTCTTTATTCCCCCCCTACCTTCACTCACCTCTTATCCATCAGGACCTTTTACATAGTCATCAGTAGCCATCACTGAACAACTGTACCAATTTTTATCTCTGTAGCATTTATTATAGTGACATTAAGTAAATAAAATTGAAATTAAAGTGATTTTTTTTGCGGAAAGTCCGTCAAGTTTACATAAATTAAATATCATAAAATTTCAGGTGAAACTTTGTAAATGCGACAAAACATAATAGGGAACAATGAAAGTACTAATTTATCATTAGGCAAATACTTACTAAGTCAAAATATTCTTTTTTTCTTTACACATCATCATCAGCTGAAGTGGACGGCTCATTAAAAGGCGTTCTCAGCATGACTGAATCCGTAATCTCAATGTCTTCCTCATCCTGTTGATCTATATTTATAGCTCTTCATAATCAGTGTATTATTATGAAGTGTATAAGTATTTATAGCTGCTCATAATAATCATGAATCGGGGTACAGTCATCCACCCTTTCACACTCACCACCAGACACCCCCCCCCCCCCCCTCCAAAAAAAAAAAAAAAGAAAAAAGAAAAAATTGTGTCAATTCTTTTTTTTTTTTTTGCGACAATATTTAATAAATTTGAATATACATTAACTAAGTAAATTTGAAATTAAAGAGATTTTTTTTCGGTAAATCCATCAAGGCTCCTTTTTCGTGACTAACGGATAATCGAGGTTCCATTGTATATACCTGTCATTTGTAGAGAATTTTATGTTCTTTAATTTATGTCTGAGTAATTTTTTTATGAAAACAAACAATTTCTGAAATATTTGTAAAAAACTAAAAAAATACTTTATTTAGCCCCCCCTTCCCCCCGCTCACCTCCTATCCATGAGGACTTTTTACATAGTCATCAGTAGCCATCAATGAACAACTGGACCAATTTTTATCTCCTTAGCATTTATTATGGCGACATTAAATAAATTAATTTGAAATTAAAGTGATTTTTTGGGGGAAAATCCGTCAAAGCTTCGTTCTTCTGACTGACGGATAATCGAGGTTCCACTGTATGTACCTGTCATTTGTAGAGAATTTATGTTCTTTAATTTATTTCTGAGTAATTTTTTCATGAAAACCAACAGTTTCTGAAATATTTGTAAAAACTAAAAAAAATACTTTATTTAGCCCCCCCCCTCCCCCCGCTCACCTTCTATCCATGAGGACATTTTACATAGTCAGCAGTAGCCATCAATGAACACCTGGACCAATTTTTATCTCCTTAGCATTTTTTATGGCAAACTGCTCAAAAATGGGCTAATTTGACAGGACTATGTATAATACTAGTCGGATGTACCAATCCCAAAACTTTCTTCTATCTGAATCATGTTAATACTTCTAATTTCGTCTTCACATCGCCAATAAAATCAATATTTTTCGTCATTCTGTTGTAGGTCAGCTGCTTGCGAATCATCGGGTTACCGGGATGCAATCAACTGATGTATACTAAACTACGAAAAGTTCTTCTGGCCTGTACCGACCGGAACAGATAGCCTCCCTATTCCTTGGATTTACGATTTTAGCTAATTTTACTGGAAAACACGAAGCTAAAATGCGTGGAACCCAATTAAAGAAGATTCATTCCCAGTTCTCGTCAACATTGAATTTGAATGAGAATATCGCCAAATTAGTCTTCTACAGCCAAGTTGGCTTCATTTGTGGCAACCTATTTTTGTCGGCAAATTTGGTGATATTTCGCCAGTTGCCGCCAAGCTTGGTGAGAATTTGACGTTGGCGAATATAAATATATAGTGTTAAGCATATAAGAATAGAAACAATGGTTACAACAATGAAAGAAAATTTGCTGAAACCCTGTTAACTAAAACTCATAAATTAAACCCGATTATGTATGAATTCTGCTGTCTTGTTTGAAAATGTCAATATCCCCACATTCAAGTAGGACCTGCTGGCTACAGCCAAAAACATATTAAAAAAAATTGGTTTAATTATCTGCATAACATCATACACTTTTCGATGATACAATAGTGAAAATCGAACAAAAATATCGATCACAGCGCCCCCTTTCGCGATGGCAGCGCCCAGGGCCGTAGCTAGGGGGGTGCCAGGGGGGGCTCAGCACTAAAAAATTAAAAAATTAAAGGTTGCAACTTTTTTGAAACAGGTGAACTGACAACTTTTTATCAGATGGTGTAGTAGTAAAAAAACGAGAGGACATACGCTTTATAGAGATGAGATGGGCTCAGAACGGGCCCGAAATCAAGAGCCAGGGCCGGGCTCGGGCTTGATTTTTAAACCAGTCTTCGGGCTCACTTTCTGAAACTAACAATATTATTTATTCTCGTATATATAAAAAATAACTTTTTTTTCTTTAAAAATTACTTATTGTAGTTGCAGGCATTTTAATACTATTTTTATCACAATGAAGAGAACAAACATCTTTTTTTTTTTCTTTTTTTCCTTGTAGTATTAGGATGCTATTTCAAAAGAATTTTTCATATTGTCTGACATTGACGGCGACTGTTGACATGGCGCCAATTCGAAGAGCGGGAATATTTTTTTTTTTCGATTTTCGTTTGTGACAGTAGAAAATGTTTTAATTGGAACGTTTATTTATTATTTTTTTTCTGTTAGAGATCTATTGCAAAATGAATATTTTATTTTGTCTTTAGTCAGCCAGCATTAGTTTAAGGTTTGCAAATTTTTTAGTCTTTTATAGTGGGCGAGTCATAATCGCTCTTCATATGAAAATAACTTTAGTGGTTCTTATATCGATTTTTCATCATGAACTCTGCTCTTGCTGCGGCAGGGGCGCCATTTCGGGGGGGCTGGGGGGGGGGCGGTTGCCCCCCCCCAAGGAATTTGAAATTTCAGAAAATTTATCAGTTTTCTCAGGTTAGACCAAAAAAAAAAATTAAAATATGATCAAAAGCTAAAGTAACGTCAGATTTCACAGATTTGATTACAATAAAAAAAAACTAGTCTGGTGTGCCAATCCCAAAACTTTCTTCTATCTCATATAGGTTTTGCATACACCAAAAACAAATCAGCAACAATTTATATTAAGGTCTAACTGAATCTAAAGTTTTATTAAATTAGGTGCGTTAGTTCTGGATACATAGCTATCGTGAAAATCGTGAAAAATGTAGCATAGCAGCGAAACCTGTTGGGCTATTTATACCAAATCGTAATGAACGTCTATTTTTGTCAAGGTCTAACAGAATCTGAAGTTTGGTGAAATTCTGTGCATTAGTTCTTGAGATATAGCTATCGTAAAAATCATGAAAAATGTATAACATAGCAGCGCCATCTGTTGGGCGATTTACGCAAAAAACTAATCACCACCCATTTATATCAATGTCTAACTGAATATAAAATTTTATCAGAATCTGTGCATTAGTTCTTGAGATACAGCGCCCACAAAAGTTTTGTCACATACAGACACTGAGACACACAGACAGACTCACAGACAGACATTTTCTAAAAATAGTCCAATTGTATTCAGGACCTTCTAAAACGTATAAATCCGTCGTAAACCAAAAGTGGTAAATTTTCATAAATCCAATACCTTTTTCGTGTAAAGATAGAAGAAAGTAATAAACATTTAATAAACACTTTAAACATTGAAAGGTTTTCTAAAGCCTTGCTATTGCAACATTCTATCTTCTATCAGTGAGACATTTATCATTAATGAGTATTTTGGCTAGTTTTAGAAATATATGTGAGAAAAAACTATGAATTGCTTCTGAACTGTGTACAGCATGATTAAAAGAAAACTCGTCACCCCCAAGGCTAGAATTTTAGTGATAAATTCTCTCTTTAGCTAAAAATTTAAGGGGATTTTTTTTATTTTTTTCATGGGGTGAGGGGGATGGGGGAGGTGTGTTCAATTTCCCAATTATATGATTTGTTAATTTTGTTTTATTAGTATCACGTTATATTTACTACAATCGTTATAATGCTATTAAATCATTTGCTGTATTAAATGATATTATGTATACATTATGCTCTTAAAAATCTCCACAGTCTGACACTAGGGTCCAGTCCAGATTGTAATCGACCCGAATGCTGACTTTAACCCGACAGACTTCAAGCCGAATCCGAAATATTCATACCTGAACCCGAAGTGAAAGAAAATGAATGTATATTTTAATACATTTATGGAAAAGTAATCTACAACTTTACCGCTTATGTACAAAAAATAACACATGTATTCACCCATTAATATTCAAAAATGCTATACTTTTTTCATTTGAAAATTATTCAGAACCTCCTTTTGTATAATTGGTTCATCTCTAACCCAATTCGAAAGAGTCAAAGCATAACCCGAAGCGTATAATGTTTACTCGACCCTCAAAAAAAAAAAAAAAAAAAAAAAAAAAAAAGAATCAACCAAACCTAAAACGAAATGCATTTCGGGTAGCCGATGCAGGACTGTAATTTCCAGTAAACCCGGAAACGTCCAAAAAATTTTCATTGACTGCAACCCCACCCGAAATGAAAGAAAATTAATCCATATTTCAATATGATTTGGAAAAGTAGATTGCAATTATATCTCTAATAACAATTTTATCTTTTATGTAGAAAAATTATTTTTTTTTTCGTCTGAAAATATTTAGGATTTCTTTGAAAACTCGGGCAACACGAACCCGACTCAAAATAGTGAAAACCCAACTTGAACCCGAAACAATTAACCCTTTGATAACGGGCCAGGATTGACTACTAATTTTGCATTCAATCGTCCTACAATTTCCAAAAAAATTCCTTGTGGCAGATTTCTCTTGAAAATATCCTAATATAAATGTATGGCAGATTTCAAAAAGTCGTACTAATAGAATAAAAAATAGTCCACTGGGACATACATGTCCCAACCGTAGTGAATAAAAAATAGTCCACTGGGACATATATGTCCCAACCGTAGTCAAATATTCCAAGTCAACCTGACCCGCAACGAAAACAAGCCGCGTCAACCGGCTCGATCTGTACTGCAGATTGGGTCGTGTTGTCCCACCCAATGCAGGAACAAGTGACCTGAGACCAAGGGTTTTGCAGATTTCTGAATTGTATGGAATTTAGATCATAGTCTGAAGAGAAAGGCAGAAAATGATTGCGGAAAATTTTTACTGACAGAAAATTATTAATGAAAATTTTCTTATACCTAATGGATTACAACATTTGCAAATTTCGCAACTTCTTGATGATGTTCGTGTGCTGATTATCTCGGGACCGATTGAATTTCACGACATTTTTTCGTGATAATTTTCCAAAATTCGCTATTTTCTGTGAATTACCGACGGAATTGATTTTTTCGACCATTTGTCTAAATTCGCGACATTTTTTTCAACCGATCGACGAAATTCGCTATTTGTTTTCGCAACCTTTTGACGAAATTCGTGACTCTTTTCTACTATCGTTTGTTGAAATTCGGGAGTCTTTTTCCGCAACCGACTGACAAAAATTGCTACTTTTCTGCGCAATCTTTGACGAAATTCCGATCGTTGACTAATTTTTTTCCACCATTTGTCGAAATTCACGATATTATTTTTGGCAACTGATCGACGAAATTCGCTATTTGTTTTCGCAGTCTTTTGACGCATTTCGCGACTCTTTTCTACGATCGTTTGTTGAAATTCGGAAGTCATTTTCCGCAACCGACTGACAAAAGTAGATATTTTTTTGCGCGATCTTTGACGAAATTCCCCTTTTTTGCGCGATTGTTTGACTAAATTCGTGATTTTTTTTTGTTCAATCTTTGGACGAATTTCGCGATATTTTTCCACAATAGTTATACTAAAAGCGCGATTTTTTTCCGCGACCGATTGATGAAAATCTCTTTTTGTTTCAGTGATCTTTGGCTAAATTCGCAATATTTTTCCACGGTCGTTTGAAAAAATTAACGATTTTTTCCGCGACCAATTTTGTCAAATTAACTATTTTTTCTGATTCCAATTCGTAAAATTCGCGATGTTTACCGTGATTGGTTGACGAATTGATTTTGCGTAAAAAAAAAAGAAGAAAAATTCGTGGACTATCACTAAAATTAAAAGTATATTCGCTGAAGAATCACATGTTTGTGAAAGAAGTTAAGATAAGAAGGCAAAATCTCACACTGCATATTTTATTGTGGGGGCCTATTTCTATTTTGTACACGATTTGGGCAATCCTGCACGATATTTCAACCCCTGTCTCTAAAAAAAACTCCCCCCCCCTCACCAAGAAACTCATGAAATGGCGCCCCTGTAGTAAAACCTGCAAAGAAGGAATTGAAAAGGACTGCCCCATTTTAGACAGATCTCCATCTTACCAAGTATAATTGTATGGCGTTTTTTTCGTCGAAACTTGATTTTTTTTTTTGCCCGTTTAAGATAGAATTATATTATAGACAGGTTTCGCTTTGACACGTTTCACTGTAATACACCTATGCTCTTCAGAAGTGCTTTATAAAACGGAGGTTTTATATCTTAAAGAATACCTGAAAAAAAAAAACGGTACCTGTCTATAGCTGAAAACTTTCATAATATTGTTGTGAGCTCGGGGTTCGAAAGGACTGATGCCAATATATAAGAACAATAAAAATGCTTTATTCACTATAAACAGTGCAATACCTTCACAAATATCTTCTGAAAATTACAAGATATTCAGTAATCTTCAAATCCAATAAAAGCTAAGCAAAATTTCACACAGAAACAATGCGTTCAATACGACGTATCAACGACAAAATCGATCCGAGAAACACAGTTCTCAATGCAAAGCCTCTCGTATGAATTCAATCGCAGTTGACAGACAACTAACTAACTGAACTGATGGTGGTCCTTATATAGGTTTCAGAGATCTTTCCAGATTATTCCAGAGCCTTCAGATGCTAGAAATTACCAGAAAGTGCTTTAACTTTCAATAGAGAACCCAAGCAAGAAAGGATCCCAATGTATAGGTATAAGGGGGTGTGGTTGCACAAAAAGTCGCCAAATCCGTCGCCAACTTGGCGACATTTGGCGATATATCGCCAAATTTGGCGACAAAAATAAGTCGCCAAAACCATCGCCAACTTGGCGATAAACCCATTCCTTGGCGATTTTCCAATAGAACTCATTATAAAAACCGATGCTGTAAGGTTGTTTTCCTTGCAAACCACCTGAGGCCTTTAGCATTGAGTTACATGATGCTCAATAGGAAATACATTAATAATACTGCAATTTTCACAATAATAAAATAAAATAAATTTAAACAAATGGAATATTTACAGATATATACAAAATTTATAACATTGCCCCCCTCTCAAGGACTGCACGTCCCGGGCAGTTCAACCTTTGATCGGAGAGCAAACCCGTTACCAACAAATGCTATACTATTCAAAACACATTCATAATGCTGAATTATACAAAATATACACTTATTAAAAAATAAAATAAAATAAAAGCATAGACATTATTACATACAAGTATTTAATTAATAATAACAATAATAATGATAATGCTAAGCAAAATAAATAATTACATTAATTTATATACAAGACAATGGTCATACTAATTTACACTATTTACATTACACTATTTACAATCAATGAACTAAGTACTATGGCCATAGTATGGAGCCAGCCTGTCGTAATGAACGACTCTAGGCTTCGAACTTGGTGACTTTCGGATCCGAATTACGACATCGTTCAGTCTGTTTAGGACTGTATAAGGACCGTCCCAGTGCGATTGCAGTTTGGGAGAAAGTCCTTTGCGTCGAGTCGGATTATAAAACCAAACCTTGTCACCTTCTTTGAATTGATGTCCCGTGGCTTTCGTGTCGTACCTGGTCTTCATCTTCTCCGTCTGTATGTTGATCCGCTCTCGAGCCAAGTTGTGGACGTCTTCAAATCGTGCCTGGAGATTCTGCACGTATCCCTCTGGCGATGAAGGCGCATCTGGAGGGCGACCAAAAATCAGATCACAAGGTAGACGAAGATCACGACCGAAAAGCATCTGAGACGGGGAATAGCCGGTCGTTTCATGGACGGCGCTGCGATAGGCGAGGAGAAACAAGGGAAGTTTTTGGCCCCAGTCTTGTTGGTTTCTTGAAACTAGCAGTGAGAGGTTGTTGAGGATGGTACGATTAAACCTCTCAACCATGCCATCCGACTGTGGATGTAAAGGCGTCGTCCTAGTTTTGTCCATTCCGAGAAGTTGACAGAGACCCTCAATCACAGCAGAGATGAAATTTCTCCCCTGGTCAGAATGCATTTGAAGGGGGACTCCATACCTTGATATCCACTGGTGTACCAAGGCATCCGCAACCGTAGAAGCTTCTTGATCAGGGATGGCATAAACTTCAGGCCATTTCGTGAAGTAGTCCATGACGACAAGGAGGTATTTGTTGCCATCAGCACTTCTTGGCAGAGGGCCTAGGATGTCAAGGGCGATGCGTTCGAAAGGTGCTCCTACATTGTAGAGATGTAGTCTTCCTCGGCTACGTTTCTTTGGTCCTTTTCGAGCTGCACATGCATCGCAAGATTTGCACCATCGTTCGACGTCAGCTCTCGCTTTTCCCCAGAAGAAGCGCTCTCGGACTCTGTGTAATGTTTTCATGACTCCAAAATGGCCACCAGTGGGACTGCCATGTAATTCTTCGAGGACCTCTGGGATTCGAGATCGAGGAAGTACCAACTGCCACCGAGATGTCTTCCCATCTTCCGATTCGAATTTTCGGAACAGGACACCATTCCTGACGTGGAGAGAGTTCCAAAGAGCCCAATATTGCTTCGTCGTAGGACTGTAAGTCGAGATGTCTTTCCAACTGGGCTTCGTGCTAGAAGATTCTAATAACTCCAAGATTGGTTTGATCTCAGAGTCTGCCATTTGATCTTCTCGAATCTTCTCATCACTCCAGGGATCTGGTGGCGCCAATAGTGAAGTCTTCGTCTGGCGTATGACATATTCGGGATTATACTTGCTCTCCGCTCTGGAACAATAGCGACAGCTCTCGTGACACGGTCTTCTTGATAGGGCATCGGCGTTTCCATGCGATGAGCCTTTGCGATGCCTGATGTCAAAGTCGTATTCCTGGAGTCGTTGTATCCATCTGGCTACTTGGCCCTCTGGGTTCTTAAAATTCATCAGCCATGTTAGGGATGCGTGGTCAGTACGAAGGAGAAATTTCCTGCCATAGAGATAGTGATGGAAGTGTTCTATGGCTTTCACTATAGCTAATAACTCCTTACGAGTGACGCAATAATTCCGCTCTGGTTTCGATAAACATTTGCTCCAGTATGCTACGACTCGTTCTTGGCCATCTATTTCTTGGGAAAGTACAGCGCCGACACTTTCCTGACTGGCATCCGTGTCCACAATGAATTGTTTGTCGGGGTCTGGATAGGTAAGGACTGGAGAGGATGTGAGAGCTTCTTTCAGCCGCTGGAATGAATTGTCGCATTCTTGTGTCCATAGAAACTTCTGTTTGCTTTCAGTGAGCCTATGCAAGGGTCTTGCGATGTTGGAGAACCCCTGTACAAACTTTCTGTAATAAGTGCATAGTCCCAGAAAGCTTCGCAACTGATGGACATTTTCCGGACGTTTCCAGTGCTTTACTGCAGACACTTTTTCAGGATCTGTTCGAACACCTTCAGCTGAGATGATGTGTCCTAAATAGTTTACTTCTCGTTGGAAGAACTTGCATTTCAAAGGGTTCAGCTTTAAATTCGCCGCTCTTAGTTTCGTTAACACTTTTCGAATATTCTCTAGATGTTCTTCAAACGTGCGGCCACCAATGATGACGTCATCTAGGTAGATGAGACAAGCTTCAAAAGTCAGACCTTTTAACACTGTCTCCATGAGGCGCTCGAACGTTGCTGGAGCATTGCAGAGCCCGAACGGCATAACTTTAAATTGCCAAAGTCCTTGTCCAGTAGTAAATGCGGTCTTCTCTTTGTCATCAGGATGGATCTCCACTTGCCAATATCCACTCTTCAAATCCAGCGTGGAAAACCATTTATGTCCTGAAAGAGTATCTAGCGTGTCGTCTATTCTTGGTAGAGGATAGCTGTCCTTCTTCGTGATATCGTTAAGTTTACGATAATCCACACAAAATCTTGTGGAGCCATCTTTCTTTCGGACCAACACGATGGGAGAGGCCCACGGACTTGATGACGGTTCGATGATGTCACTATCCTGCATCTCTCGTAAGAGCTTAGAAACCTCTTCTTGTTTTGCGAACGGCAAGCGTCTTGGATGCTGTTTAATCGGTGGATGGTTGGCAGTATCAATTCTATGACGTGTCAGTGAAGTGCGCCCTATATCACTCTCGTTTTGTGAAAACACATCCTTAAATTCCTGAAACAGTCTTTCTGCGGCATGTCTCTGTTCAGGATATAAATTTTCATTTCGTCCAATTACAGGTGTTAAGCTTGTAGGCGGCTCCGATAACGTCAAGCTCGGGTCTTTGCAAACACAGGTGACTGGAGCACAGGTTGCAAGCACTTCACCTTTCTGGATAATTCTAGACTTTTCACTTACGTTCGCAATCCTCACAGGTATCACATCTCTCGACAGATCTACCAGCGCTGATGCTATTAGCACTCCCTTTGGGCTCTTCTCAGGATATCCAGTCAAGCCATACTGGAAAATTCTTTCGTTTCCAGTTAATCCAGGTATCATCATTTCAGTCTGAGGAGGGATGATAACATCTGCCTTGGCTGTGATCCGTTGAATAGACCCGGACTCATTTCCAAGTTTGAAAATAGTGACATCTTCTTGAGCAGAGCGTAACTCATTATTCTTAAAGTCCAGTGTGAATCCATGCTCTTTTAAAAAGTCCAATCCGAGTATGAAAGGATCTGAAATATCGGCCACGTAGACTGTATGGCGATAAGCGGCGTTCCCAAACTTTATTTTCAGTGTCATTCTTCCATGTATATCGATCTTATCTCCGGTCACAGTTTGAAGGATTACACGTGGCGGGGTCCAGGAGAGTTTTTCTTTCAGCCGCTGAGCTAGATCTTTCCGAATGATGGTCACATTGGCTCCTGTATCGATGATCATATTACAGGGCAAATCATTCACACTTCCGACTAGAAAAACTCCGTTCTCGCCGCAACTTCTTGCAGAAATTTCACATACTTGAAAATGAGGCTTCTTAAGATCTGGAAACCTCCGCCCCGCAAGATGGTCAATAATCAGTTTTCTTGCTCCTCCGTTAGCGGGTGAGCTATTACCTTCGGTGCTGGGTCGTCTTGGGCAGTCGATTTGGATATGGCCTTCTCCACCGCATCTCCAGCACTTGATCTTCCTGTAAGGTTTGTTGGCCATTATGGAGTTCATCTTTCTCATTATGTCATTCATCTGCTGCTGTAAGCACTCCACAGCTCTATCCGACGTCTCAGGCAGGTTGGCTGCTCGCACAAAGTGTCGATCTTTCCTTGTAGCTTGCTGGGCTGCCTCGAATTTCAGGGCATAAACTAAAGCCCCTTTTAAGTCACTGAGATCTGCAATCCGGAGTTGTTTCTGGATCTCAAAGTCACGCACACCATCGATGAAATGCTGCAGAGCTAAACTTTCTCTAGTTTCAGTCGGGCAGTCAGGATAAGCAAGATGGGAAAGTCTCTCGACATCCGTAGCAAGCTCTTGCAGGGATTCAGTGGATTTCTGCTGTCGAGATTTGAGCTGGAGTCTGCTATATTCCTTCATGCATTTCTCGCCAAAGCGCAATTCTAAGGCACTGACGAGCGTTTCAAAATCCAGCGGTTCATTTGCAGGCAAAGTCTGTAAGACGTCGGCAGCATCAGCTCGTAGAGAAGCAGCTAACTGGCAAGCCTTTGTCTGGGAATCCCATCCATTGGCGTCCGCTACGATCCCAAATTGTGTCTTAAAAACTGGCCAGGAGGATTTGCCGTCATAGGTCGAAAGTTTAATAAAGGCCCGAGGAAGCATATCTGGATACTTGAAATCTTCGGAAAAGTTTACGGCAGTTATCTTCTGTTTCTTGATTTTTTCCAAATCTTTTATTACATTCTCTATGCTTTCTTCAACGGTCTTGGCGATCTTTTGAACTTTTTCTTCTACTCTTTCTTCTACGGTTTTCGCTGTCATTTGAATTTCTTCTACCTTTCCTTCTATTTCTTGAAATCTTCCTTCAACTTTGTCTTCCACGCCGTCAATTCTGTCATTTAAAGATGTTATTTTATCCTCTATTAAGTCTTTCAACTCTCCAAGGTTGGTTGACATATCCTTTTTCATTTCATCTTTTAAGTCGCCAAGGTTGGCAGTCATTTTCTCGTCTATCGCTGACATTTCCTTCTTCATTTCTTCCGACATTTCCTTCATTTCAGCCTGGTTCGCAGTCATTTTCTCATCTATCGCTGACATTTCCTTCTTCATTTCAGCCTGGTTCGCAGTCATTTTCTCATCTATCGCTGACATTTCCTTCTTCATTTCTTCCGACATTTCCTTCATTTCAGCCTGATTCTCAGTCATTTCCTTCTTCATTTCTTCTTTCAACTCAGCAAGGTTGGCAGTCATTTTCTCATCCATCTCCCCTAATTTCTCCAATAATTTAGTCAGTTGCGCCTCCATTGCTCTGGTGATCGGCATTCAATTCCACTTCTGACACCAAATGTTGTGAGCTCGGGGTTCGAAAGGACTGATGCCAATATATAAGAACAATAAAAATGCTTTATTCACTATAAACAGTGCAATACCTTCACAAATATCTTCTGAAAATTACAAGATATTCAGTTATCTTCAAATCCAATAAAAGCTAAGCAAAATTTCACACAGAAACAATGCGTTCAATACGACGTATCAACGACAAAATCGATCCGAGAAACACAGTTCTCAATGCAAAGCCTCTCGTATGAATTCAATCGCAGTTGACAGACAACTAACTAACTGAACTGATGGTGGTCCTTATATAGGTTTCAGAGATCTTTCCAGATTATTCCAGAGCCTTCAGATGCTAGAAATTATCAGAAAGTGCTTTAACTTTCAATAGAGAACCCAAGCAAGAAAGGATCCCAATGTATAGGTATAAGGGGGTGTGGTTGCACAAAAAGTCGCCAAATCCGTCGCCAACTTGGCGACATTTGGCGATATATCGCCAAATTTGGCGACAAAAATAAGTCGCCAAAACCATCGCCAACTTGGCGATAAACCCATTCCTTGGCGATTTTCCAATAGAACTCATTATAAAAACCGATGCTGTAAGGTTGTTTTCCTTGCAAACCACCTGAGGCCTTTAGCATTGAGTTACATGATGCTCAATAGGAAATACATTAATAATACTGCAATTTTCACAATAATAAAATAAAATAAATTTAAACAAATGGAATATTTACAGATATATACAAAATTTATAACAATATTTTAAAATGGACCCTATTCTCCGTTTGGGTTGGAGGCTACGATTTCCGAAATATTTCCCCAAAGCATGCGACTCAACATCACGAAAATGTGGTCCGTTGCTACTCTATGACATGCAGGCTTGAGTTCCAAACGAGTCGTTGCATAATTAAGGACTACAATCTCGGCAATGTTTCCCCAAAGCACGTGACTCTGACGTCAGTGGGAATAGGGTCCATTCTACTTGCTAAGACGAAAACCTGTCTAAAACGGAATTTTTCGGAGGTCACTTTTGATTCCGTATTAGAAGTATTGCTGTCTATGTATATATGATTCAGTAAACGTTTCTCATTCGGAGAGGTTGCGGGGGAGGGGGGAGTGCAGCCCCCCGAACTCCACCCTTGGCTATGCCACTACCTTAAAAAAACTTTGCCCCCCCCAAGAAAGTTCTGAAATGGCGCCCCTGTGCTGCGGCTCTGCTATGCACATTGTTGAAGTCAGTTTCATTCGTAAGTAGATATAATTATTAGCATGTATTGTTATTCCGATAGAAAGCAATCGAGCAGTGTTTCCTCTTTTCCTATAAAAGCATCGGATTATTCAGATAACGTGTCAATTACAGTGTTAATATTTAACCTGATTTTAGGGGGCACTAGAATCACAAAAGATTGTTTTGAGGAAGGAATATATTATAATTTAAGATCTACACATTTTATAGGAAATAGAAAAACACTGTTCAATTCTTCGGCATATAAATGGTAATTTCTACAAATATCATGCATTTATTCATAAAACGCACTTCGTTTAATGTGTCCTTCAGATTTGTTTGTTCGGAGGTGAAAAATATGAGAATCCTTTTACGGAAGTAAAATTTCATTTGGTACCAAACTTCTCTTTTGATAAGATTAGATTGAATGTAAATTTCCAAAAAGTAATTACGTTCTTGAGATTAACAGTTATTTTCATGTAAGAAGATGCTTAAAAATGAGACTATGACTTTAAAACAAATTTTAAATATTATGCATTTTTTTTTTCGATTGCATATTTTTAGTATCGGGTTCGGGCGGGCTCGGGCTTTAGGGACATAAAATATATCGGGCTCGGATTTACGGGCTCCGAAAAGAGGGTCCGAACTCATCTCTAACGCTTTAGGCAGAGGGTATACCCTAAAAAGTATATGCTGTAGTGTTTTTGAGAAGAGGGTATACGGTATTCCTTAAAATAATCCAGAAGGTATACGGCGTATCCGCCGTATATCCTCCATTACATCCCTGTCTGCAGCCTTTACTTTTCTTAGCATCAAATAAAGTTATTATAATTAATTTAATATGAAACATAATGCCTACAATATGAATATGCACTAATTTACCGTTCTATATAATACTTTGATCATATTTAACTGTGTTTGTGCGTACATGTGTCAGAGAGAGAGAGAGAAATCGTATGAGCCCCCCCTACATTTTCTTGAGCACCCCCTATTGTTTACTTCTAGCTACAGACCTGGCAGCGCCTCCTTTCGTCGAAATATCCCCGAATTCAACCTGGACTTGCAGGCTATGGTCAAAAACATAGAAAAAAAAATTGATTCAATTATCTGCATAACTTCATACATTTTTCGATGATACAATAGTGAAAATGAAACAAAAATATCGATCACAGCGCCCCCTTTCGTCGAAATATCCCGAAATTCTGATAGAATCTGCTTGCTATAGCCAAAAACATAAAAAAAAAATTAGGTTCAATTTGAAGCATAACTTAATACACATTTCGATGGTACAATAGTGAAAATGGAACAAAAATGTCGATCACAGCGCCCCCTTTCGTCGAAATATCCCTAAATTCTGATAGAATCTGCTTGCCATAGCCAAAAACATAGAAAAAAAAAATTAGGTTCAATTTGAAGCATAACTTCATACAGTTTTCGATGATACAATGAGGACGGACAGACGGACAGACAGACGTTTTGTAAAAACATGTTTTTCGTAATCTCTGACCTCTAAAACGTGTAAATCCGTCGAAAAAAATTTCGATTACAACACTTTCTTCTATTATAGATAGAAGAAAGTAATAAGTAAATTAATATAGAGAGCCGCACAAAAGGTTGCGGATACATTACTTTCTATTGTATGGAAATTTACAAAAGAGCATTTTGTATTGTGCGTTTTCCAGCTGAATCTATTACATTAAAATCTCAGTGGCTGGTTTGTGTTTCACAACTCTGCCTCCTACAACATGGAACGCTGCAAATGAAATTAACACCAGTTTTCCGCATGTTATACAAGCTCTCAGAATTTAAAAAATCGAACTAATTTCCAAGATATTAATTTTTGTGTAACTTTCAACGAAGTTTCACTAAAGATGGCAACTAAATTATTTCATTTTTGTGAAGAGAAAGGAAAGAAAAGGGTAAATATTGGGATATCGTCTGCTATGCAAAATGGTGGACAAATTTCTTTCTTTCTTTCTTTTGTGTTTTTGTTTTTGTTTGAATTAATCTATTTAATGATTTTTATTTTACTTTCTCTTTTTAAAAATACCGTGTAAAGAATATGACTAACTTCCACATTTACTAAAATTGTTATTAAAAAACTGAAAGATTTTAATATTATTGATCCTTATGAAAAAACAATTTCCAAATTTGTTAAAATGTAAATGAATGGACTGTGATAGTAGCGTGTGATAGATTTTTTGTAACTCACGGTGCATATGAAGTCAATGACCTATTTACTGTGCATTTCCGGTAATATCATCACGTTTCACACAAAACAAAGATTTTCTTTTGAATATGTGGATAAATTATCTTCATCATTTTAAAGTTATGGTAGGAAAACCGTTCTCAGCTAAGGGTTGATATACCTTGTATTTATTACTGGATAAGTGGACTGGTTTCCTATACAAAAAATATTTATTGCAGTGTGTTCTATCACCTGTAATAGTTTGTAAACGATATTTTGATTCACTCTGTAGACAGTGAGATATGTGTGAAAATCTGATCGCTCTCTACAGTAAACCTCCACTCAGTGTTGAATTCAGACACTTTTCTCTGGGAGGATTTCTGTGACTCCAAAGAGGGGGGGGGCATTGTAGAGTTCTGGGGGTGGGGAATTGCACTTTTTAACCATTAAAAGTATAAAATCTCAAATCTTCCGCGGTGGACATTTCAATGCTCCGGGGGGGGGGGGGTTCCCCCGAACCACCCCCTGAATTCAACACTGCCTCCACTGGTCATTTCGGCAATTAGTTACTAGCAGACGTTATTTTCGGTCGACTGGTTCCTTTCTTTTCCTATACCATAGTTCAAAATACCATAATGAAATAGTGGGTTATTTTTCTGCAGTTATATCTTTATTTTTGAAAGATTAATTCAAATACATATCTGTGTATAACAACTAAAATAATTTTATAGCAAGTGTGCCATGCATGCGCGGCAGCGTATTACTGTTTATTTTACTGTTTATTACTGTTAATTTTACGGGATAATACTGGCAGCTGGAATGCCTGTATTATACTGTAAAATCAACAATTTTTTTTGCAGTGTAGATAAGTCTATGATGAGTTATTGTATCCACCACTTGCTCCTCTTTTCTCAAAACACTCTCGAAACAAAGCTTACCCGTCAGCTGCCAAACCCCTTTTTTTTAAACAAAGGGTGCTTTTATATTTGAATAATGGATTTAAACGTAAAATTACTAATGCTAAATTTTCGATATGGAGGTTTTAAATGTATCCAATAGCTTTGAAAATTTGCTTTGAAAATTAATACATTCATTAGAATTTAGAAATTAATTGTTTAAATTATTGGAGAATTTTTTGCATCTGTTTGGGAAATAATTTTATTTAAGAATTTTATTTTCACATTTTTTACCCATTTTAAAATGCATTTCTTTTTACTTTGTGTTGTGGTGTTTTGGTGTTCTTTCTAAAACACAACTTACTTAAACTTAAAAAGCTCATTTATTACTCAATCTTCACTTGACAATTAAATATTTAAAAAAAAATAAGTATACCCTGATTAGCTCCACTGAAATCTGTTGCCATGGAAAAGGGAGCAAAATATATTAAACTAATCAAAATATCAAAACTTAAGAATCCGAATAGGTTAATACAACAATGATAATTTTGAACTCATCATTTTAAGATAATATTAAATGTAGTAAGGGGCAACAGATTTCTAAATCAAGTAGTATACTGAATTGCATAAGGAACACCCAACTCCACTCCAACCCGATCAAGCTCAAATCTCCATACACATTAAATTAACAAAAGTGTAATCATCATATAATTTGGAAAAATGCAGACAACCTGAAATTCCTCCAATATGAGGACCAAAAGGAGAAAGAGTTAAATCCGTTAATAGAATAGGGATATGATGATGTACTAAGATTTTAGAACAACCATAGAGATTCTGAACAAGATCCGATCGGTTAACCAAGAATCGTATAGTGGTGTAAAATAACTGGATTTTCTTTTTTTTTTTTTTTTTTTTTTTTTTACTTTTTAAAATAAAACAATTTTGGTGTATATTTTAGAAAAACAATGTTTCTGAAAGAGGAGAGTTAAAGCTTAATTTAACATTTTATGAAATTAAATTTAATATTACTGTTTCACTTATTAATCTATCCATCCTTAAATCAAGATCAAAAATACGATTGTATAACATTGAGTGAACTTCAATTTATGTTCATTAAAACAGTCAGTTATGAATTTAAACTTAAGAAATTTTAAAGTCCTAATTTAATAAAGTTGAATTTTCTCTCCCCTTTTTTTTTTTATTACTCACAGAAAGGTTAGGCCATTCTTATAGGTCTACTGTGAATATAAAAAATTAATTATTTAGAGATTTATACAAAGAAAAACATACCATCTTTGATAATAAACAAAAAAAAACACCATTTATTTGAACATTTAAAATAATGAAGCAACTAAGTTATCAAAAATAATCTTAATAAAACAATATAACAGCTGATCTTTTAAGTTGAAACCACTCACTGGTTACTTTTAAATTACACATCATATTTTTAAAATTATCATCACATTACCATTTAATGGTCGTTCAAACATACAAACATTATATATTAACCTACAGACTATTTCTGTTCATAATGTTAATTCTTATTGAAATTATCCAAAGATATTCATTTCACTTTTAAACTCTGGTATAGCAAACATTTTTTTTTTTTTAAAGAGGTACAAATAAATAAAAAGAAAAACTATGCAAATAGTACTTACAACAGGTAGAGAGTTCTACAATTTTAGTCAAAGGGCACTTAGGAGCATTTCGTCCTTTTTCAAAATCTGATGAAGCACTTAAGCTGGAGTATTCAGGCTGGGGCAAAATTCAGACAATACCCATGTGGTTTCAAGCTAACATTCATCAATCCTCTCATCTCACTGCATCACTTGCCATCAACTACTAGGTCCATCATCTAGTCCGGAGGGGAAAATCGTTCTACGGTCCAGAACTTCGCCGTCGGAGTCAGTAATTTCACCTTCCTGAAGCATGTGTTTTATTCGAAGATAGCCATCACCGTAACTCAGAACACTACGACTTCTAACGACCGTTTAGTTCAATATCTATGATCACTTCTGATGGTTAAGAAGTCATAATCTTGGAGCGCCACTACGCCAAAAAAAAAACGGGCTACACATATCTTCTTCTTAATTTCTCGTTAACAGTTATAGATCCGCAATTCGAAAATGCCCTTATAGCCTCTTTTCATCATAACATCATGATTTAGGATAGTTAATGTAGGGCCATCAATGCCCCACTCTCAAAAAAAAAATCTTCCAGAAACCTGTCCGCCTTCAACAACTTCGCGATCCAGCCCACAGGCCAATCTTCGAGCCCCGTAATAAGTCGAATTTTTTTTACGAGTCAAACGACAGGTCTCTTGGCCAAGCAACAAGTGTCGTAAACATTCATTCTCCCGCGCTGCTTGAAAAACGGGACCGATCCACTCTGCCAGGGGTACGGGAATGGAAACAAAAGGAAAAATGGACTCTTCGTGAAGACTACAGCTTGCCGCTCCACTCTGCCGGCCGCTTCATGGGGGAAGGAAGCCATGCATCACCCCCATGGCGTGTGCTGAAGGGGGGTCCTGTTAGCCTCTGTTTACATGGGCGCCAGCTATCCGCCTGATAGCAGAGCCAATTGAAGCCTGTCGTAAACTTACAAAGCCTAATTGCGTATATAGTACACTCATAAGATAACGTAATTCTTATACAGGGCGGTCGGTCATTCTTATATCAAAGTCAGACTAGATGACTCCAAATTTTCCACCTGTGCGGTCTTTAACTGACAAAACATCCCTCCCTTGCTGTCTGCTTTTCGTATTTGAAAACAGGAAGCAAAGCTAGACTATAAACGTTGAATTTACTTTGCAAAAAGAAAAAGAAAGAAGAAAAAATAAAAACTGATTTTATTATTATTATTACAATTACTTTTATTTATTTAAATTTTTATTAGAAACAGAAAAAAAGAGTGCTTTTAAATAAATGTTGAGAAAGTGATTTAAATAATTAATGTAGATTAAAAAAAAAATTGTTGTTGAAACCAACCGTAACAAGATTGCTCCTCCCGGCTAATTAAAAAAAATTTTTTTTTTGAGAAAACAAATTATTTTTTTGAAAGGTAACTGGGTACCACATGGCATGCTGGGACCGCAACACTGAAAAAACTGACCCACAAACACAAATCATACATCGATCCGGGACGGGATCCAGAGAGTTCACCGCTGAAATACCACCCTGACAATTTATTCCGGATATATACAACCAGAGCTCGCACATCCGTAGAAACCATTACCTAAAATATTACCTGAAACATGACCATAAAAGAGTACTACCAGAGGAGGGACCACAAGGCTGATTTTACCACTAAAATGACCAAGATATTTTCTGCACCTGTAAAAGAACACATGTTCCACCTGATTGTGAAACCTCATTTCCCTACTACTGTCATTCCTACGCATAACTGCATCCTTCCTGAGACTTCTGGCAACAGAACTGTAAACAATACATAAATTGAATTTTGAGAAAAAAAAATTAGCCGAAAAAGAAGAGAAGTGCCCACTGATTAATTGTCATTATACTGCTTATATACATAACTTCAATAATTGGCATCACAGTATATTACAACACTATCTATTAATGTAAATAAGTACTAGTAATATCATAGTTACAACACTGTAAATGTCAATGAAATTTGTAAAACACATATTAATTCTATTATACAAAAATACACAAGAGCAACTGGTGACACACAAAAAAAATATATACATATACATCTGTAAGACACAAATTATGGTATCACAGACCATGTTAGAGAATTACGCACACAATTGTAACAATTTTATATGAGAACACATGTTTGTTTTCGAACACAGTCTAATGATTCGGGATATTATGTAGATTTTACAAATGCACGTACAAGTAATGTGCATGGGAAAGAGTATCTCTGCCTCTGTGCTACTTATAGCAAAAAGCAGTTTCGGGCCTTTGGGCACAACAGGGAAAACATTCCACAAAATAAAATAAAAAACAGGGGTGGTGACATATATCACCAGGAAGGAAAACACACATTCCACAAAAATAGGAAGTAGAATAAATAAAATAGTTAATTTTAGCACTTTTAGCCACACACAACAACAGACAGGCATGTACATGAGACAGTATGTACTAGAAAAAGAAAAAGGGCCCACACTCCTTAAAGTTTAAGCTCAAATAAAACCACAAACTGTATAGTAAATAATAAATCTATCTAGTTAAAATGTAGAAATTAAAGTAAACACATACTTAAAAAGTTATATACAAAACACTGATGCATTAAAAAAAACTGAACTAAACAGATCTACCTCGGCAAAAGGGCATACAAAACACAACATCCTAAAAAAATTTTAAAGTAACAAAAATTACATTCGTTTCTTTTTTTTTTTTTTTTTGCAAAAATATACCCAAAATCTACGAAAACGGGGTGCGGACGGGTATATACCACATAATCTACCATAAAACAGACAAAAACCTTAAGTATAGGCATAAAAAGGGTTAAAAATGCCTACATGAAAGTATCAACACACAACCAAAACAAACCTTTAATACGCTAGAAAAACTAAGTTCCGTTTTAAAAATGTCAAAAAAAAATAATTAAATATATATACACATTAACTAAACTATAAATAAATACAAATAAACAAGGTAAAATTGAATAAAAATGCTTGAATAACGAAAAAAGGTAGTTAGTATTTATAACTCGGACGGTCTCGTCTATCCCGTAGCGAATAGTCGGTTCTAGAAATCGATATTGAACGACTACTTCTATTCGATTTAGCAGCTGGACGAAACGATGAACGAGACCTGCGCGAATCGCTGTGCTCAGCAGTTGAACTGCTTTCTGCCGTGGCTGAATTTTTACCTACGCGCATTTCGCTGCCTTCTGCCGTTGCTAAATTTTTATTTACGCACATCTCGTTATTCTCTGCCGCTGCAATCTCCGGAGAAATGGGAGGTGGGGGAGAGGGATTTATGATTTCAGTCGCGTCGCTGTCTGTTTCCTCCACTTCCGGCGCTACCGGAGTTTCGTTATTGTTGACGTTCACTACTGCTGGTGCGCGGTTACTATCATATGATGCCCAGGGAATGAATCGGTTGCGTTTACACCTGTGTACAGAAGGAGAATCGCGCGGTTGGTGTGGTGAATCGATGGTCACGTTTTCAGTCGATCCCAGGCCAATTGTTTGTTTTGGTTCACTGGACCAGATGGGGAGTCTGTCTTTGAAAGAAGACAACCTGTCAACATGGACAACCTGACAATTTTTGGGATTAGCAACTAGCGCTATTTTAAAATTAACCTCATTTAGCTTCTCAATTATAGTAAAAGGACCATTATTTTGCTTGCTTAATTTTTTTGTATTACCAGGGGCGACTGTGGGTGTAAATAACCACACAAGATCTCCTATTTTAAAATTTTTATCAACAGCTGTCCTTTCACGGTATTTTTCCTGCTGCTCAGAAACTTTAATTAAATTACTATGTACTTCAGTGTACACTTTTTGGAGAGCTGGGATTAACAGTTCGCAAAAAGAGGGTGCATCATTATAATTAAAAGAAGGTGGTTGAGAAAAGAGATTATATGGTAGATTCATATTTCTGCCATACATAACTGCAGCTGGGCTAAGTTTAGTTGAAGAGTGGACAGCTGAACGCATAGCTAGTAGTGCAAATTTGAGTTTAGTGTCCCAGTCAGATTGATTTTGGTTGACTATGTGACAAAGTGCATTTTTAAGAGTACGATTCTGTCTCTCCACTTGCGAGTTGCCAGCCGGGTGATAAGATGAGGTCTTAATATGTTTAATACCAAACATTTTATATACGTGCTCTATCGCATCTGAAATTAGATTCTTCGCATTGTCCGTCGTAATAAAACAGGGTGCACCGTAGCGTGATATGAAATCAGCTAAAGTGTCCGCAATGACATCTGAAGTGGTTGAACTAACCGTATATGCTTCTGGCCACTTAGTAAATGAATCTATATATGCGACAATATACTTATTTCCCGGAAAAGTTTGCGGTAAGGGTCCAATGAGATCCAAATGAACCTTGTTCATGGGAAACTGGGGGGTCGGCATACGTTGCAGAGGGGCGAGCTGGTTCGCTCTATAAGCTCTCTTCTGCTGGCAACTAATACATGACTCCACTAGGTGCTTGACATCTGACGACATTCCTGGCCAATAGAAGTGCTCACGAATGCGATCAATGGTCTTTTGAAAGGCTTGATGACAAGCCGCTAGGGACTCATGTGTTAGTGCAAAAACTTGAGTAACCAATTCTTTTGGCACGCCTAACTTTACAGATTTATTCAAAATAGCTGACTCCCTTGTATCCTCACAAACTAAAATGTCATCTCTAAAAAAAAATTTCATGTATTTAGGAGCAATTTCTACACCTTGGTCTAATTTTCTTGCAATCTCGCAGCATTTCTTGTCTGATTTTTGTAATTCACCAATTTTTTCAAGTAGATTGGAATGAGGCATAAAAGTAACTTCCTTTTCGACTTGTATACAAAAATTACAATTAACAGTATCATTGGAGTTATCATTGTTGACATACCTCGAAAGGAAATCTGCGACACTGTTACACTTACCTTTAACAAACTTAATTGTAAAATTAAAGTCAGAGAGAGTGCAGATCCATTTAGCCATGCGAGATGTAGGGTCGTGAATTTTTAACATAAATGTTAGAGGCGCATGGTCTGTATAGATGAAAAAATGGGTATTGGCAATGTAACATTTAAAGTGGGCAGTTGCCCAAACTAAAGCTAGTAATTCCCTTTCAGTGGTGGAGTAGCGGGTCTCAGCATCTTTCAATTTTCTGCTGGCAAAGGCAACAGGATGGAGCATGTTATTTTAATCTAATTGTGATAACACTGCCCCTAATGCTTCGCCACTGGCATCACTATATAAATGGAATTCCTTCTCAAAATCAGGGAGTGCCAGACATGGTTTTGAAATAAGAGCTATCTTAAGGTCTTCAAATTCTTTCTGTGCATCTTCATTCCACGAAAACTTTCCTGTCTCTTTAGTTAGATTGATTAAATTTTTAGCTCTCTTAGTAAAATCTGGTATAAATCTCCTATAAAAGGATAGAGTTCCAATGAATGACCTAACAGCCTTTCGGGTAGTTGGAGGTTTAAAATTTTCTATTACGGCAATATTTTTATTGATAGGTGATACTTGGCCACTACAAATCTCAAAACCTAGATATTGTATTTTATTCGAAAGGAAAGTGCATTTACTGGGCTTAAGTTTAAGTTTATGCAGTCTTAACCTATCAAAGACCATGTTAAGCTTCTCAAAATGAGAATTAACATCACAGGAGGCAATTACAATGTCGTCGATATAAACAAGAATTCCAAGATTGCCTAAATCACCGAAAATAGCATTCATAAGTCTTTGGAAACTGTTACCTGAATTTGAGAGCCCAAAACAGTTACGGGTCCACTCAAAAAGTCCCTTGTGGGTGATTATAGCAGTTTTATGCCTATCCTCTGGGCGAATAACCTGTTGAAAAAAACCACTAGTTAAATCTAGCGTTGAAAAAAATTTAGCCCCACTTAAAGCATCAACAGAGTCGGTAATGTTAGGTATTGGATAAGCATCTTTAACAAGATTTTTATTTAGTCTTCTGTAGTCAACAGCAAGTTGATAGGAACCGTCTGATTTCCGAACCAGAATAACCGGAGAAGCAAATTCAGACATGGAAGGTGAAATTATGTCCGCCTGTAACAAAGTATTAAGTTGGTCTTCCATTTCTTGACGTAGTTTGTAGGGGACTCTATAAGCTTTGCCTTTTACTGGTTTATTTGAAGTTAAATTAATTTCATGAGGGATTGTATCACAGCCGGGTAAATCTAAGACCGATGCTGCAAATACATCTTTGTTTTTGTCTAGAAAATTTTGCATTTTAAGTTTTAATGGGGGTTCTAAATGATCTAAATTAATTTCAGAGCTCCAAGTGAGATCAGCGTGATCAAAGTCACCAATTGGAGGGGCCAAATTTACATTACAAGTAAGGTTATTTTTAGTTACGGGTACATTTGACTTGTCTACACATTTTTGAATTTTGGCAACAAAGGTTCCTTTATTTAAATGAATACAATTATCTGAAAAATTTGCAAATGAGATATATAGGCCATGTTCTTTAGTGCAAATGGCTCTGGAGGTAAGGAGACCTTGATTTAAATTTTTCGCCAAAGGTTCTAACATAACAATATCATTCTCCTTAATAAAATTTTCCTTATAGATTTTAACCTGGGCTAACATTTTTGACTGCGGGGGGATTGAAATTTTGCTACATAACACAGCGAAACTTATATTTTTATTTTTATTGGTTTTATCACTACTGCTATCTTCATTGCTCTCCTCCTCGACTTCAGGTACCTTATCCTCTATACTTACCAAATCTTCACTTTCATCAATATTACAAATTTCAGTAGTATCTTCAGCTAAATTACCCTGGGTTACCTGATTCGCTGCTGATAGATTATTGTCGACATTTTGAATACTTGAAAAATTTTCAGTATTATTACCTTCAGAGCTACCACCTGATATTGTTTGCATGCAAAAGTTCTGCGCAACACTTTCAACTTCCTTATTTGACTCAGTTTGAATGACTATCTCAACATCTTTTCCCATATTACTCAACTGCGGGTCCTGAACTACCATATTTTCACTACTATGATTCCCATTTTCAATATTAACTGAGTCATGAACTTTCTCACATGCACAATTTTCAGGAGGGCTATTGGCATTACTACTTTTTGAATTCTCCCCTACTTTGTTGACACATTTTATATTTACAGAACTATTTTCAACACAATCATTATTCATACAATTATTATTTGAATTTACATTATATACAGAATTAGAAATATTTACAGAATTAGTAGCAAGACAAGTATTAGACACTGAAGTATTACTTGGGGTTTCTACGCTTTGTTTACTTTGGCCTGTAACTGGCACTTTAAGAGCGACAGCATTTGTATCACAATTTATACGTGCCCGGTACTCTTTCAAAAATGGCATTCCCAAAATCATATTAAATTCCTCTGCTAATTTACCTTCCACTACATAGAATTCAGCTTGACATTGAACATTATCAAAAATAAAATTTAAAAATGTCTTCCTATTTAGGTGCACTTTCTCACCGGTGACAGTCATAATGGGGATATTGCAATTCTCCATTTCAAAATTCTCTAAACAGTTAACATCAGTACCACTCAGGAGATTAATTGCAGAACCCGTGTCACATAATGCATTTAGGCAAACTTTATTTATGTAAATTCTTGCAGTTGGTAATGTATATGATTGGGGCTGAAACATACTATACACAGTTGGGGGGTCCAGGGGCCTGTGGGGGATCGAGTTGACCACATTTGATCCGGCCACTAATAGTTTAAAGCCTCACTTTCACTGTTAGCTACTGGGGTGTTATTTACCGCCTGCACTTCATTTCTGTTCGCAGCTGTGCTCCTATTGTTTTGGTAATAACCACCTCTTCTTCCCCTATATCCGCCTCGCTGATTGTGGTTCCCTCTAGGATTTTCACCTCTGTTTCTATAATTTTGCCCACGGCTCCTGAAATTTTGACCACCTCCCCTTCTAAAATTATAGTCGACAAAATTTAGTGGACAATCTCTGGCATAGTGGCCCTGTACGGAACACCTATAGCAGGTTACGGGTCTTACCTCTTGGTTTTTCTCCTGTACATCCCTAGCCCTAAGATCAACTAAACTGTCTATCTTAGCTGCTAAAACATCAATTTGAGATTTTAGTTGGTCTATCTCCTTCTTTTGTGAGCTATCTTGCTGAAAAACTGCAGCACAGGCTAGGTTTTGGGTCAAATTAGGGTTGAGAATTTCCTCGCGGTGGTTGTAGAAAGGGTTAATGCTCCTATAAGCCTTTTCCTCAAGAAGCGCAATTTTGAGGACCTCTTCTGGGGATTGTGGATTTCTCGCAATTACCCCCTTTCGCACTTCTGGTGTAAGATTGCTCAACAGCATGGAGTGTAGTAGAGCCGTTCGGCTTTTATCGACTACTTCACCCTGGATACCTTCAATTACAAGGGCTCTTAATGACATATCATATGCCTTGTCATAAAACTCCTGAACACTCATATTGGGTGGCTGTTTAAAATTTAAACAATGACTGAGGGCAACATCTGGTGTGGCCTGTGAAGTATAACTCTCTTTTAAGATTTTTAATAGCTCATCAGATGTTTTTGCTTTGTGAATTTTTATTCGCCTAGAAGCAGCTCCTGATAATCTAGCTAACAAAACGAATTTTTTCTCCTCCTCATTCCAGTCGAATAATTTGGCTAAACTCTCAAATTTCTCAGAAAAATCTGCGAAGCAGACTGAGCTGGCCTCTCCATTGAATGGGGGAATGTTTGACAAATTGTCCACTAGTGCATTTTTCCGCTGAATAGTGGCAATTGCCTCTGAATGCTTATCAGCCATGGTTAGGGTTAGAAAATTGATAAACAAACAACCACAAAAAAGGGAAAATGGGGGGGCAGCTTAAAAAAGAGAAAAAGAGAGGAAAAGAAAAAAAAAGGAAACCTACATACACATAAAACTTAAGTACAGGACTATGCTTTTTGTAAATAAGAAAAGGTTATGCTCACAAGACATAATTTTGACTGGGAATTGTAGCTTACTAGCACAGAGAGAGAGCCTAGACCTCTTTTTACACTTGAACATATAAATAAAATTTTAATTGCAAAAACACCCAGTTGCTCTTTGATACATAAATACATACAAGTAAAAAAAAATCAATAACCCAGAGACCGAATTGTTACGGCTCCATTTGTTGTGGTGTTTTGGTGTTCTTTCTAAAACACAACTTACTTAAACTTAAAAAGCTCATTTATTACTCAATCTTCACTTGACAATTAAATATTAAAAAAAAATAAGTATACCCTGATTAGCTCCACTGAAATCTGTTGCCATGGAAAAGGGAGCAAAATATATTAAACTAATCAAAATATCAAAACTTAAGAATCCGAATAGGTTAATACAACAATGATAATTTTGAACTCATCATTTTAAGATAATATTAAATGTAGTAAGGGGCAACAGATTTCTAAATCAAGTAGTATACTGAATTGCATAAGGAACACCCAACTCCACTCCAACCCGATCAAGCTCAAATCTCCATACACATTAAATTAACAAAAGTGTAATCATCATATAATTTGGAAAAATGCAGACAACCTGAAATTCCTCCAATATGAGGACCAAAAGGAGAAAGAGTTAAATCCGTTAATAGAATAGGGATATGATGATGTACTAAGATTTTAGAACAACCATAGAGATTCTGAACAAGATCCGATCGGTTAACCAAGAATCGTATAGTGGTGTAAAATAACTGGATTTTCTTTTTTTTTTTTTTTTTTTTTTTTTTTTTTTTTTTTTTTTTTACTTTTTAAAATAAAACAATTTTGGTGTATATTTTAGAAAAACAATGTTTCTGAAAGAGGAGAGTTAAAGCTTAATTTAACATTTTATGAAATTAAATTTAATATTACTGTTTCACTTATTAATCTATCCATCCTTAAATCAAGATCAAAAATACGATTGTATAACATTGAGTGAACTTCAATTTATGTTCATTAAAACAGTCAGTTATGAATTTAAACTTAAGAAATTTTAAAGTCCTAATTTAATAAAGTTGAATTTTCTCTCCCTTTTTTTTTTTTTTATTACTCACAGAAAGGTTAGGCCATTCTTATAGGTCTACTGTGAATATAAAAAATTAATTATTTAGAGATTTATACAAAGAAAAACATACCATCTTTGATAATAAACAAAAAAAAAAACACCATTTATTTGAACATTTAAAATAATGAAGCAACTAAGTTATCAAAAATAATCTTAATAAAACAATATAACAGCTGATCTTTTAAGTTGAAACCACTCACTGGTTACTTTTAAATTACACATCATATTTTTAAAATTATCATCACATTACCATTTAATGGTCGTTCAAACATACAAACATTATATATTAACCTACAGACTATTTCTGTTCATAATGTTAATTCTTATTGAAATTATCCAAAGATATTCATTTCACTTTTAAACTCTGGTATAGCAAACATATTTTTTTTTTTTTTAAAGAGGTACAAATAAATAAAAAGAAAAACTATGCAAATAGTACTTACAACAGGTAGAGAGTTCTACAATTTTAGTCAAAGGGCACTTAGGAGCATTTCGTCCTTTTTCAAAATCTGATGAAGCACTTAAGCTGGAGTATTCAGGCTGGGGTAAAATTCAGACAATACCCATGTGGTTTCAAGCTAACATTCATCAATCCTCTCATCTCACTGCATCACTTGCCATCAACTACTAGGTCCATCATCTAGTCCGGAGGGGAAAATCGTTCTACGGTCCAGAACTTCGCCGTCGGAGTCAGTAATTTCACCTTCCTGAAGCATGTGTTTTATTCGAAGATAGCCATCACCGTAACTCAGAACACTACGACTTCTAACGACCGTTTAGTTCAATATCTATGATCACTTCTGATGGTTAAGAAGTCATAATCTTGGAGCGCCACTACGCCAAAAAAAAAACGGGCTACACATATCTTCTTCTTAATTTCTCGTTAACAGTTATAGATCCGCAATTCGAAAATGCCCTTATAGCCTCTTTTCATCATAACATCATGATTTAGGATAGTTAATGTAGGGCCATCAATGCCCCACTCTCAAAAAAAAATCTTCCAGAAACCTGTCCGCCTTCAACAACTTCGCGATCCAGCCCACAGGCCAATCTTCGAGCCCCGTAATAAGTCGAATTTTTTTTACGAGTCAAACGACAGGTCTCTTGGCCAAGCAACAAGTGTCGTAAACATTCATTCTCCCGCGCTGCTTGAAAAACGGGACCGATCCACTCTGCCAGGGGTACGGGAATGGAAACAAAAGGAAAAATGGACTCTTCGTGAAGACTACAGCTTGCCGCTCCACTCTGCCGGCCGCTTCATGGGGGAAGGAAGCCATGCATCACCCCCATGGCGTGTGCTGAAGGGGGGTCCTGTTAGCCTCTGTTTACATGGGCGCCAGCTATCCGCCTGATAGCAGAGCCAATTGAAGCCTGTCGTAAACTTACAAAGCCTAATTGCGTATATAGTACACTCATAAGATAACGTAATTCTTATACAGGGCGGTCGGTCATTCTTATATCAAAGTCAGACTAGATGACTCCAAATTTTCCACCTGTGCGGTCTTTAACTGACAAAACATCCCTCCCTTGCTGTCTGCTTTTCGTATTTGAAAACAGGAAGCAAAGCTAGACTATAAACGTTGAATTTACTTTGCAAAAAGAAAAAGAAAGAAGAAAAAATAAAAACTGATTTTATTATTATTATTACAATTACTTTTATTTATTTAAATTTTTATTAGAAACAGAAAAAAAGAGTGCTTTTAAATAAATGTTGAGAAAGTGATTTAAATAATTAATGTAGATTAAAAAAAAAAATTTTGTTGAAACCAACCGTAACATTTGCGCTTTAATTTTTTAGTTGCTTAGCAACCCTATTTCAAAGAATATCAAAATAATAAAACTCAAGTAACTCGCACTATTTTGCTGCAATATTTTATTATCAAAATTAATTATTTTTGTATTCTATTGACATAAATGAAGAATTTATTTTAATACAAGCTTATTTTTTTTAATCTAAAATGTTACAGAAATAAGAAGTTCATAAGGGTTTCAGAATATCATTGTATAAACCGTGTTTAATTTAACGCTTCTAATTTCTGAAACCTCCGAAGTATTTTATATGCCTATATATATGTATGTAATATAAAAGAAATTAAATTGCGGTTTATAAGATGCTAAATAATATGAAAAGTGAGATTAAAAAACAATGACTTTGAGAGCTGACGTTGAGGCTCCTGATCTGCAGATTTACTAGTTCAGAAGTTAACACTGTTCATATCATATTACAAAATGGTTTTTTAAACAAAATAAAACGGATATTTTAATGCTTAGCTCTCTGAAAACATTTAAGATTAAACGACATAAAAAAAAAAACCCACAATAATTCACTATTTTCAAAGTGCTTTTAACAAATTTTAAGCCAATTTAAAAATAAAACAACATTTAAAATAGAACAACGTAAAGAAAGTAATAATCCAGCACCCCCCCCCCCCTCATCCACTCGTAACTTCAACAATTTTAAACTACTTTTCGTCAGTGAGCAAAACTCATTACAGCTACTTGTTTTTAAAATTAGGATTAAGCTTCATTTCATTCGAGATATTCACAAAAAGAGGAGAAATATAAAAAATGTTGTTAAGTGCTGTTCTCATTAACTGAAGTGCACAGACTCGTATTGCGTTACAACTGCGAAAAAATGTATACGCTTCATTTATAATGAGAATTGTTGAGCTAATGAAACAAAAACTTAATTATAGACGCTCTAACTTTAAACTTGACATCTGATCTTTTCTGTTGCCGTTAGTTTTTGGAGAAAAAAAAATAAATAAAAAGGAGAAACTTTATTCTTTTTTTTCTCTTCTAAATGTAATCTATCTTAGAAAGAAGCTAGTCGTTGAGGGCCACCGTAATACTTACCCATTATGGATGTGCATAATATAAAATATGAAAATAAAACATGTGTAAACTACTTATAAAATGCATTGCAATTCGAATAAAATCCTGGCTTGATGACGTCATAAACTTTAAATACTCTGTTACTGAATTGCGTAAAAGAAACATCCTTATAACTCCAAAAATGTTAATCCTATTAACTAACGGTTTACTGCGTCGGATTAAGCGTCTCATTTCCAAATAAAATATATCTTTAAATTGAAGTTTGGATGAAATACAGGGTCAAGAAAAATCGAAGAGTGTGGTAAATAGGATTCCGAATATCTCGGCCACTCATTATCCGATCGACCTCATTCTTTATACAAAATTAATATTCTTTTATTGCCTTTTATATTCACTATTTAAAATAAACAATTTCGCAAATTTGTATATACCTTTTATCAGAACGAATATTTCGAGAGTCCGAAAAAAGTAGTTCCGGATAATCGAGGTTACTGAAATTCAATAAGCTTCTTCCCATTATTACATACTAAGTATGAAAACTGCTTCTTCCCATTATTACATACTAAGTACATACCAAATTTCAAGTCTCTATCTCAATTTGTTCGGGAGATAGAGCGTTTATAGACAGACAGACGGACGGCAATTTTATTTCTTAAATATGTTTTTCGGAATCTCCAGTGTCTGAAACGTGTAAATGCGCCAATTTTTTTTTTTCGATTTTCAAAACGATTACAAGATTTTACCTTATACTACGTATGATGGGTAAGTAAAAACATCTCCGTGAGTAACGATGACGTAATACTTACGTAATGATGACGTTGGCAACTACTCGAGCAATCAATTTCCTTTTATCATGGGTTTTATTAACTTCTAAACATCGCATAATTCCTTTTATCGCGGGTTTTATTAACTTCTAAACGTCACACAATTTTGATTTCTGAACAGTCGAATAGAAATAAAAATCTACTTTCAAAAGAAATCTGTTTGAAAACTGCATCTTAATTCACCGATATTTTATGGTTTTTAAAATAATTTTCATGTATTATTAATCGTTTAAACCTATCTCTGTCGCGTGCTGCCCGATTACGGAAGATTACCTGTTTGTACATAAAACATTATTCATTTTTTAAAACTTATCTCTTTCACGTGCTGTCCGATTATGAAAAATTATACGTTTGCTCTTAAAACAATATATTTTTTTAAAACCAAATCTATGTCGTGTGCTGCCCGATTACGAAAGATTATCCGTTTGCACTTAAAACAATATTATTTTTTTAGCCAAATCTATATTTCGTGCTGCCCGATTACGAAACATATTACCTGTTTGTACTTAAAACATTATTATTTTTTAAACCTAATCTCTGTCGCGTTCTGCCCGATTACGGAACTTTCCTGTTTGCACTTAAAACAATATAAATAGTTTAGCATTTGTTTCTGACTAATATTCCATAAAACGAAACTAAAATTTAGTAAATAAGTAAAAAAAAACACAAGTTTAACAGATATGTAATCAAACTACGCGCTTAAACATTAAGATATTCAGAATAGAGAATACTGCTGTAAATAGTTGGAATCTTTGGTGATTTCTCTTCCGATAAACCCCTGGCATGCGGTAATACAAAAGTACAGTCTAATAAATTTCAAAACTTTATGTGAAAACATAATTTATATTTTTCATATAAAATTGATTTGTGAAATATTTTACGATATCTCGTTCGCATTTCAATATTTTTAAATGATTTTTTTTTTTTTTTTTTTTTTTTTTTTTTGCATTGAATAATCTCTATGAACGCTCCTTTGTACATTTCCGATTTTGATAACAAGTTTTTATTATTAAGATACTTTCACTTTCCGAACCGGTTTCGAAAGTGAAAGTATCCTCATTAAAACCAAGAACGAAAAATCATGCGTCAAGCATAGATTATGTAACACTTTCCAACGGTTCCAAATAATTTTACAAATCATACTGTTTAATAAGCTGAAAGATAACATCTAAGTAAACAATTTGGAAAAAGGCATAACATATTTAAAAACATAATTTCATGAATTTTCAACATATACAATATACGGAAAAATATCCGAATACTTTTATTTAGCCCTGTATAGGATCTATAGATTTGTATATATACTACATAGGATGCTAAATTTTAGTTCAGTTAGGAAACGCGTAGCACAGTTTAAAATTCTCCTTCTAGAGTTTCTGTCAACAAACGGAAATGTGTTCCAGAACTTTTGTGCTTCCCTGTATAGGATCTACAGAATTTATACACACCACGTAATAGATAAATAGTGAGTTAAATTTAAAATCGCGTTCAGTAACTTAAAACGCACTTCCAGGAATTATTGTTAACAGACAGTAGAGAATTCTTTTGTGTGTCCCTGTAAATGAACGATGACTGCTATACACACAATATTCTGTAGTAAACCTCTTGTAATGCACCTTAGTGATATATATAAATTTCAATGCGTTTAAAATAGTGAATCATTATTTAAATAAACCGCAGACGATTTTTCTCCATAGACGTAATGTAACGGAATTCTTTTGACTGTCCCTGTAAAGTAACTATAAGTGCTATGCACACCTTATTCCATATTAAGCTTCTTGTAATGCACCTTAGTGATATATATCAATTACAATGTGTTTGAAATTGTGTAACATCATTAAAATAAACCGCAAAGGATTTTTCCCCATTGAACGTAATGCAACGGAATTCTTTTGAGTGTCCCTGTAAAAAAAAACTATAAGTGCTACACACTTCTGTTGAAATAGGAAACATGCTATAGATAACTCCAATAACATATAAAAATTGCAGAGCAATCCGAGCATATTTACGGGAGTTAGAGCACGGACAGACTGCCAGACGGCAGACGGCCAGACAAACCGAAGTCATAGACACTTTTCAACTAGGTTGGAAAGTGTTAAAAACTGCAACCAAAATCGAAAAAGTAAAAAAGGGCCTGCATAGAAATAGACCAAAGCTATCCAATGCAGAAAAAAAAAAAAAATTAAATATATTGAAATGCGAACGAGATATCGTAAATTATTTCCCTAGAATAAACATTAGCGAGCGGGTGTTTTCGTCTGAGCGAAGTAGTCTCTTAACTGTGAAAATTCTATTAGAGTTTCCAATTACAAATGATTTTCACGCATGTGTTGTACACCTGGCAGTATTTATTGTAACTCGGGTATCCCGAGTTGGTTCCACTGGTTATAGTAATGCAATTTTTTGTGGGCAACTGATATAGGTATTTTAATGTCCTAGATTTTATGACAGAAATAAATGCATATTTTACTATCAGAAAATGCATTATGTCTGTTATGTGAATGTTTTATTCGACACCGTTTTGCCAGACTGAACTTTTTAACTGTAGAATTGAAACAAGTAAAATTGCTTGGAACATTTACGTTAATTTTAACCTTCATATCCCAAATTTTTATGCTTAATCAAGTGTGTGAAACTTTTTTTTATCATATTAAACTATACCTGAAGACATTTTAGAAAATATTTATTTATTTTGATGCTATATATAGTATATACGTATTAATCTTATTATTAAATTTAATATTTGAGATTTTAAAATCCCTTCGGGAATTCAGAAATACATAAAATATGAGTAATTCGCAGAAAAGTGTGAATTTCTTCTCCTCGTGATCTTGCAAAAGTATTTTTAAAACTGCAAAAATATAACGTCATTTAAACTATGAATACCGCCCACTGAATATTAGGCCTAAGCGCTGACACACAAATTGATGCAGTCGTAGGCGGAAAATTTTCAGCGTGTGTACAGTCCTTTGAAATTCAATACCAATAGTTTCTAAAAGTTTTCTCCGCCTTATTTGTCTAAGATTCAGTAAATGAAAGAAAACTTTTAGAAAATACTGGGGTGTAAAATTAGGGGACCGTACAAAGGTTTTACAAAATCCCCCCACGAGCGCTGCCATTTTTGTGCTATGAATAGTAATCATTTTTACACATAAACTGTAATTATTTGTTTAATGAAATGAAATATAATATTGAAAATATTTTTTTTAACGCAAATATCATTCCTTATTGTGTACTCAATTTCTCATTCGCACATGTACGAAAGAAATTCCGTTATAGCACGCAAGTTTATAACGTTTAATATATATATATATATATATATATATATATATATAATCCATCAAAGATATTTGAACATATATTTAGCCACATAATTATATGTATATTTTATGCAATGAAGGAAGTTAGGACACTTTTTATTTTAGTCCCTAGTACTTGACATCATTCCCTCAGATTAATATAAATCTGCTCCTATTTACTCAGTAATGACAGCACATGCATTATATAAGTCTAGAATAGTCTTATTAGGAGAATTGTTTTTTGCTCAACAACATTCTTCAATAGCTCGCAGAAGGCTTTCAAGTAAGTAAATAAAAGTAAGTATTTTTATTATCCATCATTCTCTCATCTGTTGTATTTTTAATGTAAGCAATTTTTTTTTTCTGTTAATATGTTGTTAGATATGTGTTTCAAAAGATATGTAGTAACCTAAAATTTTAGCAACATATACCTAAACGTAATCATTTTTGTGATTAAATGATTTGCAGAAGTATTTCATCATTTACTCACAATCATTCCCTCATAATATTAATATATGAGGCAATGATCTAAATCCACTTATATATGTATTATACAATAAAATACAATATTATACGATAAAATATTGCAATAAAATAAATATTAAAAAGCTCATAAGATTTTTTATTAGAATAACTAAGGTTAATTTATTTTGGTGAAACTTCATTTGGGTTCATTAAAAAAAAAAAGAAAAAAAAACAGCCATTTTTCAGATAATGACTCATATATGAGGGGATTAGAATGACAGTGATGCAAGTCATAAATTTGAAAAATCTAGATAACCATATTTTCACTGAATGTATATTAATTTCTCTTCAGTGATGCAAGTCAAAAATTTGAAAAATCTAGATAACCATATTTTCACTGAATGTATATTAATTTCTCTTCAGTGATGCAAGTCAAAAATTTGAAAAATCTAGATAACCATATTTTCACTGAATGTATATTAATTTCTCTTTAGTGATGCAAGTCAAAAATTTGAAAAATCTAGATAACCATATTTTCACTGAATGTATATTAATTTCTCTTCAGTGATGCAAGTCAAAAATTTGAAAAATCTAGATAACCATATTTTCACTGAATGTATATTAATTTCTCTTTAGTGATGCAAGTAAAAAATTTGAAAAATCTAGATAACCATATTTACACTGAATGTATATTAATTTCTCTTCAGTGATGCAAGTCAAAAATTTGAAAAATCTAGATAACCATATTTTCACAGAATGTATATTAATTTCTCTTCAGTGATGCAAGTCAAAAATTTGAAAAATCTAGATAACCATATTTTCACTGAATGTATATTAATTTCTTTTCAGTGATGCAAGTCAAAAATTTGAAAAATCTAGATAACCATATTTTCACTGAATGTATATTAATTTCTCTTCAGTGATGCAAGTCAAAAATTTGAAAAATCTAGATAACCATATTTTCACTGCATGTATATTAATTTCTCTTCAGTGTGTCATTCAAATAAGTCATAGTTCACTTAGGGAGTCGCTAGAGGACAAAACAAGTTGGACCACTCAATGCAACGGCAATACGACAAGTTTCACAAAACACTTCATTTCTCAAATTAATAAATATTGACTTACTCCACTCTGTCATTCTAACAACCCCCCCCCCCCCTCATATGTTTAAATCTAGAAAACATAAAATGATTTCGAACAAAAAAAGCATTATTTATACATTTTTTACTTGCTTTTTAGCACCCTCAACTTACATATTTATTTTCATTTGCTTATATTTTTTTAAAGTAATAGACCAGTAGTAGGTTAATTTATAGGCAACATATTTCAGAATATTGATGTATCCAAGTACATGGTGATATAGGTACAAATATATATGTATATATATAGTGTCTCCTCCTATGGTATAAAAACTGGACAGATGCGTTTTTAGTGCCAGAAAATGATGCAAAATCATAAAATTAAAAATATCAATACTCAGTAAGTTTTGTTTTCATAAAACATATGGTTATCTAGATGAGGGAATTTTGATTGTTTTGTTTGTCAGAGCTTGGAAATAAAATTCTTATGTATAACTTTTTGGATAGATGTTTCAGGAGAAATAGATATTAAATGGAAAAAGAGTATAAATATGGATTTCAAGTTTTGAAATTTTTAAAGCTAGGCTTAAGTTTCCCATTGGAATTTTCAGTAAATGTCAAAAAATAATAACATGTTGCCAACTTAAAATGCACTTATTTTATTATGTAAATGAATCATATCATAACAACATACGATATAATTCATTTCACTGAAACTAAGTTATAGTAAGAACGCACCTCATTTGTCAGGTTCGACGTGCAATTTCCAATTTGTTTCTAGTAGCCAGCACCCTGTTAGACCAGGTTCAACTTAGAATGAACACATCTACCTATATTTTTCACTGAATAAGCCGTTTGCTACTTGTGTTACAAGGTCCGCTGTCACAAAAAGCGAGACACAGAGACAAAAAAGTGGAACAGGGAGACAAAAGAGAGGGACAGCGACTTCTAAATCGGGACATAAAAGTACTGTAAATTGCATGTAAATTGTAACCTGTCTATAGCGGAAACTATCTTAAAGGTGAAACTTTCATGGTCTCTATGGAAGGAAAGTTTATCCTGTCACGACTTTTCTTCTTAGTAGGTTTTACTGTACTAAATAAATACAATATTCTTATACATTAAAATCTGTGAAAGCGGAATCGCTAAGGACTGAAACAAATTTCCGTTTTGGAGAGGTTTCCTATTATTGATCAGTTATTGCATAATATTCCGACCATGAATTGCTTACGTTTAAAACAAGATTCCGCTATAGACAGATTCCGTCGTTTACTGAACATGGTAACAGTGCTGAAAAAAAGTACAGTAAAACCTGTAAAATTTGAACAGGTAGAGACCGTAAAAATACCGTTCCATCTTTGCAGGAATATTTGTAAAATTGACTGTGAAATTTGGTAATTTTTTAAATTCAATATTTGAAAAACAACCTAATCATTAGATTTGAAATTTATATCAAGAAAAATAATTTGTTTTTGCCTTTCTAACGCAGTTTGTTTAACAATTTTCTGACATATACTTTTCGAGCTATTAACTTTTTCAGTAACTTCAAATGTTTCATTTTCCAAGATTAATCTGTGGCAACGATTAGCGAAAAAGCCAGTCGCCAGCAACGCGTAGCTTTTTATTAAAGAGGATGGTTTTTATAACTCATCTAGTTCCGCTTAATTTATTCAACTAATTGAATCTACGCATAGTAACCGCTCATCTGAATAATAACCTGCACAAAGCCTAAAATTTAAACCTAAGATTAAAGAATCACGAAAGTGTAATTTTTACAGCTCAAATAAACAGAATCTATGAAAATGTTTAGTTTTTAGAGCTTTGAAGTATTTTGAAATATCTATGTATTAGATATAAAATCCAATAAATCCAATAAAGTGAATAATTCAACAAATCCGTAAAAACTGACAATTTTTTTTAAAAACTTTTTATGTCGGTGTCAGTGAGGGTCTAGACTCCATGTATACTCCTAGTGGTTATACCATTTTCTAACTATTTTCAGTCTAAGTATTCTGCTTGTGCTTATAACAAATACTTGTCATAACTCATCTAGTTCCGCTTAATCTGACTTTGTGCAACTAATTAGTAACATTATGATGATCACTAGCTGACATGCCCGGCGTTGCCCGGGCCCGTGATAATAAATCTTAAAAATACCTAAAATCAATATTGAATGATTTTATATTTTTTAAATGAAAATATATCCAAACGAACTGAAGGACAGTCGTTATAGTTATTGGCGATTTAATTTATGGCGTTTTGATATATTAAACTTTCAATTCTGACCAAAAGTTCCGGAGTAAACCTAAATAATATAAAGCGTTCCCCCAACTTTCCTCTTTTAAACTCAAAATAATATACAGTATTGGCCAATTTATTAGTCCCATTCGAAAAAAAATTCCAAAACCTTGTTTTTAAGATGATTATATTAAAATTAAATAAAAATCATGTACTCGTGGCATCATAATTCACTTTTATATTTTAACAGAATAGTAAGGCTACTATAATTTGTGACTCGTGCTATAGTCAGTATACGTCCGGACACCATAGCCGTTATCATTATCTTTTTATGCGTGAAGATTCCGCTATGGTACACCATTGTGAAATTTGGTAATTTTTGAAATTCAATATTTGAAAAACGGCATAATCATTAGATTTGAAATTTATGTCAAGAAAAATACAATTTTTTAACTTTCCAATGAAGTTTGTCTAAAAATTTTCTGACAAATACTTTTCGAGCTATTAATTTTTTCAGTAACTTCAAATATTTCATTTTCCGAGTTTAATCTGTGGCAACGATTATCGAAAATCCCAGTCGTCAGTAACGCATAGCTTTTTATTAAAGAGGATTAATTTTTTCAGTATCTTCAAATATTTCATTTTCCGAGTTTAATCTGTGGCAACGATTATCGAAAATCCCAGTCGTCAGCAACGCATAGCTTTTTATTAAAGAGGATTAATTTTTTCAGTATCTTCAAATGTTTCATTTTCCGAGTTTAATCTGTGGCAACGATTATCGAAAATCCCAGTCGTCAGCAACGCATAGCTTTTTATTAAAGAGGATTAATTTTTTCAGTAACTTCAAATATTTCATTTTCCGAGTTTAATCTGTGGCAACGATTATCGAAAATCCCAGTCGTCAGCAACGCGTAGCTTTTTATTAAAAAGGGTTAATTTTTTCAGTAACTTCAAATATTTCATTTTCCGAGTTCAATCTGTGGCAACGATTATTGAAAATCCCAGTCGTCAGCAACGCATAGCTTTTTATTAAAGAGGAGAATTAATTTTTTCAGTAACTTCAAATATTTCATTTTACGAGTTTAATCTGTGGCAACAACGATTATCGAAAATCCCAGTCGTCAGCAACGCATAGCTTTTTATTAAAGAGGATTAGACTTTCGTGTTCATGGAGTATATATGAAATAAAAAATGGTTTCACATTTCATGTTGCCTCAGGCTACGAACTCGTGTAACTTTATTTAACAAAATGACCATCAGAAATTGATATATTATGAAGGTATATAAATACTAGAATATATTCCAAATGCAATAAATCGCTATAAACAGAAAGTTATATATGAATAATGCAACTCGATTTCGAACAATCATTTTGGACTGTTTAAATGATTTATGGGCCGCCTAACCAGAAGGTTCTATCGAAATAGATTACTACAAAATGCATTATTGACTCGCTCTTCAATATTATTATGAACTGCAGCGGAAAACATTAGATTGTGGAGCACACCTCCCTATAATATTTTCCGGTAAACTTGACTCGGATATTGATTCGCTGAAATTAACTCTGTGTTTGAAGAGGAAAGGCAGAGATAGATATTAAACTTCTACCCAAGTTATGAATAAATAAAAGTTAAATTAATTAAATTTATGTATGAAAAATTACGTAGAAGAAAAAAATATTAAAGAGTATTTTTAAAAATTATTAAACTAAATTTGTCGACAATAAACTACGGTGTTCTGATTAAAACTTTATAATTTAGTCTTTTGTTTGATTTAATTTGACAGGCACTACAAGTTCCAAAGTTATATGATTGCAGACGATTTTTGTAGTAATAATCATTGACGCATGGAAGCTCTTGTAAGGGGCTACAAAATTGAGCTGAGTGACAGAAGACAGCGCGACGACACAAGACAGCGTTGCAAAATTCAACATGGAGATCGTGCTTTGCGAATGATTACTTCCATGGTTTAATATTTCTATAACTCACGATGAATGAATCTATTTTGTTTATTTGCTTTAATGGATTGAGATATTCGGCTGTTAACCTAAGTTCCTCTGAAGTTATCTCAGTATCTATACATTTTTTAATGTAACTCATCTCTCAAGCAAACAATTTTTTTGAACGTTTTTTTAAAAATGTAACTTTTATGCAATTTTATTCGAAAAAATAATTTTTAATTAAAATGGCCGCTTGGCATATGAAAAAAAGATGTAGTTAGCCGGTATTTGTTTTCTTCAGTCACATGACTTGCGCTTTTATTATACAGATTACGCATGATAGGATTTTATAGGATAAAGAAAACTTTTATTAATATCTCTTTTCGTTTTGATTCGATTTTCGTAAAATTTAAAATGACTCAAAAAAATTCTGCAACGATTATATATATTAAATTTCAAAACCATTCGGTTGAGTAGTTTTTGCGATGTTATATGCAGACAGACGTACAGACAGACGGACAAACAGGCGGACCAGAGGACGACTATAGGCGCTACGTATTTATATAACGAACGCACCTAAAAAATAGCAAAAATGTTTTGGAACATCAACGAAAATGGCAATATGGCGAGAGCCTAAACAAGTGCTGTTTCTTGAGGACGGCAAACCATTTGGCGAGATTTTACAACCTAACTTCAGGATATATCTCTGTCACTTGGTGATTCATCCGTGGGGGCCACTATGAAAAAAAAGTCCCTTTTCCCTTAAGTCTATGGCACATATTGTCGACAATTACTTCTCAAGGACGCGATTTGCATCAGATTTGATTTACGCAAACTTTGATGCACATAGCAGCAATCACTGTACCGAATTTTACATTCATCAGCGGGGCAGTTTAGGATGAGTAGCGTCACAGAAATCATTGGAGTGGACGCATAAGAGTTTCGCTCTCTCAGCTCAGTAATAACGTTTAACTAAAGTTTAAACCTAACACTAAAGAAAAAAAAAAGTGTACTTTTTATAGCTTAACCCGTCAGAACACGTGCCCATTTACATTACGTTACTACACGCGCAGGATAAATTTTACCCCAATGGGTTTTTTTTGTGTCAATTTCCCCCCGGTTTGATTATAAACAAAAATTTATATTTTAAAATAAACTGTAAATCAATAAAGAACATAATTTAACTTAAAATAAGAAGTTCTTTCATATTTAAAAAAAATCTAGCACTAAGATTTTTTTTCTGCATACCATTACATACAAAACTTTTACAATCCAAATTCAGTCATGAAAATACAAAAAAATATAAAACTGATGTAAAAAAACTGTATGTGCAAGAGTTGTTAACGTTTAAAAGAAAAATTATATTATTATTTGAATTGCATAAACATTTGCGCTAACATTTTCCTATCAATATGGGTTACGTTATAACACGCGTGGAACAAATTTCCTCCCACGTGACATTTTAACAAAAGAATGGAAAATACACAACCGGAGGTAAATTCTTTTTGGCCACATCTTGATATCTTTCAGCTTGAAAGGTACTATAAAGTTCAGAATGATCACGAACGATTTTCGTACATTTTTAGGTGCGTTCGTAATTACATAAATACGTAGCACCTATTGTCGTCGCTTGGTCCGTCCGTCTGTCTGTCCGTCCGTCCGTCCGTCCGTCTGTCTGTCCGTCCGTCCGCATATAACAACGCAAAAACTACCCAACCGAATGGTTTGGAATTTAAGATATATTATCTTTGCAGAATTTTGTCGAGACATTTCAATTTTTTTGAAAAATCGAATCAAAACTTTAGGAGATATTAATAAAAATATTTATTAAGAAATTTGAATTAAAAGAAAAAAAATCGGTGCTTTCTTGTTAGAGGAGTTTCCGAGGTTGAATCGTCAAGCGACCGAGATACTTATTTTAGGACAGAAATTAATCTGCAGACGATATAATTCATTTCACAGAATTAAAAATAATCAAGATCTGAATATTTATATAACTAGCTATAGTACGAACGCACCTCATTTGTCACGTTTGACGTACAATTTCCAACCTGTTTAGTAATAGAGTTGTGAGCTGGGGTAGATTTTATCCCAGCGCGTGTGCTGACGGGTTAAATAAACAGAATCGATCACAATTTTTATTTTTATGGAGCCTTGAAGTAATATTAAAAATCTTGTTTATATATATATATATATATAAAACCATTAAAATATATAAATATTTCTAAAAATCCGTGAAAATGACATTTTTTTCTACTTTCTTCTTTTTATTTTTTGGGGGGGGGGGGGTATAGACTCCATGTATCTTACCCTTTGTTACGACATTTTAAAAATATTTCTCATAACGCATCTACTTTCGCTTAATCTGACTTTATGCAACTAATTATTAACATTCTGATGATCATTAAACTTCCGATTTCATCGTGCATACAAAATAAAAATGCTTTCAGAATTCATGCTGCCTCAGGCTACGAACTCATATCACTTTATTCAACAAAATGACAATAACCGTTTCAGAAATTGATATAATATGAAGGTGTATAAACACTAGAAATTTTCTCAAACGCAATGAAACCCGATACACAGAACGTTATATAGGGATAATGCTACACGATTTCGAACAATCATTTTCAACTGTTTAAATGATTTATGGGTCACATAACCCGAGAGCTCTATGGAAATAGATTATTACAAAATGCGTTATTGACTCAATCTTGAATATTATTATGAATGGTGGTGCAAAATATTAGATTGCGGAGCGCACCTCTGTGTAATATTTATATGTTAACTTGACTTGGATATTGATTCACTAAAATTAACCCAGTGTTTGAAGAGAGAAAGCAGAGGTAGATATTAAACTTCCACACGAATTATGAATAAATCAAAACTCAGTAATTGAAGTATGTCGTAAATTTTACGTAGAAGAATAAGTATTAAAGATTATCTTTAGAAATAATTAAAATAATTTTGTTGACAATAAAGTACGATAAATTTTGACGAAAATTTTATAATTTATGTTTTTGTTTGATTTAATTTGACAGGCACTTGAAGTTCCAAAATTATATGATTGCAGACGCTCTTTGTTGTAATAATCATAAACGCATCTTAGCTCTTGCATTGATAGGTTCCACAAAAATCAGTTGAACGAGTTAATTTGAAAGTTTTCATTTGATGTCAGTTGATGTCACTGATAATTTTTAATTCTGAAATAAATATTAATAGTACTTTAGCTGTTAAAAGAAAGTTTGTGGGTAAGTTTTTCATAACGCTTTGAAGCAGCTATTGGTCCACTGTTTTAGAACATGAAATAGAGCTCCCTAGTCGAAATCTCACATATTCTAAATTATTAAATTTAAGCTTTTGTCTTTAAGTACACGCCATATATGATCTATAATTACTCCTCAAGGAAACGATTTGTGCCAGATTTGTTTTTTGCAAACTATAGCGCCCATGGAAGCTATCACTGTGCTGAATTTTATGATCATCGGCCGAACAGTTTAGGATGAGTAGCGTCACAGATCTCATTGGAGTTTAAGAGTTTCACTCTCTCAGCTCAATAATAACCTAATACTAAAGTCTAAAAATTTAAACCTAAGATTATAGAATGAATTAAGAGCTCTTTTTATAGCTCATATAAACAGAATCTGTCAAAATTGTTAGTTTTATAGAGTGTTGAAATAATTTGAAGAATCTTATTTATACATTTAATATAAAATCCAATAAATCCAATAAAGTGGATACTAAAAAAAAAATCCGTGAAAAGGACATTTTTTTTTTCATTTTCTCCTTTTCATTTCTGTGGGAGTCTGGACTCCTAGTATCGCCTTCCTGGTTACGTCATTTTCTAACTATTCTGTCTAACAGTAAAATTTATGTAAATGTTTACTTTGCGTCAAAGTATCCAAATTAAGCGAAATGTGTGAAAATGGATAGTATGATGCAAAGAGAACATTTACATAAATTTTACGTACGATTTTGAGTAGCGTGACGCAAATGATAAATCAATCTATTGAAATAAATGCGTTTCGATGCATAATTTGGCTCAGTGAAAATGTGATATATTTAACAGTGTATTGGAAAATTAAAAATGTTGTTTGAATGTGTATATATTCTTTAGAAGCCAAACCAGAAAGTAATTTTAATTTAATACTTTTAAAGTCACATTTAACTTTCGAATTTTGATATCATTTCTTTTAAAACCCATATTTTGAATTGATGAGAGATGTGAATAAAAATGCATCAGTAGATAAATTTTATATATTTTTTCATGTTTAAAATAATGTTTGCACCTATGAATATAATTAGAACAAAAATGAAAATGATGAAAATGGGATTTCATTTAAAGAGGTTACACTAATTACTTGATTGCAGACGTTGTTTTATTTCGGTGAGCAGTCATGGAAAATATTATACAGCCAATTAGGATGGTGCCGTCTCTCCAAGCGGTCAAATATTCAATGACGTTGGAGAGGAAAAATATACTTATTTGCACTTACACCAGCGTAGATTGCATAACTAAAATTAGGAGCATACAGTAAATTAAATGAGCGACTGTAATTAGTAACAGTGCAGACATGTCAGCGTAAAACCGATTGAATAAAAAACAATAATGTCAATTGTCGAAAGTTCCTGTGGGTATTTTCTCAGAGATAAAGTCAAGCAGTTCAAGTCTAACTTCTTTATTAACACATTCATCATCAATTTGAGCACTTACAATTTAGCACGATATTTGATGAAACACGTCTTTATGGCGAAATCATAGAAAATCAAGAGACAGTCTTCGGATCCCGTGGCTGTTTTTTAATAGAAAATATCACTGAAACATAATGTTCCAAAACCGCGTAAATGGTTATAAACTCATTTGCGGATGAATACAAATAATGGATTTTATCCAATGAAAGCTTAAAATTGGAAGAAACAGCGGAATAATAATAAAAAAGAGTGATTAGGCTATCGAAAAAGAGAGAAGAAAACTTTCTGGAAGCATCTAGAATCGTGTCGAAAAAAATAAAAGACGTTCTATAGAAATAAGAATTTTATTGGCTCAATGCCAAAGTGAAAAGAAACTGATGTGTAGGAAACTGAATTATATTTTCCTACTATTAGAACAAGTTGGAAATTGTACGTCAAACGTGACAAACGAGGTGCGTTTGTTGGGGTATTTGATAAAGTGATAAATAACCAAAAGAATGAATTTTGTTGATTTTTGGAAATTAAAACAGTTTTTCACAAATACTAATTTAAAAAAAAGAACAGAGAGATGCAATAAACAAAGCAAACCAAATAAATTTTGAATAACTAAAATAAATTAAGTAAATGAATAAATTTGCCAAAAGGTATCAACAAAATTCTCATTTATCACCATACCGCTTATACCCAACAAGTGGTTTGACGAATTGGAACATTGTTATGGTAAATTAAATGAAATTTATTAAAACTTTATAGAACAGATTTTTGAATAAGAAAGACAACAAAAAGGGTCCTGTAATCCTTCCAGAATTTGAAAGGCACAAAAAAAAGGGGAAAGAAGTTAATTAAAATAAGGGTATAGATAATTAATTAAAGTTACAAAACCTGATCATATCAATGTACCAATTTGCCAGAACCATGCGAGTGATTTTGTATAGTGGCTAGTACCATACCAAGAAAAAAAATTAGGTAGATAAATTTTCTTTTAATAAGAAGTTGGTGTGATTTAATTGCCTTAAATGCAGCTAATAAACTTTAAGAATTAAACATAGTTAATATAAAATTTTTCTTTTACAGTTATCTACAATTCTTTTACTTCAATTAAAAGTAGGTTAAATTTATTTTATTTATTAAATCTCTTTCTTTATAGAGGAAAATAAAAGGTACTTCACAATATTTAAAAGAAGCAATTTAATATTTAAGGAAAACCAAATTAATAAACATTTTTAGAAACAGATCCAGAATTTAAATTTACTTCATTAAATTTAATTCTTTTAATAAGAATAATACAACATCCTCAAAAACAAGTAAAGAGTTTAAATTTTACTTATATAAATTTTTATTAACAAAAGAAGGTTACTTGGAATTTCAATTTCAGTAAATTCATCTTAGAAAAGAATTAAATATTAAATAATTACTTGCTCTGATTATTTAAATGATTAAACAAAACTCATTATACTTCAAACAGTAAAATTAAGTAAAGGTTTAGTAAAATAAAGAATGAACTTCCATAAAGTAGTCAAACAGATGAGAGACTAACCAATAGCATGAATATGAGTTTATTAATTAATTAACAAGTATATTAATTAAGACTCCGTCACGTATGTATATCAAGATTTTCTCATTGTAGAAACATAGAAATAACACAAGAATAACATTTTTATCAGTAGAAAGGAAATAGTTACCGAGACTTCCTTGGCAGACTCGACACTCGAAGTATCCACTATAGGAACAAATCATTAATGTTATTGCTGGATTGACAGTTTTATCTTTATAAACATTGGGCATTATTTGAAGAAATTTCAGGTAACCCTGGACATCTAGGTGGTCCTTTTCTCCTCCATTTCACAATATGGATCTAGGAAGCAGTATATGCTCTTTCCTTAAAGATGAATCTTAACGCAGGAATCTCGACGTAGAAAAATGGGTTTCGGTAGTGTAGAAAATTGGCCGGTCCTTCTTCCCGTCTTAAGTGACTGTCATAACAAAAGGACGTCATCAACCAGCGCTGACGATACCAACTCTCTATTCCAGGTTTTTTTTAAAGACGATTGCTTGACGTTTATATATATTTAACCATCTGCGATTCCAGACTCCATATCTGAGACAAAGTTTTCCTCTTAGCTGAGAGTATCAGTTATAAGTAAAGTATATTTTTACTCTCTTCGTTTCTTCATCGACTATATCTCGGGGAACCAGATACTTTTTTTCTTTACCGGACCTTCCAGTTACACATTTTTCGATCGAATCCCTCTCAAATTCTCTGGCCACCACCAGGAAAACTCCAGGGGGGGGGGGGGAGAGGAAAGGCCTCAGCCTTCCCCTAAAAAACTCATATATCGTATATCCCAGGCTACAATCTCCCGCGCTAAACTATACCAGGGAAAAAAACATTCCCCGCGAATACGTTACGTAAAACCATTGGTCGTCGCTCTCTTGCGGGTGGAACTACTTCGCATAGGGGTGATGGCATGTGTACAGCTGTTCCGTTTTCGCTCCCCTTTCCACGAAGGTAAAAAGGGTCTTCTGCTCCTTCTTTCGACCTCCCACGTGAACTGTTGTTTACATAAAACGGAATAATTGGGCTCGTAAAAACGAATAATAAAACTTTAACAATACGGGCCACTATCTGCCGCCCGAGTCCTGCTTTTTCCACGAAAGATCTACAGAGCAGATTAAGGCGAGCAACACCGCTAAAGTTGTTTACGAAAAAACAGCATAAATGGAGTCATAAAACTCCTGACAATACAAGCTAATATACGTTGTCTGGGAAATGGATTTTTTTATTGCCCAAGTGTCCGAGAGCATTTGGAAATTTCCCATGGTAACAAGGACCACCCCAGTGAAAATTATAACTTACAGGGGAAATATAAAAATTATGATTTTAAGTAAAAGAGACAATGAATTTGTTTTAGCTTAGACATTTAAAAGAAAGAAAAGGTATTTTAACTCCATTATTTCAGACTAAAATAAAGAGAATATTAAATGAAAAACATTACGATTATTATAAAAGGAGGTGGGGGGGGGGGGGGGGGGCTACAACTTATATAGAAAAAATAAAGAAAATATGGAAAATTTAGAATAAATGAAAAAACCTACCCTAACACGTTCGTACTATAGCTAGTTATATAAATATTCAGATCTTGATGATTTTTAATTCTGTGAAATGAATTATATCGTCTGCAGATTAATTTCTGTCATAAAATAAGTATCTCGGTCGCTTGACCATTAAACTTTGAAAGCTCCTATAACAAGAAAGAACCAATTTAAAAAAAAAATTTCAAATTTTTTAATAAATATTTTTAATAATATCTCCTAAAGTTTTGATTCGTTTTTCATAAAATTTGAAATGACTCGACAAAATTCTGCAAAGATAATATATCTTAAATTTCAAACCATTCGGGTGGGTAGTTTTTCCGTTGTTATATGCGGACGGACGGACAGACGGATGGACGGACGGACAGACAGACGGACGGACCAGATGACGGCAATAGGTGCTACGTATTTATATAATTACGAACTCACCTAAAAAGGGGAAACGGTGAAAAATAATAATAGCATTAAACACGGAAAATAGTAAATTAAGTGAAACAATTTTGAATAATTATAAGATAGCTACCTATTAAAATATATTATATATATACATATATATTAATAGCATAGTGTCTCTCAAAATGTCACATCATTATTATTAAGTCCCACACTTAAAATTCTTAGAGCCAGAAAGTAAAGCGTCGGGTCACAAACTTTTAACCCGTTAAGGGTATTGTACTAATATGTATAGATATAATATAATAATATATAATAATAAATAATTAGATAATAAATAATACATAATAAATAAAGTTAATAAATAAAAAACTCCGTGAAAAAGTAAATTTCTTTAGCTTTCTCCTATTTTTCAGTGGGGAATCTGGACTCCATCTGTCGTCTCCCTGATTTCGCCATTTTCTAACTATTCTGCTTGGATTTATAACAAATATTTGTCATAATCTGACTTTATGCAACTAATTAGGACATTCTAATGATCATTAGGCTTCCGAGTTCCTGGTGCATATGAAAGAAAAAGGTTTTCAGATTTCATGCCGCGCGCCTCAGGCTACCAACACGTATCACTTTAGTCAACAAAATGACAATAAGCGTTTCAGAAATTGATATAATATGAAAGTATATAAAGACTAAAATATTTTTCAAATGCAAGAAATCACGATACGTACGTTATACATGGATAATGTAACACGTTTTCGAATATTCATTTTCGGCTTTTGAAATGATTTATGGGGGTCTAAAGAAATAGATTACACTGTTAAAAATGAATCCGTTAATTCACGGCAAAACTACTGGCAGCAATGTTGCCGGACTTTTTCCGTTCCGTTAGTAGATTTACCGTTTTGAGAGATAAAAAAAAGAAAAATCTGTTTGAAGAAGTGGCAACTTTTCATTATGACTAAACTTGGTTTTAAAAAATTACATCTCTCTTTGCGCTGCCATCTGTTGACTATTACAGGAGTATTTAATATTTGATACACTTGAAGAATATTTTCTGGCCGACCTGAGGATCGAACTAGAGACGTTAAAGCCTTGAGCCAAGTGTTTTACCGTAAGACCAGCGGGCCCTTGCTAGATTAAGGTTGAAACGATGATACGGGATTTCTTCAAATCGCGGTTTGGGACTTAAAGAATTTGGGGTTTAGAAACCTGGTAATTTTGAAGTTAATTGTGGGGATATTTTTTAATGAGATGATGGCTGAAAACTTTAATATTAATAGAGGATAAAAATATGAATTATATATATTGTTAATTGGATTGTTAGATGTAAAATATGAATATTATATTTTGAATTAAATTGGATAAAAAATGTTTGCTTTTTTGAGAAAATTGATTTTAATCAACTATTATATATTTTTTAAATGTGTTCGTTTAGAATATATTTTCAGTGCGAGTAATTTTATAAATTAAAAAAAAAATCAATTACGAATAATTTTAAAGCAAAGGGAAAATTATTTGTTATTTTTTAATTTCTAAAGCATTATTTTTGTTTGATGCTTTTTTGAGTAAAATCAATTTTTTTCACTTAATTTAACTATTATATATATATATGTTTGTTTAGAATATACTTTAAGTGCGAATATGTTTTTATAACTTTAAAAAATGAATTGCAAATAATTTTAAAAGAATGGAAAGATTAACTGTTGGTTTTTTTTTTTTTTTTTAATTCAGAAGCACTATTTTGTTTTTGTTGTTTTAAATAAACTCGAAATTTTAATTTATTGAATTTTTAGTTTTTTTTGTACAGCAACATGTCAGTTTTTGAAACATTGAAAGCAGATAACAGAATATCTCCGTTGGCTACTTTCTTCTCCGTCCGTTCCGTTATTTTCAGGAAATATGAGGAAATTTTCAGTTTTTAACGAAAAATGCCCCTTTGTCGTGAAACGGAACTTTTTCTCTGAAATTCAGGAAAAAATTCCCGTGAATTTCAGATTATTTTTAACAGTGTATTATAAAGTGCATCATTAACTAGCTCGTGAATATTATTATAAACTACGGTGGAAAATATTAGACTGCGGAGAACACCTCCCAGTAATATTTTCCGGTACACTTGACTGGGATATTGATTTACTGAAATTAACTCAGTGTTTGAAAAGAGAAGGCAGAGATATATATTAAACTTCTACTCGAGTTATGAATAAATCAAAGCTAAGTTAATTGAATGATATCGAATATTTTACTTAGAAGAATAAATATTAAAGATTATTTTAAACATTTATTAAAATAATTTTGTTGACAATAAACTGCGGTTTTTTGATTAAAACGTTATAATTTATGCTTTTTTTTATTTAATTTGACAGGGACCAGAAGTTCCAAAGTTATATGATTGTAGACGATGTTTGTAGTAATAATCGTAAACACATGCAAGCTCTTGCAGGTGTGTGTGTGTGGGGGGGGGGGGAGGTCTACAAAATTGAGCTCAGCGAGTTAACCTGCCAGCATTCATTTGATGTTATCCAGCATACGTTGATTATTTCTATTTCTGAAATGAATATTAAGAGTACTTTAGTTTTTTTAAAAAAAAAGGTTGCGGGTAAATTCTCCATAAGGCTTTGAAACAACCATTGGTCCTCTCTATTGGAACATGAACCAGAGCCTCCTATTCGAAACCTCACATGTTCTAAATTATTGATTTTAAGCTTTTATAGATACTTATTTGTTATAGCGATCCCTACGATTACGATTACGACAAGTTGTAGCGAATCTCGCCAAGTTGTAGTGAATCTCGCCAAGGTCGTAGCCAAATTTCAAGCGCGAATAAATTGCACACATACAATAGAGATCTAGAAATAAATACCATTGCATTAAATAATATAATATTTTATGTTAATAAAAATATATTACAGGTTTTCATAACAAACTCATACTAAGGTTTCATAATATTCATAACATATCATTGTTATAAAGAATAATAATGTTTTATAACAATTTATTACAATGCTTTACAAAAACAATAACTTTTAAAATTTTTAACATTTCTCTCATGCAACTATTACAATCAACTTTCGCATTTTCACCCGTATATAGTTGTTTCTGACACCATTTTATGGACTTTAATTCCGCTGTCTAACAGTGCGTAAACCTTAAAGCAGTTACAAACAGTATTCTCGAACCGCTAAACCAATTTCCAACACGGAAAATTATTTTTTACAACATTTTTATGTTGCATCGCTATATAGCGTCATCATTAGTAACATACAGTTTCATGTGATGACCATTTTCACAGATTATATCCATCACATTACTGGGTAAATAAAAGATTGTTTCCTTATTTATAAAAAAAAAAAATACAAGTGATTAAAGAAAAAAAACCAATACAACATTCAATTAACAAAAATCATCCAAAAATATTTTGGAACATGCACGAAAAAGCAATGTTGCGATAGCGTATTACACGTTCTGTTCCTTTATGTCTGCAAAGCATTTAACGAGATTTTAAAACCTAACTTGGCAATATAGCTACAGTGATACTTCGGTTTTCGTCGGTAATCCGTCCGAAAACAATCGGCGAAATCCGAAACAGACGAAAACTGAGTCAATTATATCCATATGAATCTATGTAAATCCGATTAATTCGTTCTAAATACACCAAAATACGTACCAAAAACACATTTTATAGAGAATAAGTATAGCGTATAATACTAAAAACAAGAAAAAATTAATATCGTGTTCTTAGCGTGTGGTATCAAGGCACCGTAACTGGTGTCAATTCCCTTTTTGGTTTTTTGGCAGTAGAACTATCTTCACAGTCAGAGCAGCTATGTCGTTCAAAAAAGCTATCCAAAGTGGTCTGTTTCTGCCACCTGTTTAAGATTTGCCTAAAATGGGGCAATTATTATTAAACAAGCACTTTAAAAGAAACTTTCGTTGGTTCCATGATGGAACACTCGCAATAAATAAAAAAAGCACAAAAATACAAAGGAAGTAAACGAAATCCGAAGCAACCGACGAAAACCGAAACATTTTTTTCGCAGGAAATATCGACGAAAACCCAAACAACCGACGATAACCGAAGTCAACGAAAACCGAGGTATTACTGTATATCACATGGCGATTCATCCTTAGAGTCCGCTATAACAAATAAGTACCCTTTTATCTTTAAGTCTGTGGTACATATGATCTAAAATTACTTCTCAAGCACACGATTTGCACCAGATTTGTTTTACGCGAACTATGCCACCCATGGCACCAGTCACTGTGCTGAATTTTATTGTCATCTGTCGAAAGGCTTAGGAGGAGTAACGTCGCAAAAAAAAAAAAAAAAAAAAAAAAAAAACATTGGAGTGGACGCATAAGAATTTCGTTTAGCGCAATAATAATCTAATACTAAAACCTGAATTTTAAACCTAAGGCCAGGGGTCGACAGTAACCCTCTACAAGTAGCGAAACACACAATATTAGCTATTTTTTCTAATAGTTTGTAGTGTAGTTCTCGATACAAAAATCAGTAGTTTGTACCGAGCTTTCACGCTATTTTTAACTTTAGGAGAAGAGGGAAAAATGCCGTTCTTCTAATCACTTGACCATAACTTTCTTCTTTTTAGGTACGCTCGTAATTTTATAAATACGTAGCACCTATAGTCGTCGTCTGGTCCGACCATTTGTCCGCATGTAATTACGCAAAAGCTACCCAACTGAATGGATTTAAATTTATTATATATAATCGTTGCAGAATTTTGTCGAGTCATTTAAAATTTTATGAAAATCGAATCAAAACTTACAAAGATATTAATAAAAGTTTTCTTCATTCTATTAAATCCTAACATACGTAATCCATATAATAAATGCACAAGTCATGTGACTGAGAAAAACAAATACGGGCTGACCACTTCGCTTTTCATATGCTAAGCGATCATTTTTACTCAAAATTATTTTTTCGAATGAAAATTCATAAATGTTACATTTTTAGAAAGATCATTCAAAAATATTGTAGGTTTGACAGATGAGTTACATTCAAATGTGTATAGATTCGGAGATAATTTCAGTTGAAATTAGGTTGACAGGCCAGAATCTCACTTCATTAAAGGAAACAAACACAGGAGATTCGTTCATCGTGAGTCATAACATACTAAACCGTGAAAGTAAATCATTGACAAAGCAAGTTCTCTATGATAAATTTTGCAGCGCTGTTTGGTGTAAAAAAAAGGAAATTCGCGCCTGTAAGCGTGGCATACCTAATAAAGGAAAAGCATGCTCAATTCGCCGAAAACTGTGGAAAAAGAGTAGCGGGATTCAGTACAAACTCTGCAGCAAAATTCGCATTGGATCAGTGTGATCTTTTTACTTTCTTCTATCTTTACAAGAAGAAAGTATTGGATTCATGAAAATTTTCGACTTTCGGTTTTCGACGGGTTTATACGTTTTAGAAGGTCCTGAACACGATTTGACTGTTTTTAGAAAATGTCTGTCTGTTAGTCTGCACGTGACAAAAATTTTGTGGGCGCTCTATGCTAATGCACGAAATTTAATAAAACTTTATATTCAGCTAGTCCCTGATATAACTTGGCGCTGATTAGTTTTTGGTAAAAATCGCCCAATAGGCGGCGCTGCTATGCTGCTTTTTACGGGATTTTCCGCAATAGCTCTATCTCAAGAACTAATGCACTTAATTTCCTCAAACTTCAGATTCAGTTATACCTTGACATAAGTAGATACTGACTAAGTTTTGGTGTAAATAGTCCAACATGTGGCGCTGCTATGCTACATTTTTCGTTATTATCATGATACTGTAATCTGAAGAACTAATGCACGGATTTTCATGAAACTTCAGATTCAGTTAACGTAAATTGTTGTTGATTAGGTTTTGGTCTAAATCTCCCAATAGGTGGCGCTGCTATGCTACATTTTGCAGGATTTACACGATTTTATCAATAATCATATCTTAAGAACTAATGCACAGAATTTAATAAAACTTTAGATTCAGTTAGAACTTGATATAAATTGGTGCCGATTCTTTTTTGTGTATGCGAAACATGTGTGAGATAGAAGACAGTTTTGGGATTGACACATACGACTAGTTTGTAATAGATTTTAAAATCTCTGAATTAGTGAACGTGTTGCAACTGACAAGCAAACGGACATGAAGCATAAATGCGTTAATGACTTAATACTTAAAATGTACTTATTTTATTACAGAAATTAATCATATCATAATAACAAACGGTATAATCCACTTCACTGAAATAAAGATACCAAGATCTGAATATTTATAAAACGAGTTATAGTACGAACGCACCTCATTTGTCACGTTTTACGTTCAATATCCAACTTGTTACATTCTTCTATCTTTACAAAAAGAAAGTATTGGATCCATGAAAATTTTTGACGGATTTATACGTTTTAGAAGGTCCTGAACACGATTTGACTGTTTTTAGAAAATGTCTGTCTGTGAGTCTGTCTGTCTGTCTTTATGTCTATATGCGACAAAAATTTTTTGGGCGCTCTATCTTAAGAAATAATGCACGAAATTTAATAAAATTTTAGATTCAGTTGGACCTTGATATAATTTGGTGCTGATTAGTTTTTTATGTAAATCGCCCAACAGATGGCGCTGCTATGCTACATTTTTCACGATTTTCACGATAGCTATATTTCCAGAACTAATACACAGAATTCCATCAAATTTCAGATTCTGTTAGACCTTGACATAAATGCTGATTATGTTGTGGTATAAATATCCCAACAGGTGTCGCTACTATTCTACTTTTTCAGGATTTTCACGATAGCTATATCTCATGAACTAATGCACAGAATTTCATCAAACTTCAGATTCTGTTAGACATTGATATAAATTAGTGCTGATTCGTTTTTGGTGTATGAGATAGAAAGAAGTTCTGGGATTTGCACATACGACTAGTTTATAAATGTGTTCTGTCCAATAATTTGCGAATGTCATCGACAAATCTTAGTTCTAGTGTCATAAATATTTCCACCGATTCTTGCTGGATAAAGCAAACCAAACTGCTAACTCACCAAAAGAATACATTTTTTTGCACGCAACACTTTGTCTACTAACGCATTATTAGATATTACGTTTTAATGCGGTGTATCTGCTTTTGAAATTAAAATTATGAAATACGGGAAAAAATTTAACTCTCTGTTCGACATATAACAAGTATTTTAAAGTTATCGAACAACAAGTCAGTGGTAATTGCATTATGACTTGAAAACTTTGTCCATTTAATAAGAAGTTGTCAGTTTAATATCACACGCTTTGAACACGAAGCTGCAAAACGAGGTAAGTTAGCATTTTCTTTATTAATAACAATTACTGGATCGCAATCGAATATCTATCATTATATTATTATATCTATGCTTATAATCATTAAAAAGAATATTTTCAAATTAAGATTTCTAGTTAAGAATATATTCTTATCCAATTGTTTATTATCGCAAAAATTTATCTTATTAACACATCTTTTGATCGTGAAGTTTTTGTTCCATGCATGCATAAAAATTAATTGTACAATCTTTTTTCCAGATTCCAGTAGATTAAAAAAAAGTGCTTGAGAAGAAAAGACAAAAAGTACTTAACTTTATTTTTATGGCTATTTATTTTTATTTTAGAAGCACAGGTTCTTTATCATCAGTAAAGAAATTTATTCGTAATATTTTATAGTTCATTTGATATCGGCCAGAACACAAACTTGGTTTTTCAAAACGAACACTTAGTTTTGATACTAAAATACGAAAATTGATCCTCAAATTAGGCTAGTTATAATTTTTGTGAAGTTTTTATGATTTGTTCACGATACATTGAATATTAAAATTTGGGTTAATTTTAGAGATCATCTATAAACTTAAATCATTACAAATTTTTTTATACTTTTCAACAGAGAATATCATTACTATTAAACAAAACCCTAAATAAATCAATTAAAAATGTCATCAAATACAAATAATTAACACTACTATTGCATCTATTAACAGTTTTCTGAGAGTAATCATTTATTTGATAAATTATGGTCTCTCAAATTGTAGTTCAGCTGGTTTTTTAAGCATAACTCAAAAATTACTTCGCATAATGTGCTGAAATTTTGTATAGAAGTTCTTTTAGAAGCTTCTAGTAAGCGACTTCTAAAATATTTGTAGGTGATAATTTACAGTTTTTTCGAATATTAATTTCCTCTTTTCATATTATACAACTATGGAAATTAGATACAAGATATTCTAAAAACTTTCAGTCCAAGTTACTTCAAATTTAGTATATGGGCATAAATTTATAAGTATATTAAAATTAAGTATATTTAGAGTGTTGTCATTGAAAGTTGCCATCGACTCAACATTTCAAAAGAAAGTCCTGAATATTTTTTAATTAAAAAACTATATATTTGAATATTAATATGTATTTGTGTTCATTTTTATATAAAAAAGTAAAATTGATATTAGAGACATAATCCCAGACTATTTTTCCATAATTCTATTAAAATATAGATTATTTTTCCTTCACTTCGGTTTTGGGTTGGATTCGAGTATAAATATTTAGGAGTTCGGGTCAGTTTTGAGTTGACGAATTTTTTTTGTCTGGTTTGGGTCGTGTTTCTTGTTGACTTTAAACAAAATTTTCAAGTTCGGGTTGAGCACACAACCCGACCCATGCAGATTATTAATTCAGTGCCCTTAATTTCGAGTATAGATTGAATCCTTCGACAAAATCTAAAAGTAGCGAAGTAGTGACTACTTTCGAAAAGTAGTTTGTAGTCGCTACTTTAACATTTCACCGCCGTGAACTGCTATATCCGTTCACTATGCTGTAGGTTTCATTGCAATAGTTGCACCGTTTAAATTAATATATTTCTGAAAATACAATGCAGCTTTAAAATATTGAGTAATGATTTATACTCTCAAGGCTTATACTCATATACGTAATTAAAGTTTTCATATCATGCTTGAAAATGTATCTTTTTTCAGCATTTAAAAAAATTATTGAGAAAACAACATTACAAATTTGCCCTTTTCCTCGGCCGTCAGGGGGTTCAAAAAGTAGTTGTACTTGTAGTTAACTACATTTTCTATTAAGTAACTGTAGTTGTAATTGTGGTTCGCTACTTAAAAAAGTAGTTTTTCCGACTCCTGCCTTAGACTAAATAATTAAGGGTGTATTCAAATCCAAACTGCTTATTTTGAGACACATTTGTAAATTCATTTTTGCTCTAAAATGTATCCAATTGGCAGGTTCTCTTATTCAGAAACTTTATAATGTCCCCACTGTCTCGATTTTTTCATAAAGGCAGGATATATTTCAAAAAATGCTGTCAAAGTGGACAGTTTGAACCGAATTTCCCAACGCGATAGCGCTTGAAACAAAAAAGAAATGATCGTACTTTTTTAAATAATTGTCTGTAAATCAATTTCTAATTAATTGAACGAAAAATAAAAACATGGGGCCCTTATAAATGTCTTTATAAATCACGCCGCCAAGTTTCCTGTTGTTACTTTTAAAAATGAGTCTGGGAATGTGTCTCAAAATTTTGAGCGTGGAAAAATATTTTTTTTGAATACCGCCTTAAAAGAATGTATTTCTTATAGCTCAACTAAAAACAATGTATCAAAATTTTTAGTTTTATGGAGCGTTGAATTAATTTGAAAAATCTTGTTTATATAAATAGATATAAAACCCAATAAATGAAATAAAGTTAATAAATAAAACAAATCCGTCAAAAAGGCCTTCTTTTACATTCTTCTTTTTATTTTGGTGGGGGTTGTATACTCCATATATCGTCCCCTTGACTACGACCTTTTCTAACTATTCTGCATAACTATACTACTTCGGCTTATAACAATATTTCTCATAACTCATCTAGTTCCGCTTAATCTGACTTTATGCAACTAATTAGTAACATTCTGATGATCATTAAACTTCACAGTGCATATGAAATAAAAATGCTTTCAGATTCCATGCTGCCTCAGGCTACGAACTCATATAACACTTTAGTCAACAAAATGACAATAACCGTTTCAGAAATTGATATAATACGAAGGTATATAAACACTAGAAGATTTCTCAAATGCAATAACTCGCGATACACAGAACGTTATATAGGGATAATGCGACACGATTTCGAACAATCATTTTCGACTGTTTAAATAATTTATGGGCCGCTTAACCAAAGGGTTCTATCGAAATAGATTATTATAAAGTGCGTTATTGACTCGCTCTTGAATATTATTATGAACTGCGGCGGAAAATATTAGGTTGTGGAGCGCACCTCCCAGTAATATTTTCCGGTACACTTGACTCGGATATTGATTCACTGAAATTAACCCGGTGTTTGAAGAGAGAAAGCAGAGATAGTTATTAAACTTCCACACGAATTATGAATAAATCAAAACTCGGTAATTGAAGGACGTCGCAAATTTTACATAGAAGAATAAATATTAAAGATTAGTTTGATGTATTAGCGAAATAATTATGTTGGCAATAAAGTACAATGATTTGTTTAAGATTTTATAATTTATGCTTGTAACTATAAAATTTATTATTATCTAATTATTAAAAATTAAACTTTGGTGCGTTAATTTCAGAAGCATGTTTAGGGATTGTAGTTTTGTTCTTGTAGTAAGGAGCAGAAAAATTGGTAAGTATATAAATATACATAGATACGTTAGGTAAACATTTATTTTTTAGATTACATTATTTAACTGAAAAATCTCTAATTTAGAAAATATATAATTGATTACATTTTAGTTTTTCTACCATTTTGGAAAATACACTTTTGTAATCTTTTTTCGCAACGACGAAAATAAATACTTAAGGAAATGAATGCATATTATCTCAATTTAGCATAATTCCTTGCTACTCTTTTGTAAAGGTAGTCTATGGCGGAGTGCGTTTTGAGATTTGCGTGTGATCGTAATGAACCAAATAGTTCTTTTACTTTGGCAAATTGTGTCCGGTAATATGATTTTCAAGGTTATTTTTTGTGCAATGATAAATGATATGATAATTAGGTATCTGTGGTCAGTGGCGTAGCCAGGGAGGGGGTCCAAACGCTCTGGATACCAGTAAAATTGTAAAAATTTCATCGAATTGATGATTGCAGAAAATTCTCCGATTATATACGGCAAAGAAAACTGTACAAAATTAGTGGTATCAAGAGCATCTGGACCACCACCCTGGCTACGCCACAGTCTGTGGTGGTCTAACTGGTGTAAATATGGTGGTAGGTGTCGGATTTTGACGCATCTCACTCTGGGTGGAAATCAAGACTAAATTTGAGTTTCATCTAGCCGTCCACACTTGCTGATATTCAGTGATATTCCATTTTGAATTAATTTGAAGTAAATTCTTCAGCCGAGAGTTCACCTGCGTGGTAAGGTCTTAAAACTTTGTATTTCAAATAAAAGAATATTGGAATCCACGGGGTTCCTTTATTAAAGATATTGCAGAATTTTGAAGTGACTCTTATAGTTTTCTTTAGTGTCTTTTTTCGAGTGAGCTGGTTTGAACTTTTCTTAGGTTCAGGCAACAAATAAACATAACCATTTAGGTTTTAATCTTAGTGTTAGAATTTAGAAAATTTCTTGGGGATAGCATTCCCCTTCTCATTCTTTTAATGTTCAAACTTATAATTTGATCATCGTTAGTTAAAACTGCTCTGTTCTACTGCCATCCACCCGTATTATTGATTTTAAATAAACTATTATTGTTTTTAATCTTGTGTTATGGCTACTTTTGTAGCTGACGCTTTATTTTATATATCCTTTAGTTGTTTTGAGCAGTGTATGCTTTCTTATTATCAATCATGTCAGTTTCCTCCCACAGTTCTTAGACAGCATTCCAAAATTTTTCCAATGTTCATGAATGGTGTCTTCTTAACACTTCCTTTAAAAATCACCTAGCTGATGCTAAACGGAAATTTGTAATGCCAATGGATGAAGCGTAGCTTTATTAAAATGGCGGTAATAAAAACATTGCATTTTTATCACTCAATGGTAGAAAAAATCACCAACAAAATGTGTTCTTGAATGTAAAGAAAAGTTTCTGAGTGAGACTCATGTTTTCTGCTGGATTTTATTATAAAGATAGATTAAAGCTTTAAGCGGCATCAAGTAAAACTAAAGTAAAATCACACTATTACCATCAAGATAGTTTAGACCAATTTTCTAAGAAAAAAGTACATGTAAGTAAATTACAATTAATTTTTCAAATAATTTTCAGGAGTGAAATTCGAACGAATCTGATGAATAATAAACATGGATTAATTTCGGATTAGTTTTGGATTAGTTTTCACTCCGTCGGTTTTACGCTCAGTTTAGCAATGTAAATATTCATGAAAAATGTACAGTTTTATATTGAAAAGGTGCAAATAAAATTGAGCTGCATATGGACAGTCTCCAGTCACACTTACAAATCAACTTCCGCATAGTTAGCGAAAAAATAACCAAATCAGGAAATCCTAACGCCACATTTAAAGAATAACTATATATTCACTTCAAGATTCTCCCATGGGTTTTCATGTATTTGGCTTGTTAAAGCGAGGTTTAAGAAGACGCTATTTGTGACCATTGAAAAATCTTTGGAAAGTCGTTCAAGAGGTATGGGCGAAAATTGATATGAGTGTATTAAGAAAAAGCACGTTACCATGAAAATTGCGAGTCAGAGCTATACTAAGAATCAATAGAATTAAAAAGTTATATAAAATACGGAATTTATGCATAAAATCTGAACAGGAAATCGTTTCCATAAAGTGCAAACGACCGTCTGTATATGTGTGTGTGTGTGTTATGTATGGTAGTCATAAAGTCTTTCCCTGATTACAATAATTTATTGCAGAAAAACTAATATAATTAGGCATATGACTTGTTTCAATATAGTGTAAAGACATTTATGAAGTTTTTAATACAAGTACTTGCGTCAGTAAATTTTGATGTGAGAACCTTTGGCAGCTCGAAGAATGTGACGACGGTATTCCATTTCTCGCCACATATTACCCAAATTTTAGGCTGTCACACTAGACACAGCATCTGTGATCCTGACCTTGAGTGTTTCAATATATTTTACTGGTGTTGCAAACACCCTGTCCTTTATGTACCCCCAAAAGAAAAAATCTACAAGGGTTGGTCTATCCCGTCCGATCCATCTTTCAGGAAATTTGTCATTGAGGAACCCACGAACGACGGTAGAGACTGGACTAAAAATAACTTAAGAACACGATATTTCCATAATAAAAATTTTACAGTATTCGTTCAATGGTTATTTCGTAATATTTTTTTTTGTAAACAGGGAAAGACTTTATGACCACCCTGTATAACGGGATGTAGTTCAGCGGCAGTAGGTTTTATAAGTTGGGATTAACTAGATCACCATAAAGATCCATGATGATACGTTCACTTCTCTTTATTAAGTCTAAATAACACAGTACAGTCCATGAGAAGTTCCCAGCAATCAAAGCATAAAATTTGACGAATTAATAAGCAGGTAAAAGGTTACGAAATTATAATACAGGTTAAAGGTGACGAATTGGTTGCAAACTCTACGACGTGATAAAGTTGACGAGTCAGCTACGATTTGAAATATAACAAACATTGTGATTCTAGGGAACATTTTATGATCTATTGAGATTGTCCAGACAAGTAAATCAGCAAAAAAATTGCTTCTAAGATCGCGCATTTCGTTTTTTTAGTGGCCGTGCATGAATACAGGAAAAATAGTAAAAACCAGTGTGGACCAGTTCCATAGCAAATCGGCTAACGCGGAAGCGTTACATAACCGCGTATGGAAAAATTGATGTAATTTGCTACGTAAAACGGCGCGAAATATCTCCGAATGCATCCCGGAAAAATAAAAAGATTTGTTTGTGGGGAAAAAAGAATAATAAAAATGAAATGATTTTAATACGGGAAGCTAAAATACCGGGAGCAGAATATTTGGAGTTTTGAAATGGGGAAAAATGGAAAAAAAGTGGTATATATGACCCACCCGGCCTTTCCCGGGAAATGATAATAACCTTAAATATAACTGAAATCAATGTTGAATGATTTTATATTTTTAAACGAAAATAAATCCAAAACGTAATGATTTTATATTTTTGAACGAAAACCCATCCAAACAAACTTAGAGTGTCAGCCCACTGCCATCGGCAGCTTACACACCAAGCGTGCTACTATTTATACTCCAGTCTGCCTACGGGGGGGGCTGAACCTCACTCACAAATCAAACTAGAAAATGCTTCAAAACGTTTTGAGTAGACATGTAAATTGTATTCAGACCAAGCGATCGAAAATGAAATATAATAGCAAATGAAATAGTGATATTTTAAACACGGTGAAAAAAAAATGGAAATCTTGCCCGGTTTCCCAAAGAAAATCTTTCCTAACGAAGTAAGGGACCCCCGATATAGTGATTAGCGATATAATTTCTGACATTTAGATACATTAAACTTTCAATTCTCACTAAACATTCTGATAAAACCTAAATAATAACCCTCTTATCCTCCCTTTTTAAGACATGAAACATTATATGACATTTTCCATCCGAAAATTTCCTAAACACAATTCTGCGACTGTCTTGTTACCTCTGATATAAAGCTTTTGAAATGCTTTGTGGGAACACAATGAGAAAAAGGTGAATATAGAGCAGATTTTCTTTATTTTAAAGTACTTTTAATTGCTCAAATGTTTTAAGATTTCTATATGTTATATACAACCTGTGGCCAGAAAGTTCGGTGAATGAATTTTTATTTCAAATACAGTATTGTACAGCATCAAATACAATTTACTGTCCTTCAAAATAATCTCCATGGATGGTAATGCACTGTTGGGAACGAGTATATAAGTCCTGGAAATTCCTGTAAAACAGTTCTTTCGGAATGGCTTTCAGCTCGGCCGTCACGTTGCGTTGAAGTTCGGTGATGTCCGTAAATCGTTTTCCCTTCAGGGCTTATTTCAATCTGGGGAAGAGGAAGAAGTCTGCAGGTGCCAAATCAGGAGAATAAGGGGGGAAGGGTGATCAAGTGTCACAACTCGATTCGCGGCCAGGAACTGCCATACAACCAAGGCGGTGTGTGGCCGGGCATTATCTTCCAGGCTGGTCCGTCCTTCTCGGAAACGATTAAACCATTCATAAACACTCTTTGATTTGACGGCTTCATCTTTATAAACTTCTTTGAGCATTTCGTGAGTTTCTTTTTCCGATTTTCCAAGTTTGAAACAAAACAACATGTTTATTCTCTGATCCATTTTGTGGGATAACCACTCTGATTCGAAACCATGCAGACTTGCTCTCAAAGTGCTCCGATGACTGGCTGAAAAATCAGCAGTAAAAGGTAAGTGGGAATACTTTCTCCGGTAAATATTAACGTCTAAGCTAATTCTGAACAATATGAGCCATGCCATGTCCAAATCGGTTAAAATTTGAATGAGTTATGTCCATTTTAGTGTTGTCACTATAGCCCAATGGCCAAAATACATGGCATTCGAGCGTCAGTGTCAGCCATTTTATTCAGTACCTCACGCGCGCAAAAATTGCTATTATTATGTATATTATTTTTATATTCACTCTCATATATATGTTTCTAACCTTGTAGTACCTTTTATTAGTCACTTTAAGCTGTATTTTTCGCGTATTAAATTTTTTAAATTTCAAAATTCTGAAAAACCCGCCTTCTCAACCACTTTTGATTTTTTTTAACTACCTTAAATTCATCCGTTATCTGAGCCTTTTGGTGTGTTCTTAGACTTAGAGCTCCGATGCATCCTCTAAAATTTTTGGAATGCTGGCTCAATTTTAAGTTTAAGATCGAGCCTTCCAAATTTCGCAAAATCCGATTTTTACACCACTTTCCAACCCTTTCGATTTTTTTTAATATACTTCCAATTTTTCTATCACCCTGTAACTTTGTATGTACATCAATATGGAGCTCCGTTAGCACCTCTAAAATTTTTGGAGCACTAGCAAAATTTTAAGATGGGCTTTGGGCCTTAAGTTTTTCATTTTTGGCCCCTGTTTACCAACTTTTCAACTTTCTTAAATTTTTTTTAAATACTTAAAATTTTTTGTTCTCCCTGTAAATTTTTGAGCACATGTAATTAGTGCTCCGATTGTCTCACAAAAATTTCTGGAGCGATAGTTAAATTCTAAGTTGGTGTACCAGCTTAGTTGTTATAAATCCGGTGCACTGCAAGCAGTCACCGCGTGGTTGCTTGTTTACGTAAGTACATCTCTTTCTAGCTCCCATTATTTTAATTATTTAAGTGTGCCCGAGCGTGTTAAATGCTCATTTGACTTTGTAAAAGGTCTCGCTAAGCTCTTTGGGGGCATTTTGGCATATTTTCAGTGTTTTTTTATACCTTTTATGAGCATTCTGCCAAATCTTGTCACGCTCCACCTTTTCGCACCTCATCATCGATAATTTTTTCAAAGTGTATATTCTTAAATCCCTCGTAAAAAATACTTATTATATCTTTATCTTAATTTTGTTGTATGCTACAGATGCTCAATTAAATTAACTACACACTGATGCCATTCTTTTATCTCCCATTTTATTTTAAGTGTATGTTTTGTATCTCTAAAGTGAAATTTTCTTATTTTGTAATCAATGGCGTCGATTATAAGAGATCCACGCCAAAATTTCCCAACGATTGGTTGGTTGGCTGTAGGATGACGCTGCATAAAACTAGTGAAGGCAAACTCAATAAGACCTGAGATGCCTTCATTAGAAAGAGTAGTGGCGTCTGAGTTGGTTGCTTAGCAACCAGCTTCTTGTTTGGAGGCAATGAGCACACTCGCCCAGCTTCCAGTAAACTCAAATTATAAAATCTAAAGTCCTTCTCGCATTGCATCCTGGGTAAACACGTCATTTCCAAGCAAGAGTATTTAAGCTAAGGAATTAATTTACAGGATTCGAACCTGCAAACTGAAATTGCGTGGGCTTTTCGATTCTAAGGCCCTAAACTTCATTAAACTCTAATTTTTAAATGCTCGGATCGCCCTGTCTTCCCTATTCGCAAGGATTTTTTGTGGGAGCCCACGTCAAGCTCAGACCAACAGGGAGGGCCCCGGGGCCCCCTTTGAGGCAAATTTAAATATGCTCCAATCCACTAGTGCAATACATCATTTTATAGGTCTTCAAAAGAGCTTTTCACTCCCGCTACTATTTTTAAATTATCTCCATTTTTTGGCCCTTGGTACCACTTTTAAACTTTATTTTAAATTTTTTAAATCTCTAATTATTGCTCTAGCATACCCGTGTAGGATATCATCTCAAAGGTATTTCCATTCTACACCTATTACACCATGTTTTAAATTCCTTTTATCATTTTCTAAGCCCCAGGCTTCATTTTAATTTTTTAATAAAGTTTTAAAGTTCTTTTGAATTCTTTTCACTCATACAAGTGTTGCATATCTCCGTAAAGGACTTTTAATTCCTCTTCCATTTATCTTTGAACAAAACTTTTCTCATCCATCCGTGGGCGTAATTTTAATTTTTTTTTTTTTTTTTTTAACTTTTTTCTCAAATTCTCTCAACTATCAAGAGTTGCATATCTCCAGAAAGGAAATTCAATTCCCCAGCCATTACTCCTGGAACATAACCGTTTCACCCATTCTGAGGGCGTAGGGCGCCCCATCCTTCTTTCTCAAGTGGTCTTCATTCGACAACAACACGAAATAAACATCTCCACTCCCTTTCATCCAACTATCAAGTGTAGCATATCTCCATAAAGGTAATTCAATTCCCCATCCATTACTCCTGGAACAAACCCCTTCCACTCATTTTACGGGCGTAGGGCGCCCCATATATTTCTCTCATTAGATCTTCAACCGACAACAACACGGAATAAACATCTCCACCCCCTCTCATGCATTCTTACCGATCATTATAAATTTGCATAGATCTCATAGTATCTTTTCCATTCCCGGAGCCACTATCAAAATATTTTCATTTTCAATACCCTGATCCCATTTTTAAATTTTCTTAAAATTTTGAACTTTTTTCTCAAATTTTCTCAACTATCAAGAGTAGCATATCTCCAGAAAGGAAATTCAATTCCCCATCCATTACTCCTGTAACAAAACCGTCTCACACATTCTACGGGAGCAGGGCGCCCCATTTATCTTTCTCATTAGATCTTCATCCGACAACAACTTGGAATAAACATCTCCACCCCCTCACATCCATCCTAGCCGATCATTATAAATTCGTATAGATCTCATAGTAGGCTTTCCATTCCCGGAGACACTACCATAATATTTTCATTTTCAAGCCCCTGTTCCCATTATTAAACTTTTTAAATATTTTTAATCTTTTATCAAAATTTCTCAATTATCAAGAGTAGCATTTCTCCATAAAGGGAATTCAATTCCCCACCCATTATTCCTGGAACAAAACTGTTTCACCCATTCTGAGCGCGTAGGGCGCCCCATTCATCTTTCTCAAGTGATCTTCTTTCAACAACAACACGGAATAAACATCTCCACTCCCTTTCATCCAATTTTACCGTACATAATAAATTTGTTAGATCTCAAAGTAGGCTTTCCATTCCGGAGCCACTCACTTAAAATTTTCATGTTTTGGACCCTGGTCAAAATTTTAATTTTTTTTTAATAATTTTAAACTTTTCTCAAATTCTCTCAACCATCAAGTGTAGCATATCTCCATAAAGGAAATTCAATTCCCCATCCATTAATCCTGGACTCCATAAAGGTGTTAAATTTTTACATCTATTCTCAAATTCAATTCTTATCCCACCCACTCCGAGGGCGTAGGGCGCCACATTTAATTTTCATAGTTTTCCAGGCTTCAACCTGAAATACACTCCCTCGCTCCTTTGCACATGTTCCCGCATCTCCTCACAATAGCGTCATTTTTACGGCCTTTCAATTTATACAATCAGCCTTGCACAGTATATCTCCCTCGGGTGCAGCTGCACTCGCTTTTTGCTGGACACTTATCTCTTCATGGGCTGGTCTCACATGGTTCTCCCAAAATTCACCCATTTTACTCTATCTAGTATTATCTTCATTATCTCTATTCATTTTTTTTTATTCTCATAATTCTCTTTGCCGGAGAGAGTATCCCACATAACCTTTATCGCTAACGTAAATAAAGTTCTTAACTCAGAAATATAAGAAGAAAATATATATATATATATATTCCAAGAAGAATAAATCAATCACAAAGTGAAAGCTCAAACTCATAACTCGAAGACAAGAACAACCCGAGATATACAAAATCGACCAACAGTCAACACACAAAAACAAGAAACTCACAACAAATAAAAATGATAACCCCATCAAATCAATCAGACAAAGGACCGCCACTCCAACAATTATATGATATAGAAACAGGTAAAAGAAAAAACCTTAACGTTCACGAAATACTCGCACAAGCAATCGGCCACTACAGAAGACACAAAGGAAGAAACAATGAAGGAGCAGACAAATACCTACAGTAGCAAGTAGAAATAACAAAAAACATCGCATACATCAAAAGAAATGCATCACAAACACAAGATTCAACCCAACAAACAAAAATAACAAACACACTGGAAATATTCAAAGATGTAGATCAAGACTTCATTGCCTACCTGCATAGGGACACCAACCGACAAAACGTGAAAGATTTCCTGGATACTAAGCCCACATTCAGAGCATCTTTTAGACAAATGTGCAAACACCTCAAACAACACTCACCAGCAGGCACTGAAGGGGCTAACACCTTGCAAGAAAGAATAGTAACTCATCTCAAAGATATGCACCAAATCAAAGAAGAGCTAGAACAAATCAAGGAAGGCGAGGTCCAAACAGACAACATAGAAGAAGAGTCCAACCACAACACACATCACCAAATACAAGAAAACAACACGGCATCCCTAGAACACAGAATCCAATCCCTGGAAGAAGACACAGAACGACTACAAACCAACACACTGGAAAGAGAAAACAAACAGCAAGCAGACAGAAAACAACTGGAGGAAAGAATTGAACACCAACAAGCCACCATAAAAGAAAGAGAGGACAACATAGAAAAATTAACAGCAGAACACAAAAAAACCCTAGCAGATCTCTACTCCAAGATGGATCTCCTCACTCAAGACAATCAAAGACAAAAAGAAGAAATAAACCAACTGCATAAGCAGCAAGAAAAGCAACAAAACTGCCAGATCCCGAATGAAGACGAAATTGAGCGGATGACCAAAGAAGAAGTTCAACAACTCCTGATAAAAATAAAGAACCAACTCCCACACGTCCAGAACACCAGAATGCTGAAAGAAGCCATAATAAAACAAAACACCACAAACACAGAAAAAATATTTCAAAAAATAGCAGATCTGGAATCAAAAGTCTCAGCACTTATCAAGAAACACAAAACACCAGCAATAGAAACACCAGAAGATAACAGCACACACGACTCATACGCAGAAAAACTGAAACAATCAGAAACAGGCAGACCATCACAACCACAAACAAGATTAACAGCATCTTCAACAGCCAGGAGATACTCCAAAGGGGCAATTTTACTATCTAGAAAATCAAACACGTCTCTAACGATGTTCTCAATCAGAGAACAAATACACAAAGCCCTTAAAAAACACAAGAATGTCCCACCTATACATTGTACAATAGCAAGAAATAAAACAACATTAATAGTGAGATCAGAAACAGAAGAAAATGTCGACACCCTGTCGGATATAATACACCAATCAGAAGACATATCACGTCTGGTATCCCAAGAATTTGTAACAGAAAAAAGGAAAAAGCTGATAATACTAGGCATCCCGAAGTCGATCACACATGACGAAGTATTACAAGAAATCAACAAAAAGACAAACGAAGACATCGAACAACGTTTACACATACATAAAGAAATATCAAAAGAAAATTCACGAACATACCAATTAGTAATAGACCTCCCAGAAGACCAAGCCTTGTTACTCCACAAAGTGGGTCGACTATCGCTCAGCCTCATAACATGCAAAATAAGGACATACTCCCCAATAATTTGTTGTCAAAACTGCCAAGTCTTCGGGCACTCCTCTACCAACTGTAAGAGAAAACGGCTTGTGCATATTGCATGGCAGAACATGAATCTGAAAGATGTCCGAAGAAAAACCACCTGCGACAACACAGATGCTTAAATTGCACCTACACGCAAGATCAAGATGGATACCCCTACCCAAATAACCATAGCGCCAACTCAGCCGGATGCCAAGTCTTTCAGGACCTCTTCCATAATCGCCATCGTGCACAGAACCTAACAGCAGAGAGTTCGCGATGGTAACAACCCCAAACCCAACAACCACACCAACTAGCAATAGAACAACAACACCAAAATTCAAAATAGCACAAATAAACCTTCAAAGAACAAAATCAGCAACAGCAGACCTCATAAATCACTTAATAGAAGAGGATTACTCAATAGCCTGTCTCCAGGATTGCGCAGTCACTAATAGAAGACCGCACGGATTACCATTATCCCTGCCTTCATATGCCTCGCAATCCAACAACTGCCACACAATCATACTGGACAACAACCTACAACATATACGAACACAGCAACACCAAAATTCAGTATTCATTAACGTTACACTCCAAGATATAATTATAACAATCGGCAATCAATACTCCCCGCCGTCAGCAGATCTAAAGGAAGACCTTCAAGCCTGGACAAACAAGAGAGGCATGAGCAAACACCTGATACACCTGGGAGACTTCAATGCTCATAGCCAACTCTGGGGGTATCCATCGGACGACGACAGAGGACACCATCTCATCACACATATGAGCCAACACCACTTAATCTCGGCAAACGACCCACACAGCCCACCCACATTTCAGACAGAAAGATCACAAGGATGGCCGGACGTCTCTCTTTTCTCGTTCCCCGTATTCTCTAGATTAGAAGAGTGGACTGTGGAAAAAGACATGAATTACGGGGACCACCGCTTGATCACCATATATCTAAACATAACAACCCCAACTCTCCCGAGAAGAAGATACAGAACGAAGAACATATCGTTTAAAAAATTCAATCAACACTTAACATCAAGACTAATAGAAAGAAACATTAACTTCTAGCAAATAAAAAGTAAAGAAAACTTCGATACACACTACAATGAATTAATACAAATCATACAAGAGACAAGTGAACACACTCTCAAGAAGAAAAGTAGCACACACAAACCCTCGATCAACTGGTGGTCTCCGGAGCTCCGAAAAACAAGAAACTACGTCCGGGCACTCCGAAGACAAACAAACTCTCCAACATCCACACAAGCCCACAAACAGAAATACAAACAGGAGCGAGCCAGATACAAGCTTCAAATCCAAAAAGCCAAACGAGAAGCATGGCTGAGATTCTGTCAGGCAACAACAGATCCCTATGGGAAAATGAAGAAAATTGCCTTCCAGGACTTTCACAAGAAAGAAACCTATGCACTGGCACACTCAACAACAATCACACACACCAAGAAATCATTTTACAAGGACCTCACAGAACACATATATGGAAATTCACAGATTACAGACACCAGAACACCAACACCAGACAAGACGGCCCCTCCATTCACCGTAAACGAGTTAAAAACGGCAATATACAGCTTCAACAAAAACAAGGCCCCAGGAATAGACAACATAGACCATCCCATCACAAGACAAATATTCAAACATCACCCACAACTACTACAAGACATTTACAACACACTCCTCAAGCTTAACTACTTCCCGACAGCATGGAAGCAGGGGGAACTAGTCTTCTTCTTGAAAAATGGAAAGCCTCCAACAGAAGCGGACTCGTATCGTCCGATTTCCCTGCTGCCAATCCTGGGAAAAATCTTTGAGAAGCTAATACTAAAGCGTATCCTACATGAACTACACAACACACCAAAACTAGCACCGTCCCAACATGGATTCGTCCCAGGAAAATCGACGGAAACGGCAATCCAAGAAGTGCTGTCCATCATAGATCTAAGCAAACAAGAAGACAACTACACATATCTCATCTCTCTATACTTCCACCATGCCTTCGACAATCTACCTTGGGATGCAACAGTGGAGGAGCTCGAAACCTTAGAACTGAGCAGACCATACATAAACACGACAAGATCCTTCCTATCGCTCAGATCTGCGTACACCAACTGGCTCTCTGGAGACCTTCACTGGTTCAAAAAGGGCTGTCCCCAGGGGTCGTGCTACGGCCCGTTTCTCTGGAGAATATTCATCAATAAGATCCTGATAATCCTCAGAGAAAAGGGATTCAAAGTGGTGGCGTACGCAGATGATATACTTCTAATCATAACAGGTCGCACCAGGAAGATCATAGAAGACAAAGGCAACGCAGCTCTCCAACTGATTCAAAACTGGGCGGATTGTCATTCCATTCAAATAACACACGAAAAATCAACAGTTCTGCAAATAAAGAATCGTAAATATCTCAAGCGTCCACCCACACTAAAAATTAATAACAGATCCATCGAACATAACCCCACACTAAAATATCGCGGCTTAGTTCTGGACAGCACACTTTCCTTCCTACCACATCTACATGCCAAGAGATCAGAAATCAACACAGCAGTCCAAAACCTCCTGAAGTTTGCAGCCTCACAACGCAGTATCTCAAAAGCAATACTAAAAATATGGAACAACACAATCTTAGAAAAGAAAATAACTTACGCTGCAGCAACATGGTTCCCCAAACTACAAAAATCCCACGGGCTGCGACTCCTCTCAGCAATTCAGGCACAGTGTCTGCTTTTGATCTCCCGTGCATACAAGAAGACAGCAACCTCAGCTCTCTGCGTCCTCACGGGAACAATGCCACTCTCCCTAAGAACAGAGAAAACAGCAGCCCAAGGAGCAATCCTTAGGCTAGGCATCCCCATGGTTGGAATACAACCAGATATGTATCAACCGAAATTTATACCAACAGAAATTATACCATACAAAACATATTTTGAATGGGCAGAGAATGCAGAGGAGCAGCCAAATTTGCAAGTATACACGGATGGATCGAAGACTGACGCTGGTCTAGGATACGCTTTCTGCATCTACAACAAAGAAGACACAATAAAAGAACATCAAATACACCTGGACACCTCAAACTCCGTTTACCAAGCGGAGCTGCTCGCAATTTCCGACGCAATTTCCTGGCTGCAAACATCCACACACGACAAAGCAACAATAAATTCAGACAGCCTTTCCAGCTTAGTGGCACTTACAGACATGAATACAGAAAATTATCTAATAGGTCAAATAATAAAGAAACTGCAAAACACAACAAAAAAGATCCTCTTCAACTGGGTAAAAGGCCACTCAGGAATTGCGGGCAACGAACACGCTGACAGACTCGCCAAGGAAGCCACACAACCGGACACATCAATAAAACACATCTTCCACCCAGCACCTCCATCCTACCTCAGAGGACAACTAAAACACAAATACACATCTAAATGGCAAGACCAATGGACAGCGGAGCACAGGGGACGAAAAGCCTACAGCCTCTGTCCAAAAGTCACCGAGGACTTCCTGGTCCCACACCGAAACATCTACCTGTACATAACCAACCACGGCCCGTTCCCATCATATCTCTCTCTCTTCAATAAAGCCCCATCTCCATTCTGCACATGTGGAAAAAGAGGAGATGCCACCCACTACACACTCAACTGCCCGCTAACGTCAGCATATCACATAAGGAAACCGGCATTACTGAGGACCTCAGTTTGGTTCCACCACGTCCTCCATACACCAAATCTACAACAAAAAATAATAGACTGTGTCCATCTCCTAGAACACAATCAGCAACTCTTTCAAATGCCTCCAGCACACCTTCTAGGAAATGTCCTGCCCTCAGACGATGATGAAGAAGAATAACCCTCATCATTGACCACAAAAATAGCGGAAACACAGTAGTGTAAATAATTCCATTCCCTCAGTAAAAGCCTAATGGCCTATTGGCCTCATCTGTATTTTTTTTTTTTTTTAAATAAACTTGCCAAGCAGGGCTTGTAGAGCTTAAGCCGTATGGTAGGCCACCCTGCTTGGTTGAATCTGAATCTGATCCATTTTGTTTACCGCGACAATCCACAATAAACCTTTCGCGCTCGGCGTTAAACGTAACAGGGAATAAACGCACTTGGAATCTTGCCAAAAGTTCAAACAGATATTGACCTTCACCACGCGCGGCGCGTTGATATTCTACTAGTACAGCAGCGACCTCTACAGGCTCCTTCACCGAACTTTCTGGCCACAGGTTGTAAAATATGTGTTCAATGACTATATAAAAAATTGGCGTCAAAATATTGATATTTAGTGTTAAAAGGGTTCGAAAGGGATGTTTATCTTCTTACTTTTTTTTTCCATCGAATTCATTTAACATATAAGAAATATTCCTTACTGTCCAAAGTGTTTGAAATTTTTATGGGTTATAAATATCTTTCCGAAGCCTGCATACAATTTCCGGGCTAAAATATTGATATTTAGTTGTAAAAACATTGCTGTTTAAATCGAAAGTATGTACAATAACTCTTGAAGCATCAAACACTCAAATTACATGCTGTGAAAAATATATTTTCATTCAGAAATAAAAAAGGTCTAAGGCGAAATCGCGAAATGAGTTCCAGAAACGAATTTTTTTGAAAAGGTTAATATTACTATTTTTTAAAACCAAAGACATCGTTTTAAAGATAATTATATTATCTTTAAATTTATAATCGTATGGTTGCGTTTCGTATTTTATTATTTTCGTATTTTGAACAAGAAAACGGATGCTGATTTTAAAAAATTACCGAAAAAAAATTAGCGAAAGTGGCTTTCAGAAATTTCTTGTTGAAAGGGTTAATATTAATATTTTTTTAAACCAAAGACGTAGTTTTAAAGGAAAATGTACTCTAATAAAGTGGATATATTTTTTTCCATATTTTGATCAGAAGAATGGATGCAAATTTTTATTAAATTGAAAAAAAAAAACGAAAAATCAGAAAACAGCATGGTGAACCTGAAACTAATCTTTTTGAAAGGGTTAATATTAATATATTTTTAAACAGATAATACCTTTAGAAAGTATACAGCAAAATTGGCTAAATGGGAATTTTTTGCTTTGTCGTATTTCTAATATTTAAGCAGATGCACACTTGGAAAAACGCGGAAAAAAAATCACGAATTCAAAGTTTCTAAAATAATTTGTTGAAAGGGTTACTATTAATATTTTTAAAAACTGATTATATTGTTAATAATGTTAAAGTAAGAAATTTAAGCGAGTATTTTTTTGTGTTTTCGTATTTCAAATAGTTAAGCCGATTCGTGCATCGAAATATGCAAAGAAAAAGAGCCAATTTACCTTTACGCTTCATCTTGCGTACCCGCAGAATGTTTGGGTACGGCCGCTGCATGCCATTTTGAAAAAAAAAAATCTTTTTAATGAGCTAAAAATCGCATAAATCTAATCCAAAAATACATAAACTTGTTTCAAGTTGCATAATTACAGACATATAGGTACCTTCCTGCTAAATCTTTTAGCTCTACGCATCGCTGTCTCTTCACAACGCAGCATACAGACACACAGATACACACACACACGCAGGCAGACTTCTATCTTTATTATTATGTTATAATAATAAAGGGCCCGTGATAATAACCTCAGATATACATAAAATTAGTGTTGAATGATTTCATATTATAAAAAGAAAATCTTTCCCAACGAAACAAATGTTGGGAGCCCCAGTGACTTTGGCAGCGTACACCTTCGAATTTCCATGATTTTATGTTTTTAAATGGAAAGCTATCCTAACAAACCCCGAATTTCTTTTACCAATGTGGAAAAAATCGCCACAAAACGCTAAAAAAACAAGAAATTGCATAAACTTCGCTTAAAAAAAAATAGCCGTGAACAAAATGTACTATTGTGGGCTAAAACATTGTAACCGAAATTTACGAATGTCAATAAATCGCCGCGTAACGCGGAAACATACTGAAGATCACATAAAAAATCTTTTAAAATTAAAAAATCGCAGACGACAAAATTTACTATACCGGACTAAATTATTGAAATCGAATTTCTTTCACGAATGTCAAAAAATCGCCGTAGAACGTGTAAAAACTCTGAAAATCGTACAAAATATCGCAAAAAAATAAAAAATTACTATACGAATTCCGAATAAACTTTATTGAAAATAGGACAATATTTACTACATTGGCTTAAAAGATTGAATTCGATTAATTTTATTAGTGTTGAAAAATCGCTATAAATTCAAAAATCGTAGACGACAAAATTTAGTTGGCTTTCATGCCTTACAATCTTTTTTTTTTTTTTAATAAACATTTTGATAACTTAAGATTAATTTTTAAGAAATTTAAAACAAACTTTTCTTTAAAAGAAATTACAAAGGAATAGTATAAACAAAATTTTTATGCCTAATTTTGAAAAAATAATGATTTACATACAAAATAATAATGATAAAAGTAAAAATAATTAAAAAAAACCCTCTCTTTTAAAGCATTTAATATTCATATTAAAAACCACGTGAAATTTCATGACTGCAATTCATGTTGTTCCAAAAAAAATTCGATTACAATACGTTAATTTAGCGTTTATCCCAATTATGAAAAATTCACCGCTTTGATTTACTCTTGGTAAAGCGATAGTTAATCTATAAAAAATATATAATGGTTTTTGCTCTGTTTTTTTTAAAGATAATTTAAAAGGAAAAAAAACTTCCTCAATTAAACTATCTGTTTAGGATTTCTAAATTGCGTATACGCAAAATTTAATTAATGTTAAACTTTTAAATGATAAAAGATTACTTCTTTTTAATTATTACACTCTTTACTTCTTATTTGTATTTTATTTTCTGCTTTTTAGTGTTTAAAATGTTTCATTGTTGCAGTTTGACAGCCAGTTGGCATAATTTCGCTCGCGTAGTGGAGTGGTTTGGCGCATAATTAACTCCACTGTAGTTGTCACTCGCACCCAATTGTAACCATAAAGATTATTTGGCGATTTATCACGTGCGCCCGGCTAACAGAAAATTATATCTTAAAATTAAATTATTAGTTTATAATTAAGTTCTAAAAATATCATAATGATGTATTCCCATCGGAAACACACCAGCATATATAATTTCTATAACCCTAGCATATCAAGAAGTGAGTGAAAAATCCATTACAAAAATCCATTTTTAAATACATGAACCAAGTTATATTAAATAAAAGAAAAATAAATATAACTTGGACCTTACATAACTTTATATAGAAAAAGGAAAATAGTACAGTCTTAAATATTTTATCTCGCCAGTGCGAGAGGACAGAATTATGACTCACGGAAAGCTACAGTTCTTATTACATTACTGTTTTCTGATACTTAGGCGAATGTTGCCAGGTAATAACTCAATCGACGACCTCCTAAGCAGGTAATGACTATTTGCAAAGACATCGTAATTTGTTCTGATTGTCGTAATGCTATATTTAGACCTTTCATAACTTAGTTCGAATGCAAAATAATTAACCTTAATAACACCAATTTCGACAAGATAATGTATAGTTAGTTACAGAAATAAAAAAAATAAATCGACCAAACACAAATAGGATGATGGCTTTCTGTACAATATTCAATAAATCGTAACGGATAACGGGCTATTAGATTTGATATTTTTGTTCATTTACCATTAAGCAAATAAATGGCTTTGATTCAAAAAGAAAAGTTGTAAATTACACATGTATACTAATAAAAGAAAGTTTCGCTCTGTGTGTGTGTGTATGTGTCTGTCTGTCTGTTGGCGATGGCTAAGAAAATTTAACGCACCTAGAAGTCTGAAAATTTAGGTGTGGATAGTCCAAAACCTGTTCTGGTGCACCTGAGAATCAGAATTTTACTATTTTAATTATTTACTGAAAGATTAATTAAAATCCACAAAGAAATCTCATCAAAAATACGCTTTTTTTCTTCGGTTGGTTGGTTGTATAGAGTCTTTACAGAAGTAATTAAATAAAGCGATGCATAGATAAGGACTTCTAACGAAATAGTGTTAATATGGATTGCAGTTACCGGCGTACAGCCATGCTAATGTAGAGCCACATGCACACGACAAATTACACACTGTTTAAAACAATTTTCCAGGCACGGTTTTCTTCATGATAATTAGCTGGGTTTAAGGATTTTTTTTTTTTTTACATGACATATATTATTATAATAGAGATTATTAATACAGAAAACTTTATTTAACAGATTATTTGTTATATTTGCGGGGATGGAGAGGGGTAAGATTAAATAACTTTTTATTAAATATCGCATTTATTTTACTTGACCGTGCGCCACCTGGACGCAGCTTTTCCGTTAAATGACCTCCCCTTATTAATAAATCCAAATCTACTGCTCTGATTTCAGGAGAATTAATTACATTTAACAATTTTAACATTTTTAGCGTCAACCGTAGCGTTTAATTACTGTTTTATATAGAGAAAACCGCTATTTTAAATCTCAACTAATAATGTTACGAACTTCTCCAAACCAGTTCAATTTTTGCTAAATTATCTTAAAAATCAGCATTCATAGTTTCAAGGTGTATTTCTAGAAAACAGTTACCAGTATTTCCGAATAATAGCCTAAGCCAAATTTCAAATTAAGTTCCTAGCTTAACCAAATGAATCAATCTTTAAAGATGTATAGTGATCCTCCTAATTAGTTATTTGCTGAAGGTCACTTGAACATCCGCCCCCCACCCCTCCGGGGCCCTCCTTCAAAGTTTTCTCTAACTATTCCCTGTTTCCATATCTCAGCAACTATTTTTCCGATTTCAATGCAAAGGATTCCAAACATTATAATTAACTTAATAGTCACCCTTTATAACATTAAACTAAATTTATGAGCGGAGGCTACCACTATTTCCGAATGATAGTTTAAGCCAAATTTGTAATTAAGTTCCTAGCTTAACCAAACAAACGAATTTTTAAAGATGCATAGTGGTCCTCCTAATTAGTCATTTTCTGAAGGACTCTTGAATAACACTCCCTCCCCGGCCCCTCCTTCAAGATTTTTTCTCTAACCGTGCCTTATTTAAATAACTCGACTAATAATGTTCCCACCTTCTCCAAACCAGCTCAATTTTGTAGCACGCCTACTATACACCGCCGTAGGCAGCGGGGACCTGTCTCAGAGCTTCGTTCGGAAAGAGGTTTCTTTAGAACAGAATGCTCCCCTGGCGGTGGAATGGGGAGAATCAAAGATTTTCCGGAGCGTACGAGCATGCCCGGTATACGGTGCCGAAGCCATCTGAGATCGTGGCCAGAGTTTTGTTTTTTAAGATAATTAAGTTTCTTACACCGCGGGTGGGTCAGATGTCAGATAGATATGCATAAAATAATAACATAGTGGAACAAAAACATTTTTTTTTTCTGTGGCATTACATCTCTTTGGAGATTTTGATACATGCAAAAGTTTATAATTACGGGATATAAAGCAGTTAGTTCTTGTAAAATTTTGAAAGATTAAGAGCTAATATGAGCGTTGAGGTTCATTTTTTACACAGACGTTTAAACAGATTTCTTGAAAACATGGGTGATTATAGTGAAGAGCAGGGTGAGCGGTTCCACTAAGATATCAGAATAATGGGGGAAATGTACCAAGGACGTTGGGATCGCCACATGATGGCTGACTGCTGTTGGAACTTACAAAGAGATTGTCCTGAAGAGAAGCATTCTAGAAAATCATGCAGAAAACTGTTTTAATAGTAATGTTCAAACTATATTTCTGTTTTTCAATAGGGGAGATGGGGGATGAATGGGACATTTTCACAAAAATCTTTATTTTAAATATTTTATTTAAGTTATTATCAATATTATATATCACATGTCATACATTAAGTGTTTGACTACATCTTATGCACAATATTTATTCAAGAGTATTATTATACTAAAATATAAATGAATTTTAAAAAGAAGTTCTTCTATGCCCCATTCATCCCCATAGCAGGGTTGAATGGGACACAAACATTTTCCTCCCCGTATTCAATGTTAAGGACTAAAAGCTGACAAAAATGCCTCCTTGGCAAAAACTGAGAGATTATAAATTGTAAGATGATCGGCAGGATTATTTGTTAGCCAATCATCTTGGACTCATCTCAGCTTCGCCTTAAAAGGCCCATAAACGGAAGCATTCAATGGCTGAAGACAATGGCTACAATGAGGATGAAATTTTACAAGAATAATTACCATAAATTATTAATTTATCAACCTATATATTATTATTTAGTTTATATTTTTCAGCATCCTCTAGGGATGGATAAGACAGTTCCATTCATCCCATTTGAAATGTCCCAATCATCCCCATGATGCATATATTCAATTGTCAGCCATTTTGTCTAAAAAATTATTTTGTCATAATGGTTAATATGCATTCATTTTAACTACCAATATTGAGCATTGAAATAAAAAACTACAACATATCTTAATTGTTTACATTGCATAAGATATTTATGTAAGTTCAAATGTAAAAAAAGTTACTTTTAAGTAGAGTTTTCAGGAAATGCAAATTTGAGGAAAACTGAAAACAGCCATGTGCTCTTGCTTTTGGTTCTGAAGCACACTATGGTAGTGAAATCTATGAGGATAGGAAGCAACTAACAAAAAAGTTTATTGCCTGAAATATTGAGAACGTCCCATCCATCCCTTGTCCCATTCATCCCCCATCTCCCCTACCTACTCTGTATAATATAATATTCTCTATATTATTTAATGGGATATAACATGAAATATACTTCCAAGTTATAGCAAAAAATGTGATAAATTTTTATGGATTTCGAATTTTTTATAACATTATTAATATGATATGCTCTATATTATTTAATGGGATATAACATAAAATATATTCTCTCTCTATATATATATGATGTACAAAAAATAATATATATATTACAATATGTATTTCAGAACTGATACAAAAACAGAAAAAAATATGACGTGAATCTAATATAACGTTATAGAGAAAATAGAAAATAGTCTGCTCTTAAATAGTTTATCTTGCCAGTACGAGACATAGCAGTGAAGATGACAGAATTATTACTCGATGAAAGCTGTAGTTCTTATTACATTACTATTTTCCGATACTCGGCGATTGTCGTCAAGCTGTAAATCACTCGAAGACCTCCTATGCGTGCAGAGACAATTTCAGAAGACACCGTAATTTGTTCTGATTGTCGTAATGCTATATTTAGACCTTTCATAAATTAGTTCCAAAGGAAAAGGAAGAATCTTTGTATCACCAATTAGGCCAGGATAATGTATAGTTATAGAAGAATAAAATAAATCGAACACACAAAAATAAGATAATCCCCTTTTGTACAATATCCCTAAATCATAACAGTTAATGGGCCATTAGATTTTATTTTTTGCATACTTAATATCAGATAAATAAATGAATTTGTTTCCTTTGCAGCAATCTGCGAAAGCACCCTAATTTGTTCTGATTGTTGTAATGCTATATTTAGACCTTTAAATTAAGATATTTCCTTAACTTGCGAACTTTAATATAATTTAGTTCGCAAGTTAAGGAAAAATATTAATCTATACTAATATTATAAAGTAGTAAAGATTGTTTGTTTGTTTGTTTGTAGGGGGTAATATCTGGAACTACTAAAGCGATTTCAAAAGTGATGGTGGCAAATTGATGCTGACAATCCCTGCTCCAATATAGGCTATATTTTATGTCGGTGCCACTACCTCCAGGGGGGTGCAGGAGCGAAAAACGTTCTAAAATTTCGATTTTTATTATACTGAAAGAGCTAGACACATGAAATTTAGCATGGTAGTTACTTATAAGATGTAAATGTACTCTAAGAACAAATTCTAAATTTAAAAGAGTGAGGTGAGCGAAAAGCGTTCTAAAAACATTCTAAATTACAATTTCTATGGAATCTCTGGAACTATCGAACCCTTTTCAAAAGTTATGGCAGCAAATTGATGGCGACAGTCCCTGCTGTAACATAGGCTATGTTTTATGTCGGTGCCACTACCACAGAGGGGAGGGTGCAAGAGCGAAAAACGTTCTAAAATTTCAATTTTTTTATACTGAAGGAGCTAGACACATGAAATTTGGCATGGTAGTTACTTATAAGATGTAAATACTCTCTAAGAACAAATTCTAAAAAAATTCGAAATTTAAAAGGGTGAGATGAGCGAAAAGCGTTCTAAAAACATTCTAAATTACAATTTCTATGGAATCTCTGGAACTACATGACTGTTTTCAAAAGTGATGGGGGCAAATTGATGGTGACAGTTTCTGCTGTAACATAGGCTATATTTCATGTCGGTGGCACTTCCCCCAGGGGAATGCAGAAGCGAAAAACGTTCTAAAATTTTGACATTAGTGTGGCTTAATTAGTAATTTCTGAATTATCTGTGGCAGTAAAATGTCCTTTAATGAAAATAGGCCAACGAATACTACTTGGCATTTTTCAAGAATTACGCGAGCAAAGCCGCAGGTTTTGCTAGTTTAAAATAAAATTTATAGAATTAAAAAAAAAATTCTAATTTATTATATTTTGGGGCATGTGTGTGTGTTTGCGTATATAATACATATAATTTATTATACATATTAGAATATATATTTCAAAATTTATACCAAACAACAAATAAGAAAGAAAAATCATGCGTCAGATATAGATTATGAAACAATTTCCAACATTTCCACAATACTTTGGCAAACCTTAACTGTTTAATACGTAAATAAGATACGAAAGTAAATATTTTAGAAAACACATCACATATTTGAAAACCATATTTCAGTAGTTACCGACCATTGACGTAAAAGTACTCCAATTCTTTTGTTCTTCCCTGTATTTGATCTATAAAATTGTATATATTCTACATAATATGCTAAAATTTAGTGTAGTAAGAAAACGCATAATAGATTGAAAATTCACCTTCAGTAATTTCTACCATTGGACGGAAACATATTTAAATTCTTTTGTACGGCCCTGTATATTAACCACAGATTTTTATACACGCCAAATATTAAGCTAAACTTTAATTCAGGCAAAAACTACTCTGTAAATGATTTTATTTATATTTTAGAAACATCTCTTAGTATACTAAATATAGTTCATCTTGAAAATGAATAACTCTATTAAAAAACACATTTAAGTAATTCTTGCTCACACTCAGCAATGCGTGTGAATTCTTTTGTATAGCCCTGTATATTATCGATAGCATTGTCTGAAATGCGGGCATAATCTTCGAGGCTGAAATTTCCGTGCTTAAACTTCTAAAACCACCTTCGAACTGTGTCATCTGAAACAACATTTTGTCCATGCACAGCACATATTTTACGAACTGTCTGACTAGCATTTTTACCTCTCTTGAAAAAAAAGAGCTTAATATGATGGAAATGAGCTTTGTTGAAACAAAAATTATGCCACAACACAAGCAAGAATTATGCAGCGCAAACAGAAAAGACTGAATGTACATATTTGGGTCATTCAATGTCCCTCTTTATCAGCAGTAGCAAAGTAACTAAACGAAACCACCCACTTTTTAAAAACCGCAGAATTTTTCGGATTACCCAATATTTTATCTTGCCAATGCGTGAGCTAGAACTGAAGATGACAGAATTTTGACTCAAGGAAACCAGTTACAGTGGAGCATCGGTTCATGGAATTGAAACAAAAGATCCAAACAGCAGTAGCTACTGTTGATGTTATCATGCTAAAACGTTCGTGGATTGAACTGGAATATCGTCTTGATATTATTCGTGCTACGAAAGGATCTCATGCTGAAGTTTACTAAGGCAGTAGACAAAAACTTTTTAAGTTACTCTATATACTGATGTAATTATTTTTGCTGTAGGCCTATTATTTTTTTTAAGTAATTTTTTTAAGTTGTATGGAGACTTTTGGGACACCCTATATATATTATGTACACTTGTGTGGTTCCGATGACAACAGTTTAACATTTTTAGAACATAATTATAAATGAATAAATTAATTTTAAGGTATATTTCTGTTAGCCGAGCGCAGGTGATGTTTTTAACTCATTTAATTAAAAATGCAAATAAAAAAAATAATACAAATTAACATAAATCAAAAACATTTTATTTCGAAATGAAAGCATTGTTTTAAATTTACACACTCAAAAATAAAATAAACAAGAACGAAAAATCATGCATCAAGCATAGATTATGTAACACTTTCCAACGCTTCCAAAATAATTTTACAAATCATTACCGTTTAATAAGCTGAAAGATAACATCTAAATAAACAAGTTGAAAAACGCATAACATATTTAAAAACACAATTTGAGGAATTTCCAACGTATACAATATTCGGAAAAATATCCGAATACTTTTATTCAGCCCTGTATATGATCTACAGATTTGTATATATACTACATAGGATGCTAAATTTTAGTTCAGTTAAGAAACGCGTAGCACAGTTTAAAATTCTCCTTCTGGAGTTTCTGTCAATAAACGGAAATGTGTTCGAGAACTTTTGTGCTTCCCTGTATAGGATCTACAGAATTTATACACACCACGTAATAAACAAAAAGTGAGTTAAATTTAAAATCGCATTCAGTAACTTAAAGCGCACTTCCAGGAATTATCGTTAACAGACAGTACAGAATTATTTTGTGTGTCCCTGTCAATGAACGATGACTGCTATACACACACTATTCTGTAGTAAGCCTCTTGTAATGCACCTTAGTGATATATATAAATTTCAATGTGTTTAAAATAGTGAAACTTTATTTAAATAAACCGCATACAATTTTTCTCCATAGATGTAATGTAACGGAATTCTTTTGACTGTCCCTGTAAATTAACTATAGGTGCTATGAACACCCTATTCCATATTAAGCTTCTTGTAATACACCTTACTGATATATATCAATTACAATGTGTTTGAAATTGTGTAACATCATTAAAATAGACCGCAAATAATTTTTCCCCATAGACCGTAATGTAACAGAATTCTTTTGAGTGTCCCTGTAAAAAAACTAAAAGTGCTACACACTTCAGTTGAAATAGGGAACGTGCTATAGATAACAATAATAACATATAAAAATCGCAAGGTAATCCGAGCCTATTTACGGGAGTTAGAGCACGGCCAGACGGCCAGACGGCCAGACAAACCGAAGTCATAAACAGTTTTTAACTAGGTTGGAAAGTGTTAAAAAATATACATATAGAAAAAAAAATAGCGAGAAACAAATATATATATATTAGCAAAATTTGCGCCAGGCTAACGGAAAAGTATATTATGTATGGTATGGCGAAAAGTTTCGCAAAAAGGATTGCATCTAATTAGCATATTTTAGAGAATACAAACACTTGGTATATTTAATGGCAATTCCATTTTCTTAAACTTTATGGTTAATCGGTTACATCACATATGTTTAAAGGACAATACTTGGCATGCAATACGACTTGCGTGGAAGACATACCTGCATTAATCCAAAAAATTAAGAATAATTTGCAATAATTGAAAAAAAAACAATACTAACCAATAATAATGTTAAACATTTTCTGTCAGAAACAAAAAGGATTTGTGGTTAGTAAAGAGCTCCAAAGTTCGCCAATAGCATGCTTAATAACTTTAAATTCACTAGTTTGCGCTTTCTACCAAACATAAGTAAAATCGGTGAATTTTCCCTAATCGGGATCCACGTCAAATTCACATATTGTAACAGAAATGTTTTGGAACAATATGAGTTGCAGTCATGAAATCGGGCGCGTTTTTTAAAATAAATATTGAATGCTTATAAAAGTGTGTTAATTTTACAATTATTGTTCTTTATTTAGAAGACAAACTTTGTAATACAAATTTGCTACATTTAAAAGCTATTTGTCTCACTTCATTTAAAATATATTTTGAAATAAATTCTTATTGTAAGTCTACCATCTGCATAAACAAACAGCTTCTGCATTCGAACATCGGATTTAAAAGCTTGAAAGGAGGTGGATTCCGATGTACAGTATCATATTTTAAGAGAGAGGAAGTATGGACAACCTAAAGGGAAGAAATCAATGGCTCAGTTCCTTTTCAATATCGTAGTATAGTGAAGGATTCGTATAATGGGGCGCGAAAACGATACAACTGTGTCTTCGAAAAATTTTCAAATATGCGCCAGTATATAGCTTTGTGAAAGTACCTAAGAGACAGGGAATGAATTTATTTAAATTAATTTTCTGATTTCAAGAGAGTTCGTTCGCATGAACTGAATAGAACCATGTATTTAAATTAGTTGCATGTATTGTACTGTAGGAAATGTGAAATTCTAAAACAGGATTTCACATAAATTACTGTACTGTTAATAGAATATTTGATTTGAAAAATTAAACAAATCATTTTATGTTTGTTTTATGTCCTCAGAAAATGGGTTTTTGTAATAAAGATTTTTTATTTTATATTGGAGTAAAGTATATGTGTATTTCAACTTAAAAGTCAAAAGATTATATATCTCAATATTTTATGAACATTTTTCCATGCTGTTTGGTATTCATTTATTAATGAAATAAACAGTCGATTATTATTTTTTAAGAAATTCTTACTTATGAAATTATTCACACAAGAATTCTTACACTGTTAAATATTTTTGTAAAAACACAGAATAAATAACAAGTGGATAATAACTTATTACCCTTTGAAGAATTATACCCTTTATAGAATTTTTAAAAATTCTGTAGAGCCTGAAGAATGTGTAGTCCGCCATCTTTAGGCTGTGAGAACAGATGTCAGATTGTTCGTCTGTGGTTTTCCAATGAAAGAAAATTAAACGCATTTATTAAAATCGATTTTTAATTGATATTTACATTTCTAATGGTAGTAATTAAAAAATTTTTGAAATTTTAAAAGCTTTTTTTTTTTTTGTGTGTGTCCGAAATTCACGTTTCTATGTGGAATAGTTTATGAGATAGGGGTGTCTTTGAAACCGTCCAGTCTATTATCGCCATTGCAATGCTGTGACTGTGGCAACCCTTTCTTCTCATCTGGAGTTTCAGAATGAATTTTCTTTGTGGATTGGTTGAATTCTACGCTTTAATTGAATATTTTCTATTAATGAGAGCGTTTTTAATTAATATCTTGCGTTAATGAAGGCATTTTTAAATGTTTACGATTTGTCGTGGAACAGTAGGTATTCAGATTTAAGTACACAAAATTTCAAGTCTCTAACTTACACAGTTTCAGAACGGATTCTGTGACGAACAGACAGACAAATGAGTGACACGAATAGGGTTTCATCAGATGAACGAAGCCCTAATATACGAACTCATATGTACATATTTTCTTTATTTATTGTGTTGAAGAGAAATATGCATGGCTCAGTTATAATATTTATTTAAGATTTTATCCTTTAATTTCCCTTCTAATTGCTGCCCATTCCAACATAACCCTTTTGCTGGGACAAGTTGATCAGAATTAAAGCTTAGAATTAAATACATAAAGGTTTCTCTGGGGTTGGCTAATAGAATAAATTAATTTATTCAGAAAATAATAATAAAAGGAATCCATAGAGATTAAATTTTGGATATGTTCCCCCCATTGCATTGTGTAATTTCGAAGTAGCCCATTACCCTTTTTGAGAATGATCATTCTTGCCCTTAGCTGACTTTTAAAATGGAAATCTAAATAAACAAACACATACTAGATAATTTAAATGAGAAGACTCCAAATAATTAACACTATTATTTATTTACAATATTTACAGTTATTTCAAGAAAAAAAAAGATTTATCAGAACACATCTGATTTAATTTCCTAACAAAATTTCTCCTATAATATTGGCATTAACACTTTGATCCTTGCAAAGGATACTTATATTTGTTTGTATTTATATTTAAATTGATCTTTGACAACATTATTTGTTTACAATTAAAATACTGACTTCCATTTGTGACTAAGGTCACACTACCAGCTTCTCTTATAATATTTTGATAAAATCAAATAAACTGGGGAATTACTTAGGTCAGAGTCATATTTACCTATACACATTGATTGAAGAAGGTTTCTCTTTGTATCAGAGCACACTTTCCGCTAACTAAATAGCGCTGCACTTATTGAAAATGTTCATTTCACAAAACTTAGCGCAACTTCACCACTCTCCATATATGTTGTTCGGGTTCGCTGCTCTCTTACCATCAGAATTGCCACTCACTCTATTTTCCTCTTTCGGACCGCACAAAATTCATCGCGTCATTTTATTTCACCTCTCACTTTCGCTTCTGATATCGATGTGTGTTCTGTTTTCATTCTTTTTCACAACTGCTTTTTCATGACCACGGTGGGCCGTACTTTGTTCTGCCCAAAATTTGCATGACAGTGCTTTAAGCCCATCCTTCTTTTTTTTTCATTGGGTAGTTGATCTCCCGTTTTAACTGAAATTTGCATAACAGAGGGTCAGTTTCACCTCCTCCTTACCAACCCCAACCAATGGCTATGCATCAGTTGTTTCTGTAGCGTGTTGTTTTCTTTCTCGGAACTACGTGTGTGTTCTTTGATATTATCTCCCAGACCAACTTAAATCAAAGTTCTTCTTATTTGACTTTTATGGTTTAAAATTGTCGCCAGCGAGTCTCTGGTCATAAATTTGCCATCCTAAATCTTTCAACTGAGGCGACTTATGGGAAAGTCCCGATAATGTACTTTCCTTACATTATCTTTCCCCCCGTACTAAAAGAAAGAAAACGTCCAGTTTTCTTTAGCATTGCATACCCAAGAAGTCCATCACCATTGCAGATAATCTATAGATCACATAGATGATATCAGTCCACGTTCATCTATACAGAATCATATTGTAGACTAAAGTTCATGCAGAGGAAAATGTTCATTTGTAAATTACTTGTGTGACTTTAATAAAGAACAGTTCATATATGTACACATTTCCTAAGTATTCCCAAACAATTTAGAGATAAAATATTATCATTAGTACAAAAATTTTAAATTTTGTGGTTAAATATAACCGGTGTGTCTAAGATAGAGCACTCACCAACTTCAAAATATCTAAATAGTTAAACAGACCATACAAAACAAAAAGATATTATACACTGTGATATGTAAGGATCAGTATTCAACTTTACAATGATTCTTGATAATTATTTTTAACACAATACATGCATCATACAATATATAAAACCCAATTCAGGCAAAATCTTACAATTACACATACATAACTGAATATGTAAGATACCTGAGAGAAAAATTATGATAATGAGTATACATTCAAAATATGTATATATATATACATATTTATATAGAGCAAAGAGTTTAATCCAATATAAAACTGTACATCCACATTCTCAAATTTTCTTTTTTTTTTTTTTTTTTTTTTTTTTTTTTCAAATTATTTAATTATATCTAGTGCTACTAAAATTTAAACCAAAATTAGGCCAAAACAAACCAAAAGGAACAAATGTATATCTATACATACATATATACATATATATATATATATATATAATAGCAATACTCTTCTGAGTTCGATGAAATGGCATGTCTTCCACTTTACAATATTTACACATATTAATGAATGAATTCAGCACTATATCTAAGTAATAAATGCAAACAGACAAATATTTTAGATGGACACAAAAACAGTCCTAGCAATCTGAAAACATGACACATTCATGATGTTGTAACTTTATGATATTCATCTACTACTTGACCCAATTTTATGGATTAATTCAGTTACCATTTGTATTGTCCATTCATATGATTGTTGTAATTTTATTATATACATACAATTCTTTCGAATTATTAAACAACAAAGAATGAATAAAAAGAAAAAAAAATGAAATTTTTCTTTAATAATTTTCCCTTCTTTCCTATTTTATTTTTTTTTTTATTTATTTCTCTATTTCCTTTTCTTTTTCTTTTTTTTTTTTTTTTTAAACGCCTAAGCGTAAAAATTCTCATGTTAATTCTAACATGTTGAAAATAATAACTCCCCGTTCTGTCACTGTTCATTTTTTTCTGCCCGACAGAAAGAAGAAAAAAAAAACTTCTACTCAATGATAAGAATCGGAAAGCTGCGTGACCTCAGGTCAAACACTCACCCCGTTTCTGTCAATCATGTAGCCCTACTGAACAGGTGATTCATTCCTTCCTCGTACACCTGAAAATGCTGGCCTAATCCCATACCACGACCGGTTCAACACCTAAATGCTTCTTTACCTGGGATAATGCGTTTCTAACACGCCCCCTGAACGCACCCTTTTTTTTTTTTTTTTTTTAACCCTGCAGGTGAATAGCGTTTGCGATCCTCCGGTATGCAGAACACCTCAACTCACCTCAGATCTACCTTCCTGATTTGCCCCGTCACATGGAGTATGGCTGCGAATTATGATGTAAGTTTACGAGTTATTATTCTCATTATTTATTTATTTAATGATATTTATATCTATATATATAATTTTTTGATATATATTAAAAGCTTAATTATTAAAACTGACTATAAGCCAATTGTTTAAACTACCCTTCGTCTTGACCCGTAAATTGAGATCAACCAAATAACATGCACGTGGTCTTTCATGCAATTCAATATTAAGACAAAAATCCATTTCCCGTTAAATATGTTACCAAATTACCATCTTTATATAAAACAAATATCCTTGAAAGTTTATTATCATCTAATCACGGCCTTATAATTACAAACACCTAGCGAGAAGGAGGGAAAAAAAAATGACTTCAAGCCTACAAGATCGTGTGAACTAAGTCATCTCCACGCTAAATGATTATTAAATGGTATATGTCCACTACCGGAATGCCATACATTTATTTCGTAAAATCCGTTATCAAATTAATTTCATAAATATGCATATGGGAATCTTATCAATTTCGGTTCCCCTTTAGATGAGCAGCCCACGTTGAAATGCATAGTACTTAAAAGCCTCTGAATCACTGACAACTTTTAAGATTATCTCCAAATGCTTATTTAAAAAAAAAAAATGTTTAAATATGTTAAAACCGATAAAATTTATTTATTTATTTATTAATCATTATAATAATTATTAATATTATTATTCTTATTATTTTTTTTCGTATTATTATTTCTTTCCTTTTTTTTTTTTTTTTTTTTACTACCGATCTACTTATTAATAAATAACATCTTAGAACATTTAACCTAACTTAAATGGAAAAAAAAAAACTTTTATTTATTTATTTATTTATCATTATTGTTTTTAATTACATATTAATTGCCCGCCACCAATTACTGCAGTTAAGAAACTTTTGCCCGCAAAAATTTCCAATTAGTGTTGGAACTTAATATGCAATTAGCATCCTAGTAATTAAAAAATTTTACACAGCTGGAATTATATGTATATATACTTTATTATTCATTATTATTAATTTTTATTTTTTTTAAAACTCAGCTTTACGAATTAGTTAATGAGATTAAATGTTAAATCCAAATTGTTTAGTTAAACTAAAAAAAAATAATGTAACTTAATTAATTAATTAATTAATTAATTAATTTTTTTTTTTAACGGCTTGGCTTTACCATGATAATGTGAATGAAATGATCTTTTGACCGATTCATTTCCCAATTTCATGCAGTCTTTTGAAAAGTGAGCCTTAATTTATAGAAACAAGAAAATAAATTCTGTCATTATTATCCTTATCACTTAATTAATTAACTGAATTATTTCCTTTCGTCTTATTATTATTATTATTATTATTATTATTACTATTATTATTTTATCGTTCTCTAAGAGTTTAAAATCGTTATCTAAATTTTCCAAAAAAAAAAAAAAAAACACGAAATTAAAACAAAATGATACCATGAAAAACGAATGTTCGATATTTGTTTATCTGTTTACTGATTTCGTTTTTTTTCCTTTTTATGATGTGGCCCCTGCCAACCTGACCAAGCGGACGAGCTAGGAACCAACTGCTACCGTTTCACGCCCCTGGAGGAAACAGAAATTAACGTCCAGAATGTATCAGTGTCAACAGGAAAAGACCGGGGGACGCATACGGAAAACTCCCCCCCGGTGTGTGTTTGTGAATTCTAGTTATTTATTTATTTATTTTGGTATAATATGGAAAAAATTGGTGTGTGTCAGGGACGCCTGGATTATCCCCCAAGGAATAGACACACACCCAAAGAGTGCACCCTCGCGAAGAAGACATCATCAGAGTAAGTGATACCCTCATTTATCTATTTTTATTTATTTATTTTTATCTTTACTGACCCTTCCTTCCGCGAAGTTGTCAGCAATGCTTGTTGACATGGCAACTGGGGATGTTTGTTGATAAACAAATCCCCACTCCGCGCCTACCTGGTACGTCACCAAAATCTTTCACACCGCCTCAGATATTTTATTGCCCTGCGTAACCTAGCCTTACTTGCTTATTTGTCTTTATCCAAATATTTATTCAATTGATTATGTGATTTTTTTTTTTTTTTTTTTTTTTTTTTTTTTATTGTTTGTGATACCTTGGGTCGCTTTTACTATGAAATTATCTCTTATCAAAATTTGAAAAATGTGCCAGAGATATCTTATTTTATGTTATTTTATTTTACTTATTTATTTATTTATTTATTTTATTTTTTTTCAACCCTAGTTGAGTATGCCATCACTTTTTTTTGAGAATATCTAAATTTGACAGTTAGTAGAATTCTGCAAACCGCAACTAAAAATTTTTTTACATAAACTGTTTAAGCTATTAGTCTTTCTGTAACCGTAACATCTTACTACCCCTTTTTAATGGTATTTTATTCCCACTATTCTTCCTCCGATGAGCTTGACTCCTCTGTTTTGCACCTGTCAGCATGCTTTGGTGCCCAGAGTCTGTCAATGTGTCTTTTTATAGTTCCTTTACTTTCTTCCGTTACATCTTGTAAAATGTAATTGTTATTTCGCACTTTTCGAACCACCTTAAATGGGCCTTCAAATTTTTTTTGTAAAACAGTAGGGTTAATGGACTTAAGGTAAACTTGTTGTCCTAGTTCAAGTGTTTTTATTTTATCAAGGTCTTCCTCTGTCACATATTCAGCCATCATTTTCTCCTGCTGTGCCAACGCTTGCAGTCTAACCTCCTGCATGTGGTCCATTCGGTTTTTGACATATGTCTGAGTGTGAATTTGTTCTGTAATTAATGTATTTACTTCCCCAGTGTCCTCCGAATCTTTGATGTTTAATGCCATTTTTCTTCCTTTGAATTTAAGATACTTCTCTTCAAAATCTAGAACCATTTGATTTTCTTTTAAGAAATCGTACCCTAGTAATAATTGATATTTGCGGCCAAAATCTTTATTTGTAACATAAAAAGTTCCTTTTACAAAAGTGTCCTGTAATTTAAATGACATTCTAATGCACTGTTTGAATGTAATCAGTGAATTTGTAAGTGTTTGAATCTTAATTTGATTTCCCAAATATTTAAATTTTATATTTGCTTGTTTTAAATTTTCAAACAAAAGCGGTGAGATCAAGCTCACCTGTGCGCCTGAGTCACAAAGGCTGTTAATTACAATATCTTTAATTTTAAATTTAATTAGAGGAAGTTCATTTGTATCGTTCTGTACACTTGCAATAGTTTTATCCCTTAAAGTATGCCCGCTATCGTGAGACTTGCTCGGGTCTTCTTTATCTGTATTTACAAGTCTCGTATTTAGTTTTCCGCATCCTTATCTTTGTACTGCTTGTATCTTTTATAATTGCCCCTCTGAAATTTACCCCTTTGATTACTATCCTTGTTACTGTTCGTATGATTTTCTCTGTTTTCCCTAGAGTCCGTATATTTATTGCGATAGTTATTCCTCTGTGCACCTCTATAATTTCCTCTCTGTTGAGTGTAATACCCCTGTGCATCATAATTATTAAAGTCAGGTTGATAATAAGTATACGGCGTGTTGTAATGTTGTTGTGGTGGGGGTGGAAAAGGTTGAGCATTTGGTACATGATTATAGTAAATATTACCCTCCGGAAATGCATTGTGAGAATCGTGTCTTTCATACTGGTTATAATTCTTGTAATTTGCTCTGTAATTACCCCTATTGTTTACAAATCTATGCCTATAATTCTGGTTGTTGTTTTTATTAGCTTTATTATACCAACAACTATCCTCATTGTGTGACCCCTTCTTGCAGATGTTACAAAATTTTTCGACTTCCTCTCTTTTTTCGATTGTTCCCAATTTTATGTTATTTATTTCTTTTGATAAATTATTAATCTGCTCCGCCGTTTCTACATTTAATTTCAATAACTTCTCAAAAAGTTGCGATTCATTGTTAGCTGTTATAGTATTTACCTGTTCTGCCCCTATATTATTGTACGCCTCTTCTAATTTAATTGCTGTTTTGCAAGCATCCTCAAAATTATCGGGAAAGGTTTTTCTTAAATCCATACTTAAATCCGGTCTAATCGCATCCAAAAATCGTGTCAATCTTACTAAGTCCAAAAATTTCCCGTTTCCGTTCGGATCAACTTCTGTATGGCTTTTCTCTATATAAAGAGACGCTGCGTTTTTGAATTCGCTAATAAAACTTGTTAAGTCTTGTCCCGGTTTCTGTTTCAGATTAAAAAATTCAGTCTGTACCTGCGTAAATGATTTCTTGATTTTAAATAAATCTAACAATTTCTTTTTGAATTCGTTGTAGTTTTTCTCTTCTATAAGCGATTTATTTTGTGAGAGTTTCTCTCTCGCAGTACCCGACAATTTTGCTTTCAAAATTGTAAGCTTCGCATCGTCTTTTAATATTTGTTTAGTTAAGTCCTCAAATTGTCTGAGAAAATACTCGCAATCACTTAACTTTTTCCCATCGAAATTCGGGATTAGAGAAATTATTGTGTCCACTGATGGATCTGCCATCGTGTTACTCGAATCAATTTGCTTTTCTTTATTTAACTTTTTTATATGCCCTCGCGTTAATACGCCAGAAAAACTCGAGTTCAAGCTATTTCTATGATTTCTACGATTCTTTTTTGGCATTCAGCTTTTTGATAATTAAAATTTATTTAGATACTGAATTCTAAATCTAACTTTAAAAATGCATGGAAAATCTTACCCCTAAAAATATTATTAAGCCAAGTGTAAACATTTGCAAAATTTCAAAGATATCAAAATATAAATGCATTATACAATAAAGTATACAGTATCAAAATATATATGCATTAACAATCTACTAATACACTATTTTATCTGCTACATAAATCCTTATCTTTTTATTTTTTTTATTATTCATATCATTTTGCGCTATCATTTGATTTTTTTTTTTTTTTTTTTTTATGATTTACTCTCTTAGCACAATGTTTCAGTATACTGTTAAAGATCAAATGCAAAGTTCATATAAGAGTAACATAAAATATACATACAATTACAAATATACTGATTTTTCTAAGTTGAATACTGATATTTACGAAATCACCGACTTGCTGGTAGTGGAGCCTTTTAGAGGAAGTCAAACAAACCATCAAAATAAAAAAATCTCCATTTAATCTTCCAATAACTTATCATTAAAATAAAAGAGTTGAAATTATTCTAATTAACAGTTTCATAATTATTATTTTGCAATATACTATATAGATTGTAAATTTCCACAATTTGAATATAAAATTTTAAATTGATTACTTTTAACATGAGCCTGTATTTTAGAATACATTAAAGGTATTTAACTTAATGTTTGACAATAACCCAGTTGCAATTTTTTAATCATTAAAATTGAAAACTCAATTAACAATAATTAAGAACTGGACGGCACCAGTGAATTATATAGGAATTGCAGATGTTGAAGAGAAATATGCATGGCTCAGTTATAATATTTATTTAAGATTTTATCCTTTAATTTCCCTTCTAATTGCTGCCCATTCCAACATAACCCTTTTGCTGGGACAAGTTGATCAGAATTAAAGCTTAGAATTAAATACATAAAGGTTTCTCTGGGGTTGGCTAATAGAATAAATTAATTTATTCAGAAAATAATAATAAAAGGAATCCATAGAGATTAAATTTTGGATATGTTCCCCCCATTGCATTGTGTAATTTCGAAGTAGCCCATTACCCTTTTTGAGAATGATCATTCTTGCCCTTAGCTGACTTTTAAAATGGAAATCTAAATAAACAAACACATACTAGATAATTTAAATGAGAAGACTCCAAATAATTAACACTATTATTTATTTACAATATTTACAGTTATTTCAAGAAAAAAAAAGATTTATCAGAACACATCTGATTTAATTTCCTAACAAAATTTCTCCTATAATATTGGCATTAACACTTTGATCCTTGCAAAGGATACTTATATTTGTTTGTATTTATATTTAAATTGATCTTTGACAACATTATTTGTTTACAATTAAAATACTGACTTCCATTTGTGACTAAGGTCACACTACCAGCTTCTCTTATAATATTTTGATAAAATCAAATAAACTGGGGAATTACTTAGGTCAGAGTCATATTTACCTATACACATTGATTGAAGAAGGTTTCTCTTTGTATCAGAGCACACTTTCCGCTAACTAAATAGCGCTGCACTTATTGAAAATGTTCATTTCACAAAACTTAGCGCAACTTCACCACTCTCCATATATGTTGTTCGGGTTCGCTGCTCTCTTACCATCAGAATTGCCACTCACTCTATTTTCCTCTTTCGGACCGCACAAAATTCATCGCGTCATTTTATTTCACCTCTCACTTTCGCTTCTGATATCGATGTGTGTTCTGTTTTCATTCTTTTTCACAACTGCTTTTTCATGACCACGGTGGGCCGTACTTTGTTCTGCCCAAAATTTGCATGACAGTGCTTTAAGCCCATCCTTCTTTTTTTTTCATTGGGTAGTTGATCTCCCGTTTTAACTGAAATTTGCATAACAGAGGGTCAGTTTCACCTCCTCCTTACCAACCCCAACCAATGGCTATGCATCAGTTGTTTCTGTAGCGTGTTGTTTTTTTTCTCGGAACGATGTGTGTGTTCTTTGATATTATCTCCCAGACCAACTTAAATCAAAGTTCTTCTTATTTGACTTTTATGGCTTAAAATTGTCGCCAGCGAGTCTCTGGTCATAAATTTGCCATCCTAAATCTTTCAACTGAGGCGACTTATGGGAAAGTCCCGATAATGTACTTTCCTTACATTATTATTGGCTTACCCTCTTACATGCATGTTACATTACTTACACACATACATACTTACATACAATATCTCTTAATAGAAACAATCAATATAAAAACATTTTAACACTTTCCAACATAGTTCAAAATTGTTTATGACTTCTGTTTGTCTGTCGATCTGTGCTCTAACTCGCGTAAATATACTCGGATTGTCATGAAATTGATAGATGTTATAGAGGTTTCCAATGTCATGTTCGGTATTGAAAATGAAGTACGTAGCATTTCTAGTTCGTTTACAGGGACACTCAAAAGAATTCCGTTACATTATGATCTGGGAAATCGTTTGCAATGTATGTTAATGTTTTACGTTATTCCGAACATATTAAAACTGATATGCAAGAAACTGATATTGAAACTGATAATACACATAGATGTGTTAATATCAAATCGGTAAGTGCAATATTTAAAAAAATGTATAGAGCTTGAGAAATGCATAGTCCGCCATCTTTGGCCTGTGGGAACAGATACCAGACTGTTCATCTATGTTTTTCCAATGAAATTGAACAAATTTATTCAAATCAATTTTTAATTGATATTTACACTTCTAGTAGAAGTAATTAAAAAAAATTTAGAAATTCTGAAAGATATTTTTGTGTGTGTATACGAAGCCCTACTTTGTCCGAAATTTCACGTTCCTAGGTGGAATAGTTTATGAGATAGGGGTGTCTTTGGAAACGTCCAGTCTGTTATCGCCATTGCAATGCTGTGACTATGGCAACCCTTCCCTCTCTTCTGAAGTTTCATAATGAATTTTCTTTGCGGATTGATTAAATTCTACGCTTTAGTTGAATATTTTCCTTTAATGAGTGGATTTTGAATTAATATCTTGCGTTAATAAAGACATTTTCAAAATTTTATGATTTCCAGTGTGACAGTAAATATTCAGCTGTAAGTATACAAAATTTCAAGTCTCTAACCTATTCAGTTTCTGGGAACGCACTCTTTGACAGACAGACAGACAGACAATTGAGTGAAACGAATAGGGTTTCGTGAGATGAACGAAACCCTAAAATTTCTCAGTAAATTTACGCTAGTTCTCGGTTAAAAGCATTCTATTAAAATTCTAGATCATTACAGACGTGGAAGAAATCAGTACTTGCACATGAAATTTTGCACAGATAAGGCACATAAGGTAAAATCCAACTTATTTCAATTTACAGCTATAGTAAAGCAATTTTCGATTTAATGTCACTTTAGGAAATTATAAATTTCTCGCATATATTTTGAAAAAGTTCTTGTTTCAGCTAGTATTTTCTGGCACGAAACGCACTCCTACAATATCATATAATGTTTTTTTTTTACAGTATGAACAACAAAACCACAAATGTCTTCATTTATTTTCATTCATGCAACATTACGTAGTCTTCAATCTTTTTACGCATGTAATTTTACAGGTGTCATTTGACATTTGACGGATGTTGCTTTGAGACCTATAAGCTACAAGGCTGTTGTCTCGAATGATCCATATGTTTTATTCACAGAAATACATACAGGACTTTGACAAATTACAAAAATCTTCTTCTTGGGGATGGGATAGACACAAGGAAGTAGACAGCACTGAAGACACATACACAATGACATCCATGCCTTACCGGGATTCGAACCACGGGCCCTCACCGTGGATGTCGCCTTCGCTACCAACCACGCTGCCAGGCCGACTTTTAGAGGTGTCTTGGATACTTTTATAGATGTAAATACAGGGCAAGAGTTCCGTATCCTGTGCCGCTTAGCACGGTTCTCGAAAAAATCCAATATGGCACTAAAAGGCCGTTTTAATATCTTACCGGAATTTTCAAGATGGTGTAGCACATGGTTTTTAAATATTTATAAACATGCGTTTATTAAACCATGTTTTGCGCCATCTTAAAAAGTTCGGTACGACCGACGCTAAAACAACATTTTATAGCAATTTTGGATATTTTAACAGCTAATAAAATTTTGACTTAGTGAAAACCGAACAAGAATGGAAATAGATATGAGGAAAATAGAGGAAAATAATTAAGATATCGATAAATAATCATTCCGGGGAAGAGATAGAAATTGCGGGAAAAGTTGCGCTCGTACCCATAAACCACCCCATCCAGTTTTGTAAATAATTTCAAACAATAAACGAAAGGAAAAAATAACTTACTGAAAATAACTTGTGGGAATCTGAGGAAAGGTACATCTCATATAAATATCATCTAAATCGTAAAATGGAGAAGAGGTTCGTATAAAAATGCAAAATAAATAAATAAATAAATACACTTTATATAAATCTTTATTGTTATTTAATATTTCCGTAGGCACAGATAAAAAGGGTAAAAATATCGTTCACATTGCAATAAAAAAAACATGTTTGCCAAACAGAAAAAAACATCTATAAAAAGACAAAAAATATATTGACATAACATTACATCTACAGAAAAATATCGTATGAAAAAAATGAGACGAATTAAATCGAGGACCAGTGAATATATATGTGCTAATGGCTCCTGCATGCCACTGTAGGTGTGTGCTCATGCTTGACTTTCGATCTTGTGCTGCAAAGTCACAGCCCAGCCAGTACATCAGAGAGAGAAATTGTTCGACTGGATGTCGTTGTTCAAATGGTAGAGCACTGCTGCGTAATACCAAAGGTTCGGGTTCCGATCCCTGGTGTGGACATTTTTTCACTCTGTTGGTTATACAATGGCAGTAAGTGATCATTTATATCCTTTGTTATATAAGTAATCTTCAGCGTAATTTCAGCTCTGCTGAAAATTTAATTAGCAGTGCATATTTAGTTGTGATACTGCTTTCTGACATTCTTTTCTTTCTGTAGAATGATAAGTTTTTAACGCGTTCACCGTTATCCGCCATTGTTGCAATCAATGACTATATCTCAATACCCACCTTTGATTTGAGGTAGCCCCCACAATTAGACTCATTGTCTTTGACTATATACTGCTTATGAAGATTCCGATGCAGAGTGCGAGTATCAATATAATGCAATTAAAACAACATGCATAAGAGAAATATAGATAAAAATAAAAATATCTGTATTTTTTGAGAAACAGAAGAGAATCACTATCACAGAAATTCTAGCAATAACACATGGAAATGCATTATGTGTCTTAACATTTCTTTCTTTTTAGTTTTCCGCTCTCACGCTGGCAAAACCAATGGCTATAATATCAAAATCTTGTTTTAATGGTATTTCTATTTCGATACACATTATGATTCAGACAAAATTAATAATAGTGATATGAATTATTTTTTAAATATCGATGTTTTTTTGAATAACGTAGAAAATAAAAATAAGTACTACTGCTAAATCTATTGCTACCTCTATGTTTGGAGGACCAATGCAAATGCTTTACTTGCTCTTGCCACCAGGGCTTGCCGTAGAGATGCATAATTTTAGTATATGCGATATAGATGCAATAAATACGAAATTTACCAATGTTAGCAATTAAACGCTTAAAAAAATCCAAACGTAAGAAGTATAAGTGTTCAGACAATGGATGAGCTAACTGAAATTTTCAATGGTTTTGGAATGCAAAAATGTGCGTAAGTAAAAGACGATTTTTGGGGGTTGGTTACTTGATTCGAAATTTTTCTTCAGGTTTCAGGTTAACTGCGACTAAGTTATTTACTAATTAATAAAAAAATTTGTGAAAACATATTTAAAATTCAATGTTCTGCAGCACAAATTAAGCAATTCTGCTGTAAACGATTATCCAGGCCTCGGACCGGTCTCTTTTTTCGCCACCACTAATTTTTTTAAATTGTTTTGTGGTAGATTACTAGAGCAATTCCAAGAAGCTCATCACGATGTAGATTTCTACGACATTTGCAATATAAATATAAGACAAAAAATTTCGCAAGAAAATATTGATGGACAAAGTTTTGATTTAATTTCTTTTAAAAGAGACCTCTCTGTTGACCTGGAATATTTAAAAACTAGCAGGCTACGCCGGCCGCTTCGCTGGTAGATTTCTCCAAACCAACATTGAATGATTCAAACATCTTTTCATTCGATCTTCCACCGCCAAGGGAATCCAGATCTATATACCTTTAACATTAACGTGGTATTTAAATTACGACCGAACTCCGGCCTTACCTCTCAAAATTTCCCCAGTGATTTTTAACATTAGCAAATATCGGTAACTTTTGCAACAGAAAAAAAAATGGCGTATTTGAAACAGAAAAAAAAATGAAGCGTTTTTTTGGTTTGACTTCGTACTTTATTTTCTTCCCTTTTCAGACGTCTGGGTCAGTTTAAAAAAAATAAATAAATACCGGCCGAATTTTACAAAAAATCGATTTTTGGATGCAGTAAAATTTTCTACATATGTGTGGTGAGTTTTAAATCGATAACTTAAATACTTTTTTAATATTCTCAAATTAGTGAAAACAAACTACTCTTTGACATCGGTAAAAGAGAAAAAAACGCTTTTTCTCCGCCATGTACCTTATCGTTTTATGTACAGGTTGTCCGAAAAGTCTGGAAACGGTCAAATAACTCGAGAAATATATATCGGACGGAAAAACGGAAAAATGCATGTTCAATATTTTGAAAAATCTATTTAGGGATATCAAATTTAACACCCAACTCTACCACCTTGGGGGAAATAGCTCAAATTTGAAATCTTAAATGGTAACCCCCTTTTTATTGCAGATTCGGATTCTACGGGAAAAAATACGTAACTTCTATATTAAAGATTTTCTTCGGAAAATCGTAGATGACGCTATAATCGAGTAAAATGCAGTGAGAATCTTTCCATTGAAAGTCTGGAAACGGTTAAAGAACTCAAGAAATATACATCAGATTGAAAAACGAAAAATGCATGTTCAATAGTTTTGAAAAATCAATTTAGGACTATCAAAGTTGCCCCCCTCAACTGTATCCTCCTGAGGGGAAAGGGGGGAAACTTTGAATTCTTAAATAGTAACTATCCTTTGTTATTTCAGATTCGGATTCTACGAGGAAAAATACGTGTATTTCGTATTGAACATTTCCTTCGGAAAATCGTAGATGGCGCCGTATTCGGGTAAAATGCAGTGAGAATCGTTTCATTTGAAAAGTCTAGAAATGGTCGAATAACTCGAGAAATATACATCGGATTGAAAAACGAAAAATATGTATTCAATATGTTAGAGAAATGGCAACTTTTATATCCCTGAATAGATTTTTTTTAAATATTGGACACGTATTTTTCCTTTTTTCAATCCGATGTATATTTCTCGAGTTATTCGACCGTTTCCAGACTTTTCAAAGGAAAAGATTCTCACTGCATTTTACTCGATTACAGCGCCATCTACGATTTTCCGAAGAAAATGTTAAACACAAAAGTTACGTACTTATTCCCGTAGAATCTGAATCTGCAATAAAAAAGAGGGTTACCATTCAAGATTTCAAAGTTGCCCCCTTTCCCCCACGGGGGCAGGGTTGAGGGGTCAACTTTGATATCCCTAAATTGATTTTTTTTAAACTATTCAACATGTATTTTTCCGTTTTTCAATCCGATGCATTTTTCTCGAGTTATTCGACCGTTTCCAGACTTTTCGGTTACCCTATATATAGATATAACATATTCTTGTCCATGTAATAGCGAATACATGCAAAATGAATGTAAAATTTCCTTTTTTAACTTTTCTTTTTCGCAAATATTGTTATTGAATTTAATTAAATTTGAATTACATTTTTAAATATAATTCAGTTTTAATCTCCTGTTATTTTAAAGTAATCGAAAGTCATTCAACTTCTATTATTTAAAAAAATTTCATAGATCCTTTATTTTATTTTAATATTGTAAATATTATGTTAGAAAAAAGATCGGATTATTTTGACATTATTGTAAATACAAGCAAAGAGAATGCGAAGATTATTTTCTTCAATAGTTTATTTATATAAACAAACGTATTTTAGTGAAATTATTTTGTTCTTTTTAGGCCAACATCAATATTTCAAATTAATTCAACAGAAAAAAAACTACAGATTTCTCAAGTAAAGAAGATTGCTTACAGAAGGCATTTACTTTATCTGTACTGATGAGATTAACACTTGTTGATCCTATTAGTTCTCTTATAATCTTTCAAAGATTAATTTCTAAATTCTTGTTCTTTATGCTGGGCATGATTCTTTATTTATAGAATGGATAGTATGAAGCTATGATATTATATTTTGTTCTTTTTCTTTCTTGTTTGGTTGGTTTATATTTTAAAGTTCACTTCCATGATTTAATCTTGCTAATAGAAATTTTCTATTTGAGTCAAAGTAAATGAAATAAAATAAAACAAATACATGTTATTTATTTACATGAATACTTATAATGTCAAAAATCGTTTTTATGCAGTATTCAATCAACTGTTTGATATAAAGATTTATTTCATATCTATAAATAACTGGCCCTTTATGCAGTAATGCAAGTAGCTATTGATATAAAATTTGATTTCACATCAATATTTTTTGCTGTATGCAGTATTGAAACAACTTTTTTATATAAAGTTTTATTTTATATCACTAAATAATTGGCCCTTTATGTAGTAGCGCAAGCAGCTATTTGATATAAAATTTGATTTCACATGAATATTTTTCGCTGTATGCAGTATTCAAACAACTATTTGATATAAAGTTTAATTTTATATTCACTCTTTTTCTAAAGTTTGTTTTTAAATTGGTATTCCAGTAAAATTCAGAAGTACAAACTTGAAAAAGTAAGTAATACAGAATATGTCTTAAAAAAATTCAATTCGATTTTTTGTGTTCAATGTTTTATGTAAATGATTACGATGCTTCATATTTACAAGAGCCATGGCGAGATCGAGAAAATGGCTTTGCCAAAAGAAATAAAATCTACATATATTTTCTGGTACTTTTTTACGAGGATTTCAACTCATCCGTGAAATTTGTTCAATATTTACATAATTTATTTCATATATACATTTACATACAAAGTTATTTATCGATCATTGTGTGTAGCGGACTAGCAACTCTCTTGGAAAGGGAATCAAGTATTTTGAATGTGAACGTTCTGTTAATATTAACCTGTGTGCGGAACAGCGATATCGGTATTTTATTTTAAGTTAATTTCCTGAAGTGTGTTTGTGGCTCTCGGAATATGCGGATATTGGTTTTAGCTGTGATTTTATGCAAATTACGCTGCGGTGGTCAGTCTGCTGAGTATAAAAGCAGAATCAAAAGTTCATATCAGCGGATCTGGAGCAAGTCCTGTCTCTTGAGTATAGTAAGACCAGCGGCGATTGTTTGAAGATAAAAACTTGCACGTGTTCTAGACTTCGAAGAGTTTTGCGTGTGGCTAAAGACGAGTTGCAACAAGTTGTTAAGTTTGGGCAAGTTGTTGAGTTTAATAAGTGGGAACTTTGTTTATAGTTCAATAAAGTTGATCAGCAAACACGTATTGCTAGGTTTAGAAAAATTTCAGCTAGTTTGTAAAAGTGTAAACTAATCTTTGGTTTATAGCAAAAGCCGTGATTGAAGTCTGAAGTTATTAGTGAATGCGTTGAGTCGCCAGAGTTCTTTACGTAAGTGAAGTTTCTTGAATTAGTAATTTGTGTTTCTTCGTATTATTGAATATTGATCTAGGGACAAATTATTGTTAATCTCAGCATATCGTAGGCAAAATTTAAAAGAAGATCCATCGCATCCCTTTCCAATAGGTTTTAAATAAAGGGATTTTTACATATAAATCTATTTATGACTGCTCTTCAAAGTGACTATCTTGCCGGGTACCGCACGTATGTACAAACAGAATATATTTATCTGAAACGTGTTATAAGAAGTATTTCTTAAATATATACATAAACAAGTATAATAATTCTTCAATTTTGTTTTCACAGCTGTTTATATCATTTGGAGACAAATCTCACTTTCTTAAGCCCATACTGCGGCAACACCATTTTAAAAAGCACTACAGCCTCTATAAAATAGAAGTAACCATGATTAGCATATGCATATTGTATTTCATAACCATAACAATAAAATAATTTAATATCCATTTATAAAGATGGGTCTTGGGAAGATTGAGAAAGTGGCCTTAGCAAGAAAAGACAAATTTAACAAGTATTTTCTGGCAACCTATTAATTGATTCATACACACCAGTAATTTGTTCAATATTTACACAATCTATATTACAAATCAGAAACAAAAACAGTATAAAGTAAATCTCTATCACATGCAGCCTAATTACCGAAGATTAACCAGTTTGCACTTAAAACAATATAAATAGTTAAGCATTTATTTCCCTTTAATGTTTCATGATGGAATAAAAACTTCATCAAGCAATAAATTTACAAATAAATAAAATAAAACACATATTTAACAGATATGTAATTGGACTACGTTCTTAAACACTGAAATAAACACCTAATCAAACAGGTTGCTATAAATAGTGAAATTTTTGGCGATTTCTTTGGCTATTAACTGCGGGCAAACCGTTAATACGAAGTACCCTTTTTAAACAAGTTTCGAAACTTTAATACATAATTGATATTTTTGCATTTAAAATGCGTTTTGGTGGTGTTGTGGGCAATTTAAGAATATATGTATACACACACACACACACACACACATATATATATATATATATGTGTGTGTATAGTGTGTATATGGATATATATATGGTATGTATATGGATATATATATATATATATATATATATATATATATACATTATCATTATGATCTCTTTGGAGATTTAAGTAGAATGATACAAGAACTTGATATGTTTTTTGAAATTCATAGATATTATAATTATATATATATATATATATAGGGAAACTCCAGGATAGATGGCCATAGTTTTTAAACATTAAAATAAAAATTCTTAGACTGCAAATGCAACTAATGCATTTTATTTATATTTATGCATATTTAAAATCCTTATACATATACTCATCGTATTTTGGGCAAAAAATAATTAAATATTGAGAACAAAAAGTGGGAAATAAAATTGAAATTAAAGTGGCAGATGGCCATCTTTCCTTCAAGCCGAGGAGAGATGGCCATCCAATACAAGAAAGGAAAAGTGATGTTAAAATAATAAGAAATAACGCATCTCTTATAGTTAAGCATGAAAAACATACAGCAATTTGAAAAGTGCCTTAAAAGTCTGTATATTAAAACAAATTGTAACGTACGTACTACAAAACATTCAGATATTTATCTCAACGAAAATATTCAACCACTATAATAAATAAACATTAAACTTTCACTTACTTTTTATAATCGAAGAACACAGCTGCACGTCACAATGAATGAATTCCTTGAACAATTTCCTACGAACAAAGTTTATGCTGCGATCTATGATCAAGTTTTGGAAATATTTAGACTTTTCATCTCTTCTCTATGACCATATACCCTAGAGTTACCCTGTATATGATAGATAAATAAATAGATTTTTTATTTTTAAATGTTTTTTGCCTGTGTTCCGTATACCAGGTAGTATGTTTTGTAACTCGAGTTGCTTCGGTTGGATCATCTGGTTGTTTTAATAGATACAATTACAAAAACAGAAGCCATTTATCAATTATTATATCCAAACAGTAGCATCTTATCTGAAGTGTGTAATAATAAGAAAATTTTCAATGCATATATAAACTGCACGAGTGACCCGGTGATTCGGATTTTAAAATGCAGTAAAAACGGATCCCTTTCCTTTCCTATACTTGAAGAACCGAGGACAGGCGCAGGTACAATCGGCGGCATGATGAAAACTCCACAGTTTGCAATTTTAATTTGGGTTTTCAATTAATATCTCGGCCAATCAACGAAAAATGAAAAATCTGAGCCTCGGGAGCATTTGGGCCTATTTTCACCTATCCTAATCCAAAATTTCAGAGTTTTACATGCGATGGATTTCTCTTAGCCATCGAAAACAACCACACACAGACAGACATCTTTCTTTTAGTAACACACATTGAAATTATCCTAACTTAATTAAATTTAAAGTAAGAAATCGCATTGTGTACTTTTACATGGAAATTCCAACTTGTGAGAAAAATAGTTAATGACATTCATTCCTACTTGAATTAACATTAACATTAAAATAATGCAATAATATTGAGTCTTGAATTTAAAATAAGTAATACATACGAAACAGCAAAAAGTAAGAGAACAAATTTAAGTATTTACATTCATTCACAATTAAATATATTCAAAGAAAACACCGCCTCAAAATAATTAACATTCTTAGATCCATTCTCTAGGATTTACATTAATCCAATTAGTTAATTAAGTAATTGACTACTTTCAGAGTTGAACAATGCATTTTTAGTTTTACAAATTAATTCAGTTATTTTTATAATAATAAATAGAACTTCAGAAATCTTTAAAAGGCCGACAATTAATTTTCACTTATTGAGTAATTTAATATAATAATATATAATCTTAGTAATTAACATTTACCAACCAATAGAGACCAGTCTCCCTTTCAGTCGTAGTCTCAAGCATGTTAGTAGAGCCTGAGCGATTAGAGTAATAATTATAACACTTTTATCGTGATCAAAAGTGATGGAGGTAAGTGATTTTCAGTTGATCTGAAGACGTCATCGTAAAACTAGTAATTTTTTAATGACAAGCTCAAAATCTCTATATGCGACATATCGGAAAATATATATCTAAAAATATATAGATGCCCTCCAATTTGAAACTTTCAGTTCGTGTCTCTGAATTAAATCTTACATTCTCTGATTGGCACTGAGAAGTTATTGGTACTAAACAATCACGCCTTTCACTTGACTGGTGAACTACTTGCGTGTAGATGCCTTTCCCCCTAGTTGTAAAATCTGGGAGATGAAAACCTGTCAAATCGTCAATATTGTAAAATCGTCTTTCCAACAATTCGACACCGGCTGGAAGAAAATAGTTTTTCTTATTCACGGAATCCTCATAGGAATATGAAACAAATCATAAACACAATAATAAAATTCTACAATTCATATTAAAATTATTACATTTGTAAAATCATCAGTCCTTTACACATGTATGTAAAACCATACGTCTATCTCGATAGTTTTGTGAATTATGAGTCCTTGAACTTTGAATTTCGTTAGTTTTATGTCACCACTAAAATATGTTGTGTGAGGAATTTTTCTCTTCTCACCAATAAATAAAGTGTTTATATTATATTTTTAGGTATTTACTTTGTATTTGTTTTATATTTTTATATAAAATTATATTTCTGGAATATCAATAAATAAACTTATATTTTTGTAGTCTCATAGAATAAATAATTTTACGGAAATAGCAATTTATATTGGCATTTTAATCCTTAATATATAATATTTACTTAGCATTTAAAAATTATTTTTATTGCGTATTATTGGTTAATAATTGTTCTATGGTGTAGTTTAAATTTTACTTGAATCTCGCAAGGGCCCGCTTTTAAAACCCTGAAGGCACGTAGACTTTTATTTCACTAACTATTTTTAATAAATGCGAAGACATGAAATAAAACCATAAGGAGTTAATTCTCAGTATGTGTTTAGTATGTGATCCTTGAGAAAAATTCGAAAGGTTGCTAGCCATCTTACTTTCTGGGTACGTAAAACAATACATAAGGGCTTCAAATAAATAATTTTTATAACACTTTCCGAACATAGTTGTTGCGAATGCCTCCTTGTCTACTAGCCAAATTTTGTAACCGCTTTTTTTTTGTTTCTCTGATTTATTCTTTTTCTACTTAGATGTAAATTTGATTCTGAACGGAATGGCAGTAAAAATTTGAACTTTCAAACGAGTGTGATAAAATAAGAATATCCTATAAATATTTGTAAATAAATTGTTTATTAAGTTTTTAAAGAAGATTTTCGTTTTATTTAACTGCTGTGTGAAATATTTTGATAACATTTTGATTCTCGACTGATAAACAGAAAGGCGTTGTATTTCGAAAAGAAACTGCAAAATGACGACAAAATGGTAGGCTACAATGGTTGAGAAGTGTTTAGGAATTCGCTTTGTCTGTCTGGCCGTACTCTAACTCTCATAAACATACTCGGACTGCCGTGCAATTTTTATACGTTAATGAGTCTTACTGTAGAATATTCAGTACTGAAAATTAAGTGTGTAGCATTTATACTTCGTTTGCAAGGAAGCGCAACACATTTCCGTTATATTATGTTGTATGGGGAAAAATTGTTTGAGGTGCATTTTATTGATGTTCCGATATTTGAAACATAATGAGATTTATGTGCATCAATTGTAACAGACATTTACTGTTAGTGAGAATGAACCAGGCAATTCAGTCAAAAAAGAGAGCACAAGATGTAAAATTTAAAAGTCAAGTTTATTGAAACTTAATCGGGCAGGGATTTGAGATAGGAAACCACTAAATTTTCCTTACTCCAAAATAATTCAGCTTTCCCGAAACTGTACTCAGCAAAATACAACTTCAATATATTAAATATAAAGATTCAAAACGTAACTTACAACTTGAAGAAAACAGCAAGTCAGATGCCTTCAGCAAAATCCAAACTCCACGCTGCAAACTAGTCGAACACTGATTTCAATACGTCCACCTAGAGTAACTCTGGAAATTACACTCCGTGAGCACCCAAAATTTACTTTAATAATTAGCAGAAACTATCGTAAATAACTCTTACCAACTTCTTCTGCTCTTTTCAGCTTCAGATTGATGAGCTCAATATAGCCGGATCTAAATTCACTCTCATGGAGGAAGAACTCGACCCAAGTTCCGACTATCCAACGCATTCCGAAGCTTATATACTCAAACATCGATTGACCAGATATAGCAATTTGCAAAAATATGGATGAAATGCAGAAACTCACAAGTTCGGAGGTTTTCACAGTCATCCGTCGAAAGTTAAAGAATGATATGGCCTTGATCAATTTCTACGCACATGGACAATTAGTGGACAAAAACTACGTTCTCATTCAAAACATCGCCTACTCACACGATCAGAGTAATCGATCCATCATATAATCACTGAGGTGGACTACAACATGCTTTCACATGAGTATAGAATAAGTAGCATTTATAGATCGTTTACCGGGACGCACAAAAGAATCCCACTACATTATGATATATTGGGAAAAATTAGTTGTGGTGTATTCTAATGATGTTATGATACTTTAAACATAACGAAATGTAAAAGGATCATTAAGGTGTATTACAATAAACTTTCTATAGTTTATGACGTGCGTAGTATTTATTGTTAATTTACATTTAAATATAAAAAATAACTCCAAAAATGCTGTCGTACCCTTGAAAAACACCATTATTGCTAATATTGCTCGACTGACGTCACGCTTATGCATTCTTGGCTTAAAATCACATTGTTTGGCGACAAAAGTGAAATCAAAATCGTAAATAAACAAATAACATGTTACTCACAAGTACTGTCATTTTTAGTGTTTCGTTCATCTCACGAAACCCTATTACTCCCGCTCCGTTGTCTGTCCGTCACAGAGCCATTCTCAAAAACTATATAACTTACAGAGTTGAAACTTTGTGTATACATCTGAATACGAGCTATAAAGAGCTCAAAATATTAAAGTTTGAAAAATTCGTATTATTTTAAGAAATAGAGATAAAAAACCAAAATTCTAACAGCCTTTTCCTATTAAATTTAAATATTTTTCGTTATAGCAGATGCCAAAAATTAAAAATCTACGATGAAATTATTTCCACAATAATTAATTTTCTATCAGACGATTTCCACGTGAAAAATGAAAATGAAATAAAAAGTTTCACCAATTGAAAAAAAGATTAATATGAAATAAAAATGATTGACGTCATAGTGGTAATTATGAGTATGCGTATTAGGAGTATGAGTATGCGTATGTAGACAAAGCAGATTAATATCACGTCATTAGAGAATTAAAAAGAAAATCTGACGTCCTATTGGAAGTTTAACGAATTTTTCAGATGTTTGAGAATAATACAAAGCGAGTATCAATATGAGTAATAGAGAATAGTAAATATATGAGTTTGAGAAACATATTGAATCGTGATAAAAATCTGATAATGGAAATATTCGTGTATTTTAACATTTTGAAAGTGTACAATTTGTTTAATTTTGAAATTATTTTTTAAATATCGCGTTTAGTCCGCATGACGGATATTATTATGACAGAATATAATAGCGGGCTGATTTAGATATTCGAAAAAACGAAAGAATAGACCGGTAAATTTTTACTTTATAAAAAACATGACTCTTTTTTTTTTTTGTTAAAAGAAATTTATTTGAATTTACTAAAGAAAGGATAAAGTGTTTTTAAAGGAATATTAAACGAAACCCTTTGAGCGATCTTCGATCACACTTACCCACTTGTTATAATTACATCTGCTAGTTTCTGCTCTAAGTCACATGATGGAGGATTTAGATAAAAATAAAAATAAAATTTTAAAAATAGAACAAATTAAAAACAAAATTGTTACTCGGATTTTATCTAATCAAATTTTCTGATGCTTTTTTCAAAACCTGGCGCAAAAGATAAATCGCAAAATATTGTTTCAATTGCAATTTTTCACATTTAATAATTTTTTACGAACATTCCCTTTCATGTTTAAATTAAATATTTTTGTTTTATAATATTATCTCTCATCAAAATTGTTTTTCTTTTTCCTTTTTGTGTGTTTTAAATAAAATTAGTGACAGATTTTTCTTTTATTTTTCGAGGTGTTTGTATCAATTCGTTCACCAACGATAATGGTCGCCAAAAAATGACCAATGGTAACCTTTTCGTTCAAAATAACAGAACTTTCCATCATAATTCTGAAACTAATCTAAGTAGAACGATATGTTATGTACTAAAACTTGAGTTATAAGTAGTCGAAACGAAATTTCCATTTGTATTTTATATATATAGTAGATAGATTTGTTTTAAACGAAATTTTCCATTTAATTTTTCCATACATTTTTAAAATTTAAATGTAAATATCAGCAAATATAAGTAAATTTCACGCGATTGTTCACCTTTTTTTCCCCGTATAAATCCTCTGTCATAAAAGAAGATTTATTAATGCAGAAAGCAACTTTAAGAGAATAATTAAAAAAAAAAAACTTCGTTTACGTTGAAGACAAATCATAAGTTCTTCATTATATTTCATCACCTCTTTCTTTATCATTATATTTGTCTTTCTTCTTCAACTATAAGGTGCTTTGTGTTTTTAAAACAATGAAATTAATTAAAGTGCGTCAAAAGAAGAAAAAATGCAATGTTCTTAGTAAAGACAGCTTTTATTTGTGTGAAGTAATAATTATTCTTTGCCAAATGAATTATTTTGTAATAATATTTCATAGGATTTTTCTGTATTTTTCTTTTTGTCATTTTCTTTTATCTTCAATGTACAGTAATATATTGTTGGGAATGGGAACTTTGAATGAAACAAAGGAAATATTTTTTGCTAAGCATTTCTCTGAAAAACAATTATTTCTGAGAAACCAAATTCATTCATTATTTGATGATAAAAGTTTCTTTTCGTGTTTTTTAAAGCATAGTTTCTAGTGAATTCGTGTTATTATATATTCTTCAATTAATATTCAGTCGTTAAAGATAATTTTAATGAGAAACTCATAATAAAATAGGATGTTTCAGTGACACCTGCAAATGATAAAACTTTATCAGACTTCCAAAAAAAAGATGATTATACAATTCGTTTGTACATATATAAAATTTAATGTCCACATATGACTTTAGAACACATATTCCGATTTTCATAACTTTTTTTAAAAAAGCTCATTTTTGTTCTTGTTCTGTATCCATTTAATTAGGAACTAAAAATGGAATACGTGTCTGCCTTTTTGTTTTCTTACATTTTTTGGCTTTATACGCTCTAATTTACATCTAATTTAAGATTTTAATTCCACTTTCCACCCCCAAACGTCACATAATATTAAACGAAACCTATTGTGCGACCTTCGATCACACTTACTCACGTCCTTTTCTTTTTTACGACATTACTGAACGTTTTGCCGAGGTATATTAATGCACATGTACATAAGTAAATTTCGACAAATGGTGGCAAGTTCAAATGTTTGACTTTATCATCCTTTTATATTGTTCTAATTTTAATACGAAGTCGAAAATTTACTCAAATTATTCACTGTAAAAATTGCTAAAACGTTTCCTGATATCAAACTCACATTAACGATAAAAACGTAACTTTGGAGACACGCAGAGTTCTGAAAACATTTCCCTTGATTTCAGAAACTCTCCAGGAGAATATGTAGTGGACAAGCAACTTTCTTAGAAAGGGATTCTAGTTTTTTAAATGTGAACGTTCGTAATATTTCAAATTTTAATTGCTTAAAATTCGTATAGCCAACATAACGAAAAAGTATACAAGCCGGGACTCGAACCTGGGTCATCATTATAGCGTACTGACGTTCTACTAAGTGAACCACTTGGAACGATACCCAGCATGGCACTTCTCACTAGTTGGCAAGGCTACAATCGCAGCACAAGATGGAACGTTCTGGTCAATATTAACCTGTGTGCGCAACAGCAACATCTGCACTTTATTTTGCATTAATTTTCCGAAGTGTGTTTGAGGCTCTCAGAATCTGTGGTTTTAGGTTCTCGCTGTAATTTCGTGCAAAATAATCTTCGAGAGTCAATCTAGCAGAGGTTACCAACCTTTTTCTAGATAAATAAAGATCTGTAGAAGAAGAATCAAAAGTTCGCATCAGCGGATTTGGGTCGACTCCTTCCCTTTGCGGATAGTAAGACCAGCGACAATTATTGGAAGCTAAGATCTTGCACGTGTTCCAGATATCAGAGAGTTTGCGTATGGCTAGAGACGAACTGCAGTTTGGTAAGATTGGACTTTGTTTATAGTTCAAATGAAATGGATAGGCAACCACTGGTTCCTAGGCTTAGAAGCATTTATCCAGTTTATAAAAGCGTAAAGTATTCTTTGATTTATAGCAAGAGCCGTGATTGAAGACTGAGGTTATTAAAGAATGCTTGTGAGCCGCCAGATTTTTTTACAAAAGTGAATTTTCATGAATTAGTAATTTTGTATTTATTGTATATTGATTTAGAGACAAACAATTGTGAATCGTAGCATATTGTTGGAAAAGAAGCTCTACCGCATACCTTGCCCTATTAGTTTAAAATAAAGTGATTTTTATATGTAAAATCTAGTTATAACTGCTCTTCAAAGTGACAGCTTTACATCACAAAGAACTAACCAGAAATTGAAATTTCTGAAATTAACGGGCAACAAAAGAATCTCAACCAACGAAAGAAACAGGTCTTGGCATTTTCACACATATCGCCTGTCACATGATCAATATTGACTGGTTTCCATTGGTTCCGAACAGCATTTCAGTCTACATTGACCTTTAAGTATCACAACCTATATTTCTCGTTTGCTGCGAAAAGGATCTTTTTATTTCTGTACCGTTTCCGAAAACCTTCGAATCCTATTGTTTTCTAAAATTTCTGATTGGTCTTCCTCCAAATGACATACTAGCTACCGTCATCAGTTCAAATGGCGAACAGTTGTTGGATTCATTTATTAATATTTAATTCCATTTTTCATAGACATAAAGAGGGATAAAGTGAAAACGATCTCAACCAATCCGAAATTAGCTAGCACATGAGGCCGATCTGTAATTAGCGAGACTGCGATAGTTTGTCAATTGGAAACTACACGCTAATTATTGATATTGAACATATCCGGAATATATTCATTAAACGTTTGTGAAAAATTATATTTAGGCGATTTGAGGATCAAAATTGGTGTTACTACTGTCAAAATTAAGACTTTGTATTGAAAGGAATGAAAGTACGTATTCGTTTTAATATAAGGTTAGCCCCAAAGAAAAATTTTTAGAAACAAATAAAAGTAAACATTATTCCCAATTAAATGATATCTTTCATTTTCCTATTATTATTTGCATTAGAATTCGTTGACGGTACTTACTTCTTTTTCTTCTCACAACTGCACATTAAATTTATAAACCAGTTTCATTCACGTGATCACAATGCTTCTGTTGTATTCAACCAACCAAAATTATCACAATCCTTTAGTTGTATTCAACCAATGAAAATCATCACAATCCTCCAGTTGTATTCAACCAATTAAAATCGCCAATTTTTCAGCCCAACCAATCAAACTCGACAAGAACCAGTGGGTAAACAAAATGCCCACCAGCTTGTTAAGTTGGTTGCTAAGGTGTGACGTCTATTGAAACTGATATATTTGACGTCTACCATCTGGATAATGAATGCTTATAAGCTAATGTTGAATGCAGAAGTTTCTAATGGAATAAATTCTGATGCAAAGCAATGTATTTTAAAAGATTTGCAGTATGAATACCTTGCTGTGCCAAATCAATATATCGAATCTTTTCAATGTCGCAGTTCTACTAAAAGAGACCGAAGACTGAAAAGATACGACGGTGTGTTAGAAAATCTTTGAATTCCCGTCTAATTAACTTCGTGAAAAGAGTTAAGAGTGGCAGAACGAATATCTGCAATGCATCTGATTTCAAGCCTTTCGGATAAATGAAATAAATCAGGACTAGCACTCAAATCAGTTACGTATATTGTTCTAAACGAATTGAGAAAATTTTAGGCACGCTTTTATAGAATATATTCCATGATTTATTGAACACGTAGTGAAGTTTTGAGATGAAAAGTTTCATTGAAATTTTGAAAATATTAGCTATGTATGTGTTAATAAAGAATATTATCATACTCTTGAGTAAAATATTTAATTACCATATAAATAATCGTGAAAATTTTAACAAAACCATAAGGATAAATATTTGAAAATTTTGAACTCATATTTTCAGAAAAATTCAAAAAGAATTTAAAGTGGAATGATAAATTCACCTTTTAGTTAAAACAGATAAAATACATATTAAATATATGATTAAAAGGATGCTGAAATGAGAGAGAGATACATATGTTATGATATCTTATATATACGTCTGTCTCATTTCAGCTCCTTTTAAGCATATTTTTAATAGGTATTTTATCTGTTTTCTCATATTTTCTATTTAAGGTAAAGCCAGGAGAGATGACGCGGTCGAGAGATTGCGCAGAAAGAGGTTCGGGGGGAAGGAGTAGAGTCAGCGCGCAGCGACTTCAGGTAGTTGTACAACAGCAGTAGAGCAGTATCTACTTCAATGTGGATGTCGATTGTTTCGAGGGTTTAGGATAAAGCATTATATTTTGTCTTGCTTTCCGAAAGTAAGTGCTTGAAATTTTATAACTATTCGTCAGAATTTCTATATAGTATCAGTAGTACAAAATATTTTAAACTTAAACGATTTCCCATAAGCTACTAACATAGACTAACAATGCGAGCACCACTGGTTCGTTTTAGAAGCGGCCATATTTAAATAAAAGGCTGCATAATCTCCCCTACCGAAATTGGAGAGTTTGCGCATCTGCTACTTAGGAGAGATGGCGCGTTGTTTCCCAATTGTTTTCATGTTAGGAGAGATTACGCCGCTTAATGGTAAATTTGCATATATTACAAATTACATGTAAAACATGTGAATGGATCAATTTTGAAATAATTTTTGAAAAACACATAATTATCGAAACTAAATTTGGCAATATATTCGTTTGTAAAAAAAATACTGGGCAAAAAGGATAGGTGAACTGAATGTCTGGAATTGTACCATTAGGTTGAAATATTCACTCTTAATACAATAATATTTATTCACAAAAGCCTTACAACAATACCATTTAAGTGTAATTGTTATTATTAATAATTCAACCCTGTAAGAATAGATTGCGCAAAATAGCTTTCTTGGTTTTATTACAACTGTTCTATTAAATTGCAGCATAACAACAAAATAACAATGAAAATGCATAAAAAACAAATAAAGTCAAAATTAATCATGCATAGTTTAGCAAAAAATTAATATTTATACGTATTTTTATTATTCTGCTGAATTGTGCGCAGATTATCCTAGCTTTACCTTATGACAAACAGTAAAAAGTATTCATGATTATCCGTTTATTGCCGTATTCACTTATAAAACTATTATTATTCTTAGCTCAACTGTGGAATGGTGCATTATATATAACAGAAACAATGTGATCAAGATTATCTTTCAACTGTGAAAACGTCTTATGATTTTTCGCAGTGATCTCAGACAAAATAATTCATAAATCATTCTCTGCATCTTTTTTACTTTCTTCTATCCTATCCTAATCCTAATAATATTATAAATCCGATTGTGTGCAAATGTTAGGCTGAAGCCAGCGTCAAAATGCAGCATTTAATGATCATGTATCTTTGCATATAGGTTGATTATAACCATCAAATGAACATAGGCTGGTTTTTGTTTATTTTATTCAAATGTTTTTCTTAATAATTCAAAATTTCTTTATTTTCATAGAGAATAAATGGACATTTTTTCGTATAATATTTTAAATTGGTTAAATTTACTTTACCGTTTCTAATATTTTATCGTTGCCAAAACTAAATCAAAATCCGGAATAATAATTTTTACTCAACAATTTACTTTCAATTGAAACATTTTCACGTGAAAAAAGAAAATGAAATAAAAAAATTCAAGAATTAAAAAGAAGATTAAATAATATTATTAGAAATAAAATGTACTTTTTTTAGTTTTTGATAATAATACAAGGTTTCAATATGCGTTACCATAGGAAACAGGCGAATATGACGTCATACATCGAAAATAAAGCGGATATGCTTTGATGGTGAAATAAAATGATCTTGGGTTTTTTCTTTACTTTTTTTCTTTTGTATGGTAACAATACTTGGTGTTTTACCGTCTGCGCACGGCTAATATAACTATACCGTATTTTTTATTTAAATATAAAAAAAAGTAAAAAGAAGTTTGAAAAGAAAATGGTTAGCAAATGTCAATATTATACTCCGCAAAGTTATCCATGTCGAAAATGATGCCATGGATAGCGTGAAATAGTTATTTTCATTCTTAAAACTAAAAGAAATAACTCGATTACCTAAAAAAACTGACGAATGTTAATAGTTCCATTTTTGTTGATAAAACCTTAAGATTTAATATTATTTCGTTAAAGTAACAGAATTTCCCCTATGCCAGTATTGAAATTAATTGTCTGGAAAAGAAAATTAACAAGAATTATGCCATTAAAAAGAAATTTCTCTGGGGAAAAAGGAGACGTCCTATTTGAAATTAAACGGAAATTTTCCAATATATTTTAAAATGAGTGTGAATCAGTTTCTTACATTAATAATACAAGGATCAGTAAGTATAGAAAGTAGACGAGTTTCACGACATATTTATAAAGAAAAATTTAAATGTTTTTTATCTATACTAAATATTAAGCATAAATATCCGTTATATACAGATGAGAGTTTTCTGCTAAAAATCACATCATAATTTTAAGAAAAGGAAAATGAACACGAATCTATTATATTAAAATCTGACCGTGTGTTTGTATTTCGCAACTACTCCTAGACTATCGAACGCAACGCGATTTACTTAATACCGGATATCATTGATCCGTGGATGTCACACAAACTCTCAGAATTTAAAAAAATAAATTAGATGCCAAGATTTTTTTTTTGTAAATTTTAACGTTTTATAAAAACGGAAAGTAAATTACTCCATATTTGTGTATAAAAAAGGAGAAATAAAACAGATCAGTATTTTTTTATACCATTTTCTCATTAATATATTCTCATTAACATATATATCAAACATATTTTCACATATTCAAACTATAAGAATCAATTTATTCTGGAGAACAAAAATTGCCTGTAAACATACTGTCATTTAGAAAACAAGATTTGCTTCAGCTATACATTAAACCAAGGAGGCAGAATTGAATTTAAAGAAAAAGCATATACTATTTCCAATTAATATTTTTTTGAAGGATGGCTGTTAAAACGTTTCACAAAGGCGTTAAAAGTAAAATTTTTTATCAGGTAAAATTGACATTTGTTTTTACCCAATTCGTCTATTTCCACTATTTTATTTGGTCCTCCTTTTTGCATTGATTGCAATTTAATTTTCCCGATTATTTGACACAAAATTTCACTTTTTTAATACTGAGTTATGTCAAGGTCCCTATAACAAAAAATACCGTTATTGTCTCCTATGAAATGTGATAAATAGTTAGTTAATTATTAACGTTTTTAATTATCGGGAGTGAAATATTTTGCTTAATTAATGTATTTATTCTTCTTTTAATGTTGCGTGAACGAAGTCACGGATAACAGCTAGTAATATTATAAATCTGATTGTGTGCAAATGTTAGGCTGAAGCCCGCGTCAAAATGGAGCTTTTAATGATCCTGTATCTTTGCATATAGGTTGATTATAACCCTCAAATGAACATAGGCTAGGTTTTATTTATTTTATTCAAATATTTTCTTTAATAATTAAAATTTTCATTATTTTCATAGAGAATAAATGGACATTTTTCCATAAAATTTAACCATTTTACTTTATCGTTGCTAGGGCTTTGATCATTGCCAATAAATTAAAACACGGAAAAATAATTTTTTCTCAACAATTAATTTTCAATTGAACGATTTTCACGTGAAAAATGAAAATTAAAAAGAATTCAAAAGAAGATGAATTTCCCTGATATTTGAAACAAAAATATGGAGTATTTGTTATTATACATGAAGTATGAATATCGGTTACATTAAAAAGATCTTTTTCTGTCAAAAATTGCGTCATGATTAGAAGAAAAAATGAACAATAATTATATTACTAAAAATAGATTTCACTTGGACTATGGAACTATGAAAAGTATCCTCCTCGGTTTGGACAAATATGACGTCACAAATAAAACATGTAATTTTCAAATGTTCGTAATAATACAAGGAGCATGAATATCAATGTATAATGAAAGTAGATGGATAATGGACGTATTATTTAAGATGAAAAACTGAAATATTTTTTATCGTTACTGATTAATAATTAGCTTGAATACCAGTTACATACAAATGTGAGTTTTCTGCTAAAATTTAAGCCCTGATTGCCAGAAAAAGAAAATTAACAAGAATTATGCCATTAAAAAGAGATTTCTTTGAGGAAAAGTGACGTCATATTTGAAATAAAACGGGAATTTTCAAATGTGTTTTACAAGGACCGTGAATCAATTCCTTACATTAATAATACAAGGATCGGTAAGTTTACAAAGTAGATGAGTTTCACGCCATATTTAAAACGAAAAAATTAAATATTTTTTTTATATATACCGATTATTAAGCATGAATATCAGTTACATACAGATGAGAGTTTTTGCCAAAACCCAAAAGTGATTATTAGGAAAATAAAAATAAATACGAATCTATTATATTAAAATCTGGCCGCCTGTTTGCATTTCGCAACTACTCCTTTCAGGTTGTCGAACGCAACGCGATTTACTTAACACCGGTTATCATTGATCCGAGGATGTCATAAACTCTCAGAATTTAAAAAAAAAAGATTTAAATTCCGAGATTTTTTTTTTTTTTTTTTTTTTTTTTTTTTGTAAATTTTAACGAAATTTCTCTAAAAATGGCAACTAAATTATTCCATTTTTGTGTTTTTGTGGATAAAAAAGAAGAAATAAAACGGATTAATATATTTTTTCTCATTAAAACTGAAAAAAAAATTATTTTCAATTTGAATAGATGATGAAAGAAAAAAAAATCTTGATTACAGTAAAATTCTTGAAAAATAAAAACGTATTTTCACATATTCAAACTTCATTAATCAATTTATTCTGGAGAACAAAAATCATTTGTCAACATATTTTCATTTAGAAGTAAAGATTTTTCTTTTTCAGGTATTCGATTAAATCAAGGAGGCAAATTTAAGCTCCTTGCATTTAGGCTTATTTACAATTATTGCTCCCTATTCACAAGAATTGAATTTAATGAAAAAGAATTTACTATTTCCATTATCTTTGAAGGATGCTATTAAAACGTTTCACAAAGGCGTTACATGTAAAATGGTTTACCAGGTAAATTTGACATATGTTTTTACACAATTCGCCGATTTCCACGATTTTATTTGGCCCGCCTTTTTTCATTGGTTGCAGTTTCCTTTTAATAATTATTTGTCACAAAATTTCACTTTTTTAAAACTTAGTTATGTCAAGGCCTCTATAACATAGAAATACGGTATTGTCTCCTATGGAATGTGATAAAGAGTTAGTTAATTATTTACGTTTCTAATTATTGGGAATGAAATATTTTGCTTAGTTAATGCATTTATGCTTCTTTTAATGATACGTGAACGAAGTCACGGGCAACAGCTAGTATTATATAAGAAGTAAGTATTGGTTTTGTGAAAATGTTCAATCTTCATTTTCTTTTATTGAAATTTTACTCTTTTGGATGTCCTGAATACGATTTGGTTGTTTTTTGGTAAATATTTTGTCTTTATTAGGTTCGTTCGTAATTATATAAATACGTAGCACCTAGAGTCGACGTCTGATTCGTCCGTCTGTCCGCATATAATAGCGCAATAACTACCCAAACGAATAGTTTGAAAATTAATATTCATAATCGTTGCAGAATTTTGTCGAGTCATTTCAAATTTTATGAAAATCGAATCAAAACTTAAAAAGATATTAATTAATGTTTTCTTCATTCTATTAAATCCTATCATACGTAATTAATTCAATGATATCCCATGATAGGTAATGATTCTAAAAACTTGTGCAACTTGATGTTGTGTGCTTCTTCTTAATATTCTTGTACTTACTAACTGTTTTTATTTGTATAATGTCTTAGAATTACCTTTCATGTTATGATAAATTCATGTGAAACAGAAGAAAAATTTTCTTCTTCAGGATTAAGAGGAGAGAAGGGGGGGGGACATAATCTTTCTGAATTTTCACTCTATGTCGGCTTTTCTGATGAGATAAACAACAACAACAAAAATATTGAAAAAACGAGTCTGTAAGAAATATTTAGGTAGGGTCCAGTCTCAAAGTGAAAATTTATTTATCCACAATTTGAAAAACGGAGAAAAAAAACCATGCTATTTGAGAGACAAGATTCTAAGACTTAAAGTGTTTTACAATAATTTAAAAAAACATGTTGAAAGGGAATTGTATTGTAATTGATTGTATATAAAAAGAAATATTCTGATTCTGAAACCTTTTTTATTAACAAATTGAAGATGCTTAATATCTGTTATTATCCTCACTTTCTGGTTGAGTCTTTTTCCAGAATTACCGTAATACAGAACTCATATCTTTCTGCCATAGTTGTAGAATCGTATTTTAAAAGAATAGGTATTGTGACTTTTGCAGATTTTTTCCAGTGGTTGGATGTAAATTAAAATTTCTATTTAAAAGAGATTTTCAGGGACATGAAATTCACGAAAAAGTATGTAGGATTAATACATTTCTTTGTAAGAAGAATTTTTTTTTATTTTAAATGAAAAAAATTAATCTTAAAATTTTTTCTATTGCGTGCGCTTGTTGTTTCATGCCACAAAATCTTTGGAAGTAAAGGAGCTAAAAATCTTAGTAATACTTGTAATAAAAATAATACATGCAAATATTATTTTAAAGTAAAGTTACTTGGGAGAAAGATTTTTGCTTTGAAGAAATCTAGAAAAAAGTAACATTCAAAGCGGCGCCAAGACAATCTTCATAGTGTGCCGCGTTGGACAGCCTTGCTATAATTTATAAAATGAGCTTTTTAACAATTCACAATAAAAATAATTAAAGTCTGCTTATAAGTGTATCTTTTCAAATATGAATACAATTGTTATCAATATAGATTACATCTTTTCTAAACATACCTGAATTCGATAAATGTTTGTAAGATTTGGGAAGACAACTCCCCCTCCCCCAAAAAAATCCGGTTATGAAGAAATATTTTATTTCCTTTCTTCAGATTTAAGTAGTTCTTTATATTTATATTATAAAACAATGTCTCATAAAATCTAATTTATTTTTTTATTTTTTTTTCGGGGGGGGGGGGGGGGGGTGGTTAAATTAATGTAATCAATTGAAAAGGTTACTCAGTAGAAAATCACAAATAAATCAAACATATTTCTTTTCTTTTTTACTCAGTTTGTGTGTTTATATTTTTTGTAATATTTAATATTTATATGTAGTATATCTTTTTTATTTTTAATAGGGCATACTTGGATATAAATACTGCAAAAAGACCAAAATCACCCCCAAAAGAAGCGGTTGAGCATACTAAAAAACAGCGTCTAGTGGAAAAGCAAAATTGTCATGTGCAACATATTCTTATATGTTCATTAATTTTAATAAATATGTGAAGATTCAAATATTCTTTTTCCTTAGTTGAAGTACTTATTTCGACAAAAAAAAAATATATATATATATTAAAACTGTTTATTTTCTCATTGTCGCAGTCACCTTGTTTATTGTAGAATTTGTATCATTTTTCTGCAATTAAATAAGGCTCAAAATTGGGTTAAAAGTACATCCTGGATTATATTCAAGATTTTTTTTCCCGATATTTTAACTGCTGTAAAATATTTGGTTTTTTTAAATTTAAATGTTTGAACACATTTTGTGAAATTCCATGATAACTTATGGATAAACTTAAAAATAAAATTGCTTTTTAACCATTTTTTCAACATCAGAAACTTAAAATTTTTTATGTTTAAGAATTTAGATGAAAAATAAACTTTTTTTAAATCTTTAATAGACCAGTAAACATTTTGGTCAAAATGTTTTTTGTCTTTTAAAATGTTACATAAACATACTTTATTAATACTGAAAAGAAAAAAAGGCCAGTTTGACGGTCACAGCAGATTACCTTTGAATTCTTTAATTTTTTCTTTTATTCCAGTGAGTTTATGATAGAGCATCATTCATAATCAAAAAGATAGTTGATACATTTTGATTGATCAGTGGTGGGTGTATATATATTTTTTGATAGCTTCTAACTTTTTATTTTTTTTATTACAAAAAATTTGAAAAATAATATATGCCCTATTTAATCACAGAAATCTAAAATTAAATAAAGTGAAGATTGTTTTTTAATTTTATGAACGATCAGTTTTGCATTTTAGACAGTTATTCAAAATGCTGCTGTTTTACTAAATAGTAATATTTGACAGACAAATGATATATTCCTTTTAAATGCTAAAGGTGTAAATTAACAACATAATATAAATTAAAATAACTTTTATTAGTTGTTTTACATGTTTCGACTCTTTCCGAGTCATTTTCAAAAAGAAAATGAGAATCTTCCAAAGTTGCACGGGCTTTGAAGTTATTATTTCCTAAAAATTACGCACGTTATCTATTATTTTTTATTTGATTGTTTATTTTCATATCTGTGACCATGGAGTAACTCGAGCCACAGTTTTGGTAAATTAAAAGATGCCACATCGTTACATATTGTATTTTTGCGTGTAGTATATCTATGGTTTCCCTTATTATGGATGGATAGTATATTAGACTGGAGGGAAATATTATTTTACTTTCATTGAAATTCATTTGAATGGTTTCTTCTTGATATAATCTTGTACGATGCGGCATCTTTTAATTTACCCAAACTGTGGCTCGAGTTACTCCATGGTCACAGATATGAAAATAAACAACCAAATTAAAAATAATAGATAACGTGCGTAATTTTTAGGAAATAATAACTTCAAAGCCCGTGCAACTTTGGAATATTCTCATTTTGTTTTTGAAAATGACTCGGAAAGAGTCAAAACATGTAAAACAACTAATAAAAGTTATTTTAATTTATATTATGTTGTTAATTTACACCTTTAACATTTAAAAGGAATATATTATTACAAGGTGTTATAATTTAGTATATTGTTAGACAAATGATTGTAACAATAATATATAATAATGACAGATTAAATAATGCAAATATTGCCATTTGAAAAAAGTGGTAGAAATCTCGTTAAAAAATCAAGCCCATTTGGCAACACTTACGTTTGATGCCCTTTTTTTTCCTCACTGTATACACCAATAAAAAAAAAATATTTACGGGCAATTCTACTTTTTTAACATATTAAATCGATTTCTAATTTTACAGGCAAGTCTACTTTTTTAGCATGTTAAGCTGACTTCTAATTTTATGGTCATTGTCCATTCTTTCACAGGGTAATCCATATCGGCAGTTGTGTTACGAGGGCTATCCAGAAAGTAGATTACGTTTTGGAATAAAAAATAAACAAAGTATAGGAAACAAATTTTATTATATACAGATGAAAGCCACACTCAAATACTACTTTTCTACATAGTCACCATACAAATTAAGGCATTTATCGTAGCGATGTACGAGCTTGGAAATGCCTTCGTCGAAAAATTCGGCCGCCTGCGCCTTCAACCAACAGTTCACGTGTTTCATCCATGTTTCGTCACCAGTAACGATGCGATCGAGTAAAGAGTCACCATCCTTATGGTAAGCGTCCAAAAAGTTCAACGCTGCAGCCATTCGCTGATTTTTGTGGTCCTCTGTCTAGATTTTTGGAATCCATCTTGCACAAAACTTGTGGTAACCAAGCTTTTCGCTGATGATTTCGTGCAACAAACTTCGCGAAATTTGTGGAAAACTCAAAGAAAGTTCCGTTATTGTGAACTTATTACTGCACGCACCTCGCAGCTCGCGGGATTTTCAATTAACGCAGACATTTCAAACCGTCACAGTATCTGAACGGAGCACAGCACGAACCTCTCACTAGCACGGCTAGATGCCGACTGAGCTGCGCAACGCTCTGACCCCAAGATGGCCGCGCTATCCCCGCCCCTAGCGGACACAGACGAAAACGTAATCTACTTTCTGGATAGCCCTCGTATTTTACGGACAATACTACTTTTTTACGGGTTAGTCATATATTTTTTGCAATGTAAAATTACGGGTGAATTATAGTTTACCATCCAAATATTTTTTACCGACGTTGTCTGGAATCTCTGCTGCCGGCCTTTGTACGTAATTTTACTTGGATTTTTTTACAGAAAAGATTGCGCGCGCGCAGTCTTTTCTGAAAAAAAAAATAATCACGAATTTTTAACGAAAATTTCCAGAATAAAAAAATATTTTGCCGATTTCGCATTTTTTTTTCTTTTTTTAAAATCCTATCACTAAGGTGTGTCCAACCGAAATAAAGCCACCGAATAAAAAGTTTGTTTTGTGTCCAGTTACAGCACACAATTACGGTGGCTTTATTTCGGTGGGACACACCTTATGTCCTGGTGTCCACCCGGACCCCAAGCACTTTCAACAAGTTGTCAAAAAATCTATCACTCACTGAGTAGTTTCAGCTGGTGACATCTCATATCATAATGTTTGTAACACACAGTAAAAATTAAACTGTACAAATATAAGTGGTACTTTTTTTTTTAAATAGATTTGTCCTGGGCAACAACAGGGCATGTTTTGATAGGACATAGTGATAGGAATAAATTCTCTTTAAAATCTGTATTTGTTTTTTAAAATTCGGTATCGCCTGAAAGAGTAAAACATTGCCATTCTTTTGATGCAAATTTATGGAGATATTCAATATGTGAAAAACAGAAAAAGTATGAAAATTTTTTGAATATAATAAACAGTCTTTAACTTCTCAGAAATAGTTTGATTAACTGTGGATAGTAGAATACTTTTCTTTTTGAGAATAGTTTCTTAGAATATTTATACTTCAAAAGCAGTTTTTTTAAATGGTAGGTGAAACATAAATAAAAATAATTATAATAAAAAAAGTTCATATTAAAGTTTTTTTTTCAATGTACTGTATTATCTATAAAAATATACAATTTGTCATAAGATATATTGGACAAAATGAGTATGTCAACCTAACAAAAAATATATGTAGATTGTTGCAGCAATATAAGCTACACATATATATATATATATATATATAACATTTTGCCACAAAAAGAAGACATGTCTGGCACACTTGAATTAAACTGCCGTCTAAAATTAATTTGCATCTTTGAATAATTGAATCTTTGTTTTAAATAAATCGTGAAAATTTACTTTCGTTGAGGTATCTGTTATCTTTTTGTAACGAAAACGGAAGTTTTGTACACTGCAAAAAATAACTGTTGATTTTACAGTATAAAACTGGCGCGGTAGCGTATTACTGCTTATTACTGCTTATTTTACTATTTAATACTGTTAATTTTACGGTATAATACTGGCAGCTGGGGTGCCAGTTTTATACTGTAAAATCAACAGTTATTTTTTGCAGTGTAAGTATTACTGCACCCATGACATATATTCGCGGAAATGGAACAGAGTAAAACAAAAAACTTACATAAGAAAAGTACAATATGAGGTTATTTTATCATAAAATCTTTATAAAATATACTTTTTTACACACATAGCGTTCTTAAAAGAAATGATTAGAATCGTTTTGGCATGTAAATAATTTATCAAAACTCATTTCAGTAGTTTACTGAATCTTATTGAAATACGTAATCACTAATCTTCGATTTTTTTTTTTTTTTTTTTTTTTAGCAGAGTAACACTTCCTTTCCCTCCTCACCTATGCTCTGTTTCACGTGGCCAGTTTGGTCCCTAGAAACCTTAGAGCGGTGGTCAGCAGGGATGAAAGGCGAGGCGTAGAGAAGCTTCTGAAAAAAAAAATCTTCTGCAAAACGTGTAAGTGAGACAAAATTTCGCACAGGAACTGAAAAACGTAACGTATAACTGAGGGAATGTATAACTCAAAAACGTATAACTCGGCAAATTTTTAATGACAAATGGCCGGGACCGCTGAGTTGAAATGTATAACTGAGGGAAACATACAACTCAGGTAACGTATAACTGGAGTTCCACTGCATATATATATATATATACATTTACTTATGATGAACATAATAGCTAAATAATGTAATAATTCGAAAAATTCTTCACTGTACTCTTCATTGTTATAATATTTTTGTTGAAATATTAAAGGTCCAGCTTTTTAACTATTCTGATCAGAAACAGAAGGTGTACTGCATATTTTACGTGATTCATTGATGAATGAAAACTTTGCAAATCTTCACAAATATACAAACTCAGAAATATTTTTTCAGGTTGAAATAATTTAGCATGACCTTTTCATCAGACAAGAAAATGTATAAGCACCTAGTTCAACATAAATAAATTGTTGTGAGTTTGTGCATTTCATGGTGTTTCTTTATAAAATTTTCATTTTATCAATAGTAGAAATATCTGTACTATTTGGGGGAAACTAAGAGGTTATGAAGAGTATTACGAAAACTCGCGTGAGTCCTTAGCTTAGAGGTAGAGCACTTGAGCACAAATTGAGAGGTCATGGGTTCGTGGGTTTCCTGAAGCACATGTCCATTTCCTCTTACAATGGCACCCGAACCAATGAATATTAATGATAGGTCAAAGATTAAGAAAAGATTATAGAATTGTAAAGATATGGAGTGAAAAAATGGTTAGAGACTAAGCTTTGGAGATGAAACAGAGTTCGCAGTTTCTTAAATCATACAAGACAATAAAAAGTTAATAAATGGTTTGGTCTCACCTAATTTACTGGTTCTTCTGTGTGAGCTTCAATTCATTAGAGACATCCCCATCTAACAGAGATTATTTATTGGAGAGAGACACTCATAATGACGATACAGAACGATTACACAAACAAGCTATGTACAAAACGTAAAAGTAAACAACAGTCAGTCAGTCAAAAAATGTTCTACGCTCTTAACACCATCTGGTGGTAGTTTCTTATTTTGAAACAGGAGGATACTTGCCCTGGAAAATAAGGAAGGGGATATGAAGAGTGTTACGGGGGTGGGGGGGGGGCTCTTTGTGTGATTCCGTAGCTTATAGGTAGAGTGCCAATCTGGGGAGGGTCATGTGTTTTTAATCTTATCGGATTTTTTTTTTTTTTTTTTTTTTTTTTTTTATAAATGTAATAAAAAACATCACAAACTGGTGTTGAAAATAATAAATGAGAACTTTGTAAATAAGGTTGAAATTATTCAGCACCACCCTTCATCATGCAAAAAAAAGTAAACATGAGTGGAACGTGAGGAGTTGTGTGTTTGTCTACAAATCTCTCATTCTCATCATTACATTAGACAATTCATTGGTTAGTGGCGTTTTGATATGGCCAATTTTCTGTACGAGGGATTTAGGTCGGAGGAAAAGGGTTTCCTTCTGGATTCTAACACTTGTATTTAAAAGAATTTCTTTATTTTGGGCTTGCTGAACATATTTTTCATGATTTTTTTTTTTTTTTTTTTTTGAAGAAAATATCAATACATTGTTCTATGCCATTTATTTATTGTTTTAAGGATATCGCAATTTTTTTATAATCTACAAATTTGCTCCCTTTAAAGCTTTTTCTCAAAATAACTTATTTGGAATTAGCGATCAAATTTATCCAAAAGTATTTGACCAATTTCCTTAAATTTTTATTGAAATGAAAATAGATAAATTTCTCTGAAGCTTATACCAACAAATAGTTTGATTTTTTTTTCTTTTAATAAATAACTATTTTGTATTGTGTTCTGAAGTGATAAAGAATTTTTTTTTATCATTTCTGGACACTACCAAAAATAGTTATATATAAAAATGAAAATAATTGTTGGAATAAGCTCCAGAGAAAAGTATCTATTTTCATGTGAAAGTTCATCAGTCGAATCGTTTCAAAGAAATTTAGTCGAACATTTGAAGAAAGTAGTTTTTAGAAAAGACTTTTAAAGAAGATAAATTTTTAGATTTTCTCATAAAAAATGTCATTGTACATTTAAAAATAAAAATATAACTGGTATAAAATGACACAAAATTGATACCTTTTTCAGAGCTTGCGAAAAATATTCTTTAAAAACATGTTTTTCTTTTTTAATGAAAGATAAGGAATCCCCCCCCCCCTTTAGCATAGGAGTTAATTCGTTTTGTTTGAAGAATCAAATGAATTGCCTATGCCTATTTAACAAAGTATTTTAAGTAACCAAATAAAAAAAAAAAACATTGTTACACGAATGTATTCTAATTGTTCATATAACATCACTTTATTTTAGAAACAAAACAAAATTTTTAATGAAACACATATATTATTATTCAAATGAACAAAATAGTTTTTGTTAGAAAAAAGAAAATATATTGTCAAAATAAGACACGGTACATGTCTGTTTAACAAAAACTTTTCTTATCAAAACCTAAGAAAATAGTTAAAATTACATATTAGATTGGTTTATTTAACAAAAGTTTTTGTAGTATAAACAAATCAAGTTCGTAATATAACATATTTAATTATTTAAACAAAGAAAATATATTTTGTTGTAAAAAGAAAATAGATCGTTAAAATAACACATAGTATATATCTATGTAACAAAAAGATTTTGTTATCAAAACAAAAAAAAATTAAAGTAAATATTATAATTGTTTCTTTAAAAAAAACTTTTGTTGTTAGAACAAAGAAAATTCTTAAAATTACACAAAACAATTGTTCTTTATACAAAAAGTTTTTGTTGTCGAAACTAAAAGGAACTCTTAAAGTAACAGATAATTATATTTATTTTGAAAAAGCTTTCAACAAAAAAATTGTGTTAATTCAAGTAAAATTGAACCATTTTACGTGATTTAACAAAACATTTTTTTGCTGACTATACACATTTTTTTGTTGTAATTGCAAAAAAATCAACAATATTTTTTTGTTGATTCAATCAAAGTTTCCATTGACCCATATTTAAACGAAAAGTTTTGTTGGGGTAACTAAATTTTTGTTGATTCAACAAAACTGTTTTCTGGGTGTTGCATTTTTTGTCCGCGGGGCTTTTGTCCGTAGGGCTTTTATGCGCTTCCCCTATAAACCACCTGCCCCTATACGTATAGAAAATACGTGATGCATATTCTTTCCGAAATAGAATTTGGCATGAAAACTTCTTTTTTTGCAAATTTTAAAATAAGTATTTATGTACTGTTTTGTAAATTTCTTAAGGCGGTTCTTAAAAAAATATTTTTTTACCGCTCACCAATGCGGAATGCTCTGACTCGTCTTTATACGTAGAAGCATTAAATTGACAGGAAGGAATTTGGTATCGAATAATGTTTCCCATTTTTTCATTTCCTCATTTTAATGTACTATACTTTCCCGAAAATATATAATTGAAGATATGCATTTTTTATTAATTCCTGGCTTAAGTTATAAGTTATTGCTGTCTCATGACGACCTTTTTCAGACTCCCGAGATAGGAGGGAGTACAAACGAGGCTAATTTAGAAAAGCCTACGACTATCATCATGTATTCTTCTATCATCTATCATCTATCATCTATCATCTTTATGTTTAAAAATGAGTCAGAAAATTTCGCGTTGTTGAGCAGGCCATATGGAGACCCACTTAAATGAAGTTTTCTTGAATGCTGACAAGAAATAGTTTTACATTAAATATTATTATAAGATTAATTACGTTAAACAATACCACTGCGTTTAAAGGAAAGTTATCTTAATCCACGTAAAATAAACAATAAATTTATTTGATGTCTATCATCCGGACAAATAATGAATCCTCACAAGCTAATGTCGAATGTAAAATTTTCAAAGGAAATTTATTGCAATACAGAGTAAGGTAATTTAAAAGACTGACAGTATGAATTCATAGAGAAGCCAAATTAATATCTCAAATATTTACAGTTCTAGTAAGAGAATGAAGTCATGTATGAAGTAAAAAATTCAATAGTGTTTTGAAAAATCTTTGAATGCGCGTCTAATTAACTTCATGAAAAGATGTAATAAGAGAGGGAGGAGGAATTTTCTCGAAGTGTCTGATTTCCGGCTTTCTGAATAAATTGAATGGAATAATGCACTCAAATCAATTATGTGTATTATACTAGAAATATAGTGAAGTTTTCAGACATGATTTTATAGACAATATTCCATATTTAATAGATTATTATTTTTTATTTAGGTATGAAAAGTTTCAATTTAAATACGGAAGTTACGTCTGAAGATGTGGGTTTTTTAATAAAGGGTACTATTTGACTCTCGATTTATTATAATTTAAACAGCTTTGAACGTTTGAGCAAAACTTTAAGAATAATATTTTTGATGAACTTTAATTCTTCTTTCACATTTGTGATAAATTGCTTAAAATATCTAGTGATTATTTGGTTATTCCAACATTCATTTATAAGGCATTAATATTCTATGAGCTTACTAATTTCTGAGCTTACAATAATAATAATAATAATAACATTATTATTATTATTAGTAGTAGTAATAGTAGCAGTATTTACTTTGAAAGCTGCTTAGAGACCTTTATTGGGGCGTTTTCGTAGTTCCTATAAGATATTTATCTTCAGATTACATGACAATGGTTGTTTTGTCTTCATCATGAATTGATTCCAAAACATTTTACTGCGTTAAATTATAAAATAATCTGTTTATAAGAAGACGTAAAAAATCTTACAATGAGCTTGAAAATTTCTTTATTTTTATTTGTTGAAAAAACAGTCCTTTGGATCACTTTTAGATAAAACTTGTAATTCAAATAGTGCATTCAATAAAACTTTTTAATCTGTATCACGACAAATAAAGCGCACAGAGCGATTTAAATACATTTTAAATAATTAAAAAAAAAGGAGGAAAGCCTTGTTGAAAACATAAGTATGCACAGCTTTCTTCCTTTGATGACACTTCATTGCTTACAATAAATAACGGTAACACAATTTCATTGATTGTTAATTAAGTTTACCAGTAATTGTGGTAACAAATTCTGTTTAATAATCATTATTAACATAATTAATCGTTATTGTATAACTTGCGCAATACACCTTCACTGCATTTACTGGAAAGCTTCTTTAATTCAAGTGAAATATGCATTAAAAGTATTAAAATCCTACCATCCAGATAAACAAAGTACCCTTACAAATTAATACTGAAAGTAGAAGATTCAAAGGAAAGATTCAATTCATTCTGATACCAAGTAATGTATTTTAAAAGATTGGTAGAGAGAACATGAGAAGATTAATCAATACTCGAAATCTTTTCAATGTCACAGTTCTATAGTAATAGACCTAAGTAATGCTTGATTGAAAAGATCCAGCAGTGTCTTAGAAAATCTTTGTAAGTGCGTCAAATTCATTTCGTGAAAAGATCTAATAAGAGTAAGGAGGTGGAATTTGCTCAAAGCGTCTGCTTTCAAGACTTCCACATAAATTAAACAGAATCCTACACTCAAATTAATTTTGTGTATTGTACTATTAGAATAGTGAATATTTCATGCACAATTTTACAGGCAATATTTCATGCTTAATAAACTTCTTATTAAAGTTTTGAAATTAAAAGTTTCAACTTAAATTCGGAAGTATCGGCGAAAGATGTGTTGTTTAATCTATACTAATATTATAAAGGAGTAAAGATTGGTTTTTTTTGTTTGTTTGTTTGTTTGTAGGGAGTAATCTCTGGAACTACCGAACCGATTTCAAAAGTGATGGTGGTAAATTGATGGTGACAACCCCTGCTCCAACATAGGCTATATTTTATGTCGGTGCCCCTAACCCCAGGGGGGGTGCAGAAGCGAAAAACGTTCTAAAATTGCGATTTTTTGTATACTGAAGGAGCTAGAAATTTGAAATTTGGCATTATAGCTGCTTATAAGATGTAAATGCTCTCTAAGAAGAAAAAAAGAAAAAAAAAAGAAATTTAAAAGGGTGAAATGAGCGAAAAGCGTTCTAAAAACATTCTAAATTACAATTTCTGTGGAATCTCTGGAACTATAGAACCGATTTCAAAAGTGATGGTGGCAAATTGATGGTGACAACCCCTGCTCCAACATACGCTATATTTTATGTTGGTGCCACTAACCCCAGGGGGGGGTGGGTGCAAGAGCGAAAAACGTTCTAAAATTGCAATTTTTTTATACTGAAAGAGCTAGAAATTTGAAATTTGGCATTGTAGTTACTTATAAGATCTAAATGCTCTCTAAGAACAAATTTAAAAAAAAAATCGAAATTTAAAAGGGTGAAATAAGCGAAAAGCGTTCTAAAAACATTCTATATTACAACTTCTATGGAATCTCTGGAACTACAGAACCGATTTCAAAAGTGATGGTGGCAAATTGATGGTAACAATCCCTCTTCCAACAGCCTCCTTAATAAAAAGCTATGCGTTGCTGACGACTGGGTTTTTCGCTAATTGTTGCCACAGATTAATCCCGGAAAATGAAACATTTGCAGTTACTGAACAAAATAATAGCTCGAAAAGTATTTGTCAGAATATTGTTAGACAAACTGCGTTAGAAAGGTAAAAAATTGTATTTTTCTTGATATAAATTTCAAATCTAATGATTATGCCGTTTTTCAAATATTGAATTTCAAAAATTACCAAATTTCACAATGGAGTACCATAGCGAAACCTTGATGCGTAAAAAGATAATGATAAGGGCGAGGTGTCCTGACGTGTATATTGGCACGAGTCACAAATTATAGTAGCCTTATTATTCTGTTAAAATATAAGAGTGAATTATGAAATGTCAATATTTTGTTTAATTAAAAGTTCGTTAAGAGAAATTGACCAGCGTAGCGGTCGTAGCTTGCTAGTAAAGGATATTATTTTATTCTCGAGAATAGTATATCTCTTTGTTGTCATTGCAGTAATCTTGAATGTTTAACAAAACCCTAAGAATAAATATTTAGTAGTTTAAATTTTAAAAATTTAGTGTTTTCCCTGCATTTTGGTGGTATTTTCAATTACTGTTTTTTTTTATACTATTTTTATTCTACTGGCATATGATACTTTCTATGTTTGCTTTCAAAAACTATAATGTCCTTTGTTGCTGTTGCTATTTAACATTTCCTCCCATTATACTTGAGAAGGATTCCCCAATTTTTAACCTTTAAATGCCTAGAATATCAAATTTGCAACACTTTTTATTTAAGTTTTAATAAATAAGTCAATTTCTTCACAACCACTATATTTATATCGAAATATTAATCCTGTAAATATCACATAAATATGCTAACAAATAAAGTTAAAAATGTATCTTAAAATTTCTGGTGTCTAATCCTTAACCCTTCAATGCATGAATTTTCCTTTTAGATTTTTTTTAAAACTTATATTAAGGACTGATGTTAATTTGATCGCCCAACGTTCTATATCCTAGGAGGAGTAGCTGTGAAATATAATCAGTCGTTTAATCAGTCGTTTCATAAAATCGTTTCACAAAATCGTTTCATAAAATTGTTTCATAAATTTGTTTCATTAGGAATATATATATATATATATATAACTATTAATGAAACATTACCGAAACACCAACAGAAACGTGAAATTATGATTTAGTAAGTAATAATTTATTGACAACGAAATTGTAACCCCAACACAATGAATATAGATATGAAATACTTATTTAAAGAAGAAGAAATTAAATTAAAAATTGAATGAAATTTGTGGAATTTATACAGAATTATCAAGTCCCAAATGCATAATTTCCACAAATAAAATGAGTGGTTTCATCATCATATTAGCATAAAATTGCTAAAGAATATGATTTTGGGACGACCACTCATAGACATATAATTAAATCGGTGAAAAAATCTTTAAAATCAAAAAATAAATACAATATTAATACAATATTAAAAAGGATAGAAACCTTACCCATAATGATGGGAAAAAACATGATAATAGATCTTTAAGTACTAAAAACAATGAGATGGAGATGGATGTTGGTGCACAACATTGACCAGATTTATGAAGATAACTATACTAAGGCAATGATTTGCAAAAAAAAAAAAAAAAAATTCTAAATGTTGCCAAAAACATTATTAGAAGATTATAAACCCTGTTGCCAAAATAATTTTTAGAAAATGAATTACTTGGATATATGGAATATTGTAAAGCAACACAAACCATGGTGCTGCCATCTATGATACGAATAAAGAATATGCAGTGGAAAAAACAATATTAAAAATGAAACCATACGATCTTAAGTGATAATAATTAGTTAAATAATGTAAATGAAATTAAAAATAAATAAAATATCCAATTACATTAAAGTAAAAATGGATGTAGTAAGGCTTAATTCTATGTTAAAAAATAAGATATAAAGTGGTAAAATTAAGAATTAGTGATTAATACTACATAAAAATACATGTACCAAGAAATGACATAGCCACTATTAAATAGTTTTGCCATAAAAGCAACATCATAAAAATTAAATTAAAATCAAATTAAAATACTAAATTATTTGAATTAAGATGCTATGGATTTTAAAATTAATATTAATTAAATATTGCAGTTAATAGTTACATATAATGTTTTTGCATACATAGTTAGAAATTAAATACACATGATATAAGTGGTTAGGGAAGAACATTAATTAAAATTAATACATATTATATTAGCTTTTAAGAAAGTATTACATTATAATAGAATTTAATATGATATTGTCCACCGTGGGCATAAAAGTACATACAATTAATCAAAACATTCTTAATAGTAATTAATAATACATTTAAATTAATTAATGAAGATTTAAATATAACTACATTAATTCGCATATAAAAGTATTACATCATAGTTCATTATAAAATGTGTATAAGCAAACGTATGTGTGAATCAAAATGCCCCCTTTTTTGTGTGTGTGTGTTTGTAAATATAAATTATATATATATATATATATATATGTAGATATTTTGCCTTTTTCTCAATAAAAAGCAATACTTAAATTTCCACACGCTTTTATCAGTCCAGTAAAATTCATGTAATTATTTTTACTTTTGCTTTTTGATTTAAAAAAAATCTGGAGCGACTCCAATCGACTTTCGGAGCACTTTCTAGAATACTTGGCATTCAGATATCAGGTAATCCAAAAGTAACTAAAAGAAATAAACGTAACGCAATATCTGCAATTTATTCTATACGAAAATACTTCAATTCACCTTATTCTGGGGTCCCGCAGTGGCGCAGACGATTAAGCTCGGTTCTCCTCTAGATCACAGAAAGTGAAGCAGCATCGACCATGGTCCGTGCTTGGGAGGGTGACAACCTCTCTCGACTGCGGATGCTGTGCGACCGTGTACGTTAATGGGAGATGGTGCACGTAAAATCTGTTCGTGCCTCCAATGTCCTCCAAGTTTGAAAACGATACCTCTGGTGTGCCAATCCAGGTGCAGATCTCTCATCTGGAAATGGTTCAAAATTAGGAGACCAGCTCTAGAAGTCCAACCTCTCTCGAGGCTCTGATACCCCTTCTTTCAGAAAAGTGCCATGGCACTTTCTCTGACACAACAACAACCTTATTCTGGGGACCTGAAAACATAAATAAATTCTAATACACGCATACATTTAGACATACATGTGGAATAGGTTTTTAAATGATGAAAATGGATTCAGGGAACCTCAAAATGTAAAAATATGCTAAAATATCCATAATCGGGTTTTTATCTCGATTTCATTACTTTCCTTACAATATATATGCATCCGGAAAGTACAGGGGGAGAAAAAGATGATTACTTGAAAACATAGGTATAACTATACCTTGGGATATATTCTTGCTGTATGTTCGAAAACTGTTTTGACAGATTGTATTTTAATTTAAAATGTACTGTTAAATCTTTTTACCTTAAAAAATCGTACGAACATAATTGCTGTTCAAAAAATGCTTTGTGAAAAAATTACATACTAGCTGAATGTATATAATCTCTTTATCTATTGTTCTTTATTGATCAAATTAATGTTTTATGTCAAATAATTTTCTAGATGAAGTAAATAATATATTTTTTCATTTACAAAACATCCTATATTAATGAAACTGATATTTATCAAGATATAAAAAAGGGTAAAGATTTATCTGTTGCACAAACACTAAAAGCAAGTGATAGTTTTCTGTATTATTACCTATTATATTAATTAACTGTTAATCGTACATTATTGTATGACAAAGATAAAACAAATAATGGCTGTTACATACATTTCTTTTTGCTTCGAAGGAAAATGATTTTTTTTCTTTTTTTTTCTTTTGTTTTATTATATCCTAAGAAACATTTATTATAACGAGTCATTAATTTGTAATTTTTTTTTCAAGTGTGATATATGACGTTGAAAGTAGAAATAATTTAATTACCTGTATTTTTTCAAATATTAAGCGTTAATGTAACTGCAAATTTGTTATTTTTTCATGTTTTATTCGATTATAAATTACTTTGGCAAACTATAAATTTTATATTACCTATTAATTAACCAATAAACATCTGTTATTATATGACAAAGATAAAACAGATAATAACTATTATTTTTTCCTGTTTTGGAGGAAAATATTTATCTTTCTGTCAATTGATTTATTGTATCTAAAATAATATTTGTTACAAAACATCATTAACTTTTGATGTTATTTTGTTTCAGGTGAAATATACGATGTTGGTACTAGAAAAAATGTAAAAATAAATGTGTTTATAGAATGTTTAGAACAGTGTAACAGGACATTTCTTTTCATGTTTTATTCTTCTATGAATTATTTTACAAACTGCAATGGAAACCTGCTATTACAAATCTGAAATAAGCGTGAAAATTCTTCGCTAAACGGATTGCCTTAAGAAAATTAATATTGTAACGATTTCAGAGACAATCGAGTGGTAGCAAGTGAGTCGATAGGTGATAGGTAACTTAGAAAACAATAACAAATAATTTATTGAAATTAATCAAGTTGTTGTTCTAGATTCGTTAATATTTCCTCTGAGATCTGAGATACAATTGATGTTTACAATCGAAAAGCTGTAAAAGTTCCTGCTGGCAATTTCTAGACAGAGCCTACTAATGGCCGGTTACAGCTGTCAATAATTAGTTCATTACCACACATAGAGAAAATAAGGTGTTGAGTACACCTTTACCATAACCCAGAAATTATCTAAAGGGGCTTCTGATTACAGAAGACTCGGTGATCGTTACTTAATTAGATACTATTTAATAAAGAAATTATTTATTTAGAAAAAAATAATCACCACGTTGTGTATAGACGAGTATCTAATATATAGCCTTTGTTTTGAATAGGAGTGTATAGAATTCCCAATTTTACAAAACAACCCCAAAAATAATTTTAAATTAAAATTCAAATACTTAAGTTAATGAATTTAAAGAAAACATTTAGGATTTAAAATTAATTACGCCAACACTTAAATTATGACAACATCTTTTAAACAAAACAATTAATTTATTTACATTAAAAACATTTAAAGTAACATCTTAACAATATACACACCAACCGTTTTTACAATTGTATAAAACCATTAAAAATTATTAGCTAACAAACGACAAGTTCTCCTGCGAGAAATACCATACATATTGGCGGTACAAATACTTTTACATAGATGTTGAAAATCATACAATGAATTCATACCTAAACCATTAGAGGGACTCGAGTAACAGACAAGGTGGCTTAGCCGGGCGTAGATACACTTTCCTACTTGTAGAGAAGCATTTTTGGGCATACACTCATCACTCGCACTAAGTACAAATCAACTTGAAATTTTTTTACTACTCCTGCTAACTTCCTTTCATCACTCTTTTTTATTACTTACCCATCATACGTAGTATACGGTAAGTCTTGTAATCGTTTTGAAAATCGAAGAAAAAATTGACTCATTTACACGTTTCATACACTAGAGATTCCGAAAAACATATTTTTAGAAAAAACCTTTTGCCGTCCGTCTGTGTGTCTGTAAACGCTCTATCTCCCGAACAAATTGAGATAGAGACTTGAAATTTGGTATGTACTTAGTATGTAATAATGGGAAGAAGCCTATTGAATTTCAGTAACCTCGATCATGCGGAACTATTTTTTTCGGACTCTCGAAATATTCGTTCTGGTAAAAGGTATATTGTAACATATTATTTTGAATCCGGGGTGGAAACTATTTTAGTTACAAATAAAACTTGATAACTTCTTCATAGACTAATAAATTTATATTTACACCATATTTACATGTTACTATTTACAAAATAACTCATTTAATTTAATATTACGGCTTAGCTCAGATGCCTTGTCGGCAACAACTCTGTAAACATTCTTCTCTTCTGGTAAAGTCTAAATTACTCAGCTTGTCAATTCTTTTGAAAGAAAAAAAAGAAAAGGAGAGAAAATATGATGGAGTGAGTATAGTTCGAGCGTTACACTCTTCCCCTCACACTGCATTACTGGTCCCTCAGATGCAGTGTGCATTTCCTGGGTGGATTCCTTCGGGATGCTTTCTGGTGACTATACCTCTGTTGTTCTCGCGTTTTTTGAACCTTTAATAAATATTTGCTGGCTGGGCGTCTGACGTTTCCCGGGTCTGCCTCTTGGACGAATGAAGCCTTTAGAACATCCACCATATCCATAAATGACACTACGAGAAACGAGTTGTTCTCTAAATAAAAAAAATAAATTCTGAACCGAAGCACTTGGTACAAAAAGTACGTTAATCAAATTACAATTTCTTAAAAAGTTTTAAACATATATGCACAAGCAGAGCTGGGCAGTATCGAAAATACATGTATTTGAAATACATTTTCAAAATACATTTGTATTTTGTATTTTGTATTTTAATCAGATAAAACTAAAGTATTTTATTAATGTATTTTGAAATGAATTTTCCATGTATTTTGTATTTTCAAAATACTCAAAATACATTTCTCGATTTTTTCAAACAGTTCGTATAAGACTTAAAGCTGGTTTAAACCACTTGTGTTTAAACCGCAAATTACTGATTCGCAACAGGAAAATACTAGAGATCGACCGAAATTTCGGTTTCGGTTTCGGTTTCGGTTTCGGCACAAAATCGAAGTTTCGCCAAATATTCGTTTTCGACGAAACTGCTGACAAAATTTCGGCCTGACCGAAACTCGACCGAAACTATCTGTATTTCAAAATCTCGTTCCTTCTTTCGGAAATTTTCACCTTTACTCATTGATGTGAGTTGTATCTGCTCAAATGAGACACTGTTTATTGCTGTGAGCTCCACTGTTTATCATTATCGGTCATGACTGATCCATGATGCGAGTGTAAATTATAAAGCAAGCAATGCATATATGACTAAACTTAAAAGACGCTTATCACGTGATCTTTAAAAGCTGAATACTTAACAGTAATAGAAAATGTTTTACTTTAAAACTCCAGATTGTTTCGAATGCTTTATGAGAAATGTGTTGTTAAAACATATAAAGATTTACGAAATTTATTACAAAACATATAGCGATATATGTATACTTAAAATATTTTTTAGATGAAATTCGTATAATTGGAAACTATTTCAGTCTTATTGCTAAATTAATTACGTTTCATTTTACAAAAAATAGTTTTGGATAGAGGCACAGAGAGTCAACTTGGCACCGGAGATAAAATTTTCAAACAGGGGTGCCATTTCAATACTTTCTTAGGGAGGCAGGCCTTTTTTTAGGGGGGGGGCGGTGAGTGAGCAAAGATTTATTTTGATCTTATTGTGCACATCCTAAAAGAAAATTGACAACTGTTACATTTTTATCCTTATATATATATTTAAAATTAGATAGTACAAAATAGTGTTAAACATGTCTCACTTTGAGAATATTGAAATGGAAAATAAAGTTTATAATTAATATTTTCTAGGCTTAAAATGTTGTCCTAATGCTAATTTTCCTTTTTTAGTCAAATTGAACAATTTATTTTAGCTTTTGTGCCCTTTACTTAAACTTTTACTTAAACAATTATTTTTACTTAACCAATACTTAACTGTATACTTAAACAATTTAAATGCAAAATATTAACGAACTGAAAATACGAATATATTTAAAAATTAAATATTAATTATTGAATTTGCTTTACATAATTTAACTAAATTGTTAATTAACTATTGATAAATGCCTATAATTATTGGTTGTTATAAAATAATAAAATATAAAAGTTGTATTATTCATGTTTCATTTTTGTTTGAAACTTAAACAAACATATATATGTCCGTTTGTTTGTTAGAAATGTGGTTCAATACACGTATAATTAATAAATTAATTAGTAATGTAATTAGTTATTATTAAGTAATTATTAATTATGTGTTATTAATTAATTAATTAATTAATTAATTAATTAATTAATTAATTAATTAATTAATATATGCAGTTATGTATGTATTAATCAGTTTTTGAATTTTTTGACACTTTCGGTTTCGGTTTCGGTTTCGGCCGAAAGTGGGAAGATCACCGAAATTCGGTTTAGGTTTCGGTTTAGGTCTTAAAACCTGTTTCGGTCGATCTCTAGAAAATACATGCTTGTCTGTTTTGTGTAGTCTTTGAATTTGTTTCTAGAAGTTAATATAAAATTTTTTTTTCCAATCTGGTATGATAAGGATTTTTATCTTTGACCGAAACATTTTTGCTGAATGGGTATAACAAATGCTTTTATAATTCTTAATGTTGCTTTGGGAATTATAAAATTTTGTCCTGTGATACACAAGTATAGGGTAGTCCAGAATTTTCCTGGTATTGCATTTTTAAACTATGTTAGCAGTGTAAGACTGGATCGGGTTTGAGCATGACTTTTTTGAAGCAGACTCGGTCCGGGCAGGGTCAGATTTATTTTTTATGAACCGAGCCATTCTTCCTAGAGGTCAGGACGGGAAGAAATTTTCAGGTCCGATCTCGACCCAGATCGAATAAAATGATTGGTCTGGCCTGGCCCCTATAAAAAGCAGTAAAATTTTACCCAGTTTACCATTTTTTGCAAAAAATGCAGATATTTTTAAATCGCCATTATTCTTAGTTAAAAATTTAAATTTATACTTTTTGAAGAATAGTACGTATATTTCTAGGCAATAAAATTAAAGTACATGGAAACCTGTGAAAATAAACCTGTCTATAATGGAATCTTATCTTAAAAGAAAAATGCGTGGATTGATGCAAAATGAATGTAATAATACGTGTGAAAAGAATATAATGCATTTACAGCAGGTGATGTACCAACATAAGATGAGAACTTGTCTATAATGATTTTTTTTCGCTCCTACACGATTCCGTTCTAGCAGATTTTTCTGTATAGTAATTTTCAGATTTGTAAATCTCTAAGCCATGGAAAATGGATTAATGATATTAATGATAACTCAAACATTTGCGTACGAATAGAAATTCATAAAAAAGATAAACATAGTTTATATGGGCGTAAGAAATACTACCTATTATATTCTCCCCTATGTTGAAATTTCTGGGAAATTTTTGCAGATCTACACCGATCATGACTTCCAGAACCCAAAAGTTAACTTTATTTATCTATCTATCTATCTATCTATCTATCTATATTACTTTTTTATGGACACGATAACTTCAATAATTCTGCCTCTTTTCCAAACGGATACATAAAATCAAGGGGCATAAAATATCGATGGGAACACGGGGGGGGGGGGGCGGCTTTTGGGAAAACAGAAAAAAACATAACTTCTTAATTATGATACTTATCGAATCCGTTTAAAGTTATTATTACTTCTAGGAAAAGGGCCGAAAACTTATGTTTGACAGATTTTTGATATCATTAAAAAAGGCCTCAAAGGAGGGGGGGGGGGGGGGTAGGGATTTCAGAAAAAAAATTCATAACTTCGTCAATTCACAAGATATAAAATCCGCTTAAATTTATTATAAATCCTTTTAGTATTATTTACAACTTTTATATTGCAAGTTTTTTGTAGAACCAACCCTTACAGCCAAAAAAAAAAAGATCCTTGCCGACGACGCCTAGCGACACAGCAAGATTTCAAAGTGGGCGGTCCCAACTGCCGCATCATAGCAAAAAGGTTAATTCTTCTGCAATTCCCAATAAACAGGCGCCCCATGGTCTACGTCTAAGAAATCTACCTGTGCCTGTAGGCCGAGCCGTCAGGGATTTTTCGGGGGGTTACGGACCTATTCATACAACAGATAAAAATTTATAACATGACATTGGAATTAAAACATTTGTGTGTAAGATAGTGCACAATAATTGAAATTAAAATTAATGTATTTTGTATTTTGAATGTATTTTGAAAATACATGTAATTTGTATTTTGGAATTTGAAAATTTGGAAAGTATTTTGTATTTTGTATCGAAAAGGGTTTTTCGTTGTATTTTGCCCAGCTCTGTGCACAAGAAAAAGGTTGTATGATACTATAGATCTATTCATGGTGAGCCTTAATGAAAAATAATCCTTGAGAAAAAAAAACTTTTTTTTTTCAAGGGAAGAAAAGAGTCAGTATTTGAAGTACTTGAATATATAAAAGACTTATGACGATGATTTCAACAAGCAGTTAAAAATAAAATAAAATAAAATAATTAAAATGTTCAACATCAGATACTGATCTCTAAACTTTTAAACAGTCGTCCATCTAAAAACCAGTGAAATGCCATTTTTTCCCTAAAGTTGCTCCAACACCAGTAGAATCTTCTCTAAAAATCACTGGATATCTTTTTAATAAATTTTCAACATCTCTGGACCTGATAGTAGAATCAATCTGGTGCAAGTATGAACAAATATAATCAATGTTTGCACCAAATGGATGAACATGGAGGAATGTTGAAATGAGACCAACGAGGCGAGCCTACCTTTCTATATTAGCATTAGATAAATTTCCTAATTGGGAATTATTCTCATAAGCTGAATCATTAAGACAATCAGGATTTTCTTCTGTCATTCTGCGCTTAAAGGCACGAAGCTCTTTTAATTCAGCTTCATTAGATCTTCTTTGATTCAAATTTAGCTCTTCCTTTTTTGAGTTTTGTAAAGCCTGTCGCATTGTTGCCAACTGATTATCTTTACGTTTAAGTTCTTCTTTGTGATCAGACTTCATGACCATAATTTCACTTTGTGCAGCTTCTAACTGACATCTCAAAGAATCAGCCTCTTCTTGGTACTTATGAACATCTTCTTGGTACTTATGAACATCTTCTTGATATAGTTTTTTTACCTGATCAGTATCAGTATTTGTTTTATCTGAATTTTCATCATCACTGAGTTCCATTTCTTCATCTTGTCGTTCATTTTTCAACTTCTCACAAATAAGTGAGGCTTCATGATCTGTATAATGCACTACTGGCGGAGTAGGCGGACTATAATAGTCTAGTTCTTGATGGCGTGCTTGACGTTGTAGAGCTCTCTGCTTGCATTCATAATCATACTGGTCATCTCGAGCTTGAGCATAATCAACATGTAGCCTTCCAGTAAAAGGTGCCTCGTCTTTATTATCTATTTTTAACCTATATCCAGAAAAATACAAAGCATTATCTACGTAGAGCTCATCAGAAAATCTTATATGGCAAAAATTCTTTTTAGACATTCTAACTGTCTTTACAGACCCACAACGTTCGAAAATTTCTCGAATAATTTCCTCCGTAATCTTTTCTGGCAAACCGCCCACAAACACTGTTTTGCACCCCAATGGCCGTTCTCTAGTAGTAGGTCGAGGTGAGTTTGGAAACACTTTTTGCAAGCTGCACAACTTCTTTAACAGGAGGATGTGATCCAGTATCAATATAATGTTTAACTTTAGGTGTAGCCTCTTCCCCTAGTTGGAAGCTACTTGTAAATTTTCCAAGCAGATCATTCAACCTAACTCGTTGCTCTGAAGTGAGATGTCTACCTTCATCTTCTCTAAGAAAAACAGTGTCTACTTCAACGGTTTTTATTGCTAATTCACTAGGAGGTCTATATGTATCTTCGGCGAATCTATACTTCCACCTGCATCTATCAGCAAAGAACCATTCTTGATTTACTACATCCAAAACAATTTTTGCTTTGCGTAAAAAATCAATTCCCAAAATTGTACGATTATTTTTGGCATTCGGCAGAGCATAAAGTGTTGTTTTAACATCACGACCTTCAATTTTAACATGAACTTCTGTTTTATAAACTTTGGTAGTGTTTTGTAGCCCATCCGCTAAGACTACGATCATTTGAGTTTTTTCAAACTTCACACCTTGGTCTTTTAATAAAGAATACAAAACTTCACCCGCAACGCAATGTGTTGCGCCAGTGTCAGCACAGGCTGTGCCAGAGAGACCATTTATACTTATTTTTACCAATGATGTTGGTGATGTTTGCATATTACATGTACGAAATTCTAGAGATTGAAAGTGCGCCGATACATTTTTCGGAGAACAAGTTGGACACTTGGATTTAATAACTCCCTGGTTTCCACATCCATAGCAACTTAACATTGGCCGATTTAAATTTGAAGGATAATTAATTTTATTTCTCTTGGACTCATTTTGATTGCCAAATTTACCAAACTCATTTCTTTTAAAATCTAAAGGCGTTTTTTCAAAGCGATTAGAATTCCCGACCTCACTGATTTTATTTGATCTCTTTATTTCTACTTTGTGTGACCTTAAATTATCATATAAATCTAACTTTTCAGCTAATTCAACAGGATCTGTTAAATTCTCCCATTGGTCTAAATAATGTTCTTTGCAATCAGGGGAAATCTTTTTCTTTAATTGATCAGCAATAATTAATTCCGATAGTTTTTCAAAGGAATTTATATTTAATTCTGATAGCCATCCCTCAAAATAGCTTCTAATTTCAAAGTAATATTCTTTCCAGCTAATATCGGTTCGCTTTGGATGCCAATTAAATAAAACTCTAAACCTTCCAGCAGTTAACTTGAACCTCTGCAACAATATATCTTTAATATAAGAATTATCCTCATATTTTTCTTCCGGTTCACGCGCTATTAATTTACCGATTTCATTTGGAAGGACTCCAATTAAATACGTAATCCACAGTTCTTTAGAAACCTTTAAAAGTTTCATTTGCCTCTCAAAAGTTATTAAAAATAAATTCATATCAACCTTTTCAGGATTGAAATCGGGTCAAACCTTTTTGAAGTCAACGCGGATTGAAGAAGTTTCTAGAGGGTTGCTTGTATTTGCAACAACATCTCTTGTTCCTGCTTCTAACCTGAGCTCAAATTCTCTTTCTTCGGCTAAACGCTTCTCTTCCTCAAGAGTCTTTCTTTCTTCTACGATATTTTCTAAAATTCCCTGTACAAAATCTATGTTATCTTTAAATGCCTCACTATTTACAATTTTATCACGTAATTCGAGGACTTTATCATCGCTACTTATTTGTACTTTTAACTCTGAAGCCAAAGTGATTAAATCAATTTTCTTACCCTTAGAAAGAAACGCCATCATTTGAATTAATTATGTTTTAGCTAACTTCAAACTTAATTTGTGTTACGAATAACTCTTAGCAAAATAATTTACTTTTATGTAATTTTTCATAACATTTATGGAACATAAATAACATACAATATCTTTCAAAACTCAATATAATGACACCAGTAGTAGGATAGTGGGGGTTCACCGGCCACAGGCGCAATCCGCAATGAGCATTCGCGCATTCAGTGAGCAATGCTCAAATGATCAGAGGATAAACTCTCTTTTTCTCACAATAATCTTTTTATCTCATTTTGTTGGTATATCCGATATTTTGTTAGAAAGGTTTGTGTATAAGAATATGTTTTAAAAAGCATATATGTCTTATATTTATTATAAACAGTTCACTTTGTGTATATGTGTGTCTGTGTCTGTCTGTCTGTCCATATGTTTGTTTAGAACTATGTTTATATGTATTCGTGTATGTTTATGCATAAAATTTATAAGGTTTTATAAAAAATGTATGATAATTTAAAAAAAATTAAAACTTAAATTTATAAAAAAGTTTAAAAAATTGAAACTAAAAAAAAAAAAAAAAAAAAAAAAAAAAAAAAAAAAAAAAAAAAAGAAAGAAAAAGAAAAAGAAAAAAATTAAAATTAAGAATTAAAAAGTTAAAAAAATAATAATAAAAAGTAAAGTTAAAAAAAAAATTATTAAAAATTAAAAAGTAAAAAAAAGTTTTGCAATATTTTAAAAAAAATAATAAAAAATAAAAAATAAAAATGTTTTTATTCATTCTCGAACTAACAAAAAAAAAAAACGTTTTAAGAAAGTTATAAGTTAACAAAAATGTTATAAATCTATTAAAATTATTACTTTAATGTATTTCATAACTTATAAAAAAAATTTACTAAGCTTTTTGCACATGATTAACGCTTTAGATCGATTTAAAATCATTTTGTAATACTTTTAAACAAGATAAACTGTTTTTAAAACATGGTAAACCGTGTAAACCTCATTAGACGGTGTGTGTGTATGTGTGTGTGTGTGTGTGTGCGTGCATGCATACATACGTGTACGTGCATATAGATAATGTTTTATCAGAAATGATTGTATAAAAGTTTTAAATAAGTACACAAAAATATAATTAACGCTTTTTATTAAAACAAAGTAATTTACAGGAAAGGTTTATATACAGAAAGATATTTACAAATCAGCAATTTTCTTCTTCATTACAATCTTGATTAATTTCATAATGTCCATACGCTAAGCTCGATATTCCATTTTCTAAAATGTATCTCTTGTCATCAAAAGGACTTAGACTAATTTTATTTTGGGTTAATGTATATAAATTATGAGAATCCTGAGCGATCCTTATCTGTTTCTCCATGCTTGTTTTTTGCTGTTGGAGACACTCTAAGTAGTCTTCATGCTTGATTTTCTGTCGAACAATCTGCGTAGACACACCCTTTGCACGCTTTTTCTCGTCTTTAAAGGATTTTAGCGAGTACATTTTTGATTTCAGTCCGACAAACTCAACGGCTAATTCACCATTAAGTTCATCCTTGAACTTGCCGAGAACTTTCTTATTATCCTCAGAGTATAAATCATGTGATTTCGGATACTCGGAGAAGTCAAACAAATTACGGTATTGTTCCATATCCTTATAAATATTGTTTGTTTGAATATGGTAAGTTAAGGAATCTGTATCAGTGAATAATAGGGTTGACCGATCTTTATATGTTTTCTTTATGAAGTTATAATGAAAATCATACATAACTAATTTAGAGAGTTCTAAAATAGCGAACCCAACATAGATAGGCCGATTCATTAAAATACTAGTTTTCAGTCGTTCTACAGCGGTTAAGTCTTCATCAAAGGTTTTAAATGATTTAAAAGTAGGCGAAGCTACTAAATTTTTGGCTCTTTTTTCACCATTACAAAGCACAATGTTTTATCCTTTTTCGAAGATTCTCCATTGTCTTCCCAAAAACAGAATTATTCATTAACTTAAAAAAGTCCTTTTCAAAAGAAGATTTAGCCTCTTTACGTTTCTCAGTATTGAAATTAATGTATTTCTGAAGCCAAGGTGTCTGTTTAAATTTTAGGGCTTTATGTACAGCTGTAATTTGTTAACCCAAGTTCTAAATAAAATTTAAGATTACGATAATGAGTTATATAATTTCGTTTATTATTTAAATTAGGTATAAGTTTAGGGGTACCCACGAATTTTCTATTGTTAAGTAAGTTTCTTGCATGAGAAGACAACATAGATTCTTCTACTGTGATCCTCTCGGGAGCAACAGAATATTCATTGTGCAGAGGGTGTAAATGTTTTGGGTATACCAAGTCTACCTCGAAAAGGTACCCAATTTCAGAGCTATCAGATAGCGATAGAATCCACTCTTCTGTGATATGACTTGTTTCACTCCATTCAAAACCACCACAAGGTAAAAATTGGCTCATAGCCCACCCGTATAGGTTGTTAGCATCCCAGTACATGATGTAGCTGGGTGCCTCATTTTTCCTATAATCGGGTGTACCAGGTATGTTTGCTCGAGCGTATCTTTGACTAATCATACTGATACCGCCTCGTATACCATTTTCCACCATAAGCAGCATATCTATATCAGTGAGTAACTCTAAAGATGTTTCAGACATCTTCAAACAAGCTTGCCACGCGAGTGAAGGTGCAGTGAACAGGTGAGCAGGATCAATTTCATAATACTGCTGACATAATTTTCTAAAGTTTTGAAATACGTCAGCAAGTAGTAGAACATCTGTCTTAACATAAAGGTTGTGGTAATCACCAAGAGTCTTGATGTCAAATGTTTCCCATACATTCTGGGCATGCTGATAGTCTTTTTCATCTATTGGGTTATTAGTCAAACTATTAAAAAATGCAGAAGGCGGGGGAAGCTGTTTATCATTAAATTTATCGAAAGAAGTAAAATAATCATAGGGGTAAACCACTTTACGTATAAGTAAAGATAAATTATTATTTTCTGAGAAATTTTCTTCAAGTATTGTGAATTGCTCAGGTTGAAGGTTTTTAACAAGTTTTTCCAATGACGTGGGCAAAAATTGAAAAGAATCGATAAAAACCATCTGAATAGAAGATGTAGGCTTTCTGATTTTAAAGGTGATATAGTTTTCCATAGAAGTAGCAATTACATCGATTTCATGATCTTTAAATTTTCCAAGCTTTGTCATAATATGATGACCATCATAGTTTTTCAAGTTATGGAATATAACAGGAATTGTTTTACACTGCTTATAGTTCAAGTTACATTCCACGTGTGCAGCTCCTCTGTACGCACCTGACAGGTGATCATGATCACGTGTGCGTTTCTCATCTAAAGTTTTCTTGCAAATATGACAAAACTCTGCTTCTTGAAATGCATTTTCTTCCTCGGTAGAAAGCTTCATAGGTTTAATATTTAGTAACTTTTGTCCTAAAATTTCCTTCTCTTGCATCATTCGGTTTAAAAAATGTTCAACACAGTTTCTACCACGATATACCTGTGCTTTCTTCACACATGTTCCATCGGATCCGATAATCACATAGGCATATCCACACGGTAAGTGGTAGGTTGTTTTCTCAGTATAGGATGCTTTAGAAGAGGGTGGGGCTGATGAAATAGGTATAAGTAAACTCTCAAAGTCCGCATAAATCGTATAGGCAACAGGATGTTGTAGATGAATACCAGAAAACTTTAATATATTATCATTTTCATTAGGCATCTTTATAGCTTGCACAACATGTCGAGAACAATGTTCATTATGCTTATCCAATAGATCTTGTCTTGAAAATCGATGTAAACATCGATAACAATAGTAGCCAGCGGCTTTATGCTTGGTAAGATCACCTAAAAGTCTTGAAAAGCTTCTTATCAAACAATAGTGTTGCTTTTCACCATCACCAACCAATAACAAATTAATCACATCTTGATCCTTCTTTTCAGATATATACAGGGGGTAAACTTCATCCTCTTCATATCCAAACACATTAACCCGTAAATTGTTGAGTTGTTCAATAATAGATACCTTCTGAAGGGGTACAGGGCATTCTACACTGCCTAATTTAATATCATGTTCATAAGGTCGATAATGTGAAACACGTTCAGGCTTTTTTGTAAAATCTAAGTTCAGTATAAAGGCTAAAAGGCACCACACCAAACACTTATTGTCTTCGTTTTTTATATTCAACACTGTTTTTTTATCATCTAGTTTTTTAGACAGAGGAATGTAAGAACTCGCAGCGAGGGGATGATATTTAGCAATCTTAAGTTCTAAATGATGAATTTTCCTCAGTTTCCACCCAGATCCCCTTTGTACAAATTCTTCAAAGGATTTAATAATCTTCGAAAATCCTTCTTCAATATGTTGTGAGATAGTATCTTCTGTAAGTTCGATCATACACGAACATCGAAAATAAGATTGAATTTCTTCAAACTCTTCATTATCCGTCAGACGTTCAAGCGCTATTTTTTCTATCATATACCATTTAATTGAACCTTTTTCACGAATTTCACTTATTAAACGTTCTTGTATTTCAGTTCGTAAATGTCTATGAAATACCTCTAAATCACTTTCCTCACGTTCATCGGGATGCAAAATCACTGTTTTAAACACATTAAGTGCATCAGAATGCTTTATGTTTTTCGACTTTACATTAGATAAACTCATTTTACGTTTTACACTCACAAGAGGTGCGCGAGAGTGCTGTGTGCGTACATGTTGTCTCAGTTCATAATTTCTCCCGAATACTTTATCACAATCATGGCAAGGGAATGTTGAATTCTGATGTGACTTTAAATGATACTTTAAATTATCCTTACGTGTAAAAACTTGATCACATGTGTCACATTTTAATGTAGAATGACCATCGGCATTATGGGTTTTCACGTGTCTTAACAAGTCTGATTTCCTTCCAAAACACTTTCCACAGGTTTTACAGGTATGAGACTTTTCATTAAGATGAATCTTAACATGCTGATTTAAATTAGTGTATGTTGAAAAGACTTAGTCACAAAGAGGACAAGCATGCTTCTTCTCCACATTCATAGGGGTCACAGTCTTTAGAGAAAAATCTTCTTGAGCTAGTTGGTTAAAATCCAAGAGGCTTTGAGATATAGTATCCATTTCTGAAAAAACTTCAGGGAATCCGTCATTCTGTAACGATCCGGCACTATCATGTGTCTTTAAATGTCTCTGCAAGTTTGATCTTCGCCCAAAAGACTTCTGACATTTTGCACAAGTATATAATTTCTCGTCAGAATGAGTTTTCATATGTTGGTTCAGATTAGATGTGCTCGTTAAATCTTTACCACAAGTAAGAGAGGTAAACATCTTCTTAACAGGTACAGGATCTTCCACAGACATGGCTTCGTCGATAGGCATGAAAATATCCATAATATAGAAACAATTAAAAACTTTAACTCTTAAAAGCAAACAACAATCTTCTCAAACGAATCACACTGATAAAAAGGGGAGGCACTTTAAAACACGTCTAATCACTAGCGGTATGAATCATCAAATGATGAAAATCATAATTTCCCCCCTCTATTTATACCAAACCATACACCCCCACGACTCAAAGTCAAAGTTGTAGTATTTTTTGATATGGTTGTTATCAAAACCTATCATATTATGTCACGCTCCACATGCTTTCTTCCAATTTTGGAAATGTAACATAATTATTGCATAATCTCTAATGTATAAAAATTTAAATTATTTAAATTAAAATTATTTAATCTCACACAAACAGCAAAACTTAATGTATAGTTCTGGGTCACTCCTTATCAACACTAACTAAACGAACCCACACTACAGTGACGTCACAAGTCTTGTATAAACTCCCAATCAGGATAAAATTAGCTGATAAGCATTCGCATTAATCAGGCATTGCTCTTCAAGACATCGCATGATACGGTTGTGTGTTCAAGAAGCTGCTGTGTAAGGTAGGAACAGTTTATTTATTATAATATGATTTTAAATTTCTTTGATAAATGTTAGAATTTTAGTATTTTAAAATGTTCATACTAAACGATGTGATTATGATATAATTATACTCATGTTTGTGATAAATGCAAGTGTGATAACTTGTTTATCATACTAAATCTAAAATCATAATCTAAAAGGAATTAACGAGAATTTATATAATTTTAATATTAAACTATAAAAATTTCTAAAGTGATTCAATAAAATACAAGTGAATTATCGAGGAAAAGTGCAAAGTTTATCAATTTACATGGGTGTTAAATACGTTTTCAAGCCTTATCATAAGTAACAGTTTAATTCATGTGGCCTATTTGATTTGTTATATGTTTAACTGATCAAGATGATTACACAAGATTTAAGATATTTATGAAAGGAATCATGTGATTTTTAATTTTGTCTGCTCAGTTTCAATCATATTGAAAAAGATAATGTTAACTTTTTGTGATTATCGTGTAATAGACAGCTTTCATTAAAAGGGATTTTCGATAATTTTAGAATTTTAATCTGTCAGGACACAAAGTCTATGTTGGAATTTTTCTGAGAACATGTCTGTGTTTGTATTTTTATGCCATTTTGAACTAGACGAGCTTTTGCTAAGTATGTGTTTCAATTTCAATGAAGAAATAAGTGATCAATAGACTTTTTTGAGGGTGTGTTAATACAATCATGTGACTTTTTTAAGCCAATAAATGTTAATATTTTAAGACGAGTGCCCCCTTATCATTAAATGTTCTATCACGAATTAAGTTTCTTTAATACTTTACTTCGTTATCGCTGTGAAAGGTTATGTTTTTCGTTTAATTTAGTTTACATTTAAGTGATTTTGGAATGAGTCATACATTCTCCTGTGTTAAGTGTTGGTAATGAAACCAGCTTAAAGTGTTAAGCTATAAAAGAAAAATATTCTTAATATTATTTTTATTCAAAATTAATGTAATCTATCCTTCTTATACGAAATATCTTGTATTCTTAATACTATTTTCATTTAAACAAATCCATACTTCTATTCAAAAATAATATAATCGATCATTCTTATACAAAATATATTGAATAATATCACTTGTTAAAAAGTTAAATGCGCACACGCTTTTGTTAAATATAAACACAATTTTTTATCCCAAGAAATATCTTTATATTTCTTCATTTAGCAATCAGATAAAAAATATAGCTAATTCACATTATTCCACCAAACATTGCATAACAAAAGAATCTTACAGAAATTCCAGAAAATTCTATACTTCTACATTAAAAAATCGTCAATATTCAAATCTTAATACTATAAAACACACAAAACAATCCTTATCGGAGAGTATTTCCGGCAAAAATATCATATCAGGAAGACTCAAGTTAGAAACTTTACATCTGATATCAATACCAACTGTCGACCGCAGAATGATGAAACTAAGAATTTTAATTAAAAAAGTTACTTCTAAAACATCTCATAGATGGCGCTGATGAAAAAAATAATTCAAAACTTGTTTAAAACACTTTAAAAATTTAAATCAAACTTCGAACAAACACCGACTAGTAGAACATTCGCTTACAGTTATAAATAGTTTAAGATATTGGTTACTTCTAAAACAGCTCACAGATGGCGCTACGGAGAAAAAAATTAATCGAAACTTACAAAAAATTAATTTAAAACTTGTTTAAAACACTTTAAAAAATTTAAATCTAACTTTAAATTAAATCCGAGTACTAAAACAATCACCTACAGTTATAAATAATTTAATATATTAGATAGTTCTAAAAAAATCTCATAGATGGCGCTAATGAAAAATTTACTCAAAAATTTTCTAAAACAGTTTATAAAATTTAAATTTAACTTCGAACTGTTACCGAGTACTAAAACAATCATTTACAGTTATGAGTAATTTAATATAGTTTTTACTTCTAAAACAGCTCACAGATGGCGCTACGGAGAAAAAAATTAATCGAAACTTATAAAAAATTAATTTAAAACTTGTTTAATACACTTGTACAAAAAATTGAGTCAAAATACCAACTAACACGTAACAAAAACGAAGGGGTCTTAAGGGTGTACTATAGGAGGAGGGTATAAATGTGAGGGGGCTAACATTTTTTGAGGGGGCTTAGGTGAACTCTCCTTTTCCCTCTACTACGTGTTAGTTGGTATTTTGACTCAATTTTTTGTACAAGTGTATTAAACAAGTTTTAAATTAATTTTTTATAAGTTTCGATTAATTTTTTTCTCCGTAGCGCCATCTGTGAGCTGTTTTAGAAGTAAAAACTATATTAAATTACTCATAACTGTAAATGATTGTTTTAGTACTCGGTAACAGTTCGAAGTTAAATTTAAATTTTATAAACTGTTTTAGAAAATTTTTGAGTAAATTTTTCATTAGCGCCATCTATGAGATTTTTTTAGAACTATCTAATATATTAAATTATTTATAACTGTAGGTGATTGTTTTAGTACTCGGATTTAATTTAAAGTTAGATTTAAACTTTTTAAAGTGTTTTAAACAAGTTTTAAATTAATTTTTTGTAAGTTTCGATTAATTTTTTTCTCCGTAGCGCCATCTGTGAGCTGTTTTAGAAGTAACCAATATCTTAAACTATTTATAACTGTAAGCGAATGTTCTACTAGTCGGTGTTTGTTCGAAGTTTGATTTAAATTTTTAAAGTGTTTTAAACAAGTTTTGAATTATTTTTTTCATCAGCGCCATCTATGAGATGTTTTAGAAGTAACTTTTTTAATTAAAATTCTTAGTTTCATCATTCTGCGGTCGACAGTTGGTATTGATATCAGATGTAAAGTTTCTAACTTGAGTCTTCCTGATATGATATTTTTGCCGGAAATACTCTCCGATAAGGATTGTTTTGTGTGTTTTATAGTATTAAGATTTGAATATTGACGATTTTTTAATGTAGAAGTATAGAATTTTCTGGAATTTCTGTAAGATTCTTTTGTTATGCAATGTTTGGTGGAATAATGTGAATTAGCTATATTTTTTATCTGATTGCTAAATGAAGAAATATAAAGATATTTCTTGGGATAAAAAATTGTGTTTATATTTAACAAAAGCGTGTGCGCATTTAACTTTTTAATAAGTGATATTATTCAATATATTTTGTATAAGAATGATCGATTATATTATTTTTGAATAGAAGTATGGATTTGTTTAAATGAAAATAGTATTAAGAATACAAGATATTTCGTATAAGAAGGATAGATTACATTAATTTTGAATAAAAATAATATTAAGAATATTTTTCTTTTATAGCTTAACACTTTAAGCTGGTTTCATTACCAACACTTAACACAGGAGAATGTATGACTCATTCCAAAATCACTTAAATGTAAACTAAATTAAACGAAAAACATAACCTTTCACAGCGATAACGAAGTAAAGTATTAAAGAAACTTAATTCGTGATAGAACATTTAATGATAAGGGGGCACTCGTCTTAAAATATTAACATTTATTGGCTTAAAAAGGTCACATGATTGTATTAACACACCCTCAAAAAAGTCTATTGATCACTTATTTCTTCATTGAAATTGAAACACATACTTAGCAAAAGCTCGTCTAGTTCAAAATGGCATAAAAATACAAACACAGACATGTTCTCAGAAAAATTCCAACATAGACTTTGTGTCCTGACAGATTAAAATTCTAAAATTATCGAAAATCCCTTTTAATGAAAGCTGTCTATTACACGATAATCACAAAAAGTTAACATTATCTTTTTCAATATGATTGAAACTGAGCAGACAAAATTAAAAATCACATGATTCCTTTCATAAATATCTTAAATCTTGTGTAATCATCTTGATCAGTTAAACATATAACAAATCAAATAGGCCACATGAATTAAACTGTTACTTATGATAAGGCTTGAAAACGTATTTAACACCCATGTAAATTGATAAACTTTGCACTTTTCCTCGATAATTCACTTGTATTTTATTGAATCACTTTAGAAATTTTTATAGTTTAATATTAAAATTATATAAATTCTCGTTAATTCCTTTTAGATTATGATTTTAGATTTAGTATGATAAACAAGTTATCACACTTGCATTTATCACAAACATGAGTATAATTATATCATAATCACATCGTTTAGTATGAACATTTTAAAATACTAAAATTCTAACATTTATCAAAGAAATTTAAAATCATATTATAATAAATAAACTGTTCCTACCTTACACAGCAGCTTCTTGAACACACAACCGTATCATGCGATGTCTTGAAGAGCAATGTCTGATTAATGCGAATGCTTATCAGCTAATTTTATCCTGATTGGGAGTTTATACAAGACTTGTGACGTCACTGTAGTGTGGGTTCGTTTAGTTAGTGTTGATAAGGAGTGACCCAGAACTATACATTAAGTTTTGCTGTTTGTGTGAGATTAAATAATTTTAATTTAAATAATTTAAATTTTTATACATTAGAGATTATGCAATAATTATGTTACATTTCAAAAATTGGAAGAAAGCATGTGGAGCGTGACATAATATGATAGGTTTTGATAACAACCATATCAAAAAATACTACAACTTTGACTTTGAGTCGTGGGGGTGTATGGTTTGGTATAAATAGAGGGGGGAAATTATGATTTTCATCATTTGATGATTCATACCGCTAGTGATTAGACGTGTTTTAAAGTGCCTCCGCTTTTTATCAGTGTGATTCGTTTGAGAAGATTGTTGTTTGCTTTTAAGAGTTAAAGTTTTTAATTGTTTCTATATTATGGATATTTTCATGCCTATCGACGAAGCCATGTCTGTGGAAGATCCTGTACCTGTTAAGAAGATGTTTACCTGTCTTACTTGTGGTAAAGATTTAACGAGCACATCTAATCTGAACCAACATATGAAAACTCATTCTGACGAGAAATTATATACTTGTGCAAAATGTCAGAAGTCTTTTGGGCGAAGATCAAACTTGCAGAGACATTTAAAGACACATGATAGTGCCGGATCGTTACAGAATGATGGATTCCCTGAAGTTTTTTCAGAAATGGATACTATATCTCAAAGCCTCTTGGATTTTAACCAACTAGCTCAAGAAGATTTTTCTCTAAAGACTGTGACCCCTATGAATGTGGAGAAGAAGCATGCTTGTTCTCTTTGTGACAAAGTTTTTTCAACATACACTAATTTAAATCAGCATGTTAAGATTCATCTTAATGAAAAGTCTCATACCTGTAAAACCTGTGGAAAGTGTTTTGGAAGGAAATCAGACTTGTTAAGACACGTGAAAACCCATAATGCCGATGGTCATTCTACATTAAAATGTGACACATGTGATCAAGTTTTTACACGTAAGGATAATTTAAAGTATCATTTAAAGTCACATCAGAATTCAACATTCCCTTGCCATGATTGTGATAAAGTATTCGGGAGAAATTATGAACTGAGACAACATGTACGCACACAGCACTCTCGCGCACCTCTTGTGAGTGTAAAACGTAAAATGAGTTTATCTAATGTAAAGTCGAAAAACATAAAGCATTCTGATGCACTTAATGTGTTTAAAACAGTGATTTTGCATCCCGATGAACGTGAGGAAAGTGATTTAGAGGTATTTCATAGACATTTACGAACTGAAATACAAGAACGTTTAATAAGTGAAATTCGTGAAAAAGGTTCAATTAAATGGTATATGATAGAAAAAATAGCGCTTGAACGTCTGACGGATAATGAAGAGTTTGAAGAAATTCAATCTTATTTTCGATGTTCGTGTATGATCGAACTTACAGAAGATACTATCTCACAACATATTGAAGAAGGATTTTCGAAGATTATTAAATCCTTTGAAGAATTTGTACAAAGGGGATCTGGGTGGAAACTGAGGAAAATTCATCATTTAGAACTTAAGATTGCTAAATATCATCCCCTCGCTGCGAGTTCTTACATTCCTCTGTCTAAAAAACTAGATGATAAAAAAGCAGTGTTGAATATAAAAAACGAAGACAATAAGTGTTTGGTGTGGTGCCTTTTAGCCTTTAAACTGAACTTAGATTTTACAAAAAAGCCTGAACGTGTTTCACATTATCGACCTTATGAACATGATATTAAATTAGGCAGTGTAGAATGCCCTGTACCCCTTCAGAAGGTATCTATTATTGAACAACTCAACAATTTACGGGTTAATGTGTTTGGATATGAAGAGGATGAAGTTTACCCCCTGTATATATCTGAAAAGAAGGATCAAGATGTGATTAATTTGTTATTGGTTGGTGATGGTGAAAAGCAACACTATTGTTTGATAAGAAGCTTTTCAAGACTTTTAGGTGATCTTACCAAGCATAAAGCCGCTGGCTACTATTGTTATCAATGTTTACATCGATTTTCAAGACAAGATCTATTGGATAAGCATAATGAATATTGTTCTCGACATGTTGCGCAAGCTATAAAGATGCCTAATGAAAATGATAATATATTAAAGTTTTCTGGTATTCATCTACAACATCCTGTTGCCTATACGATTTATGCGGACTTTGAGAGTTTACTTATACCTATTTCATCAGCCCCACCCTCTTCTAAAGCATCCTATACTGAGAAAACAACCTACCACTTACCGTGTGGATATGCCTATGTGATTATCGGACCCGATGGAACATGTGTGAAGAAAGCACAGGTATATCGTGGTAGAAACTGTGTTGAACATTTTTTAAACCGAATGATGCAAGAGAAGGAAATTTTAGGACAAAAGTTACTAAATATTAAACCTATGAAGCTTTCTACCGAGGAAGAAAATGCATTTCAAGAAGCAGAGTTTTGTCATATTTGCAAGAAAACTTTAGATGAGAAACGCACACGTGATCATGATCGCCTGTCAGTTGCGTACAGAGGAGCTGCACACGTGGAATGTAACTTGAACTATAAGCAGTGTAAAACAATTCCTGTTATATTCCATAACTTGAAAAACTATGATGGTCATCATATTATGACAAAGCTTGGAAAATTTAAAGATCATGAAATCGATGTAATTGCTACTTCTATGGAAAACTATATCACCTTTAAAATCAGAAAGCCTACATCTTCTATTCAGATGGTTTTTATCGATTCTTTTCAATTTTTGCCCACGTCATTGGAAAAACTTGTTAAAAACCTTCAACCTGAGCAATTCACAATACTTGAAGAAAATTTCTCAGAAAATAATAATTTATCTTTACTTATACGTAAAGGGGTTTACCCCTATGATTATTTTACTTCTTTCGATAAATTTAATGATAAACAGCTTCCCCCGCCTTCTGCATTTTTTAATAGTTTGACTAATAACCCAATAGATGAAAAAGACTATCAGCATGCCCAGAATGTATGGGAAACATTTGACATCAAGACTCTTGGTGATTACCACAACCTTTATGTTAAGACAGATGTTCTACTACTTGCTGACGTATTTCAAAACTTTAGAAAATTATGTCAGCAGTATTATGAAATTGATCCTGCTCACCTGTTCACTGCACCTTCACTCGCGTGGCAAGCTTGTTTGAAGATGTCTGAAACATCTTTAGAGTTACTCAGTGATATAGATATGCTGCTTATGGTGGAAAATGGTATACGAGGCGGTATCAGTATGATTAGTCAAAGATACGCTCGAGCAAACATACCTGGTACACCCGATTGTAGGAAAAATGAGGCACCCAGCTACATCATGTACTGGGATGCTAACAACCTATACGGGTGGGCTATGAGCCAATTTTTACCTTGTGGTGGTTTTGAATGGAGTGAAACAAGTCATATCACAGAAGAGTGGATTCTATCGCTATCTGATAGCTCTGAAATTGGGTACCTTTTCGAGGTAGACTTGGTATACCCAAAACATTTACACCCTCTGCACAATGAATATCCTGTTGCTCCCGAGAGGATCACAGTAGAAGAATCTATGTTGTCTTCTCATGCAAGAAACTTACTTAACAATAGAAAATTCGTGGGTACCCCTAAACTTATACCTAATTTAAATAATAAACGAAATTATATAACTCATTATCGTAATCTTAAATTTTATTTAGAACTTGGGTTAAAAATTACAGCTGTACATAAAGCCCTAAAATTTAAACAGACACCGTGGCTTCAGAAATACATTAATTTCAATACTGAGAAACGTAAAGAGGCTAAATCTTCTTTTGAAAAGGACTTTTTTAAGTTAATGAATAATTCTGTTTTTGGGAAGACAATGGAGAATCTTCGAAAAAGGAGAAACATTGTGCTTTGTAATGGTGAAAAAAGAGCCAAAAATTTAGTAGCTTCGCCTACTTTTAAATCATTTAAAACCTTTGATGAAGACTTAACCGCTGTAGAACGACTGAAAACTAGTATTTTAATGAATCGGCCTATCTATGTTGGGTTCGCTATTTTAGAACTCTCTAAATTAGTTATGTATGATTTTCATTATAACTTCATAAAGAAAACATATAAAGATCGGTCAACCCTATTATTCACTGATACAGATTCCTTAACTTACCATATTCAAACAAACAATATTTATAAGGATATGGAACAATACCGTAATTTGTTTGACTTCTCCGAGTATCCGAAATCACATGATTTATACTCTGAGGATAATAAGAAAGTTCTCGGCAAGTTCAAGGATGAACTTAATGGTGAATTAGCCCTCGAGTTTGTCGGACTGAAATCAAAAATGTACTCGCTAAAATCCTTTAAAGACGAGAAAAAGCGTGCAAAGGGTGTGTCTACGCAGATTGTTCGACAGAAAATCAAGAATGAAGACTACTTAGAGTGTCTCCAACAGCAAAAAACAAGCATGGAGAAACAGATAAGGATCGCTCAGGATTCTCATAATTTATATACATTAACCCAAAATAAAATTAGTCTAAGTCCTTTTGATGACAAGAGATACATTTTAGAAAATGGAATATCGAGCTTAGCGTATGGACATTATGAAATTAATCAAGACTGTAATGAAGAAGAAAATTGCTGATTTGTAAATATCTTTCTGTATATAAACCTTTCCTGTAAATTACTTTGTTTTAATAAAAAGCGTTAATTATATTTTTGTGTACTTATTTAAAACTTTTATACAATCATTTCTGATAAAACATTATCTATATGCACGTACACGTATGTATGCATGCACGCACACACACACACACACACATACACACACACCGTCTAATGAGGTTTACACGGTTTACCATGTTTTAAAAACAGTTTATCTTGTTTAAAAGTATTACAAAATGATTTTAAATCGATCTAAAGCGTTAATCATGTGCAAAAAGCTTAGTAAATTTTTTTTATAAGTTATGAAATACATTAAAGTAATAATTTTAATAGATTTATAACATTTTTGTTAACTTATAACTTTCTTAAAACGTTTTTTTTTTCTGTTAGTTCGAGAATGAATAAAAACATTTTTATTTTTTATTTTTTATTATTATTTTTAAAATATTGCAAAACTTTTTTTTACTTTTTAATTTTTAATTAAATTTTTTTTTTAACTTTACTTTTTATTATTATTTTTTTAACTTTTTAATTCTTAATTTTAATTTTTTTCTTTTTCTTTCTTTTTTTTTTTTTTTTTTTTTTTTTAGTTTCAATTTTTTAAACTTTTTTATAAATTTAAGTTTTAATTTTTTTTAAATTATCATACATTTTTTATAAAACCTTATAAATTTTATGCATAAACATACACGAATACATATAAACATAGTTCTAAACAAACATATGGACAGACAGACAGACACAGACACACATATACACAAAGTGAACTGTTTATAATAAATATAAGACATATATGCTTTTTAAAACATATTCTTATACACAAACCTTTCTAACAAAATATCGGATATACCAACAAAATGAGATAAAAATATTATTGTGAGAAAAAGAGAGTTTATCCTCTGATCATTTGAGCATTGCTCACTGAATGCGCGAATGCTCATTGCGGATTGCGCCTGTGGCCGGTGAACCCCCACTATCCTACTACTGACACCAACTATTTGCCATTTTTTTTTCTACACAATAATATCAAACATTATTTGCAAATAATTTAAATCAATTCTTCATATAATAAGTAAAATAATGCCAAGCACTCATTTATAATAATAACTTCAATAATAATATAAGATATATTTCTCTTATGAATATCTTCATTTAATTCAGATACTAAAATACTTGAAGCTGCAGACGATTTTTCGTATTTCAATTCCAAGGAAAATACCATTCAGGTTGAATAGAACAATTCCAAAATATTTCGATTCTGGTCGAATCAAATACATTTTTTCAAAAAAATCCTCAGATTCCGGATGAATCAAAAGAAATATTTTTTGTACTTTAGTATCTAAATTTTCTTATTAAACAGTTTAACACAATTTAAAAATAATACTTATCTTCATATCTTGCCTATATTCGGGCCCGACGTTGAGGAGCCAATCTTTATAACATATTATTTTGAATCCGGGGTGGAAACTATTTTAGTTACAAAAAAAACTTGATAACTTCTTCATAGACTAATAAATTTAATATTTACAACATATTTACATGTTACTATTTACAAAATAACTCATTTAATTTAATATTACGGCTTAGCTCAGATGCCTTGTCGGCAACAACTCTGTAAACATTCTTCTCTTCTGGTAAAGTCTAAATTACTCAGCTTGTCAATTCTTTTGAAAGAAAAAAAAAAGAAAAGGAGAGAAAATATGATGCAGTGAGTATAGTTCGAGCGTTACAATATAAAATTTTTCGAAATTGTTTATTTTAAGGAGTGACTATAAAAGACAATAAAAAAAACAAATTTTGCATAAAGCATGAAGTCGATCGGATAATGAGTTGCCGAAATATTTGTAATCCTATTTTCCACACTCTTCGATTTTTCATGACCCTGTATTTCATCCAAATTTCAATTCAAAGATATATTTTAATTGGAAATGAGACGCTTAATCAGATGCAATAAACCGCTAGTTAAGAGCCTACAATAGTCACGCGAAGAAACGCTCACGCTAATGTTAAGTCTATGGGAAGGTTATCGCGCGATTTCTCGCTCGCATTTTAATGTTTTAAATGATTTTTTTTTGCATAGGATAGCTGAGGTCGATCTCTAACGTTGTTAGTTTTTACTTTTTTGATTTTGGTTACAGTATTTTTATAAGCGGACATTTTAAATTTTGGAACCGGTTTGAACCGGTTCTGAAATTGAAAGTACCTTTATGTAAAAAAACTGGAACCAAAATCCAAAAAGTAAAAACTAACAACGTTAGAGATCGACCTCAGCTATCCTATGCAAAAAAAAAATCATTTAAAAATATTAAAATGCGAGCGAGAAATCGCGCGATAACCTTCCCTTAGACTTAACATTAGCGTGAGCGTTTCTTCGCGTGACTAGTGTAGGCTCTTAATAGGATTATTGTTTTTGGAGTTATAAGGATGTTTCTTTTAAGTAATTCAATAATCGAACATTCAAAGTTTATGACGTCATCAAGCCACGATTTTATTTGAATTGCAATGCATTTTATAAATAGTTTACACATTTTTTATTTTATTATTTTACATTATGCATATCCATGATGGGTAAGTATTACGGTGGCCCCCAACGACTAGTCTTCTACTCTCCTCTCGATCTCTTAGCTCTTGTTTATCGAAGTCGGCCGGGCTCCTCCCATTATCCAAAAATTTGCATACTTGAATTTGGGTGGCCCTTGTGAGCCAATTGCCACACCCACCTTCCATGATCCTCCAATACCAGCTAAGCTGTCTGGTCAGTGGACGCAGACTTTCTTGCCACCTTAATTTCAAGCGACATCTAGGCGCCTACTACGAGTCCCCTAACTGACAAAAACTGAAGGAGCCGCACACGAAGCGTGACTGACGGCCCCCATAAATTTTCAGTCATAAAACTTTCAGAAACGACTCCAACCTACATTTTGGGTCGGACAGCATTCATAAAACTGTCAGTCATCACGCTACCTAATATTAGACAAAACATTGTACCGCCATAATATACTTAAATAATTACAGTGTACCATAAAAATAAAAAAACACAGTAATATACTAATTATACCTAATATGCACAAAGACATTTTATTAAAATAATTACAAAATAAAAAAAAATACTAAAAGTATATATATATATATAAAATTATAAAATTTCACACAGCAAGATGGTGAACACTTCTCACCAGTTACATTCGGTTAAAAACTAAGATAATGTTCATACGATGCTGCTGAATAATCACAGTTAATAAGAGAGCTTAGCACTGCTTCATAAGTAAAATCAAGCACCTCACGAGGTTTTGATCGGGTTGTAGAATACACAGTCGGCCAACAAGGCCACTCAGGAAAATTCAACCAAAGTCGACTTCCTACTGTCAATCAAAATAATTGACACAGTAAATAACTCGCTTTTGTAGGTAAAAACCTCCCTCCAATCCCACTGTTTCTATGTGTCCGGGGTTCGGTCCTTTTAAATACACTGTTAAAAATTTGCAGCAAACTGTCCGCTCATTTGACAGTTTTTACAAAAAGCGGTTACATAACCATAATTTAACTCTATTCTGACCATATTATTGCCAATATTATGGTCAGAATAGAGTTAAATTACGGTTATGTAACCATTTTCTATAACAACGGTCAAATGACTGGGCAGTTTGCTGCAAATTTTTAACAGTGTAGGCCTCCCTTTTGCCTTCTCGTTCAGCGCCAAATTGTGTTATCGTGTCTGTGGGGGAAGGTCCTCCCGTGATATCTCTAAAGCATCACCTGTCATCATTTTGAATAGGTTCATTTCACTTCGGAACTCTGCAGCCATCACAGGCAGAGTTCGGCTATAACTTCGTTTGTGGGCTTCTCCCTTGGCACGCCACTATCCGTGCTTTTGAACTCGGGAAGTGCCCACTCCAATTTCTCTTATAGCTGTAAGATTATTTCTCTCTTAGCCGTAAGAGTGATTTCTTTCTTAGCTGTAAAAAAATGTCCCATTACCTTTATTATGATTTTTTTGTTAAATTTCCTTAATTGCATCTAAAGTTTGATAAATTAATAAAAATGGTTAAAAAACATCATTTTTACTCGCTAAACCATTCCACTTTTAACATATTTGTAAAAAAGTTTTAACAGTCATCTTTCAAAAACTGTTGAAAATCATGATTTTTATTTAAATTCAATTTTTGTGAATAAGGGCAATAATTTTTCAGTTAAATGCAATGTTTTTTGAACTTATGTAACTGTTTGGTTGAATGTAAACTACAAAAATGCTACTGGGAAATGATTTCTAGATGTTAACTTCTTGACAGACGATTCTTTGTTTTTTAGAATAATCTGCCTCGTGAAGCTTGAATGTTTGAAAAATGTTTTTATTCCTTCGAATTTTCTTGAAAAATTTAATAATCAAGATATTTTTTTTCCATTTATTCAAATTAGGAATAATTTTTCTTTTCCATTTTAAAGAGAAAATAGCACCAATAAAAATACAAAAATCCCTATTACTTCCCTTTTCTCACCTCTTCCCCACAATAATAGATTAACGTAGATTCCACCAATGCCACTTTATTAAAACTTACAAAATTTGCATTATCTCGGTAACTAATTTAAATTTTAAAATTTCAAGAGTTATTATGACATCCCAAAGTCTTTAGAAATTGTTGCTGTTCTTTTCACCCACATATTTATGCTACACTGTTAAAAATAAATCCGTAAATTCACGGTAAAACTGATAGCAGCAAAGTTGCCGGACTTTTTCCGTTCTGTTAGTGGATTTTCAGTTTTGAGAAATAAAAGAAGGAAAAACTATGTTTGAAGAAGCGGTAACTTTCCGTTACGCTCTCAGAAATGCTTCCTTCAAATCACGGAAATATTCCTGGCAGCACTGGAAGGAAGTTAAATTTTCCATTATGAATAACCTCGGTTTAAAAAAATTACATCTCTCTTTGTGCTGCCATATGGGGCCTATTACGGAGTATTTATTATTTGATAAACTCCGAGAACATTTTCTGTCTGACCTTGGGCTCGATCTACGGACCTCAGCGACTTGAGTCAAACGTTTTACCGATAAGACCAGTGGGAACTTATTAAAATAAGAGTTTAAAACGATGATATGGGATTTCTTCAAATGTCGGCTTGGAACTTAAACAATTTTAGGTTTAGAAACTTGGTAATTTTGAAGTTAATTGCGGGGAGATTTCGTTATGAGATGATGGTTGTGGCTTTAAAACTTTAGTATTAATAGAGGATAAAAACATGATATATATATATATTCTTAATTTGATTGTTAGATGTAAAATAAGAATATTATATGTTGAATTAAATTCGATAAAAAATGTTTGCTTTTTTGAGAAAATCAATTTTTTTCAACTATTATATATTTTAAATGTGTACGTTTCGAATATATTTTCAGTGCGAGTGTTTTTTATAACTTTTAAAAATAAATTGCGAATAATTTTAAAGGAATGAGAAAATTATTTGTTATTTTTTTAATTCGAAAGCATTATTTTTGTTTGTTGCTTTTTTGAGTAAAATGGATTTTTTTTTTATTTAATTTAATTATTACATATATATTTTTAAATCTGCTTGTTTAGAATATATTTTAAGTACGAATATTTTTTTTATAACTTTAAAAAATAACTTGCAAATAATTTTAAAAGAATCGGAAAATTAATTGTTACTTTTTTTAATTCAAAAGCAGTATTTTGTTGATGCTGTTTTAAATAAATTTGAAATTTAATTTATTGAATTTTTAGTTTTTCTGTGTAGCAACATGTCAGTTTTTTAAACTTTGAAATTAAATATGCAGCAGATAACGGAATATCTCCGTTGGCCCCTTTCGTCTCCGTCCGTTGCGTTGTTTTCATGAAATATGAGAAAATTAACGGAAAATGCTCTGCTTTTGTTGTGAAAAGGGACTTTTTCTGTGAAATTCAGGAAGAAAATACTCGTGAATTTCAGATTATTTTTAATAGTGCATTCTCAGAGTGCGGGATGTGGAATACAAAGTTCAATAAGTCAATAAGTCAAAGTCAAAGTTCAATATAATAGATTATTAATTCATCATAACCATTGCTTGTTTGAATGTTGTCCCGTTATTAAAGAAGAACAGAATTTTACTTTACCGATTGTAATTTATTTATTTTAATGCCATACGGCAGTTTACGCACAAATCTTTTAAAGCATATTTATTTAGCATTAAAATTTACGTGCATTCATTTACAAATACAATATGTAATGGTGCAGCATCTTTTAACTTACCGAAATTGTGGCTCGAGTTACTCCATGGTTACAGATATAAAAATAAGCAACCAAATTAAAATAAAAGATAACATGCATAATTTTTTTAAAAGTCCATGAAAATTAAATGATAGCATTTTAAATAATAACTTCAAAGGCCGTGCAATTATGGAATATTCTCATTTTTTTAATGGCTCAGAGTGAGCCAAAACATGTCAAACCACCTAAAAATAAAAGTTGTTTTACTGTGTATTTATTACGATGTTAATTTGCACCTTTTAGCAATTGAAAGAAAAGTAACGTCCACTATTAAAAGTCATGCTTTGATGGATTTGGGGCCGCCCATATATTAGAAATTGCATCAATTTTGTTTTTTCAAGTGGTAACACGCACTTTTGGCACTATATTTGAGTTCCATGGTTCAAATCAACACAAACATTCAAAAACAATATGAGTATGAACAATTCAGGAGTAACTGAAGAAATAAACGTTGCAATAAATTCTTTCTAACTTAATTAGTAGTCATCATTCAGTATGAACAATTATCTGTTTCCTACTAATACTGTATGTTATCACTAGTAAATCTGCAGATCAGGAGCCTCAACGTCAGCTATGCAAGTCATTTGTTTTTAAATTTCATTTTTTATATCATTTAACATCGTACAATCCGCAATTATTTTTTCAACTGCATGCATATTTATAAGCATATAAACTTCTTCGAATGTTCCAGAAATTAGAATCATTAAATTAAACACGGTGTTATACAATGATATTCTGAAATTCTGATGAACTACTTATTCTTTTAATTTTTTAAAAATAAACAGGCATTCATCCCCCCGTAGTATCATTAAATTTACATTCGTTTTCATAAAAAAAAAAAAAAAAAAAAAAAAAAAAAAAAAAAAAAAAAATTCATTAAAATAGTGCGAGTTCCTTGAATTTTATTATTTTACACTCTTTGAAACATGGTTGCTAAGCAACGAATAAATTAAAGGGGAAAGTAAAAATAAATGCTTTTCAAAATTGTAAAAAATATGAAAATAAGATGTTTATAGTTCCCGAACAAATGCAAAAACATTTTCAAATATTTTAAGCAATTATTTTCTAAATTCTATTAAATTTATTGGCAAAATTTTAAAACTATTGGAAATCCATATCGAAAATTTAGCATTCCTAATTTTATGTCTAAATCCATTATGCAAAGTTTCCTTTTTCATTTCAGATAAAAATGAAAATTGAAAAATCGTCTGCATCCCCATAGGAAAGCATTATGACTTAAAATAAAATGTTCTATATTTTCCGAACGAATGAACCAAATGTAACAAAAAACTATACAGCTAATTCCGGATACCTCCCCAACATACTCACCAAAAATCAACCTAATCGGACCATTTTTACGGCAGTTATCGCGGAACAGACAGACAGACAGACAGACAGAAACCAAAAACTTTTCGGGTCTCAACAGTAAGCCTCAACTGACGTTTCGGCAAATAAGTATTTTCTTAAGTCATTTATTGTTATCAATCGGATGTTGTTATTGAAAACACGTGGTCCCGATGTAATCACATTAATAGTCATCTAATATATACATTTGAAGAAGGTTACCAATATACAGGGTGTTTGACGAAGGACACCTAACTTTGAATGTAAATAACTTGCAAATGGTGATAGATAGCAGCATGAAATCAGTGATATGTTTATTAAAAAAAACTGCAAGAATATGATACATAAACCTCAAAATTTTAGTTTAAACTAGTGCCAATAGATGGCGCTGCAGGCAGCATTACGGATCACTATGAAGAGAGCTCAGACGCCAAGAACGATCACTCGTCGAAGATTCCACCATTGAAACATGACCGCTATTATCGTATACTGAAAAAAATGTAATTACTTTTTGTGGGACACACTGAAGGACATTGTTTATCGCAACAATCCTTTAACACTCGACGAGCTAGAGGAGGCTATTTGTCAAGCTTGTGTGTGAATTTCCGGTGATACACTGCAGAGAGTCACTGACAATTTCATTCTTCGTTTACGACATGTGTGTTGTATGAAAGCTGCACATTTTGAATCGCTTTAGATGTGATAGATCCTACTTATGGTAATGCCGCCTACACCGCCATCTGTCGGCGTAATTTGTTACTAAAATTTTGAGGTTTCAGTATCATATTTTTACGGGTTTTTTAATAAATAATACCACTGGTTTCATGTTTTTATCTATTATAGTTTCCGAAATATTTATTTTCAAAGTTAGGGGTCCTTCGTGAAATACCCTGTATATTACATACGTTCATATGCTAGTATAAAGCGTAATACGGTATTTATTTCCTTTGTTCATCAAAAAGATCAGATATTTATAAATTCTCGAATGCGAATATATTCATAGTCCCTTTGTTTAAATACGGATCTTTATATCTTTTAAGGTTAATTAAATAATTCCCAAGTGTAAACGCGATAAGCACAGTTACTTTCGCAGATAGTGAATTAAGTACACAGTTTAAAACTTTAACAATCTTGCAAACTAATGTCATTTCACTAATCGCAAGTAAATTTAACAAATGTTTAAGGCTAACGTGCTTGTCTCTTTGTGTTTATGACTACTATTAAATAATGTTATCAATCGATGAAACAAGATATAAATAGTTTTAAGTTCCCTCAATACGTGAGATGTGAGTAATTTCCAGATAAACTGAAAATTGGGATTTATTCGAGTGTATGTTAAACATCACGCTTATCGTTTTCCAATAATTTGAATTAATTGCAATATGAAAAGCCGAATTCAAAGTCCACAAAAAATTTCCCAACAGATACACTAAACACAACAGACGTATCTTTTTCTTAAAAGAACATTTTTATTTATTTATTGTATGGTTTTTAATGTAAATTGAGAATAAAAATTTATACATTATAAATTAATGAATAAATATGAATTATTCTTCAAGTTATAAATGAAGAAAATTAACGTTCCTCTTCAATACTAAATGGTTCATTTTCTTGTAATTTAAATGTCACCAATTAATCAATCAATAATAATTAAAAAATCATATTTGAACGCTTTTTTGAATGTTGAATTCAAATCTATACTAATATTATAAAGGAGTAAATCTTGTTTGTTTGTTTGTAGGGGGTAATCTCTGGAACTACCGAACCGATTTCAAATGTGATGGTGGCAAATTTATGGTGACAACCCCTGCTCCAACATAGGCTATATTTTATGTCGGTGCCACTAACCCCAGGGGGTGCAGGAGCAAAAAACGTTCTAAAATTGCCATTTTTCAGTTATCACACTGGCTAGTAGTAGGATAATGAGAGTTCACCGGCAGAAGGCGCAGCCCGCAGCTGAGCAACCGAGCAACCGATAGTGCATTGTTCAGAATCAACCCTCTTTTTCTCACTGTAATCTTTTCATCTCATTTTGTTGGTACATCTGATATTTTGTAGAAAGTTTTGTGTGTAAGAGTATGTTTTAAAAAGCATGTATGTCTTATAGTTATTATAAATAGTTCTATGTGTGTATATATATGTGTATGTGTGTGTATGTATGCGGGAAAATAGTTCTCTTTGTGTGTGTGTGTGTGTGTGTGTGTGACTATCTGCTTGTTTATCAAAGTTTTAGAAATATTTTTCATGTTTTTATAACGAAAAAAAAATATGCGTTAGTTAGTTAAAAAGTTTCACAAATTAAAAAAAAAATTATTTTAGAAAAAGTTTCACATTACTTAAAAAATTAAAAAAAAGTACTCAATAATAAAATCAACGATTTTTATTATAACAAAATAATTTACAGAAAGGTATTTACAGATCAAAATATACATCGCGATTTAGCGTTAGCAATACAAATCAACATTTTCTTCTTTATTACAAACGGTATTAATGTCATAATGGCCATATGCTAAACTGCTTATTCCATCATCCAATAAGTAACGCTTGTCGTCAAAGGGACTTAAGCTAATTTTATTTTGAGTTAATGTATATAGGCGATGGTCATCTTGGGCAATCCTTACCTGTTTCTCCATACTTGTTTTTTGTTGTTGAAGGCACTCCAAGTAGTCTTCATGTTTAATTTTCTGCCGAACAATCTGCGTAGATACGCCTTTTGCACGCTTCTTTTCATCTTTAACAGATTTTAGAGAATACATTTTTGATTTCAGTCCGACAAACTCAAGGGCTAATTCACCATTAAGTTCATCCTTAAACTTTCCGAGCGTCTTCTTATTATCTTCAGAGTATAGACGATGAGATTTCGGGTATTCAGAAAAGTCAAACAACTCACGATGCTGCTCCAGATCCTTATAAATATTATTGGTTTGAATATGATACGTTAGGGAATCTGTATCCGTAAAGAGTAAAACTGCACGATCTTTGTATGTTTTCTTTATAAAATTGTAATGGAAATCATACATACAAAGTTTAGATAGTTCGAGTATAGAAAATCCAACATAGATGGGTCGGTTCATATGTATGCTAGTTTTTAATCTCTCCACAGCAGTCAAGTCTTCATCATAAGTTTTAAACGATTTAAAAGTAGGCGATGCTACTAATTTTTTGGCTCTTTTTTCACCGTTACAAAGCACAATATTTCTTCTTTTTCGTAGATTTTCCATGGTTTTACCAAAAACAGAATTGTTCATTAACTTAAAAAAGTCTTTCTCAAAAGAAGATTTTGCTTCTTTCCTTTTTTCGGTGTTGAAATTAATATATTTCTGCAACCATGGTCCCTGTTTAAATTTTAAAGCTTTATGCACAGCTGTAATTTTTAAACCAAGTTCTAAATAAAATTTGAGATTACGATAATGGGTTATATAATTTCGTTTATTATTTAAATTTGGTATAAGTTTAGGAGTTCCCACGAATTTCCTATTGTTAAGCAAGCTTCTTGCATGAGAAGACAGCATCTGATCCTCCAAAGTTACTCTCTCAGGGGCGACAGGGTATTCATTATGCAAAGGATGTAAATGTTTCGGGTATTCCATGTCTACCTCGAAAAGATACCCAATTTCGGAGCTATCAGATAAAGATAGAACCCACTCTTCTGTGATATGACTTGTTTCACACCATTCAAAACCGCCATAAGGTAAAAATTGGCTCATAGCCCACCCGTATAAGTTATTGGCATCCCAATACATAATGTAGCTGGGTGCCTCATTTTTCTTATAATCGGGCGTACCAGGGATGTTTGCTCGGGCATATCTTTTACTTATGATGCTAATGCCGCCTCGTATTCCATTTTCAACCATAAGCAACATATCTATATCACTGAGTAACTCTAAAGGTGTATCAGACATCTTCAAACAAGCCTGCCATGCTAGCCCAGGTGCTGTAAACAGGTGAGCAGGGTCAATTTCATAATACTGCTGACATAATTTCCTAAAGTTTTGAAACACGTCAGCCAGTAGTAGAACATCTGTCTTCACATAAAGGTTGTGATAATCACCAAGAGTCTTGATATCAAATGTTTTCCATACATTCTGGGCGTGTTGGTATTCCTTTTCACCTATAGGCTCATTGGTTAAACTATTAAAAAAGGCAGAAGGCAGAGGAAGCTGCTTCTCAGTAAATTTTTCAAAGCAAGTAAAATAATCATAGGGGTAAACCCCTTTCCGTATAAGTAAAGATAAATTATTATTTCGGGGGAAATTTTCTTCAAGTATAGCGAATTGATCAGGTTGAAGGTTTTTAACAAGTTTTTCCAATGACGTAGGCAAAAATTGGAAAGAGTCTATAAACACCATCTGAATATAAGATGTAGGCTTTCTGATTTTAAAGGTGATATAGTTTTCCATAGAAGTAGCAATAACATCGATTTCATGATCTTTGAATTTTCCAAGCTTTGTCATAATATGATGACCGTCATAGTTTTTCAAGTTATGGAATATAACAGGAATTGTTTTACACTGTTTATAGTTCAAGTTGCATTACACATGTGCAGCTCCACTGTACGCACCTGACAGGTGATCATGGTCACGTGTACGTTTCTCATCTAAAGTTTTCTTACAAATATGACAAAACTCTGCTTCTCGAAATGCCTTTTCTTCCTTGGGAGAAAGCTTCATAGGTTTAATACTTTGTAACTTTTCTCCTAAAATTTCTTTTTCTTGCATCATTCGGTTTAAAAAATGATCAACACAGTTTCTACCACGATATACCTGTGCTTTCTTCACACACGTTCCATCGGGGCCAATAACCACATAGGCATAACCACATGGTAAGTGATAGGTTGTTTTCTCGGTATAGGATGCTTTAGAAGAGGGAGGGGCTGATGAAATAGGTATAAGGAGACTCTCAAAGTCCGCATAGATCGTATAGGCAACAGGATGTTGTAAATGAATACCTGTAAACTTTAATATATTATCCTTTTCATTAGGCATCTTTATAGCTTGCGCAACATGTTGAGAACAATATTCATTATGCTTATCCAATAGATCTTGTCTTGAAAATCGATGCAAACATCGATAACAATAGTGCTGTACACCATTATGCTTGGTAAGATCACCTAAAAGTCTTGAAAAACTTCTTATCAAACAATAGTGCTGCTTTTCACCATCACCAACCAATAACAAATTAATCACATCATGATCTTTCTTTTCAGATATATACAGGGGGCAAACTTCATCCTCTTCATAACCAAACACATTAACCCGTAAATTGTTGAGTTGTTCAATAACAGGTATCTTCTGAAGAGGTACAGGGCATTCTACATTACCTAATTTAATATCATGTTCAAAAGGTCGATAATGTGAAACACGTTCAGGTTTTTTTGTATAATCCAAGTTCAGTTTAAAAGCCAAAAGACACCATACTAAACATTTCTTATCTTCGTTTTTTATATTCAACACTGCTTTTTTATCATCGAGTTTTTTAGACAAAGGAATATAGGAACTCGCAGCGAGGGGGTGATATTTAGCAATCTTGAGTTCTAAATGAAGAATTTTTCTAAGTTTCCAGCCAGAACCTCTTTGTACAAATTCTTCAAAGGATTTAATAATCTTCGAAAATCCTTCCTCAATATGTTGTGAGATAGTATCTTCTATAAGTTCGGTCATACACGAACATCGAAAATAACATTGAATTTCTTCAAACTCCTCATTATCAGTCAGACGTTCAAGTGATATTTTTTCTACCATATACCATTTAATTGCACCTTTTTCATGAATTTCACTTATTAAACGTTCTTGTATTTCAGTTTGTACATGTCTATGAAATACCTCTAAATCATTTTCATCACGTTCATCAGGATGCAAAATCACTGTTTTAAACACATTAAGTGCATCAGAATGCTTTACGTTTTTCGACTTTGCATTAGATAAGCACATTTTACGTTTTACACTCACAAGAGGTGTGCGGGGGTGTTGAGTGCGTACATGTTGTCTCAGATCAAATTTTCTTCTAAACACTTTATCGCAATCACAGCAAGTAAATGTTGAATTCCGATGCGACTGTAAATGCTGCTTCAAATGATCCTTCCGGGTGAAAACTTGATCACATTCATCACACTTAAATGTAGACTGTCCATAGGCATTATGGATTTTCAGGTGTCTAATCAAGTCCGATTTCCTTCTAAAACACTTTCCGTAAGTTTCACAGGAAAACGACTTTTCATTAATATGAATCTTAGTATGTTGATGCAAATTAAAATATGTTGAAAAAACTTTGTCACAAGTGAGACAAACATGCTTTTTTTCCACATTCGTAGGAGTCACAGTCTTTAAAGAAACATCCTCTTCAACTTGCTGATTAAAATTAGAAGAACTTTGAGATATAGTATCTTTTTCTGTAAGAACTTCAGAGAATCCATCATGCTGTATCAATCCAACATTATCATGTGTTTTTAAATGTCTTTGTAGGTTTGATCTTCGTCCAAAAGGCTTCAAACAGATATCACAAGTATATAATTTCTCGCCAGAATGAATTTTCATATGTTGGTTCAGATTAGAAGTGCTCGAAAAATCTTTACCGCAAGTAAGACAGCTAAACATCTTCTTAGCAGATACAGAATCTCCCACAATCGAGGTTTCATCAATAGGCATATCAACATCCATAATATAAAATCAATAAAAAAAACTTTAACTCTTAATAGCAAACAACAACGATTCGCACGGATAAAAAGCGGGAGCAATTTAAAACACGTTTAACCACTAGCGATATGAATCCTCAAATGATAAAAATCCTAATTTTCCCCCGTCTATTTATACCGACCCGAAAGCAAAGTTGAGTTGTAGTATTGCTTGATATGATTGTTATCAAAACGCGTCATACGATTTCGGGGGCCTATAAGTTTCTTTACCCTCTTTATAATATAGCATAATTAAACAGATAAACCCGAATGTATACAAATTTAAATTCGTAAATTATATCACATCACAAAATATAAAAAATCCTACAAAATAAAAATAGAATTTAGCACTTACCCCAAAAACACATCCACTTTAGTTGTTAGTCTTCACTTAACTAATCTTTCTTCCTTATCTTTAGTAGGGGGCGCTGCCATCGCCGCGAGAGGCACTGCCCGTCTTCCGGTGTGTGACGTCATTTCCGGTTTGAGATAAGAATAAACCTTAAATACACGCGCTTAGTCATTCTTCCCTAACTCTTACTCGCTAGTAGTTGTCAGTTTCTTGTTTAGACGTGTTGGGGGACATCATTACGTGTTTGCGATAAGAACAAGATTATCCCCTTATCAACAGGTAAAAAGCTGCACTTCAGTGACGTCACAAGTCATATGACATAGCTGATAACGGCACGATTAGCTGATAAAAATTTGTACTAATCATCTATTTCCCTTCAAGTCATTGCATGAGACGGTTGAGCTCCAACAGCTGTATATAAGGTAAGAGTAATTTATATATTATAATAGGATTTTGAATTAATTTAGTAGATGTTACAATTTGATATTTAAAAAATTTCATGCTAAACGATATGATTATATGTTGTTCATCATACTAAATCCACAAATTTTAATTCGAAAGAAATATTATTAAAATTATAATCTAAAATAAATTAGCGAAAATGCATAACAAATTTCAACAAAAAGAATAATTATAAAAGGAAATGTACAAAGTTTATAAATTTACACATGTGTTAAACGCGTTTACAAACCTTATCATGGGCAAAAGTCTAATTCGACTAGCCTATTTGTTATAAGTTTAACTATAAGTCAACATGTAAGATATTTGTAAAAAGGAATCTTATGATTTTTAATTTTCCAAGTTCAGTTTCAATCATATTGTAAAAGGTTAATTCAAACTTTGAGATGATTTATAGTAAAATACTTAAATTAAAATGTATTTTTGATAGTTTAAGAATTATAAACTACAACTTTGACTACTTTTTAAAATGTTTACCCAGTAGGAAACTACAATAACATGTTTATGCTTGAATTTTTCTGATAACATGTCTGTGTTCGAATTTTTCTGATAACATGTCTGTGTTTGAATTTTTCTGATAACATTTCTGTGCTTGAATTTTTCTTATAACATGTCTATGTTTAATTTTTCTTATAACATGTCTATGTTTAATTTTTCTCTCTTTTTGAAATGCATAAACTTTTACTATACATGTCTTACGATTTCATTGAAGAAAAAAGTGATCGATCAACTTTATCAAACCATTTTAATGTTAATATTTTTAAACGAACGCGATTATCAGATAAAAATATATGTAGCTAATTCATATTATTCCACTAAACATTGCAAAACAAAAGAATCTTACAAAAATTTTATACTTCAACATTCAAAAATTGACAATATTCACATCTTAATACTAAAAAACAATCCTTATCTTACAGTATTTCCTGTAACAAAATCTAAAAATTTCATATCAACAAGACCCAAGTCAGAAACTTTACCTAGGAACTTAATACCAATCTTTAATCATAAAGTGATAAAACTGATATATATATATATATATATATATATATATATATATATTTTTTTTTTAAGTTACTTCTAAAACAACTCATAGATGGCGCTGTTGAAAAAAAAATAATTCAAAACTTGTTTAAAAGACTTAAAAAAATTAAATCTAACTTTAAACTAACAAAAACCTGTAGAACAATCACTTTCAGTTAGAAATATTTAAAAAATAATTGTTAATTCTAAAACCGCTCACAGAGGGCGTTGCTGAAAAAAAATAAACTCAAAGTTGTTTAAAATATATTAAAAAATAAATCTAACTTTAAACTATCATCAAACTCCAGAAAAATTACTTTCAATTAGAAATATTTTAAAATAATTAAAACTTCTAAAACCGTTCATAGGGGGCGCTGCTGTGAAAAAATCATTTCGAAACTTGTAAAAAATTAATCCAAAACTTATTTAAAACACTTTTGCAAAAAAATTGGCCAAAATACCGATAAACATCAAGTAGATAATAATTGGGGGTTCTGCATCAGCGCAGTTCGCGCAGTTGACCTCAAGGTTGAAGGAAGGTCACCGGAAGAGGCAGGTGTGGACACCGGATGTAGCAGGTGCTGATAACAGACATGTTGGAACAGGAAGTGGGGCATGTTTAGACAGGAAGTGATTCCGGAAGTAAGACCGGAAACGCGATGGAAGTGGAAGCAGGAAGTTCCAGCTTCGACTTCCTGTCGTATTTCTGGTCTTACTTCCGGGATCACTCCTGTCTAAACATGCTCCACTTCCTGTTCCAACATGTCTGTTATCAGCACCTGCTACATCCGGTGTCCACACCTGCCTCTTCCGGTGACCTTCCTTCAACCTTGAGGTCAACTGCGCGAACTGCGCTGATGCAGAACCCCAATTATTATCTACTTGATGTTTATCGGTATTTTGGCCAATTTTTTTGCAAAAGTGTTTTAAATAAGTTTTGGATTAATTTTTTACAAGTTTCGAAATGATTTTTTCACAGCAGCGCCCCCTATGAACGGTTTTAGAAGTTTTAATTATTTTAAAATATTTCTAATTGAAAGTAATTTTTCTGGAGTTTGATGATAGTTTAAAGTTAGATTTATTTTTTAATATATTTTAAACAACTTTGAGTTTATTTTTTTTCAGCAACGCCCTCTGTGAGCGGTTTTAGAATTAACAATTATTTTTTAAATATTTCTAACTGAAAGTGATTGTTCTACAGGTTTTTGTTAGTTTAAAGTTAGATTTAATTTTTTAAGTCTTTTAAACAAGTTTTGAATTATTTTTTTTTCAACAGCGCCATCTATGAGATGTTTTAGAAGTAACTTAAAAAAAAAAAATATATATATATATATCAGTTTTATCACTTTATGATTAAAGATTGGTATTAAGTTCCTAGGTAAAGTTTCTGACTTGGGTCTTGTTGATATGAAATTTTTAGATTTTGTTACAGGAAATACTGTAAGATAAGGATTGTTTTTTAGTATTAAGATGTGAATATTGTCAATTTTTGAATGTTGAAGTATAAAATTTTTGTAAGATTCTTTTGTTTTGCAATGTTTAGTGGAATAATATGAATTAGCTACATATATTTTTATCTGATAATCGCGTTCGTTTAAAAATATTAACATTAAAATGGTTTGATAAAGTTGATCGATCACTTTTTTCTTCAATGAAATCGTAAGACATGTATAGTAAAAGTTTATGCATTTCAAAAAGAGAGAAAAATTAAACATAGACATGTTATAAGAAAAATTAAACATAGACATGTTATAAGAAAAATTCAAGCACAGAAATGTTATCAGAAAAATTCAAACACAGACATGTTATCAGAAAAATTCGAACACAGACATGTTATCAGAAAAATTCAAGCATAAACATGTTATTGTAGTTTCCTACTGGGTAAACATTTTAAAAAGTAGTCAAAGTTGTAGTTTATAATTCTTAAACTATCAAAAATACATTTTAATTTAAGTATTTTACTATAAATCATCTCAAAGTTTGAATTAACCTTTTACAATATGATTGAAACTGAACTTGGAAAATTAAAAATCATAAGATTCCTTTTTACAAATATCTTACATGTTGACTTATAGTTAAACTTATAACAAATAGGCTAGTCGAATTAGACTTTTGCCCATGATAAGGTTTGTAAACGCGTTTAACACATGTGTAAATTTATAAACTTTGTACATTTCCTTTTATAATTATTCTTTTTGTTGAAATTTGTTATGCATTTTCGCTAATTTATTTTAGATTATAATTTTAATAATATTTCTTTCGAATTAAAATTTGTGGATTTAGTATGATGAACAACATATAATCATATCGTTTAGCATGAAATTTTTTAAATATCAAATTGTAACATCTACTAAATTAATTCAAAATCCTATTATAATATATAAATTACTCTTACCTTATATACAGCTGTTGGAGCTCAACCGTCTCATGCAATGACTTGAAGGGAAATAGATGATTAGTACAAATTTTTATCAGCTAATCGTGCCGTTATCAGCTATGTCATATGACTTGTGACGTCACTGAAGTGCAGCTTTTTACCTGTTGATAAGGGGATAATCTTGTTCTTATCGCAAACACGTAATGATGTCCCCCAACACGTCTAAACAAGAAACTGACAACTACTAGCGAGTAAGAGTTAGGGAAGAATGACTAAGCGCGTGTATTTAAGGTTTATTCTTATCTCAAACCGGAAATGACGTCACACACCGGAAGACGGGCAGTGCCTCTCGCGGCGATGGCAGCGCCCCCTACTAAAGATAAGGAAGAAAGATTAGTTAAGTGAAGACTAACAACTAAAGTGGATGTGTTTTTGGGGTAAGTGCTAAATTCTATTTTTATTTTGTAGGATTTTTTATATTTTGTGATGTGATATAATTTACGAATTTAAATTTGTATACATTCGGGTTTATCTGTTTAATTATGCTATATTATAAAGAGGGTAAAGAAACTTATAGGCCCCCGAAATCGTATGACGCGTTTTGATAACAATCATATCAAGCAATACTACAACTCAACTTTGCTTTCGGGTCGGTATAAATAGACGGGGGAAAATTAGGATTTTTATCATTTGAGGATTCATATCGCTAGTGGTTAAACGTGTTTTAAATTGCTCCCGCTTTTTATCCGTGCGAATCGTTGTTGTTTGCTATTAAGAGTTAAAGTTTTTTTTATTGATTTTATATTATGGATGTTGATATGCCTATTGATGAAACCTCGATTGGTGTACAGCACTATTGTTATCGATGTTTGCATCGATTTTCAAGACAAGATCTATTGGATAAGCATAATGAATATTGTTCTCAACATGTTGCGCAAGCTATAAAGATGCCTAATGAAAAGGATAATATATTAAAGTTTACAGGTATTCATTTACAACATCCTGTTGCCTATACGATCTATGCGGACTTTGAGAGTCTCCTTATACCTATTTCATCAGCCCCTCCCTCTTCTAAAGCATCCTATACCGAGAAAACAACCTATCACTTACCATGTGGTTATGCCTATGTGGTTATTGGCCCCGATGGAACGTGTGTGAAGAAAGCACAGGTATATCGTGGTAGAAACTGTGTTGATCATTTTTTAAACCGAATGATGCAAGAAAAAGAAATTTTAGGAGAAAAGTTACAAAGTATTAAACCTATGAAGCTTTCTCCCAAGGAAGAAAAGGCATTTCGAGAAGCAGAGTTTTGTCATATTTGTAAGAAAACTTTAGATGAGAAACGTACACGTGACCATGATCACCTGTCAGGTGCGTACAGAGGAGCTGCACATGTGGAATGCAACTTGAACTATAAGCAGTGTAAAACAATTCCTGTTATATTCCATAACTTGAAAAACTATGATGGTCATCATATTATGACAAAGCTTGGAAAATTCAAAGATCATGAAATCGATGTTATTGCTATTTCTATGGAAAACTATATCACCTTTAAAATCAGAAAGCCTACATCTCCTATTCAGATGGTGTTTATAGATTCTTTCCAATTTTTGCCTACGTCATTGGAAAAACTTGTTAAAAACCTTCAACCTGATCAATTCACTGTACTTGAAGAAAATTTCCCCCAAAATAATAATTTATCTTTACTTATACGGAAAGGGGTTTACCCCTATGATTATTTTACTTGTTTTGAAAAATTTACTGAGAAACAGCTTCCTCCACCTTCTGCCTTTTTTAATAGTTTAACCAATGAGCCTATAGGTGAAAAGGAATACCAACATGCCCAGAATGTATGGAAAACATTTGATATCAAGACTCTTGGTGATTATCACAACCTTTATGTGAAGACAGATGTTCTACTACTTGCTGACGTGTTTCAAAACTTTAGGAAATTATGTCAGCAGTATTATGAAATTGACCCTGCTCACCTGTTTACAGCACCTGGGCTAGCATGGCAGGCTTGTTTGAAGATGTCTGATACACCTTTAGAGTTACTCAGTGATATAGATATGTTGCTTATGGTTGAAAATGGAATACGAGGCGGCATTAGCATGATAAGTAAAAGATATGCCCGAGCAAACATCCCTGGTACGCCCGATTATAAGAAAAATGAGGCACCCAGCTACATTATGTATTGGGATGCCAATAACTTATACGGGTGGGCTATGAGCCAATTTTTACCTTATGGCGGTTTTGAATGGTGTGAAACAAGTCATATCACAGAAGAGTGGGTTCTATCTTTATCTGATAGCTCCGAAATTGGGTATCTTTTCGAGGTAGACATGGAATACCCGAAACATTTACATCCTTTGCATAATGAATACCCTGTCGCCCCTGAGAGAGTAACTTTGGAGGATCAGATGCTGTCTTCTCATGCAAGAAGCTTGCTTAACAATAGGAAATTCGTGGGAACTCCTAAACTTATACCAAATTTAAATAATAAACGAAATTATATAACCCATTATCGTAATCTCAAATTTTATTTAGAACTTGGTTTAAAAATTACAGCTGTGCATAAAGCTTTAAAATTTAAACAGGGACCATGGTTGCAGAAATATATTAATTTCAACACCGAAAAAAGGAAAGAAGCAAAATCTTCTTTTGAGAAAGACTTTTTTAAGTTAATGAACAATTCTGTTTTTGGTAAAACCATGGAAAATCTACGAAAAAGAAGAAATATTGTGCTTTGTAACGGTGAAAAAAGAGCCAAAAAATTAGTAGCATCGCCTACTTTTAAATCGTTTAAAACTTATGATGAAGACTTGACTGCTGTGGAGAGATTAAAAACTAGCATACATATGAACCGACCCATCTATGTTGGATTTTCTATACTCGAACTATCTAAACTTTGTATGTATGATTTCCATTACAATTTTATAAAGAAAACATACAAAGATCGTGCAGTTTTACTCTTTACGGATACAGATTCCCTAACGTATCATATTCAAACCAATAATATTTATAAGGATCTGGAGCAGCATCGTGAGTTGTTTGACTTTTCTGAATACCCGAAATCTCATCGTCTATACTCTGAGGATAATAAGAAGACGCTCGGAAAGTTTAAGGATGAACTTAATGGTGAATTAGCCCTTGAGTTTGTCGGACTGAAATCAAAAATGTATTCTCTAAAATCTGTTAAAGATGAAAAGAAGCGTGCAAAAGGCGTATCTACGCAGATTGTTCGGCAGAAAATTAAACATGAAGACTACTTGGAGTGCCTTCAACAACAAAAAACAAGTATGGAGAAACAGGTAAGGATTGCCCAAGATGACCATCGCCTATATACATTAACTCAAAATAAAATTAGCTTAAGTCCCTTTGACGACAAGCGTTACTTATTGGATGATGGAATAAGCAGTTTAGCATATGGCCATTATGACATTAATACCGTTTGTAATAAAGAAGAAAATGTTGATTTGTATTGCTAACGCAAAATCGCGATGTATATTTTGATCTGTAAATACCTTTCTGTAAATTATTTTGTTATAATAAAAATCGTTGATTTTATTATTGAGTACTTTTTTTTAATTTTTTAAGTAATGTGAAACTTTTTCTAAAATAATTTTTTTTTAATTTGTGAAACTTTTTAACTAACTAACGCATATTTTTTTTTCGTTATAAAAACATGAAAAATATTTCTAAAACTTTGATAAACAAGCAGATAGTCACACACACACACACACACACACACACAAAGAGAACTATTTTCCCGCATACATACACACACACACACACATATATACACACATAGAACTATTTATAATAACTATAAGACATACATGCTTTTTAAAACATACTCTTACACACAAAACTTTCTACAAAATATCAGATGTACCAACAAAATGAGATGAAAAGATTACAGTGAGAAAAAGAGGGTTGATTCTGAACAATGCACTATCGGTTGCTCGGTTGCTCAGCTGTGGGCTGCGCCTTCTGCCGGTGAACTCTCATTATCCTACTACTCTGGCTGTCAAGCCCTGAGAGCTTGGCAGCCGGTTCTGTATGTATGTATGTACGTACGTAATGCGAAAACTCTTCATAGAAATATCCATTTTGCTTCAAATTTTGTTTATAGGTTCACTGTGTTAAGGCGCTTCCCTGATTAGTTTTCGGGATTGATTGGTTAAGTATAAAAGGGGGGGAACAAGGGGCTAATTCCCCCCCCCCCCTTAATTTATATAAATGGGTTTTTCATGCAGAATTATTCCGTTTTCCTTCAAATTTTGTTTATAGGTTCACTGAGTTAAGGCGCTTCCCTGATTAGTTTTCGGGATTCATTGGTCAAGTATAAAGGGGAGGAACAAGGGTCTAATCCCCCCCCCCCTTAATTTATATAAATGGGTTTTTCATGCAGAATTATTCCGTTTCCCTTCAAATTTTGTTTATAGGTTCACTGAGTTAAGGCGCTTCCCTGATTAGTTTACGGGTTTGATTAGTTAAGTATAAAGGGGGGGATCGGGGGGGGGGCTAATCCCCCCCTTAATTTATATAAATGGGTTTTTCATGCAGAATTATTCCGTTTTCCTTCAAATTTTGTTTATAGGTTCATTGGGTTAAGACGCTTCCCTGATTACTTTTCGGGATTGATTGGTTAAGTATAAAGGGGGGAACAAGGGGCTAATTCCCCCTCCCCCCCCTTAATTTATATAAATGGGTTTTTCTTGCAGAATTATTCCGTTTTCCTTCAAATTTTGTTTATAGGTTCACTGTGTTAAGGCGCTTCCCTGATTAGTTTTCGGGATTGATTAGTTACTATAAAGGAGGGGGGATCGGGGGGCTAATTCCCCCCCTTAATTTTTATAAATGGGTTTTTCATGCAGAATTATTCTGTTTTCCTTCAAATTTTGTTTATAGGTTCATTCGGTTAAGACGCTTCCCTGATTACTTTTCGGGATTGATTGGTTAAGTATAAAGGGGGGAATGGGGGGGCTAATCCCCCCCCTTAATTTATATAAATGGGTTTTTCATGCAGAATTATTCCGTTTTCCTTCAAATTTTGTTTATAGGTTCACTGTGTTAAGGCGCTTGCATGATAATTTTCGGGATTGATTAGTTAAGTATAAAGGGGGGGATCGGGGGGCTAATCCCCCCTTAATTTATATAAATGGGTTTTTCATGCAGAATTATTCCGTTTTCCTTCAAATTTTGTTTATAGGTTCACTGAGTTAAGGCGCTTCCCTGATTAGTTTTCGGGATTGATTAGTTAAGTATAAAGGGGGGGATCGGGGGGCTAATCCCCCCTTAATTTATATAAATGGGTTTTTCATGCAGAATTATTCCGTTTTCCTTCAAATTTTGTTTATAGGTTCACTGTGTTAAGGCGCTTCCCTGATTAGTTTTCTGGATTGATTGGTTAAGTATAAAGGGGGGGAACGGGGGGATAACCCCCCCCCTTAATTTATATAAATGGGTTTTTCATGCAGAATTATTCTATTTGCTTCAAAATTTGTTTATAGATTCATTGGGTTAAGACGCTTCCCTGATTAGTTTTCGGGATTGATTGATTAAGTATAAAGGGGGGGAACGGGGGGCTAATACCCCCCTTAATTTATGTAAATGGGTTTTTCATGCAGAATTGTCCCATTTCCTTCAAATTTTATTTATAGGTTCACTGTGTTATTGCGCATCTCTGATTAGTTTTCGGGATTGATTGGTTAAGTATAAAGGGGGGGAACAAGGGGCTAATTCCCCCTTATCTATACTAATATATAAAGTAGTAAAGATTGTTTGTTTGTTTGTTTGTTTGTTTGTAGGGGGTAATCCCTGAACCACTGAAGCGATTTTAAAAGTGATGGTGGCAAATTAATGGTGACAATCCCTGCTCCAACATAGGCTATATTTTATGTCGGTGCCACCACCCCCAGGGGGGTGCAGGAGCGAAAAACGTTCTAAAATTTCGATTTTTTGTGTACTGAAGGAGATAGAAGTATCAAATTTGGTATGGTAGTTACTTATAAGATGTAAATGCTCTCTAAGAACAAATTATAAAAACATTCGCAATTTAAAAGGGTGAGATGAGGAAAAAGCGTTCTAAAAACATTCTAAATTACAATTTCTATGGAATCTCTGAAACTACAGAACCGATTTCAAAAGTGATGGTGGCAAATGGATGGTGACAGTCCCTGCGCCAACATATGCTAAATTTTTTGTCGGTGCCACTGTCCGCAGAGGGTGCAGGAGCGAAAAACGTTCCAAAATTATGATATTTTCAATAATGAAGGAGTTAGGAACTTGACATTTTGTATGGTCGTTACTTACAAGATTTAAATGCTCTATAAGAACAAAATCTAAAAAAATTTGAAATTTAAAAGGCTGAAAAAACAAAAAAATTTCTAAAAACATTCTAAATTACAATTTGTATGGAATGTCTGGAACTACTAAAGCGATTTCAAAAGTGATGGTGGCAAATGGATTGTGACAATCCCTGCTCCAACATAGGCTATATTTTATGTCGGTGCCACTACCCCGAGGGGGTTGCAGAAGCGAAAAACGTTCTAAAATTGCGATTTTTGCGATGCTGAAGGAGCTAGAAACTTCAAGTTCGGCATGATTGTTATTTATAAGATCTAAATGCGCTCTAAGAACAATTTCTAAAGAAAAATGATCTAATGATTCTGCGATTTTTCAACTATTGAATTTCTAAAATTACCAAATTTCACAATAGAGTACCATAGCGAAACCTTCACGCGTAAAAAGATAATGATAAGGGCGACGTGTCCTGACGTGTATATTGACTATAGCACGAGTCACAAATTATAGTATCCTTATTATTCTGTTAAAATATAAAAGTGAATTATGAAATGTCAATATTTTGTTTGATTAAAGGTTCGTTAAGAGAAATTGACCAGCGTAGCGGGCATAGCTTGCTAGTATATAATAATGCTACTGTGTTATAAAAACTATGTTAAATATTTATATGTGGATGACCCTTCATGACAAAATGAATTATATGCATTTTTAAAAAATCTTTCATAATTAAAAACTGTACATTTATTTTTTCTTTTTCAATAAGAACTAAAGTTCTATTCCGCATTCAATCTTTTCTATTTTAAGTAACTTAAAAAGAACAGATTTTGTTTCCGGTCGTTATGTATGTATTGTTACAAAATCTCCACCATTTAGTGTGGTGAAAGTAGAAGCGTAATTAAAAAGGTGTGTACTAAATCGATGAATGCAATTTATCAGACAAATATTCTAAAAACATAATGTAAACATTTGAATTCCAAATTTTGGTGACATATGGTTTTAAGAAGCTGAAAGATATTGTCTAGAAATTCCCAATAGGAACCGAGCATAGCTCGGTCTTCCCCGCTGGTAAAAAATAAAGAATGTAATATTTAAAACAAACGCTTTTATAAATTAATAGTTTAATATTAATTAATTTACGATTATACGTTTAGAAATCAATTTAGAAATCCTTAAAAAAATTAAATAATGTTTCATATTTTTTTTCCTATTGTGATACCTTAAAAAAGAAACAGAGCAAAAATTATATATTTTTTAATATATTCACTTGCTTGCATTTTTTTTTTCAAGCGTAAAAACAATCAGTGAAATTTTCATAATTGAGTTCGGTCGGGGCCTCCGAGATGGCACAATGTGCTTTTTTTTTTACTGCTGGGATACATTGACCGGAACAGATATCGCTTATGATGTCACTAATATTAGAATACTAGAATCCGGTCCAGTAAAAGAATGCACACCGCGCCATAGTTTGGTGGCCACCCCAAATTAATGTATTGGAGCGTAATTTTTTGGGAAGAAACAGGAATTAAAAAATTAGGCTTCATTTTTAAAATGAACATTGAATGCTTATAATTTATATTTCTTTCTTTTAAATTATTTTTACTTTTATTTTTAATCTGTATTCTTGTTTGAAAATGTCAGCCACCCTAGAATTTCAAACTGCTATATCTCAGCCATTTTCTAAGATAGAGGAAAAACAGCAGCAAAAGAAAAACAACAGGTAACTGGAAAGTACGGTAGAAAAAGTAAGGGAAAAAAACAATCCAACACAGGTAAAAGTAATCATTTCTTCTATTTTTTATGTAAAGTTAAATAAACATGTATTAACCCCCTTCCCTTACAGGTTTTTTTTTTTTTTTTTTTTTTTTTTTTTTTTTTTTTTTTTTTTTTTTTTAATCATGTACGCTAATGGCGCCTGGTGCATGTAAAATCCGTCGTGGGTGTAAAGTCCTCCAAGTTCCCTGTGAATAATACCTCTGGGGGTGCCTAATCAGGTGAAGGTCTCGTCACCTGATCAAGGCTCTAAATTACGAGACCAACTCGCATAACGATGACAGGTCCATATAAAAAGAATAACATCAATTAGCAGCAAAACAAAATGGAAACAAAACTAAGTCCTCCACATAGGCGTCCTGTCAGCAACGGCCAGCCGCTACGCGGCATCTCTTCAGTGGCGCTACGCGCCCCGGTACCAGGCACTAAACCCGTTTAAGCTAGGGAAACCTGGAAGGTAGGGGCCTGGTCGCCGGTCTCAAAAAAAAAAAAAAAAGATAGAGGAAAAACAAAAAATGCACACCGCGCCATAGTTTGGTGGCCACCTAAATTAATGTATTGGAGCGTAATTTTTTGGGAAAAAACATGAATTAAAAAATTAGGCTTCATTTTTAAAATAAACATTGAATGCTTATATATTTTTTTTATTTCTTTTAAATTATTTTTACTTTTATTTTTAATATGTATTCTTGTTTCAAAGTGTCAGCCACCCTAGAATTTCAAACTGCTATATCTCAACCATTTTCCAAGATAGAGGCGAAACAAAAAATGCTCCCCCATCCTTGTATCGAATTTCTAATTATTTTGTTTACATATTTTGAATTTGAAATGTTTAAATGGCCGCCATTTTGAAACAATATGGCGCATGTAGCTGGTCAACGAACAGGGTGAGACCTTGGTAATCCAATTGCATTGTTTCGGAGGCCTGCAATAGGTAATTACTTACTTTTCGTAATGGAGGCTAACTACAAAAATACAGGCAATATAGAGTATATTTGCATAAAAGCAAGCAAATCTTTGAATAAGAAATAGTCACTTGTAGTCTCTTTCTTTGTTTAAAAAATAATTCTTTACAGTGGTACCTTCGAAATCTGTAAAGCAAAAGTTAATTTTCTTTCTTTTAATAAATATTTTCTATTAATAATATACATCAGTGTTCTTTATCGTTGCTTAATCAATTATCTAGCATCATTAAAATTGTTTGACAAAGAAATTATTTGCATAAATCAGCTTCTCTTTGTACAAGTATGAAAATGTGAAGTTCAGCAGAAACACATTAAGGAAAGTCGATTTTTATATCATAAGCATAATTCTCGTAAGTTATAACGACAAAAGCTAAAGACGGTAAAGGTTCGTTTGAACTTCGTTGCGATTCTCTTTATTTCTTTATTAACTTAATGTTCGAAAATTATTAACTTCGTAACAATTTTTTCTGGAAATGGAAACATTGTTTTAAATAATTTATTTACATTGTTCGATGGAATTTTAATTCTCATACCTTTCGAACAAATGAAATATGAACTAATAAAATGTATTTTACATACAAAGTTGAATGAATTACAATGCATTGTTAACTAAATGCTTCATTTTATTTTATAAAATTTCATTGGCAAAATGAAATAGAACTTTTATCATTTGGTATTTCTATTAAATTTAATTTTAACGACTCTCTCTGTCTCACACACACACACACACACACACATATATATATATAGTATATATATATATATATATATATATATAATTAGCCATATATGTGGATAAATCGTCTCGCAAACCCGAAAATTCTATAAATTCAAATAAAAATGTTCGCGAAAAATTTAAAAATCTACGTACGAATTCCGAATAAACTTTATTGAAAAGAGGATAAAATTTACTAAATTGTACAAAAAGTTTAAAACTGGATTTATATTTAATAATGTGGAAAAATCTCCGCGAAACGCAAAAAAACTCGTAAAATCGCATAAAAGTCGCTAAAAATTCTAAAATTTACTAAATTGTACAAAAAGTTTAAAACTGGATTTATATTTAATAATGTGGAAAAATCTCCGCGAAACGCAAAAATCGTAAAATCGCATAAAAGTCGCTAAAAATTCAAAAATTGCAGATGACAAAATTTAGTACAGTGAGCTAAAACATTGTAAAAGGAATTATTTCACAAATATCAAAAAATCGGCGCGGAACATAACATCCACTCCTGCAAATGTATTCCTACAAACAACGATAAACAGCCGAATCTGTCGATTGAAGGCTATATTTACTTCAAAAGTAAACAAATATTATAAATTAAATCCGAAAAGGAATTTTTTACGCCCCAACTCATCGCTTATCTCCCAGTATGGGAATCTAATAGCGCCAAAGAACCTTGAAAAGTGACTAAAATGCTTGCGAGAGCGACCAACTTCAAGCCAACACCAAAGATTGACAATAAAACAAATCAACTTACGACAAAAGGAAAAAGTTAAGTATAAATTTTTAATTGTAATTTTTTTTTATGAAATTTGTGTTTTGTTTATGTATTTTTTTTTTCTTTCTTGCAAAAAAATTAGGGATCTGATCATCGATTTGAGATAGCAGATGCGAAGCCATGTAAGGCTAACGGCGACGCCTGGTGCATGTAAAATCCGTCGTGGGTGCAAAGTCCTCCAAGTTCCCTAGGAATTATTCCTCTGGAGGTGCCTAGTCAGGTAAAGGTCTCGTCACCTGACCAAGATTCTAAATTACGAGACAAATTCCTTTCTTTTTTAATTATTTTTTAAGTCTGTCAATTCAACAAAGTTAAATAGAAACCACGAACCGTCAAACAAACTGTAACAAACTACTAGAGAACACTACAGCCAATATGTAATACATAGTGGAAACACAAATATTTAAACTGAATTGTGTTAACTTGTCGTAGTCTATATTAGCAACCATAGTCAGTGTGAGCACAGCGCGGAAGCAAGCCTTTTATTTATTTATTTATTTATTTTTCCTTTCCTTATTCGACAGCGTACCGGAAACCCATAATTAAAAACAATCTAGAACCGGCCAAAGACAGTAGAATAAATGCTTCTATTTCTTTGAACTGGCCAACACAGTAACAAAAGTTACTCTAATCAAATAGCGTTGCATCCAATGATACCCAAGGAGCTAGTCAGGTAGATCTCCGCTATGAGGAGATTAAGGGAATTTCGCCCCGCGGTACACAAACTCGTTAAGCTAGGCATAATGTCCGGCAGATAGGGGCCTGGTCTGCGGTTCAATAATAATAATACTAGTGCCAAAAGTAAACAGGTTTTCATAGCTTTGTCTCCATTACCAGGATAAGTTTGCCCCAATATTATGTTGGAAAGTATTTTAAAATAAGTAAAAAGCTTTCCAAACGCGTGACAATGCGAAATCTTTATCAAACTTTTGGTGACTAGTGTGTGTCATTAAAAGTCATTTCGAATTTTCATCTTCTGAAAGATTCAGGAAAAGTTTGAAACTAAGCTAATTGTTTCACAAATTTGAACAGAGTTGAGCATTGTTTTTTTATAATTGATGCCCTATAAAGTATTCTACTGATTAGACGTAGTTCATTTTTATATCCAAACATAACATGCCTACTTACAATGAGAATTACTAAATTAATGAAGATATAATTAAAATTATCTGCATTTAAGAAATAAATATCAGACGCTTTCATGACCACTTTCTGAAAAGAAAATCGAAAATTTTCTGACAATGCTAAATCGTTATCAAGCTTTTGGTGACTAGTATGTGTCATTAAAAGTCATTTCGAATTTTCATCTTCTGAAAGATTCGGGAAAAGTTTGAAACTAAGCTAATTGTTTCACACATTTGAACAGAGTTGAGCATTGTTTTTTACAATTGATTCCCTAAAAAGTATTCTACTCATTTGACGTAGTTCATTTTTATATCCAAACAAAACATGCCTACTTACAATGAGAATTACTAAATTAATGAACAGATAATTAAAATTATCTGCATTTAAAAATTAAATATCACAGACGCTTTCACGACCATTTTCTGAAAAGAAAATTCAGAAATTTGCTGCCCAATTTTCTTTTTTTTTTTTAACCATTGGGAAAATGGTTGTTGCTTTCGGTCGAGAATGGACCAAATGATGTACGCACTTCACTCTTTTAACCGTTTTTAACGAAATTCTGTAACTTTATAAGAATTTTTAACGAAATTCTGTAACTTTATAAGAATTTTTAACGAAATTCTGTAACTTTAGATGAATTTTTCTTTAAATAGGCAATAGAAATGCATAAAATCGTTACAAAAATGTTAAAGTTACAAAAGGGATAGATGCAAATTATCAGATATGAAAAAAAAGCCGAATTCAGAAATTGACGTCGGATGAGAAATCGTCTTATAAAGCAAAAAACGTGGTCTTCAACTTTAATTTCCTCAAAATACCTTTAGTTCAGACATTAATCTAAACAAGAGTTAAAGCAATACTTAAATTTTGCTTAGGGAATGGTCTACAAATAGAAACTGTACCAAACTTTAAAAATTTTAATGCTAACACCTAAAGTTGGCATCATATTTGGATATTTCGGTTTATTTTATTTTATTTTATTTTGTTTTAGGAGTTGTGGCAAATAAAGAATAGAGTTATATAGAATTTACAGTAATTCTTAGAAATAATATTTCAAAACACGTCAGCAAAGGAAAAATAAAAATTAAATTTTGAAAATATTTCAAAAATGTGTATTTTTTTTTTATCGCTAGTCAACTTGATTGAATTTTTTTATTGTTATTAAGAGGAAAAGTATTTCTGAGAGATATGTAGATTACATTTTTAATTTTTTTTTCTCTCCATCGAGTAAAAATTTGAATTATGAGATATTTAAAAACAAATGTATGAGCGATAAAAAGAAAGCGATAGCGCAAGTCGTTGCAACCTACACTGTTAAAAATTTGCAGCAAACTGTCCAGTCATTTGACTGTTTTTATAGAAAACGGTTACATAACCGTAATTTAACACTATTCTGACAATAATATGGGCAATAATATGGTCAGAACGCAGTTAAATTACGGTTGTGTAACCGTTTACTATAAAAACGGTCAAATGACTGGACAGTTTGCTGCAAATTTTTAACAGTGTACTTTATAACATACGCCTTAATGACACACATGTTTTAGCTTTAGAATATAAATTGGTTACTAAAAATAAAGTATATAAAATTTCGTAATGCAAGTATTCACACATAAAATCACGCATAAATAGAAATTAAAAAATGTTTATTTCCCTTAGTACAGTAATATTGAGCAATAGTTTGAAAATGATTTAAATGGTGTTGACAATTAATATAACATTTAAACTACTGTATTACTAAAATTAAAAATACTTCTTCTAATACAAATTATCGAATGCGTCTTTTGTTTTGAATGACAAGAAATGTATTTTACATAATCTTTTAAATACTTTCATGTTTTCTCACAATTGTAACACTCATTATCAAGCTCACCCTTAGAATATTCATCTTCCGATTTATAACAAATGAAGATGCTTTCAAATTGGAATCAGCCCCCCCCCCCCCGTTGTGATCTCATTTCAGTTAGTTTTAGAAAATGAAAATAATTAGTTCAGCAAAATGGCACACAACATGAATGTTGTTAATTTGCTAATAAAGTGGGATGACTGCGTATACAATGTAACATTTCTCCTAAAGTAGTTAGTCGTTTATCATTAATTATGTAGCGAGTTAAATATGTATAACGTAGCTTGGTTTAATGCAGCCGATTTAGACTGTTCATATAATTTATGGGGTCGCTAAAACTAGAGGGTTCTCCCGGAATTGATTCTAGCAATCTGCATTATCTATTCGCCCTGGAACATCCTTATAAAAGCGGCGAGAAATATTTGCTTGGAGTGCACGCTTAATGAAGATATTTTCCCGTATAACTTGACTCGGATGTTGAATCAATTGAAACTAAACTACTACTGTTTGAAGAGGTAAGGTAGAGGTGTAGGTTAAAGTCATAACGTTCCATGAATAAATAATAAATCAAAGTTGTGTAATTGATGTGCATAGGTAATTCATTATGTGTAGTAGACTAAATATTTAATACTTAGATTCTTATGATAGCATTTTAGTACTATGTTTACATACTTGGTTATTTTTTCCTATGAAATCTTTGTTTTATAAAAAGGGGATTTTAAGAAATAATAAGAAATGTTTATTTAAATGTTTGTTTCGTAAAGGCTTTTCCAGCGATATATCACAAGCCTTTATATACTTAATTTATACTTTTAGGTGTTCAAATCTTAGCGAAACTGAGTAAAATTTTAATATTTCACATAAAATTATGTACATATTTAAGAAATATTTTGACAACTGAAAAAATAGACATACTTTAAGAACAGTAACAAGAAAAAGTTAAAAATTGAAGGAGGAATTCGTGGCAGCGCGATTAAATTATCTCGAAAGTTTTTTTAAGTTTCTTTTCTATTCACCGTAAATATCAGTTTGTTGAATAAGGATAAGAAAATTCTCTTACCTTTTCTGAAGGTGCTTTCACCTGGTAATCCAGTGTACGTGGTAATCCAATTTATTATTATAACTGCATATATCCTTAAAATGGTATTATCCAGTGATGGTGTCGTTCATAGTGTACCAATCACTTTCCGCTGAAAACTAATTGATATGCTTAGTGGGAGACTAAATAAACTTAGACATCTTTCTTATATTGGATATATATTCTTGATTATTAAACACTGGGACGTAACAATGATTAATGTTTACATTTAAGTTTAGATTTAAAGTATAAAGCATGATAACATATTTTGTTTGAGCTTTAGCTGTGTGTTCGCGGTTACATTTTTTATTTGGGACTGAAGTATAAATTCAAAAGTTCAATATTTAGAGTTTTTTACTTTCGTCATTCTTACGTCAGTGGTATTACACATTGGAAGGTTTTCCCATAAGAATGTAATCAGTCAATTAAGTTCTTGATTACTTGTTATAATTATTGTTCTAATCTTCAGCATATTTCACAAACAACAGTTTATCATCGTAGAGTGGTTTCCCATCATTTGTCTGACTTTGAGTGGCTATAAATCTCTATAATTGTTTTTCACTGCGCGATAAAGAAATGAGTTGGTGATTTCGTCTTTTTCCCCTTTTTGATTAATATGTTCTCTTATTTTCTTTATTTCACTAGGAAATGAAAATATACTTTTTGATCTTTAATTTCGCAGATGAGATTAATATTTCTAACAAAAATATTAATTCCGTGCAGAGATATTTTAAAAATACGAATGCATTCTACGCCCATAGGTTTAACATTATCAAGGGGAGTTTGAGATATCCCTGACCAACAGCCTTAGACGAGAGAGTTCACCCAAAAATTGACTGCATAAATCTGCATTATTGACTCACCCTGGAACCTTATTATACAAAGCAGCGAGAAACATTTGCTTGAAATGCACCTGTAATGAGGATATTTTCTGTACTAAACATTATGTACAGAATTTTTATAATCAAAATCCACCTATCCAGATGTCTCTAGCGATAGTACAAGAGCTCTAAAAAAACGAAATTTTATTGCTATCTGTACTTAAACTGAAGTTCTAAGTTACACTGCGAAAATTAAAAAAAAGCAGCAGTCTGTGAGACCTCTCACAGCAGTTAAAGGTTAATTCGACTTTATTCTTACTAAATGTTAACTTAAACATCATTCTCGTGGAAATATTTAGAAAATATATATTTAGATATAATTATTTATTCTGTATATATTTAGAAAAATATTTAAAAAAAGAGTTTTTCAGAAATAGTTAATCATCTTCCGCACGTTGTGTACATATTGATTAAATATTAGGCAGTATCAAAAGTATTTTCGTTTTTTGAATGTTTTTATACCAAAGCCTGTAGCTGGCACTTTATCAACCATATTGTTGAACTTAAAATGTTATTTAAGAGAATACATGTCCTTCTATATTCTATAATCATACAGGCTTCTTTCTTTCATTTTTAGGTTACGTAAAGAGTGATACAAATGTTGACATTTTATGCATCTTAAGGCATGATTTTAAACTTGGCCTTAAAACAAATGAAGCTGTCTTCAAAACTCGTGGAGTTGGAGGCCAGGACAAGAGTAGTGACCAGACATTTCAAAACAAATCCAAACGTTTTAAGGAAGGGGATATCAATCTTGATATCAAACGCAGAAGTGACAAGTGAATTTTGACCAGTTTAAGAGAAACAACTAATATATAAAAAAAATAAGACAATTCCTACTTTTTAATCATAAATATATAAAATTAACCCGTGCAGCAATAATGTCCCACGTTTTCTTTATTGAACTTTTTTTTATAATCATCGTTGCGGTATTTTATTTTTGTGGCATCACTCACTTGAGGAAAATCTTTCATTTCATTTCTGAAAACAATGGGAGAAATTTTTTTCTTCCATATAAAACTAAAACTAATTAATTAAATTAAATTAATGAATTAATATTTGAAAAAAATCTGTATTAACATCAAGTGTCATCCAGGACAAGTTTTAAAAACTGTATTTGAACTTGAGTGGATGAATAGAAAATATTTTATTAACGATTGAAAATTTGAACAAGATATATAAATATATCGAGAATGTGAGCTAATAGTAGGAATTGGAAAAAAAAGTCCTTCCGGCCTGTACCGGGAGGAAAAGGTAGCTTTCCTATATCTTCGTTAAAAAATTTTAGCTAATGTTACACGAAAACAGCAAGTTAAAATGCAAAGAAAACGTTTACAAAAGATTCGTTAATACTGAATTTGAATAAGAAATTCGTCAAATTATTGAGCAATAGCCAAATTGGCTTCATTTATGAAGACTTATTTTGGTCGCCAAATTTGGCGATATTTCGCCAAATGTCGCCAAGTTTGGCGAGGATTTGGCGCTAACGGATATGAATATATAGTTTTATGCTTATGATTGGGAAAATTATCACAACAATGAAAATTTTTGTAATGTGCTGTCTTGTTTCAAAATGTCAGCTACCCTAGAATTTCAAACTGCTCTAACTCAGCCATTTTTTAAGATAGAGGTAAACCAAAAAATGCTCTGGAATCCTCGTATCAAGACCTAACACTTAATTAAAAAATAAATTTGAATTTTTAACTTTTTTGTATATTTATTTTAGTTTTAAATTTTTAAGTGGCCGCCATCATGAAACAAAATGGCGGACCAAGCGGGCCAACGAACTCGGTCAAGACATTGGTGAGCTTAATACACACAATTAGTTTCATCAAAATTGATTTATAAATACGAGCGTTATCGTATGACATAGGTCAGATATATATATATATATACTAGCTGTTACCCGTGACTTCGTTCACGTATCATTAAAAGAAGAATAAATGCATTAATTAAGCAAAATATTTCATTTCCGATAATTAGAAATGTAAATAATTAACTAATTCTTTATCACATTCCATAGGAGACAATACAGTATTTCTATGTTATAGAGGCCTTGACTTAACTAAGTTTTAAAAAAGTGAAATTTTGTGACAAATAATACGAAAAGGAAACTGCAACCAATGAAAAAAGGCGGGCCAAATAAAATTGTGGAAATCGGCGAATTATATAAAAACATATGTCAAGTTTACCTGGTAAACCATTTTACTTTTAACGCCTTTGTGAAACGTTTTAATAGCAATCCTTCTAAGATAATGGAAATAGTACATTATTTTTCATTAAATTCAATCCTTGTGAATAGGGTGCAATTATTGTAGACCTAAATGCAAGGAGATTTGCCTCCTTGATTTAATCTATAACTGAAAAAAATCTTTATTTCTAAATGAAAATATGTTGACAGACGATTTTTGTTCTCCAGAATAAATTGATTCATGAAGTTTGATTATGTGAAAATACGTTTTTATTATTCAAAAATTTTACTGTAATCAAAATTTTTTTCTTTCACCATCTATTCAAATTGAAAATAAATTCTTTTTCTTTTACAGTTTTAATGAGAAAAAATATATAAATCCGTTTTATTTCTTCTTTTTTATCCACAAAAATGGAATAATTTAGTTGCCAATTTTAGAGAAACTTCGTTAAAATTTACAAAAATAATAATAATAATATCTCGGAAATTAAATCATTTTTTTTTAAATTCTGAGAGTTTATGACATCCTCGGATGAATGATAACCGGTGTTAAGTAAATCGCGTTGCGTTCGACAATCTGAAAAGAGTAGTTGCGAAATACAAACGGGCAGTCAGGTTTTAATATAATAGATTCGTATTTATTTTTCTTTTCCTAATAACCATGGTGTGGTTTTTGGCAAAAATCTCTCATCTGTATGTAACTGATATTTATCCTTAATAATCGGTATAGATAAAAAAAAAACATTTCAATTTTTCGTTTTAAATATGTCGTGAAACTAATCTACTTTCTATACTTACTGATCCTTGTATTATTAATATACGAAATTAATTCCCGCGCCTTGTAAAACACATTTGAAAATTCCTGTTTTATTTCAAATATGACGTCACATTTTCCTCAGAGAAATCTCTTTTTAATGCCATAATTCTTGTTAATTTTCTTTTTCTGGCAATCAGGGCGTAAATTTTAGCGGAAAACTCACATTTGTATGTAACTGGTACTCAAGCTAATTATTAATCAGTATCGATAAAAAATATATTTCAGTTTTTCATCTTAAATATTACGTCCATTATTTATCTACTTTCATTATACATTGATATTCATGCTCCTTGTAATATTATGACTATTTGAAAATACATGTTTTATTTATGACGTCATATTTGTCCAAGCCGAGGAGGTTCCTTTTCAGAGTTCCATGGTCCAAGCGAAATCTACTTTTAAGAATATAATTATTGTTCATTTTTCCTTCTAATTATAACCCAGTTTTTTGACAGAAAAAGATCTTTTTAATGTAACCGATATTCATACTTCATGTATACAAATACTCCATATTTTTATTTCAAACATCACGGAAATTCATCTTCTTTTGAATTCTTTTTCATTTTCATTTTTCACGTGAAAATCGTTCAATTGAAAATTAATCGTTGAGGAAAAATTATTTTTCCGTGTTTTTATTTATTGGCAACGATCAAAGCCCTAGCAACGATAAAGTAAAATGGTTAAATTTTATGGGAAAATGTCCATTTATTCTCTATGAAAATAACTAAATTTTGAATTATTAAGAAAAATATTTGAATAAAATGAACAAAAACCGGCCATGTTCATTTGAGGGTTATAATCAACGTATATGCAAAGATACAGGATCATTAAATGCTCCATTTTGACGCTGGCTTCAGCCTAACATTTGCACACAATCAGATTTATAATATTATTAGGATTAGGATATGTGTGTGTGTGTGTGTGGATATATACAGGGTGATTCATAAAAGATGGGCAGAACTTTAAGGGGTTATAGTACACTTAAAGACAAATAATATTAAATAGGAGACTAAGGGTCCCAGACGTATTCCCAAGGAGATAGGGGGCATTAAAGTTTAGGGTCCGAAATTTCAAATGATTATAAAACATGGAAAAATTGGTCGATTCGTTTGCGGTTTTTGCAAAAATTTTTCTTTATGCCAGTATTTTCTTGAAATAAAATTTTAAAGTTCAATTTCAAAAAATGCCGATAGGGGGCGCTTTAGACTTTGGAGTAACAAACAACTATTTTTTAACGTTATTTTTTGTATTTCTTTAAATGATTTCGAAAGCTTAGACTTAAACTTAAATTTTGATCTAAAAATCTGAGTCCTAACGAGTAGTTAAGTAGCGTAAACTGAAATTTGAAATTTGAAACCCTTCTCCCCCCAGAACAAAAATCAGTTATTCCCGATCTTTGTGTCGTAGATTAGGCTCTAACTACTGCCGCGTTTTGCTAAAATTATTCTTTATGTCAGTATTTTCTTGAAAATAAATTTTAAAGAAAATTTTCAAAAAATTCCGATAGAGGGCGCTTTAGACTTTGGAGTAACGAACAACTATTTTATACCGTTATTTTTTGTGTCTCATTAAATGCTTTCTAAAGCTTAGACTTAAATTTTCAGCCCAAAATCTGAATCGTTAGACGTGGTTAAGTTTCTGGGGAGAGGGGTTTGAAATTTCTACTCCTGAGCACAGTTCAGTTTACCATGTCCACACATTGTGTGCTGTGATACGAGGTAAAAAGACACAAATTAGGATTATGTTACCAAAGCATATTTATTAACATGTAATCACAATAAATGTTCAAAATTGTGACCACCAGAGGTTATGCACGCAGAACAACGGCGACGAATGGAACGGCGAACATTCGCGAAAACATCAGGCTTTTCGAGCACTTCCCCTACAGCGGCGGAAAGTCTGGCGACCAGTTCCTCGGGGGATTCAATGGGTGTCTCATACATAAGAGCCTTCAATCGTCCCCAAAAAAAGAAATCGAGGGGTGAAAGATCTGGCGAGCGAGCAGGCCAAGCAACAGGACCACCTCGACCAATCCATCTGTTCGGAAATGTGATGTCCAGATAGTTGCGGACGTCTCGTACGTAATGGGCTGGCGCTCCATCGTGCTGGAACCACATGACCCGCCGGATGCGTGGAGGAACAACGTTTAACAGGTCTGGCAGCACATGTTGCAGAAATGTGAGGTATGTTTTACCGTTGAGGCGTTCAGGAAGAAGGTACGGTCCGATTAGGTGGTCTCCGAGGATTCCTGCCCAAACATTGATGGAAAAGCGTCTCTGATGAGCATGTGGATACGTAGCATGTGGATTGACATCCGCCCATACATGTGCATTGTGTGTGTTAAATGTACCTTCACGTGTGAAGGTACATTCATCGGTGAAAAGCACAGTTCGTCCAAAATGTGGATTTAGCGCGTTCTGCTGCAGAAACCAGCGGGCGAATTCAATACGATTTGGATAATCCCCTGGAGACAGTTTCTGGACTCGTTGCACATGAAACGGGAGCAAATGTTCATCCTTCAGTACCCTCCAAGTCGTGGACTGTGAGGTATCCACCTGGCTAGCCACTGTTCGTGTACTTGTACTTGGCTGCGCCGCTACTACATCCAGAATGGCTTCTGCAACAACTACTGATTCGTCCTTTTTTGCACGACCTGCATTCGACCGGGAAGCGAGAAATGATCCCGTCTCACACAACTGTCTGTGCAAGCGCTCGAAAGTTTTGCGGTTAGGCAACCGCCTGTTAGGAAATCGCTCTCCGTACATTCGTTGTGCCTCTGCACCATTTCCATCTGCCGCTCCGTAAATTAAATGCATCTCAGCCTTTTCCTTATTCGTGAAGGGCACCATCTTCCGATTCATTACTACAGCGACTTACACTTGACTCACCGTTCAGTGGTTTTTATGCCTGAATCGTGTCGAAATTTTGCATACGTGTTCTTCTTCTTCCCCATTTGACATTTGCATACTTTCTGTTTCCTTCTTCACCCGGTGACTAGCGTCAGGAATGGAGCTTTAACGTTTGCATGAGCGACGTTTCCAACTGTGCCAGTGCCTTTATGAGTGAATTCCGACTATGCAGTCCTTGACGAAAGTTGTATTTTTGCCTCGTATCACAGCACAGAATCGTTGGGCATGGTTAAGTAGTGCAAACTGAACTATGTTCAGAAGTTGAAATTTGAACCCCCTCCCCTCGCTACTGAACCACGCTCAGCGATTCAGATTTTGAGCTGAAAATTTAAGTTTAAGTCTAAGCTTTAGAAAGCATTTAATGAGACACAAAAAATAACGGTATAAAATAGTTGTTCGTTACTCCAAAGTCTAAAGCGCCCTCTATCGGAATTTTTTGAAAATTTTCTTTAAAATTTATTTTCAAGAAAATACTGACATAAAGAATAATTTTAGCAAAACGCGGCAGTAGTTAGAGCCTAATCTACGACACAAAGATCGGGAATAACTGATTTTTGTTCTGGGGGGAGAAGGGTTTCAAATTTCAAATTTCAGTTTACGCTACTTAACTACTCGTTAGGACTCAGATTTTTAGATCAAAATTTAAGTTTGAGTCTAAGCTTTCGAAATCATTTAAAGAAATACAAAAAATAACGTTAAAAAATAGTTGTTTGTTACTCCAAAGTCTAAAGCGCCCCCTATCGGCATTTTTTGAAATTGAACTTTAAAATTTTATTTCAAGAAAATACTGGCATAAAGAAAATTTTTTGCAAAAACCGCAAACGAATCGACCAATTTTTCCATGTTTTATAATCATTTGAAATTTCGACCCTAAACTTTAATGCCCCCTATCTCCTTGGGAATACGTCTGGGACCCTTAGTCTCCTATTTAATATTATTTGTCTTTAAGTGTACTATAACCCCTTAAAGTTCTGCCCATCTTTTATGAATCACCCTGCATATATATATATATATATATATATATAAATCAACATTTGAACGGAGGATGGTTTTGGGGTCTGGGGGTCATGATCGGTGAAAATATATCGAAATTTTCCGGAACTGCTTTCCTCCGAACGGCTGTAATAGGTAGCTTTATACTTTTAGGTAGCTTTCAATACAAAAAAGTCCTTCCGGCCTGTACCGGGTGGAAAAGGTAGCTTTCCTATATCTTCGTTTTAAAATTTTAACTAATGTTACACGAAAACAGCAAGTTAAAATGCAAAGAAAATGTTTACAAAAGATTCGTTAATACTGAATTTGAATAAGAAATTCACCAAATTATTGAGCAATAGCCAAATTGGCTTCATTTATGAAGACTTATTTTGGTCGCCAAATTTGGTGATATTTCGCCAAATGTCGACAAGTTTGGCGAGAGTTTGCCGCTAACGGGTATGAATATATAGTTTTATGCGTATGATGATTGGGAAAATTATTACAACAATGCAAATTTTTGTAATGTGCTGTCTTGTTTCAAAATGTCAGCCACCCTGTAATTTCAAACTGCTCTATCTCAGCCATTTTTTAAGATAGAGGTAAACCGAAAAATGCTCTGGAATCCTCGTATCAAGGCCTAACACTTAATTAAAAAATAAATTTGAATTTTTAATTTTTATGTATATTTATTTTAGTTTTAAATTTTTAAATGACCGCCATCTTGAAACAAAAAGGCGGACCAAGCTGGCCAACGAACTCGGTCGAGACATTGATGAGCTTAATATACACAATTAGTTTCATCAAAATTGATTTATAAATACGAGAGTTATCGTATGACATAGGTCAGATATATATATATATATATATATAACAACATATATATATATATATATAACAACATATATATATATATATATATATATATATATATATATATAAATCAACATTTGAACGGAGGGTGGTTTTGGGGTCTGGGGGTCATGATCGGGTCATGATCGGTTCCTCCGAACGGCTGCAATAGGTAGCTTTATACTTTTTTGTATTGAAAGCTACCTAAAAGTATAAAGCTACCTATTGCAGCCGTTCGGAGGAAAGCAGTTCCGGAAAATTTCGATATATTTTCACCGATCATGACCCCCAGACCCCAAAATCACCCTCCGTTCAAATGTTGATTTATATATATAGATATATCCATATATATACTGACGTATGTCATACGATAACGCTCATATTTATAAATCAATTTTGATGAAACTAATTGTGTGTATTAAGCTAACCAATGTCTCGGCCGAATTCGTTGGCCAGCTTGGTCCGCCATTTTGTTTCAAGATGGCGGCCATTTAAAAATTTAAAACTAAAATAAATATACAAAAAAAATTAAAAATTCAAATTTATTTTTTAATTACGTGTTAGGCCTTGATACGAGGATTCCAGAGCATTTTTTGGTTTACCTCTATCTCAAAAAATGGCTGAGATAGAGCAGTTTGAAATTCTAGGGTGGCTGACATTTTGAAACAAAACAGCACATTAACGCGATTACTCGCAAATTATTTTGTTTCATTATTGTAATAATTTACCCAATCATACGCATAAAACTATATATTCATATCCGTTAGCGCCAAAATTGGCGACATTGGCGCCAAAATTGGCAAAATTGGCGACATTTGGCGAAATATCGCCAAATTTAGCGACCAAAATAAGTCTTCATAAATGAAGCCAATTTGGCTATTGCTCAATAATTTGGCGAATTTCTTATTCAAATTCGGTATTAACGAATCTTTTGTAAACGTTTCTTTGCATTTTAACTTGCTGTTTTCGTGTAACATTAGCTAAAATTTTAAAACGAAGATATAGGAAAGCTACCTTTTCCTCCCGGTACAGGCCGGAAGGACTTTTTTGTATTGAAAGCTACCTAAAAAAGAGGAGAATCCATTTTTTACAATAAATTTTGATGCTAAAAATTAACAAAACTACACGTTCAAACATTAATAATTGTTGAATGCGTAGTTTTGTAAATTTTTAGCATCATTTTTTTTTTTTCAAAGAATGGATTCTCCTTTTTTTTCTCTTAAATTCGTCAAAATCCACCTGTCACTTCTGGCTTTGATGTCATGGCTGAGAACCCCTTCCTTAAAACGTTTGTATTTGTTTTGAACTGTCTGGACACTACTCTTGTCCTGGTCTCCAACTGCACGAATTTTGACGACAGCTTCATTTGTTTTAAAACCTAATTTAAAATCATGTCTTCAGATGCTTAAAATCTCAACATTTTTTATCACTCTTTACGTAACCTAAAAATGAAGCAAACAAGTCTGCATGATTTTAGAATATAGCGGGACATGTATTCTCTTAAATAACATCTTAAGTTTAACAATAGGGGTGATAAAGTGCCAACTACAGGCTTTGGTATAAAAACATTCAAAAAACGAAAATACTTTTGATACAGTCTAATATATAACCCCAAATTTGCCAGACTACGAAATTTCACAAAAATGTTTTCAAGATATATACTTGAATCCTAAAAATAGTTTTTAACTATCAAGAGATTTCATTTCAGGAATGAGTTTTATTATATTACTTTTAAATGCTAAAGGTGTAAAATTAAAAACTATAATATAAATTAAAATAACTTTTATTAGTTGTTTTACATGTTTCAACTCTTTCCGAGTCATTTTCAAAAACAAAATGAGAATATTCTAAAGCTGCACGGGCTTTGAGGTTATTATTTTCATGTACTTTTTTTAAAATTACGCACGTTATCTATTATTTTTTTTACTTGATTGTTTATTTTCATACCTTTGACCATGGAGTAATTCTAGCCACAGTTTCGGTAAATTAAAAGATGCCGCATCGTTACATATTGTATTTTTGCGCGTGAGTATCTCTATGGTTTCTCTTATTATGGATGGATAGTATTGACTGGTGGGAAATATTATTTTAGTTTCATTGAAATTTATTTGGATGGTTTCTTCTTGATATAATCTTGCCAGGGCTGTAGTTTTTCTATTGTATTTAATATCAGCTATATGCTTTTTTTGCTGCAATTAAATATTTATTATAGCTGATATTAAATACAATATAAAAACTACAGCCCTGGCGAGATTATATCAAGAAGAAACCATCCAAATAAATTTCAATGAAAGTAAAATAATATTTCCCACCAGTCAATACTATCCATCCATTTTGTTTTTGAAAATGACTCGGAAAGAGTCGAAACATGTAAAACAACTAATAAAAGTTATTTTAATTTATATTATAGTTGTTAATTTTACACCTTTAGCATTTAAAAGTAATATACTATTACAAAGGTGTTATAATTTATTATATGAGTTTTATTATTATTATTATTATTATTACTACCCTAATTCTTATTAGCGATGATTCATCGTAAATGTATATTACTCACAAAATGCAGAACACGGTTTAACATATTTGACAAATGTAATACATATATATTTTCATAGTATTAAATTGTTACCCTAAAATGATAATACATTAACACTGATTATCCTTAGTGTTTTCAATTTCCACTTTGCAACAAACTTTCATATTTCTATCTGTCCCCCGCTGTAATCTCATTTCAGTTCGGTTTAAAAAATGACAACAACTGGTTCGAGAAAACACCCAATATTGAACGCTTTTAATTTGCGAATAAAATGGACTGGCTGTGTAAACATCGTAACATTTCTGAAAATCATTGAATCACTTATCGTTAGTCATGCAGCGAGTTGAATATTGAGAATGTATTTCGGATTGATGCAGCCGTTTTGGACTGTTCATATAATTTATGGAGTCGTTTAAACTAATATAGAGGGTTTTCCCGAAATTGATTCTAACAATCTGCATTATTTACTTACTATGGAATATTAATATGAACAGAAAATTATTTCCTTGAAGTGCCCGTTTAATGAGCATATTTTCCGGTTCACTTAGCTCGGATGTTGAATCAACTGAAACTAAGCAATTATTTGAAGAGGTATTTATTGTAAAGGTGTAAGTTAAAGTCATAATGTCCCATGAATAAATTAAAATTGACTAATTAAATTGCGTAGGAAATTATGCACAGCAGATTAAATATTTAATGTTAGGTTATTAAAATTGCATGTTAATACTGTGTTTAAAAAGGTTCTAAGGTTCTAAGGTTCTTTTACCCTATGAAATCTTTATTTGCTAAAAATAATGTTTTTAGGTATACTCTGTGCATTATAATTTTATAATGGTGGTAAATTATTATATTTTTACTGAAGTAATACCATTATTATCATAATAACCCAGTTCAAAATTAAATCTTCCCTGGTGGTAATTGAAATATTATTCTCATGGAAAACAAATAACTAGTAATATTTGCAGAAAATAAATTAAATTAAAACAAAGTAGAACCCGTCAAAATTCGACCAAAGCAAAATAATTAAAAAGAAAGAAAGATCATACACCAAGCATAGATTATGAAACACTTTCCAACGCTGACAGAATACTTTAACAAACCATCGCTGTTTAATAAGCTATCTAAGTAAACATTTCAGAAAAACAAAAAACACATTTGAAAACCAGATTTAAGTAATTACCGTCCATAGACGGAAAAGTGCTCCAATTCTTTTCTGCAGGCCTGTATATAATATATATATTTGTATACACTCTATAGTATGCTACAATTTAGTTTAGTAATAAAACACATAACGCAGTTTGAAATTCATCTTCAGCAGTTTCTACAAATAGACGGAAACATACTTGAATTATTTTCTACAGCCCTGTATATTACCTTAAGCTTTTATACACGCACACATATTAAGCTATAGTTTAATTCAGGCAAATACACGCTGAAATCACACTTCCAGAAATTATCATACATATGACTTTACGCGTATCTTTTTTTACAGACCGCCGGAGTCACGTGATGCTCGATTGCACCAATGCAGGTGTACGAAAAGAGCATCGCGTCACTCTAGTGGTCTTTAAAAAATTATAAGTGGAATGCACCGCGGTAGACTGTCTTTTTCGTTAGCCTCGATATGAGCCCTTGCGTGGCTCTGTATATGATTTTATTTATATTCTACAAACCTTTCTTGGTATACTAAATATATTTCACGTTCAAAATGCGCAATTCGATTAAAAACCCATTTTAATCAATTTACGCTAATGCACCGTAATGCTTACGATTTTTTTTTTTTTTTTTTTTTTTTTGGTAGCCCAGTATATGATCTGTAGCATTTATACATACCTCATAGTATTCAAAAATTTAGTTAAACGCATACCTTATTAAAATCCCACTTCCAATTATGGCTTATAAAGAATACTTCGGTCACAGTACTGTACCCGAAATATTTTATGTGTCCCTGTATAAGTGAACGATAAATACTATGCACTTAACAAGTATCTTGCAGTAAACCTAAAAAATATTTCATTATATTTGAAATGGCGTTTACATAATTAAAATACCCTTCAAACAGTTTTTCCCCCGTAGACCATTATGTAAAAGATTATATTGTGTAGCACTGTAAATGAAAGAGAAAAACTTTATACTCCATATTCTACAGAAAGAATGTCTTAGTGCATCTCAGAGATTGATATAAATTTTATTATGTTTGTAATAGTGTAACATGATTAAAATGCGCCGCGAACGATTTTCCACATTAAACCATAATGTAATGGAATTCTTTTCAGTTTCTATGTAAACTAATTGTAAGTGCTAGACGTACCATGATAGTAAGCATCTTGTAGTGTATTTCAGTGATGTATATCAATTTTAATATATTTGAAATAGTGTCGCATCATTAAAATGCACTGCAAAGGATTTTTCCTTATAGACCGTAATGTAACAGAATTTTTTTTTGAGTGCCCCTGTAAAAAAAGTATAAGTGCTACACACTTCATTTTCAATACCGAACATGCTATAGTAAACCTCAATAACATATATCAATTGCATAACTATCCGGATATATTTACGCGAGTTAGAGCACGGACAGACAGACGGCAGACAGACAGACAGACAGACGGCAAACAGACAGACAGACAAACCGAATTCATGAACACTTTTCAACTTTGTTGGAAAGTGTTAAAAAGGAACTGTTAGACTGAATTTATAATAAACCAATAAAAATAATTACAATAAAAAATTGGTACTTTTGGGTTTCAGCGTCCCCCAACAATGAATTGCCAAGTGACAGAAATATATCGTGAAATTACATGTAAAATTTTGTCAAATGTTTGCAGTCCTAAAAAAGCACCTCTTGTGTATACTATCATCATATTAATTTTTTGTTGTTGTTGTTTGATAGATGTTTGTTTGTTTTTTAGAGTGTATGTTGCATTATTTTTTTTATCGCCTGCATTCATTTTTTATAAATATGGAAACCCTCTTTGATTTACCGAGTACAGAGATGGATGCAATCTATATTTTTTTCGAAAGCGAGGGGTTTTACCCAACAAACAACTATGCGAAAATGGCCATGATATGAAATTGTATCTTACTAAACAATAATGAAAATAACCAATCTAATATGTAAAAATGAAATTTTGTCTGTCTGTCTGTCTGCACTTTTATACAAATCAACAGTTTGGAAGCCAGAATTGTGAAATGTTGCGTATAGGTGTATTAAAACACGGCCGAGGCAACTAAAGTAATCCAGAATCAAAATAATGTATAGTAAATTTTCATTTAATAAAAAACCAAAAATCTAACAGCCTTTTCCTATCAAATTTAAACATTTTTTGTTATAGCAGTTGCCAACAATTAAAAATCCACAATAAAATTCTTTCTACAATAATTAATTTTCTATTGAAAGATTTCCACGTGAAAAGTGAAAATGAAATAAAAAGTTTCACTAATTGAAAAAAATATATTAATATGGCGTCATATTGGTAATATAATGGAAATTTTCAAACATTTCTCAATAATACAAGGAGCTTGAGTATGTGATGTACAGAAAGCAGGTTAATACGACGTCATTAGCGAATTAAAAAGATAATTAATATGACGTCACATTGAAAGTTTAATGGACTTTTTGAAATGTTTGAGAATCATACAAAGAGAGTGAGTAACAGAGAAAGCAAGTAGATATGACGTCAGAAGGTGAATATTTGACTTCATATAGGTCTGAGGAACGTATTGAATCATGATAAAAATCCGATTATGGAAATATTGACATATTTTGAACATTTTGAAGTTCTCTGCACAACATGTTTAATTTTGAAATTGATTTTTCTACACAAAGATACTTAAAATCCCGGACAACGCCGGGTACTTCAGCTAGTAACTAATAAAAAATAATAACCAACTTATAATGATGGTGAATAATTCTTTTTTACCGAAGTAATACCATAATTATCGTAATTAGTCAGTTCAACTTAAATCTCTCCAGATGGTAATTGAAATATCATTCTCGTGAAAAATAAAAAGCTAGTAATATTTTTAGAAAATCAGTATAATTTTTTTTTATGTAGAACCGGTTGAAAATCGACGGAAGAAAATATTAAAAAAATTGCTTGCTGTTAGATTGAATTTATAATAAACAAAGAAAAATAAGTACAATAAAAAAGCAATCTTAGATTGGCTAGTTTCTTAACTGGTTTCTCCCCACCAACAAAAGCGCCAAGAGTACAAACCCTTCCTTGGTTTGTAATGTAGCGGCCCGGAAGGTCTCGGCAGAGCGGTCGTCACAGCGGCTTGGATCCCCTCAATGTCGTCCATACGGTGTCATTTGGGGTTGAGGGCTGTATTAATCATCGGAAACAAAAAGAAGTCTGCCGGAGAGTCTTGCAATTCAAAGGTCTAATTCAGATTTAAAAATGATAATAACTACATTTTCATGACTTATGCGTTTTAATTTAAAAACTAGATTGGTAAATATAAGGATTCCATAATCGAGTTCAAAACCAAGGCTTGCATCATTGATAAGCAACGAAATTATTATTTAGGATACCATTCTATGTTTGACAAAAACAAATTTAGTTACTACGATACATTTAATTTGGAGCCAAATCAAGCTATACAAAGTATGACAGTTGGATTTGGACCCGGTTACGGAAGATCTATAAATGAAAATAATTTTTTGTCAATCCGAATTTAAAATTACTATTCATTTATTTTAATTTTAAACTGGATTAGTAAACATAACTAACTAATACGTGATTATTGTGTCCACAACTGAACTTGGCATCAATGATAAGCCAGGAAATAATCGCCTGGTATGCCATGAAACGTTTGCCTCATAAAATATACAAGGCTGGTTTCAACAATGTATTTAATTTTGCACCAAACCACTCTTTCTAAAATGTGTCAGTTGCTAGTGGACACGATTATGGAATATCTATAAATGATAATAATTTTATATCAATCCGATATTTATCTTGCAGCTCATTCATTTTAATTTTAAAACAGAAATAATAAATATAAAAAGCTAATATTTCATAATCGTATTCACTACTGAAGTTAGCTTCTATGATAAGCAAGGAAAATGGCATCTAGGATACCTTCAAATAGACCGCAATGTTCAGAATCTGATATATTAAAAATCGCATGGTGTGTTTGTATTTTATAACTACTCCTGCTAGAATATGGATTCATGAGCTATTAAACTATCTCCAGTTATTCGCATGGATCGGAGAATGTTGCAATAACTCTGGGAATTTTAAAGAAAATTACTTTCCGAGATATTAATTTTTTCACAATTTTTGTGAAATTTCTGTTATGATCGCAACTAAATTATTCCATTGTTACAGAAAGAAAAAAATTTTGGGATTATTATGCATTCTTCCCGCCATTTTCTTATTAAAACGGAGGACGGCCAAAAATGAATTTGAAAACATGTAATGACACGATTATCGTCTGCTAGCCAAACTCATGAACAAATATCTTTGTTTTTATTTTGTTTCTTTAAATTTATTTATTGACATTTACAGTAACTTCACTTTAAAACAAGTGGGTAAGTGTGATCGAAGATCGCTCAAAGGGTTTCGTTTAATATTCCTTTCGAAACACTTTATCCTTTCTTTAATAAATTCAAACAAATTTCATTTAGCAACAACAACAAAAACAAAAGCCATGTTTTTTATAAAGTAAAAATTTACCGGTCTATTTTTTCGTTTTTTCGAATATCTAAACCAGCCAGATAGCGGGCGAAGCCCACTATTATATTCTGTCATAATAATATCCGTCATACGGACTAAATTCAATATTTAAAAAAATAATTTCAAAATTAAACAAATTGTACACTTTCAAAATATTAAAATATGCTAATATTTCCATAATCGGATTTTTATCACGATTCAATATGTTTCTCAAACTCATATATTTACTAATTTCTATTACTCATATTGAAAATCACTTTGTATTATTCTCAAACATTTGAAAAGTTCGTTAAACTTCCAATAGGACGTCATATTTTCTTTTTAATTCTCTAATGACGTGATATTAATCTGCTTTGTGTACAGACACATACTCATACTCCTTATATTATTGAGAAATCTTAGACATTTTCCGTTTTATTACCACTATGACGCCAATCACTTTTATTTCATATTAATCTTTTTTTTTTCAGTTGGTGAAACTTTTTATTTCGTTTTCATTTTTCACGTAGAAATCGCCTGATAAAAAATTAATTATTGTAGAAAGAATTTCATTGTGGATTTTAAATTAAAGGCATCTGCTATAACGAAATATGTTTAAATTTAATAGGAAAAGGCTGTTAGAATTCTGGTTTTTTTATCTCTATTTATTAAAATAATACGAATTTTTCAAATTTTAATATTTTGAGCTCTTCACAGCTGGTATTCATCTATATACACAAAGTTTCAACTCTGTAAGTTATATAGTTTTTGAGAATGGCTCTGTGACAGACAGACAACGGAGCGAGAGCAATACGGTTTGGTGAGATGAACGAAACCCTAAAAATGTACTGTAAATAATATCAGTACAAAAACCCTTAACGGGTTAAAAGTTGTGACGCAGCACTTTCTTTTGGCTTTATGAATTTTAAATATGGGTCTTAAAAGCAATGATATCAAATTTAAGTGACGCTATGTTAATAATTATTTTTTTAAATCATAATTTTCTTTTTAGTTTTATTTATATTCACAGGTGCAATTATTATCTTAATATGAAAAAATATATAAAATTTATTCGCTGATGCTTTTTCATTCACATCTCTTATGAATTCAAAATATGGGTTTTAAAAGAAATGATATCAAAATTTGAGTGACACTTTGGCGTTAATTTAATAGGACTCTTTTAAAATTCAATTTAAATTATTTTTGGTTTGTCTTCTAAAGTATATTTACACATACAAACAATACTTTTAATTTTTCAATACACTTTTAAATATATTACTTTCACTGAGCCTATATTATGTATTGAAATGTATTTATTTCAATAAATTGATTTATCTTCTGTGCCACGCTATCCAAAATCATAAGTAAAATTTATGTAAATGATTATTTTGCGTCATATTATCCACTTGAATACATTTCCCTTTGTTTGGATACTATGACGCAAAATAATCATTTACATAAATTTTACTTATGATTTTGGATAGCGTGGCACAGAAGATAAATCAATTTATTGAAATAAATACATTTCAATACATAATATAGGCTCAGTGAAAGTAATATATTTAAAAGTGTATTGAAAAATTAAAAGTATTGTTTGTATGTGTAAATATACTTTAGAAGACAAACCAAAAATAATTTAAATTGAATTTTAAAAGAGTCCTATTAAATTAACGCCAAGGTGTCACTCAAATTTTGATATCATTTCTTTTAAAACCCATATTTTGAATTCATAAGAGATGTGAATGAAAAAGCATCAGCGAATAAATTTTATATATTTTTTCATATTAAGATAATAATTGCACCTGTGAATATAAATAAAACTAAAAAGAAAATTATGATTTAAAAAAATAATTATTAACATAGCGTCACTTAAATTTGATATCATTGCTTTTAAGACCCATATTTAAAATTCATAAAGCCAAAAGAAAGTGCTGCGTCACAACTTTTAACCCGTTAAGGGTTTTTGTACTGATATCATTACTTTTTTAAGGTTATTGATGAGAATGTCAATTAGTCGAAATTAAGCATAGGGTATAAATTAATCATTAAAATAAAATTTTAAAGAAATGCTAAAAAAGACCCCTTGGACCCCAATAAAATATGAGGGTGGTGGCCCAGGGAGAGGAATCCAAGACTCAACTTTTAAATTATACAGCGAGAGAGTAACACAATTAGAAGGATGAAAATGCATGGCAAAACCCGTTTGTTCCATCTTCCTCCGCCAAAGGACGCAACCTTTTCTATACAAACATAGCTGAAAATTTTCGGGCCGTCGATTCCGAGTCAAATGAGCCATACGTCGTCGTGATCGGTCCCATAGAACCCGATAGGAAAGTGCCCCCTGGTGGTGAAACTTGGAACTAAAATCGATATATCCTGTCGATGTCGAGTCGAATGAATCACACTGCATTGTGATGGGACCCATAGAACTCGAGATAGCTGCAAAATCCGTTAGTTCCATCTTCCACCACCAGGGGGCGGACTCTGTTCCATACAAACATAGCTGAAATCTTTGAGGCTGTCGATTTCGAGTCGAATGAGCCATACCTCGTCGTGATGGGGCACATAGAACACAAGATAGGAAAGCACACTCTGGTGGTGAAACTTGTAACTAAAATCGATATATCCTGCCGATGTCGAGTCGAACGAATCAAACTGCATTGTGATGGGACCCATAGAACTCGAGTTAGATGCAAAATCCGTTAGTTCCATATTCCACCACCAGGGAGCGCACTCTGTTCCATACAAACATGGCTGAAATCTTTGAGGCTGTCGATTTCGAGTCGAATGAGCCATACCGCGTCGTGATGGGGCGCATATGATCCGAGATAGGAAAGCGCCCCCTGGTGGTGAAACTTGTAACTAAAATCTATATATCCTGTCGATGTCCAGTTTAATAAATCAAACTGCATTGTGATGGGACCCATAGAACTCGAGTTAGCTGCAAAATCCATTAGTTCCATCTTCCACCACCAGGGGACGCACTCTGTTCTATACAAACATAGCTGAAATCTTTCAGGCTGTCGATTTCGAATCGAATGAGCCATACCTCACCGTAATCGGGCCCATAGAACACGAGATAGGATAGCGCCCCTGGTGGTGAAACTTGGAACTAAAACCGATGTATCCTATCGATGTCGAGCCAAATGAATCAAACTGCATTGTGATGGGACCCATAGAACTCAAGTTAGCTGCAAAATCTGTTAGTTCCATGTTCCACCACCAGGGGGCGCACTCTGTTCTATACAAACAGCTGAAATTTTTGAGGCTGTCGATTTCGAGTTGAGTGAGCCATACCTTGTCATGATCGGGGCCATAGAACCTAAGATGGGAATGCGCCCCCTGGTGGTCAAACTTGAAACAAGTTGAATGAATCAAACCATGTTGTGATGGGACCCATAGAACTTGAGTTAGCTCCAAAATCCATTAATTTCCCCTTCCACTGCCAGGGGCGCTCTCTGTTCTATATGAACATAACTGCCCCTGGTGGTGAAACTAAAATCAGTAAGTTCTATCGATGTCGAGTCGAATGAGCCAAACTGCATCATGATTAGAAATGCACAACCTGTGGCCCGTGATGGATAACTGGTGGCCCGCAGAGACCATACATGCCAACCTATCCAAAAATTTCGAATTTCCTTAATAATTCGTGAGAAAAATTTGCAAATTTTGTCCATAAATCGTAGGAAAATATGAATTTCATCGATCAGGCGCATAAAATCATGAATTGCATCGACTGGATGCGAATTTTGTCAAATGGGCATGGAAAAATCACAAATTTCACCATTTTGTCGCTAGAAAAAAAAACGCAAATTTCAATAATCGGTCAACAGAAACCAGAGATGCCAAAATCAGTAATTCCGGAGTTGCAAATTTCGTCAATCACTCAAAAAAAAAAAAAATCTTGAATTTTGTAAATCAATTGAAAAAACCTGCGAATTTTGTCGATAAGGCACTTAAAATCGTGAATTTCATGGATCGAGCAGCGAATTTCCTCGAATGGCGTGGAAAGATCGAGAATTTCAACGAACAGTTGCAGGAAAAATTTGCAAATTGTCCATAGATCATAGGAAAACATTATGAATTTTGTCTATCGGTTCTGCAAAATTATGAATTTTGTCGATAGGCATGGAAAATCGCAAATTTCGACAACTGGGCTTGGAAAAATCAAGAATTCCATCGAATGTTTGTGAAAAAATTGTAAATTTCAACGAACGGTAAAAAAAAAAAAATAATTTGCGAATTTCGCCATTGTCTAGAGAAGAAAAATTGTGAATTTCATTAATTGGCCGATGGAAAGCATATCAGTTGAAAATCATGAATTTTGTCAATCAGGCACAGTAAAAACATGAATTTTGTGGATCGGGAGAAGGGAAATCATAAATTTTGTTGAACACATGCATAAAAATCATGAATTTTGTTTATCAGGCATGTAAAAATCATTTTCGTCAAACGGATGTATAAAAATCAAGAAAGTCATCAATTGGGTGCGTAAAAATCTTGAATTTCATCGATCAGGCGTGTAAAAAATCATGAATTTCATCGATAAAGTGCATAAAAATATAGGACAAAATTGCCATTCGCCAATCGGCGAGTAATACTGAAAATTTGCCGACTGACTTTACTGCCACCACTGGTCAAAATTAATAGTTCCAATTGCGATGATTCAATGGAAAAAGATTTTTTCCCCACTGTCGCTCGACAAATTTCAAAACCATTTGGCGAATTTCACGATTTTTTCAAAGAAATTATTTGACGGATTGTGATTTTTTTTCTTCTCGAAGCCATTCGACGATATTCGAAATTTTTTTCCCCTGAAACCAGTTGATAAATTTTGTGATTTTTCCACTATCAATGAATTTTATGATTTTTCTGCTATCGATTGATGAATTTCGTGATTTATCGACTATCGATTAATGAATTTCACGACTTTTTCCATAAACGAACAAATTGTGCACTTTTTTTCCACTGCCATTCGACGAATTTTGCAATTCTGTTCCGCGATTGTTAGACAAATTTCACTATTTTTCTCCCGAGATCATTTGACGAATTTTGTGATTTTTAATTTTACTGACTGATTGATTTATATTTAATAATAAAAGTTAAAATGTTTTGATTTAAAAACAAGATGGCTAACTGAGGGTGAATCCCAAAACTTAGCCGCATCATCAATGAGTTAGCTAATCAAGCATTTAGCTCTTACAGTTTGTTAAAAAGGTGCACACAAAAGCAAAAAATATGAATTTTTTTTAATCCTTACCATCACTGTTGAAATCCTGAACCAATTAGAATCTAATTGTGACAGTGTATTTATCTTGCAAATATCATTGAGGAGTTTTTTATACAGGGACACGCAAAATCAAAACATCATCATGATAACATTCAAATTACTAAGCCAATTCAAACCTAATTATGCCAAAGTATCAATCGATGAATTCATTAATCAAATATGTTGGGCAAAATCCTAGAACAAGCAAAACATCCGATTTGGCTATTTTTTTTACGCACGTCAACCAAAAAAACGGCAACTTCCAAATTCTACCCAATCAGAACGCATGCTTTTTAAGCTTAAGCAAGCAGATACTTACACACTGCTTACGGCCAGCTTTTTCACAAAATAAACAAATTTTATTTCGTTTTACAATTATTTACAAAGTTTCAGCAAGTTTTTCTTCACGATTTTTCTATTTTTACAAACTTTTAGCAATATTTCGTCTGGATATTTCAATTTTTACATACAAGCATTTAGCAATTTTTTCCTCCAGATTTTTCTATTTTTAATAATTTTTAGCTATTTTTTCCTCCTTGCTAAAACTTTGTAAATTGTCATAAAACGGAATAAAATCAATGTTTACTTCGTGAAAAAATTTTCATAGAAACTGTGTAAGTAGTGAATTCTCTGCTACAAAGAACACAGGTTATGATTGGGGAGAATCTAGAGAATTCTGATTTTTCAAATGCACGAAACTCATTCAAGCACCAGTTAGTAACATGTATATGTACTCTTTGCGTACATTAACAGAAAAAAATATCCTGGATGCATGAAACTCCCTGTGCAGCAATCTCTAGAATGCATGAAATTCATCCAAACAGCGGTTAATAATTGATATATATGTATATATATATCAGTACAAAAACCCTTAACGGGTTAAAAGTGTTGACGCAGCACTTTCTTTTGGCTCTATGAATTTTAAATATGGGTCTTAAAAGCAATGATATCAAATTTAAGTGACGCTATGTTAATAATTTTTTTTTAAATCATAATTTTCTTTTTAGTTTTATTTATGTTCACAGGTGCAATTATTATCTTAATATGAAAAAATATATAAAATTTATTCGCTGATGCTTTTTCATTCACATCTCTCATGAATTCAAAATATGGGTTTTAAAAGAAATGATATCAAAATTTGAGTGACACCTTGACGTTAATTTAATAGGACTCTTTTAAAATTCAATTTAAATTATTTTTGGTTTGTCTTCTAAAGTATATTTACACATACAAACAATACTTTTAATTTTTCAATACACTTTTAAATATATTACTTTCACTGAGCCTATATTATGTATTGAAATGTATTTATTTCAATAAATTGATTTATCTTCTATGCCACGCTATCCAAAATCATAAGTAAAATTTATGTAAATGATTATTTTGCGTCATATTATCCACTTGCATACATTTCCCTTTGTCTGGATACTATGACGCAAAATAATCATTTACATAAATTTTACTTATGATTTTGGATAGCGTGGCACAGAAGATAAATCAATTTATTGAAATAAATACATTTCAATACATAATATAGGCTCAGTGAAAGTAATATATTTAAAAGTGTATTGAAAAATTAAAAGTATTGTTTGTATGTGTAAATATACTTTAGAAGACAAACCAAAAATAATTTAAATTGAATTTTAAAAGAGTCCTATTAAATTAACGTCAAGGTGTCACTCAAATTTTGATATCATTTCTTTTAAAACCCATATTTTGAATTCATGAGAGATGTGAATGAAAAAGCATCAGCGAATAAATTTTATATATTTTTTCATATTAAGATAATAATTGCACCTGTGAACATAAATAAAACTAAAAAGAAAATTATGATTTAAAAAAAAAATTATTAACATAGCGTCACTTAAATTTGATATCATTGCTTTTAAGACCCATATTTAAAATTCATAGAGCCAAAAGAAAGTGCTGCGTCAACACTTTTAACCCGTTAAGGGTTTTTGTACTGATATCATTACTTTTTTAAGGTTATTGATGAAAATGTCAATTAGTCGAAATGAAGTATAGGGTATAAATTAATCATTAGAATAAAATTTTAAAGAAATGCTAAAAAAGACCCCTTGGACCCCAATAAAATATGAGGGTGGTGGCCCAGGGAGAGGAATCCAAGACTCAACTTTTAAATTATACAGCGAGAGAGTAACACAATTAGAAGGATGAAAATGCATGGCAAAACCCGTTTGTTCCATTTTCCTCCGCCAAAGGACGCAACCTTTTCTATACAAACATAGCTGAAAATTTTCGGGCCGTCGATTCCGAGTCAAATGAGCCATACGTCGTCGTGATCGGTCCCATAGAACCCGATAGGAAAGTGCCCCCTGGTGGTGAAACTTGGAACTAAAATCGATATATCCTGTCGATGTCGAGTCGAATGAATCACACTGCATTGTGATGGGACCCATAGAACTCGAGATAGCTGCAAAATCCGTTAGTTCCATCTTCCACCACCAGGGGGCGGACTCTGTTCCATACAAACATAGCTGAAATCTTTGAGGCTGTCGATTTCGAGTCGAATGAGCCATACCTCGTCGTGATGGGGCACATAGAACACAAGATAGGAAAGCACACTCTGGTGGTGAAACTTGTAACTAAAATCGATATATCCTGCCGATGTCGAGTCGAACGAATCAAACTGCATTGTGATGGGACCCATAGAACTCGAGTTAGATGCAAAATCCGTTAGTTCCATATTCCACCACCAGGGAGCGCACTCTGTTCCATACAAACATGGCTGAAATCTTTGAGGCTGTCGATTTCGAGTCGAATGAGCCATACCGCGTCGTGATGGGGCGCATATGATCCGAGATAGGAAAGCGCCCCCTGGTGGTGAAACTTGTAACTAAAATCTATATATCCTGTCGATGTCCAGTTTAATAAATCAAACTGCATTGTGATGGGACCCATAGAACTCGAGTTAGCTGCAAAATCCATTAGTTCCATCTTCCACCACCAGGGGACGCACTCTGTTCTATACAAACATAGCTGAAATCTTTCAGGCTGTCGATTTCGAATCGAATGAGCCATACCTCACCGTAATCGGGCCCATAGAACACGAGATAGGATAGCGCCCCTGGTGGTGAAACTTGGAACTAAAACCGATGTATCCTATCGATGTCGAGCCAAATGAATCAAACTGCATTGTGATGGGACCCATAGAACTCAAGTTAGCTGCAAAATCTGTTAGTTCCATGTTCCACCACCAGGGGGCGCACTCTGTTCTATACAAACAGCTGAAATTTTTGAGGCTGTCGATTTCGAGTTGAGTGAGCCATACCTTGTCATGATCGGGGCCATAGAACCTAAGATGGGAATGCGCCCCCTGGTGGTCAAACTTGAAACAAGTTGAATGAATCAAACCATGTTGTGATGGGACCCATAGAACTTGAGTTAGCTCCAAAATCCATTAATTTCCCCTTCCACTGCCAGGGGCGCTCTCTGTTCTATATGAACATAACTGCCCCTGGTGGTGAAACTAAAATCAGTAAGTTCTATCGATGTCGAGTCGAATGAGCCAAACTGCATCATGATTAGAAATGCACAACCTGTGGCCCGTGATGGATAACTGGTGGCCCGCAGAGACCATACATGCCAACCTATCCAAAAATTTCGAATTTCCTTAATAATTCGTGAGAAAAATTTGCAAATTTTGTCCATAAATCGTAGGAAAATATGAATTTCATCGATCAGGCGCATAAAATCATGAATTGCATCGACTGGATGCGAATTTTGTCAAATGGGCATGGAAAAATCACAAATTTCACCATTTTGTCGCTAGAAAAAAAAAACGCAAATTTCAATAATCGGTCAACAGAAACCAGAGATGCCAAAATCAGTAATTCCGGAGTTGCAAATTTCGTCAATCACTCAAAAAAAAAAAAAATCTTGAATTTTGTAAATCAATTGAAAAAACCTGCGAATTTTGTCGATAAGGCACTTAAAATCGTGAATTTCATGGATCGAGCAGCGAATTTCCTCGAATGGCGTGGAAAGATCGAGAATTTCAACGAACAGTTGCAGGAAAAATTTGCAAATTGTCCATAGATCATAGGAAAACATTATGAATTTTGTCTATCGGTTCTGCAAAATTATGAATTTTGTCGATAGGCATGGAAAATCGCAAATTTCGACAACTGGGCTTGGAAAAATCAAGAATTCCATCGAATGTTTGTGAAAAAATTGTAAATTTCAACGAACGGTAAAAAAAAAAAAATAATTTGCGAATTTCGCCATTGTCTAGAGAAGAAAAATTGTGAATTTCATTAATTGGCCGATGGAAAGCATATCAGTTGAAAATCATGAATTTTGTCAATCAGGCACAGTAAAAACATGAATTTTGTGGATCGGGAGAAGGGAAATCATAAATTTTGTTGAACACATGCATAAAAATCATGAATTTTGTTTATCAGGCATGTAAAAATCATTTTCGTCAAACGGATGTATAAAAATCAAGAAAGTCATCAATTGGGTGCGTAAAAATCTTGAATTTCATCGATCAGGCGTGTAAAAAATCATGAATTTCATCGATAAAGTGCATAAAAATATAGGACAAAATTGCCATTCGCCAATCGGCGAGTAATACTGAAAATTTGCCGACTGACTTTACTGCCACCACTGGTCAAACTTAATAGTTCCAATTGCGATGATTCAATGGAAAAAGATTTTTTCCCCACTGTCGCTCGACAAATTTCAAAACCATTTGGCGAATTTCACGATTTTTTCAAAGAAATTATTTGACGGATTGTGATTTTTTTTCTTCTCGAAGCCATTCGACGATATTCGAAATTTTTTTCCCCTGAAACCAGTTGATAAATTTTGTGATTTTTCCACTATCAATGAATTTTATGATTTTTCTGCTATCGATTGATGAATTTCGTGATTTATCGACTATCGATTAATGAATTTCACGACTTTTTCCATAAACGAACAAATTGTGCACTTTTTTTCCACTGCCATTCGACGAATTTTGCAATTCTGTTCCGCGATTGTTAGACAAATTTCACTATTTTTCTCCCGAGATCATTTGACGAATTTTGTGATTTTTAATTTTACTGACTGATTGATTTATATTTAATAATAAAAGTTAAAATGTTTTGATTTAAAAACAAGATGGCTAACTGAGGGTGAATCCCAAAACTTAGCCGCATCATCAATGAGTTAGCTAATCAAGCATTTAGCTCTTACAGTTTGTTAAAAAGGTGCACACAAAAGCAAAAAATATGAATTTTTTTTAATCCTTACCATCACTGTTGAAATCCTGAACCAATTAGAATCTAATTGTGACAGTGTATTTATCTTGCAAATATCATTGAGGAGTTTTTTATACAGGGACACGCAAAATCAAAACATCATCATGATAACATTCAAATTACTAAGCCAATTCAAACCTAATTATGCCAAAGTATCAATCGATGAATTCATTAATCAAATATGTTGGGCAAAATCCTAGAACAAGCAAAACATCCGATTTGGCTATTTTTTTTACGCACGTCAACCAAAAAAACGGCAACTTCCAAATTCTACCCAATCAGAACGCATGCTTTTTAAGCTTAAGCAAGCAGATACTTACACACTGCTTACGGCCAGCTTTTTCACAAAATAAACAAATTTTATTTCGTTTTACAATTATTTACAAAGTTTCAGCAAGTTTTTCTTCACGATTTTTCTATTTTTACAAACTTTTAGCAATATTTCGTCTGGATATTTCAATTTTTACATACAAGCATTTAGCAATTTTTTCCTCCAGATTTTTCTATTTTTAATAATTTTTAGCTATTTTTTCCTCCTTGCTAAAACTTTGTAAATTGTCATAAAACGGAATAAAATCAATGTTTACTTCGTGAAAAAATTTTCATAGAAACTGTGTAAGTAGTGAATTCTCTGCTACAAAGAACACAGGTTATGATTGGGGAGAATCTAGAGAATTCTGATTTTTCAAATGCACGAAACTCATTCAAGCACCAGTTAGTAACATGTATATGTACTCTTTGCGTACATTAACAGAAAAAAATATCCTGGATGCATGAAACTCCCTGTGCAGCAATCTCTAGAATGCATGAAATTCATCCAAACAGCGGTTAATAATTGATATATATGTATATATATATCAGTACAAAAACCCTTAACGGGTTAAAAGTGTTGACGCAGCACTTTCTTTTGGCTCTATGAATTTTAAATATGGGTCTTAAAAGCAATGATATCAAATTTAAGTGACGCTATGTTAATAATTTTTTTTTTAAATCATAATTTTCTTTTTAGTTTTATTTATGTTCACAGGTGCAATTATTATCTTAATATGAAAAAATATATAAAATTTATTCGCTGATGCTTTTTCATTCACATCTCTCATGAATTCAAAATATGGGTTTTAAAAGAAATGATATCAAAATTTGAGTGACACCTTGACGTTAATTTAATAGGACTCTTTTAAAATTCAATTTAAATTATTTTTGGTTTGTCTTCTAAAGTATATTTACACATACAAACAATACTTTTAATTTTTCAATACATTTTTAAATATATTACTTTCACTGAGCCTATATTATGTATTGAAATGTATTTATTTCAATAAATTGATTTATCTTCTATGCCACGCTATCCAAAATCATAAGTAAAATTTATGTAAATGATTATTTTGCGTCATATTATCCACTTGCATACATTTCCCTTTGTCTGGATACTATGACGCAAAATAACCATTTACATAAATTTTACTTATGATTTTGGATAGCGTGGCACAGAAGATAAATCAATTTATTGAAATAAATACATTTCAATACATAATATAGGCTCAGTGAAAGTAATATATTTAAAAGTGTATTGAAAAATTAAAAGTATTGTTTGTATGTGTAAATATACTTTAGAAGACAAACCAAAAATAATTTAAATTGAATTTTAAAAGAGTCCTATTAAATTAACGTCAAGGTGTCACTCAAATTTTGATATCATTTCTTTTAAAACCCATATTTTGAATTCATGAGAGATGTGAATGAAAAAGCATCAGCGAATAAATTTTATATATTTTTTCATATTAAGATAATAATTGCACCTGTGAACATAAATAAAACTAAAAAGAAAATTATGATTTAAAAAAAAATTATTAACATAGCGTCACTTAAATTTGATATCATTGCTTTTAAGACCCATATTTAAAATTCATAGAGCCAAAAGAAAGTGCTGCGTCAACACTTTTAACCCGTTAAGGGTTTTTGTACTGATATCATTACTTTTTTAAGGTTATTGATGAAAATGTCAATTAGTCGAAATGAAGTATAGGGTATAAATTAATCATTAGAATAAAATTTTAAAGAAATGCTAAAAAAGACCCCTTGGACCCCAATAAAATATGAGGGTGGTGGCCCAGGGAGAGGAATCCAAGACTCAACTTTTAAATTATACAGCGAGAGAGTAACACAATTAGAAGGATGAAAATGCATGGCAAAACCCGTTTGTTCCATCTTCCTCCGCCAAAGGACGCAACCTTTTCTATACAAACATAGCTGAAAATTTTCGGGCCGTCGATTCCGAGTCAAATGAGCCATACGTCGTCGTGATCGGTCCCATAGAACCCGATAGGGAAGTGCCCCTGGTGGTGAAACTTGGAACTAAAATCAATATATCCTGTCGATGTCGAGTCGAATGAATCAAACTGCATTGTGATGGGACCCATAGGACTTGAGATAGCTGCAAAATCCGTTAGTTCCATCTTCCACCACCAGGGGGCGGACTCTGTTCCATGCAAACATAGTTGAAATCTTTGAGGCTGTCGATTTCGAGTCGAATGAGCCATACCTCGTCGTGATGGGGCACATAGGACCCGAGATAAGAAAGCGCCCCTGGTGGTGAAACTTGTAACTAAAATCTATATATCCTGTTGATGTCGAATCGAATGAATCAAACTGCATTGTGATGGGACCCATAGAACTCGAGTTAGCAGCAAAATCCGTTAGTTCCATCTTCCACCACCAGGGGGCGCACTCTGTTCTATACAAACATAGCTGAAATCTTTCAGGCTGTCGATTTCAAGTCGAATGAGCCATACCTCGTCGTGATCAGGCCCATAGAACACAAGATAGGAAAGCGCCCCTGGTGGTGAAACTTGTAACTAAAATCTATATATCCTGTTGATGTCGAGTCGAATGAATCAAACTGCATTGTGATGGGACCCATAGAACTCGAGTTAGCAGCAAAATCCGTTAGTTCCATCTTCCACCACCAGGGGGCGCACTCTGTTCTATACAAACATAGCTGAAATCTTTCAGGCTGCCGATTTCAAGTCGAATGAGCAATACCTCGTCGTGATCAGGCCCATAGAACACAAGATAGGAAAGCGCCCCCTGGTGGTGAAACTTGTAACTAAAATCTATATATCCTGTCGATGTCCAGTTGAATAAATCAAACTGCATTGTGATGGGACCCATAGCACTCGAGTTAGCTGCAAAATCCGTTAGTTCCATCTTCCACCACCAGGGGGCGCACTCTGTTCTATACAAACATAGCTGAAATCTTTCAGGCTGTCGATTTCGAGTCGAATGAGCCATACCTCATCGTAATCGGGCCCATAAAACACGAGATAGGATAGCGTCCCCTAGTGGTGAAACTTGGAACTAAAATCGATATATCCTGTCGATGTCGAGTCAAATGAATCAAACTGCATTGTGATGGGACCCATAGAACTCAAGTTAGCTGCAAAATCTGTTAGTTCCATGTTCCACCACCAGGGGGCGCACTCTGTTCTATACAAACAGCTGAAATTGTTGAGGCTGTCGATTTCGAGTTGAGTGAGCCATACCTTGTCATGATCGGGGCCATAGAACCTGAGATAGGAATGCACCCCCTGGTGGTCAAACTTGAAACTAATATTGATATATCCTGTCAATGTCAAATTGAATGAATCAAACTGCATTGTGATGGGACCCATAGAACTCGAGTTAGCTGCAAAATCCGTTAGTTCCATCTTCCACCACCAGGGGGCGCACTCTGTTCTATACAAACATAGCTGAAATCTTTCAGGCTGTCGATTTCGAGTCGAATGAGCCATACCTCATCGTAATCGGGCCCATAGAACACGAGATAGGATAGTGTCCCCTAGTGGTGAAACTTGGAACTAAAATCGATATATCCTGTCGATGTCGAGTCAAATGAATCAAATTGCATTGTGATGGGACCCATAGAACTCAAGTTAGCTGCAAAATCTGTTAGTTCCATGTTCCACCACCAGGGGGCGCACTCTGTTCTATACAAACAGCTGAAATTGTTGAGGCTGTCGATTTCGAGTTGAGTGAGCCATACCTTGTCATGATCGGGGCCATAGAACCTGAGATAGGAATGCACCCCCTGGTGGTCAAACTTGAAACTAAAATTGATATATCCTGTCAATGTCAAATTGAATGAATCAAACCATGTTGTGATGGGACCCATAGAACTCGAGTTAGTTCCAAAATCCATTAATTACCCCTTCCACTGCCAGGGGCGCACTCTGTTCTATATGAACATAATTGCCCCTGGTGGTGAAACTAAAATCAGTAAGTTCTATTGAGGTCGAGTCGAATGAGCTAAACTGCATCACGATTAGGAATGCACAACCTGTGGCCCGTGATGAGTAACTGGTGGCCCGCAGAGACCATACATGCCAACCTATCCAAAAATTTCGAATTTCCTTAATAATTCGTGAGAAAAATGCGCAAATTTTGTCCATAGATCGTAGGAAAATATGAATTTCATTGATCAGGTGCATAAAATTATGAATTGCATCGACTGGATGCAAATTTTGTCGAATGGGCATGGAAAAATCACAAATTTCGCCATTTTGTCGCTAGAAAAAGAAACGCAAATTTCAATAATCGGTCAACAGAAACCAGAGATGCCAAAATCGGTAATTCTGGAGTTGTAAATTTCGTCAATCACTCAAAATCTTGAATTTTGTAAATCAGTTGAAAAAACCTGCAAATTTTGTCGATAAGGCACTTAAAATCGCAAATTTCATGGATCGAGCAATGAATTTCATCGAATGGCATGGAAAGATCGCGAATTTCAACGAACAGTCGCGGAAAAAAATTGCAAATTGTCCATAGATTGTGGGAAAACATTATGAATTTTGTCTATCGGTTCTGCAAAATTATGAATTTTGTCGATAGGCATGGAAAATCGCAAATTTCGTATATTGGGCGTGGAAAAATCAAGAATTCCATCGAATGTTTGTGAAAAAATTGTAAATTTCAACAAACGGTAAAAAAAAAAAAAAATGAAAATTTTGCCATTGTCTAGAGAAGAAAAATTGTGAATTTCATTAAATGGCCGACGGAAAGAATATCAGTTGAAAATCACGAATTTTGTCAATCAGGCACAGTAAAAACATGAATTTTGTGGATCGGGAGAAGGAAAATCATAAATTTTGTTGAACGCATGCATAAAAATCATGAATTTTGTTTATCGGGCATATAAAAATCATTAATTTCGTCAAATGGATCCATAAAAATCAAGAAAGTCATCAATCGGGTGCGTAAAAATCTTGAATTTCATCGATCAGGCGTGTAAAAATATAGGACAAAATTGCCATTCGCCAATCGGCGAGTAATACTGAAAATTTGGCGACTGACTTTACTGCCACCACTGGTCAAACTTAATAGTCCCAATTGCGATGATTGAATGGAAAAAGATTTTTTCCCCGCTGTCGCTCGACAAATTTCGAAACCATTTGGTGAATTTCACGATTTTTTCTCCGAAATTATTTGACGGATTGTGACTTTTTTTCTTCTCGAAGCCATTCGACGATATTCGAAAAAATTTTCCCCTGAAACCAGTTGATGAATTTTGTGATTTTTCCACTATCAATGAATTTTGTGATTTTTCTGCTATCGATTGATGAATTTCGTGATTTATCGACTATCGATTAATGAATTTCACGACTTTTTCCATGAACGAACAAATTGTGCACTTTTTTTCCACTGCTATTCGACGAATTTTGCAATTCTGTTCCGCGATTTTTAGACAAATTTCACTATTTTTCACCCGAGATCATTTGATGAATTTTGTGATTTTTTTCTCCCGAACGTATTTGACGAATTTCTCTAATTTTTTCACGACAGTTAGACATAATTAATTTTTTTCCTGCAATGCCTGATTTCTTTCCCGAGACCATTTGACGAATGTCGCGATTTCTTTCCCAACACTATTTGACAAATTTCGCCGTTTATTCCACAATCGTTTGACAAATTTCTTAAATTTTTTATCAAGTATTTGTAAATTTGTTATTGGTCATTGCTGAAAAACAGGAGTAAAAAAATCCATGTACTGGCCAGTGGTCACTGAGTAAAAAAGTTGAAACCTATACATAAAAGTTGAACCTATACATAAAAATCATGAATTTTTTAGAACGGGCACATAAAAATCACAATTTTGTCAAGTAGCCGCATAAAAATCACAAATCCATCTAGTGGGTGCATTCTTTCAAATTTGCAACCGAACAGTGCTGTATGTATAGATAATGCTAATTATCCCCCCCCCCTACCCAATATCTCCTCGAAACAAAATTCTCTCTGTGCTACTGATTGTGATCCTCGACAACCTAACAATTTTTTAAGTGGCCCTTCGCCTAAAAAGATTGGGCACCTCTACTATCAATTAACAATAAATTAACCTATCGCTTGTGTCATGTATTCATGAGCGGTGATTGCAATGCAAATTCTTGTTTACAAGAATAAGACTCATATTAGGTATTTTATTATTTATTTATTATTTGTTTACTTATTTTGATTTGATTTTCTTGTCCTTTTAGAAATTGACTTTAGATTGTTATTTAAATGGTGAGATGATTGTCAATTACCTGTTTTATCGATAAAAATGATACAAGGTAAGGAAATTGCATCGTGTCGAGTGAATATTTAGGAAGTATTTTAAAACCCGCAGACTAAAGAAGATTTGTGTTTTACTTGTTAGCTATATTTTGCAACTCTCCAAATTACTGCAATGTAAATATAGTATGAAGTTAACTTTCCTCTGTTGTATAGCTAATTTTATTGGAAAAAAACCCTGAAAATGCATTGTTGTAGTAATCAATTATTTTTGCAGTTGTGTAAATTCTGTCATAACAATTTTCAACTAAGGGAAATCTTACATTGGACATTTAATCACAGTATTTTAAATAAGAAAACTTAAAATATTTGCAAATTAAAGAAATGAAAAGAGATTTTGTTTAAAATTACATCTAAATATTTTTTTTTTTTTTTTTTTACAAAAAATGCAAAATTCGCCAGTCATTCGGGAAATTATCACAAAATTCTACTAATAAAATGGGACTGTAAACAAACCGGTTCAAAATGTGTCCTTTTTAAAAATTAAATTCCATCCCAGCAGCCCTGTTGTTATGTTAGTCGAGCACTAGCTGATCGACAAAATTTTTTAATCTCGCCAACCTTTTTTTTCTGACCAATCTTTAACATAAGCTAATAAAGTATAGCCAACATTTTAACATTGCTATATAGTATCTTATAAAACTTACTTAAAAATAGCTGAAATATAATCTTGATAAAATACGTAAACACAAACATATCAATACAAGTAAAATCTCATGTAATCGGGTAGGGGAGACCGGTACACAGTGGACCACTTTTTCAGTTAAATTTTTTTTTCTCTTTAACAGACTGACCAATCTGTATGAAAATATTTTTGAATATTCCTTAAACCTTCTTACATCCATCATAATTTTCTCACAACATAGTTTTCAATACATTAAAAAACAATATATATATACACTGGTCCACCCACCAGGGTACAGTGGACCACTATTAGGTATTATCTAAAATATAATATAAATCTATTTTTCATTAATCTAATTCCTTTTTGTTGCCTCTTCATTCGCAAAATAACATAGTAATATAAATTTTGAAACAAAAATAAAAAATTAATTATATTTTGAAAATAATAACAGATTAATACAGGAACAATTGCAATTTAGTTGAAGTTATTACTTAAGTACAAAAAAAATCAGCTCACAATAAAATTTGCAAATGAAATTCCAAAATACTTATCAGTAAGATTGAGCCTGGAATTTTCAAGAAATAATTTTGGGTCTGCGAGCAACATTATGAAATCATTGACATCAACAGCAGATTCATCTACAGTTTCGGGAGAAATAAACTGATTTCCATTCAATTTGCATCTCATGAATCTTACTTGAATAGAATCATCAACAATTAGATTACAGTTATATTTATCAAAGGCAGTAAATACAAAACAAAATATTTCTTACTATGTTAAAAAAAAATTGTTATTTTTATTTGTTTACTTTATTTTACAGTCAATTCTACTTTAAAACAATCTTTCTTTATAGAAACCAAGCAATTATTACATATTTTGAACATTCTGCATTAGAGGAGCAGAGTGGATTGTGGACCACTGTGCCCCAGGAGTGGGTGGTCCACTGTACCCCATGTTGAAGTTCAATAAATAATCATATTAATATTGTTTATAGCTTTCTTTTAAACATAATAACTTTAAAGTAAAATAAAAACAAGTATCTTAGCTTTTCAAAAAAGCTGTTTTATTTTATTTATCTACAACCTTTAATTACTAAAAAAATAAAAATATGATGATGAAAAATTTTACTTTTAGAAGCTCAAAACAACAAAGCAGGATAAAATAGTTCAATCTGAGCTAAACATACTTTCTGAAGGCTATAAATAATCATTGCAGTGCTGTTGTCTATTAGGATAGAAGAGAAGCTTAAAAAAAATTTTAATAAATAAAATATTAGGGGGTGGTCCACTGTGTACCGGTCTCCCCTATATTAATGATAGGCTTAGTCAATAAAAAAAATGTTAAAGTAAGCCATAACATAAATTAGAAACATTGTATTTCATAATGAAAACATCGTATCTAATTTTATATACATAAAAGTGAAAACTTACGTTATATAAATTCCCTATATAATATACCAAAGTTTCATCACAATTAAACGTATTTCAATCACACTGAAATAAAAAGTTTTAGTTATTAAATTTGTGTGAGGTGAATGATGGGAAAGTTTGATTTGGAGAGTTGGAAAATATAGCTAACAAGTATAAAACCAATCTTCTATCGTCATCTGATTTTTAAAAGACTTCTTTAAAAGATTCACTGGCCATAATGCAATTTCCTTATATTATTTTTAACGATAAAACAGGTAATACTATTGACAATTATCTCACCATTTACGCCACAAATTGCATCAAAAGACAATTTCTAAAAGGACAATCTAATCAAAATAAGTAAACAAACAATAAATAAATAGTAAAATACCTCATATGAGTGTTATTCCTAAACAACATTCGCGACTCAAAACAAACAGATGATTGATTCGTTGATTAGAGTCTGTTTCAAATTAACTGATAAAAAAAAATCTGAATATTTTTTTTCCTTTAAAAAATGACAAATTAAATATATAAATAATAATTAAATTGTATATATATAATTATAAAATATTTCAATATTTTAATCAAGGAATCTAAATATTTTTCGACTTAATGAAGATTTTGAAATAAGAAATTCTTTATTATAACAAAAAAGAAAAATATACAAACAATAATTTAATTTAATACATATATATTACATTCTAAAAATTGCATTAAAAACTGTTTTCGTATTAAAAAAAAAAAGAATCTAAATAGTTTTTCAGCGATATGGATATGCTTTAACGTTTAACTGTAACCGTAATAGGCAAGAGCTTCCTTATTGCGCAGTAATAAAAAGCAGTGAAAAGGCTGAAGATCTGTAATGTTAGTCTACTAGAAAAAGCATAAGAAAATAGTCCGATTTTAAAAGTGGATTATATTGAAAACAAGAGTTTTCCTACGTTAGCGCAATATCTTAAACGCTTCATCTAAAACTGATTAATATAATATATTAATTTTAAAAAAATCGTTCGATCCATTTTCGAGATAACAACTCTGTGCCCATTACACCATTACATTTTCCATTTTCGCTTAAAAATTGGTTTCCAGATCTCAAAATCTACTGCATGTAGAAATCTATAAATTTCAGGATAGAGTTAGGCCATAGATACAAGACTAATGTGAAAAAATCGAAACGGTATGCCTCATATTTACTGAGATATTAAATGTCGGCGTTTCGATTTTCCTTTGATGTCCTGCTAGCTGTATATATGAGAGTGACGGAATCTTCGGTTTTGGGCTTACGGTTTTCGGTTTTTCGCTGCGTCACTCAAGAGACTACCGTCTCTTATGATATATGTGTGAGTACGCTTCGCGTACATTAACTGAAAAAAAAAATCCTGGATGCACAAAACTTGCATTTCTCTGACTTCGGTTTTTCGAAATAGATAAAATGCTTCAGGGATTCAATCCAGCATCGCTGAAATGTTACATAATCACAGAAGATCACTAATTATAATTAAAATATAGATAAAATGCTGAAGTGATTACAAATTAATCACTGAAGCATTTTATCTATACTTCAAAACATATTTGTTTTGTTTCTCATTTCCAAAATAATTTTCATTCATATTTACTTATTATAAGCATGTTATTTAATTTTACTGACTGATTGATTTATATTTAATAATAAAAGTTAAAATGTTTTGATTTAAAAACAAGATGGCTAACTGAGGGTGAATCCCTAAACTTAGCCGCATCATCAATGAGTTAGCTAATCAAGCATTTAGCTCTTACAGTTTGTTTAAAAGGTACACACAAAAGCAAAAAATATGAATTTTTTTTTAATCCTTACCATCACTGTTGAAATGCTGAACCAATTTGAATCTAATTGTGACAGTGTATTTATCTTGCAAATATCATTGAGGAGTTTTTTATACAGGGACATGCAAAATCAAAACGTCATCATGATAAGATTCAAATTACTAAGCCAATTCAAACCTAATTAAGCCAAAGTATCAATCGATGAATTCATTAATCAAATATATTGGGCAAAATCCTAGAACAAGCAAAACATCCGATTTGGCTATTTTTTTTACGCACGTCAACCAAAAAATCGGCAACCTCCAAATTCTACCCAATCAGAACGAATGCTTTTTAAGCTTAAGCAAGCAGATACTTACACACTGCTTACGGCAAGCTTTATTATACAATTTTAACATAAATTTTATTTCGTTTTACAATTATTTACAAAGTTTCAGCAAGTTTTTCTTCACGATTTTCTATTTTTACAAACTTTTAGCAATATTTCGTCTAGATATTTCAATTTTTACATACAAACATTTAGCAATTTTTTCCTCCAGATTTTTCTATTTTTAATAATTTTTAGCTATTTTTTCCTCCTTGCTAAAACTTTGTAAATTGTCACAAAACGGAATAAAATCAATGTTTACTTCGTGAAAAATTTTTCATAGAAACTGTGTAAGTAGTGAATTCTCTGCTACAAAGAACACAGGTTACGATTGGGGAGAATCTAGAGATTTCTGATTTTTCAAAAGCACGAAACTCATTCAAGCACCAGTTAGTAACATATATATGTACACTTTGCGTACATAACAGAAAAAAAAATCCTGGATGCATGAAACTCCCTGTGCAGCAATCTCTAGAATGCATGAAATTCATTCAAACAGCAGTTAATAATTTATATATATATATGTGTATGCTTCGCGTACATTAACTGAAAAAAAAATCCTGGATGCACAAAAATTGCTATATTCCGCACTCCCTAGAATGCATGAAATCCATTCAAGCTGCGGTCAGTAATGTTCGCACAAAAATCGGTTTACAGCAATCTCTAAAGTGCTTAAAATACATCTTATCATATAAAATCAACAAAAATGCACTTACCGTTATTTCTCATCCTTCGTTTTTTTTTAATATTTCACAGGATTTATCCTTTATGACATAAAACATATTTCATAAACATAATTCAACAAATCTGACACACAACAAACCAACCCACAGACAATAGAACTCTATTATAGAATATTCTAATCTGTCAACCAACCAATCAAATCTAATTCCCTCAAAAACCAGCTCAATTTTCAGAACCATGCATTCTGCTCATGCTAGAACCAAGCACAGAAGGCGTGGGAAAAACGTAAGAAATAAACCGGTAACAAGAAAACTCATTTATCGCTTCGCTAAATTCGATGACGCCAAGCGTCTCGCTTGTTCTAGGATTTAACCTATTTTTCTTAATTATCTGTCTTAGTTTGTGAATAAATTTTTGTAATGTCAGTTGAAACTGATCTCTCGTACATAACGATGCATCACATTTTTTTAATGTTTTTTTTTTCTACACCATGATGTTGCTATTTAACAACATTATTTTAATTTTAAAAAGAAAACAAACAACTAATAAATCAGTAAATATGAACGTTTTGCACTCCTGAACCCCCCCCCCCCAAAAAAAAAAAAAAAAAAATATATATATATATATATATTGTTTTAATTTCAGGGTAACTGAAGAAAAAAAAAATCCTTCTATAGCGTTTCTATTTTTTCCATGCGCTGTGAAGATTTTTTAACGGGTTCAAAAACAAATTTCACAAATACTTCTAACTTAATTAACAAATATTTCAAAAATATATTTTTAATTCCATGTTGTTTATGTATGAAGAAAGAAACAAAAGTTTGGTAAACTTCTATCTCTGTTTAAATAGTCTATTTCAAGAATAAAAACATTCGGTAGAATGCATAGCTTTGACAATACATAAACAAAAATGAAGAATACAGTACCTTTTTTTTTTTTTTTTCAATTTCTTATATTTGGTGCAAGATACTACTGAATACTTTGCTACAAGATTTGTTTAAAGATATTACCCTCTCTCATGATTTTTAGGTTTCCAATGCCACGTCTACCATTGCCCCGAGAACTGACGACTGATTTCGTGATTTATTAAGTAAAATCTATATTTAACATTTGAAAATAAACTTTCACTAGAAAAAAAAAAAAAAAAAAAAAACAATGGTAGAACTTTGCATTTCTCTGACTTAGGAAAATAAATATTAGAAGATAAATACATATTTCTTTATTATCTGTTTTTAAAATGCAAATTTAAGAAATGAAATTGAAAAAAAAAAGGTACTGTATTCTTCATTTGTTTATATAGCTGATCAAATATACGCATTTCACTGAATGTTTGGATTCTTATACTATGAAACAGAAGCTTACAAACGTGTTTTTTATCGTACATAAACAACATGGAATTAAAAATATATTCATGAAGTATTTGTTAATAGAAGTTAGAAGTATTTGTGAAATTTGATTTTCAACACTTCAAAAAATGTTCATAGCAGCGAATCGCATCGCACACGAAGAAAACAAACTGATGATTGATTCATTTTGAATGATTCCTTGTTACGCAAATTAATTGATAAAAAAAAATCTTAATCTTTTTTTTCCTTTAAAAAATCACAAATTAAATATAAATAACAATTAAATTGTATATGTATAATTATAAAATATTTCAATATTTTAATCAAGGAATCTAAATATTTTTCGACTTAATGAAGATTTTGATATGAGAAATTCTTTATTATAACAAAAAAGAAAAATATACAAACAATAATTTAATTTAATACATATATATTACATATTAAAAATTGCATTAACAACTGTTTTCGTATTTAAAAAAAAATCTAAATAGTTCTTCAGCCAGATATGATTGCGAAATCGCCTTTAACTATAACCGTGATACCCATGAATATCCTGACCGCGCAGGAATAAAAAAGGGTGAAACGGCCGAAAATCTTTAATGTTAGTCTACCAGAAAAAGCATAAGAAAAGAGTCCGATTTTGAAGCTGGATTATATAAAAAACAAGAGTTTTCCTACGTTAGCTCAAAATCTTACTCTCTTCATCTAAAAGCGATTAATATAATATATTAATTTAAAAAAAATCGTTCGATCCATTTTCGAGATAACACCTCTGTGCCCATTACACCATTACATTTTCCATTTTCGCTTAAAAATTGGTTTCCAGATCTCAAAATCTACTGCATGTAGAAATCTATAAATTTCAGGATAGAGTTAGGCCATAGATACAAGACTAATGTGAAAAAATCGAAACGGTATGCCTCATATTTACTGAGATATTAAATGTCGGCGTTTCGATTTTCCTTTGATGTCCTGCTAGCTGTATATATGAGAGTGACGGAATCTTCGGTTTTGGGCTTACGGTTTTCGGTTTTTCGCTGCGTCACTCAAGAGACTACCGTCTCTTATGATATATGTGTGAGTACGCTTCGCGTACATTAACTGAAAAAAAAAATCCTGGATGCACAAAACTTGCATTTCTCTGACTTCGGTTTTTCGAAATAGATAAAATGCTTCAGGGATTCAATCCAGCATCGCTGAAATGTTACATAATCACAGAAGATCACTAATTATAATTAAAATATAGATAAAATGCTGAAGTGATTACAAATTAATCACTGAAGCATTTTATCTATACTTCAAAACATATTTGTTTTGTTTCTCATTTCCAAAATAATTTTCATTCATATTTACTTATTATAAGCATGTTATTTAATTTTACTGACTGATTGATTTATATTTAATAATAAAAGTTAAAATGTTTTGATTTAAAAACAAGATGGCTAACTGAGGGTGAATCCCTAAACTTAGCCGCATCATCAATTAGTTAGCTAATCAAGCATTTAGCTCTTACAGTTTGTTTAAAAGGTACACACAAAAGCAAAAAATATGAATTTTTTTTTAATCCTTACCATCACTGTTGAAATGCTGAACCAATTTGAATCTAATTGTGACAGTGTATTTATCTTGCAAATATCATTGAGGAGTTTTTTATACAGGGACATGCAAAATCAAAACGTCATCATGATAAGATTCAAATTACTAAGCCAATTCAAACCTAATTAAGCCAAAGTATCAATCGATGAATTCATTAATCAAATATATTGGGCAAAATCCTAGAACAAGCAAAACATCCGATTTGGCTATTTTTTTTACGCACGTCAACCAAAAAATCGGCAACCTCCAAATTCTACCCAATCAGAACGAATGCTTTTTAAGCTTAAGCAAGCTGATACTTACACACTGCTTACGGCAAGCTTTATTATACAATTTTAACATAAATTTTATTTCGTTTTACAATTATTTACAAAGTTTCAGCAAGTTTTTCTTCACGATTTTCTATTTTTACAAACTTTTAGCAATATTTCGTCTAGATATTTCAATTTTTACATACAAACATTTAGCAATTTTTTCCTCCAGATTTTTCTATTTTTAATAATCTTTAGCTATTTTTTCCTCCTTGCTAAAACTTTGTAAATTGTCACAAAACGGAATAAAATCAATGTTTACTTCGTGAAAAAATTTTCATAGAAACTGTGTAAGTAGTGAATTCTCTGCTACAAAGAACACAGGTTACGATTGGGGAGAATCTAGAGATTTCTGATTTTTCAAAAGCACGAAACTCATTCAAGCACCAGTTAGTAACATATATATGTACACTTTGCGTACATAACAGAAAAAAAAAATCCTGGATGCATGAAACTCCCTGTGCAGCAATCTCTAGAATGCATGAAATTCATTCAAACAGCAGTTAATAATTTATATATATATATGTGTATGCTTCGCGTACATTAACTGAAAAAAAAATCCTGGATGCACAAAAATTGCTATATTCCGCACTCCCTAGAATGCATGAAATCCATTCAAGCTGCGGTCAGTAATGTTCGCACAAAAATCGGTTTACAGCAATCTCTAAAGTGCTTAAAATACATCTTATCATATAAAATCAACAAAAATGCACTTACCGTTATTTCTCATCCTTCGTTTTTTTTTTAATATTTCACAGGATTTATCCTTTATGACATAAAACATATTTCATAAACATAATTCAACAAATCTGACACACAACAAACCAACCCACAGACAATAGAACTCTATTATAGAATATTCTAATCTGTCAACCAACCAATCAAATCTAATTCCCTCAAAAACCAGCTCAATTTTCAGAACTATGCATTCTGCTCATGCTAGAACCAAGCACAGAAGGCGTGGGAAAAACGTAAGAAATAAACCGGTAACAAGAAAACTCATTTATCGCTTCGCTAAATTCGATGACGCCAAGCGTCTCGCTTGTTCTAGGATTTAACCTATTTTTCTTAATTATCTGTCTTAGTTTGTGAATAAATTTTTGTAATGTCAGTTGAAACTGATCTCTCGTACATAACGATGCATCACATTTTTTTAATGTTTTTTTTTTCTACACCATGATGTTGCTATTTAACAACATTATTTTAATTTTAAAAAGAAAACAAACAACTAATAAATCAGTAAATATGAACGTTTTGCACTCCTGAACCCCCCCCCCCCCAAAAAAAAAAAAAAATATATATATATATATATATATATTGTTTTAATTTCAGGGTAACTGAAGAAAAAAAAAATCCTTCTATAGCGTTTCTATTTTTCCATGCGCTGTGAAGATTTTTTAACGGGTTCAAAAACAAATTTCACAAATACTTCTAACTTAATTAACAAATATTTCAAAAATATATTTTTAATTCCATGTTGTTTATGTATGAAGAAAGAAACAAAAGTTTGGTAAACTTCTATCTCTGTTTAAATAGTCTATTTCAAGAATAAAAACATTCGGTAGAATGCATAGCTTTGACAATACATAAACAAAAATGAAGAATACAGTACCTTTTTTTTTTTTTTTTTCAATTTCTTATATTTGGTGCAAGATACTACTGAATACTTTGCTACAAGATTTGTTTAAAGATATTACCCTCTCTCATGATTTTTAGGTTTCCAATGCCACGTCTACCATTGCCCCGAGAACTGACGACTGATTTCGTGATTTATTAAGTAAAATCTATATTTAACATTTGAAAATAAACTTTCACTAGAAAAAAAAAAAAAAAAAAAAAAAAACAATGGTAGAACTTTGCATTTCTCTGACTTAGGAAAATAAATATTAGAAGATAAATACATATTTCTTTATTATCTGTTTTTAAAATGCAAATTTAAGAAATGAAATTGAAAAAAAAAAGGTACTGTATTCTTCATTTGTTTATATAGCTGATCAAATATACGCATTTCACTGAATGTTTGGATTCTTATACTATGAAACAGAAGCTTACAAACGTGTTTTTTATCGTACATAAACAACATGGAATTAAAAATATATTCATGAAGTATTTGTTAATAGAAGTTAGAAGTATTTGTGAAATTTGATTTTCAACACTTCAAAAAATGTTCATAGCAGCGAATCGCATCGCACACGAAGAAAACAAACTGATGATTGATTCATTTTGAATGATTCCTTGTTACGCAAATTAATTGATAAAAAAAAATCTTAATCTTTTTTTTCCTTTAAAAAATCACAAATTAAATATAAATAACAATTAAATTGTATATGTATAATTATAAAATATTTCAATATTTTAATCAAGGAATCTAAATATTTTTCGACTTAATGAAGATTTTGATATAAGAAATTCTTTATTATAACAAAAAAGAAAAATATACAAACAATAATTTAATTTAATACATATATATTACATATTAAAAATTGCATTAACAACTGTTTTCGTATTTTAAAAAAAAAATCTAAATAGTTCTTCAGCCAGATATGATTGCGAAATCGCCTTTAACTATAACCGTGATACCCATGAATATCCTGACCGCGCAGGAATAAAAAAGGGTGAAAAGGCCGAAAATCTTTAATGTTAGTCTACCAGAAAAAGCATAAGAAAAGAGTCCGATTTTGAAGCTGGATTATATAAAAAACAAGAGTTTTCCTACGTTAGCTCAAAATCTTACTCTCTTCATCTAAAAGCGATTAATATAATATATTAATTTAAAAAAAATCGTTCGATCCATTTTCGAGATAACACCTCTGTGCCCATTACACCATTACATTTTCCATTTTCGCTTAAAAATTGGTTTCCAGATCTCAAAATCTACTGCATGTAGAAATCTATAAATTTCAGGATAGAGTTAGGCCATAGATACAAGACTAATGTGAAAAAATCGAAACGGTATGCCTCATATTTACTGAGATATTAAATGTCGGCGTTTCGATTTTCTTTTGATGTCCTGCTAGCTGTATATATGAGAGTGACGGAATCTTCGGTTTTGGGCTTACGGTTTTCGGTTTTTCGCTGCGTCACTCAAGAGACTACCGTCTCTTATGATATATGTGTGAGTACGCTTCGCGTACATTAACTGAAATAAAAAATCCTGGATGCACAAAACTTGCATTTCTCTGACTTCGGTTTTTCGAAATAGATAAAATGCTTCAGGGATTCAATCCAGCATCGCTGAAATGTTACATAATCACAGAAGATCACTAATTATAATTAAAATATAGATAAAATGCTGAAGTGATTACAAATTAATCACTGAAGCATTTTATCTATACTTCAAAACATATTTGTTTTGTTTCTCATTTCCAAAATAATTTTCATTCATATTTACTTATTATAAGCATGTTATTTAATTTTACTGACTGATTGATTTATATTTAATAATAAAAGTTAAAATGTTTTGATTTAAAAACAAGATGGCTAACTGAGGGTGAATCCCTAAACTTAGCCGCATCATCAATGAGTTAGCTAATCAAGCATTTAGCTCTTACAGTTTGTTTAAAAGGTACACACAAAAGCAAAAAATATGAATTTTTTTTTAATCCTTACCATCACTGTTGAAATGCTGAACCAATTTGAATCTAATTGTGACAGTGTATTTATCTTGCAAATATCATTGAGGAGTTTTTTATACAGGGACATGCAAAATCAAAACGTCATCATGATAAGATTCAAATTACTAAGCCAATTCAAACCTAATTAAGCCAAAGTATCAATCGATGAATTCATTAATCAAATATATTGGGCAAAATCCTAGAACAAGCAAAACATCCGATTTGGCTATTTTTTTTACGCACGTCAACCAAAAAATCGGCAACCTCCAAATTCTACCCAATCAGAACGAATGCTTTTTAAGCTTAAGCAAGCAGATACTTACACACTGCTTACGGCAAGCTTTATTATACAATTTTAACATAAATTTTATTTCGTTTTACAATTATTTACAAAGTTTCAGCAAGTTTTTCTTCACGATTTTCTATTTTTACAAACTTTTAGCAATATTTCGTCTAGATATTTCAATTTTTACATACAAACATTTAGCAATTTTTTCCTCCAGATTTTTCTATTTTTAATAATTTTTAGCTATTTTTTCCTCCTTGCTAAAACTTTGTAAATTGTCTCAAAACGGAAAAAAATCAATGTTTACTTCGTGAAAAAATTTTCATAGAAACTGTGTAAGTAGTGAATTCTCTGCTACAAAGAACACAGGTTACGATTGGGGAGAATCTAGAGATTTCTGATTTTTCAAAAGCACGAAACTCATTCAAGCACCAGTTAGTAACATATATATGTACACTTTGCGTACATAACAGAAAAAAAAAATCCTGGATGCATGAAACTCCCTGTGCAGCAATCTCTAGAATGCATGAAATTCATTCAAACAGCAGTTAATAATTTATATATATATATGTGTATGCTTCGCGTACATTAACTGAAAAAAAAATCCTGGATGCACAAAAATTGCTATATTCCGCACTCCCTAGAATGCATGAAATCCATTCAAGCTGCGGTCAGTAATGTTCGCACAAAAATCGGTTTACAGCAATCTCTAAAGTGCTTAAAATACATCTTATCATATAAAATCAACAAAAATGCACTTACCGTTATTTCTCATCCTTCGTTTTTTTTTTAATATTTCACAGGATTTATCCTTTATGACATAAAACATATTTCATAAACATAATTCAACAAATCTGACACACAACAAACCAACCCACAGACAATAGAACTCTATTATAGAATATTCTAATCTGTCAACCAACCAATCAAATCTAATTCCCTCAAAAACCAGCTCAATTTTCAGAACCATGCATTCTGCTCATGCTAGAACCAAGCACAGAAGGCGTGGGAAAAACGTAAGAAATAAACCGGTAACAAGAAAACTCATTTATCGCTTCGCTAAATTCGATGACGCCAAGCGTCTCGCTTGTTCTAGGATTTAACCTATTTTTCTTAATTATCTGTCTTAGTTTGTGAATAAATTTTTGTAATGTCAGTTGAAACTGATCTCTCGTACATAACGATGCATCACATTTTTTTAATGTTTTTTTTTTCTACACCATGATGTTGCTATTTAACAACATTATTTTAATTTTAAAAAGAAAACAAACAACTAATAAATCAGTAAATATGAACGTTTTGCACTCCTGAACACCCCCCCCCCAAAAAAAAAAAAATATATATATATATATATATATTGTTTTAATTTCAGGGTAACTGAAGAAAAAAAAAATCCTTCTATAGCGTTTCTATTTTTCCATGCGCTGTGAAGATTTTTTAACGGGTTCAAAAACAAATTTCACAAATACTTCTAACTTAATTAACAAATATTTCAAAAATATATTTTTAATTCCATGTTGTTTATGTATGAAGAAAGAAACAAAAGTTTGGTAAACTTCTATCTCTGTTTAAATAGTCTATTTCAAGAATAAAAACATTCGGTAGAATGCATAGCTTTGACAATACATAAACAAAAATGAAGAATACAGTACTTTTTTTTTTTTTTTTCAATTTCTTATATTTGGTGCAAGATACTACTGAATACTTTGCTACAAGATTTGTTTAAAGATATTACCCTCTCTCATGATTTTTAGGTTTCCAATGCCACGTCTACCATTGCCCCGAGAACTGACGACTGATTTCGTGATTTATTAAGTAAAATCTATATTTAACATTTGAAAATAAACTTTCACTAGAAAAAAAAAAAAAAAAAAAAAAAAACAATGGTAGAACTTTGCATTTCTCTGACTTAGGAAAATAAATATTAGAAGATAAATACATATTTCTTTATTATCTGTTTTTAAAATGCAAATTTAAGAAATGAAATTGAAAAAAAAAAGGTACTGTATTCTTCATTTGTTTATATAGCTGATCAAATATACGCATTTCACTGAATGTTTGGATTCTTATACTATGAAACAGAAGCTTACAAACGTGTTTTTTATCGTACATAAACAACATGGAATTAAAAATATATTCATGAAGTATTTGTTAATAGAAGTTAGAAGTATTTGTGAAATTTGATTTTCAACACTTCAAAAAATGTTCATAGCAGCGAATCGCATCGCACACGAAGAAAACAAACTGATGATTGATTCATTTTGAATGATTCCTTGTTACGCAAATTAATTGATAAAAAAAATCTTAATCTTTTTTTTCCTTTAAAAAATCACAAATTAAATATAAATAACAATTAAATTGTATATGTATAATTATAAAATATTTCAATATTTTAATCAAGGAATCTAAATATTTTTCGACTTAATGAAGATTTTGATATAAGAAATTCTTTATTATAACAAAAAAGAAAAATATACAAACAATAATTTAATTTAATACATATATATTACATATTAAAAATTGCATTAACAACTGTTTTCGTATTTAAAAAAAAAAATCTAAATAGTTCTTCAGCCAGATATGATTGCGAAATCGCCTTTAACTATAACCGTGATACCCATGAATATCCTGACCGCGCAGGAATAAAAAAGGGTGAAACGGCCGAAAATCTTTAATGTTAGTCTACCAGAAAAAGCATAAGAAAAGAGTCCGATTTTGAAGCTGGATTATATAAAAAACAAGAGTTTTCCTACGTTAGCTCAAAATCTTACTCTCTTCATCTAAAAGCGATTAATATAATATATTAATTTAAAAAAAATCGTTCGATCCATTTTCGAGATAACACCTCTGTGCCCATTACACCATTACATTTTCCATTTTCGCTTAAAAATTGGTTTCCAGATCTCAAAATCTACTGCATGTAGAAATCTATAAATTTCAGGATAGAGTTAGGCCATAGATATAAGACTAATGTGAAAAAATCGAAACGGTATGCCTCATATTTACTGAGATATTAAATGTCGGCGTTTCGATTTTCCTTTGATGTCCTGCTAGCTGTATATATGAGAGTGACGGAATCTTCGGTTTTGGGCTTACGGTTTTCGGTTTTTCGCTGCGTCACTCAAGAGACTACCGTCTCTTATGATTTATGAAACTTAACTCCACATATCGATATATACTACATAGCATGATAAAATTTAGTTCATTTAGAAAATTCACGTCTAGCAATTTTCGCCAATTGATGGAAATACACTCGAAATCTTTTTACAACCGTGTATATTATCTAAAGACTTTTGTACGCACCTCATATTAAGCTAAAATTTAATTCAGATAATAAACGCATAAAGCAACTTAAAACAAACTTCCAGCAATTACCAACCATAAACGACAATGTACCTTGCTCTTTGCGAAGCCCTGTATATGAATTTAGTTGTTTTCCACAAACTTCAATAAGTCTACTAACTATAGTTCAGCAGCAAAATGCGTAACTCAATTAAAAACTGCCCTAAACAATTCACTCCCATAGTCTGTAATACTTGCGAATTCCCTTGTGTAGTCCTGTATATGATCAACCGAATTTATACATATCACACACTGTGCAAAGAAAAAAAAAATAGTTAAACTTAAAAATGCAAAACAACGTTGAAAACGCACTTATTACGCATAGACTGCAATTATTGCACGTATACTGAAACAGAATTTTTTTTGTGTGTGTGCGCTTGTAAATGACAGATAAACGCAATGCACACCATACTTTTAAATGAGCAATTAATAGAGTGCACCTTAGTAATGCGTGTAAATTTCATTATGTTTGAAATAGTGAAACATCGTTAAATTATACGGCAAACGATTTTTTATTACCAAAAATCTGAGAGATTGCAATATTATTAATCCGTGTGGAACACCATTTTGAAGGAATTGTAAATGAATGGCCTCTGATATAATATGGAGCTATTGTAAACTATTCGCTTCGATGTTTTAGACAAGTAGAGAAATGTTATCATATCGATAAATATTCGCCCTTTTCAAGATAATAGCAAGCTTTCCAAATTTTTGCCCCCAATCCTCTCAATTAATCAAATTTTGTTGCCCATATTCGTCACTCTCATATAAAGGTACTGCAATGTAATTGCATAAAAAGATAACATAATTTGCGAAATTATGTTATTTTTTTATGCGAAATTATGTTATTTTTAGTTATATCTTTTCTATGTTATTATGTTATTTTTATTTGTTAATATTTAAAAAAATCAAATGCATTTTTTTTTTCATAATATTCCATTAAACAATCCTATATACAATTAACATTACAAAGATTTTTAATTTATAGAACACAATTAGATTTATTTTTCCCAAACCTCGAAAGATCATATAAAATACAATTACGACGCAACGGGTTGCTATGCAACTAGTTTGATAATAAAATGAGTTAGTTGAGTAAACATTGTAACATTTCTCTTTAGCTTAGTTAAATATGGATAATGTAGCTCGGATTGATGCAGCCTCTTTGGAATGTTCATGTGATTTATGAGGTCGCATAAACCAGAGGGTTCTCTCGAAATTGATTCTAGCAATCTCCATTATTGACCCAGCTCGGAACATTATTATGAACAACAGCGAGATATATTTACTTGAAGTGCATGGTTAATGAGGATATTTTCCGATACACTTGACTCGGATGTTGAATTGACTAAAAGTAAACTGTTATTTGAAGAGATAAGGTAAAGGTGTGTAGGTTAAAGTCATAATGCTCCATGAATAAATCATAATCTACGTATAATTGAATTTCATAGGAAATTATGCGTAGCAGAGTAAATATTTAGAGATACCTTATTGCGACAGAATTTCAAAACTATGATCTAATACGTGGTAATTTTTTTCTGTGATTTTTTACTTTCTTCTATCTATAATAGAAGAAAGTATTGTAATCGAAATTTTTTTCGACTTCCGGTTTTTGACGAATTTACACGTTTTAGGGGTCAGAGATTCCGAAAAACATGTTTTTACAAAATGTCTGTCTGTCCGTCCGTCCGTCTGTCCGTCTGTGTGGCTTTTAATTGTACCATCTAAAAGAGTATGAAGTTATGCTTCAAATTGAACCTAATTTTTTTTCTATGTTTTTGGCTATGGCAAGCAGATTCTATCAGAATTTGGGGATATTTCGACGAAAGGGGGCGCTGTGATCGATATTTTTGTTCCATTTTCACTATTGTACCATCTAAAAGTGTATAAAGTTATACTTCAAATTGAACCATATTTTTTTTCTAGGTTTTTGGCTATGGCAAGCAGATTCTATCAGAATTTGGGAATATTTCGACTAAAGGGGGCGCTGTGATCAATAGTTTTGTTCCATTTTCACTATTGTATCATCGAAAAGTGTATGAAGTTATGCTTCAAATTCAACCACATTTATTTTCTATGTTTTTGGCTATGGCAGGCAGGTTCTATTAGAATTTGGGGATATTTCGACGAAAGGGGGCGTTGCGATAGCCATTTAAAGATTTCAAATTCAAAAAAGATGTGCAAATTCAAAAAAATTAGAAATCCTAAAACTTATTTTTCGTTAAATGTTCGGCCTTGATCCGGAGAATCCGGAACAATTTTTGCTTTGCCTCTATGTTAAAAAATGGCTGAGATACAGCAGTTTGAAATTTTAGGGTGGCTAACATTTTCAAAGAAGACAGCAGAATTCATCCATAAACGGGTTTAATTTATGAGATTTAGTTAACATGGTTTCGGCAAATTTTCTTTCATTGTTGTAACCATTAATCCTATTATTTGCTTATCACTATATATTTACATTCGCCAATGTCAAATTCTCGCCAAACTTGGCGACAGTTGGCGGAATATCGCCAAATTTGGCGACCAAAATAAGTTGCCATAAATAAAGCCAACTTGGCTGTAGAGGACTAATTTGGCGATATTCTCATTCAAATTCAATGTTAACGAGAACTGGGATTGAATCTTCTTTATTTAGGTTCCACGCGTTTTACCTTCGTGTTTTCCATTAAATTAATTAGCTAAAATCATAAAACCAAGGAATAGGAAGGCTATGTGTTCCAGTCGGTTCAGGCCAGAAGGACTTTTCGTAGTTTAGTATACATCGGTTGTTCGCATCCTTGTAACCCGACCATTCGCACGCAGCTGACGTACAACAGAATGATGAAAAATATTGATTTTATTGGCGATGTGATAGCGAATTTTGAAGTATTAACATGACTGAGATAGAAGGAAGTTTTGGGATTGGCACATCCGACTAGTTTTAATTTATTAAAGGTGCCAGGCTATTTTAGACATACTGTGTGCACTATAAATCTATAACCATGGCTGAAGTATTGTTTATTGAATAATTAATATACTTACAAATTAAAATTAAATTTCTTTAAATATTAAATGGAATTGTATCTCTGTGAGCAAATAAACAAGAACAAAAAATCATGCGTCAAGCATAGAATATGAATAATAAAATGTATTAATGAGTGTAGCTTCGTTCTTTTTTTTTTATTAGTGCTTAGTTTGAAGTCTTTAACTAATATTTATAGTTTTGGATGATCTTCTGTTGATTCTTTTTTTATATCAAAATGTATTAATGTTTGACAGCTGTAGGCTGGAGTACTTAAAAGAGCTGCAACTGGCATTAGTAACTAACATAAGTAACTAATATAAGAACATTACTAACAAAAAAAATTTTTGAAACAGAGTTTATTCGAGAAGAGATACGCATATATGAAAGACCTAAAAAGGGGGTACGTGAGTGATAAAAGGTTGGGAACCGCTGCTTTAGATGATGAGTAATTCGCACTCGGCTATTAGCAAAAATATGGGCTACAAACCACCCATTCCTTAAAATTACAGGAATGATATGTGCTTATTTTGTTTTGTTTCCTCTTGTATGTTTTCTAAAACCAATATTTATCGGGGCTACTTGTTGGAAATTAATCCGAAAGTAATCTCTGCAATTGATCATCAAAAGTGAAAGAAAGAGACTTTGAATTCTTAAACGAGCTTTATGATTGAAAAGACCGCGGATTTCGACCGGAAATGAAATCACGTGCGATCAAGAGGTTTTTACTATCATGTCATAGAAGGGACGGAACTTTATGATTCCCAATGATGCTCCAATCAAGTGCCTTAAATGTGATGTCATCTATAAGAGCTTAAAAACTCTCTTTTACATTTCATTCATTCGGATTTTTGTGTCTCACGCGTTAAAGATGCAAATATGTGTTTTGCTCTTTCCTAAATATCTGAAAGTAAATCTATATTATTAGTTTTAACTGTAAATGTAGCTTATTTTGATATACAATAATAAAATTTTTAAAATGGACAAATTTAGTGATAATTTTTTTAAATTACTATTACTATTTTTTACCACTTAGTAAAAGCTAATAAAAAAAATCAACTATGATCATAAATAGTGTTACAAATAAAACCTTCGGATACCAATCCATTCGATGGAGTACTCCGAAATCTTGGATATAAATAAAAACGTGCCACCTCCTCTTCACAAACCTGGATTAAATCGAGGCCTGGACCGAATGCTGAAAATGAAGGTGAGTATATTTATCTTACCTATTTATTAATATGAAAATATATATACCCGTAACTATACCCACTACGCAATCGAACTCGTATCCTAAATAACACTTCTTTCTAGTGAAACATTCTGACGTTCTAATTTAAAGGAGATTGAAACACAAAATAACTTTTTCACAAGTGTTTAATAAAATTTGTCCTCTTTTTCTAATTCTATACTTATAGTTATAATAACTAAACTAACATTTTAAATTATTTTCCTGTGAATAATAAAGGATCATTAAATCTAATTGTTTACCAAATTAAAAACAGAATTCTGTTTTGTTTCATGTCAGAAAACATAGCTGGCTCATTTAATGAAACTTCCTTTTATAATGGGAAGGAATACGTTGTAGTTATAATGGGAAAAGTTAAGATGAAAACTAAGCTGTGATTAATAGTTCGTTTTATATTAAAGATTAAATGTACCATTCCTCCATATGTAAATGTACTTATTTTGAATATTTCTTTCAAGAAGGCTGCTAAAAGTTTCTTAAAGTTTCTCATTTTACTTTATAATTTCGAATTAGTAAATAAAATGTGAATTTTTATGTCAGAGCAGAGCCGGTTTTGGGGGAAGGATAAGTCAATCTTTCCTCATTAAAATAAATACAATATTTATTTAAAAACATCTGTTTCCCCAAAGACTATTATACCTTTAATGTTTGATAATTCATCTCTAAAAAAAACTGTTTACATAAAAAGTACTATAAAAAAATATTGTTTTCATGATAATGGCATTAATATTCAGTTTGAAGAATTCGTTATTCTCCGAAATATTTTATTAATTATTGATAATCCTAAATGATCAATTTATTTAAAAATGACTGCGTAAATCTTTCCCATAATTTTTAATTGCTACGCCACTGACCCGGCCTTCTTTTTAAAAGGGTTTTCGGCGCATGCGCCAAACATCTCAAATTCTTGAAGTGTGTCATGTTAAAAGAAATTTCGTGTCGCCATCTAGGGAGCATAAAATTTAAAATGTTTAAGGTGATATTTTGCCACAATTATTAGCATTTTTAAACTACTTTGAAAAAAAAGTGGGGCATACATAATATGCAGTGGTTGATGCAGAGTTCTTTGTGTGTGTGTGTGTGTAGAAAATTTTTTTGCGAAAGATCAAATCCAAATGAATTTATTAGTACTAGCTTATTTAAAAACTTACTACTAAAGTTTTTTTTTTTTTTTGTCTGTGAGTAAATTATTGCTTACAAATTCTTGTAAACAATAATAATATATACTTCAAAAATATCAATTTTGTAAAATATACACTTCAAATCTGAACAAGATAAATTTATGCTGAGTTTACTTTTATGGAATTGAATTTTGATAAAAGGAATTTTTTGTGAAATAGTATTTTGAAAATTGTCCCTTTTTATTAAATTAAATTTTGTGAAAGAGCCGTTTTTATTAAATAGAATTTTGTGATGGGGTTCCAATTTTTCCCTGGATCGATCGCTGATATGAGCTGTATTAGTCATTACAGATAATTAAATTATATTTTCGAGATTTCATTTGGTAATGCTGCTAATTATTAATAAAATAGTGCCAATATAATATTAAATATTTATGTAGTATTTTTCCGCTTTGAAAAAAATTAATAGATTTCATTTGGCGCAGTATCTCCTTATTTGATGGAAAAGATGTGTTTTGAAACTAAGTCGAAGAGTAATAAAAAAAAAAGGTTATTACAGACCACAGAACCTACGGAAAAGAAAATACCACATAAATAATTTGACTTTTGCGCGACTAAGTGGTACCCTTACTTTTAAGTTTACCAAATTAAAAAAGTTATTTTTTTAATTTAATTTAATTTATTTATTTTAATTATTTATTTTGTGACAAGGCGTTAAATGTTAATTTTCTATGGTCTTAAAATTATTCACTTATCTGCTGTTAAATAATAATAATAATACAGTAAAATTTTTAACGGATGTGAAATGTTCAGGTTTTAAAATATTTAAAAAAAAATTGTTAAATTCCAGAAAATTTCGAAAAAGTAGAAATCTTTCCCTTACTGTAGTTGGAGAATTCTGCGATTAAATAAGGCGAAGATTTCTATTAGAAATTAGTCGTATCTATTACGATGATACCCTCTCCCCTCCTCTGGGACTGCCACTCGATTTAATAGAGTTTGTTTCTAAATCATATGTTTAAAAATCTTAAGATTAAAATATACTGTTAAAAATTTGCAGTAAACTGTCCAGTCATTCGACCGTTTTTCTAGAACACGGTTATACAATCGTAATTTAACTCTATTCTGACCATATTATTGCCCATATTACAGTCAGAATAGTGTTAAATCATGGTTATGTAACCGTGTTCTATAAAAACATTCGAATGACTGGACAGTTTGCTTCAAATTTTTAACAGTGTACCAACTAAAAATTCTTTCAGATTTAAAATCAAAAATAAAAGCAGTGGACAAAAAATAGTTCGAAAATTTCTCTTAATAAATTTATTTTTGAGTAAAGTGGGGCGCCAAAATTTATGTTTGAACCTGCAAAAAATCCTATTTCCAACCTTGTTAAGAAACAGCACTATATCAAATTAAAGCAAACAACAAATAAATCCTAAATTGAGTATGCACGGATAATTGCTCCAGAAAACTCAACTCTCCGCATGGCTGCGATTTACCAACTCGTATTTTGGGGGTAGTAAATTATGTTTCAAGATAGAGAAAAAAAGGATTTTTAGTCACAATTGCAGATCTCAGTAATACATAGGAACCAAGAGGGGTCCGCTTACAAAACTTGTTGAGAGGCCATATTTGTTTCAGTATTTAAGACAGGCTTTCTTAGATCAAGAAACTCTAGAAGATTGGATCCCTTGTGCATTGCATCAGCTACATACGCCCTTTCCTTTATGACAGGGCACGTCCTGTTTTAGAAAGATATGAAGAGAAATTTTTATTACGCATTATGAACAATATTGTTAAAATTTTTTAAATAAACTATCGATTCCCGCTGCAAAGTGACAGGTAACACCAGTGTTTTTAAAAAATCGGAAACTTTTTTTTCTATTTTCTCATAACTTATATTATTTAGAATATAGTCCAAGTACGGTTTTTTAATTACAAAATTATGACAAAAGCTACAGTGACAAATATGGGATTGTGTGCAGGTAAAACTGATCAAACGGTCGCTGTACATAGTTGACTGTATTTGTATACGAAAGTCGTTTTCTCAATCAGCTATATTAGAAAAATTATCATAGAATTATCATAGTATAATCATACAGTGATCACAGAAACACTTTAAACTTTAAGCGAATTTTTCTCAAAACGACATTTTTTTTTTTTTTTACATGGGCACTTGAGTTGCTCGGGAACCACTGGGCGATATCTTTTAAATTTTAATACAAAATAGAAGTTCAGAATAGAATGGGGAATATACATCTATGGCGCTACGTAGGATTTTTTATATTGTCATTTTTCGATTTTTTTTTTTTTTTTTTTTTTTTTTTTTTTTTTTACAATGATATTTTAAGCTCATTTTTAAGGGACGGACTAAAATTTGTTTAAACTTTTTTTTTTTTTTGAAAATGATGCAATTTTTACAAATATTTAAATTTTGGAAAAAATCCAACGCTACGCTATAGTAAATTCGCTAAATATTAATTGTATTTTTATTATTACGAGGTGGAACCCGTCGAATTTCGACGAAGGAAAATTTTCCTACGCTAGAAAACTTTCCTACGCTAACAGAATATCATTAGGAATTTTCATTTTCTTGTATAATGAAATCGATCATAATCCATCCTGTAATCGAATACTCTTGCGCGTCACTGTAAAAGAAAAACAAATGCTGCGCACTACACAATCTATAGAAAACATGTTGTAGTTTATTTCAGTGATTCATTTTAATTTCATTATGTTTGAAATATCATAACATCATTAAAAACATTTTTTCCCATATATCATAATCTGTTATACGTTCCTGTAAATGAACTATAAGCGCTACACTGCTAAAAAAAATAAAAAAATAAAATAGTAATAATAATAAATTTGTGGATTTTACAGTATAATACTAGCATCCCAGCTACCAGAATTACACCGTAAAATTAACAGTAATAAACAGTAAAATAAGCAGTAATACACTACCGCGCATGCGGTAAAATGTATCTAATTTTTTTTCATAGACCATAATGTAACAGAATTATTTTTTTGTGTCCCTTTAAACGACCTATAAATGCTACACACTTCATTTTCAATACCGTAAATACCATAGTAAACATTAATAACATATAAAAATTACATGGCGATTCGAATATGTTTATGAGAGTTAGACCACGGACAGACGGACAGACGAATCGAATTCATACACACTTTTCAACTATCTTGAAAAGTGTTAAAAATTAAGAAAGTGGTAATTTGAATGGGTATACCTATGGAATTTTTTTTATTTTATTTTATGCCTTAGAGATCGTAGTTCATTACATTCTTATTATTTCACATTGTTTATTTATTGAAAAAATAATAGTGAATTATCATTATTTATGTCATCAAGACATTTGATAAATATCAGATGTTGCATATTTTTTCTTAAAATTTGGAAGATTCAAAAGGCATTTTATGAAAATAATTTGAAAAAAAAAATTGTCTAGTTTTATACTAATTTATTTGAGACATTCAGTGTTATTCTCGAATTTGCTTTATTTTTTAAAAATTGGATGTCATGCATAGTAGGATACCTTTAACAAAGTCATTATCTACTTCTGACGTCTTATATAGAGCACAACCATACTAGCCTCCTATTTTCTTTTCAACTCCGGCCATATCCCACACTTTTATTTCTAGGTATGTCCATCAATCACTGTATCTTCAATAAACAGAGTTTCCTCTAGCGACAATCTTCCGCTCTGTTTTTTGTTTGTATCTTTTTCAGTAAAATGTACAAAATCGAATGTATGAAGTCTCTCCCCGATTTCTCTCTATTTTCTGTTTATAAAATATAAGAAACTTAATCTCCAAAACATGACATTTTTTGACTGGGATATATACTATGAAATGAAACTTTAAGAAGAAATTTCTGACACTGACGTAAATGCAAGTTTTGTGTACCAGTTTTATCGATAAATTGAAAAAAAAAAAAAGACTGTCAATGTAAGCAGAAATAGAACTTTTTTTTTTTTTTTTTTGCTATTGGAAACATTTAGATAAGAGACGCAGTTCGGAGCTTTTGAATTGTATATCTTGAATTGTATATCTTAAATGTTTAACGTACAAAAATTCGAGAAACTCTGTCCTGCTTTACCGAATATTAATCGATACATAATATACAGAGCGAATATTAATCGATACATAATATACAGAGCGAATATTAATCGATACATAATATAATAAAATCGATCATTATCCATCCTCTAATCGAATTTCCTTACGAGTCACTGTAAATGAAAATCAAATGCAACGCGCTACATAATCAATAGAAAACATGTTATAGTTTACTTCAGTGATTCTTTTTAATTTCATTATGTTTGAAGTCTAATAACATCTTTAAAATGCATCGCAAACGATTTTCCCTCATATATCATAATGGAATGGAATTCTGTTATACGTTCCTGTAAACGAATCATAAATGCTTCTTATTTTATACTCATGAGAATGTATGTTTTAGTCCACGTCAGTGATGCATATCAATTTCATTATGTTTGAAGTATTGTAACATCATTAAAATGCATCGGATTTTTCCCATGGACCATAATGTAACGGAATTATTTTTTGTGTTCCTTTAAACGAACTATAAATACTACACAGTTCATTCTGAACTAATGGTCAGAACTATAAAGCGTGTTGATACACGTTGAGATAAATACAGGAAACCAGGGTTGCATCTCAATTCACTTATTCGGTCAAAACCTTCTACTTCATGAAATAATAATAATAATAATAATAAAATCATTTCCTACTTAAAGTGCACAGTTACCCTTTGATGGACGCATTGATATTTTCATCATACAAAAACATCCAAGTACTGTTTACTAATAAAAACGAACTATTAAAAACACAGTTTACGAACTACTCCTTCGAAAAATTTCAATTCGAACAGCTAATTAAAGCTGAAGTTATGCTAATGAACAATTTATTACTAATTCTTTTATAGTATTAATTAAAAGGTGTAATTATTTTATTGTCACATATTTTTATCCATTTAAACCACAGTTTTTCTTCTAGACAGCCAATTAACTGTTATGGGACGTTACTCAACAATGCCCACCTTTATGTCTTAACATATACGTCAACTATATTTATGGAGCTTTTAAGGATAGTTTATAACAGTCAGGGTACAGACCTAACGCCGACCCCATCTCCTGGTAAATGCAATATCAGTTCGATTTTACCACACGAATTATTTGCACTGAAATAAAGCTCGGGCAATTTTCATTGTAGCTTGATCTCCAATCCAAAAGCTAACTACTTTCTCCTTGTAAAGAGGAGAGATTTACCTAACAAGAGCTAGTTAAGAAGTATGAAACAGAAACATGTCAGTGGTTTATTTTTTTTTACATGTATATATTTTGTGTGCACCTTACTTAAATAAAAGGAAGTTTTTATGTGTTTGTATGTGATATGTTTTCAACGAAAAGGAATATAATATGAGACATAACTCAATATAGTCGAGAAAAATCTTCCCCCGGAAGAGTCCGAAAAAATATTTCTTTTAAATAGTTTAAGTGAAATCTTCATTTTAACGAAGTTCTAAAAAAATTTCAAGTCCTATCCTTGCTGAGTAAAAATAATTTGAGATTTATATCACTTTAGCAACCACGCCGTGGTATATGCGATTAACGTTAGATCTAGAATTTGAGGCTTATAATCTTCCAATTTATTTAAAATCACCGAAAATTATGAAATCTAGGTATTTCAATCTCTTGTTTCAAAATTATGCATAATCCTTTGTGATCGCCCATGGCAGTAATTTTATATAACAAGATCCTCTCATCTATTGATGTCAGAGACAATGTGAATTCCAGGTATTTGTCAATTTATTTATGTATATCTGATATTTTTAATAATTATGCAATTATCAGTGCTCCGTCAGGAATCGGGAGGAGGTGTACTTCTTGTAATATATATTCAAATGTAATAATAAAATTTATGTAAAATTTATTTCAGAAGCATAAATATAATGAATAATTTATTTCTGAAAAGTAATTATAAAATTAAAAAATATTTTTGTAATTTAAATCATATATTCTAATACGAGCAAATCTTGTGTGTGTGTGTGTGTGGTTATGCAAATTTTATCTTAAAAACGGCTCTAACGATTTTGACGAAATTTCGTATCCTACCGTTTTGGGGCACCAGAAAACCATTGGGCTAGGTCACATGTTCGAGAAAATTCGATTAGTGGGTCCTTTTGGGTCCTTTTGGGTCATGATCAAGCTAATTGTATCTAAAAAACGGTTCAAACGATTTTGACGAAATTTTGTCACTGTAAAAAATTTCCAACCCTTTTCCGTTTCGTAAAAGATAAATTTCCTTTACGATACGGAAAACAACCGATAAAATATTTTTTCCGAATCACAACAGAAAGTTTTCCTACAGTCATAAAAATAATCTTTTTATATCGTATTAGTTTCCGAAAAGATGGAAAATAACTTCACCGGACTTACTGCGCAGTCTCGCTCTCTGCTGACGTATGAAAGGCGTGGCGTCACGTGATTGATAACAGAACAGAATGCGAAATTTTAGAATGGAGGGCCAAAAACACAGTCACGTCAAATGAAGCCATCTCATTGGTTACTGTAGTCACATGGTCTTCCGAGCTCAATATTCTTGGCGATAAATTGAGGTCGCCAAATCGTTTGTTTATGTTTGCAGTACAAACAGATCGATTACGCAGTTATGTACATTTACGATTTATGGCGACTGTTTTATGATAAAATAACAAGAATATTACTAAATCTAAATTACTAACATAACATTTCCTCATAATGCTATGATACTTTCTGAAATAGCCGTTGTACAAGAAAGTTTTATTGCAAGAAGTCTGTGTTAAATTCACTTCTGATTTAAAACGTGAAATGTGATGCATATTTAGTATTTTATTATTCAAAATTGTAACACTTGTTTTAATACACAATACTTAAACATGCATCAAAGCTATAACAAGCTCACTTATATAGTGCAACAATATACAACTTAAAATTGAGTTAAATCTATAACTCTAAATTGTTTATAACTCTAAAATAATTTTTTAATTGTAAATATCAAGATTCTTTTATTTAAAAAAAGAAAGCGTTTACTTCATTTAAATTAGGTTTTCTAAAATATCATTTTCAATTTTCCTATCACATATGCATTAATGTTAATAAAAATTAACATTCTTGGCCTTTAATTAAGTAATACTTCATCTGGTAATAATTCAAATTAAATAAATGGAGTTAGTATGTAGAAAATACAAATAATTTACTATTTAAACATTATTGTAACAGTTGTATGCTCAGCATTTGTACGCATTGTAACAGCTCAAAGAATCAACTGCCTACACAGATAAACTTTAATATCATGAATCTTTATCAAAAGCCCTTTGATAATTAAAATGTATAAATATTCAATTTATGTTAATGAATAAAATTTATTTTACCACATTTATTCAAAGCATTTTCCTTGAAATCCTCTATCTGTGATGTTTATTATTATTATTATTATTGTTGTATTTTTCCACTATAAAGACCTTAATTTCTTTCTTTTTTTAATTAAGTTTGGCACAATTTATGCTTCCAAAAAAGAGATTTAGTACCAAATTATACAAATAACTATGAAAACAAACTTAGTGAACTTTCATGTTGTATGCATAAATTTATATACTGTGTCCCAACATCTAGAACTTTTCTTTTCAATTACGTATGTCAAATTGTGATTGTCACACAAATGAAACTTTTATAATTTTTTAAACAGTACGGAAAAGAGTTTAATAATTTTTACAAAACTCTGTATACAGAGCTTTTAGAAGTGTTTAAGCCAGTTAATTATCATTGACAAATATATCACTGTAACCCCCAAGATTTTAATAGATTGGAGGGCTATATTAACATTCATATAGTATAGGATTACAGCCCACCTACAATTGCTTGAAAATAAGTTAGGACATTTTTCAACATCACTGGGAATAATTTATTTTATAAATATTTCACTTGTCTGTAAAAAATGAACTTGTCCCTGGCAGTTACAACCTATTGAAAAATATAAATAGTAAGTTTAGTTAGGTTCTTTATTTCAGAAATTTAATTTTTTTCAGTTATACAGAATGGCAAGTTCTGATCCAAAAAATTGGAAAGTGGCTCGGGTAGGGGAGACTGGTACACAGTGGACCACTTTTTCAGTTAACATTTTTTTTCTCTTTAACTGACAAACTGATCTGCATGAAAATATTTTTGAATATTCCTTAAACCTTTATATATTCATCATAATTTTCTCAGAACATAGTTTTCAATACATTTTTCAAAAAAAAAATTTTATGTGCACCTGTAAAGTGGGCTGCTATTAGGTATTATCTGAAATACAATATAAACCTATTTTTTATTAATCTAATTCTTTTAAATTTCCCCTTTACCCACAAAATAACATAGTAATATAAATTTAGAAGTAACATTTTAAAACGAAAAAAAAAAAAAAAAAAAAAAAAACTAATTATATTTTGAAAATAACAGATTAATACAGGAACAATTGCAATTTAGTGGAAGTTATTACTTAAGTACAAAAAAATCAGCACACATTAAAATTTACAAATGAAATTCCAAAATACTTATGAGGAAGATTGCGCCTGGAATTTTCCTGAAATACTTTTGGGTCTGGGAGCAACATTATGAAATCATTGACATCAACAACAGATTCTTCTACAGTTTCGAGAAAAATAAACTGATCTCCAATCAATTTGCAGCTCATGAATCTTACTTGAATAGAATCATCACCAATTAGACTACAGTTATATTTATCAAAGGCAGTAAATACAAAACAAAATATTTCTTACTATGTGAAATAAATTGTCATTTTTCTTTGTTTACTTTATTTTACAGTTAAATAACTACTTTAAAACAATATTTCTTTATAGAAAATAAGCCAATTATTAAATATTTTGAACATTCTGCATTACAAGAGCAGAGTGGATTGTGGACCACTGTGTCCCAAGAGTGGGCGGTCCACTGTGCCCCATGTTAAAGTTCAATAAATAATCATATTAATATTGTTTATAGCTTTCTTTTAAACATATTAATTTTAAAGTTAAATAAAAACAAGTATCTTAGCTTTGCAAAAAAAGCTGTTTTATCTCATTTATCTACAACCTTTAATTACTAAAAAAATTAAAATATGGTTATGAAAAATTTTACTTTTAGAAGCTCAAAACAACAATCAGGATAAAATAGTTCAATCTGAGCTAAACATATTTTCTGAAGGCTATAAATAATCAATGTAGTGCTGTTGTCTATTAAAATATTAGAGAAGCTTAAAAAAAATTAAATAAATAAAATATTAGTGGGTGGTCCACTGTGCCCGTAGGTCCAGTGTGTACCGGTCTCCCCTACATGCTACCCTCTCTCTAATGCAGCAGTATACTTGGCATGCTCAGCACGTGCCAGAAAATCTTTACGAATAAACCTAATTTTGAGGCCCTCACAGCCTTCAGCAGCATATAATGTGCTTCAGACCTCTTCTGAATGATCTTTCACTTTATATCCCCACTGACTATGGCATCATATACCAGGCAAAACCTGCCAAAAATTTGAGTATTTGACACAGTAGAAAATTTTTATACCGTAACTCTATGTAATATACATATCACTCTATATAATGCACAACTTCTCAAATGTAAACAATGAATTTTGCTGTTAAAATACACTTGCATTCCACATTGTAAAAGAATGGCTAATCTCTAGAGGACTGAATTTAATACATTATTTTGTCTTATCTCGCTTTTTAATAAAAAAATGCCTATTATTACAATATATATTTTTAATGACTAATATAATGAAGGATTTAGTCCGTGCATATTTGGTTTATAAAGTAAATTTAACAATGTGTGAAATGGTCTTATAGTATACAAAAATTTATAATCTTCACAATTTCTGGTCCTAATGAATGAAATATATAGATCCTGTACTGTATATTAAAATGTTTCAGCCACATCTGACTGTCTTTATAGGGTAAGTTTAATGATATGTGAAATGTGATCTTTATAATGCAAAATTGTATATAACACTCAACCTTGTGTTGTAAAGACCTATTGTATTTATATATTTTCCTGAAATTTATATGAACTCATTAAACGAAAAATTTGTTTTTCCAAAAGATGAAATCGAACATTTCACTGTCAACAGGCGAAGTCCACCTCAAAGTTGAATATTTTAAATATCTTGCAAATTATGTTCCTCAAAATATTAATCCACAAATCTTTTTTTTTTTTACTAGAACAAAAAAAAAATGGAGAATATCTTTACTTTTTTGAAGATGAGATCAAGCGTTCTGCTCTCAGCAGACGAGGTCTTCCTTAAAGTTGAATACAGTCAAACCTCGTTAGTACGTCACTATCAGATCGACTTAAAAATAACTTACTAAGTGAAGTGACTTCTTATGCAGAGTTTATATTAAATGCAAAATGAAATTTCAAATGTTTATAGTTAAAAAGTGTTTATGAATTTGGTTTGTCTGCTGTCCATGCTGTAAATTGCATAAATATACTCCGATTGCCAGAGCCGTCCTTAGGGGTGTGCGACAGGTGCGGTCGCACAGGGCCTCGCGCCTAGGAAGGCCTCGCGCCCGAGGGGGAAAAAATGCAAAATAGCTAAATATTTGTTATTTATTTTGTTAAGGTTTTTTTTTTTCATAAAATTTATATGTGTAAACTTGTTTATTTAAAAAACGTAAAAATTTTTATCAATAAAATATTTGGTGCAAGTTGTGGACGCTCGAGAAGAGAATAGATTTCTTGTAGCTTTTATTCAATCTGTAGACATTGTTATACTGTAGCCTAGGCTGCACCAGGCGATAAAAAAATCTGGTCAGGCCCATATAAACTGAATGTTAATTGTTAAGACTAATGATGATGATGCTGATAAACTGCTCACTATTATTTTAATGACTATTTGAAATGGACAACATAGATTTGCTTTCTTTCTTGTGTAATCAAGTTTCTCTTTTTATTATACGAATATGGATGTTCCTGCCACATGCATACGCATGTTCTATCTCATAAACACGACGGGGAGGCCAGGGAGCTGAAACCCTGTCCCCCAGACCCCGAGGCTAAACTAAAAATTTAAAGTCTCCAAAAATTATGAAAGGTTAAGTTTTTAAAAGTTCTTAAGGAAAAAGAAAATTTTGGGAAATATAGATTTTAATTCAAATACTTTTCCTATATTGAAATTCTCTAATTAAATTAAAAATATTAACATGTTTAATATTTGCTAATTAAATCAAAAGTTAAAATTGGTTACAATTAAAGAAAGAGTAGAGTTTACAGGTCAAAAGTTGCATTCGTTACTGCCATAATATAAAGTGTTCTGGTCAAGTAATTTAATTGATTAATTCTTTGACTATGAATTTATTTTTTTTATTAGAAACTGCTGCAAGTGGCGACTATTTTTTATTTTTTTCATTCATAGTGATTTTCAAAAGTCTTTGCCGTACTATGACAATTTAAAAAAGAATCTACCACAAAGATTTTTTTTTTTTTTTTTTTTTTTTGTAAATAGTAGTACAAAACAAATATAAAAATATTTGATAGTGGCAGCCCTGCTGTCAGTCCGTGGGACGTACACTGAAAAAAAAAAGGATCGATCTACTAAAAAAAATTTTAGTTTTTCTCATTGGTCCTTGCAATTACTAAAAAAATTTTTGTATTCTTACTCAGTAACAAGAAAATCTGTAAGAATTACTAGAAAACAGCTAGCAACGATTCCGGTTAATAATACCGGTTACTAAAAAATTCTGTGGAATACAAATTTACTAAAATAATTTTAGTAACCTCAGGAATTTTTTTTACAGTGTATATGAATATTTTAGCCTTTATCTTTGATTTATTTTTCTGTTTAACACACCAGAAAGGAATTAATTTCTTCACCAAATTGTTTTAAAAATTGTTTGATTTTGCATCATTTTGGCTGATCATTGATCGCCTGCTCATGAATGTCAGGTTAAGAAGTCTGAATGGGTCATAATTTTTAGACCTATATCCAGCACCAGCCCGCTCCAGAAAAAGCTATCCTGAACCGGCTGTAGAAGCCAAAATCTCCTTTCCGGCCTCAGCCGACAAAAAATCATTAAAATCAGACCCGACTCCACTCAATTCCTACAAAAATTTCCGATCTTTGTTTGCCAATATTATCCTGCAATTAAAAATTTTTAAAATAATATTGACACATATTTAACCCCTTGAAGGGCACCGGTATATTATATATACCACTTAATTTTAATCCCAAAATGCCACAATGACACCAGAATTTATTAATCAAATTTTGAATTTATAAGGTGCATGAGGAAAAGCTTTTACTTATTTTAAAATAAATTCGTTCATGAATCCTGGTGTCAATCAATCATTTCAATATTTTAAATACAAGAGTACTTTGCCCCTGAAGGGGTTAAGCAAATATTTTTTAAAGTACAACATTTTCAGATTCAGCTGCAAGCCATGGTATACGGAATTACATTTAGTTATACAGTTATAAAAGAAAATATGTTAGGAATATAAAAGAAAATATGTCTCCATAAATTTAGAAAAATAAACATATTTTACAACGAGATGTATCGAGAACATCCAATTAGTTACCAGAAAAACTATATAGAATCTTTTAGTGTAAAATAAATTCCCTTTGTACGTAAGAAAACACCATAATTTTTTTTTCGGTTAATGTCTAACATTTTACTTTCTGTGCAAACAGGACACGGACCCTTTAATTTAGGCCATCACAAAGTAAAATGTATCTGTATCTCAAAAACTAATCATTGGAATGAGATGTGCACTTACATGCCCACGTTTTTTACAACTGTGTTTCGTTTTAAGTGAAATTAATGTCGATCATAATTCATAATTTTTTTAATATGATTTTATTAATCATTTTCATAATTAAAAAATTTTTCTTGAATTGAAAAAAAAATGCATGAAATATCTTTGCGTCTATGCATTAGATAATAAATAAAAGATTGTCACGTGAATTAACATTAGCATTCTCAAACTTTTAACACATCTAATCCCCGAAGATTTAAGAAAGAGTTTGCAATCGGTGCCTTTTTACGGGTTGCGTTGACCAAGTGAACTTAAATATGGTGTCAAAAGTGAGTGCTACTATAGGAAAATTCAAAATCGATACAATGTTTAATATGTAGATGACCCCTTATTTCAAAGTTTGTATTCAAATTCGAAAAGTAAACACAATCCCAACTCGAACAGTTTATCTTTCGCATCTTTCTGCGGCAACTTCACGATTAAAAAGTATGTTATGCTCTGTCTCTCCTTTTTAACTACTGTAACAATATCATTTATTTACAAAAGAAACAAGAACGAAAAATCATGCGTCAAGCATAGATTATGTAACACTTTCCAACGCTTACAAAATAATTTTACAAATCATTACCGTTTAATAAGCTGAAAGGTAACATCTAAGTAAACAATTTGGAAAACGCATAACATATTTAAAAACGTAATTTCAAGAATTCCCAACATGTATTTCCAACATATACAATATTCGGAAAAATATCCGAATACTTTTATTCAGCCCTGTATATGATCTATAGGTTTGTATATATACGACATAGGATGCTAAATTTAAGTTTAGTTAGGAAACGCGTAGCACAGTTTAAAATTCTCCTTCTGGAGTTTCTGTCAATAAACGGAAATGTGTTCGCGAACTTTTGTGCTGCCCTGTATATGATGTACAGAATTTATACATACCAAGTAATAGACAAAAAGTGAGTTAAATTTAAAATCGCGTTCAGCAACTTAAAACGCACTTCCAGGAATTATTGTTAACAGACAGTAGAGAATCCTTTTGTGTGTCCCTGTAAATGAACGATGACTGCTATACCCACAATATTTTGTAGTAAGCCTCTTGTAATGCATCTTAGTGATATATATAAATTTCAATGCGTTTAAAATAGTGAAACATTATTTAATTAAACCGCAAACGATTTTTCTCCATAGACGTAATGTAACGGAATTATTTTGACTGTCCCTGTAAAGTATCTATAAGTGCTATGTACACCCTATTCCATATTAAGCTTCTTGTAATGCACCTTAGTGGTATATATCAATTGCAATGTGTTTGAAATTGTGTAACATCATTAAAATAAACCGCAAATGATTTTTCCCCATAGACCGTAATGTAACGGAATTCTTTTGAGTGTCCCTGTAAAAAAACTATAAGGGCTACACACTTCAGTTGAAATAGGGAACATGCTATAGATAACGACAATAACATATAAAAATTGCAGGGCAATCCAAGCATATATACGGGAGTTAGAGCACGGCCAGACGGCAGACAAGCCGAAGTCATAAACACTTTTCAACTAGGTTGGAAAGTGTTAAAAAAAGCAAAAGGAAATGCTGCTTCTACATGAAAAAATTCCCTGGCCTGACCCAAATCTGCATAAAAAAGAATAGTGCGAGTATTAGGAAAGGAAATTGGCCCGAATCTATATAAACCTCCACTAAAACATACTAACATCCCCTCCCCCCGACCAAAAAAAGAAAGCTTAACTCATGGTGCGCCACTATGTATATCACGTAAGATTTTTCAACAGGCGATTGCGTTGTGGGAAGTAGTGTTGCCAATTTAGCGGATTTTTTTCATTCCAAATATCTACCAGAATTTCCGAATATTTACCTTCACTTAATTTAATCATTTATTGTCTGTCATTAAATAACGCAAAAATTCCTTTTCCAAATTTCTGGTAGATGAATAAATGTCATCACTTTGTTTAATCACGAAATGTCTGTCATTAAATAAAGCCAAAATTATTATTGGAAATTTCTGGTAGATGAATAAAAATTCGCTAAACTGGCAACATTGGTACGAATGGTTAGAGTATTAAGTTTGTAAGTGAAGGGCCTCGCAAAAGTTCTTGCACTCGGCCTCGCTTTCGCTAAGGACGGCTCTGCCGATTGCCATGCAATTGATATGTGTTATTGAAGTTTAGTATGGTATGTTCAATATTGAAAATGAAGTGCGTAACACTCACAGATTCTTTTACAAGGACACTCAAAAGAATTCCATTACATTATGGTCAATGAGAAAATAGTTTATTTTAATGATGTTACACTATTTCAAACATATTGAAATTGATATACATTACTGAGATACATAGTGCACACAGTACATATAGTTAATTTGCAGGGACACTCAAAAGAATTGTGTTACATTATGGTCTATGGAAAAAAAACTGTTTGCAGTTTATTTTAATGTTTCACTATTTCAAACACATTTAAATTGATATATATCATTGAAGTGCATGACAAGAGGCTTTACTATAGAATAGTGCCAGTGTATAGCACTCATCGTTCATTTACAGCAGGCATGTCAAACACATAGCCCGTATGCCACAACTGGTCTGCTAATATTTTTAAATATTATTAATATTTGTAAATTTGTTTATATCTGTAATCTGCTAAGCCTTTGGCATTTTACACGTATTTAAGAGGGTCTGGGTGTCAAATGTTTTTTATGATTTTTTGTTCTGAAATCCGTTTTTTATGTATTCATGTAATATGCAAGTAAGGAAACGGCTTAATTTTAATTTGAGTTGTGTATGAGAATATTTATCTGCTTAAATAAAAATCTTTTCTGCCTCATATCACCTCTATTCAGCATACTTTTCTATAAAACATCCAAAACTAAAAATTTTTTAATGATTTGCGCAATCTAGAAACCATTTCAGAAATCAACGAGCAATTTTGCTCTTCAATTTTAGTGCTATCTATCAGCTGTAAAGATAAACGGAGAAATTTTTTGCTTATTTTTTCTTTCATAAAATTTTAGTTTAATTTTATCAATCTTCAGAGGGTAACTAATATATTTAACTTTTAAAATTTTGCTTGCATTGTAAATACAATGAATATTCCTTATCAAATAATGTCAAAATTTCATGCACATATCTTGCAAAAAACTTTACATATATCCTTTTAAACATGTCAAATTATAAAAAAATTCATTCTGAGATAAATGGACCTAAAAGTTTTAGTTACGGGTGGGGAAATTCTAATAGTACAACAGAAAAATTATATTTGCTGATGTAATCATCATAGAAATTAGCAGTCTGTTTTATTTATTTAACTTTATAGCATTTTATTAACAAAAAACAAAATATGCATTTTTTTTTTCGAATTTTGACATACCCTAATTTAGTTGTTCAAATACACAAGTTAAAAATACTTTGTACGAACATATGTGCACTGAGATGGCAAATAGCAGAAAGATATGTATCTAGTGGTGCCAGTTGAGCATTAAAAAAAAAAAAAATTCAGAATGCTAAAACTACTTTTGAATAGCAATATTCATCTTTTTTATTCCCTGATTAAACAAGGGTAAGATTTCCCTTCAGAATGTGGTAGTATTCAGAATTTTAAAAAATTCTGCTCATCTGGCAAGAGTGATTGCAAATAGACAGATATAGCTCAATTTTAAATTTTAGCTCTAAGAAATTGTGGATATAAAAATAACCAATCAGAGCATAGCAAATCGCAAGATCTTGTCTAAAAATTTAAAAGTTCTATTTTTTTGTTAAAACAAATACTTTGTTTTACTACCCTCATTGATTTTACGTCACATTTCAAAATAATATGCTGTGTTTATGAAATAATAAGAATTGTATTGTACAATTAATAAAAGTTGGTGCTACATAAAAGGTTCAATAAAAAAAAAAAAATCAAAATTTAAAATTAAATAGCTTTTAAATGAGTCACTTTGTAGTGGACATGAATTATAACTTTTGTGCTTGCATGAAACTCAAATATGTCATTCAGATTCTACCCTTGAGCTTTAATTGAATACATAGACTTTGGATTTTCATAATTTATATTACTTAGGTTAGTAATTGTGTCATTGTTAATGAATCCTGCTTGATCTTTTTTTCCTTTCTTTAATTTTTTATTGACATACTCACAATTCACAGAGTTGGCCTTATTCGATTGATGATGAAAATGAAATATGACTACGCATTGCATAATACGTAATAATTAGTAATATTGCACTATGCGTAATAATAAATTTGGAACTTTACCAGAGTATTTCTTTAACATGGCTTGTATGTACACCTTTTGTTGTGTGCAATAGTAATATTATTATCTACTTTTTTATGTGGCCTGCGCCTTAGTATATAATGCTTGATTTGGTGTACTGGTGGTAAGACGAGTTTCACCTGCCTGATTTACAGCGGCACACAAAGGAACTCTGTTAATGTACCAATTGCTAGAAGTGCATTTCTAGTTGTGATATACTTTTTTTATTCGCTTATTACTTGGTGAGCATAAATTCTATAGATCATATACAGGTCAGCATAAAACATCAAGTAAATTTCAGTTTATTGACGGAAATTGTTGAAGGAGAATTTTAAACTGTGCAATGTGTTTTCTAATTAAACTCAATTTTAGCATTCTGTGTAGTATGTATAGAAATCTACAGATCATATACAGGACAAGAATTTAGATATTTTGGTAATTCCTAAAATTGACTTTTTAAACATTTCCTAAGACATCATCTATTACCTTATTAAACGATAAAGATTTCTAAAAGCATTTTGAAAGTGTTACATAATCTATGCTTGATTTTTCATTCTTGTTTAAACATAAAGCTGATGTTTCAGAAAATCGATGCAGCTATATTACAATAGATAAATGTTGCGTAAACATAAAAATAAGTAAATGTTTACGTTAAATACCCTGTGCAAAAAGTAATTCTTATTTAAAAGTGTGAGAAGTGCCCTCATGAATTTGACATTTATTAATTGCATACACATAATTTCTGGTTAAAATTGTACAACTTTTTCTAATCATATACATGCACTATTGGTGATTCAGACCAGAAATATTCAGTGCATTATATGCACTAATGATGAAATGTGCTAATTTGGTCTTTTTTTTTAAAAACGATTTACAGAGGAACCTGCCATGCTTATACTTTCATGTATGTAGGTTGTTCAGAAAAACTTAAGGCTTGGTAGAGCACACCAAAACAATTTTTGTACAGTTACAATTTATTTAATATGTAGTCAAAAATACAGACTGTCTCATTCTAATTCAAAATCAGATCAGATTCAATAATAAAGCTCTTGTGCCACTGTACAAATGATTGTGTATTTTTCATGATTTTATTGCATTTCACACAAAACAAGATAAGCAAGTTTTAAAAAGCCTTTATTGTTGAAGTTGAGCAAAAATTGAGTTTTGTATTGTAGACACTCTGTATTCTTGAAAGAATATTACTTAGATGAAAAAAAACTGTGAAATTGCATTCCCTTATTTTCAAATAAAATTTCTCAAAAATTCTGGTGTGAATTCAAGATTACTGAAACATAATTACACGCCCTCGAAAGAGTTAACACTCTAAAAATGCAGGTTTTATAATTTTTTTTAAAAATTTAAATCCGATTTTTTTTATTAAATTTATTTGCGTACTGTGCATGTATTTATTTATTGTCTCTGGATTTACACATTTCTATTTCATTACAATTTCTAAATAAAAATTCAAATTAATTTAAATAAAAATTGTTGCAAACAAATTCAGATGATTCACTTTAAACTATTTATTCCACTATTTAAATTGCTATATATATATATACACCAATGAGTGTGTATAAATTTCTAGTTAATTTAAAAGTTATTCAATTTTTCATTATGTATAATCACATATTGAATGCAAAATGTATATGTGCAGTTAAGCCGATTCATATTCACTAATGTCATACTTATCACATAGATGGAAAGTTTATTTGTATTTTTTTCATTCTTACCACAATCTCATCATTTCTACACTACATGCATGTAGCATATTGCTTTCTCACTTTTTCTAAAAATTAGTAATTTTTTTCTGTAAAATAAATTTATATTGATCTTTCATCCAGCCAGTCCCTTTTCTTACGTGTCAAAATTCAAAAGCTCTCTAATACTGTATCTACTATTATATTAGTAAATGGTATTCTTGCTCCAACTTGTGAAACACTGTACTACTCTAATGATTCACAAAACCATTACCAGATGGAAGGTATCACATAACTAAAAGTGTGAAGCTGTTCATTGTCAGTGTTATCCAGACCTCAGCAATTGACAATTTCAGGAATGAAGCTAACTTGACAGACTGTTTTGTTCAGAAATAAAGAACAATAACATTTCTCATCTTTTCCATTGTAATAAACACAGAATTCTGGAAAAGGATCCCCCACAGAGATTTATTTTCATTTATAAAAGTAATATGAAACTGTAATTCTATGTCATAAAAACAGTCCAAATATACATTATCTCATAATTCATGTATTGATCATATTATATGATGAATACATCAACCATCAAGATATGGAATTTTGTAATTTGCAGGTCATAAGCTACTAACCGTAAAACAAACATGAATTATTTATAACCCACTGAAATAACTCCACTGAAAATACTATCATATTAAATGGGATTTAACTTTAGCATCTAACTTGCAAAAATGAAAGAACATTTACCAATATTTTTTGGGAATGCACTATGGACAAATAATTTTAATACAATGTTGCATTTACTTTCATAATACAATAGTATTTTCACCTTATAATGGCTTTTCACAGGGGTTCTCTCAAAAAACACATGCTAAATCTGGAGATAGATGCTGTCTTAGTATTTAACAATTGTTAAATGATTATTTATAAGAGAGACACAAAAAACATTACAAGGCATTTTATTTAGTTGGATTGCAGTACACACCGCTCCGTTTATTAACATAGATACAATTAATATGAATTACATTCTTTAAAAGTATTATATTCTAAGAGAGAGGTATGTAATTTAAAGTAATATTCATGGTTTGCTTACATTTTTTTGCACTAAGCCATGTAAGTAAACTAAAATAGTTATTCATTAACACAAATGTATTTATTTACAAATAATATTCTTAAAAGGATTTTAAATACATTTTCTTTGAGTATAATGTATAATTTATTATTATTATTATTACTCAACATAGATTACACAAAAGTAACTTTTTGGGGGTTGAATAAATGTTTTTTTATGAATTTTAACATTTTTTAAATATTAAGGATTAGTTGATGTAGTTACATTAAAAATGATCTGATGTAATATCAACCTGGATAAAATAACTCATTTTGGTTGGTTTCTTATTCTATTTTGCTTATCTTTTACACAATATTAACATATAATTTTGCAATGATTTATTACACCAATAATGTTCTATATAAATATTTAACAACTTTTAAAACTTAATTGTTCCAATATTTCATTTGCATTAAAAGTTATTATCAGAGTCCACCCACCCCCCAATAATTTGAAATATTATGCCAGTAACATATTCTAATGAACTTTAGTATATATATATTTGCAATTGCAGCATTATAAATTAATAAGCATATAAAAAATAGCTACTACTTGATTGTCCCGCCGACTACAAGATTAAATGCCATAATGGATGATCATAAATATCATATAACACATGTTGTTACATCAAGTGATTTTTAATTAAACGTTTTATTTGTATTTTTATTAATGTTTTACTAATTTAGTTGTTCTTTTGTTATGTATAAAAAAATAATTATGTAAGAACGATTACATCGTGATATTAAAATAGAAAAAATAGATTCAATTAACATCACAAATATTTATCAATTAGTTGAAAGTGATAACTAAGATAAAGTATTTAGGATATTATAAAACCAATAAAAAGAGTGGCATGTTTGATTTCAAATTAAACGCTACCACATTATGTATGTATTCCATTTTTAATTATTTTGGGGATGTAAAATTGTTGATGATTTCTATTTTGCTTTATCTCTTATTTTGATAAAATATGATAAGGATCTGGGATCTTCTTTCTACTGAAGTAGAAGTGAAAAGATTACTTTCAAAAGGTATAGAACTTTGCAATTAAAAAAAAAAAAAAAAAGAAAAAAAAAATGCACAATTGGACACAATATGAAATTTTATTTGCAAACTCATAAATAAGGGCACTATAATATTAAAATAACTTTGATAAAATGGTAGAAATAAGACAGCATATAGAAGATTTAGGGTTCCTCCTCACGCTTTGAATGCATCAACTGTTTCCTTTGGGTGTCGAAAATCGTTGTCCACGTAATTTATTTTTGATGTGTGGGAATAAAAAGTCATTGGGTGCCAAATCAAGGTTGTATGGTGGATGACCCAGCAATTTGATGTTTTAGCTTTTCAGAAATTCCTTTATTTGAGCCGATGTGTGAGAGCTTGCATTGTCATGATGAAGAATTATTCGCCTGCTGTTCTGCTTTTTCAAAATTTCTCCGAAAACTTCTGGCAAACAAATGATCATGTACCATTCAGAATTGAGTACCCTGCATTGCTCTAATGCCCCTGTCTCTTTGGAATATTTTAGCAGGTGTCATGTCAGCTTTAAACATCTTCAAATATTTTTCGGAATTTCAAAGCAGCTGCTGCTGCTTCCAGGAGGTGATTATGAGCATGCCTGAGTACAATTGTGGTGTGGAAATCCTGCAGATAAACATCTCTACCCCTGAAAAAAAAAAAAAAAAAAAAAAAAGAGAAATTTGTCACTCAAGAAAAGCCAATTGTGATCATTTTCTAAAGCGTTATACATATACTATAAAATTTCAATTATAAACCCTCTCTTTTCAAAAGCAAAAACAGTTAAATTTAAAAAGGGGCGAGGGCTTATAATTTAGATTTTTCAAAACAATGTAGGTCATGGAAGTTTGCAACACTAATGAAATCTCCTTGGGGTGAAAAAAAAGTCATGTTCGACATAAAATATAACAAAAATAAACAACTTGCAACCAGGGATCAATTCAAAAAGGACCCCGTGATCCATTGTATAAAACTGTCTCTAAATTGCTCATTTCAAATTCTTTCTTTATATTGTTTATAAATTTATAAACATCACAAATACTTCAACCAGTACTTTATTTTTTCTTGTGTATACACAATTACTACTATCTTGGTTTTATGAAATACAAAACATGCAGTATTTAATTAGAGTTGAATATTTTTGTCATAAAACGTGTCTATATTAAAATTTTTATAGTTAACAAATACTTAGAACAAACAAAAAAAAATACACTTGTGCTATGTCAATTTATCAATCTCAATGACATCTTCTAGAAAAATGTTTTGAAAAAAAAAACTAATTTTAAAAACAAATCAAAGAAATAAAACAAATGTGATGTAATGTACCAAAGTTTTTAATTCATTCTCATAGTTCACAACTCACTGTTAATTTCATAGTTCACAACTTCCTGTCACTAACAATAAAAAGAAATAGTCAACATAAAATTGCATTTATACCTTGAACTCTTAAAGATGAATTTGGAAAATAACATTAAAATACAATAATTTTTTTTTTTCAATAAGAAGATAACTGCAGCAAAAGGCATGAATCTGCTTTGCTAATGGATGGAAATTCCACCTCACTACAGCTTGCAATCTACAATTTAAGAAAATGTAAAATTACATTCAATAATGTTATTGTTATCCAAATGTATATAGGTAAAATAACTTTCCAAATTCTAAATGCAAACTTAATATGAAAATATTAAGGGGATGTTCTATTTCTTTAACTTTTGGAGTTATTGCACGACATTTCATTATATATTTAAATTTTTTGTTCTTAAATTTCTTTTTCATTATATGTTTAATACATCTTGTGCAATGGGGAGTACCTGCAGGTGCGCTCTGATCAGGAAACTTTTTTTCCCCGGCCACAAGCATCTGAAACAAATTTGATTGCCAAATTATGAAAAGGCATTAAATACTTTGGAGCTTATATGAACATTTAGTTTAAAAAGTTGATTTTTGACAAAGTGGCAATAACATGAACAGCCATTCATTTTTTTATTTTTTGCGAGTAGAATAAGTTCTAGCTTGATTAGCTTTCTTTTAAATAAAAAAAGAAATTTCTCGAACTGTTCGAGAAAAATGGTCATTCAGTTTGGAAAATATGGTTTAGAAAAAACAAATTTAAACTTGTACAAATATTTTAAAACAAAGAAAAACAATAATGAGAAAGCTAAATAAATTCATTTGAATAAATATCTAAAAAAAATGGCAACAAATATAACTGTAATTTATTTTATTGCATTTAAATAAAAAAATGAAACATTTAATAAGATCCAATATACAGCACCTTTTCAAACTTAAATTTTTTTAACGAAAAATCATGATTTATAAACAGCACTCAAGAATATACCCTAATGGAAGAAGTGCTTTTTCATTTTTTAAAATGTCAAAGACAATACTATTCTTGAAGAAATATTGTAAATCTCAAAGTATAAGTTCTGAAATGGAATCTGACTAGAATAACATGAAAAGAAGGTCATGGTCATTAGTCCAAGTAATAGGGGAATTTAACCTGGTAAAATTAACAGTAGTCCTGGAACTGGTAACGTAGTTTTTGGGTCGCTCAATCCGAAGTTGTAACTTCCCCCCAGAAACCCCCTCCTCCCAAATTTTGATTAAAAAAAAATTGATTGAAAAAAAATCTGGATTTTGCAATTGTTTTGGGAAAAAAATACCTAAAAATTCAAAAAGTAGACAAACGACTTGAAACAAATTATATATTTGCAATGCATGAAATTAATTTTCAACTTGAATAACAAATATTTCCGTACATTTCAGACTTGGGCGAAAACCACAGAGCCCAAGACAGATTTGACAGATGTCAAATTGACAAAAATGAATCCGAGTCCACGTCTGCAGTCAAGTAGAGAAGAATTTTAAAATTATCTCGAATTAAAAAAAAAAAAAGACTCAGATGTGATTATTTTTCAATACTTTTCATTAGTAGGGAAAGTTTGGAGGGGAGACGAGAGAGTGAACGTAAACGATGCGAGTGGTTAAGCAGAATTGCTTAACTTAGTGCATGAAGTGACGTGGCGCATGTTCTAAAGCCCTCCGCCCCCCCCCCCCCTCTCTGTTCATCATACGTCATTATGTCACATATCTTATTACAAATTTTGTCTACTTTCTGAATTTCTAGACACCTTTTCCCTAAAACAATAAAAAAATTGAATAAAATAAACTCTTTTGGGGGGTATTTTATCAAAGTTTCGGGGGGGGGGGAGGGAATTTTGGTAGGAAGTTAAAAATTTATGTTAGTAAGCCTTTTTCCATAACTACCATGAATTTTGCTAGGTAGAACCCCTATATGGTCTGGTCTCTATTGCATGGACAACATACTCAGAGTTGGAAATAGAAATGTAAGTTTTTTCAAGAGAAAAGCTACATTTTTACAAAGCAGCAATGCTTTCAAAATCACCAAAAGAGTCAATTTACAAAGTGGTAAAAACAGCCAGACTGCAAAAACATTTTTTCTCTCTGCCTGCCCCCCCCCCCCCCCCCCTCTGCACAAACATACAGAAATAACTTCATTTTCTGAGAAGTGGCAAAGGCAGGAATTTAGATGACCAATTTTATAATTACTATACTGAAATAAACAGTAAAGAGAGAGGGGGGGGGGGTGGAATTTGATGAAATTATATTTTAAAAAAATGTAAAAGATTATCAGCACCAAATCTTTAGAGATATCAAAAGAAGTTGGTGTCTGTGAAAATAAAAATTCAGAAGCGGCCTGCAAAAATAACATTATAATCAGGAGATGAGGGAAATAATAGTTATATTATCAAACTAATGATAGTTAAAGACATGCACATAAAAATATAACATTTATTTTTTTAAAATAATACTTATTTCTGTATAAGTCAGTTTTCTTTACCGTAACTACAACTCTAGCAAAGCATTTAGTATTTCATTCTATCTTTCTTCATTTCTTTAGTAATTTTACTTTCATGATGGCAGTACTTTGAGAGCTAAATAAAAATTTATGCTTATGTAAAATAAACAATGTTTTCAATGCAAAATGAGAACATATAGAGCAATGCAAATATACCAGGGGTCTATGCAGATTTTTTTTCTTGGGCCCATTTTGTAACGAAAGTCTAAATCCAGTTAATCAAATTCAAACCAAGCATTTATAAACAAAAACTTTTTTAAATCCTTTTGCTGAAGTTTTCCTCTCTGGTGAACTTGTTTGTTTACAAATTACACATTTTAAAACATCACAAAATAATAAATAGTAAATTTTTATGGAATAGAATTTTGTGAAAAGGCCTATTTTAGTAAAAGGAATTTTGTGAAGGGGCCCATTTTATCAAATTGATTTTTGTGAAGGAGCCTGTTTTATTAAATAGATTTTTGTGAAGGGACCCTAAATAGGCCCCAAATTTTGCCTGGATCGACCCCTGTATACAAATGATGTAACTGTTACTTTAACATATATTATTAAATTTGTATGGTGAACAATAGATTGAAATATTAAGACGTTGAACAAGCAGGGTCAGTAAAAATGATATAAAAAATTAAAACTTTTTTTTTTTTTTGTAAAACTTAAAGTAATTTTTTTTTTAGTGTAAATTACATTGTTCGGCGACTGCTTTTATTTACTGCAAATGATTAATGATAAACTTTTTCGGATTAATGAATAATTTATTGAACATTCTTTTTTACCCCCTTTAATTTCAAATATGTAATATTAGTATTTCATTTGTGTACGCTAAATTATACAGTAAATACAGGAAATCATTATTTTATTATTCATTCTCAAAATAATAATAATAATAATAATAATTGATAAGACCGAACACTCTCAATTTTGTTTTGCCAAATTAGTGTGTTACAGGTACTATCAGTTATTTTTCAATAAATAACAAAATATTTGTTGTTACATTATTATACTTGGTAGCCATTTTAAAATTTTAGACGAGATGACTTGGTTATAATGATGAGAAAAACATTTGGATTTAAAGTATGTAAGAACATATTTTCAGTTTATTTATCCATTGTATAGCATTAAATACTTTTCAGGATAGACTTTCTACATACTTTTAAAACAAAATAGCATATAATTAATATGTTATAGCCAAAAAACCTAATGTGTGGTAAAATATTTACATTGTTAGGCTTAACAAACCAATAGCAATTCTTTTATTTAGTTTATTTGATAACTTTATATGCATTTTTTCATGGAACAAATGATATTAAAACAGTATAGTGCTTTATATTAAGTTTTATATTTATAAAATATGTTTTATATTTATATAATATAAAACTATTTATATTACATTAAGTTCATTAACAATTAATAATAAAAAAAGCAAACCATGCAACCTTCAGATTTATGCTTACAACTTTATACCTATTGTTATAGAAGAAATTTAAAAAGTAGCAAGAAAGAAATATGTACATAAATAATAATAACTAAATCATAGTTAAAAGTCTGACTTACCAACAAAGTTATTGATTATTTAGATATTTTGTTTAAAAATTTAAATTACATTGTTTGGAGACTGATTTTATTTGCTATAAATGACTGATGGGAAAGTAAATAAGTACCGTATATACTCGTCTATAAGCCGACCCCCAAATTCGAGACAAAAACACGTTTAATACCAATAATTCAAAGTGGGGCTTAGATGCTTTACACTCACGCTAAAAAAAAATAAAATAATTGGTTAAAAAAAAGAAAAAGTCGCCAAATTTAGGGGATTTTTCCTTTAATGGCAACCTAGCCATTGTATTAAGTTATTCGTTTGGCGCAGTCTTGGAAATCGCGCCAACCAAACAGTCGCCAATCTTTTGTTTACATTTTAGCGTGAGTGTAACACATCTGTTCCATAGTTTGTTTCAGGTGCTTTCCATGAATAACAAAACATTTGTTGCTATATTATTATACTTGGTAGCCATTTTAAAATTTTGGACAAGATGACTTGGTTGTAATGATGAGAAAAACATTGGATTTAAAGTATGTAAAAACACATTTCTAGCTTATTTATCTATTGTATAGCATAAAATACATTTCAGGATAAACTTAAACTTTTTTATTTATGCCATTTAACTCTGTTTGTATAAATTAGTAATATCAATAAATTCCGTTCCCTTACTTGTTGTTTACTTAAACCTCTTGATAAAACCATACAATTAAGAAAAAAAAAAATTACAATACAAAAATATACACATAAGTGTTATTGAGTAAAATTATTGATTATTTTTTAAGGAAGTGAAACAAGGTAATGCAAATCAACTACCCTTGTGAACAAGATATAAATGCTTCAACTTTTTGTTTACATTTTGATTAAACCACACAATTTAAAAAATAATAATAATCTCAATACACAAATATATGCATAAAGTATTTATGATTATTTTTCAGTTAAGTGAATCAAGGCTATTGAAATCAACTATCCCTGTGAATAAGATATAAAACTTTTAAAATTATCGTTTTGAGATCAATGAATATGAAAAAAAAAATTGTATGTCTAAAAAAGGGTTAATTTTGAGATGAGTTATTAAACAATGAACAGTACCACCAAGATTAAATGTAATGATGAGGTAGTTATTAAAATATTCTTAATTTAAATGTGAAATATGCATTTAAAAAGAAATACATGCATTTCAAAATTAAAATACATTTACATTATTTTTTTAAAAAATGAAATGCACATTACATATAAAAGTGTTGGCTTACTTTGTACACCCCTGCCTACTATAAACTTTATCTGTACGAAACGATGTATTTGAAGAGAAAGCAATCTCTTTTGAAATCTTATTAGAAATCGAGCAACGAATCCATCTTCAGTTGTTTCAATATCGCATAAATTATAATCAAAAGACACTGGTAAAAGATCCTGAAAAACGGAAACGAATACATTTTAGGAAAACAGATAATAAATCACAACTCAAAATACGTTTAAAATCCAATAATATATTATTCATTAATGTTAAAATTCATCTACTTACTTTTAATTGAGAATCCCCTGAAATACTTTTGAATCGTGATGTCGGACAGGAACAAAATCAAGTACGACATGGCAAAACTATATCAATTATAAGCTGTAAACACTAGAGACGCTACAGAACAACATGCCAAAACTTTAAGAACTAATTTGAAGGTTTGTGGTTCTTTCATAACTAGTATAATGTGTGATAGAAATGTTTTATAAATCTATAATAACTTGCGCTTCACGTAAATAGATGACAAGTTGAACTGAATCTTCTTTGCGTTAGCACGCGGACTGGGCCACAGATTAGACGATTTGGCGACCTCAATTTATCGCCAAGAATATTGAGCTCAGAAGACCATGTGATTACAGTAACCAATCAGATGGCTGCATTTGACGTGACTGTGTTTTTGGCCCTCCATTCTAAAATTTCGCGAACAGAATCGAGATTTTCCATGAAGAAGATGTCCGCCATGTTGTTAAATATTGGACAATTGTTCTACGTAGTTCTAACTTCGCAATGGTAAGTACTAAAATTTATGTGATTTTTAATATTTGGGATTTGATATGTCCATATATTTACAGTGCATGATTATCAAACCGAATAACATGTTTAAGGAGCTGCGTAGCCTGAAATAAAATGCATGTTATCTTATTTCTCGCTCAGTTTATTTTTTATGAGAAAAATATCCCCAATCAAAAAAATATTTTGATGTGCCAGAAATTTCTAACTTAGATATTATCTTAATGAAAACTCAATTTTTGTAGACTGCTTTTTAAGTAGTTTTTAACTTATTCTAAATTCAGGTACTTGTTTATTTGTTTAATTCTGTAAGGCATCCAGTGTTGAATTCAGGAGATAGCCGGGGGGGGGGGGGACATTCCTCTCTCCCGGAGCATTGAAATGGCCACCCCCTCTGAAGATTTCGGATTTTATGATTTAATGGTCAAAAAGTGCAATCCCCCCCCCCCCCCTCGGAACTCTATAATATGCCCCCAGGAGCCACAGAAATCCCTCTCGGAGAAAAATGCCTGAATTCAACACTGAAGATATCAATAACATACCTATGATCTTAAAATAAATTCATGAGATTTTTCTGTATTCGATGCCATATCAGAATCATATATTGTCTTTTTTTTTTCAGGTACTACATTATTATAGAATCAATTTAACATTTTATTATTTGTAGTGTATTAAAATTCAGTTAAAAAGGAATGTCCATTAAATTCTATAATGTTGATTAAAAAATTGAGAAATGTATGTCAGGGTGCTATAACGAAATTTATAATGGTATATGGTAAAATAAATTTCAGTAGTCTTTTAATATCAGACAATATTTTAGTTGTGAAAAACGTAAAGTAGAATATGCTTAATACCTTGAGGTTGATTTTACCTATATTCATGCTGTAAAAGCTTGCATGCAGAAGCTTTCAACAGCCCCACCCTGTATATTCAAATTTAATTGATTAAATTTTATTTTTCTCACATTATTTTGAAAATAAAAAATGACTTTTAATCTTTTCTAATAATTTAAAATAAACAGAATAAAAAAAAGCAAACAGGGAATTTTTGTCAGTAGAGGTGCAGGGGGGGGGGGGATTTATTTTAAAAATATAAAGCTTCAATTCTTCATTTAAAAATAAAAAAAGAAAGAAAAAGAAAACCTGTAATAGCTTTTGTTACATTTCTGTATTGTTTTTCATCCTAATTTATATAAAAATTATCTTGTATGTGGGTTTCTAACAAAAAAAAAATATCTAATTTGATTTTATTTCATATTTGTGCTTTCCTTTAACTAAATCTTGTCATGTATTTAAATGCACGTGTTAATACTGTGCAAATTTCAAGAAATAAAAAAATGTTCAAATGAGTCATAATGTCAACATATAAATCATAAATGTTCTGAAATTTCTGCTATTTTTGGAGTTCACAGAACCCGAAATATCATTGTAATAGAATTTTTTTTAGCTCACAGGTTATCAAAGCCGGACCCCCCCCCCCCCCCCCCCGCTTAATTTACATAAATAGGTTTTTCATGCAGAATTATCCGATTTTAAATTTTCAAATTTTATATATATGTTCATTCTAATAATCCGATTCCTTGATTAGTTTTGGGGGTTAAATTGCTAAGTATAAAAGGGGGAGGGGGAACGGGGGCTGATCCCCACTTAATTTATATAAATGGGTTTTTAATGCAGAATTATCAGTTTTGTTTCAAATTTTACACATAGGTTCACTCTGATAAGGCGCTTCCCTGATCAGTTTTGGGGGTTCATTTGTTAAGTTTACATGAGGGAACTGGGGGCTAATCCCCCCCCTTAATTTAGATAATGTGTTTTTCATGCAGAAATATCCGATTTATTTCAAATTTTGTATATAGGTTCATTCCAATAAGGCGCTTCTCTGATCAGCTTTGGGGGTTCAATGGTTAAATATAAAGGGGGAACAGGGGCGAATCCCCTCCCTAAATAAATGGGGTTTTCATGCAGAATTACACAATTTGCTTCAAATTTTGTATATAGCTTCATTGTGATAAGGCGTTTCCTTCATTAGTTTTGGGGGTTCATTGGTTAAGTATAAAGAGGACAACGGTCATTAATCTCCCCCACCCCCTTAATTTAGGTAAATGGGTTTTTCATGCAGAATTATCCGATTTGTTTCAAATATTGTATATAGGTTCATTCTGATAAGGCGCTTCCCTGATTATCTTTGGGGGTTAATTGATTAAGTATACAGGGCGGAACTGGGGGCTAATCCCCCTTAATTTAGATAATGGGTTTTTCATGCAGAATTATCCGATTTGTTTCAAATATTCTATATAGGTTCTTTCTGATAAGGCGCTTCCCTGATCAGTTTTGGGGGTTCATTTGTTAAGTTTACAGGAGGGAACTGGGGCTAATCCCCCCCCTTAATTTAGATAATGTGTTTTTCATGCAGAAATATCCGATTTGTTTCAAATTTTATACATAGGTTCATTCTGATAAGGCGCTTCCCTGATCAGTTTTGGGGGTTCATTTGTTAAGTTTACATGAGGGAACTGGGGGCTAATCCCCCCCCCCCGCTTAATTTACATAAATAGGTTTTTCATGCAGAATTATCCGATTTTAAATTTTCAAATTTTATATATATGTTCATTCTGATAATCCGATTCCTTGATTAGTTTTGGGGGTTAAATTGCTAAGTATAAAAGGGGGAGGGGAGACGGGGGCTGATCCCCACTTAATTTATATAAATGTGTTTTTCATGCAGAATTTATCCGTTTTGTTTCAAATTTTATACATAGGTTCACTCTGATAAGGCGCTTCCCTGATCAGTTTTGGTGGTTCATTTGTTAAGTTTACATGAGGGAACTGGGGGCTAATCCCCCCCCCTTAATTTAGATAATGTGTTTTTCATGCAGAAATATCCGATTTGTTTCAAATTTTGTATATAGGTTCATTCCAATAAGGCGCTTCTTTGATCAGTTTTGGGGGTTCAATGGTTAAATATAAAAGAGGAACAGGGGCTAATCTCCCCCTAAATTAAATAAATGGGTTTTTCATGCAGAAATATCCGATTTGTTTCAAATTTTGTATATAGGTTCATTCCAATAAGGCGCTTCTTTGATAAGCTTTGGGGGTTCAATGGTTAAATATAAAGGGGGAACAGGGGCGAATCCCCTCCCTAAATTAAATAAATGGGGTTTTCATGCAGAATTACACAATTTGCTTCTAATTTTGTATATAGCTTCATTGTGATAAGGCGTTTCCTTCATTAGTTTTGGGGTTCATTGGTTAAGTATAAAGAGGGCAACGGTCATTAATCCACCCACCACCTTAATTTAGGTAAATGGGTTTTTCATGCAGAATTATCCGATTTGTTTCAAATATTGTATATAGGTTCATTCTGATAAGGCGCTTCCCTGATTATCTTTGGAGATTAATTGATTAAGTATACAGGGCGGAACTGGGGGCTAATCCCCCTTAATTTAGATAATGGGTTTTTCATGCAGAATTATCCGATTTGTTTCAAATATTCTATATAGGTTCATTCTGATAAGGCGCTTCCCTGATCAGTTTTGGGGGTTCATTTGTTAAGTTTACAGGAGGGAACTGGGGGCTAATCCCCCCCTTAATTTAGATAATGTGTTTTTCATGCAGAAATATCCGATTTGTTTCAAATTTTGTATATAGGTTCATTCCGATAAGGCGCTTCCCTGATCAGTTTTGGGGGTTCAATGGTTAAATATAAAAGAGGAACAGGGGCTAATCTCCCCCTAAATTAAATAAATGGGTTTTTCATGCAAAATTTCCCAATTTTCTTCATATTTTTTATAGAGCTACATTGTGATAAGGCGCTTCCTTTATTAGTTTTGGGGGTTCATTGGTTAAGTATAAAGAGGGGAACGGTGATTATTCCTCCCCCTTAATTTAGATAAATAAGTTTTTTATGCAGAATTATCCGATTTGCTTCAAATTTTGTATATAGGTTCATTGTGATAAGGCGCTTCCCTGGATCAGTTTTGGGGGTTCAATGGTTAAATATAAAGGGGGAACAGGGGCTAATCCCCCCCCCCTCTAAAATAAAGAAATGGTTTTTTCATGTAAAATTACCCAATTTGCTTCGTATTTTGTACATAAGTTCATTGTGATAAGTCGCTTCCCTGATTAGTTTTGGGAGTTCAATGGTAAAGTATAAACGAGGGGAACGGGGGCCAATCCTACCCTTAATTTAGATAAAACGGTTTTTCATGCAGAATTATCTAACTTGCTTCAAATTTTGTATGTAGGTACATTGGTGAAGTATAAAGGGGAGAACAGGGACTAATTCCCCCCCCCCCCTCTCAATTGAGAAAAATGATTTTTTAAAGCAGAATTATCCAATTGTTTCAAACTTTTTTTATAAAAGGTTCATTCTGATAAGGTGCTTCCTTGATTAGTTTTGGGAGTTCAATGGTAAAGTATAAAGGGAGCGAAATGAGACTAATCCCCCCTTAATTTATGTAATGGGTTTTTCATGCAGAATTATCCGATTTGCTTAAAATTTTGTATTAGGTTGTTTCTGATAAGGCGCTTCCCTGATCAGTTTTGGGGGTTCAATGGTTAAATATAAAGGGGGAACCGGGGCTAGTCCCCCTAAATTAAATAAGTGGGTTTTACATGCAAAATTATCCAATTTTCTTCATATTTTGTACATAAGTTCATTGTGATAAGTTGTTTCCCTGATTAGTTTTGGGAGTTCAATGGTAAAGTATAAAGAGGGGAACGGTGATTCTTCCTCCCCCCCTCAGAACTCTATAATATGCCCCCAGGAGCCACAGAAATCCCTCTCGGAGAAAAATGCCTGAATTCAACACTGAAGATATCAATAACATACCTATGATCTTAAAATAAATTCATGAGATTTTTCTGTATTCGATGCCATATCAGAATCATATATTGTCTTTTTTTTTCAGGTACTACATTATTATAGAATCAATTTAACATTTTATTATTTGTAGTGTATTAAAATTCAATTAAAAAGGAATGTCCATTAAATTCTATAATGTTGATTAAAAAATTGAGAAATGTATGTCAGGGTGCTATAACGAAATTTATAATGGTATATGGTAAAATAAATTTCAGTAGTCTTTTAATATCAGACAATATTTTAGTTGTGAAAAACGTAAAGTAGAATATGCTTAATACCTTGAGGTTGATTTTACCTATAATCATGCTGTAAAAGCTTGCATGCAGAAGCTTTCAACTGCCCCATCCTGTATATTCAAATTTAATTGATTAAATTTTATTTTTCTCACATTATTTTGAAAATAAAAAATGACTTTTAATCTTTTCTAATAATTTAAAATAAACAGAATAAAAAAAAGCAAACAGGGAATTTTTGTCAGTAGAGGTGCGGGGGGGGGGGGGGGATTTATTTTAAAAATATAAAGCTTCAATTCTTCATTTAAAAATAAAAAAAAGAAAGAAAAAGAAAACCTTTAATAGTTTTTGTTACATTTCTGTATTGTTTTTCATCCTAATTTATATAAAAATTATCTTGTATGTGGGTTTCTAACAAAAAAAAAAATATCTAATTTGATTTTATTTCATATTTGTGCTTTCCTTTAACTAAATCTTGTCATGTATTTAAATGCACGTGTTAATACTGTGCAAATTACAAGAAATAAAAAAATGTTCAAATGAGTCATAATGTCAACATATAAATCATAAATGTTCTGAAATTTCTGCTATTTTTGGAGTTCACAGAACCCGAAATATCATTGTAATAGAATTTTTTTTAGCTCACAGGTTATGAAAGCCGGACCCCCCCCCCCCCCCGCTTAATTTACATAAATAGGTTTTTCATGCACAATTATCCGATTTTAAATTTTCAAATTTTATATATATGTTCATTCTGATAATCCGATTCCTTGATTAGTTTTGGGGGTTAAATTGCTAAGTATAAAAGGGGGAGGAGGAACGGGGGCTGATCCCCACTTAATTTATATAAATGGGTTTTTAATGCAGAATTATCCGTTTTGTTTCAAATTTTATACATAGGTTCACTCTGATAAGGCGCTTCCCTGATCAGTTTTGGGGGTTCATTTGTTAAGTTTACATGAGGGAACTGGGGGCTAATCCCCCCCCCCTTAATTTAGATAATGTGTTTTTCATGCAGAAATATCCGATTTGTTTCAAATTTTGTATATAGGTTCATTCCAATAAGGCGCTTCTCTGATCAGCTTTGGGGGTTCAATGGTTAAATATAAAGGGGAAACAGGGGCGAATCCCCTCTCTAAATAAATGGGGTTTTCATGCAGAATTGCACAATTTGTTTCAAATTTTGTATATAGCTTCATTGTGTTAAGGCGTTTCCTTCATTCGTTTTGGGGGTTCATTGGTTAAGTATAAAGAGGACAACGGTCATTAATCCCCCCCACCCCCTTAATTTAGGTAAATGGGTTTTTCATGCAGAATTATCCGATTTGTTTCAAATATTGTATATAGGTTCATTCTGATAAGGCGCTTCCCTGATTATCTTTGGGGGTTAATTGATTAAGTATACAGGGCGGAACTGGGGGCTAATCCCCCTTAATTTAGATAGTGGGTTTTTCATGCAGAATTATCCGATTTGTTTCAAATATTCTATATAGGTTCTTTCTGATAAGGCGCTTCCCTGATCAGTTTTGGGGGTTCATTTGTTAAGTTTACAGCAGGGAACTGGGGGCTAATCCCCCCCCCTTAATTTAGATAATGTGTTTTTCATGCAGAAATATCCGATTTGTTTCAAATTTTATACATAGGTTCATTCTGATAAGGCGCTTCCCTGATCAGTTTTGGGGGTTCATTTGTTAAGTTTACATGAGGGAACTGGGGGCTAATCCCCCCCCCTCCCGGTTAATTTACATAAATAGGTTTTTCATGCAGAATTATCCGATTTTAAATTTTCAAATTTTATATATATGTTCATTCTGATAATCCGATTCCTTGATTAGTTTTGGGGGTTAAATTGCTAAGTATAAAAGGGGGAGGGGAGACGGGGGCTGATCCCCACTTAATTTATATAAATGGGTTTTTCATGCAGAATTATCCGTTTTGTTTCAAATTTTATACATAGGTTCACTCTGATAAGGCGCTTCCCTGATCAGTTTTGGTGGTTCATTTGTTAAGTTTACATGAGGGAACTGGGGGCTAATCCCCCCCCCCTTAATTTAGATAATGTGTTTTTCATGCAGAAATATCTGATTTGTTTCAAATTTTGTATATAGGTTCATTCCGATAAGGCGCTTCCCTGATCAGTTTTGGGGGTTCAATGGTTAAATATAAAAGAGGAACAGGGGCTAATCTCCCCCTAAATTAAATAAATGGGTTTTTCATGCAAAATTTCCCAATTTTCTTCATATTTTTTATAGAGCTACATTGTGATAAGGCGCTTCCTTTATTAGTTTTGGGGGTTCATTGGTTAAGTATAAAGAGGGGAACGGTGATTATTCCTCCCCCTTAATTTAGATAAATAAGTTTTTTATGCAGAATTATCCGATTTGCTTCAAATTTTGTATGTAGGTTCATTGTGATAAGGCGCTTCCCTGGATCAGTTTTGGGGGTTCAATGGTTAAATATAAAGGGGGAACAGGGGCTAATCCCCCCATCTAAAATAAAGAAATGGTTTTTTCATGTAAAATTACCCAATTTGCTTCGTATTTTGTACATAAGTTCATTGTGATAAATCGCTTCCCTGATTAGTTTTGGGAGTTCAATGGTAAAGTATAAACGAGGGGAACGGGGGCCAATCCTACCCTTAATTTAGATAAAACGGTTTTTCATGCAGAATTATCTAACTTGCTTCAAATTTTGTATGTAGGTACATTGGTGAAGTATAAAGGGGAGAACAGGGACTAATTTCCCCCCCCCTTTTCAATTGAGAAAAATGATCTTTTAAAGCAGAATTATCCAATTGTTTCAAATTTTTTTTTATAAAAGGTTCATTCTGATAAGGTGCTTCCTTGATTAGTTTTGGGGGTTCAATGGTAAAGTATAAAGGGAGCGAAATGGGACTAATCCCCCCTTAATTTATGTAATGGGTTTTTCATGCAGAATTATCCGATTTGCTTAAAATTTTGTATTAGGTTGTTTTTGATAAGGCGCTTCCCTGATCAGTTTTGGGGGTTCAATGGTTAAATATAAAGGGGGAACCGGGGCTAGTCCCCCTAAATTAAATAAGTGGGTTTTACATGCAAAATTATCCAATTTTCTTCATATTTTGTACATAAGTTCATTGTGATAAGTCGTTTCCCTGATTAGTTTTGGGAGTTCAATGGTAAAGTATAAAGAGGGGAACAGTGATTCTTCCTCCCCCCCTTAATTTACATAAATGGGTTTTTCATGCAGAATTATCCGATTTGCTTAAAATTTTGTATATAGATTGTTTCTGATAAGACGCTTCCCTGATCAGTTTTGGGGGTTCAATGGTTAAATATATAGGCGGGACAAGGGCTAATCCCCCTAAATTAAATAAATGGGTTTTTCATGCAAAATTACCCAATTTCCTTCAAATTTTGTATATAACACATGGGCTGATAATTTCCCGGTCTGGCACACAGATGGCGTTGCAATTGCCGAACCGATGTTTTTTTTTAGTAAATACGAACCTTTAAAAGGTAGCAGAAAAGATGTCATGATGATTCGCCGTGTGGATAAAACGTTAGAGTGGTTTTATTTGAACAACTTTGTTGATAAACAAAAAAAATGGATAAACAAGAATTTCAAGAATTGTATTTTGATGGGAAAAAACACCGTTCAAACAAAAGCTTGGCTTGATAAGCATTATCCGGACATTGCACCAGGTAAATCAAACATTATTGACTGGTTTGCTGAATTTAAACATGGTCGTACGGACACCAGTGATGCACCACGCAAAAGAGGTGGTTACTCCGGAAAACATAAAAATAGTCCAAATAATCGTTTTGGGGAACCGTAAAGTGAAGTTGCAGGCGATAGCTCAGACTCTGAAGATATCCAAGAAACGTGTAGGTTTTATTTTGAATGAGCATTTGTCTATGAAAAAGCTGTTGTCAAAGTGGCTGCCGCGCGTGTTGACTTTTGACCAAAAACAACAACGAGTCAATGATTTAGAACACTGTTTGGAGCTTTTTAATTATGTTATTTATTATTAAACTATTATTATTATTTATTTATTAAATTATTATTATTAAATTATTATTATTTATTATTAAAGTTATGTTATTTATTAAAGTTATAAAACTCATAATGTTTTGTTAAAAAGTTGTGTTTTCTTTATTAGACCGGGAACTTATCAGCCCATGTGTTAGCTTCATTGTGATAAGGCGCTTCCTTCATTAGTTTTGGTTGTTCATTGGTTAAGTATAAAGAGGGGGACGGTGATTAATCCCCCCCCCTTACTTTAGATAAATGACTTTTTTATTCAGAATTATCAGATTTGTTTCAATTTTTATATATAGGTTCGATGTGATAAGACGCTTCCCCGGATCAGTTTTGGGGGTTCATTGGTTAAATATAAAGGGGGGAACGTGGTCCAATCCCCCGTAATTTGGATAAATTGATTTTTCATGCTGAATTATACAATTTGCTTCAAATTTTGCATATAGGTTCATTGTGATAAGGCGCTTCCCTGATTAGTTTTGGGGGTCCAATTGCTAAGTATAAAAGGGGTGGAACGGGGGCTGATCCCCCCTTAATTTAGATAAATGTGTTTTTCATGCAGAATTATCCAATTTGCTTCAAATTTTGAATATAGGTTCATTCTGATAAGGCGCTTCCCTGATTAGTTTTGGGGGTTCATTGGTTAAGTATGAAGGGGGAATGGAAGCTAATCCCCCCTAACTTAGATAAATGGTTTTTTCATGCAGAATTATCGAATTTTCTTCAGATATTGTATGAGGGTCATTGTGATAAGTCTCTTTCCTGATTAGTTTTGAGGGTTCATCGGTTAAATATAAAGGGGGGGGGAACTGGAGGCTAATCCCCCCTCCTTAATTTAGATAAATAGGTTTTTCATGCAGAATTATCCGATTTGCTTCAAATTTGGTATATAAGTTAATTCTGATTAGGCGCTTCCCTGATTAGCTTTGGGGTTCTTTGGTTAAGTATAAAAGGGGGAAAAGGGGTTAATGCTCCCCCTAATTTAAATAAATGGGTTTTTCGTGCAGAATTATCCGATTTTCTTCAAATTTGGTATATATTTTCATTGTGATAAGGCACTTCCCTGATTAATTTTGGGGGTTTATTGGTTAAGATTAAAGGATGGAACGAGGGGCTAATCCACCTTAAGTTAGATAAATGGGTTTTTTATGCAAAATTATCTAGTTTGCTTCAAATTTTGTATATTGATTCATTGTGATAAGGCGTTTCCCGCATTAGTTTTGGGGGTTCATTTGTTAAGTATAAAGGAGGGAACGGGGACGAATTCCCTCCCCTTAATTTAGATAAATGGGTTTTTCATGCAGAATTGACCGATTTGCTTCAAATTTTTTATATAGGTTTATTCTGATAAGATGCTTCCCTGATTCGTTTTTTTTTTTTTTTTTTTGGGGGGGGGGGTCATTTGGTTAAGTAAAAAGGGGGAACAGGGACTAATTGTCCATTTTAATTTAAATAAATAGTTTTTTCATGCCGAATTATCCAATTTGATGCAAATGTTGTATACCGGTTTATTTTGATAAGGCGCTTCCCTGATTAGATTTGGACGTTTATTGGTTAAGTATAAAGGACGTAAATAGGGGAGCTAATGACCCCCCCCCCCTTCTAATTTATATAAATGTGTTTTTTCTTTGAAATAAGAGTATAATATGCAAATAGTGTGAATAGCCTGTGAGCTCAATGCCATCAGTTTGACTGAGCACTTTTATTTTTATTATTTTATTTCGAATTTAATATATATAAATTTTTTTAATTAATATACCTTTTAAAAAGTTAGTATCCAGCCGAATATTTGATAATCTGCTAAATCACTATTTGTTACATATCGTAAAATTATTGTTATGTTTTTCTACTATATTCCTGTGGCACCATTTTTTTTTTCTTTTAATGCTGATTGTGAAATCCCATATAGTAACCTATGTAAATTTTAAAGAAATGATAAATTCCGTTATACAATTATCAAAATATAGCTTTCACCAGCAGGAAACAGATGTCCAATGCTGGTAGAGTACATTTTTAAAAATTTCCTTAATTTTTAAATTTTTTAAAAATTTTATGAATTTTGAATTCTTTATTCAAAGGAAAATTTTCAAATATTTTGTTCTTAAAAATACTTATCGCTGAAGACGAAGTGTCCCCTTAATCATTCTTTGCTCTTGTGCTGTTTTTTTATATTTTTAAATATACATTGTCACTAGCAATTAGTACAATAAAAAAAATTAATATTATTACTGTTATTATTACAGGATAATACTGCAGTGATCAATGTCGCCTTACAGCTAGAACAGATCATCCTTGCCTACTAGAGAATGAGGATGTTAGAAAGGACGTCAAGGTGTTTTCGTATGTTGATGGTGTGACACTTTTTTCGGAGAAATGTTCAACTGAGTCAATTTCGTTGCTCTAGCATCCTACTGGGTGTTTAATTAAGACTGTTATCAGGCCGGAATCTAGGCAGGCTTTTTTACTAACTGCATCAATTCTAAAGGAATACATACATGCCAATAGCATATACATAGCATAAATACAGTGCTGTAATTTGTTTTATTAAAACATTTTGATTTATAGTTTTGTTGAAAATAAATTTTATTTTTCAGTATAAATGTTTGTTTTATTTTTTCTGTCTTTTGTTGTTAGCCAGAAAAAATCGAGTAATTTATAAATTTTTTAAAAAATAGTATTTAGTCAATTTAATGTTTGTGTAAATTAAATGCACTTGATTTATTTTAATAAGTTTAAGTAAAAAAAAAAAAAAAATAGCACATACATATTTGCTAAGAACGATTTTTTATTGAATTCACTATTTTATAGATATTTTTTCTGAATTATTTGCAATTTTTAATATTCTGCTATTAAGTGATCTGCCATTGAGGAATAAAAGACTCACAAACATTTATTTCTTTGTTATTAATCATGATAAAAAAAATTGTAATCAATATACTTTTTAAAAAGTTAGTACTCAGCCGAATATTTGATAGTCTGCTAAATCTCTATTTGTTACATTTTGTAAAATTATCACGTTTTTCTACTATATTCCTGTGGCATCATTTTTTCCCCTTTAATGCTGATTGTGAAATCCCATGGTAACCTACGGAAATTTTAAAGAGGTGATAAATTCCCTTATACAATTATCAAAATATAGCTTTCACCAGCAGGAAACAGATGTCCAATACTAGTAGTGTACATTTTTTAAAATTTCCTTATTTTTTAAATATTTTTTTAAAGTATCTTTACTTTAATTTATATTTAATATATATATATATTTACTGGCAACTGGACTTCCCTGTAAGTAAGTGCTTATATATTCCATATTTTTGCTTTTTTCATTTGTAAAGAGTTTATAAATATTATTCACAAGTCCTTAATTTATTTCTTCAAAATAAAATGCAGGTTTTAAGTTATCAAATTGGCTTTTGATAAGTTTATTTAGCTGATTCACCAGATTGGTGTTATAACTTTTACTTCAATATAATCTTTTGTTAAAATATTGTATGCAAGTACATGATTTTGGAAAGAAATTTTTTTAATTACTTTTTTTTACAGCAATTGGTAAATTTTGGTATCTTTTGAAATCTAAGCATAGTTTCATTGCCAATTTCTTCAACGTTATCTAATCAGTTATAATACAGAAAGTTCAGAAATCTTAAAATATTTAGATCAATAATTGAAATTATATTTCAGCACTATAATCTCAATTTAAATTAAATAATTGCTAAATAACACTTGTGTAGTCTAACAATTTTTAATCAGAGTTCATTGATTTAAATCAACTGGATTTCAATCCTGATTTAAATCAACTGATTTATTTAAATACACTTTTTTTTTTCAAATTTAGGTTAAGATATTTCATTATAAATATTATTTTTGACAACAATACATTGTAAATTTAAGGACTGGGGGAGACAACACTCAAAATCCTTGCTTTTTGAATTTTATTTAAATCAAATATCACACTTAAAGATAAAAATTCTAATTTAAAAATAGAGAATCTCAGCTGAGAAATGTTAAAAGATTAAAGCATAAATTTATTTGTTAAAAAAATATGTACAAATCTTATGTGAATTTTTTAATACAAAAACATGGAGGGTTTCTGCGAGGATTTGTAAAATGTTAGAATAAATAAATATAGGTCAATCAAAAGTATATTTATTGTTATTTATATTGATATCTCATGACTTCATTGTGCACATGTAAATAACAAATGGTTCGATATTCCAATGTAATTTATTTATGGAAAGACTCGGAAAATAAAGATTCCATGGTTAGTAATACTCTGAAATGTTTATATATATTTTTTAATATAATTTTAATTACTTATAAATGTAAACTAATAAACAACTAAAGTGTTAAAATCTTTAAAAAATCAAACACCTGATTTAAAAGTATCTTTTATTTTAAATTTTAAAAAAATCAAACTTTAATTCACTGCAAACTCTGTAATCGCTTATAAAGAACTCATAAAGCTGGAAAATTGGTGTTTCTTTTCAAACATTTTAATAACAAAGAATAATTTTTTCAGATCCATTGAAATTTATACCCAGATAATCATAATTATCTTAAGTATTTTTTATATATGCTCCAACTTCATTAAATGAATTAATGTATGTATTTCAGAGTAGTGTATATAATCTGGAATAGGTATGTTTAAAGGAATACTGTATATAATCCAGATCTAGAATAGAATGCTTAAAATTTCAATTTTTTTTTTCTGAATAAAATTCTTACATTATCTTTTATATTCTAAGATTTTTAATCGAGAAATTTGGTCAAAACAAAAAGATTTAGCTTTTAGTAATGAAGAGTTTATATGCTTTTTATTTTATCAAAGGGGTAATTTAAGGTGGTATATATTTTATACAGAATAGGTCAATAAAAAGTATATTGTTAAATTGCAGTTAGTGTAAATAAGTGATATATAACACAAGACAATTTGTTTACTTTATTTCCTGTTTTCAAAAGTAAAAGAGAATTCACATTTTCAAATTATATCATTTTCTGTTGCTCCATTTTTTAACTATATTTTTAACTGTTTATATATGATTAAAATATTTCAAATTAAACAAGTGAATGAGTTTCTCTATATATTTTTAATTTCAAATAAATTTAAATGAGCTTTTCTAATTATTAATTTTAATGATTTAGTAAAGGTTATTTTACTTTAAAACGCGTAATTTTAAAATTGTATTTTGAAAAAAAAATAGCTGATTTAAATTTTAACAAAAAATGATTTTCATTTACTGAGCCTTTTTGTTATGTAATTTTCAGTTGAGCTTCAAGTTCAAAGTCTTGTACATTTTCAAATTGTATGGCTTCTGATAATTGTTTATCATCAACGTATTTATTAGGGTTAGCTGAATTCTGTATATTCTTATAATTTACATGACTTCAAAAGTTTTTAGATTTACTTTATTATTATTATTATTTTGTGTGTGTGTGTGTAATAGAGCAGAAAAGCACCCAAATTGGGTTATAATAGTTAGGTGCAGCAATGTTCCTAATTGGAAAGTGTCTCTGTGACACAAATTGGGTATAAAAAGTGACAAATTTGAAATATATGCGCAGGGTGTATTTGGGGACAAAAAAGAACATTTAATCTCCAAACTGTCACTGTAAAAAACAAAGTTATTCTTCTGGAAACTGTCTTTTTTAATTTAATGTTGAAAAAAATAAGCTTAGAGGGTCATATTCATGCCGAAATTGTAGCAAATTCAATAGATACATCTAATTGGGGCATCATGTTTGGCTTTTTCAGTAAATGTTGCCCTATGATAACAAACTGGAATTCACTCAGTCAAGTAGTTTTGAAATTATGAAAATTTAAAGTTTGTAACTCCTAATCTGTAATCGTTGCAAATCAGACTGTAATGTGGGTAGTGTTTTAAGCATAACTTAAAAACTACTTAGCGGAATCAGCTGTGATTTTTGATTTGCATATTTGAAGTTTTTAGAAATCTATTTCTATTAAAATTAATTTTTTAATTAATTTAAAAATACATTTTTTTTTATAAATTAAACCATAAAATAAACCATAATCTATAATTTTTTAACCGAAATAGATTTCGAAAAGCTTCAAATAAAATATACGAATATAAAATTATTACGTCAAGTATTGAATTATATAAAAAAAACTCCACCAGCTGTTTAACATTAGGAGTTCCAAACTTTAAACTTCATAATTCTTAAACATTTTGACCTAGTGACTTCCCTTTTGGTATCTTTGAGAAAAAGTTACCGAAAGAGGCAAATATAATGTCAAAGTTAGATGTACATATTGAAAAGTTTGGAGTTCTGTGCAACTTAAGAACGAAGACGACCCCATAAGCTTGTTTTTTTTTTTTTTTTTTTTTTTGAGGCGTAAATTAAAAGAAGTTCTAGTTTTTTAAAAAGGGGCGGTCACTATTGTGATTAAAAAATGTTTTGTATGTCCTTTGTTTTGGATATACAGCAATAGAAAGTCTTTCCAGTACCAATAAAACTTCAATGTTAGTTGCATACACTTCATACGCATGCAACATGTCATACACTTGTGCTACACCCAATGACATAAGTGTGGGTTTTAAATATCCAGTCCAAATTGAAAATATTTTGTTCCGTTTTTAATATCTTATTTAACAGTTTTTGGCATCACCTAAATATTTAGTGCTTGGGGCAATTATCTCCCACACACACTTCACCACTGGCTACACCTATGTATATTCTGGCACTAATAAGCTGGCATCTCTGTACAGTCCACTTTGCTATACAGACAACAGATGAAAAGGTTTGTTTTGGACACTATTTGGACTTTCTTTTATATCGCTTAAAAAATATATATATTTTTTTTTTTTTTTTTTTCCCTAGGAAACATATACACATATTCTAAAGAAAATAAAAGTATATTATGTATTTTATGAACATAAAATCCATTTCATTGTGTACTTTTTATTTATTTATACACTTTTCTTTTACGAGAATGACTTCTCCTTGTTTATAAAGATACTTCTCTAGCATTCCTTGTATAAAATACTTATTTAAAAAAAATGTAAATACCCATGAGCTAAACGTATCAGTATTACTTGTAACAAATAAATAAAATTTCAAGCTGATTCTGTATTGTAAAGAAACTTTTGTTATAAAGAGTAGGACCAATAACAGATGAAAATATTGCTTTTGGACACTATTTTGATTTCCTTTTATCTTAGTTAAATATTATTAAGAACTTTTTTGAATACATACATACATTTTAAGTATTTTGTTATCATAAAATCCATTACATGTAATGCATTTTATGATGATAAATACTTAAAAATGTGTGTATGTATTCAAAAAAGTTCTTAATAATATTTAATTAATATCAAAACAGTGTCCAAAAGCAATATTTTCATCTGTTAATGTTCCTACTCTTTAAAACAAAAGTTTCTTTACAATGCAGAAAATTTTCCGATCATAATGAAAAAAAATTCCGTAAAGCAAAGAAAAAGTTTCTATAGTACACAAGAATTTTTAATTTTTTCATGATTAGTTTACTGACTGATTCGGAAAAGTTTCCTTTTTAAAACGGAATACTTTCTGTCTATTCTACCGTTCTACCAAGACATTTCTTAGTGTGAATGGAAAGTTTTCCTTTTTTAAACGGAATACTTTCTGTCTATTCTACCATTCTACCAAGACATTTCTTAGTGTGAATGGAAAGTTTTCCTTTTTAAAACGGAATACTTTCTGTCTATTCTACTATTCTACTAAGACATTTCTTAGTGTGAATGGAAAGTTTTCCTTTTTAAAACGGAATACTTTCTGTCTATTCTACCGTTCTACCAAGACATTTCTTAGTGTGAATGGAAAGTTTTCCTTTTTAAAACGGAATACTTTCTGTCTATTCTACTATTCTACTAAGACATTTCTTAGTGTGAATGGAAAGTTTTCCTTTTTAAAACGGAATACTTTCTGTCTATTCTACCGTTCTACCAAAACGTTTCTTTATGTGAATGGAAAGATTTCCGTAAGACTCAGGAATTTATTCTGTGTCTAAAGATTAGTTTCTGAATCAAACAGGAAAAGTTTCCTGACGGAAAGAAAAAACTTTCGTTTTTTTTCGTTTTTTTTCCGTGTTGGTTTGGAAAAGTTTCCTGTACTATACGGGCAACTGGAAATCCTATTCCTACCGGAAACTTTTCCGAATTTTTTTTTACAGTGTATCCGACCATTTTCGGGCACGAGAATACTATTGGGCTGGGTCACATGTTCGAGAACTTTCGATTAGTGGGTCATTTTGGGGTCAACGCGGGTCAAATTAATTTTATCTAAAAAACGACTCTACCGATTTTGATTAAATTTTGTGTCTTACGAGTTTCGAGCAAGATAAAATCATTGGGCTAGGTCACATGTCCGAGAAAATTCGATTAGTGGGTCATTTCTGGGACATTGTGGGTCAAGATCTAAAAAGCGGCTTAATTTACACTAAATTTTGCATCCTATGGTTTTCGGGCATGAGAAGACTGTTGGGCTAGGTCACATGTTCGAGAAAATTCAATTAGTGGGTCATTTGGGTCATGGGTCATGATATTTGAACTCAAATTTAATTTTGACCGAGCATAGCTGTGTCTTCCCTGCTCGTAACAAATAATATGACGTCTGTTTCTCTCAGCAATGAATTTTTTAAAGCGCTACAGTCGTGTAGCAATGTGTTATTCTCATTTTTTATTGATAATTTCCATTATATCTGTAACTATGTTTCATTAAAGTAAATAACTTTCTAAATTATTTTAATTTATGTATACCATTGATTTAGCATTGTGTGTATTAGTTTTCTCTTAAAAATAGGCCGAGATAATAATGTTATTACAGTATTGTTTATAATAGTTTTATGGAGGATATAAGCTAGATCCATTCATATGGAAAGTTATTTCAAGCATTAATACACAACGCCTGTTCCATTTTATAGGACAATCTTATTTAGGGAACCTAGATCTAAATTTTTATTGTTTAAATTTAATCTATCCCAACTAACTTTTCCCAGAGTATCTAATTTTAATTTAATCCTCTGACGATCACTCTTGACTCACTCTGAGTCATTTATTATATCACCTATAGTGCTCATGGTGTTCTATGTGTTGACTGAAAATGAAAATCGTAGCCTAACATTGCTCTTAAGCAATTCCGGTTCAACGCCCATCGTTTGAACTAAGCGGATTTTGACATGAATGTTCTAACACGAATCTGTAAAAAAATACATATATTTTCTAGTAATTATTATTTTTTATATACAATAAAACAATACTGAAGGGAATATGAAAAATACATTCATAACAGGCAGGTTATCATTATAAGCAGGGTCAAGGCAGATTCACCATGTTATCCTGGCTTTATCCAAACTGATTAATCAACGCACAGACGGTATTGAAGCTACAAAACTTGAACTCTTGGGTATATAATTGTAACATTTAATTAGGATGCATTAATAAAGGATTTTTTTAAATTCAACTCTTAAGGGGATTAAAGGCCATATTAACAATTTATGGGATCGAGTCTCACGGGGCTCCGTTATAGTGAATGCCATATTAACGTCTTATAGGATTGAAACACAAAGAACTGTTTTAAAATTATTGTCGTTTTAATGGTTTATGTACGCAAAATTCACGGGATGTCGTTATAGTTTACCTATTAACGATTTCTGGCTGCGAAGCACACAAATCCTTTGATCGTCATATTAACAATTTAAGGGAGCAAAACGCACAATGTAGTTTTCCAATGATCAACATATTTCTTAGGTTATTATTTCATTTTTGTTTATTTTACCCGGAATTCGCTCCTCCTCGTAGATTAGCACGGGCAAGGCCGGGGGGGGGGGGGTCTGCTAGTATTACATATTACAATAAAGTATGATATCACGAATTGTTGGAAATGTACAATCATTCAACAAATAACATCAAATGTACTTTCAGCTGGATCATCCAGTTAAATCTTGTTTGGACGCAGATGAAGGCCTCCTCTCCCCTCTTCGTGAACATACTTTATTGTAATAAAGCTAAATAATAGAACTAAAAATATAATGATATAGCAAACCTTAAAAAACTTTTTGGGGTACTTTTCCGGTATAGGAGTATTGGCTATAGTGAAGGAAATTTGGCAACATATTTTCTGGCAACTTATTCAGTGCTTCGTATACACAAGTAATTTTTTAGGTGCGTTCGGAATTAAATAAATGCGTAGCACCTATAGTCGTCGTCTGGTCCGTCCATCTGTCCATCTGTCCGTCCGTCCACATATAACAACGCAAAAACTATCCAGCGGAATGGTTTGAAATTTAATATATATAATCTTTGGAGAACTTTGTCGAGTCATTTCAAATTTTATGGAAAACCTGGCATACGTAATAAAGACACGCACATTTCGCTCATAACAGACGATATAATTAATTTCACTGAAATAATAAAAGATTTTTTTTTTTACGTTGTAAAACTTGTTATAGTACGAACGCACCTCATTTGTTACGTTTAACATACAATTTCCAACTTGTTCAATATTTATATAATTTATTTCATATAAAGAAATCATATATATATATTTTTTTATATAAACAGAAGTATTATTCCATATAAAAACAACAATAATAATAATAATAATAATAATAATAATAACAATATATATATATATATATATACATATAAACAAGCATAAAAATTTCATTAACCCTTTCAGGAGCAGTGGTATGTTTATGAAACCACTTAAGTTTAATTTCCAAACGCCTCAATGGCACCAGAATTTTGCTATAATCTTTTCCATTTAATATGTATGTGAAATACAGCCTTTTTCTTATTTCCAAATAAATTTGTTCGTAAATTCCGGTGCCAGTCATTTATTTCAACATTTTAGTACTGAAAGTACTTTGTCCCTGAAAGGGTTAAGAATAAAAATTTCATTGTTTGATTTCATAGATGTTTATATCATTTTAGCAACAAGTCTCACTTTGCAAAGCCCGAATATTACCAAATTTTTTATAAAAACGCCACGGCTCATGTACTGGAAAAGTACCCTTTTTTATTTACTTTATTTTTTATTTTTAACAAATATATTTTTTAAGTACTTTTTCTTTTTTTCTTTAAATTAAATGTTTTCCCGTTTAAGGGTTAAATATAGCCTGAAAATGTCCATACAATAATAATAACAATAGTAAGGTAAATATTACAATACTTACCATGGTATCCAATAATTTTTTATATAAATTTAATAATTTTCTCAATAAATTTCGTTACTAATATTTTTTTAAGAAACCCCCTTACTTAAGAGTTAAATACAGCTTGAAATAGCGAACGCTACTTTATTCTGACGCAAAGCGCAATAATTTTCAGGTAATACTTTTTGTACTAGTGACGAATGTGCTTGTGGTTGTCCTATATGTCTCAATAATATGTTTATTGGGCCATCTATTATTCTTCTTCAAATGCGCAGAACAGAATCTTCCCAAAATTTATGTCGTCAAGTTGACGGTGCCATAAAATAAATCAACCGTTTAAAATTATCCCATTCATCTTTTTAAAGACATCGCACATCGATGCCCTATAAATTTCAAAAGTTCTTTTAACTGCAACATCACATTTATTTCACATCTTTCGGAATAAAGTGGTTTGAAATTCAAGCTTGACAAACATAAAATAGATCAAGCAGTACAGAAGTGACTCGGTTTGAATTTAAAAACTTAACATCCGTAAGTAGTGTAATCGATGATTTAAAATTAAAAAGTTTAAGATTGATTTTAAATGATACTTAAACAAAACTTAAACTAGTCGTTGTGGGCCACCGTAATACTTACCCATCATGGATATGCATAATATAAAATATGAAAATAAAACATGTAGTATAAACTATTATAAAATGCATTGCAATTCTAATAAAATCGTGGCTTGATGACGTCATCAACTTTAAATCGACGCTAACGAAAAAGAAAGGCTACCGCGGTGCTTTACGCGAATTTAGAATCTTCCGTCGTTTGGGCCACTTTGGCGAAAAAATTTGGCGATAGAGGCATTTCGAGATGAAATCCAAAATGTGGCACCGAACTTGAAAGGAAAAAGCATGAACCTCTATATAGGTTCATGGGAATATAGGGTATATAGGTACATGGGTATATAGGTTCATGGGAAAAAGGATCGCTCGTGGCTCAGTCGCTATCGCCATTTTGAAATGCTGTTATTCATTCCACGTTTAATTAGAAAGCTGAGTTAATTTTTTAATAACAAATACGGGTTTGATTTGGATTTGGGGAGGGGGGGGGGGTTGCTTTGATACATATAGCTATAACAAATACTGATTTATTTGTGATAATTTTTAAAAAGAGAAATGCAAGACGTTCTGTTTTATTTTATTGTTATTTTATATTGTCAAGCGTGCATGTTAAATTGTTAATCTTTATTAGCAATAATGTTGTAAAATATAAGTCAGTTATTAATTTTCTGCTTTATAACAGAACATCAAACGCTCATCTAATTATTACAATTTTAGTTTATAATATTTAAAAATTGTGCTGCATTTTTATTATGCCTGTAGTTACATAGAAAGGTTAAAAAAAAATAATGCTCCGGTATTAAATTAGTTACGTAAAGAGTATAATCGGATATATTTAATTTTTTCTTTGTAATTAATATTTTTTATTCTAAATTTATTTATAGTTTTGTGCTTTAATTTTTTTTTAGTTATTTTTTATCTTCATACATCTAATCCTTTTTGTGAATTAAACGAAAAATACTTTTGTTAAAGTTGTATAATAAAGTAATTATATAAGAGATGTACAGAAGAGCGATTTAACTGCTAACCATTTTTAAAACTCCTATATATTGATTGTAGTTTTTATAAACGTTAAATTGGAAATAAGGTAAAATAAAAATTAATCATATTACTTGTATGTTTAATAATTTTAACAGCTTGATGAATTTTTTGTAATATTTTATACAGCTTGATGCTATTAATAAGACAAGAAGACTTTTCTTAAGTCTAAATTACTAATAGCATAATTTTATCTGTTGATACATTTTAGCTAAAATAAGAACTCGTTACTATCACTGTTAAATGTACTATGTTTTTTAAAAGAAACTTAATGTAATTATTTAAGAATTTTTATTTTATACCTAGGCATATCAAACTGATTTTCTGTAAGTCAGGATGGTATATTATTTCCATTAACATATAAGGAATATTTATCATTTCTACTATCCAGTCATACTTTATCCTTTCTTACATTCGATGTTAAATGGGTCCTCATAACACTTATAATTCCATATAAGTAGTGAGATACCCCTTGAAACAAAACAACCTTAGTTAAATAAATTTTACTGCAAGAAGTTTCTGTATAAAACATTGCCATGATTTAAAACACTAAATCTATAATGCATTATTAAAATTACAATGCTTTTTTAAATGCGCAAACATGTAGCAACAAAAATATTTTGATTTATATAAACATCATTATTTGCACTTATTTTAAACATAAATAATCCAACAATACCACTTAAACTTGTATACAATTTGAAATTGAATTGGTGTTAAGAGATTTTTTTTTTTTTAATATACTGAATGTTCTGCAGTATTTTAATTTGAATATATTTGAGGCTGTTCTTGAAAACACTTATAATACTACTTCTGACCAAAACTGGAATTTCTTTGCACTGGGGCAAGCATGAATTTTGTGGAAAATGTGAAAACTAACATCATAAAATAATTTTTTTAAACAGTAAATATTGTTATTTATTTTTAAAGAAAAATACTATTAGTACCAGAAACATATCGTGAATATGCACATATATATCTATATATTTTGTAACTCCATAGGCAATTGCGATTTTAAAATGTCGACCCCCCCCCCCTTGAATGTTTATTAACTCTGTGCCTGAAGAACGTTTTCCCCGGACATGTTGGAAGAGATCATAGAGCCAACAAACTAAGAGAAGCTGAACCTGGTTCATTAGAGTTTTAATTAATATCTTTGCTAATTATCAACAAGTGGGTAAGTGTGATCGAAGATCGCACAAAGAGTTTCATTTAATATTCCTTTCAAAACACTTTATCCTTTAATAAATCCAAATAAATTTCATTTAAGAAAAATGTCATGTTTTTTATAAAATAAAAATTTACCGGGTCTATTTTCCTTGTATTTTTAAAAATCTGAACCAGTCTGATAGCAGGCTAAGCCCGCTATTATAATCTGTCATATGGACTAAATGCAATATTAAAAAAAATCCATTTCAGAATTAAACATGTCGTATAGAGACCTTCAAAATGTTAAATTATGCCAATATTTCCATAATCTGGTTTTTATCATGATTGAATACATATCTCAAACTCATATGAGATATGACGTTATAATCACTTGCTGACGTCATATCTACTTGCGTTCTCTGTTAGTCATATGGATACTCTCTTTGAATTATTCTCAAACATTTGAAAAAGTCCGCTAAACTTCCAATAGGATGTCAAATTAATTTTCTTTTTAATTTCTCTAATGACACCATATTAACCTGCTTTCTGTACTTACGCATACTAATACTCCTTGTATTATTGAGAAATGTTTGAAATTTTCCGTTTTATTACAAATATGACGTCATATTAATCTGTTTTCAATTGGCGAAACTTTTTATTTCATTTTTCAAGTGAAAATCTTTCAATAGAAAATTAATTATTGTAGAGAGAATTTTACTGTGGATTTTTAATGGTTGGCAACTGCTATAACAAAAAATGTTTAAATTTAATAGAAAAAGGCTGTTAGATTTTTTTAAATCTCTCTATATTAAAATCAGAGTCAGATAATATAGACAAACACGCAAATGCCATTCGCAGAAAATTTTCAAAGTTGGCAGACAGTTTTGATGTTTTTTTTACAAATTTCTTTATATATATATTTAAAAAAAAATCAAGACCCCGGGTGGAGAATCGGTGCGACGCACGTCGCAGACTCTTGAGAAGATCTGCAGACTATTTTTCAACTGGAGAAAAAAAAAAGTTTGCTAGAAATGCTTAAAAATATTGTAAGTGCGGCGCTTATGCCAAAACGGGTACAATGCTTCTTTCTTTTTTTTCTCCTGCCAGGGCCATTAGCAGAAACAGTGCAACATCGAAGCGGGTGCTGCAGATTATTTTAGAAACAGCCCACCACGAAATGATGGTATCTGTAAATGCACCATTGCCAACAAGATGTGATTCTGTCATTAATAATGCTTTGAACCAATTCTTTGTTAAGCAGAGTGACTGGCATTCTTTAAGAAAATGTCACAATATTAAGGAATGGTTTGTCTCAAAAACAGTATAGATAAACTGATGAGTAAGAGTTCATCTCTTCCAGTCATGGACAAATAACTTTTTTTTATTTTAACATTCATTTATTCATATTTCAGTTATTTTATAGATTAATAAAATAAGTTTTGTTGAACAATCATAAATTGATATCTTTATGTAAGTTAATAATTAAAATATTTTGCATTTTAATAAATATATATATATTTTTAATTTTCATTAGTTTTTCTTTCATTCATTAGTTGTCTGTATTAAGCATACTATTCAATACTACATTACATTTCTTGACTGAGTTTTAATAATGCTTGTAAATTAATATTTTTCTTTTAGTGGTGTTGCTTAGTGGCACTCCACTCACATTTAACTTTTCATTTTTGCTGTTAGCTGCGATATAGGACTCAGGAGGGGTGCAGCATTTTTTTGCAGAAAATTACTTGAGTTTCCAGACAGTTTTACATTTTATCTAAGTTTGATTAAAATAATACATTTTTTTTCTTCTGATTTTCAGCTTTGTAGTAGGTATTCAGCTATAAGTACACAAAATTTGAAGTCTGTAAGCTATAAAGTTTCTGAGAACCGGTTTTGTGACAGACAGACAACATAGCGGGACGAATAGGGTTTTGTGAGATGAACAAAACCCTAAAAATAGTATTAGCCAACTAATTCGTGAAATTTTAGATATGTTAACCAAAATTTTCATCTGTGTTGGAGAAAACAAAATTTTAACTATTGAGTTAATTTTTGGTGTACATTTACTACAACTTTTTGTGAACAAAATTGTGCAAATATCCTTGTCATATTCGTAACCAGCAAGTAGTGTTATTTTTTTGTGTTTCAATAATTTTGTCTAAGCTGTCAATAAACTTTTTGCATTAAATATAAATTTATAAGTTGTATAAGATGTAAAATTTTCTTTGTGAGCCAACAATTCTCAGCATATACATGATAGTCGTAAAAAATAGTTTTTCCCAAAACATATATAGTACATAAAGTTCCACTTGTCATCATTATCTAAGTACATGAACATTTTTAATTCAGTATGATTTCTTAGCTATTGGAACAAAGTGAGTTAAACTTTTTTTTTCTTTTTAGTGGAATTTATTTTCCATTATTTGTAAGAGTTTAATATGGTTAAGATCACTGAAACATTGAACTTTTTAATTATGACATTAAAAAATATATGCGAGATTATTTTTCTTGGGGGAACTAATTTTTTTTAAATATTAATCCATCTAATGTAAATATAAACAAAAACGTTTTATTTAATAGATTTGTTTTACTTTTTAATGACAATAGCAATAAAATACTTTTTAAAGAGAGATAAATAAAATCTAACAAAGTATAAATTATTTAAAATAATTCTTATATCATGAACATTAAAGTGTATGTTAGATAAATATATATATATATTACATTTGTATTTATTTTGCCTTTTTTTTTTTCTTAAATAATAAATTTCCACTATTTAATCTAACTTTTGAATTAATGATTTTCTCCCTAAAAATTGTAAAAGTTATTCAACTAATATAACATCCATATTTTTAAATGATCCTCACAATGTTTCATTATTTTATCAGCAGATGGAGCTTGTATCATGTTTGTTTTAGTTTTAAAGCAGCACCAGGGGGCGCTGTTTTAAATGTTTGTGTTTGTTTACAGTTTGTTGATGTTGTTATCTCTTGTTCATTTATGATTTAGCAAGATTTTAATTTTAAAGAATTGTTGAAGAGGTTGTATTTATTTAGTTATTTTATAATAATAAAATACTATTTTATTTCATTGCTTCCTTTTAATGACAGTTATTTAGCTTTTTCAAAGATAAATAACTAAATTTGTATGCAGACTTTTTCTGCTTAAATTTAAGGGGATTTTTTAATTCAATTTTTGTTAAATAATGTATGAACATTTATAAAATCTAGGGTATTCAAAATCCCCACAATTATATTATTTTCTTGAGGTTTTCTTTTAAACTTTTGCTATAACTTTCATAATTTTCTACTTAATAAGTTTTGTTTAATAACTATAAGAAATTTCTTGGTAACATCTAATTTTTATCTATGTGGATTTTTAATCCTTCTAAAAGTTTCTACTTTCTCCCACACTTTTGTTACCCTAGCAAATAAAATTTTAATTCTTTTAAACTGTAATTTTTTTCTTATTATTTATCACTTTGTAGTAATATTAAAAAATCAGTGTTGGCAGGTTTTTGAATAACCATGGTTTATTGTCATGTCAAAAACCTGTCTGTTCAAAACCTTATAAAATATAATTTCTACAGATAAGTTATTTTCATGAATGAGATTTATAATTCAATAAAATTATAAAATAGTATAAGTGATGGTAGTTTCTTGCTTCCCTTTATACTTTGATAACTATTTCAAAATTATGCAGGTAAGATTAATTTTTAAAAATATAGATGTGAAAACATTTCTATTTAAAAGTTCATATATATTTGGGATGATAACATTGACAGATAAAAATTGCACACAAACTATATTCCATTTTTTTACCTTAATGATATTTTTTAACTATTTTTTTCTTTCATTTATTAAACTCTGAATCTGAGATGGTTCTATTTCAAGTCAAGTCCTGCAAGTATGTAATACAAGTGTTAAGCATAATTTATTAACTTCTTTTTTTACATATATTGAAAAAAGGGAAAATGAAGCATTTTCTTTTTATAAAATATTATTCTGAAATTTAATAACATACTTCTACATACTATGACATTTAAAAATACATTTGAGAATATTGTATTTTGATCAGTGTCTAGTACATTAGGACAGGGGCGTGCCAGCAGTATCCGGCACTTGTGTGTAAAACTTCAGTTGGCACCCTATGTCCCCTTTCTCCAGATTTTTTTTTTTTTTTTCAATGAGTATAAATGCATAGCTGTCAATCTTCCAGGGTTTTTTTTCCCATGTCAAATAAGCATATTTCAAACTAAAAAATGTATTTAATAAGATGTGTCTTGTTTCTATAGGGTTCTTATTTGATTACATTTATTAAATAAAATTTCTGGTTCAAAATATGATTATTTAACTTGAAAAATAAGTAAGGTTTACAGCTATGTAAATAAAATTCGAAATACAATAAAACTTTAAAAATGGAACCTTTCTGTATCAGAATACTGCATTAATCGGAAACATTTCATTTCCTCAGAGAAAATAATACAATACATAAAGTCTGTCTTGCACCATTATGAAACACATTTATTTTTTTATTCCTTTTTTCATAATTTTAAGTTTAGAAAACAAGGGTACCGTAAATGTTATAGATACTGACAATGACAAAAGAATCCAAAAAGCAATTATAAAAGTTTGGATAAACAGTGCTTAATTCATTTGAATAACTATATTAAGCTTGTTGACCCGCACAGCGTTGCCAGGTCCGTGATGCACTCCTTAAACATACCTGTTGAATGATTTTATATTTTTTAATGAAAATCTGTCCAAACGAACTTAATGTTGGGGGAGCCTTACTGTCTTTGACAGTGTACATCCTCGAATTTATATGATTTTATACAGAGTGTTTCTATTATCATGGGACAAATCTGGAGGGGTGGTACAGGACACTGCGAGAGTAACAATTTTTTGTATAGGAAAGCAGGGTCGAAATCCATTTATATAGTCAAAAATACAGTAACAAAGTCCCGTTTTCGTTCATAACTTTAACAGTAGTGAAGATATTTTAGCAAAATTCGCAACAGACTCATCTTTGTATGAATCATATGCATACTGTAACTGTAAGGATTTCGTTAAAATATCTTCACTACTGTTAAAGTTATGAATGAAAACACAACCTTGGATTGGAGTGAGAGACCCTGTATATTTGACTACATAAATAGATTTGCAACACTGCTTTCTTATACAAATATTGTTTGTTACAATGTCCTGTACCACCCCTCCACATTCATCCCATGATCGTAGAAACACCCTGTATTTTTAAGTGAAAATCCATCTTTTGATTATACTGAGCAAGAATAAAGTCTGGCAAAATGATGAAGTGAGTTCCGGAAAGGAATATATTTTTTAAAAGATTTATTATTAATATATTTTTAAACAAAACTTCTTGTTGTAAAGAAAAATGAACTCTCATTAATTAAATATTAATTTTGTATTTTGAAACAGGAAAATGAATGCTGATTTTTAAAGTCTGCACGCAGCAGAAAAGACAAAAACTACAAAAGTGACTTTCGAAAACAAATTTTTTTTGAAAGGGTTAAAATTGATATTTTTTTTCAAACAGATTACACTGTTCGACAGAAAAATGAATGTAGCTATAGTTTTTTTTTTTTTTTTTCGTATTTTGATTTCCAGAAGTGATGCACATTTTTAAAAAATGTATGAAAAACGAAAACCCCCGAAATATCGTTTGGAAATGAATATTTTTTAAAACAGACTGCACCGCTGAAGAAACAAAGGTACCCAGATTAAGTGGGTATTTGTTTTCATATTTCAAATAGTTAAGCCAATGCATATGAAAAAACACAAATTCAAAGTTTCGAATTTTTTTTTTTTTTTTTTTTTTTTTTTTTAAAGAGATAACATTTTTTTAACGGATTGCACCGCTAGAAAGAAAAATGTACATAGCTATAGTTTGTCATGTTTTATTTGGTCGTATTTTGAGTAGTTAAGCCGATTTCACCGGCCAGTGTCGGTAAATCAGCTAGTAGGACATAAAATGCACTGGAATTTAAAACTATCTTTTATAAATTATATTTTGCTCGGAGGTCTAAACCCTAATGGTCAGAATAAACACGCAATTTTTGTTCAATATATATAATAGTTTCTACAGAAATGATCATTTATTTGTAGAGGTGCTAATAAAATATTTATTTATCCACCTAAAGCAGACTTTATTCAATGAGTGCTAAAATCACAAAGCGTGAAATTTACAGTATAGAATTCCAAAACCTTCGCAAGCGACTTTAATTTTACCAATTAGAAATTGTCGAATAGTTCACACCAGTCTCTCTAATCCAAAATCTCTACACTGATAAGAACACTCATACAAATTCTACTTTTACATTGTTTCTCTAAATCACTTATTAGAGGACTCTGACGTAGAATAAAAAGAAAATAATAATCAAATGATAATAATTAAATTTATTTCAGGTAAATCATAATTAAGACATCAAGAAAATGTAATATATTTTAAAATAATTAAATTAAAGATTTTTTTCTTTTTGAGATGTTTCTCCTCAACCGAAATCTTTTGGCGTCTTTTCTACTTCGGCGCCTGTGTGTGCCACACACATTGCACACCAGGTTGATGTGCCCCAGCATTAGGAAAATCTTTCAAAATTTTGGAAGAAAAATTACTTACCTGTTATTTTAACTGTCATTATAAATTTAAGAATAATAAAAAATGGGATCCTATTTATATAAGATCTGTTTAATATTTAAAAAAGGATACTTCATGAAATTATTAATGCTATATTTATAGAAATGTATGAGGTTTAAAAAGCTTTTTTTAACTCTTTCCAACCTAGTTGAATAGTGTTTATGACTTCAGTTTGTCTGCCGTCTGCCCATGCTCTAACTCCTGTAAATATGCTCGGATTGCCCTGCAATTTTTATATGTTACTGTCTCAAAAGAATTCCATTACATTGCGGTCTAAGGGGGAAAATCATTTGCGGTTTATTTTAATGATGTTACACAATTTCAAACACATTGTAATTGATATATATCACTAAGGTGCATTACAAGAAGCTTAATATGGAATAGGATGTGCATAGCACTTATAGTTAATTTACAGGGACAGTCAAAAGAATTCCGTTACATTACGTCTATGGAGAAAAATCGTTTGCGGTTTAATTAAATGTTTCATTATTTTAAATGCATTGAAATTTATATATCACTAAGGTGCATTACAAGAGGCTTACTACAGAATATTGTGTGTATAGCAGTCATCGTTCATTTACAGGGACACACAAAAGAATTCTCTACTGTCTTAACAATAATTCCTAGAAGTGCGTTTTAAGTTGCTGAAAGCGATTTTAAATTTAACTCACTTTTTGTCTATTACTTGGCATGTATAAATTCTGTACATCATATACAGGGCAGCACAAAAGTTCGTGAACACATTTCCGTTTATTGACAGAAACTCCAGAAGGAGAATTTTAAACTGTGCTACATATTTCCTAACTAAACTAAAATTTAGCATCCTATGTAGTATATATACAAATCTATAGATCATATACAGGACTGAATAAAAGTATTTGGATATTTTTCCGAATATTGTATATGTTGGAAGTTCCTGAAATTACGTTTTTAAATATGTTATGTGTTTTCCAAATTTTTTACTTAGATGTTATCTTTCAGCTTATTAAGCGGTAATGATTTGTAAAATTATTTTAGAAGCGTTGGAAAGTGTTACATAATCTATGCTTGACGCATGATTTTTTTTTAATCTATAGCAATAATTCAACAAAGGCAAATTATGAATAAATGAAAGTTATGCAATATTGTATGATAAAATCTGTCGTTTTTTTGTTTAAACATTTTCTGTCTCAGAAAATAATCTAAGATTTGTTTTGAAAAATAGTTATTTTTTTTTTTTTAATTATTATTTATTCACGGAAGATGCCATGAAGCAGTGGCAGCTTCTATATTGGAGCACATGCTTTTCAATGCCATGTTAGAGTGCTATTCCCAAACAGATGAATTTTTGTAGCATCAAACCCTAAGGAAGAATATTGTTATTAAGTCCAAAATGCAGTTACATTTTTTACTCAACCATTTTAATTTTATACAAGCTGATTTTCAATTGTGAATTGACCTTACTTATCAGTCTCAAAAACAGCCATCAGCTGACACACCAGCAGTGGATCAGGCCATGGGAATATAAAAATGTCCCAGTTGAATGGTAAAACATTGCAACCCGATTACAGAAGATCGTCGTTATATAATTCAGTCTTCCATAACTGGGTAATCTTTTTTTAAGACAGAGCACATTACATGTTTTTAGAGGCTGCAGAGTCTGAATGGACATAACTCGAGTGTTCAAAAAAGTGGCACAGTTGTAAATAAAAAGAAAAGTGTCCAGTTAAACTGATGACATTAAGCTCACAGGCTATTCACACTAATTGTATATTGTACTCTTATTTCAAAGAATAATTCCCCTTAGAAAATAAAGAAATGAACAATAAATTAAGAGGGAGGGGCCTTTATACTTAACCAATGAACCCCCAAAACTAATCAGGGAAGCGCCTTATCAGAATGAACCTATATACAAAATTTGTAGCAAATCGGATAATTCTATCAAGAGCTACTGCATTATGTACATACAGAACATGTGGGCATATTAGCTCTCTGGCTTTGATAGCTTGTGAGCTAAAAACTAATAACAGAGGATATTAAAAATGAAGGTGTGGCATGCACGAAAAAATAAGATATATATGCTTACAAATATATAGAAATTGTTTGTACTATAGAAACTTGATTTGTATAAGTATTTCTCAAAAATAGGACAAAATAAAAAGCAACTGGGTAAATAAGTACTTTTTTTTTTTTTTTTTTTTCGTAATTATTGAGCTTTTCTTTCAGCTTAGTAAACAGGTCACAAATGGATCCAAAATTAATGTTATGCTATATATTGTACAGCTATGTGTGATTGTGTTGGATTTTAGCAGAATTATGTGCTATTGTATATGATCATTAGTAATTAATTTGCTTTTGTGTAATCTTCCAGCTTCATAAGACAGCTAATACATTTTCAAAATATTCTTGTTTTATCTGCAAACAAAAGAAATCATGATTTAAAAAGTTTTTTTTTCTCTTTATTGACTAGTAACTGCATAAGTTCAACTTGACTACTAACTTGAAAATTGAAATTTTAGTTAGAAGTCAGTGGCCTGACTTTTGTGGAATAGTAGCCACTTTTTCACAATCTTAATTTTTGTCGAATTAAATAGATGAATATAGATTACAACAGTTAAAAAAGCCTCTGCTAAAAATGGCCATTTAAATTCTGGGTAAAAAAGTATAAAAATGTGGGTCAAATTATTTTAAAATTGGAATACTTTTAGAAAAAGTGAAAGTTTTTAAAAACTTTATTTAGTTGTCACATTTTTTGTTTAGACGTCATGTGGTGAAAGGCAACTGGGAATTTTCAGACTATGAAATAAAAGTAGATAAATTGACAAGGGTCATTTTCAAATAAACTTCCACTGTAACACTGAAAACATATATTTTTTTTAATGTAAAATAAAGGCTGTATTGTCGATTTCTTGTAGTTCAACATGCAATAAGAACATACAGGAATCATACACATTTGTTTAGATAAAAATCAGATTTTTAAGGATTCAAAAATAAATAAGAACCTACACATTAAACTTACCAGTATAATCAAAAATGAGAGAAATTTGAATTAAAAATTTAAAATTATCAGTATTATTTTTTACTAAATTTATTAATTTTTATTAGTGTAACACTATTATAACAGTAATGAATTGTTAAATTAATTAAATTGTTAATCTAATATAATAATTAAATACTAATTAAAATTAATGTTTTATTGCAAATTAAACAAATAACTTAAAACAATTTTTTTAAAACAAAACACTGTCATGCTATAAAATTGCAATTATGCAATAAGTAGTTTAGACACAATCACAACTTTTTATATACAGGGTGATTCATAAAAGATGGGCAGAACTTTAAGGGGTTATAGTACACTTAAAGACAAATAATATTAAATAGGAGACTAAGGGTCCCAGACGTATTCCCAAGGAGATAGGGGGCATTAAAGTTTAGGGTCCGAAATTTCAAATGATTATAAAACATGGAAAAATTGGTCGATTCGTTTGCGGTTTTTGCAAAAAATTTTCTTTATGCCAGTATTTTCTTGAAATAAAATTTTAAAGTTCAATTTCAAAAAATGCCGATAGGGGGCGCTTTAGACTTTGGAGTAACAAACAACTATTTTTTAACGTTATTTTTTGTATTTCTTTAAATGATTTCGAAAGCTTAGACTTAAACTTAAATTTTGATCTAAAAATCTGAGTCCTAACGAGTAGTTAAGTAGCGTAAACTGAAATTTGAAATCCTTCTCCCCCCAGAACAAAAATCAGTTATTCTCGATCTTTGTGTCGTAGATTAGGCTCTAACTACTGCCGCGTTTTGCTAAAATTATTCTTTATGTCAGTATTTTCTTGAAAATAAATTTTAAAGAAAATTTTCAAAAAATTCCGATAGAGGGCGCTTTAGACTTTGGAGTAACGAACAACTATTTTATACCGTTATTTTTTGTGTCTCATTAAATGCTTTCTAAAGCTTAGACTTAAATTTTCAGCCCAAAATCTGAATCGTTAGACGTGGTTAAGTTTCTGGGGAGAGGGGTTTGAAATTTCTACTCCTGAGCACAGTTCAGTTTACCATGTCCACACATTGTGTGCTGTGATACGAGGTAAAAAGACACAAATTAGGATTATGTTACCAAAGCATATTTATTAACATGTAATCACAATAAATGTTCAAAATTGTGACCACCAGAGGTTATGCACGCAGAACAACGGCGACGAATGGAACGGCGAACATTCGCGAAAACATCAGGCTTTTCGAGCACTTCCCCTACAGTGGCGGAAAGTCTGGCGACCAGTTCCTCGGGGGATTCAATGGGTGTCTCATACATAAGAGCCTTCAATCGTCCCCAAAAAAAGAAATCGAGGGGTGAAAGATCTGGCGAGCGAGCAGGCCAAGCAACAGGACCACCTCGACCAATCCATCTGTTCGGAAATGTGATGTCCAGATAGTTGCGGACGTCTCGTACGTAATGGGCTGGCGCTCCATCGTGCTGGAACCACATGACCCGCCGGATGCGTGGAGGAACAACGTTTAACAGGTCTGGCAGCACATGTTGCAGAAATGTGAGGTATGTTTTACCGTTGAGGCGTTCAGGAAGAAGGTACGGTCCGATTAGGTGGTCTCCGAGGATTCCTGCCCAAACATTGATGGAAAAGCGTCTCTGATGAGCATGTGGATACGTAGCATGTGGATTGACATCCGCCCATACATGTGCATTGTGTGTGTTAAATGTACCTTCACGTGTGAAGGTACATTCATCGGGGAAAAGCACAGTTCGTCCAAAATGTGGATTTAGCGCGTTCTGCTGCAGAAACCAGCGGGCGAATTCAATACGATTTGGATAATCCCCTGGAGACAGTTTCTGGACTCGTTGCACATGAAACGGGAGCAAATGTTCATCCTTCAGTACCCTCCAAGTCGTGGACTGTGAGGTATCCACCTGGCTAGCCACTGTTCGTGTACTTGTACTTGGCTGCGCCGCTACTACATCCAGAATGGCTTCTGCAACAACTACTGATTCGTCCTTTTTTGCACGACCTGCATTCGACCGGGAAGCGAGAAATGATCCCGTCTCACACAACTGTCTGTGCAAGCGCTCGAAAGTTTTGCGGTTAGGCAACCGCCTGTTAGGAAATCGCTCTCCGTACATTCGTTGTGCCTCTGCACCATTTCCATCTGCCGCTCCGTAAATTAAATGCATCTCAGCCTTTTCCTTATTCGTGAAGGACACCATCTTCCGATTCATTACTACAGCGACTTACACTTGACTCACCGTTCAGTGGTTTTTATGCCTGAATCGTGTCGAAATTTTGCATACGTGTTCTTCTTCTTCCCCATTTGACATTTGCATACTTTCTGTTTCCTTCTTCACCCGGTGACTAGCGTCAGGAATGGAGCTTTAACGTTTGCATGAGCGACGTTTCCAACTGTGCCAGTGCCTTTATGAGTGAATTCCGACTATGCAGTCCTTGACGAAAGTTGTATTTTTGCCTCGTATCACAGCACAGAATCGTTGGGCATGGTTAAGTAGTGCAAACTGAACTATGTTCAGAAGTTGAAATTTGAACCCCCTCCCCTCGCTACTGAACCACGCTCAGCGATTCAGATTTTGAGCTGAAAATTTAAGTTTAAGTCTAAGCTTTAGAAAGCATTTAATGAGACACAAAAAATAACGGTATAAAATAGTTGTTCGTTACTCCAAAGTCTAAAGCGCCCTCTATCGGAATTTTTTGAAAATTTTCTTTAAAATTTATTTTCAAGAAAATACTGACATAAAGAATAATTTTAGCAAAACGCGGCAGTAGTTAGAGCCTAATCTACGACACAAAGATCGGGAATAACTGATTTTTGTTCTGGGGGGAGAAGGGTTTCAAATTTCAAATTTCAGTTTACGCTACTTAACTACTCGTTAGGACTCAGATTTTTAGATCAAAATTTAAGTTTAAGTCTAAGCTTTCGAAATCATTTAAAGAAATACAAAAAATAACGTTAAAAAATAGTTGTTTGTTACTCCAAAGTCTAAAGCGCCCCCTATCGGCATTTTTTGAAATTGAACTTTAAAATTTTATTTCAAGAAAATACTGGCATAAAGAAAATTTTTTGCAAAAACCGCAAACGAATCGACCAATTTTTCCATGTTTTATAATCATTTGAAATTTAGGACCCTAAACTTTAATGCCCCCTATCTCCTTGGGAATACGTCTGGGACCCTTAGTCTCCTATTTAATATTATTTGTCTTTAAGTGTACTATAACCCCTTAAAGTTCTGCCCATCTTTTATGAATCACCCTGTATATGTTCTTCAGCATTCTTTTAAAATTCTTCTAACATTTGAAGGGGGGGGGCTCATTCTTAACCCCTGTTGTATGTCAGATGCTGAATTAATTGTAACAAAGAGAAGCATTAATATCTAATAAAACAATAAAAAGAAAAAAATATCCCAAAGAATTAAACATCAAAAGAGTACAAAGTTTAATCTTTTAAACACGTGTTTCATGAGTTCTAATAAATAAAAATTTCATATATGAGCAATGGCAAACTAGACTTGTAAACAATATCATGCATTGAAGGTGTAAATAGCAGCAATAAAGTTTCTGAAGAATAACTAATTTTGGCGACAGAGTGCTGAATTTTGATTGGACAGAAAAAGTATCTACCATATCATTTTAACGCATCAATGAAGCCTTAATATTTACTATCACAACTTGAGTCACAGTCGCAAATCCTACTGAAGGTGATACAAAAGAAACAAACATTGTCAGAAAATTGTGACTGTTATAAATATTTGCGACTGCTTGGAAGTCACCATAAGCTGTTAACAAGCTAGTCACAACTCTTCAAAATATAAACAGAACTTGCCAGCGCAACAAGTAATGCAGAGATTTTTAAACAAATATCACCAAATGTTTAAGAAATAAACACATTTAAACTACACTGATTAAAATTGTCAATATTATGTTTTCTATTTCTTAGATCATGCTAAAATTGGATTGATATTTTTTTCAAAAAATTTTATCCAGACATTATGATTTTGTAAAAGGCCTTCCCTCGACCTCTTTTTTTAAAAACAGAAAGCAAGTTTTCATAATACAGTTTCAAAGCTTTTTAGATACAGAAATTAAAAATGCTCTAACATTTCACAACTTTTGATTTGATTTTCTTTTTAATTTACCAATAAAAATTTTAAGTAAATTACAAACAGACAGGCAATCTATATTATATCATTTTGTATAATGTATAGAATGATAAGTTAATATAAATTTCAAATCACAATATTTATAAATCATTGAATTTTAAAACAAGGATGAGAAATGAGATCTGTTTAATATTTTTTTTTTCAAAATGTAGTAGATTAAAAAAAAAAAGTTATTTCAACTAAAAAGAAGCATATACTGTTGAAAAGAAAACATTGTTTTAATAAAATTAGTTCAGTTCCTTAATGATTGTAAATAAATCATGCATTATAAGGGTGAAGGCCTAGTAAAAGACTAAAAGCAAATTTAAGGACGATGACCTAATGGTCCTATAATAGAATACTCTACATGGGGTCCATTGAATGTTCATTTTAGTTATAAAATATTTATGTATGTAAGGAATGAGGGAGAGATAGGGCTGATGTTCCTTGCTGAAAGAAGCCAAGTTGTCATGGGAGAAAGACAGAAGAGCAAGAGTATATCTTAAGAAATCTGCAAAGTTAAGGGGAGGTGGGGCGAGAGAACTAGAAAACTACTAATTTGAGAGTGTGAGGGTAGAGGAGCCACTATAATAAGTATCAGAGATGCATGTTTCTGTGTGACATATGCCACTACACCAGAAAAAATTTATTACCCCATATTATAAGCACAACTCAATGCATGAAAACCCACTCGCTAATGTTAAAAACCTATCGCCATGTTCCTTTCTAATTTCTCGTTTCAATTTGAATATTTTTTAACGATTGTTTTGCATAGGACAGGAAGAGTCTATCTTTAGTATGGCTATTTTTTACTTTTTAGATTTTTGTAATAAAGATACTTTCACTTTTGAAACCATTTCCGAAAGTGAAAGTACCTTTATAAAAAAACAATTGCAACCAAAATTGAAAAAGTAAAAATTAGCCATATTAGAAGTCATCCTCAGCTATCTTATAAAAAAAAAAAAAAATCATTTAAAAGTATTCAAATTAAAAAAGAACCTGTCCATAGATTTAACATTAACAAGCGGGTATTTTCACATGAGTGAAGAGTCCATTTTAATGCTGACTCACCCCACTTTACCAGTAAACTATTCTTAAAAGAGTAGCAATTGATTAACTGGAGCCATCGATAAACAACACAACTGAAAAAAAATTAAGACGTCCATATAATAGAGAAAAACATCTCTTTATAGTCCAACACTAGGCTAAATTTAGGAAAGGCAAAGTATCATAAAAACCTTAATATTAATAAAAATGTGAATAATAAATACATACTATCGGCAAAACTTTTTTCCTGCAGTTGCTGGTGTTGGTGAACAGAGCTTTCTTCATTTTACTTGCCAGTGTACATTTCTTTAATAGTCGAAAAAATATTGCTTATGTGTACTATTCGAATAGACTAATACACAACAGGAATATTTATTCAACTGTACAGCATCAGATGCAGTCTTTTCTTATAAGACGATGATGGCTCCTGGGAATGCCGTGTCAATGCTACAGGCTAGCATATAAAATCTTACTTGGAGGTCAATAGGTGAAAGAGTTGCCAAGCTATGGACAGAATAGTTTTCTGTCATGTGGTATCTCATCAAACAGAAGAGGCACACTTTTCACCCAGCGGCTTTGAGACTTGGTCTGATGTCTTGTCATCGAGGCACCGTAAGTCAACAACAAAATAGGCTCTAAAACAGATTTCAGAAATTTTGTTAAAATAACAAGTTTAATTAAAAGAGAAATTTTATAAAATTTTCAGTTTGATAACAATATTTAAATATACTTAATATGAAAAAGTTAATGATAATTTCAGAGTCTAAAATATTATTCATTAAATTCAAAATTTCATAAAAAAAAAAAAAATTACATTTCGGATTTCGCATATATATTCTCAAAAAGACTCTGATCAAAGAAATTTATTTTTTAAATACTGAGAAAATTATAAAATTGTTGCCTGATCTGTTATTAAAACTACACTTTAATAATGAATAAATTACAGGGGATTTGTTATTTTCGCACACGCACAGCCTACTCTACTATCTGTAATATTTGGATAATCAATTTTAACCCAGCCCTTAGACATTATCACATGTGCATGGGTTTTCAGTCAACAGAATTTATATAATACAGCATTATCTCAGTTTACAAAATTATCACTAGAATATCAACCAAATTATGTTACAATTCTTATTTTTTTCAACAGAAAGATTGTAGAAACCTAAATTGACTGCAACATTTATCAGGATATAATAATCATCTTATACCGGATATAATATTAAATATAACTATTTATCTAATCTGGGTTGGACGGTATTTACCGTCTGATGGTTTTTACTGGTTTTAACCATGGTTTTTACCGTCTTTGGAAAAACATGTTTTTACCAGGGTTTTTACCACTTTTGAAAAAACTCATTAGTTTGATTGTTTTGTCACTTTTATGCAAATTTATCTACCAATTTTTCATTTTCCCAGGGATGAAAGTTTTCTGGATATTTAATACCACTATTTCCACATAACAATATTCATCTAATTTAGTTTCTGATTAGGTAAAAAAAAGAATGCTATATGAAAATATTGGTTTTTAAGGAATATAAAAACCGGAAAAACTTTCATCCATGTTTTCCTCCTACAAGAATTCAAAATTTTAAAGATATTATTGTACATATATCATTATTAAACCTAAAACTCATTATAACTATTATTATGAGAATGCACACTACATTATTCATCTTGATGGAGATTACTTTACTAATTTTTACTAAAGGAAAAAAGAAATTATAAGTACACTTTTATCACATTTAAAAACCCTTTTATCACATTTACAAGTTATATTTTTATAAGTACTCTCTATATAAAAATACATCAATTACATGAAAATACAGTTTTTATTAATAGTATTAAAATAAAGTGTAATGACTAGTAGAGTTTATTGTATCCTAAGTTATTTACCACTTTTTCCCAGGTTTTTACCGGTAAAAACCTAGTTTTTACCATGTCCTGGTAAAAACCAGTTTTTACCGGTAAAAAGCCAACCCTGTATCTAATGCAGTATGAAATATTTTTACCTAAATGAAGTACAGGCAAAATCTACTAAGATAGCGAAAATTTAGCATCATAGACAGTATCAAAAATCATTCTGTGGGACTTTAACATTTGTTTTCATTACAAAAAATTTGCTGTACAGATAAAAGATCCCCCCCCCCCCCACCAAAAAAAAAAAAAAAAAAAAAAAAAAAAAAAAAAAAAAAAAAAAAAAAACGTAATTGATACAGATGCAATGCTATAAAATTGTTAAACACCAGAATAAGCAAAGCAGTGATGAAATCAGGGGATAGCCGAGGGAAGGGTTGAGTTGGGTTGGGTTGATTGTTGACGGCCAATTATCTGCACTTGGGATATAGGCCCGGGGGAGTGCCCTTCGTGGGGGTCTTTCTAAGGGAACCTAACCCGTATTTACGCATGGATAAATCCACGGGCCAAAGAAAACCACGAAAACTCCGAACGATTAGGCCGACGGGCGCGATTGGGATCGAACCCAGCACCTCCCGTCTACCAGCTTCGAGAGCACAACCTCTCAGCCACTGGTGGGGCGCCGAGGGAAGGGAAATCTTCCCATAGAAAAATGTCTGAATTCAACACTGAAGCAAATACTTGCACTAATTTTGATAGAAATTTAAAATTTCAGTAAACATCAATTACATAAAATGTGTTAAAAATAATTCGATAGTGCATCTTTATTTGTTTGCAGATCTCTCTAGCTTATGTCGATGATTTTGTAAGCATTAGCCTTAACGAATTTTAATCATATAAATTGTTAAATTAGAAAATTCTAAGAATTAAAGATGCAACATATATACAAACAGAAAAATCAGTAATATGATATACAGATTAATGTTAAATTTAGGTACTTAAATTTTTCAAGGGGGGGGGGGGGGCTAAAATTAAAATATCTTAAATATTTATATATATAATAAATGATAAAAAAATTCAGAAGATGCTAAAATTACTAAAGTACAATATTACTATTGCGCTAAATTTAATTTAGCATGTACACACGACGAGAAAAAGACAAAAATAAATATACATACACAATGTAATTAAAGAAAAATATATTAATTGGGTACTTATCAATAACACAGGAACACGACAGTAGTTTTATATATCTACAAATAGCAGCTACTGCTTTACACAAGCAATGGAATGGTTCAATTTCATATGCCACTTATTTATCTTTTCTCAGTGTTCCTAAATGGCATGTGGGCCCTATTTCATGACATTTGTTGGGAGGCAAAAAGCTCAAATATCAAGCTATTTTTCAGCAATTTTAGTAGACCCAAGTAATTATTAGGTTTAAAGACCAAATTTCCAAAATTTGGCGTAATGTTAACATAAGAAATTACTGAGAAAAGATTAATTTATATTGCACTCAGAAGAACACATTATACAAGTAGTGTAAATCATTGTTTGATTACAGACTCAGAACTGTGCCACTTTCTCAGTCCTCCCTATAGTCTATTTAAGTCAAATTTATTTAAATCAGTAAAATTTCTTTATAAGTTAAGGCCGGTATATAAACAAAATTAGTGTACAAGCTTTAAAATGTGCAATTTATAATTAAAATGCTTCACTGTATAAAAATCAATTTTGGCCAAAATAGCTGGTTAAAACGATGAAAGGCCACTGCAGTGGCTTTTTAGGTGCGTTCGTAATTATATAAATACGTAGCATCTATTGTCGTCGCTTGGTCCGTCCGCATATAACAACGCAAAAACTACCCAACTGAATGGTTTGAAATTTAAGATATATTATCTTTGCAGAATTTTGTCGAGACATTTCAAATTTTATAAAAATCGAATCAAAACTTTAGGAGATATTAATACAAATATTTATTAAGAAATTTGAATTTTTTTTTTTTAAGTCGGTGCTTTCTTGTTATAGGAGCTTCCGAAGTTTAATCGTCAAGGGACCGATATACTTATTTTATTACAGAAATTAATCTGCAGACGATATAATTCATTTCACAGAATTAAAAATCATCAAGATCTGAATATTTATATAACTAGCTATAGTACGAATGCACCTCATTTGTCACGTTTGATGTACAATTTCCAATTTGTTTTAATTTTAGCTAGCTTTTAGGCATTGACCTGTGATGACTGCAACTCTCCTCCCCCAGCTTTTCCCCAAATGGAACTCTTATGCTTATTAGAAGGATTAAATAGTGTAAGCATTATCTTTGATAAATACTTAAATTTTCACTTTTTTTTTTCAGGACCGTTGACGTCCTAAAAAATTAGTAATAAAAAATGTCTAATTTTTAATTATTAGAAAATAACAAAAGGATAGAAAGTTACTGAAATCTCATGCCTGGTACACACAGTTATAACTGTATAAATCTGTATTTATTTATTTTATTTTTTAAAGGAAATAGTTTTAGGGCTGGTAAAGCATATGCACAATTTCCAAAAGGTATATAACAAGGTTTTACGAATACTTGAACATTCGATATAAATGGGAGAACAGAAAACGCAATTTTTTTCTTAAAATTTTTGTCAGCATTAAAAATATTGTACAAAATAAAATATCTTCACTTTATTATGAAATGCCAGGTTTGAGGTGCTGATGTCTAATCAAAGATATCATTAGACTCTGAATAGTATTTTTTCAGAATATGAATGCAATATTAAAACTAGGGGTTTGTCTACATATTAAAACTGTACTATTCTCAAATTTGACATACAGAAATAGGCCACTGACATGACTTTAAAATGGGAATCAAAACTGTGGAGAAAGGGTAAAAAAAAAAAAAATACATTAGATAGCATTCAAAAATAGAGACTTTTGATATTGATATGATAATTTAATATGGGGATAAAAGAAAAACTGTAAAATGATCAAAAACCTGTCAGAGACGAGGAAAAAAAAAACATTTCACTACATTGCATTCAAAGATAAAAAAAAATGTAGAAATAAGCCTTTCAGATGGGTTGGGTTGGGTTGATTATTGACGGCCAATTATCTACACTAGGGATATAGGGCCGGGGGGAGTGCCTTTCGTGGGGGTCTTTCTAAGGGAACCTAATCCGTATTTACGCATGGATAAATCCACGGCTCTAAGAAAACCACGAAAACTCCGAACGATTAGGCCGACGGGCGCGATTGGGATCGAACCCAGCACCTCCCATCTACCAGCTTCGAGAGCACAACCTCTCAGCCACTGGTGGGGCCCTTTCAGATGACATTAAAGTTTAGGAACATGCAATTATATTAGTATATTAAATAACAAAACAAGTTTTAGCAGCACGGTAAATAAGTCATGGATATGTTTCACGTACTAAAAAAAAAAAAAAAAAAATTACTTTGTTGGGTTTTTTCTTGAACTTCTACTCGAAATTTGAATTTACTATCCTTTCAATCTCGTTCAAAGAATGACAATTTCTTTGGTCGAAACGTTTTCAACAAGAATAAAATAAAATATTGTTGTGCAGTATCTGCCTTTTCCAAAACAGAGCTATTAGAAACTTCCTTCGTTTCGACCGGCAAGCGGCAAGTGCAACCCTTTTACCAGCTCTGCACGCCAAAATCGGCGCAAGGCTTTTTCGCCAAACTGGCGACAAATGGCCCAAACGACGGAAGATTCTAAATTCGCGTGCTTTACGCGTATCTTTTTTTACAGACCGTGGGAGTCACGTGATGCTTGAATCCCCCAATGCAGGTGTACGAAAGGGGCATCACGTCACTCTAGCGGTCTGTAAAAAAGATAAGTGGAATTCACCGCGGTAGCCTGTCTTTTTCGTTAGCCTCGCTTTAAATGCTCTATTACTGAATTGCGTAAAAGAAACATCCTTATAACTCCAAAAATGATAATCGTATTAACTAACGGTTTACTGCGTTGGATTAAGCGTCTCATTTAAAATTAAAATATATCTTTGAATTGACATTTCAATGAAATACAGTGTCATGAAAAATCGAAGAGTGTGAAAAATAGGATTACAAATATCTCGGCAACTAAGCACCCGATCGACTTCACTCTTTATGCAAAATTTATGTTTTTTTATTGTCTTTTATATTCACTCCTTAAAATAAACAATTTTGAAAATTTTTATATACCTTTTATCAGAACGAATATTTCGAGAATCCGAAAAAAATTGTTCTGGATAATCGAGATTACTGAAATTCAATAAGCTTCTTCCCATTGTTACATACTAAGTACATACCAAATTTCAAGACTCTATCTCAATTTGTTCGGGAGATAGAGCGTTTACACACACACACACACACACACAGAGAGAGACGGACGGCAATTTTTTTTTTTCTAAAAATGTGTTTTTCGGAATCTCCTATGTCTGAAACTTGTAAATCCGTCAAAAAAAAAAAAAAAAAAAAAAAAAATCGATTTTCAAAACGATTACAAGATTTACCCTATACTACGTATGATGGGTAAGTAATAAATGAATAACTTAAAACTTAATACTCAATAACTTAAAGCTTAACTTAAAACTTATTAACTTAAAACTTAATACTTATTAACTTAAAGCTTAACTTAAAACTTATTAACTTAAAACTTAATACTTATTAACTTAAAGCTTTACTTAGAACTTAATAACTTAAAACTTAAATAATAACATAACTTTTCTTTTTATATAAATACATAAAGGATTAATAATACATTCGTAACGCTTTAATATTTTACGACAATCTTTTCTAATTGGTTTAACCACATTAAATAATAAATTTCCTAAAGAAAAGACTGTATGTTTCCTAAAAGAAAAAACGTTATAGCGAAGTTTTTCAAATTGTCAGAATAAAGTGCAGAAGGAAATGAAATGCATAATAATATAAAATGTCATACATATTTAGACCCGGCTTAATTTATTACATTTAGTGTACATTTAATTAAAAAAAAAAGCAGCGATGTTAGACCTACGTATGTAAATTGTTGCATTTTGGATGTTTCACAACATTTCATAAACAATAAAACTTTTTTCTCAAATTACGTAGTTGTAAAAAAAATAATAATAAATAAAACAAAAGTTTCCCAACCAACCTGATTTCTATAATTTATGGTTGGGAATCCAGAAATTCACTTAGCATTCTATTTTTCCTCAAGGATCTTATACACTGCTCAAAACAATTGAAGGATATTGCAGTTTTAGGTGGATTTTGTATCTGGGAAACTTTTTAGCTGATTGATACATGGTCGACAGACATAGTAGGTTATATGAGAATAAATTACACATGTTTGGCAGAAAAAAATGCATTTTATTGCGCATTTGTGTACAAAAGGAAAAAAACACAATTTGTGCATATGAGAAAAAAAGAATAAGAAAAGGTGTTTTCTTCAAAGAAAATCATTTTCAGTAGGGGGTATGGTTTCCACGGGCGGCCAGCAACGTTGAACACCTTTGAGGCATGGACTCAATGAGGCTATTAATGACGAGTTGGGGTATTCTGCCCCACTCTTCCAGAAGAGCTCTTTCCAGTTCTTGGAGAGTTTGTGGGGGTTGTTGGCGGCCAGAAACTCGTCTTCCTAGAGCGTCTCAAACGTGCTCGATTGGATTCATGTCTGGAGAACACGCTGGCCATTCCATTCGAACGATTCCTTCCACGAAAAAGAAATCCTCCACCAGGTTTGCACGATGTGGCCTGCAGTTATCGTCCATTAAAATGAAGTTATCTCCGATTGCTGCAGCGTAAGGGACTACAATAGGTCTGAGGATCTCATCCCTATATCGGCGACCAGTCAGAGCTCCATCTCGAATGATGTAGAGGTCAGTGCGCCCGTCAATGGAGATGCCACCATACACCAACACTCCTCCACCGCCAAATCTGACACTTTCGTGCACGAACGCAGGATTATTCCTACTGCCACGGTCCCTCCAGATGAAAATACGCCTATTATCCGGATGCACAGAAAAACGGGACTCGTCAGAAAACAGAATATTGCTCCATTCATTTCTTCTCCAGTTGACATGCTCGGTTGCCCACTCCCTGCGGTCGCGACGATGCCTTGATGTTAATCTAACACATACCATCGGTCGGCGAGCATACAGACCTACAGCATGGAGCCGGTTTCGGACAGTCTGAGTTGAAATCGTGGTGCCTGTAGCCGAGCGAAGGTGTTGTTGGAGAAGAGTAGCGTTCATGTTTCGGTGTCTCCGAGCTGTTAACGCTAAATACCGATCTTCATTGGGCGTTGTTGCCCATCTACGACCTTGCCCTGGTCTTCGGCCTGCACATCCACTCTCCAAAAAACGGTTCCAGATCCTGGAAATGACACTTTGTGACACTCCAATGGCTTGCGCTACTTCGGCTTGAGTTTGGCCCCCTTCTAACCTACCACCAATTCTCCAAGCTTCTGAATCTGTCAAATGACTTCGCTGAGACATCGTACTCATCGAAACAAAGCAATCACTGAATGCCGATCATCCTTGTCTTCATTCTCTTTTATCCAGTTGAAAGTCAAATTTCATTCGCTGCCGCTGAAGCGACGTTTTTGACGTCGAACTCAAAATTTGCATACTCCACAGTTTGAAAACCAGAAAAATTTGCATTTGTGATTCTCTTCTTCTATTTTCGGCAAAAAAAATTTCGTTTATATCTTTATTTTATATAAAACTTCAAATATCCTTTAATTGTTTTGAGCAGTGTATAATAAGTACTTAAGGCTGTTCATCAGTAAACTTCCCGATTCCCCTCGCTAATGTTATTCCTATGGGCGTAGGATGCATTCGTATTTTTTAAATATCTCCTCGTAAAATTAATATTTTTAACTTCTGTTTTCTTTGTATTGTTCTTAAAGAATGTCTCTTTTTTTCTTAGTTGTCAATTTTTTTCTAAAATATATACTTAATTTTATATGAAATGTTAAAATCGTATTCAGTTTCGCTAAGATTTTAACACATAAAAATATAAATTAAGCACATAGTTTAGAAATATTTTGAAAACTAAGAAAAAAAGAGACATTCTTTAAGAATAGTACACAGGAAACAGAAGTTAAAAATATTAATTTCCCGAGGAGATATTTTAAAAATACGAATACATCCTACGCCCATAGGAATAACATTAGCGAGGGGAATCGGGAAGTTTACTGATGAGCAGCCTTAACAATTTGAGTAGTAAAACAATAATACAATCTAGAGGAAATCGGAAAATATATTGTTTCTTCTTTTTTTCCCTGGCAAATCGTAAAGCAATGAGAAAAGCAAGCTGTCATTTTAATACAAGTTTCATCCACATGACATTTGATGACGTACGGCCGAGATTCTACTGATGGCGCTGGCGTAGTGTTAGCAGAAAATTCAGAAGAATTGCTCAGCTTATGTCCAACAGATATTTTGAGCAGACCTCTTTTGCAGTCGTGAACAAAGGAAGAAGTGAGACGTGTTGGGCGGTATGAATATGCCTGAGTGACGATTATATCCTTAAAAGACTTATGGAACTGTATGGTTTAACGGGTCAATTCATGACCAACATTCAACTCGCGGTTCAACTCCCAGTTGAGAAACCCTAGGTTAGCAAACCTAACCGCCGGTTAATATTTGAAATTCATCATTAACTTCAGAGCCGCGGTTAGTCTACCTCGGGTTAGTCAACCTAAGGTTTAAATGTGTATATCTGATTAGCCAAAGGTATCACATGACATAGCAATCGCGTTGAAGAGTTGTGTCCTCGCTTAGCGCTAATTTTCAATGACAAACAAAACAGAGTATTGGAAGTGCATACTTGTGGTGTTTAGTTTTTAGATAAATAAACATCACAAATAAATTTCGAATTACCCTTTTCATTTGATGGTTTTGTTCGTTCACAAAATTAGGCCCAAAGATTAGAAATACTGTTACAGTCATAAGACGTTTATTTTTACAAAATTTTGCGTTACAGTAAAATTCTTCTAAAAAAATTACTTAATTAATGAAAAAATACACATACACACACACACACGCACATATATATATATATATATATATATATATATAAGCAGTAACCATCACATCACAAACAAAACAGCTATATATTCGTGTGAACAGCGCCAGAAGCTGCTGTGTATTTTCGAAGAGAAATTTGTTTCAACTATGGTGATTCAGTATTGTGATATTGGTACAGCATTCGCTTATATTGTGGCGTAGGGTACGGTGGGGGGAGTGTCTGTTAAGTAGTATTCAAATATGTTTCTGTACATTTTGAATTTTTTGCTACGCAGGGCTCTGGCCGAAACCCACTGCCACTAATTGTTAATCTTTTTATTCGGATGCTTGGCTTCCTTTGAATTTACCCACTGCTGATGAGGCCGCAGCTTGTTTCTGTTTATTTTTACATATATTTTCTACAGTGTTTTCTTGTGTTTTCTTGTTTCTGGTGAGGGGGGTGGTGCTAGTTCAGGCCAAAATCATGTTTTTGCTGGATTATATATTGCAATAAGTTTATATATATATATATTATCTATAAGTTTAATAAACAATTGCCTGATCAGGCTAATAGTAGTAAGTAGAATAAAAGTAAATAACGAGCTACGTTTATTTATTTTGCAACGAATATTATATAAAAATACATTTTCATATATTTATTTCTAACTACCTACCCGCCCGGCGTTGCACGGGCCCGAGATAATAACAATCTCAGTGCAAGGCGTTAACCCCATCCCTCCCCATACCCGCAAATATAATGAATATGTTCAAGAGAACCACCGTCACCTTACATTAACGCGATCATTAAAAAATGAATTATATTTTTCTGATAATTAGAACATAACGAAGACGCAACGCTAAAATAGCCGGCAGATGACACCCCTTCCCGACCTCAATTTCAAATCTATATCTTAATTAGTTACCTAAATTTTTGTTCATTAGTAAAAATTGGCAATTATTTCCTTTCATTTTCGCAAACTAAATGAAGGGATCGGCCCGAGAAACAGATCTTTTTATAGTTCAGTTTTTAATGAAAGCAGATCTCTGTCTGAAACTTTCTCGGATCGTTTTCACTGGCGCCGGCAGATTTTTGGCAGTTTTTTGCATTAAATTAAAAAAAATTACCAACCGAATTTTTCAAAAATCACATAGTCAGATACAGAATATTTTTTTACATATGCTTAGAAATTTTCAAATTGATATCTCAATTAGTTTTCTTAAAATTCGCTAATTAATAAAATAATTTCGAATTTGTTCATTTCCGCTCGCAAATCCAACGGGCCAGTTAGAATCTTTCGCCATTTTGATTTAAAAGATGACATTTTAGAAGCGATGGTTAATGAGAATCTAATTAATATCGAGGCTAATTATCAAAATATTAAAATTCTGAGGCTCAGGTGCACATGGCCAGACCTTGGACTATCCATACCTAAATTTCCAGACTTCTAGGTGGGCTAGATTTTGCTAGCCATCGCCAACAGACACACACACAGACACACGGACACACACACTGAGCGAAACTTTCTTTTATTAATATAGATATATATATTTTTTATTTAACTAAAGTAACTGATTACAGATTCAATTAAATTATTTTGGATAAAATTACATGTCCAGTAGCCTTTACCCTTATACAAGACGTAAGAAGGTTTTTTTTTTTTTCATGTTTAGATTATTATAATAGATTTTTTTTTTTTAATTCCTTGTAGAACATTCTAGTGAAGAGCGAAATTTTTCAAGAAATCCTCTGAAAAATGTTCCTTTCAAACAACAATTGTTATTTTAAACTAACAAGTACATATTAGTTCAAATTATTTATTAGGGTATATTATTGTTCAACAGAGTATTTTCTTATGCAGACATTTGCCTAATTTAATCTCGTGAAACTCCGCCTTATTTAAGGCAACATTTTTTTGGTAAGAAAATACTGGTTCTCAAGAATTTTCTGCTCTCAAAATTTCTTGACCTGTAAGATATCTGAAGTAACATATTGCAATGCTTAAGGGAGGCAAAACTGGTTGCCAGAAGTGGCTAGTAATAATAATAATAATAATAAAGTAAATATTACAACACTTTATTTTTCCATGGCTCCTAATAAATTTCTCTATAAATTTAATAGTTTTTCATAAATTGAATAATTTTCTTAATAAATTCATTCTTAATAATTTTTTATATTGTTTTCTTACTTAAGAGTTAAATACAGCAGAAAATTGTCACCATTTTCTTATTCTGACACAAAAACAATAATTTTCAGGCAATATTTTTTTGTATTTTTTGTTATTTTTTGTACGATCGATGCTTGTGGTTGCCTTAGATATCTCAATAGTACGTTCGTACCATTTATTATTCTTCTCCAAATGTGTAGAACAGGATATTCACAAAATTTATGTCGTCAAGTTGGCGGTGGCATAAAATAAATCGACCGTTTAAAATTATCCCATTCATCTTCCGAAAGACATGGCATATCGATGCCCTATAAATTTAAAAGTTCTTTTAACCGCAACATTTCCATTTATTTCACATCTTTTGAAATAAAGTTGGATGCACTTCAAATTTGACAGATGTAAATAAATCAAGCCATATAAAAGTGACTCGATTTGAATTTTAAAACTTGACTCTAAGCAAAGACTCACTTGAGTTTAAAAGGTTTAATGTGATTTGTTTTTGTAATAGTTATAAAAAGAAAATAATAAGCTATTTTTTACAAAAATTAAAAAAATATATTAGCAACGTTTTAATGATTTGAGAAACAGTTTCAGGTAGTATTTAATTATAATTTTTTTAACTATCTTAAATAATTATAATTGTTTATTTCCCTAAGCCTCATTTGTTCTTGCATTTTTGCCAAACATTTTAGAATCACCCTGTAAATAAAATGTGAGTGTGTGTAAAATGTGTTCTAAAACCACATATATATATATTTACTAATGGACCACATATGTATTTACTAATGGACATGCTAAGTATTTATAAGAAAATAAAAGGCAAAATATCACGCTTAAGGTGCTTCCCAAATACTCAACAACGCGAAACTTTCTAACACATGTTCTGACTAATTATTAAACGTAAAGACATACAATTGGCAGGCTGACTACTGAAATGATTTGGAATCCAAACGAGTTTTCCATTTTTTTAGTCAATAAATCACTTATCGAGTTATAAGCTATTCGTGTCACGTTTCTCTTTCTCCGTTCTGCTGCCACGGGAATTCGGTTGAAAACTCCGACTTTGACAACATTTTCTAAAATCTCCTGCCTTTACCAAAAAATGAAAAACTCATTTCAATAACATAGTTTCTGAATAAGAACACCTATGCCAATCTCAGCTGTTTCCGAACAAAGATGAATTCAAAATTGTGTCAGAAAGTAGCTCCTTTCGATTTGCGCCTTATTATATATTTGCTTAAATACAAATGGCAAAACTAAAATTTCCCGTATTTATTGATCCACATTTTGAGTCAATTAGTCTCCCACAGCTCTTTTGCTCAGCGACTGATGACAGCATTGTGTTTAATTCCGATGTCACTGAAGTACGCTGTGATCATCTGTTATCTGCATCCGGTTGTTCAGAGGAAGATCTTTAGAAAATTTATTTTTCGAAGTAAACGGTAGGATAAGATAAATCGAATGTTTGAAATTAATTCATTTATTGTCTTGCAGGCATCGATATCCTATAAATGCAAATAGATTTTTAGTCGCGACAATACCTTTCATTTTACATTATTCGAAATAAATTTGGTTAATCTTCAAATTGGATAACCACAGATAATGTAAAGGAAGTTGAAATTTCTGAATTTCATCCATCTGAAAGAGATTACATTTAGATTAATAGTTTATCTAAGAACTTCTTTTAAAGACATCCTTCCGTTTGAATATTTAGAGATTTAAAAACTTTTCTCCGATACTTTTAAAGTTAACAATTCGGAAAATGGCTCAGACTTAGGAGTACCATTAAAATTCATTACTTTGTAATCTGTTTAAACTGTTTCTGGGGAGACAATTTGTTTTCGTGAAATATAACGAAACTATTTAATGTTATTCAGTCAGAATATATTAAACAAAGATTAATTACTGAAGAAAAATCATCGAAGATATCAAATATATACTTTCCAAAATAAAAAAAAATAAAAAATACATGAATAATAATAATAATAGTAATTTATATAGAATAATTATATAGAATTTGTTTCGAAGATATGAAACATGTTTATTCGATAGATTTTCTGGTTATTTCTATTTACATTTGGGGTCAACACTTACGTTTAACGTCAAATAATTTCTTATTACACCCAGAAAAAAGTTTTGTTGAATCAACAAAAATTTGGTTGACCCAACAAAACTTTTTGTTTAAATATAGGTCAATGGAAATTTTGTTTGAATCAACAAAAAAAAATTTGTATCATCAGCAAAAAATGTTTTGTTAATTCAAGTAAAATGGTTCAATTTTACTTGAATTTTGCTAAAACAACCAAAATGTACTCAACAAAACATGTTTTGTAGTTTTAATCAATTCCTTTTTCGGGTGTAAAAAAGATTAAGTTTCAACGAAATGGCTTTCATTACCATATTAATATTTTTATTACATTTAAAAATTAATTTTTCTTGAATGTTGAGACAAAAAAAAATAAAAAATAAATAAAAATTATTGGTAAATACAGGCAAATGAAGTACAGATAACAACGAGTTTTAGGTAGCTTTCATTACAAAAAGCTACCTGTTGCAACCGTTCGGAGGAAAGCAATTCCAAAAACTTTTGGTATATTTTTACCAATCCTGACCTCAAAACCACCCTCCGTTCAAATGCTGCTATATATATATATATATATATATATATATATATATATACACTCATGTCCAAAATTAAGGTCACAAACATAAAATCTATGAAACTGATGGACTATTCACTGTGTTGCCACGAAATTTGGCACAGAGGTATATTAGAATGAGAGAAAGAATATAGCAACATAACAATGTGGAAAAGATTTTAATTGTGAATTAAAATACAGGGTATATTAAAATGTGTTAAATCATGAATCAGAGATAAATCATTTATCTCAGGAAAAGGGTTTCTGATATGGAGTGTGACCACTGTGCACTGCTATACAAACCTCACAACGAGCTCTCATATTGTTTATGAGGGTGTCAATAAATGTTTGTGGCAACAAAGCCATTTCTTCCAAAAGCGCGGCTTTTAACTCCTGGCGGGTCATGGAAGGGGGTTACGCTGTGCAATGGTTCTTCCTAGACCATCCCAATGTCACCAGGAAGACCAGTCAAGACCGCCACAGAGCAACAACACCGGCACAGAATAGCTATTTGGCGTTAAGCACACGACGACATAGCCTGGCAACGACTCCTCAGCTTGCTGGGGACCTTATTACTGTGTCTGGAATAAGAATTTCCAGGCAAACAGTATATAGACGACTCGCAGAGAGGGCACTTTACGTCCGGCATCCAGTCGTGTGTGTCCCTTTCACTGCATTGAACAGGAGAGCCCAGTTATTGTGGAGCCGAAGACATCAGTCTTGGACACAACAAGAGTAGGAGCGTGTTCTTTTCACTAATGAGTCCGGATTCACCACAGAAAGTGATTCTAGTCGAATCTTCATCTGGAGAGAACGTGGAGCTCGCTATCATCCCTCCTACGTAAAAAAAAAAATCAACAGATTTGGTGGCAAAGGAATCCTTGTCTGAGACGGCTTAATGTTGGGCTGTCGTACCCCATTGCACATCTTCGATGCGGGTACTGTCAATGCACATCGCTATAGGGATGAGGTCCTTGAAGCCTATGTGAAGTTATTTCGGGGTGCTGTAGGCCCAGACTTCTTTTTTATGGAGGATAATGCGAGGTCACACAGTGCTCATATTGTTGATGATTTTCCTGAAGAGGAGGATATTCGCCGCATGAATTGGCGCTCGAGATCTCTAGACCTCAATCCTATTGAACATGTTTGGGATGGTCTAGGAAGAGCCATTGCACAGCGTAAACCCCACTCCTAGGACCCCCAGGAGTTAAAAGCCGCGCGTTTGGAAGAATGGGTTTTGTTGCCACAAACATTTATTGACACCCTCATAAACAGTATGAGAGCTCGTTGTGAGGCTTGTATAGCAGTGCACAGTGGTCACACTCTATATCAGACATACTTTTCATGAGATAAAGGCTTTATCTCCGATTCATGATTTAACACTTTTTAATATACCCTGTATCTTAATTCACAATTAAAATCCTTTCCATATTGTTATGCTGCTATATTCTTTCTCCCATTGTAATATACCTCTGTGCCAAATTTCGTGGCAACACAGTGAATAGTTAATCAGTTTTCACAGATTTTATGTTTGTGACCTTAATTTTGGACATGAGTGTATATATCTGGCATTTGTCATGCTGTAACTCTCTTATTTATGAACCGATTTGGATGTGACTGAGTATGTGTATAGGACATACCAAGGGCTCGACCGAGTTCGTTAAACAGCTTTATCCGCCATCTTATTTCAAAATGGCGGCCAGTTAAAAAAATTTCAATTTTTAAAAATTCAAAAAGATGTACAAAAAATTATAAATTGAAAATATTGTTTCCTTTAAGCGTTAGAACGGGATACAAAGATTCTGAAACATTTTTTGTTTAGGCTTTATCTTAAAAAAACGTCTGAGATATGGCAGTTTCAAATTTTAGGGCGGCTGTTATTTTGAAACAATCTGATTTTTGTTATGCATGAATCATGCTGAAATTCGCATTCAAATTCTTTATAAACGAAAATCACGATAGAATCTTCTATAATCGAGATGCAAGCATTTTAGCTTCGGGTGTTTGAGTAAAATGAGTTAAATTTTTAAAAACATGGACTATGAAAGCTGCCTTTTCCTAAACGGTACAGGCCGGAAGGACTTTTTCAGTTTTATGGTGGTATGCTTATGAAACCACTTAATTTTAATTCCCAAATGCCACGATGGTGCCAGAATTTTAGTATAAAATTTTCCATTTATTATGTATGTGAAATATAGCCTTTTTCTTATTTCCAAATAATTTTTTTCGTTAATTCAGGTGTTATTCGTTCACTTCAACATTTTAACTTTGTCCTTGAAAGGTTAACCCGCCAAAAAGAACGATAGACTGTGAAACACCCTCTTTACTTGACTACTAAATACCAATTTGTATATCCTTTTATTTCCAGGTGTTATCATATAAAAGTTACCGTAACTGATATTTGGGATATAATAGATGTGTGTGTATGTTCGTTCTAAATTATTTTTCTTTTCACTGATCAATTTTCATAAAAATAAGGTGTAAAATCTCATACTTAAGGAATTTTTGGAAATTATAAAAGGCAAAACTAAACATAATAATTCTTTGCAATACTCATTTTTACAGACATTACTTTATTTTCAAATACATAAAAAAGCAGTGTACATGTCTAAAAGTTTAAAAAGTACTTTTAAAACTACACAGGGAATTACAGAGGGAAGCCATAGAAATATTTACATCAAATTCAGAAACATGCCATGATATGACTCACGCAAAAATAGATAATAGATGGCGCCATATGGTATTAGGAAAAAGCAAAATGGGAGTTTTCAACAGATTGACTGATGAAGCAGCAAACATAACATCAGTGACTGAAGGTGCCTGAGAGCGACAGGTGAAAATATTTTTACTGTTTTACAATTTTTAACAGATTGGCTAGTTTTGTGTAGTTTTAAAAAAGTATTTTTAAGACTTTTAGACATGTACACTTCTTTTTTATGTGTTTGAAAATAAAATAATGTCTGTGAAAATAGGTTGGTGCAAAGAATTATTATGATGAAAAATGACATTATGAACGATCATGGATAAAAAACCGGCAAAACTAAAGTTTTCTGTATTTATTGACCAGATTTTAAGGCAATTAATCTAATTTCTAATAATGAACAGAGGAAAGTATTTTCAACTAGGTAAATTAGCGCTGCAGTTTCGCACTGAAATTAGCGCTGCAGTTCGCAGACTTGTCCAACAAATAAGAGTGAAATATGCCATACAGGATATTGTTGGGATAGCTCAGTAAGAAGAGCATTGGCACGGCAAGCCAACGTATTCAGGTTCGAGTCCTGGTCTCAGCATTTTTCGCTGTGTTGGAATAAATCTCAACTATGATACTCTAACCATTGGATATAATCTCTAATCTATAATTTCTAATCTTAATCTTCATTTCAATAATCAATTTTTATAACTCATACTTAATGAATTTGTGAAAATTTGAATGGCAAAACTAAAATTTTCTGTATTTATTGATCCGGATTTTAAGGTAATAAATCCAATTTCTGATATTTAAATTCAAAATGTTTCTTTTTTTTTTCACTGATTAATTTTCATAAGAATAAAGGGGAAAATCTTCACCGATCAATTTTCATAAAAATAAAGGATAAAATCCTGTACCTAGTAAATTTGTGAAAATATAAATAGCAAAACTAAAATTTTCTGTATTTATTTATTCCTATTTTAAGGCAATTAATCTAATTTCTAATATCTGAATTCTAAATCATCCAGATATTCAGGCAATTAAACACCCACGGTCCTTCTGTATTAGCAACTGACAACAGTATTATTTATTTCTAATATTCCTGAACTATGCTGTGATCATCTATTATCTACATCCGGACATTTAGGGGAGGATTTTTAGAAAATTTATTTCTCCAAGAGTGGGTGATGGCTTAAAATAAATCGAATGTTTGAAATTAACTCATTCATTGTCTTGCAGGCATCGATAACCCATAAATGGAAAAGGGGTTTTAGCCACGACAATTCCATTCATTTTACATTATTCAAAATAAATTGGGTAATCTTCAAACTGAATACACCACAGATAGTGTAAAGGAAGTTGCAAAATACGGATTTCAGCTATTTGAAAGAGATTACATTTAAATTAATGGTTTATCTAGAAACTTCTATCTAAGGCATCTTTTTGTTTGAATACTTATAGATTTAGAAACTTTTTCCCGATACTTTTAAAGTTAACAATTTGGAAAATGGCTCAAACATAGGGGTTCCATTAAAATTCATTATTTTTGTAATCTGTCTGTGCTATTTTTTTTATGTAATTTTTTTTAAGTTAGTGGATTATAATGAAACTCCTTAATGTTACCGAATCAGAATATTTTGAACAATATATATATTTTGAGCAATAAATGTCTGAAATAATGGATAAATTTTTAAAGATGAACTTTTGAATCTTTTTCCGCGTAGAAAATTTTAATTCTGTTCATACAATTTAAAATAGTACATGTTGAAAAAATGGGTGAGACTTGGGGTTGAAATTTCGGAACAATTAGTGAAATTTTGAAAAATTCATGAAGAATTTTCGAAACATTTGATGAAATTCGATATCATATGTTTTATTATCATAATTTGTTATTTTCAGACATGTTCCCAAAACAACTAACTGAGACTATACTTAAAAAAAAAAATATATATATATATATATATATAAAGCAATCTTAATTTTGTAGTAAACAATGTTATGTAGCCTTAACACTAAGCAATACTAGAATTTTGAAGTGCTAAAATTTTAAGAATACAAAATTATTTTTACCAGTAAAAGAAAAGAAAAGCATTTTTCTAAGCCTCTTTATCACTTTTGTGATTTCGTGTTCCAGATAAACTTTGAAACAATGCACACCTGAAAATATTTTCTAATTTAAATTTGATCACTAAATTAAATTAACAGCAGTCAGACTTGCCAAGTCTCTTCATATTGGCAGAAGCCTCTTGATTTCTTTATATATTTTTTAATATTCTATTATTGTCTTCTTTTTTTAAACTAGTTTTTACCCTTAGCTCCGCTCAGGTAGAATGTAACTTTGCAATTCGGAATGCTGATTTTACATATCATTTTTATTTTTTATTTTATTATTTTTTTTTTGAATAATTTATCAAACTAATAGTGCAACTCTCATCACAATTTGTTCAGTGAAAAGTTTTTAAAAAGCTAATATTTCTTAATCGGATTCAGCCTAATTACAAAACTTTATCCCATAGCTCCGTAACTAAGCAACGTAGAACGATGTGTTACACACTAAAACCTTCCTCAAACATTTATCTAACTGACAATGCAAGACCGATAAAAATCTGTTTAGAAGAACGTGCGTTACAAACGGTCGGGATGAAATTCCCATTCATATTCGGGTTTCTTAAATTTAAAATTTTCTCCCATAGCTCTATGACCAAGAAATGTAGAACGATGTGTTACACACTAAACCCTTCCTCCAACATTCATCTAACTGACAATATAAGACCGATAAAAATCTGTTTAGAAGAACGTGCGTTACAAACGGTCGGGATGAAATTCCCATTCATATTCGGGTTTCCTAAATTTAGAACTTTCTCCCATAGCTCTATAACCAAGAAACGTAGAACAATGTGTTACACACTAAAACATTCATCAAACATTCATCTAACTGACAATATAAGACCGATAAAAATCTGATTAGAAGAACGTGCGTTACAAACGGTCGGGATGAAATTCCATTCATATTCGGGTTTCCTAAATTTAGAGCTTTCTCCCATAGCTCTATAATCAAGAAACGTAGAACAATGTGTTACACACTAAAACTTTCATCAAACATTCATCTAACTGACAATGTAAGACCGACAAAAATCTGATTAGAAGAACGTGCGTTACAAACGGTCGGGATGAAATTCCCATTCATATTCGGGTTTCCTAAATTTAGAGCTTTTTCCCATAGCTCTATAATCAAGAAACGTAGAACAATGTGTTACACACTAAAACTTTCATCAAACATTCATCTAACTAACAATGTAAGACCGACAAAAATCTGATTAGAAGAACGTGCGTTACAAACGGTAGGGATGAAATTCCCATTCATATTCGGGTTTCCTAAATTTAGAGCTTTCTCCCATAGCTCTATAATCAAGAAACGTAGAACAATGTGTTACACACTAAAACTTTCATCTAACTGACAATGTAAGACCGATAAAAATCTGATTAGAAGAACGTGCGTTACAAACGGTCGGGATGAAATTCCATTCATATTCGGGTTTCCTAAATTTAGAGCTTTCTCCCATAGCTCTATAATCAAGAAACGTAGAACAATGTGTTACACACTAAAACTTTCATCAAACATTCATCTAACTGACAATGTAAGACCGACAAAAATCTGATTAGAAGAACGTGCGTTACAAACGGTCGGGATGAAATTCCCATTCATATTCGGGTTTCCTAAATTTAGAGCTTTCTCCCATAGCTCTATAATCAAGAAACGTAGAACAATGTGTTACACACTAAAACTTTCATCAAACATTCATCTAACTGACAATGTAAGACCGACAAAAATCTGATTAGAAGAACGTGCGTTACAAACGGTCGGGATGAAATTCCCATTCATATTCGGGTTTCCTAAATTTAGAGCTTTCTCCCATAGCTTTATAATCAAGAAACGTAGAACAATGTGTTACACACTAAAACTTTCATCAAACATTCATCTAACTGACAATGTAAGACCGACAAAAATCTGATTAGAAGAACGTGCGTTACAAACGGTCGGGATGAAATTCCCATTCATATTCAGGTTTCCTAAATTTAGAACTTTCTCCCATAGCTCTATAACCAAGAAACGTAGAACAATGTGTTACACACTAAACCCTTCCTCCAACATTCATCTAACTGACAATATTAGACCGATAAAAATCTGTTTAGAAGAACGTGCGTTACAAACGGTCGGGATGAAATTCCCATTCATATTCGGGTTTCTTAAATTTAAAATTTTCTCCCATAGCTCTATGACCAAGAAATGTAGAACGACGTGTTACACACTAAACCCTTCCTCCAACATTCATCTAACTGACAATATAAGACCGATAAAAAACTGTTTAGAAGAACGTGCGTTACAAACGGTCGGGATGAAATTCCCATTCATATTCGGGTTTCCTAAATTTAGAACTTTCTCCCATAGCTCTATAACCAAGAAACGTAGAACAATGTGTTACACACTAAAACATTCATCAAACATTCATCTAACTGACAATATAAGACCGATAAAAATCTGTTTAGAAGAACGTGCGTTATAAACGGTCGGAATGAAATTCCATTCATATTCGGGTTTCCTAAATTTAGAGCTTTCTCCCATAGCTCTATAACCAAGAAACGTAGAACAATGTGTTACACACTAAAACTTTCATCCAACATTCATCTAACTGACAATGCAAGACCGATAAAAATCTGTTTAGAAGAACGTGCGTTACAAACGGTCGGGATGAAATTCCCATTCATATTCGGGTTTCTTAAATTTAAAATTTTCTCCCATAGCTCTATGACCAAGAAATGTAGAACGATGTGTTACACACTAAACCCTTTCTCCAACATTCATCTAACTGACAATAGAAGACCGATAAAAATCTGTTTAGAAGAACGTGCGTTACAAACGGTCGGGATGAAATTCCCATTCATATTCGGGTTTCCTAAATTTAGAACTTTCTCCCATAGCTCTATAACCAAGAAACGTAGAACAATGTGTTACACACTAAAACTTTCATCCAACATTCATCTAACTGACAATGCAAGACCGATAAAAATCTGTTTAGAAGAACGTGCGTTACAAACGGTCGGGATGAAATTCCCATTCATATTCGGGTTTCTTAAATTTAAAATTTTCTCCCATAGCTCTATGACCAAGAAATGTAGAACGATGTGTTACACACTAAACCCTTCCTCCAACATTCATCTAACTGACAATATAAGACCGATAAAAATCTGTTTAGAAGAACGTGCGTTACAAACGGTCGGGATGAAATTTCCATTCATATTCGGGTTTCCTAAATTTAGAACTTTCTCCCATAGCTCTATAACCAAGAAACGTAGAACAATGTGTTACACACTAAAACAATCATCAAACATTCATCTAACTGACAATGTAAGACCGATAAAAATCTGTTTAGAAGAACGTGCGTTACAAACGGTCGGAATGAAATTCCCATTCATATTCGGGTTTCCTAAATTTAAAACTTTCTCCCATAGCTCTATATCCAAGAAACGTAGAACGATGTGTTACACATTAAACCCTTCTTCCAACATTCATCTAACTGACAATATTAGACCGATAAAAATCTGTTTAGAAGAACGTGCGTTATAAACGGTCGGAATGAAATTCCATTCATATTCGGGTTTCCAAAATTTAGAACTTTCTCCCATAGCTCTATAATCAAGAAATGTAGAACAATGTGTTACACACTAAAAATTTTCAAACTTCATCAATCATTCATCTAACTGGCAATGTAAGACCGATAAAAATCTGTTTAGAACAATGTGCGTTATAAACGGTCGGAATGAAATTCCCATTCATATTCGGGTTTTCTAAATTTATAACTTTCTCCCATATCTCTATAACCAAGAAACGTAGAACGATGTGTTATACACTAAAACATTCCGACAATAATTATTTAATTGACAATGTAAGTCCCATAAACATCCGTTTAGCAGAACGTGAGTTATAAGCGTTTGGAATGAAATTTTCATTTTTATTTTATACATGTAGTAGCTATTCTGCTATTTTTTCTCCCCCTTGATATACCAATGGTATTTCATGCAGTAAGCAAACTTCAGATCAAACATGAAAGATAAAACACTTTGAAATTGTTGCTACGAAAAATATTAAACTTCATCAAAGACCGGAAAAATATGAGCGCTGTTTAAAAATCTCTATAGAATTAGATAAGGTCAAAATGTGAAGATACTAAAGTTAATTCCACGTCATAGATTTTAATTTATGTCTTCCCAAAAATCATACGGTTGGAGTACTTCCTATCTCACGGCTCTTATTTTTAATTTTAAATTTTTTCGTACAATCAGGACCAAATAACCTGGGATAAAAGTCCGAAAGTTCATTAGAAGTCATGTATGACCTCAAATTAAAGAACAGACTGTTCTTTGGTCTGAAGGTATGACATATCCTGCGTGTGTATGGTTGTAAAAAATATATATATTTAACAATAATCGTGATTATATGAAAAAGCCATTTTTTTCATAGAATCAAATAGATTTTACAAAAAGGGATTAAATCATACAAAGGGATAAAAAGGGATACAAAGGGATTAAGTCATCTGAAAACTCCCAGATTATCACTGGAGGAAATATATAGAGAGCAGCATAGAAGAATTGCGTATTTTTCAATAGAGACGGGACCGGTAACGTACTTTTGCATGAAATAGTTCATTTGAACTAGTTTGTTCGCATATGTTACATATCTACTTGATATGTTTTTCAGAGGTTTTGTACCCTTTTGAAATTAACAAAATTCTATTTGATTCTATGAAAAAAAAAAATTACTTTTTCGTGTAATTGTTATAAAATTCTTTTACAAGCATTTTGAAAAAAAAATAGTAGGGTGAAACCCCCAGTTATTGACACCTACCGAGTAACTGACACTTCATCAGAAATATAACTCAAATAAGCATTTTCTTGTAAAATTCTGCATAGTAATGTCATCTAGTGGTAACTTATTTGTCTTAACTGTTATAACTTATTTTTCAGCTTGAGGTTTTTCAAAAAAGGAATGGTGTCAGTTACTGGAGATACTGACCATATTTATGGCAAAAATTGATTTTTAGTAGTAAAAATTGTAATTTTTTCAAAATTTTGTCAACAATAATTTTTTAATGTATCTTTATTATACATTCAAAAACAGAGGTATAAAATAGATTTAAAACTTTGTAATAGCGATTTGAAGAAGAAAAATCCTTAAACTGTCAGTTATTGCGGATTTCACCCTATAATGTTTTGTATAGTGTAGAAGTTCGCTGTAGCAACAAATTTATCAACAAAATTTGGCGCCAAACATTTAATTGTAAAATAAAAGAATTAATACTCTAAGGAAGTCGGATTATTGAGGATTGTGTCGATAACATGCGAGGGAGTTTCAAGTCTTGCTGGCCAAAGCAAAGCTATACATAAAATTGCTTTAAATGGTGTAAATTAGTAAAGTGGCATATCGTTGCCTATTATTTTAGAGATTTCAGCATCTTGCATTATGAAAAGACAAACATTTCTTAATCTAGGAAAATATAATGTAAACACGAACGAAAATATACAATTACTTCTTCCGAATTATCCACGATTGCGAAAAGCGTTCTTTTTCTTTAGAAACCTCAGAAACTAATGTATTTGCTAGATTTAGAGAATCATTTCTAAAAACAAAGTTTTTTTTTTTTTGCTGCCACTGATTTTCGAAAACGTTTCCGAGTAGTTTTAATAGCATATTAATCCTTTTTCTCTACACTGCAAAAAAAAATTTGCTGATTTTACAGTATAATAGTGGCATCCCAGTTGCCAGTATTATACCGTAAAATTAACAGTAATAAACTGTAAAATAAGCAGTAATACAATACAAAGCATGCGCTGCAGTGTATTACTGCTTATTTTATTGTTAATTTTAAGGTATAATACTGGCAGCTGGAATGCCACTATTATACTGTAAAATCAACACTTTTTTTTTTTTTTTTTTTTTTTTTTTTTGCAGTGTAACCAGAATATTGGTTTTTAGCTCACAGGCTATCAAAACCGGAGAGCTAATGTGCTCGCCCGTTCTGTATGTACGTATGTATGTACGTAACGCGATAACTCTTGATAGAAATAACCGTTTTGCTTTAAAAAAAATTTAGGTTTATTGTGATAAGGCGCTTCCCTGATTAGTTTTGGGGGTTCATTGGTTAAGTATAAAGGAGGGAAACGGGGAGGGATAATCCCCCTTAATTTAGATAAATGAGTTTTTCATGCAGAATTATCCAATTTTCTTCAAATTTTGTATATATGTTCATTGTGGTAAGGCACTTCCCTGATTAGTTTTGGGGGTGCATTGGTTAAGTATAAAGATAGATACGGAGGTCTAATCCCCCTTAACCCCTTAATTTAGATAAATGGATTTTTCAAGCAGAATTATTCAATTTGCTTCAAATTTTGTATATATGTTCATTGTAATAAGGCGCTTCCCTGAATAGTTTTGGGTGTTCAATGGTTAATTATAAGGGGGGGGATGATCCCCCTTAATATATTGTCAATTTCTTTATTTTTCGAAGGGCTTATTTCAAATTCTTTGAAATAAGAGTATAATATATAATTAGCGTGAATAGCCTGTAAGCTCAATGCCCTCAGTTTAACTGCGCAGTTTTTTTTTTTATTTAGGATGCTATCAATTCTCAATTAAACATTTTCAGCTGCGCAATTGAATATGCAAGAGTAACGAAATAATATTTTCGTCGTTTATATTATATATATATATATATATATTAATATAGTTTAATAAATTAATAGTTTAATAATAAATTATGATTACACGTTTAGAAAACAATTTGAAAATCCTGAATGAATAGTTTTTTTTTCTTTCCTGTTTCTATATGAAAAAAAAAATAGAATCAGACCAAAAATTACAATTTTTTAAATAAATTCATTATTTTGCGCTTTCTAGCCAGCGTAATTGAAAGTGGTGCATTTTTCATAAGCGGAACCTATGCCAAATTAACTTATTGCAAGGATTATTTTTTTTTTTTAACAAAAAAAAAAAGAATTGAACTCGTGAAATTAGGCATGATTTTTAAGACAAATATTGAATGCTTACAAAAGAGTCTCTCTATTCTAAAAAAGAAAGTAACTAACGCTACTGTCATAATTGAATTTATTGTGACCTTTTGATCCCCTTTGACCTTGTGACCTCGGAACATATTAACCCCTTCGCGACGAGCGCTCTTTACTGATTTTTTAATCTTTTACCACCGGTTTTTCAAAACAGAAATTTTCGCCTAATCGAATCGCAGAAATGCTATGATTAAACAACGCAAAGCTTACAACAAAAAATAACTGGTGGGAATAATCGAGGATTCTGAGCATCTTATGCGTCACGTATACGTGTCACTCGTCCCCAAATGGTTAAGAAAACTATTGGATATAAAAATATTAAAACTGGTAGTTTCAGAGATAAATGTATGATAAACACGCTGAATCAGACAGTTTTTAAATCGAAGATTTATTTTAAGCGCTACTTAGTGTTGAAATTGGTCAAAGTAGTTCAATTAAATAAGTTTTATAGAAAATTATAACACCTTGTAATAATATATTTCTTTTAAATGCTAAAAGGTGTAAATTAACAACATAATACAAATTAAAATAACTTTTATTAGGTTGTTTGACATGTTTCGACTCACACCGAGTCATTTTCAAAAACAAATGAGAATATTCCATAATTGCACGGGCTTTGAAGTTATTATTTTCATGTACTTTTTTAAAAATTACGCACGTTATCTTTTATTTTTACTTGGTTGTTTATTTTCATATCTGTGACCATGGAATACCTGTAAGGAAGTCGGATTATTGAGGATTGTGTCGATAACATGCGAGGAAGTTTCAACTCTTCCTGGCCAAAGCAAAGCTATACTATAAATTAAAAGATGCTGCATCGTTACATATTGTATTTTTGCGTGTTAGTATCTCTATGGTTTATCTTATTATGGATGGATAGTACAGACTGGAGGGAAATATTATTTTACTTTCATTGAAATTTATTTGGATGGTTTCTTCTTGATATAATCTTGCCAGGGCTGTAGTTTTTCTATTAATACTTAATATCAGCTATATGCTTTTTTTTCTGTAATTAACTTTGCCTATGTAGTAATTCTTGGATCCGTCTTCTTTAATAAAAGGTATTTCATATACTCCTGAATAATTCTCAAAATGAATTGGGTCGATTTTACTGCAAATGATATTCTTTAATTTATGAGAGGAATTTAACCATCTTTTTGCGGGGCTAGATTGCGGTGTGCAATGTCCAATCATTTTTAAATGTCTCTAATTTTTTAGGGTTTTTTTATTTTTATTTTTTTATTCAAATTTTATTAATACTTTGAAATTTTCCATCTTTATCTATTGTTGCCAATTTTAAAAAGCCCAAATAATAATATTTAGAAACACTTTCAATTGAAAACATATATTTACACGTGAATATTGAAAGGGAAGGAAAACTTTAAAATAATTAAATTATTACGCACGAAAAGCATTTAACGGTGAAAATTAAGAGATTTTAAAAACTGAAATAATAATATTTTCAAACACTTTACACGTAGATACTAAAAGAGAAAGAAACCTTTAAAATAATTAAATTATTACGTGCGAAAATTATTAAAAAGAAAAATTGCGTCATATTTGAAACAATGTACTTAAAACGTCATATTTAAAACGATTCTCTTATACAGTGTCTAAAAGAAACATAAAGGTCGTCAAATTACGCCACGGAGTTTCAGTTTTACCTTTTTTACTTTCTTCTATCTATAATAGAAGAAAGTATTGTAATCGAAATTTTTTTCGACTTCCAGTTTTCGACGGATTTACACGTTTTAGGGGTCAGAGATTCCGAAAAACACGTTTTTACAAAATGTCCGTCTGTCCGTCTGTGTGTCTTCATTGTATCATCGAAAAGTGTATGAAGTTATGCTTCAAATTGAACCTATTTTTTTTTTCTATGTTTTTGGCTATGGCAAGCAGGTTCTATTAGAATTTGGGGATATTTCGACGAAAGGGGGCGCTGTGATCGATATTTTTGTTCCATTTTCACTATTGTACCATCTAAAAGTGTATGAAGTTATGCTTCAAATTGAACCAAATATTTTTTCTATGTTTTTGGCTATGGCAAGCAGATTCTATCAGAATTTGGGGATATTTTGACGAAAGGGGGCGCTGTGATCGATATTTTTGTTCCATTTTCACTATTGTACCATCTAAAAGTGTATGAAGTTATGCTTTAAATTGAACCTGATTTTTTTTCTATGTTTTTGGCTATGGCAAGCAGGTTCTATTAGAATTTGGGGATATTTCGAAGAAAGGGGGCGCTGTGATCGATATTTTTGTTCCCTTTTCACTATTGTATCATCGAAAAGTGTATGAAGTTATGCTTCAAATTGCACCTGATTTTTTTTCTATGTTTTTGGCTATGGCAAGCAGATTCTATCAGAATTTGGGGATATTTCGACGAAAGGGGGCGCTGTGATCGATATTTTTGTTCCATTTTCACTATTGTACCATCGAAAAGTGTATGAAGTTATGCTTCAAATTGAACCAAATATTTTTTCTATGTTTTTGGCTATGGCAAGCAGATTCTATCAGAATTTGGTGATATTTTGACGAAAGGGGGCGCTGTGATCGATATTTTTGTTCCATTTTCACTATTGTACCATCTAAAAGTGTATGAAGTTATGCTTTAAATTGAACCTGATTTTTTTTCTATGTTTTTGGCTATGGCAAGCAGATTCTATCAGAATTTGGGGATATTTCGACGAAAGGGGGCGCTGTGATCGATATTTTTGTTCCATTTTCACTATTGTACCATCGAAAAGTGTATGAAGTTATGCTTCAAATTAAACCTTTTTTTTTCTATGTTTTTGGCTATGGCAAACAGATTCTATCAGAATTTGGGGATATTTCGACGAAAGGGGGCGCTGTGATCGATATTTTTGTTCCATTTCACTATTGTATCATCGAAAAGTGTATGAAGTTATGCACATAATTGAACCAATTTTTTTCTATGTTTTTGACCATAGCCTGCAGGTCCAGGTTGAATTCGGGGATATTTCGACGAAAGGGGGCGCTGACATCGCGATTTTTGTTCGATTTTCACTATTGTATCATTGAAAAGTGTATGATGTTATGCAGATAATTAAACCAAATTTTTTTTAATATGTTTTTGGCTGTAGCCAGCAGGTCCGACTAGAATGTGGGGATATTCCGCCGGAAAGGGGCGCTGTGATAGCCATTTAAAGATTTCAAATTCAAAAAGATGTATAAAAAAATTATAAATCCTAAAAGTTTTTTCCATTAAATGTTCGGCTTTGATCCAGAGAATCCGGAGCAGCTTTTGTTTTGTCTCTATATTAAAAAATGGCGGAGATATAGCAGTTTGAAATTTTAGAGTGGTTGTCACTTTCAAACAAGACAGCAGAATTCATCCATAAACGAGTTTAATTTATAAGTTTTAGTTAACAGGGTTTCAGGAAATTTTCTTTCATTGTTGTAACCATTGTTTCTATTCTTAAATGCTTAACACTATATATTTATATTCGCCAACGTCAAATTCTCGCCAAGCTTGGCGGCAATTGACGAAATATCGCCAAATTTGGCGATAAAAATAGGTTGCCACAAATGAAGCCAACTTGGCTTTAGAAGACGAATTTGGCGATATTCTCATTCAAATTCAATGTTGACGAGAACTGGGAATGAATCTTCTCTAATTGGGTTCCACGCATTTTAGCTTCGTGTTTTCCAGTAAAATTAGCTAAAATCGTAAAACCAAGGAATAGGGAGGCTATCTGTTCCGATCGGTACAGGCCAAAAGAACTTTTCGTAGTTTAGTATACATCAGTTGATTGCATCCCGGTAACCCGATGATTCGCAAGCAGCTGACGTACAACAGAATGACGAAAAATATTGATTTTATTGGGTGATGTGAGGACGAAATTAGAAGTATAAACATGATTGAGATAGAAGAAAGTTTTGGGATTGGCAAATCCGACTAGTTCGCTTATTTGGCGATTTTATAAATATAAATTAGTAAATATTTTTTTACAAAAAATATTTTTAGAACTTTGTTGACAAATATTTAAGGTTTAAAATTTAACTCAGCAAAATAATAATTACATTCAATTGATACATTAATTGCACAAATTAAACATTTATTTTGATAAATTGCATTCATTTTTATGCAAAGCAATGACCGTTGCTTTGACAATTATCAATGTTTGGCTGGCATTGACTGTAGTCAAATCATCACAAAATCTACCAATTCGCTAGTGCATATTTTAGGGTTTCGTTCATCTCACGAAATCATATTACTACCGCTTCGTTGTCTGTCCGGTACAGAATAGGTTCTCAGAAACTATTTAACTTACAGGCATGAAATTTTGTGTACTTATATCTGAATACCTGCTAAGCTCAAAAACATAAGATTGGAAACAATCGTATTATTTTAATATACAGAGTTAAAAAACTAAAAATCTAACAGCCTTTTCCTATTAAATTTAAACATTTTTCGTTATACGAGCTGCCAACATTTAAACATCCACAATAAAATTATTTCTACAATAATTAGATTTCAATTGAAAGATTTCCACGTGAAAAATGAAAATAAAATAAAAAGTTTCACGAATTGAAAAAAAAATAATAATATGACGTCATATTGGTAATAAAACGGAAATTTTCAAACATTTCTCAATAATACAAGGAGTATGAGTATGTGTAAATACAAAAAGCAGCTTAATATGACGTCATTAGAGAATTAAAAAGAAAATTAATCTGACGCATAATGGAATTTTCAAATGTTTGAGAATAATACAACGAGAGTATCAATTTGAGTAATAAAGAATAGTAAATATATAAGTTTGAGGAACGTATTGAATCATGATAAAAACCCGATTACAGAAATATTGGCATATTTTAACATTTTGAGGATCACTATACAACATGTTTAATTTTGAAATGGATTTTTTTTAATATCGCATTTGACAGATATTATTATGACTGAGTATAATAGCGGGTTCCGATATTCCAAAAAACCAGAACAATAGACTGGTAATTTTTTACTTTATTAAAAACATGATTTTTTTTTTTTTTTTTTTTTTTTTTTGGAAATGAATTTTTTTTTTTACTTATTTATTAAAGAAAGGATAAAATGCTTTGAAAGGAATATTAAACGAAACCCTTTGTGCGATCTTCGATCACACTTACCCACTTGTTTTTACTTGTTTTCTGTTTTATTTTTAAATAGACTATAGAAATTATTATAAAAATCCGGGAGATTTTTTGCTTAACAGTTTAGTACAAGCTGATTTTAAAACGTGTGATAGATCTTACTTAACTAATCACAAAAATAGACGTCCTTTGTCGCGAGGGGGTTCAAACCCCTGTCGCGCTCGTCTACCTAACCGTTCGGAGTTTTCCGTGGTTTTCTTCGAACCTTGCCGTAAATACGGGTTAGGATCCCTTAGAAAAACCCCCACGGAGGGCACTCCTCCCTTGTTGCCTATAACCCTCGTGTAGATAATCGACCGTCATAAAATCAACCAACCAACCTTTGTCACGAGGGTTGACGAGCTTAGCTCGTAGGGTACAGAACCCTTTAGTGCTTAAAATAAACTATTTTACTTTTATACGTATTTCTATGTAAAACCTTTTACTTTTAGGTAGCTTTCAATACAAAAAAGTATAAAGCTACCTATTGCAGCCGTTCGGAGGAAAGCAGTTCCGGAAAATTTCGATACATTTTCACCGATCATGACCCCCAGACCACAAAACCACCCTCCGTTCAAATGTTGATTTATATATATATATATATATATATATATATATATATATATATATATATATCTCCATATATATATATATATATATCTGACCTATGTCATACGATAACGCTCGTATTTATAAATCAATTTTGATGAAACTAATTGTGTGTATTAAGCTCACCAATGTCTCGACCGAGTTAGTTGGCCGGCTTGGTCCGCCATTTTGTTTCAAGATGGCGGCCATTTAAAAATTTAAAACTAAAATAAATATACAAAAAAGTTAAAAATTCAAATTTATTTTTTAATTCAGTGTTAGGCCTTGAAACGAGGATTCCAGAGCATTTTTTGTTTTACCTCTATCTTAAAAAACGGCTGAGATAGAGCAGTTTGAAATTCTAGGGTGGCTGACATTTTGAAACAAGACAGCACATTACAAAAATTTTCATTGTTGTAATAATTTTCCCAATCAAACGCATAAAACTATATATTCATATCCGTTAGCGCCAAATTCTTGCCAAACTTGGCGACATTTGGCGAAATATCGCCAATTTGGCGACCAAAATAAGTTTTCATAAATGAAGCCAATTTGGCTATTGCTCAATAATTTGGCGAATTTCTTATTCAAATTCAGTATTAACGAATCTTTTGTAAACGTTTTATTTGCATTTTAAGTTGCTGTTTTCGTGTAACATTAGCTAAAATTTTAAAACTAAGATATAGGAAAGCTACCTTTTCCTCCCGGTACAGGCCAGAAGGACTTTTTAAATTGTAAACATGAATAAAAAAAACTAGTTTTAAATAAAGGTTAAATTATATTGTAAAAATATTTATGTAACATTCTTACTCAAATACGAATAGATTATTCTTTTTATATTTACAAAAAATAAAAAAATAATAAAATAAAATAAAATAAAAATATTTTTATTTATTTATTTATTTATTTGTACTTTATTTTGAGATACTGCAAAGTTTCGGTATCTTGCATCATCTGTTTTAAAAATGACATTTTGAATTACATACCGAAATGATCGGAACACAAGTATAAATAAATTTAAATAAAATTGAGTTTGTCATCCTAAACTGTTTCCCGAATCGCTAACTTTTGAAGCATTTCGATAACATGTTGCGAAAATAATCATTATTTATTTTGAAAGTGTATTTTAACTCTCAAAAGCAATTTGTAGTTAAATCACTAATTTATACAATCTCTTTCTAATGGAATAAATGCGAATTTTAGCAGTTACACATTCATGGATATTCTAATTTCATCTAATTTGTTTTGAATAAAGTAAAATAGGTAGAATCGTCACAGTTGAAAACGCATTAATATTATCCGATACCGATGCCTGAAAAGAAATGAACGAGTTAATTTGAACCTTCCATTTTTGATAGTTTCCGTTGAAAGAAATAAATTTTCTAAAGTACCTCTAAGTATACAGGTCTGAATAACAAATGATCAAAGCATTATGTTGTGACTACAGTTTAAGTAATGTTATTTGTCAGTTACTAGTTTCAAAATAACTCTGTGTAATTAATTGTCTTAAAATCGAAAAAGAAAACATTGAAAATAATACGTTTTCTAAATCCAAATTCAGAAAACTTATTGTTAAGCTTTAGCACATCAGGAAGTATGGTTGAAAAATGAATTGCAAAATTTCATCTTTACATACATGAACCAAGTTATGTTAAATAAAAGTATATAAAACAAGAACGAAAAATCATGCGTCAAGCATAGATTATGTAACACTTTCCAACGCTTCCAAAATAATTTTACGAATCATACTCTTTAATAAGCTAAAAGATAACATCTAAGTAATCCGAATACTTTTATTCAGCCCTGTGTAGGATCTATAGATTTGTATATATACTACATCACTCTAAAATTGGGAGGAGTGAGAAGTTGACTCTTTGGAAGAGTGAGAGGCATTTTCACTCTTTTTAGAGTGAATTTTATAAAAATACACTCCGTAAAGAGTGGAATTTTCCACTCCCTAGAAAGGAGTGAAATATGTCACTCCGTTGTAGAGAGTGACTGTCTCACTCCTTTGACAAGAGTGAAATATTCCACTCCGTTGAAGAGTGAAAGCCTGGCATTATATAATTTTGTCCATATTTATGTATTGAGAGAAACGAAATTAGAATTTTTTCTTTTTCTTTTTATGTAGATTTCGTAAGAATACTACCGATTACATTCTCTGCTATGTTGGTATTTCTGAAAATTTTTGCAGATCTACGCCGATTATGACCCCTAGAACCCCAAACCACCCCCCCCCCCCAGTTCAAAACTTTATCTATCTATCTGTCTATATAGCTATATCATTTTTTTATGGACACGATAACTTCAATAATTCTTCACAAATCTCTTCCAAATTGATGCATATAATCAAGGGACATAAAATCTCGGTCAAGTTCGTTAATGGGCAAAATCGAAATGGGAGGGGGGGGGGGCGGGGGTTGTGAAAACAGAAAAAAACCCATAACTTCTTAATTATGATACGTATCAAATCCGTTTAAAGTTATTATTACTTTTAGGAAAAGGGCCGAAAATTTATGTAGGACAGATTTTTGATATCATTAAAAATGGCCTCAAGGGGGGGGGGGGGGGGATAGGAGTTTAAGAAGAAAAAAATTCATAACTTCGTCAATTCACAAGATATCCATTCGCTTCTTGGAAAACATGAAAAATAAATAAATTGAATACACTTAAAATAAATTTAATATAACAAAGCATATCTTTTATTATACACGTGAAATACCACTGCTTCGACCGATCCATGGTGTCTTTTTTTCTTTTAAACATTTCAATATCAATTTTGCTTTTTAACCATAAATATAAAATAAACCCATGTGGAGAATTGATATTTTATCTTTTTTTTGTACTACTATTTATTTTCAAACAGGCGTGCCTGAAATCCGTAGACTTGCCTTTTTTGTTGTTGTTGTTTTGTTTTTTAATGCAGATTATGAACACGAAAACAGCAAACTGGGAGTGTTTGGTCAGAACGCATAGTGCAAAACATTATTTAAACATATCAATCTAAAAAATAATACAAGAATTTATTTAATAAACATTCAAAAATCGGTTTCTAACAAGACTTTTAAAAATAAAGAACTGAAACTTTTTTAAATTCACAGGGGAATCTGGCCTCTTGTACCCCCCTCGTTTAAGATAAATTTGAAACACATGAATGTTGAACAGAAAACTTAATTGAAAATGTTCTCTACGAAGGATTCAGAGGGGCTTCTCTGATGAAATTATCTTTAATCATTTTTCTAAAATCACTTGATTTTTTATTTTTATTTATTTATATTTTTGGTAGTTTTATGTTAGCCGGGCGACAGTGATATACATATAATATATATATATATATATATATATATATATTCTTTTTCAATTATGTTTTCTGTTCAACAGTCACGTGTTTCAAATTTATCAATTTATCTTAAACGAGGGGGATTCAAGAGGACAGATTCCCCTGTGAAATAAAAAAAGTTTCAGTTCTTATATATATATATATATATATATATATATATATATATATATATATATATATATATATATATATATATATATATATATATATCACTTGCGCCTGGCTAACATAAAATCTCCATTTTTTAATATACAGACATAAAGAAAATACAATTAAACGCAGACGTACCCCCCCCCCCCATGGTGTAGAGTTTGTTTCGTGCGTCCGAGGTAATTCAGAATATTGCACCTTTCCCTTAGTAACTATTATAATTTTATGCTACAATTTGCTATAATTGCAGCCATTCTCTGGAGTCTGTGAATTTTTTTTTGACAGGTCAATCACACCGCTTAACCCGTTCCCGCCAAATTCTACGTCACTTCCTCGTAATGAAAATCCTGCGTGCGCACACCTTGGTACATTACTATTTTACAATTCGATAAGAAACAGTACTGAATGAAAAGTGCAAAATCTTGTTGGGATTTTAAATTTATGTTTCTTTTATTTAAATATCAGATTTAAATACAAAATAATTATGAAACGTATCATGAAAACATTATTACGTGTCAGTCAATTAAAACACGACAGTCGTTGTTGGTTTGTTTATTGTGCAACGGCTATTTCCAAAACAGGCTCATTTCTCGCTGATAAGTTTTTCACTTTTTAGTTTGTCTTTTTACTTTTAAATCGAGGACGAGTCATCAGCAGTGACTGGATTACACGCGTCATTAATTTTCAAGAAATGCTGATACAGTTATATTTAAAGGAATTGGTTCTTTTAGTGTTTTTGGAAATTGAATTTAAGGATAATTGCTTATCCTTAATGTTTGTGTGCTTGGAACACCCTTTTTAAAATAAAGAATATATTGTACAGTTATCGTTATACAATGGAATATTTAAAGAAGAACAGAAATAAAGTGCTATACAAGAAACTTACAGAAATAAGGTGCAAGAAATGTTTGAATGCAATACATGGAATACATATTTCCATAAATGGGTTTAAAATTTGATTTGTGAATATTTGCTTGCAATTGGATTTAGTTTTTTGATACGTTTTCTGAAAGGTAAGCTAACGTAGAAAGATAATTGTGAACTTCTTACAGAACTGTTTTTTACGTATGAAATATTATTTATTTATTATTTAAATTATTTTCATTAGAATAACTTGAATTTTTCATATTTCCTTTTTTTTTTTTTTTTTTTTTTTTTTTTTTCAAATAAATATTTTTCCTGTTAAAAAATTTTGTGTGCTCATTTCTTATTCTCTTTTGATATTCAATAAATGCATATCACTTTCAATATTAATTAATTTCCATAATATTTCTTTAGACCTCCATTTCATAAATAAAAATTTTATATAGTTAATAATATGATTAATGCTTGAATCGTGGTATTGCTTTGCATTCTTCATTTAAAATTGTTATTAAGCCTAATTCTGAAAACTTTTCAAATTAAATTCCATATAATACTATCATGGTTTGAAAAAAAAATAGTTTGATTGTAATGTCATATATGTGTCACTATAAACTATATAAATAATAATTAAAAAGAAACAAATCGTTGTGACTTAGAAAAAACAATAGACATACTTTTACAGTTTTTTTTATTTTTTGTATAATAAATTAAGATATAAATCATTATTTATTTTTATTTTCTGCTTAAAATATTTGGTTTATATTATACAAAACTTGGCAAAATGAAAGTTAAATATGATATTGATTTTTTAAATTATTTTTGGTAAAAAAGTGTTTGTATATTTAAAATGGAAATTACAAAAAATGTTAGAATTTTATATATTTACTTACGCAACTCTATTTTAACTTAAAACTGGCTGAATATTTTTTTATAAGTTTATTTACATCCATTTACATGAAAAATGCAAAAGCGACAATTAGATATTGTAAGATGTATATTAAAAACAAGAGGCTTGGAAACTGAAAGTAATTTTTACTGCAGGTTGTTAAAAAAAGAATGTTTATCTATTTTTTTACTAATAGCTAAATAGCTCGTGTGATTATCATCTATTCTAAATTAATAAAATATTGCTCATATGGCAATATAAAAAATAAAATAAAATTCTTATGTGATAAAATTAAGTTCTTACAATTTCCAGTTACTTTGTATGATTGATATAACTTTATATATGAAGTTACATATTTAGTCACAACAGTCTCATTTAAAAATTCAGAGTATATTATCAAAGTAAATGTTTATATATTATCAAATTTAAATTTATGTATGAGAAATGTTCCATTTTTTGCTTCAGATGGAGGATATAGCACATGAAAAATCATGAAAGTATTAAAATAAAGTTACGATGACTTTCTGAATATTTTATAAATAAAGTTTGTTTTTCCAATTGGAAATTATCCCTCCTATAGAATTCACCTGCAAGACGATACTATTTTTTTTTAAATAATCCTTGTGAAAAATTGTTTGAAAATACAAAATTACTTTAATAAATATTCTGTATTCCATCTCAATAACATGTTTAAATTATTGAAAATATAGAATGAAGAATAAAAATATGTGTAATCAATTCAGTATGCGCTAAAAATATTTAAAAAATCAAGTTGAATAATATCATGCGTAAAAAGAAATGAAAATAATATGAGGAGGAAAAAAAAAGAGATAGGTACGTAGGGTAGATGTGCCAGTAATGGACCGCCTTCCAGTAATAGGCCACCTTCAAGATTTTTGGTTTATAAAAAAAAAAAAAAAAAAAAAAAAAACAATAAAAATTCAGCTTTTTTTATTTCATTAATATGCTCTCTTCAAAATTCTAGTATTAAATACAATCATAATATCAATTATCTATTACTTTTTGTGGGGTGTCCATTACTGGAATTTAGGGTGTTTTGATTTATTTCTGTTATTTACAATTAAATTTCGATTCACATTGGGAAATGTGACTATGAGCATGGTTAAATATTGTTGGTAGATTAATATAATATTAAAAAATGTGGAATATAACAATTATAACTATTAATTAAAAAATAATTTTTAAAGAAATTCCTTAAGGGTATCCATTACTGGCACATCTACCCCATATATAAAATGCATATTTAGACCAGATACTCTTTTAAGTGGATTTGATTTTTATAATAAAATTTGAGATCTAAGTAAAAAAGTTCTTGTAATCTAATATTCCAGACATGTAATGCCAGTAATGCCTACTGATTAGTAACAGTGCTGGCTGATATTTAATACTTTGAAAAGGTAACGATATAATTATTTTTATTATGTTTGCTCTGTGTATTTCACATAATTATTATATTTTTTAATTTAGAGTTAAATTAAAAAAAATAATAATGTGATATTAATAGAAACAAATGTTTTTAGATATCCCCCCCACCTCCGTATATTATATATATATATATATATATATATATAGGGTGAAACCCCCAGTAACTGACAATTTAAGGATTTTTTCTTCTTCAAATCACTATTAAGTTTTAAATCTATTTTATACTTATCTTTGTTTTTGAATGTATAGTAAAGATACATTAAAAAACTATTGTTGACAACATTTTGAAAAAATTATGATTTTTATTACTAAAAATTATTTTTTTTTTCATAAATATGGTCAATATCTCCAGTAACTGACACTATCCCTTTTTTGAAAAACCATTTGCTGAAAAATAAGTTATAACTGTTAAGACAACCACTAGATGACATTACTTAGCAGAATTTTACAAGAAAATGCTTATTTGAGTTAGATTTCTGCTGAAGCGTCAGTTACTGGTTAGGTGTCAATAACTGGGGGTTTCACCCTATGTGAGTATTAAAAAAAAAAAAAAAAAAAAAGAAGAATAAAAAACATAATATCGGATTTTTTTATTTTTGAAAATATTTAACCATAAAGCATGTCTGGGTTTCTTCCAGAAGCAGAATCTGATTAAAGCATGGGCAAAGTGGGCCGTGATCCTCTTCCGTCCCATTATTTTTGGGGCCCCAAATTTAGTATGCAATTTTTGTAAAGTTGATATTTTAAATTTATTTCGACATTGTACTGTCGAAATAGATTTAAAATATCAGGTTTATTAAAACTGCATTCCAAATTTGGGGCCTTTAAAATCATGAAAGGGGGCTGGGTCACTGCCCACTTTGCCCATGCTTTAATCTGATTCTGGTAAAAAAAAAAAAAAAAAAAACAGACCTGCTCTATGGTCAAATATTTTCTCATTTATTGAGGATTCAATGTGGTCAAACATGGCTGCCTTTAATGCTTTGAAAAAGAGTGGTCAGAAATGGCTGTTGTCAATAAATTGCAGGACAAAAATGGCCGCGTTTCAGACGCAAAGTAGCGTCTTAAAAATTTAAGACACTTTAAAGTGTCTTTTTTTTAACCATCCGTTTCAGACACTTAAGTGTCTGAATTTCAGACATTTCAATTTACAGTGATACTTCATTTGTTGTTGTGTGTTTTGTAAATTCATAGAAAAAGGGATGTTGACAACAGAAATAATATGTATGATTTTAGAATAATAGGACTTTGCAAAATAGAGCTAATTTACTGAAAAGTACGGTCAAAAGATAAGAGTTTATATTTAAAACAAAAATTAAAATGAAATCACACATTGTTAGTCATAGAATATCCATCTTATTAAATAGTTATTAATAAAACTTATACAAAAAACTAAAATACAGTAAACTATAATGTTTGATTAGATTTAAATTCATTAGCAATTAATTCAGAGATCTAAAGATTTAAAATGTGAATTACAGATGAAAAAAAAAAAACGTACATCACAAGAATTATTAAAATACTAAATACAACTTAATGGTTATTTGAAAAAGAAAGAAATAATATTAACTGATTAAGATTTTGGTTAATTACTTGCCCTTATGGGCATTTTAAAATTATCCTATCTTTATAAGGCATGCAATGAAAGCAAACACGAGAGTGATAAGCTTGGAATAAAATATTTTAGTTTAATTTTGTCAGTAATCTAATTTAATTCATTATGTAACTCTAATTGAATTTTTCCTTAAGAGTTCAATTACTTTACAAACTATGAATTAAATAAATATTGCTATAAAATATTTTATTCCAATCTTTACCACGCTTGTGTCTATTTTCATTGCATGCTCTAAAATATATGATTCTTTTAAAATGTCGATAAAAGAAACATAAAAAAATAATTCACTCCTATTAAAGAGTGAACATTCACTCCTATGAAAGAGAGGCTATTCACTCCTGTCAGGAGTGAGAAATCCACTCCTTTTGCAAGAGTGAATAGTCACTCCTATGAAAGAGTGGATAGCCACTCCTATGAAAGAGTGACTATTCACTCCTATCAGGGTGAAAAAACCCACTCTTTTTGCAAGAGTGGATAGTCACTCTTCTGAAAGAGTGAGTATCCACTCCTGTTTAGAGTGAATATTCACTTCTCGGGAGTGAGTATTCACTCTTTCAGAGAGTGAACAATTTCACTTTTTCCTAGAGTGAATAGTCACTCTAAAGAGGTTGGGCAAATTTTGACTCTGCGATAGAGTGAATATCCACTCCTCCGGAGTGAATAGTCACTCTTTCTTATTTAGAGTGAGGATGCTAAATTTTAGTTCAGTTAGGAAACACGTAGCACAGTTTAAAATTCTCCGTCTGGAGTTAAATAATACGGAAATGTGTTCCCGAACTTTTGTGCTTCCCTGTATAGGATCTACAGAATTTATACACACCACGTAATATACAAAAAGCGATTTAAAATTAAAATCGCATTCAGTAACTTAAAACGCATTTGCAGGAATTATTGTTAACATACAGTAGAGAATTCTTTTGTGTGTCCCTGTAAATGAACGATGACTGCTATACACACAATATTCTGTAGTAAGTCTCTTGTAATGAACCATATATAAATTTCAATGTGTTTAAAATAATGAAACATTATTTAAATAAACCGCAGACGATTTTTCTCCATAGACGTAATGTAACGGAATTCTTTTGACTGTCCCTGTAAAGTAAGTATAAGTGCTATGCACACCCTATTCCATATTAAGCTTCTTCTAATGCACCTTAGTGATATATATAAATTTCAATGCGTTTAAAATAGTGAAACATTATTTAAGTAAACCGCAAATGATTTTCCCCCATAGACCGCAATGTAACGGAATTCTTTTGAGTGTCCCTGTAAAAAAACTATAAGTGCTACACACTTCCGTTGAAATAGGGAACATGCTATAGATAACGATTATAACATATAAAAATTGCAGGGCAATCCGAGCCTATTTACGGGAGTTAGAGCTCGGACAGACGGCAGACGGCCAGACAAACCGAAGTCATAAACACTTTTCAACTAGGTTGGAAAGTGTTAAAAAAGGTGACAGTCTTGTTTTGGAGACATTTATTACTTGTAAAATCATTTTCCATTCTTAAGATTATGTACTTCAAACTTTCGCAATAAGTTAATTTCAAGGACATACCACTATTTTCTGAAAAACTTTGATAGTTTTCCACTTTTTATAAATATGAAGGGGAAGGCGGTCCACATCATGCGATGTAAATGTGACGCGATTTCTGTGTTATAATTAAACAAAAATATAATTTGTAGAAAAAGAGTGATAAAAGTGATTTAAAATATAATAGACATTCAACTGCATTATCAAGAACTTTCCTTAAGAGGCTACTTCACTCAGGTGAAGTAGCTTGTGTGAGGTGAAGAGGCTACTTCACTCAAAACACCCGCTCGCTAATGTTAATCCTATGGGGGAAATAATTTACTATATCTCGTTTGCATTTCAATATTTTTGAATATATATATATATATATATATATGTATATATATATATTTGCATTGGATAGCTGAGGTCAATCTCTATGCTCTCTCCTTTGTACTTTCTCGATTTTGATAACAAGTGTTTTGTTTTTTTGTTTTTTTTTTTTTTTATTAAGATACTTTCGGAACCGGTTTCGAAAATGAAAGTATCCGCAGTAAAAAAAAAAAAAAAATCGAAAAAGTACAAAAAAAAAAATAATTTTGAAATGCGAACAAGATATCGTAAATTATTTCCCCATAGGATTAACATTAGCGAGTGGGTGTTTTCGCCTGAGTGACGATCGCCCTTAAAGGTTGTATTTCGTTTATTGACTTTGGCAATGTCAAGACTCTTTCAAAACAAGACCATACGTTTAAAGCAATTATTCGAGAATCTTTAGAAATTAGCTATGTCATGATTAGAAATTAGCGAAATCATGAAATTTGTAATGATAATGTTTCATTTTTAATTCCGGAACTGTGGATCAGTATTTTGAAAGATTTTTGATTTTGTAGCATATTTTTGCCAATAATGTTGTTTCAATTTAACTTTGGATAATAGATGGCGCCACTGAGTTTATTTTAAATGTTTCTTATAAAATTTCCGTTGCTTGTTGTTTCTATTTTGTTTAAAAATGTATTTAATAGTGTAACGTACGTGTAAATAATTTTTCGCCATTTTGTATATAAGAGAATTAACCCCTGAGGGAAGAGTTCCGTATCCTGTGCTGCTTGGCGAACTTGGCGAAATTTTTTTCGCCAAAATGCCGTTTTGGCGACATGAAATTTTTTCCAAGACAGCAGAAAAACATCATTTTTAAATATTTATGTTATTTATAAATCAATGATTTTGCACCATTTTTAAAAACAGAAAATGATGTAAAAACATGGATTTATAAATAACATAAAGCTTTAACGAAGTTTTTCTGCCATCTTAAAAAAAAATGTATCTGGGTAAGCCTCTTGCTTTGCCGTTTATACTTATCGGCAGAAAAACATCATTTTTAAATATTTGTTATTTATAAATCAATGATTTTGCACCATTTTTAAAAACAGAAAATGATGTAAAAACATGGATTTATAAATAACGAAGTTTTTCGCCAGAGATTTTTTAGATTTAACGAAGTTTTTCCGCCATCTTAAAAAAATTGTTACGATGCAATTACACTATTATTAGCAGCATTCTAAATAAACTAATGAGTAAAAAACAAAACAAATATACTTTTTTTGAAATAAATATTTGTTATTGTCAGGGGGCTCTGCCCCCCTGAACCGTTCCTAAATAATTCTGGACATTGAAAAAAAGAAAAAAACTTAATAGAAACTTTTAATGCAGCTAAAATCTCGTTTATAACTGCCAAAAAAAAATTATTAAATATTAAGTAAAAGGATAAATATAAATAAATAACAATAAATGAGACGGCGATTCAGAAAAAATGTAAAATTTGTAATGGTATTATTTGCCGGAATCTGTATAGACAATGCGGCAAAACGTGCAACATAAGACCTTTTTTTTTAAATATCTACCCTAAAAAACAACCCCTCTTTAATAAAGGGTACATTTTAAACAGCTAATCCTAAAAATCAGCAAAAATCCTAAGAAAAAAGAAAGAAAGAAAAAAAAAACCGTACGTACATAAGGCCAAATATCACTTTTAATTTGCTATCTAACCTAATAATACCTTTAATAAAGGAAGCATTATAAACAGCTAATGCAAAAATCCTAATAAAATACAAAAAAAAAGTAAAAAAAAAAAAAATAATAATAATAATAAGTAAACGGCAAGAGGCTTACCCAGTTACCTTACCTTACCAGCAGCACAGACACTAATGCGATCTAATCTAACAGATTTTCAAAATTTAGCTGAGTAACTACTACTCACGTGGTACTAATTAACAAATAAGCTTCAAGATCTCCCTTATAACGCTATTTCCGAACTAAAGCAACCCCAGGGTCCGTTAAGCCCTCGAAAGTCAAGGAAAAAACGTAAACAAGAACGAAACATCTATCGCTCAGTAAACCGCGCCAAATTTGGCGACAAAATCTCCAGCACAGGATATGGGACTCTTCCCACTCCTGATGATGGTTTTAAAGATAACCCGAAACGTCGAGTATAATTTTTATTTTTGTGATTTTAATTTTTACATCGTTGTTTAAAATCTCACAATAAAATGTAACGCTGGTTATCAACTTGTTGTTTTGTTTTCATATTCTACAATTATGTTTCATTTCCAATATAAAATTATTGAAAGTTAGCTACCAGCGTCGCAAAAGGATAATGTGAAACATTTTTTGACACAATTTTAACTTTATTCTCACTTGAAAAAAGCGTTGCTCAAATTACTAATTATCTTCAACATTTTTAATACCTCGATTGACATGTATGCTTTTAATTTAAAAAAAAAATGAAACTAATAAAAATTTTAATTTAGTCAGTATATTCAAATTTACTAAAGAATTTGATTTAAAGTTCGTAATTTTAGAGTAAGACAAGCATTATTCATTTATTTATTTAATCCTTAGCTAACGAATGTCGCCAAATTCGCGGCAACCAATTTTTTTTTCAATTATTATTATCATTATTATTATTATTATTATTATACATATTATTTATTTATTTATATATTTTATTTATATATTTGTTATTATTTATTTTTATTTATTTATTTATTTATTTATCTATTTATTTATTTATTTTTTTTTGGGGGGGGGGGCAAACTTTTTTTTAATTATTATTTAATTACTGAAATTTTAAGATTAGATTAGGCAAATTTTTCTGTGCAAAAATACTGGTGTCCAATTGGAAACAACAACACATTTAGACAATAAAAATTGCCAATCGGCATTCGTTAGCTATAGGTTAACAGGCTACTTCACTCAAGCGAAAAGACCCGCTCGCTAGTGTTAATCTATGGAACAGTTGTTTTAAAATATCTCGTTTGCATTTCAATATGTTAAAAGATTTTTTTTTTTTTTTTTTTTTTTTTTTTTTTTGTATTGGATAGTTGAGGTCGATCTCTACAATCGCGTTTTTTACTTTTTCAATTTTGTTTGCGGGTTTTTTTTTTTATGAGGACACTTTTATTTTTTAAAGTGTTAGTGTCCTCATTAAAAATAACTGCAAAGGAAATTGAAAAAGTAAAAATGTACAGATCAACATCAGCTATCCAATGGAAAAAAATCGTTTATAAGTATTGAAATGCAAACGCGATATTTCAAAAGAAAATTGTCCCATAAGTTTAACATTAGCGAGCGGGTGTTTTCGCGTGAGTGAATACCAGCCCCTTAATATATCTTCTGTTGAGACACTAAATAATTTCAGTATTAAATTGCATTAACTTTATTTTAAATAACATTCGAATTGTTTATCGAAGTAATCAGAACACAAGTATAAATAAACAAATTTAAGTTTCTCACTCTAAACTGTTTTCCAAATCTCTAACTTTTTACAGTGGCTCGATAGCATATTGCGAAAACAATCATTAAATATTTATTTAAAAGTACATTTCCATTCTAAAAAGCAATTTGTAGCTAAATCACTAATTTAAATAATCTCTTCCAAATGGAATAAATGCGAATTTTATAGTTCCATTTACAGTTATCTAACGACACTCAAATTCGAATTTCATCTAATTTGTTTTGAATAAAGTAAAATGGCAATAGAACCTTCAGTATTGAAAACTCATTAACGTTATCCAATACTGGCGAAATGAAAGGAAGTAATGAGTTAGTTTGAAGCTTTCAGCTTTGTTAAGTTTCCGATCAGAGAAATAAATTTCCTAAAAACCTTCCCCTGAGCATACGGATCGGAATAATAAATAATCAAAGCATTCAGTTGCGACATGAAGATTAAATATAAATAATATCATTTGTCTGTCAAAGGCTTTAAAAAAAAGAACTCAGGATAATTGCTTTAGAATCAAAATAAGAAAACACGGAAAATAATTATTTTACTCATTCTAAATTCAGAAAATGCATTCTCAAAGACATTTTTAGGTGCGTTCGTAATTATATAAATACGTAGCACCTATTGTCGTCGTCTGTCTGTCCGTCCGTCCGCATATAACAACGCAAAATCTACCCAGCCGAATGGTTTGAAATTTAAGATACATTATCTTTGCAGAATTTTGTCGAGACATTTCAAATCTTATGAAAATCGAATCAAAACTTTAGGAGATATTGATAAAAACATTTATTAAGTAATTTGATTTTTTTTTTTTTTTTTAATCTGTGCTTTCTTGTTATTCCGAGTTTTAATCGTCCAGCGACCGAGATACTTATTTTATGACAGAAATGAATCTGCAGACGATGTAATTCATTTCACAGAATTAAAACATCATCAAGATCTGAATATTTATGTAACTAGCTATAGTACGAACGCTCGGTGATTTGTCACGTTTGGCGTACAATTTCCAACTTGTTTCTTTCTCTTTTTACATTCGTTTACTTAACTTAAATTTTTCGTATGTAAAGAGGAAATTTTGAAATAGATTTTTTACTCACTTCCTAATAGACTAGAATAGCGGTTTCCAACCTGGGGGAGTCTGCAGGGGGTACATACAAATAATATCGGTAATGGCGGAAATCACAAAAATGGTTTCACTGAAAACACATAAAGAAAGTTGATACTTTTTGGATTACAAAGTTATGTCTCATGTGTAATTCCAATATGCTACGCTCAAAATGAGGGGAAAGGCCCACTAGACATAATAATTGATGGATAATTCAATGGCACTAGCTTCTGCTCTCAAAGCTGGTAGACGGGAAGTACTGGGTTCAAACCCCTGTCGCGCCCGTCGACCTAACCGTTCAGAGTTTTCCGTGGTTTTCTTTGAACCTTGCCATAAATACGGGTTAGGATCCCTTAGAAAGACCCCCACGGAGGACACTCCCCCCCGGACCTATGGAATCGTTTCACGAAGCTCGCTTTAATTGCTTTTTCCTCCCCAAAGGTCAAGCCGGGAGGAAATTTATATTACATTATTGGGGTAAATTGCGAATGGGGTTATATTGTGAGGGGTGGCCCGAGCAGTGTGATGCAGAAGCAGGACCTATATCCCTCGAGTAGATAATCGGCCGTCATAAATCAACCAATCAACCAACCAATCAATCAATAGCGCTAGCTCCGCCCACCGCTAGTCACATAGCATGAATACTTATATATTTACCCTGATCTAAGCGAAAAATGCCATTGATCATTATACAATATTAATTTCCCGCCAGATTTATCTCATTGTTCCATTTTCAATAATAATTTCAGAACGCCTTAATTTCTACTCCCAATGCTTTATTTTGAAATGCGTTGAAAAACAGGCTCTTATTTTCGTTTTCGAATAGGCGGGATTATGTCACTAACTTATATTAACACTTTGTCGTCCGGCGACAACACAATGGTGTCGTCGTAAAGTAACTTAATTTTAATCCTTAAATGCTACATTGGCACCAGAATTATGAATGAAAAATTCCCTCTTATCGAGTACATGAAGAAAAGATCTTACTTATTTTCCCATAAACTTGTTTCTAAATTCTGGTGTCAATCAATCATTTCAACATTTTACGAATAGGAGTTATTTTTACGAGACATGCGGACGACAAAGTGTTAATAGGAAAGCTTCCTTCTTTTTAATGAGCATATTACTAATTTTTAAAAAGCATATTTGCGTTAAAAGAGCGATGGGAAGGGGTGGGGGCGTGTTTCTGATAAAAGGGGGTACTCCGAAATGAATAGCCCAAGAAAGGGGTACGTGAAGGAGAAAAGGTTGGGAAGCTCTGGTCTAGAATTATAAAAAAATATGTACACATGTGTGTTTCCGATAGTAATACAACATTTAATATTTTTAGAATTTAATTATAAATTAAGAAATTGATTTTAAAGCATTTTTTCGTTAGCCGACCACAGGCGATAAATTGCCAAATAATCTTTATGGTTACAACATTTTACGAGTAACAAAATAATGCAGTTAATTATGCGCCACACCAAGCTCGCCAAAATAACCCAACTGGCTGTGAAACAGCAACAACAAAATATTTTAAAGACTAAAAAGTAGAAGATTAAAAATAAAGTGCAATAATTTTTTCAAAGTACTGATTTATCCTTTGATAGTTTAATATTAATTAAATTATGATTATACGTTGCGAAAACAATTTAGAAATCCTGAATAGATAGTTGAAATAATGCTTTTTCTTTTTTTGTTGGCATATCTTAAAAAAGAAACAGGAGAAAAATTATAGTTTTTTTTTTAATAAATTCATTAGATTGCGCTTTCTATGAAGTGTAAATCAAAGTAATGAATTTTCAATAATTGGGGCCTACGCCAAATTAACTTATTTCAACAAAAATATTTTGGAACTACATGAATTGCAGCCATGAAATTAGGCGTCATTTTTAAGATAATCATTGAATAATGCTTATAAAAGAGTGTGTTTTTTTTTTAAACTATTTTTACTTTTATTTAATGCTGCTTACTTCAATGTAATTTAATGCCCAAATTAAAATTAGAGAATATTTTCAGTTTTGCATATTATTGCCAGCGGCTTAGCAATTAAATTTTTTAGCGGGACTCCAGTAATCAATTTTAAACAATCAGAATAATTAAACAATTAAAATTATTTTTAAAAATAATAATTTTTTATAATAATAATTAGTCGTTCGAATTCTTTTTAATGTCATTATGAAACCAATATTTTAATTAATCTTAAAAATGACTGAACAACTTAGGAAGTAATTAATTGTTTAAATTAATGATTTCTGCAAAATTTATCTATCGTAATATATTACGATCATTACAATCAGTATCAATAGTCTAAATTTTACACAAACCGAGTATTTAGAAACAAATTTTCATTTTTTCGAGTTCTTTTACACAAATGTACGTATAGTCCTAAAAGAGAAAGTTATCACCAATTTCTAATTCTGCTGCAAATAGTCACATAAATAAAAGATATTCATCATTCGACTAGGAATAATATGTCTATTATTAAGTGATCGTCTACATATTGAAAACTGCAAAATTTTTCATTTTTCCGAGTTATTTTTTACACAAATGTACGTACAGTCCTAAAAGAAAAAGTTATCACCAATTTCTAATTCTGCTGCAAATAGTCACATAAATAAAAGATATACATCATTCGACTAGGAATAATATGTCTATTATTAAGTGGTCGTCTACATATTGAAAACTGCAAAAATTTTCATTGTTTCGAGTTCTTTTACACAAATGTACGTACAGTCCTAAAAGAAAAAGTTATCATCAATATCTAATTCTGCTGCAAATAGTCACATAAATAAAAGATATACATCATTCGACTAGGAATAATATGTCTATTATTAAGTGATCGTCTACATATTGAAAACTGCAAAATTTTTCATTTTTCCGAGTTATTTTTTACACAAATGTACGTACAGTCCTAAAAGAAAAAGTTATCACCAATTTCTAATTCTGCTGCAAATAGTCACATAAATAAAAGATATACATCATTCGACTAGGAATAATATGTCTATTATTAAGTGGTCGTCTACATATTGAAAACTGCAAAAATTTTCATTGTTTCGAGTTCTTTTACACAAATGTACGTACAGTCCTAAAAGAAAAAGTTATCATCAATATCTAATTCTGCTGCAAATAGTCACATAAATAAAAGATATACATCATTCGACTAGGAATAATATGTCTATTATTAAGTGATCGTCTACATATTGAAAACTGCAACATTTTTCATTTTTTCGAGTTCTTTTACACAAACGTACGTACAGTCCTAAAAGAAAAAGTTATCAACCATATCTAATTCTGCTGCAAATAGTCACATAAATAAAAGATATACATCATTCGACTAGGAATAATATGTCTATCATTAAGTGATCGTCTACATATTGAAAGCTGCAAAATTTTTCATTTTTCAAATATAACACCCACTTTTGATCCTTCGTTTAAAGTCCTTGGACCAAAACGGGACCGCAAAAGTATAGAGTTTGTGCATTTTTCCTCAAATTTTCATAGATTTCTAAAAGGTGTGAAAAAATAAAATTAATAAATATCTTAAAGGAAAAAATACCAATATCATTCGGAAAAATTATATATATATATATATATATATATATATATATATATATATATATATATATATATATATATATATATATATATATGTCACGTTTTAACTTGTATCACCATAATTTTTGTCGAATCATTATCCAGGCAAGGGCTTCCACGGAGGAATTTGCAGTCGGGCGCCGAGAATCCACTTTATAGTGTGCGTACAGAATGCAAATAAGAGGCAGTCTATTCCAGTTCACTTTTTATTCGAAGTAAAAAAGAAAATGGCCATGCTTTACTAATTACGATGCTAAATCCATACATGATCATTTTAATACCGTGGCGAAACTTGATGACTTAATTTAATAATTAAGACATTTTTGTTCTTACAGGCAGTTGTTTTTTCTATCTGCAGCTAAGGAGATTATTCCATTGTCGTGAAGTACGCGCCGGGGTTACATGTACAACCGGCTCCATGAATAATACTGACGCTACGCGGGAAACTCTGCGTATATCTATTATCTAACGCCCCAGAATACAGTTTCATTAAAAAGTCTTTCGACCAATCAGCGCTATAGGACTAAATTCTCCGGCGCTCTGATTTCGAAGCTATAAGACCGTAATCTGAAAAAATGCGGGAAAAAATACTTCGAGAACATTACCGACCAATCTAATTCCTTCGAATAAATAATAAGAAAAAAAAATACGTAGGTTTTACCGAGCATGGGCAAGATGCCAAGATAATATTTTACATTGAGACTGAAGTTAGCTTTCATAATTTTGAGAAAGAATATTGTTTTGTCAGAAAACATAGGGAAATAAAAAAAAAAAGGCATAGGTTGTTATTTCAAGAGAGTTAAAATGTTTTTAGCTGGGAGATTGATGTTTAAAAGAATTAAATTCTAGGATGCATTTATTTAATGAAACAAAAGTGCTTAATTTTAATAGAACAGCGCGATCAGAGCCATTTTTTTAAGAGAATGAATTTAGAATAAAGTATTTTTAGCTCGATGGAATTTTGACAATCGAAATACTGGAACGAGAAAATAATTTAGAATAATGGGATTTACACAGAATTATAGTTTTGATGAGGCTAACGGCGAAAATTTTTTTTAGTTTCATATATATATAAAGATTAATATAAAATAACTAACTTAATATATAAGGTAGGTGAACCAAATGTGGCCATAGTTAAGCTTTGAGGATATTTTATAATTTTTTGGTTGTGTGTGTGTGTGGCTGAATTTTTCTTTTGTAAAATTTTACACTTATCTCGAACACATATCAAGTATACTTTTCATTGTAAAATAAAATTTAATTACTTTTATACAATTTCAAGATTGTAGCTTGTGGGCCACATTTGGCGCACACTGTTCCAAAGGTAGCCTATGTATTGAAATCACTTTTAAAATGGGAATAAAATACTCGGCAAACTATTTTGCTTACTATTATGCTCTGATCATCCTTTCTTTCTTTTGATATCTTTCGAGTTTTACTTCTTAATCTTATCTTATGACACGAAAAGACCTTGAAGCACTTTTTGTGTATGGTAGTTCATAGATTTTCTTCTGGGAATTACTGACTTCTTTTGAGTGATCTCTGGTTTTAACAATAAATTGTAATATGTTTTTTTTTTTAGATATTTATGTAGAAATTTTGAAAATCACCCTTACTATAATGATTACCACATTTGTTTTCCAATATTGGCCACCTTAGGAAAATGTGCCATTTGCACGGCGTAAAATTATTAATCTCATAAATTTCTTAGAATTGAAGTATATGTGGTTAAAGAGAAACTAAATAAGCTTTCAGAAAACGCGCACTCTCAGAAATGAATACTCAAATTTCAAGAAATTTTCTTCGTTTTTGACGAAACGGTTTCCTGGGAAATGCTCCGAACAAACATTTCGTCAAATCGAGTAAATTTGCATCCTCAAAATTACGAAGAAATCAGTTTCCTCAAATTGTTTCTTTGACGAAAGTTCCAAAAAAAAGGTTGGTGCTGCCATCTATCGGAGTTTTTAGAAGCATCTTTAATTGACTAGGGCAAAAATAAGATGACTTGGGATTCGAACACGCGATGTTTAGCTTGGCAGCTAAGTGGCTAGCGCTTAGCTAGCTGAACCACTTAGCTAGTGGGACTTATTTGATTTTAAATGTATTTATGGGATGTTGATGTGTGTTTATATTTTTAGAAAGCAGATTGTATTTTTATCGGTGCTGTTATACTTTTTGCATGTTTTAATTAATAAGGCTAGATTATTATTATGGTTTTTCTATGGAAAATAATAATTAGAAAATGGCTTGATTAATATAATTTGTTAGAGAAATTTCCTTTGTTCAATGAATGATTAAAATATGGTCTAATTAATTTGTTGATCAGAAATAATTAATTAAGTGCATATTTTGGAGGCGAGTTCATCAATTTTAGCGGATAAGATTACTGTTTATAGAGGGGGGTCAGTTATACATATTTTAAATTTGATTGTTATATGAATATATTTCTTAAATAAAAAAGAGCTCCTAAAATTGTGATTTTTTTTTTTAACCATTGGAAAAATGTTGATGCTTTCGGTCGAAAATGGACCAAATGATGTTCGCATTTTACTATTTTAACCGTTTTTAACGAAATTCTGTAACTTTAGAAGAATTTTTTAAGCGTTTTTAACGAAATTCTGTAACTTCAGAAAAATTTATCTTTGAATAGGCAATAGAAATGCATAAAATCGTTACAAAAAGGATAGACGCAAATTATCAGATATGAAAAATAAAGTAGAAATTTGGTACAGTCCTGTTATAGCGGCCCCCAAGGATGAAATATTTTTGTTTCTGTTTTCATTAATATATTGTAAATTTAATACTTTCGTGTATTTTTTTTTTTTTTTTTTTTTTTTGAACAAAAATAATCTGGCCGGGAATGGGGAAACATTTTTGTCAAATATTTGAGATTTTCCATTTCATTAAAAATCACTTAATTTTGAGACGAAATAATTGTCAAAAATGACGAAATATAGCTCAAGAACTGCGGAATCGTCAAAAGTAAGAGTTTTATTTTTGACAGCGAGGAAACAGTTTCGTCAAGATATTTGAGGATTCGCGTTTCGTCAAAAACCACGTGACTCTGTGACGAAATGATTGTCAAAAATAACGAAATGAGGCCTGAGGATTGCGGAATCGTCAAAATTGAGTGTTTTATTTCTGAGAGTGTGTCATAACTCAAAGTTCTAAGAATTTAAACACGTGTAAATTAAAATATCTTCTTACCTTGAAATTAGACCGACTACTCCTCAAAAGTGAAATCACTGCATAAAATGTTGGAGGATCAAGGTGATTTATTTAAATTCAGCATTGTGAACTGCAGAGAAATGATTGACAATGCAGTAGCAGCAGTTCGTGATTAAAAATTAAATTAATTCTACTTTTGAGGGGTGGACTACCTTAAGAACACTGACCACCTTAGGTTCACCCATCTTAATACATATATATATATATATATATATATATATATATATATAATTATTCCGGTTACTTCCTAACATTTTCTGTACCATGGATGCAAAAGATAACAGCAGGCGCACAGTGTAACAAGATCGAAAAAAAAAAAAAACTTATAAATCAATAACTTTTGAACTGGGAGACCTGGAGATTTCATATTTATCTTGGAATTAATCACCCAGATGAAATTCGGCAACATCACCCAATTATATGAGAAAAGAATCCAATTAGTGGTCTCAAAACATTTTAACAAACAGATGTTAACGTTATGCTACTTCCTTGTGTTAATGACCAATATTGCACCACATAGAAAAAACTTCAGAAGCAGATATATATCATTGGCTCTTAAGGTCCTTCCTCTTCACGCACTTGAAAACATCCGCTCGCTAATGTTAATCCTATGGGGCATTATTTTTCTAATATCTCGTTTGAATTTGAATATTTTTCAACAATTTTTTTTTCATTGGATAGCAGAGATCAATCTCTATTTCCGCCGTTGATTACTTTTCCGATTTTCTTTGCAGATTTTTTTAAGGACATTACTTTCACTTTCGAAACGGTTCCGAAAGTGAAAGTATCTTCGTGCATCTAACCAAACATCGTAACATCCTGTACATCTAACCAAAGCGATGAATTAGTTTTTCTTATCAGCTTGATCAGACCTCATTAAGAGATCCAAAATTAAAAAGGCAGTCCAAAAATGAAAAACAAATGAAAAATATCAAAACAAAAAGTCGTCTGCACTGTAAAATTGGGAGGAATGAAAAGTTGAATGTTTGAAAGAGTGACAGGCATTTTCAATCTTTTTGGAGTGAATTTTATAAAAATACACTCCTCAAAGAGTGGAATTTTCCACTTCCTAGAAAGGAGGGAAATATTTCATCCCGTTGTCGAGAGTGAAATGTCTCAATCCGTTGACGGGAGTGAAAGCCTAGCATTATATAATTTTGTCTATATTTATTTATTGAGAGAAACGAAATTATCATTCTTTCTTAATTTTTTTTTTCAATGTCAACATGTTTAAGGGGACACGGTACCTTTTGCTTAGTATGGTGATAGCTGGAAAATCGAAAATTTGTATCTCACGGAAGGAGGCCTCTGGGACATAAAAGGTCAGCGGATTTATCCGTTTCAGGTCAGAGTCTGTTTATACGTACGTATGTATACGTACATAATCCTTCGCAACGCCTGTAGCTCCCAAACTAAGCGTCCGATCGGTTTCGGACTTGTTGAGTTTTCTTGGGTCTCTAAGGTATTTATATCAAAGGGGTAGTGCAAACTACAAGTTCTTCTCAGTCAATAGGAAGAAGTATTTAGAAGTGTGTGTGGAAGAATTGAAATATATGCTGTTATGATACGGGAAGTGTGTCAGATGAGTGAAACACACCAGCAAGCTGCTAGATCTTCTCTCACAAACCCTCTCAAAATGTTTTTTCACGTTCGAAGGACATATCAGTTTTAAACGAACAGTTGAATGAAGTAAAGGGGGGGGGGGGAATTCTTTCGAAGAAATGATCACAAATGTTCAGAAAAGGAGGACCATCTTTACCATCTAGATGATGGCCGTTCAGAGTGGGCATCATCTTCGAGGCTGAAATTTCCGCACTTAAACTTCTCAAACCACCTTCGAACTGTGTCATCTCAAACAGCACTTTGTTCATTTAAAGCACAAATCTTATGAGCAGTCTGACTAGCAATTTTACGTTTCTGGAAATAAAAGAACATAATTGGTGAAAATGAACTTTTTGGTTCTCCATCCTTAACACTGCGCAAAAACAAAACTTATGCCACAACACGAGCAAGAATTATGTAGTACAAGCAGAGAAGAGCGAATGTACATATCTGGGTCATTCCGGGAATTGAATCAAAGATTTCAAAAGGATAACCCCGGTTGTTAACCTATTGAAATCGTTGATTCAATTCATAATAAACTAATTAAACCTACACATTCCAACGTTAACAATGTTCGCAATGAAAATTCAATTATACTCCATATTTTCCGAGAATAAGTCATCAAATATCTAGAATTTTGAAAAGATTTGATTTTGAAGTAATTTATGCACCTTTTAACAAAATCAAATTTACAGATCTCAAACATCCAATTGACAGATTTTCACATTAGGGAATTTATAAGATACCTTGCGAGTGTGATAGAATGTACATAGGTCAAACTAATAGATCCTTTAAGGTCTGCTTGGGGGAACATAAAAACTATGTTAAAAATTGTGACACTAAACCATCTGCGATTGCTAACCATTGTTGGTCTAGCAATCACAGTTTTAATTTTTCAGAAGGTTCAATAATTCAGAAATGCTCATCGATTTGTGACCTTGATTTTTGAGAAGCTTATCATACATGGAAGAATTCAGGCAACTTAGTTAATGATATGTCCAGTTACACCAATTTTTTCAAATGTCTGGCTACATTTCATTTAATTCATTCTCTTCGTTTCTCCCTCCCCCCTTTCTCCTCCTCGGTACTTAAATTCGTCCAGTCTGGCCAGGGCTGGTATATAATAGGCCAGTCTGGCTTCTATTAATCTCCTGCGCCACATGTGTTTCCTGACTCCTCTGTTTTTTTTTTTTTTTTAACTCACCGCCATTCAATCTTGGGCGCGTGCGGAGACCAAGCATATTTACATGGATTAAACTTCTGAATTCAGTTTTTAATCTTTTAAATTTGGCACTGATGATGGAGCTTTTGGGGCTCCGAAACAGCTGTTTGCCATTTTATATATTTTTATTTGTGCCATTTTACGTTGATCATTCATTTTTAATATAACGGCGCATAGTTCAATCCAGCTATTTTAAATATTGACAATATGTCCAACAGGATTTCATATAAAATTTTTTGGTGAAAGTGTGTATACAGGGTGTCACATGAGCTTGTTTTTCTGAAATATGCATATTGTCCGAATACATTACTGTACAAATAAAGCAAAATACTTACAATAAATAATCATCAGTGCTATGTCAGTAAGGGATGTGTCACCGTGTAATACGAAGCAACTTTAAACACTGCGTAGCATACTAAGAACAACATGATCCAGTAGCTGATGAGGCAAATTAACCCATTCCTCTTTTACTGAACGGATGGGGGTTTTCTTGTTTGCGGGAGGAAATTGTCGAGCAGCAATACGTCTCCCCAAGCATCCCATACATTTTCAATGGGATTAAGGTCAGGGAAACGTGCTGGCCAGGCTATGCGATGAATATCTTCGGCATCACAATAATCTTTTACAGCCTGTGTGTGATGACATGTTGCATTATCATCCATAAAACAAAACTTTTCGCCAAGAGCACTTCGAAAAGTCGAACATGGGGGGACCAGAACGTTTTCAACGTATACCGTTGGCCGGTCATGGATCTTTGGTCAAGCACATAGAGATCTGAGCGATCATCGGCCATGATGCCTTCCGTCACTATTATACTGGAAGTTGCATATCAATCCAATTCCAGAATATTTTCGCTACAATAAGCACTGCCAACCTGGTTTCATATCAGTTTATGTCTACAATCAGACCATAGACTGAATTAACTCGCATCTAAGAAGATCTTGGTTGTCCGCTCGTCATCAGTCCAATTGTATACGGCACCACTGTAAACGGGCACAACGGTGACGTCTTGAGAGTGGAACACACACAACAGCTCTTCGGGCGTGCACTCTAAAAGCGAGATTTTCAAAACTGAGCAAAAAAATACTCAAATCTGAGTATGTCGCATAGTCAAAATGGCTCCGAATCAAAATGACTCAAGCTTGAAACATGTATATACTCATTTCTGAAAACATGTACACATTCAAGAATAAAACATCATGTGCTCCTATTTGAGTATGTCCATGTTTCGAAAATGAATAATGAACTGACTTCTATGTAGTCATTTTTGAGTATGTCCATGTTTTAAAAATGACTTTGAACTGACGCTAATCATTACTTTCGAAACCGGTTCCGAAAGTGAAAGTATCTTAATTAAAAAAAAAAAAAAAAAAAATCGGCAAAGAAAATCGAAAAAGTAATCAACGGCGGAAATAGAGATTGATCTCAGCTATCCAATACAAAGAAAATCTTTTTAAAATATTGAAATGCAAACAAGATATTTGAAAATAACTGCCCCATAGGATTAACATTAGCGAGCGTATGTTTTCGCGTGAGGGGAGAGGACCCTTAAATAATTCATTTCAGTCTTAAATAATTCATTCATTCTTCTCTACCTATACCAAATTAGCTACTCCCTGGCAGATTCATGAAGTAATTTTTATTTTTAAATGCATCAAATTCGTAAGGGTTCTTATACAGATAATAACAAATTAAATATATTTTTCCTTTTTTTTTTTTTTACAAAAACAAAGAACTTTTTAGAAATTGCTGTCAAAAAATTAACGTTTTGATCTTATATTCGATAGGCGAAAGCTCGGAAAAGTTCTTTATGAAAAAACATTATTCTGTTACAAATGCCTTACGAAGTGATGCTTGTAAATTTCATGCTTTTATGTATAAAAATGGCTCCGTAAATGCTGCAGAAATTTTCGTGTTTCTGAGCGTGATTTTTGTTTTTGTTGTTGCTGTCAGAAGAGATTGAAGCTTGAATAAGTCGAAGTTCTGCGTATGCTAACATTTAAATAACAGATAAAAATGAGTATTTTAATCGTGTCATATTTAAAAAAAATATATATATATATATTATTAATGTAGAAGATTTTTTCTATGTATTAAAATACTTTATTACGTTAAAAGAGAAAACTTTGAATGGGAAGTTCTTAAGGCTGTTCTCAAATCCAAACTGGCTACTTTATAACATATTTTTAAATTATTTTTATGTAATCGAAACACATTTTCCATTTTTTGCTAAAGGCAGAAGATCTTACAGAAAATAATATCAAAAAGACGTTTTGAACCGAATTTACGCCGCGCCGACGAGCGTCAGAAAGGAGTAAAACGCGCTATCACATGACATGAATCGCTTATAACGCGATAGGTAATTTATTTATCAAAAAAAGGAAAACTCATTTCAGTTCCTAATCCCTTCCATAGTCAGGCCTGCCAATTTTATGCCTTTGCGTTTAAAAATGAATCTGAAATCGTGTCAGAAAGTTTCCCGTTGTTGAAAAGATCATTTGGGAGCCACCTGAAGAAAAATGCTGTGTTATTTTACTTCAAGACTTTTGCATTTAAATAATTAGAAATACCTTAAACTAAACTTAAATTATAAGGGTCGTAAAATCATTTTTTGTCATTTATTTTAACGAATAACATATATTTTAAAATCTTTTTTTCATCTGAATGCGCTGCATATAACTAATTCAGTGATGAAAAACATAAAAACTGAAATCTTTCTATGAGTTTTATACATGTCAATAGATGGCAGCACCATTTATATGAAAAATAAATTTTCTCAATTTATTAATATTTCTTCAGAACTTCTAAAACGTTTTCGGATTTGACGAAATTCGTTGCGTATACTTCAACAATGAAAGTATAAAATACGCACATTGCGTAAAGTTGAAGGTATGTAAATTTAATGGAGACAAAAAGTTATATGATACCGATGTAATACATCTCAAGATAAGGTGTAGCACAATGTTTCCAGCATTTAATTCAACCGAACTGTTTAATTTAGAAATTACCACTATTTCTAAATAGTCATTTGCGGTTTATTTAATCTGTCATTAGATAAGGTGAATATTACTGTTCGAAAATAGTGGTTTTTTTTTTTTTTTTTTTTTACTAAAAAGTTATCTTCTAAATTGGCAACAGTGATCTAGCAGCAGATTTTTTTCGGAAATGCAGTGTTTTCCATTCCATGGAATGCTTTAGAGTAGAATTTTCTTTCTTGATTGCTTATATATTCGTAATTTATAAATTACAATTTTAAAACTATAAAATTTATTTTCTGTTTGTACACCTAAATATCATTTGATGTTTCTCTCATTTATTATATATTATGTACGACATCAAAAATATCAATTTCACATTTTTTTTTCCACTACAGTGAAATATTTTTCGTACTGCTATCAATTATAAATATACTGTCTTTATTATGTTTAGTATTGTCTCTATTTCGCTATATCAATATATATATATATATATATAGCAGTTGGGCTTTTTCGTTAAGCAGTTGGCGCCCTTTTAATCCATTTTGCCACCGCCCTCTTTGCCTTGCCAACCCTGTATGATAATAAAAATAAATGCGTTTTGAATGATAAATATGGAAATGTACATTCTATCAAACTGGCAACTACAAATACTTAGTACACGGAAAATCTTACAATTGATTTATTTTCTTAAATCTAAAAATTAAATGACGTCATACGTCTCAAATTAAATTTTGATATATGCTATTTTTAACACTTTCCAACATAGTTGAAAAGTGTTTATTACTTCGGCTTGTCTGTCCGAACTTTAACTCTCGTAAATATACTCGGATTATCCTGAAATGTTTGTATGTTATTGATGTTTACTATAGCAGGACGTTATTGAAAATGAAGAGTGTAGTTTTTATTGTTCCTTTACATGCACTATAATAAAGATATTCAAGAAAGCTTCGGAGTAAGGAAATAGTCGAAGATTTGTAGTAGTATCTGAAATATCGGAAAATTGAACATCTTTTCTTTATTTTAAAACGATGAAAAAAGGACATATCTATGAAGTAATTCCACAGTTAATAATTCACAGACATAAAAAATCACATCTTGTATCATGGGTTACAATCCAAATTTTTTGACAGGGGAGCGAAGCTGCATATCCGAATTTTGAAAAGTCCGAAAGTGTTTTTTGGAGAATACCATAAGGGTGGCCAAGGGGCCGGATCATTTTTTGATGTTACATCGTCTGAGATCAGAGAGGAAAAGTGATTAGAGATATAAAAACGTGTATTAGAAAAAACACGCCAAGCGATTTACATTTTAAGCCAAGAGAATCGCATTTTTTTCTGCATAGGAATTGTAACCGTTACATATACATCATATCAACTTCATAACTGACGTAAGTGGTAGGGAAATCTTTATTGGCGAAGAGTGCACTTTTGCTAAAAAGAGAGTGAAATAGAATTATGACGGTTAGTTGTTTTGAGAAAATGCAGGAAAGATATTTTAGAAATATGTTATAAGGCACCAGTACGACGAGATTAACATCTGGATGCCTTATGAAGACAAAACTGATCATGAAAAAAGGAAAACATTTTATGCCTTGTATAATGTCATTTACATTGATATGTGGAAGACTGAATAAAGTACGTTAATGATAATTTACAAACAATATGTGTGATTTTGACTAAAAGTTATCGTTGAAAGAAAAGGACAAAAGGGTGCGTGTTTTAACAACCGGGAATGTATGGAAATTACAATAGTGCCGAAAGAGAAAATATATTTAATAAAAATACTTAAAACATAGATTTCTTAATTTTTGAAAAAGGTATATATGGTATCTTTACCATAGGGACAGTCAAAAGTATTTCATTACATTACGGCTAATGAAGAAAAATCATTTCAAAAGGCACTTTGATGATGTTACACAATTTCAAACATAATGAAATTGATATGCATTTATGAAGTGCACTAAAATATGCATCCTGTATAATATGGGGTGGAAAGAATTTCTTATTCATTTACAGGGCCTCACAAAAGAATTCTGATATATATTGGTATAAGGGGAGGGGGTAACTGTTTGCAGCGTATTTTAATTATGTTACACTATTCCAAATATAATGAAACTGATACACATTACTGAGGTTTAGTACAAGTTACTATTCTGCACAAAAGAATTAGAGTACTTTTCCAGCTATGGACGGTAATTGCTGAAATCTGGTTTTCAAACGTGTTATGCGGTTTCTAAAATGTTCACATAGGTATCTCATTTACCTTACTACACAGCGAAGTTTTGTTAAAGTTTTCTGGCTGTGTTTGGAGAGTGTTTCATAATATATGCTTGACGCATGATTTTTCTTTCTTGTTTTATCTATAATTAATATTTAATTTATTTATTTTTCAATTTAAAAAATAAAGTAACCAACTAAAAGAGTCTTTAACAGCTCATTTTTTTTTCTTCTGCGCATTAAAAAATATAATAGCACAAAGGCATACGTATGGTTTACCGAAATGTGGAAGGACACTCTAACTAAATGCTTTAAAACACAAAGTCAAATACACTGATATATATCGTTTAATACAAGGTTCGTTTGGAGAAACCGACAAGCGTAGCCGGCGAAGCCTGATAGTATTTCAATACAAAAGCAATTTTTTAATAGAGAAAAATATTCACAACTTCTTATGATCACCTTTTCAACTTCTCCATGTACGTAAACCGTTTTTTTAATAATTACGCAGTTTCTTTAATAATATATAAACAAGTAATAATACTTCATCAGTTTTATTTTATTTTCCATTTGAAACATTTGACAACAAATCACAGTTATTGCTAATGGCGCTATAAAAAGGGAGATGTCAAGTTTTCTAAGCACGTTCTAAATGAGATGAAATTGATAAATTTGTGCTTTTGATTTTATCTAGGCAAATTATTATTGAAACCTAAAGAAGGGCTTGGTTGCTTGTGTTGAATGGCTTAATATGGTTTATATTGCTTCCCTAAAATATATTAGATAAACTGTTTTATAAAATTTAAAGGAATGACTGAATGCATTTATTATTATTATTATTATTATTATTATTATTATTATTATTATATTGCAATTCGCATCAAAGCTATCGACTTGCCACTTTTTAGTGTTCGTATGTTTTAAAAATATAACATACGAATTCCCTGCTAACAAACTCGAAATTTTTTTACTCATTTTTAAACGTAAAGGCATACAAATGGCAGGGCTGACTATTGAACCGATTTGGAATCGAGTAGCGTTTTCCATTTTTTAAATAAATAAATTACTTATCGATTTATAAGCAATTTTTGTCACGTGACGACAGATTTTTCTCATTTAACGCACTGTCGCGTCCGGAAATTCGGCTTAAAACGCCAAATTTGACGTTATTTTCTGAAAGATCTTTTGTCTTTACCAAAAAATGGAAAACGTCATTCGATTACATAGTTTCTGAATAACAACAACTTCCAATTTCACGCGTTTCCGAACAAAAATGAATTCTTAAATATGTCACAAGTTAGCTCCTTTGGATTTGAGAACAGCCTTAAAGAAAAAGTATATTACTGAAATTCTAAAAAAAATCCTTTTAGAACATAATGCTCGCAGAAACTTTACATCTTTAAAAAAAGAAAAAAAAAATGTTAGTAGATTTTTTTTTCCTCTTCTAAACATGCACTAAGCTAAGTCTGGTTGTATCTTATTTAAGAAGCTGTCTTTGTTTGCCTTTTATCTTAACATTTTTCGCTTTATTTATTCTCCAATCTTTCCAGCACTTCGAAATGTCAACACTTTCTTTCCTTTTTTTTTTCTTTTTTGTTTTTTCGTACTTACTCTGTGAAAAAAAAGTTTTTCCCTTTGTTTACTCTCATCTCAGATTTCAAAAATTCATTTATGCAAAACGAATTGCTAAAATTCGTGCATCCTAACAGATAAATATCATGTTTGACAGGCAGTCAAGTAAAAAAAAAAAAATCTTTTTTTAACACTTTCCAACATAGTTGAAAAGTGTTTATGAATTCGGTTTGACTGTCTGTCTGTCCATCTATCCGTCTGCCCGTGCGCTAACTCTAGTAAATATACTCGGACTGTCATGAAATTTATACACATTCTTGAAATTTACTATAAATTGTTTGGTATTCAAAATGAAGTGTGTAGCATTAATAGTCCGTTTACATGGACACATAAAAGGATTCCGTTACATTATGGTTTATGGGAAAAAGACGTTTGCGGCGCATTTTATGGTAGTTACGATATTTCAAACATGATAAAATTATTGTGCATTACTGGGGTGGATTACAGTATGCTTTCACATGAGTATACAGTTAGTAGCATCTATAATTCAATTACAGGGACGTACAAAATAATTCCTTTACATTAGGATTTATGAGGGAAAAATCATTTTCGGTGTATTTCGAGCATGTTATGACACTTGAAACGTAATGATATTTAAAAGGATAACTAAGCTTCAACACAACTTATTTTCTATAAATTATGAAGTGCATATGATTTATTGTTCATGTACAGGGATGCGCAAAAGAATTCGGTTAAAAAACTGACTATGATCTGTAATTGTTGGAATTGCCTTTTCTGCTGCGTTACGCATTTTTGTGTAATTATTAGTGCATTACGTGTTGTTGACAAAATTCTGAACATCATATACAGGGCTTCACGAAAGACTTAGAATATAGGCAGCAATTGCTGAAAAGGGATTTTTGCGAGTTATGTGTTTTTTTAAATGGCTTATTTAGATATCTCGTTTCATTCTAGGAAAACATTAATTTTTCATATATATATATATATATATATATATATATATATTCTTTAGCAATGTTATGGCAAATATGATGATGAAACCCCACATTTTATTTGTGGTATTTAGGCATTTTGGGACCTGAAGATTCTGTCTAAATTCCACAAATTTCATTTTTTCAATTTTTAATTTAATTTCTTCTTCTTTTAAATATGTATATGGTATCTATATTCAGAGTGTTGGGGACCACTATCATTGTCAATTAATTATTACATACTAATTCACAATTTCATAGTTTTTGTTGGTGATTCGGTAATGTTTCATTAATGGTTATATATATATATATATATATCTTTTAGTGTTTGAAAGTGTTTCATAATCAATGCCACATGCATGATTTTTCTTTCTTATTTTTACTTTAAAATTAAAAAATTGTGTTTACCCATTTGGGTACCTTTTTTTGGGTACCTTTTTTTTTAGAGAGAGAATATAATTTATATTTGTATTTATTTAAATTTTGTATAATATATGACAGGCTAATGAAGAATTTCTTAAGACGTTTGTAAACTGTCGTATTACAACAGTATTAAACAGACATAACAACTTTTTAGTAATTTTTATATTTTATTGCCGAAACGTCAGTTGAGGCTCACTGTGGAGACCCGAAAAGTTTTTGGTTTCTGTCTGTCTGTTCCGCGATAACTGCCGCAAAAATGATCCGATTAGTTTGATTTTTGGGTGGTATGTTCGTGAGATACCCGGAATTAGCTGTATAGTTTTTAGTTACATTTGGTTCATTCGTTCGGAAAATATAGAACATTTCTTTTTAGGTCATAATGCTTTTCTATGGGAATTCAGACGATTTTGAAATTTTTCATTCGTTGAAAATAAAATGGCACATTTGATTAATCTATTTAAACAGTAAGTTATGAAGGCTAAAATTTATCAAGTCAGGTCGTAAATTATTCAAATTAATTTGAAATTTTGTTAATACATTCGTCAGATTTTTTAAATTAGGTGTATAATTTTTGGTGCAATTTTATACATCTGTTCTAATAATATAACACATTTTATTTTATCATTTTTTGCAAATTTTAAACTGCATTTATTTTTATTTTCCTCTTTAATTTAACCGTAACCTAGCTACTAAATTTCTAAGAATATCAAAATAATAAAATTCAAGTAACTCAGACTATTTTGCTACAGTATTTTATTCGCAAAATAAAATATTTTTGGGTGATTTTAATATTTTATTGAAATACGTGAGAATTTATTTTGATACAAGTTATCTTTTAACTATTATAGAATAATAACCGAAACATTTTTACATGATATATCAAGCAGGGCGGTCGCTCTGCCAAGCCAAGCTTAAAAAAAAAAAAACGCCACACAAACAACGCCAAGAACTGGAATAAAGACCGCTAATGCTTATATACAGAAAGCAACTTCGCAATGTTAAATCGACAAAACATGCCAGATTAAAATATCAGATATCAAACAAACCAAGCGTCGTAGAAAAAAAAAAACGAAAACTAGAAGAATCTAAGGAAGAATTTCTTCAATTTAAGACCAAACTCATCTTCATAAGTGATTTATAAACAGAGATATAGCTTTTTTTAAAAAACGTCGAGTTACTTAAAATGATCACTATTTTCTTCGTCAAACTTTTTTTTTCAAACAAGCTACAGGCCTTAATATTGGGCAGAATAAAAAAAGGATTGCATTTTTGGACAAGTAATTACGTAATCTATGTGCTTTTATAAAATTCAGTGTAAAAAAAAAAAAAAATATTTTCTATCCTTAATTAGCAAAAAACTGTTAATTAACTTGGCGATTAAAAAATTATGCCATAACAGAGATAAAACCCGCCAACGACCATGTACCATCTGTATTAAAATAGCACAAATCAGTTACAGGTTATTATATAACCACATCAAATTTCATCTGCAAGTCAGCCATTTTCTTCTGAAGATATTTTTTTTTTAAATAAAGCTTCACAATTATAAGAACACATATTTTATCAAATAATTAAATATGACTGCAAACTGTGGCAGATGATTGTTTCTAACATGAATAAGTATGAGAAATTGCCGGTTACGGATATGGATCTGGGTAGCTCAGTCGCAGAGCGTCGGCATGGTACGCATAAGGTCCCAGGTTCGAGTCCAGGCCCAGGTCAATTTTTCACTCATGTTTGTTTAGTGTATTTGTCTGATAAAATGCGTGTTCTTATAAATATTGTAAAATAAAGTAATCAGACGTAGTGTTTGTGCTTTAAAAATATTTTAAATATATAATTTACGTTTTTAGAAAGATCTTTAAAAATAAATTAGTTTTTGAGGGAAGATGTACCTTCTAAAATGTATACATTAAGAGTTATCGCCATTTAAAATTTCTTTCCAAACGTAAACAAAAATTTTGAAATGAATTAAATGTGATTCATTTATTTCTAAAAATAAAAAAACACGGTAAAGGACAGGCATTTCATTCGCAGGAATACCTTTCACGTCATCTACTATATATACGAGGCTAGCGAAAAAGAAAGGCTACCGCGGTGCTTTACGCGTATCTTTTTTTACAGACCGCGGGAATCACGTGAGGCTCGAATCCACCAATGCAGGTGTACGAAAAGAGCATCACGTCACTCTAGCGGTCTGTAAAAAAAGATAAGTGGAACGCACCGCGGTAGCCTGTCTTTTTCGTTAGCCTCGCTATATATATAAAACACAAACGAAAATTTCGTTCCGTTCCTTTATAACTCGAGATCTGCTGAATGGAATTTGATGGAACTTGCACTGTTCGAGAGATAATTTTTCAGGGAAGGTTTTAGTATGTAACACAACGTTCTACGTATATTAGCTATCGAATTATGATAGAAAGTTCTGTTATTTTGGCCGAAAAGGTTACCATTGCTAATTTTTTGGCGATCATTACTGTTGCAGAAAGAAATGAAAAGGCTATACATCTCGAAAAATAAAAGAAAAACTGTTACTAATTTTATTTAAAAAAAAAAAAAAGAAAGAAAGAAAGGAAAAAAAAAAAAAGAGTTTTGATGAGAGAATATTATGAAACGAAAATATTTAATTTAAACATGATTAGAAATATTCATAATGCTTAAAACATTATTCAAGGGGCAAGATTTCTATTGAAACAAATTTGGCGATTTATCTTTTGTTTTTGGCGATTTTGATTTTACTTTTGATCCCAAACAATTTGATTTTAAGCCAAAAAGTGTCTTTTTTTGTTGCAGAAAGAATTGAAATGGCTATACATCTGGAAAAATAAAAGAAAAAACTGTTACTAATTTTATTTTTTTTTTAAAGAAAGAAAAGAAAAAAAAAGAAAAACAGTTTTGATGAGAGATTTTAGGCCAAAAGGTGTTTTTTTTTTCAAGTGTACGACTGCATTTTCGCAGTATTTTTTTTTGGTACTTTTTGGTTAGCCGGGCGCCAGTGATATATATATATATACACACACATATATACACATATATCTACACAAATACATGTATATACATACATATATATATATACATTTATATGTATGAATATATATGTGTGTGTGTGTGTGTGTGTGTGTGTGTGTGTGTGTGTGTGTGTGTGTGTGTGTGTGTGTGTGTGTGTGTGTTCATATATCACTGGTGCCCGGCTAACCGAAAAGTACCTTTTTTTATTCAAATGCAAACTATATTAATGGCAATATACTTCTATTTACTTCTACATATATGAAATTTCGTTCCGGCTGCTTATAACTCGAGTTCTGCTGAATGCATTTTCGTAGAACTTAAACTAAGATAATTTTTAAGGGAAGGTTTTAATGTATAACATATCGTTCTACGTAGCTTAGTTATATAATTATTCTGGGAAGTTCTATAATCAGATCAATCCGATTATGAAAGATTAGCCTTTTTAAAAGATTTTGCCGAATGTATTTCGATGGAACCTATACTGTTAAATAATTTTCTAGGGAACGTTTTATTATATAACGTTGCTTAGTTCTAGAATTATAGGGGGAAATTCCAAAATCGGGTGACCATTTTTTTTATCAAATATTAGCCTTTTCAATATTTGAGTCCGATTATGAAAGATTAGCCTTCTAAAAAAGTTCTACTGAACGGATTTTGATGAGAATTGTATTGTTAGTTAGATGCTATTTCAGAAATGGTGTTAATGTACTATATATTGTCCTACGTTGCTTAGTCCAACAATTATGTGTGAAGGTTATATAGTCAAGTGAACCCGATTCCGAAATATTAGCCTTTTTGATAGTTTTTACTGGGCGTATTTTTTGCGACTTGCATTGTTAAGTAGATAATTTGTAAGGATTGTTTTAGTATATTTTATATCGTTTTGTTGTTTTAGAATTATGTGGAAAAGTTCAATAATCAGATTATCAAAGATTAGCCTTTATAAAAACTTCTTCAATGGATTTTGTTAGTTAATTTGTTTGCATTGTTATTTCGATAATTTTTAGTGATGGTTTTAGTATATTGCATATAGTTTTATCATTCTTTAGCAAACCCTAACTGTAAATGACCAAATAAAAGAGTTGGTCCTTAACAGCTAAAATTTTGACTGCACATTAGAAAATATAATAGCGCAATCGCGTCATTTTTCAGTAATGTGGAAGGATATTCCCCGTAAATATACAGATTGCTTTCAAATACAAGGTCAAATTAAACGATATATTTCGTTTGATTCAGGGTTCATTTGTAGAAACCGACCAGCGCAGCGGGCGCAGCTTGCTAGTTTTCCTATAAATTAATAAAATCCATAGTTGTTAAATTATTTTTGTTTTAGAAGTGAAGTTTCCATTTAAATTTATTGTAACAGTACAATGTTTAATTGAATAAAATAAGGTAAATCTAAGAAATTGCTAAGAAATTCCAAACATGCACAGGGCAACGCAAAAAAAAAAAAATAATAATAAACAAAAAATAAAAAATAGATAAATAAATAAATAAATAAATAAAAATCAGCTTTCAGAAATTCTAAAAATTGTTCCGCTATTCATATTATGTATCTTCGGGGTCCATCCTCCCACTTTCAGCCCTCCCACCCCACTTTTCTAAATTTTGCGGACACCTCTCATGTGATATATCGTTGGAAAAGTCTGTGAACGCTTAATCATAATATGCAGGGGGGGGGGGGGGGTATATTCTAAATTTTGCACATACCCCTCATGTGATACATCGTTGGAAAGGTCTGTGACCGCTTATTCCTATTATGCATCTCCGGTGTTCATCCCCCCTTTTGCCCCCCAAGCGCGATTAGCTTTCACCACCAGGAGACGCTTTCCTATATCTGTTCCTACGAGTCGGATCACGACGGGGTATGGCTCATTCGACTCGACATCAATAGAGCTTTCCGATTTTAGTTCATTTTTTCACCACCAGGGGGCACTTTTCTATCTCTGGTTCTATGGACTAGATCACGACGGGGTACAGTTCATTCGACTCGACATCTATAGCCTTAACGATTTCAGTGCCCGAGGTTCATACAGAACAGATTGCGCTACCTAGTGGTGGAAGATGGAGCTTGAGCCTGCGCAGCACGACTGCTATACGGTGCCGAAGGCAGCGGGGACCCGTGTCGGAAGTTAGTTTGGTTAGAAGTTTATACTATTCGATGTGCAAATTAAGGGATTATCCGGTGCCGAAGGCAGCAGAGAACCAGGTCGGAGGTTCGTTCGGTTCGAGGTTTATCTTATTCGAGGTTTTACAAGATTCGAGGCCCCGATATAAATTATGGGTCCGCTAGCGGGCGAAGCCAGCTAGTGCTAATAATAAAAGAGCGTGATATCACGTTTGATTTCAAATGCAGCGTTGACACGCTATGTACGTATTGCATTTTTATTCATTTCATCGATAAGTCAGTGATATTTTTTAACGGGGGATAACAAGTATTATAACAAGCCACATTTAGTATGTTGTTATTAGTTTAATTTAAAAATCTACTGGTATTTCTAGTTAACCTTTTAAACAATGACTGAAAGTAAAATGTAATTTTAAATTATTTCTCATGTTTAGATTATTTAAATTATGTTTATTCTGTTTTAAAAAAAAGAAATGATATCTACAAAAACAACTTTTCAAAAGTAAAAAAAAAGCCAAGCGTAAAAAAAAAAAAAGTTGTGGCTAAAAAATGGTGTGATATCAAATTTTCAAGCTATTATATTACTTTTTTAACTTTTTTCCATTAAATAAGTTATCATATATATAAGTCGAGTGCCTACGTATATGTTAATAGAAATCGTTTTCTCCTGTACTAAATACATCCTAACGAGTTTCTGAAAATTCAATTTTTTTCAAATTATGCATGATGGGCTTGGCGGCCATCTTTTCATATTTCTAAGCACCCAAATTTCTAAAGTAAAAGCGTAATATGTTTGCAATGTAATATGTTTATAACAATTTCGAACTTCAGATTTTAACTACGGACAGATAAATTAGATAAGACTGATATTTTGAGAAATTGATTTTTACTAGTTTGAAATTATTAATTACTGTAAAAAATAAATCATGAGATGAATCTTTAAGATAAGTCATCATTATCTTAAGACACAATTTTCAGATCATACAAATCTATAAATGAAACGCTTAAAATATTTGCTTAAATAACAATTTTGAACTTCGGATTTTAACTACGGATTTGGATGCTTAGAATTTTGTGAATAATATGCAAAGATGGCCGCCAAGCCCATCATGCATAATTTGAAAAAAATTGAATTTTCAGAAACTCGTTAGGATGTATTTAGTACAGGAGAAAACGATTTCTATTAACATATACGTAGGCACTCGACTTATATATATGATAACTTATTTAATTGAAAAAAGTTAAAAAAGTAATATAATAGCTTGGAAATTTGATATCACACCATTTTTTAGCCACAACTTTTTTTTTTTTACGCTTGGTTTTTTTTTTACTTTTGAAAAGTTTTTTTTGTAGATTATTCATTTTCTGGAAGAGATGTGGATTTTTCGTGGTTGAAATTAGTATTACTTTTAAAATAGAATATAATATCTCGTACAACAAGATGGTTAATCTAAAGAAATTAGCGTAGTAATACGCATCCATACAGCCTGAAATAGCACAATTACTGGAAACTGAGATCATAAAAAGTTATCAAAAAAAAAAAAAACTTTATAACGCCAAATTACGTTTGCTATTTATTGAATTGGCAGTAGGCACGATTATGATAGATTACCCAATAGGTTTAAAAGTTTCCAAATAAGCCTATTTTGAGGGGATTTTATTATGCTATTGCCCTCGAGTTAGATCAGGATGTACTTAGGTAAAATAAATATTATAGAATGACCATCAAAACTGTTTTTTCGAAACAAAAATTGTAATAACATTAGATTTCTGCAATAGATATAAGTGAAATACAGTAGATTCAGTTTACATTTCCATAAGTTGCTTTTGTACACGAGATATTATTCAACTTATCTATCAGAGGCGAGTGTTTTGTGGTTGGCAGGTAAGTAAATATTGATATTTAGGTATTAGGATAACATGAAATTATTTTCGAAATTTTTGCTTATTCTAATGAAACCACAGTGTAGAACGAAATCCAAGATATACTAGAATCATTCACACAAACAATAGGATATCAGGAATATAAATTTAATAAGATTCCGGAGGGTTCAGGGGGGCAGACCCCCCCCCCCCCCTGAAGAAATGTATTTTTTTAATCTAAAAAAATAGAATAAGAAGTTCATAAGAATGTAAGAATATTATTTCATAAACCGTGTTTAATTTAACATTTCAAATTTCTGAAACCTTCGAATTAATTTATATGCATATAAATAGATATGTAGTAATTTAAAAAAATTAATTTTCGAATTGTAAGATGTTAAATATTATGAAAAGTGAGATTAAAAAACATTGACTTTTAGAGCTGACGTTGAGGCTCCTTTTCTGAAGATTTACTAGTCATAAATTATTCTTTCGGAAAAAGAGCCCCTATTTTAAATAACATAACGAGTGAAACATATGTTTGAAATAAAAGAATCACTAACAGTGTGTGTATATATATATATATATATATATATATATATATATTTATGAAAGGATATAAATAAACCCTTTTTAAAATGCAAAATTAAAATTTAAAATCCCAAAACATTTTTTCTAACTTATAAATCTAATGCTTAAATCTAATCTGCCCCTATGATCTTTGTTTCTCAGCCTCACAAATATTACTTTCATCTATCAATTTCGACATCTCTTTAAGTTTTGAAAGTGATGAGTTTGCATTTCTTGCAGCAGTCTGTGGGTTGCGGCTTCCAGACCCGGCCAAGCCTTGGTGTCGGCATAAGACCCCAGACATCAATCAAAAGCTAATTGACCAATTAAAATAAATGATCCTCCCAATTTGACTCTTTCTCCCTCTGCTGGAAAATATCCTAAATTCTGATTAAAACCACATGCAAGGACGAAGAAGACAGATTTTTGACACATTTGAGCGGTCAGCCAAACCCTCGGCCATGTAGATCTCAAAATTTAACGAAAATGGCTCGCGGGACCTCCGACTGAACGCGCGAAGATGTCTGTACGAAGAAATGCTTCAATAAACGAGTTCGATATGTCTAGAGGTCTCGAGTCCAACTTATTTGTATGCTTCTGTCGAATATTAGTCTCCCAAGTCGTCCCCGGATAATTCGTTACATATATATATATATATATATATATATTTTTTTTTTTTTTTTTTTTTTTTTTTTTTACTAAATGCTAAAACATAAATGAAGTCATAATAATAAACGTTATAGACATTTATTATTATGGCTTCATTCAACATTTATTGTTGTGACTTCAGACATTTATTATATACATTTATTATTATGACTTCAGACATTTATTATAGACATTTATTATTATGACTTCAGACATTTTGTCGGATTCCACTTCTCCGTCCACACAACTTCGAAATAATCCGGTCTTTTGATATGCTGCCACCACCGATATGGATACGTGATATCGGGCACGATACTTGATGTATATTCAAGAAAAAACTCTTTCAATTAAAGTTAAAGTAACAATTTATTAACAATATTTACACTTAAACTCGGATGTAAATTATCCTGTTTAACACTAAATCAAAACAATTACAGAAAACGCTCTACGTGTACCGCTAGACTACGTCAATTCATTCCGCACTTAGATTTCTATTCATCTCACACCCGCTCTCAGCGCTCATTCCCCGAGCAACCTTCACACTTCGCTGCTCCGTCCGAACTAACTTTCTCTCTCTTGTAAACTGCAGAGCACCCTCCTTTCTACGGGGTTTCTCCTCTGTTTCCAAGGGTCCTTGACAACCCTTCCTCCCTCTTGACGGATCTGTCTTCCTAAACAAAAGGGTGCAATAGCTTTCTTATCGATCAAAGACCACATTGCAATGGAAATACTTCTTTCATTCTGTTCAACTCGCCACCCTTCGGATTAAGATTTTCTAAAGGACGCCTTTAACAGTACACAATAGATACATATACAATACATACAATATGCTAATCCCTTAAGAATAGCTTTCAACTCTTGCAGCTGTGAGAGAACCTGACACCCCCCACCTTAGCGGAAAATATGCCTTTTAGGGGCTAATTTTCCTCAAACTATGTAATGTCTGAGAAGAGTTCAACAGTTCCTTGATAGGTTTCTTCATTACTACAATTACATAAATATTTCAAGGTGTCTGAAAATTTAACTACTGACATCTCTAATGAACCATATACTAATGTGATAACAACAAAAAAAAACACAATATGCTAATACACTGTTATAAACACATGATTCAAATACAATTATAAATACACAAAAAAAATAAAATGAAGTTACACTAGTATTATGTCATTTCAATGTCGGTACCTCCCTTTCCGCAATGCACCCGCTTGAATGGCTAACTTCTGCCTCTGAGGTCTTAATTAAATTTTCCTCTAACCAATCAGGCATTTGCCTGTCCAAGTCCTCTTTGTACGTGATGATAACATTGTACAATTTTTGTTTCATCTTAACCCTCTCCGGTTTACGACCAATCCGATTTTTCTCCATTTCTACCAGTTCGATAGGACCCATAAATAATTCCTTATTTTTCCTTAAGATTGATTTTATGTCCCCAACTTGAATATTTGTTAACCCTTTTATCTCAAATCCCTTCCTGTCTTTATTTTCCGGTTGTTCTCGGTCTAACAACAGATATTTCCTACAGTCTTCAAACTCCCCATCACTATCCAAGACAATATCGACTACTTTATTTTTAGCCATAAATGCTCTCATTTCATCTTGATACACCAGTTTCTTACTTCCGTCCCCTAACTCAACTATAACTGCAGGTCGACATATTTCCTCTTTCTCCTTATTACTCACATTCATTTCCCTCGTTAATCGACATTCTACACATGATTCACAATATATTTTAGCTTCCTTCGCCATATTTTCCCAATAAAATGAATGCTCGATTCTTTCTAACATTTTCTTAACCGTCTGATGTTCTCCATATAAGGAAGTATGCGCTAGTTTTAGAATTTCCTCCCTTCTAACTTTAGGTAATACTAATTGAGCTACAGTTTCATCTACTAATTTCTCTTTATGATACAATAACCCATTTACAACATAGTAAGACCCTTTCTCATTTTCAGCCAATTCCCAAGCTTTCTCTAAATCTTTATAATTCATTTGGGATTCCTGAAATACATTTAAACTACTTTCCGTAACTTGATTAATCTTACTTTTCTCTACCTCGGCTTTTTCCTTCTCCTGACTTTGTAAATTTTCCGATCTTGCGTCTACGACATAACCATTATTATTACCATTTCTAATCCTTTCCCCTTCTTTCACTTTATTCCTACTATCTTCCTTACATTCCCTTTCTACCGATTCTCTTAATGATTTCTCGTTGTTTAACCCTGACAATTCATTAGCCACGTCAGGATGTAAAATTACCTGTTCCTTACTATTATCAATTATTGCACAAAGTACATCCTGGTGAATTACATTAGTTTGACCACGTTTTGGAATAGCTAAAGGTAATTGAATTAACGGCGATTTAACTGCCTTACCAAATATCCCTTGTAAATAGATGCTCCCAGCCCCTCTTAATTTTTCTGCTGGTACTAAATCTTTATGAACGACGCTAATTTGGCAACTAGAATCCACCAATCCTTTTGTTATCTTCCCATTTACACTAACTTCCACTTTCTCGAGATTATTTAACTTCTCTCCAATAACTTTAGCTCTCCAATTCCCTTTTGCTCCGATTCTTGCCATACTCGCTCCCCTTGGTAATTCTTTAATTCCTCGCACTGAGACATTATTGATACTAGCCCTTGGTTCTTGTCGGTTATTAATTTGATTACTTCCCTCATTATTTCCTTTTGTACAAAATCGCTGAACATGTCCTCGTTGAGAACACTTGAAACAGATAGGCGTCGTATCATTAGGTTTCTTATATTCCAGTTTTCTACCCAAAAATGGACTAACTTCATTATTCCCATTTTGTCTCCAATTACTACTAAATCCCTCATCTTTTGCCCTTCTAGAATCTTCATTATTCATATACCTTTCTTTACCTTTATAACCCTTATAAGTTACCGCATAAGATTTTTGTTTAGCATCAAAGAAATTATCACATTCCTTAGCAATTTTAGAAACTTCTAACCAATTACTGTGCTGAGTTAATCCAACATGCGTCGCGGTTTCCTCATCTAACGTAGTTAACAACTTATCTGTGACAATTAACTGATTAACCTTCTCATACGTATCTGCACCTCTAATCTTACAATAATTCTTCCACGTTTCTATTAAACGTGACACAAATAGTACATGAGTTTCATTTTGATTCCTTCTAGCCTTCTTGAAATTTTCCAAACACCCCTTCGGTGTCGGCTCGTGTTCCCTTAGAACTAATTCCTTTAATTTCTCATAACTCTCAATTTGTTCCCTAGTAGTGTATATTAGCAAGTTATCGGCCTTATCTCCTAACATATTTAGCAGAATTTCGGCCTGCTGGGTTTCCGGTACATTTTTTGTTTGGAATGCCCGTTCTAAACTGCTAAAAAACAGATTCCATCCCTCAGTCCCTTCTGGAACCTTGATAGACAAAGTTTTAACACTTTTAATCAATTTCTCTAGGCTACTCTCATTATTATATTCTCTAGACCCATTAGAATTATTTGCCGAACTTTGAATTTTTATCCTTTCCAACTCTAACTCATGTTCCAATCTCAATTTTTCAGACCTTTCTTCTCTATCTAACTTTTCACGGTCTAACTTCCTTTCTAACTTTTCTCGTTCTAACTTTTCCTCCCTTTCTAAGCTTTCTCGTTGTAACTTTTCCTCCTTTTCTAACTTTTCTCGTTCTAACCTCTCCTCCCTTTCTAACTTTTCTCGTTGTAACTTTTCCTCCTTTTCTAACTTTTCTAACCGCTCCTTAACAATAGTGTTAGATAATTCCATAACAGCCCCCTCTTCATATTCGTCACTCTCCACTATCTTTTTCTTAAGCTTACACCTGGTATCATCTTCCGAAACTTCAATCCCTAACTCTTCACATATCGCCTGAAGATCCACCCTTTTTATTTTTAGTAAGAAAGCCATACCTTCTACTGATAATTATCACCACCCTACAACAATACTTAATCACAATATCAAATTAATACTTCCTCAAATCCTACCCTCATAAGTTACCTCCACATATTATACTATTTAACATATTTCAAATAAGTAATAATACAATAATAAATTTCCTTAGACAATGATACCCCACAATTTGCTTCCAATAACAAAGTAACAATAATCTCAATTTGACTATTATGCAATACAGATTTTAAATTTATACCATTAAATAATAAAATACAATTTACACAATAATACTGGTACGTTGCAATTTGAATAAAACACTGATGCTAATCACTACATAAAAATATCCACCTAACAAAAATTTGCATGAAATACACATAAATTCCTAAATTTAATCTCAATAAAATATTTCAATTTCAAAATTAGTTCTCACATTAAAATGTAAATCACAGCACTTTTTTTTTTCTCTGGGCCTTCAGTTCTTCCTTGAAGGTTATTTGAATTTAATTTAAATTCTACACAAATTTCCTTTCCTCATTTACTATCAATATTTCAAACTTAAAGCAAACAATATCACTTAATTTAAATATTACTTTAATAATAATTTAAATTTAAGAAATTTCAATTATTCCTTCCAACTATTAACACAATGCATTAATTTTAATCATTAATCTTATCCGTTTAAAACAATTAGAAAATCACTTCTAGTAATTAATATAAGATCCTTTTCTTAAAACAATAGTGTAAAATGGTTGTTAATATCTCATTTGATTTAGACCAATTATTATATTACACATAAATTATTATAAATTAACCACAACATTAACCCAAATTACCATCAATTATACACAATAAAATAAAAAAAATAGGTTCGAGAATGTCAGTAGAGTAAAATGATCAAAACACCTTACCTCGTACTTCATTCGCTGGGGCAATTCTCTGCTCACTTTTTCACAGGGTAAATCTTGCACTCTCGGGCAACAATCACTGTAATTTGAAACACTGTGTCCACAAACACTACACACAAACACTGGAACTAACACTACACACCGCACCAACACTTCCACTGGACGATCCGGCAAGGCACTCTGTAACAAGGCTAGCTGGCACTGGTCTACGATGATAGGGCACACACACTTCCTCTAGACGATACGGCATAAACTGACTGCAACACGGCTAACTGGCAGTGGTGGTCTACGACGATAGGGCACAAACACTTCCGCTGGGCGATCCGGCACAAACTCTCTGTAACACAGCTATCTGGCACTAGTCTACGACGATAGGGCATGAACACTTCCGCTGGGCGATCCGGCACAAACTCTCTGTAACACGGTTAACTGGCACTGGTCTTCGGTGATTCAGATCCCGTCGCTGCCAACATTGTCGGATTCCACTTCTCCGTCCACACAACTTCGAAATAAATCCGGTCTTTTGATATGCTGCCACCACCGATATGAATACGTGATATCGGGCACGATACTTGATGTATATTCAAGAAAACTTAACTCTTTCAATTAAAGTTAAAGTAACAATTTATTAACAATATTTACACTTAAACTCGGATGTAAATTATCCGGTTTAACACTAAATCAAAACAATTACAGAAAACGCTCTACGTGTACCGCTAGACTACGTCAATTCATTCCGCACTTAGATTTCTTTTCATCTCACACCCGCTCTCAGCGCTCATTCCCCGAGCAACCTTCACACTTCGCTGCTCCGTCCGAACTAACTTTCTCTCTCTTGTAAACTGCAGAGCACCCTCCTTTCTACGGGGTTTCTCCTCTGTTTCCAAGGGTCCTTGACAACCCTTCCTCCCTCTTGACGGATCTGTCTTCCTAAACAAAAGGGTGCAATAGCTTTCTTATCGATCAAAGACCACATTGCAATGGAAATACTTCTTTCATTCTGTTCAACTCGCCACCCTTCGGATTAAGATTTTCTAAAGGACGCCTTTAACGGTACACAATAGATACATATACAATACCTACAATATGCTAATCCCTTAAGAATATCTTTCAACTCTTGCAGCTGTGAGAGAACCTGACACATTTATTATTATGATACAGATTGTATAGTCATTACAATCATTACTCCACGCAGATAATAATGAAAATAGTTGTTAAGATAAAATAACAGTTAATGTAACGACATGTCTTATTAATAGGACGCCACCAGATATGACGGGTTGAAGTTATCATTTTGTTTCGAGCATGTAGCATTCTTTGAAATGCAGAAAATAATTGTTTGTCCATAAAAGGCATTTTTTTAATATTTTTCTATTCTCTACTATTACATTGTTATTCATATAACATTTCTTTTGAATGATTTATGTGTATGAGTATAATAAAACAATATTTAACAATGCTCTCCATATAGATTTTTAAAAGTTAATATTATTTCAAATGTGTGTTCAGTGTTCATTTCGAATAAGTATATATATGGATTTATGCATATTTTTACTTATGCAATAGTATTAAATATGAAACAGGAAAAGTATCTTCATTTTTCAAAGCTATATCAAATTTAATATGCCGCTATTTAATTGTTATGTCATATTTTTATCCGCGCGTTCTAAATGAGACAAAACCAATGTTACTTAAAAGAATGTTTATATCATGCAAACATGTAAGTGCATAAATTTGTGCTCTTGTTTTCATGTGCACCAATTATTATTAAAAACCGAAGAATAACCCTTGCAATAATATAATAATTATAATTGTTCGGGTAATCTAATCTAATAAGAACCTAATAAGATCAATAAGAACTTAATATTATAAGAACTCTCGGCAAGTTTTAAGGTTGGGTGCCCAAGCAGCTGTCAATGAATGTCCAGAACACATAACATTACATCTGTTATAACCGCATTGGAATTAAAATAGATTTATAACATACATGCTGCATTTAGTAAAGATAGTCTTTCATATGAGAAAAGGAAGTAACATTTGAGGTTTTAGAATAAGAGATATTTTAGCGAAGAGAATATGAATTAATATATTGAAAATTAAGTTAGGAAGATAATAATTTAGAATAAAGATATGTATAAATGATTCTATATCATATGAATATTACTTAAGTTAATTGTTTAATTCGTCAAGTTAATTCGTAAGTTATATAGCTTAGTTTCAATCGATGAATTATGGTAATATTTCGTGCGTCAAACTAAACTCCTATGACACTGAGAGACAAACTTACATCTAGCTGTAAGCACAGGTCCTAAAGACATGAAAAGAGACATGTCGTTTTGTAACGTATGCGTTCATTAAAGAAGGTAAATTACATAATCAGGTATACAGACAATTGGCATATGTTTGCGAGCGTGGGATTAGCACATAATTAACTTTTAAAAATGGATTAGTGGATATTATGTTTTTAAAGCGAATTATTCCATAATCGAATCTACAGACAATTGGCGTATGTTTGGCGCATAATTAAGTTTTTAAAAAAATGTTAAGTCGATTCTATGTTTTTAAAGTGAACTATTCCGTAATTGGATCCGTAATTTAATTATCTCGAACGCTTATAACTCACGTTCTGCGAAACTTTTTTTTATAGAACATACATTGTCAATTTGGTAAGTTTTGTTGGGGGAGGGGGTAGCTTTAGTATATAAGGTTAAGTTTTAGTATATAACACATCATTCGACTTTGCTTAGTTATAGAGCTATGGGAGAAAGAAAGTTCTATAATTAGATGAACCCGATTATGAGATTTTTTTCAAAGTTATACTGTACGGATTTTGATGGAAGTTGTAGTATTAGTTAGATAAATTATGAAAAAAAAGAGTAATTTCGACCGAAAGTGAAAGTATTTTCGTAAAAAAAATCCGCAAAGTAAATCGAAAAAGTAATCAACGGCGGAAATAAAGATTGATCTCAGCTATCCAATTCAAAAGAAATTGTTTAAAAATATCGAAATACAAACGAGATATTAGAAAAATAATGCCCATAGGATTAACATTAGCGAGCGTGTGTTTTCGCGCGAAGAGGACTTTTTAATACAGTTTAAGATGTTTCCTCAAAATATATTGCGAAAATTATTTTGAAAATTTTGAGAAAAATTTGGTTGATACTTTTTTTTTTCACTTTTTTGCAGTTTAAACCAAAGCTATCAGTTTACTGCTTTTTTACTTTTCATGTATTTTGAAAAATCTAACATAGAAGTTTTCAAGAATATCTTTTGAAAATTCTAAAAAAAATCCTTATAGAACAAAACACTAGCAGAATCTTTTACATCTTAAAAAATATAACAGTCGACAATTTTTTTTTTTTTTACTCACTTTTACTTCCTTTTTTTTTCTTATACATGCACTAAGCAAAGGTTTGGTTGTGTCTTTATATAAGAAGCCTTCTTTGTTTGTCTTTTATCGTAACATTTTTCCACTTTATTTACCCTCCTATTTTTTCGGTTCTTTTTGAACCGTCAACAATTTCTTTTTTTTTTTTTTCTGTCGTACTTATTCTGTGAAAAATGTTTTCCACTTTGTTTGCTTTCATCTCAGCTTGAAGAAATTCAATTATGCAAAACAAATTGCAGCAATTCGTGTATCCTAACAGATACGTATGAACGTTTAGTAGATGTTTATATAAAAAATTTCCTTTAATAATTCATGCCAGAACATTAAAATTATCATTTTTTAAAACATGCTTTGAAATGAGGCATATTTTCTTGGACTTTTTTTTTCTTTTAAATTTAGATAGTCAGTGTACGTATTTTATTATTATATTAACATTAAGGGATCCAACCCGAGCTTCCCTTGTTTCAGAACATACTGCCCGGTGTACATAGATAAAAACAAATGTTAATTGAAAACTGTAATTTTTTTTTGTACTTTATATCCTTTTTCCTTCAATTGCTCACTAATACCGAGCTGCATTTCTATATGAAAAAATACCATTGTGTAAGTTTGGAAATTTATTAAAAACTTTAAATTTGGAACAGCCGCGTTGCCAAAGAAATTACCAAAGATTTCACTATTTATAGCATTCTTTTTATATTATGACAAGCTGATCCATTCGGCATTACCCGGAAATCAGTAAATGTGGGTTTTGATAAAAATAGTCCTTTTCGGCGCGCATTCTGTTCTAAACAAACCACTTTCCGAACGAAACTCCAGCACTCTTCCCCGCTGTCTACGACATTGTATAGCAGGAGTGCTACGCAATATCGTTTAATTTCAATTTCCATCGCTAGGGGGCTCGAAATCATCCCCGTTAATCGGGCCCTGTGTGTAGTTGTGGAATGGCAGCCCATGCTGCCTCCACACGTAGCCAAAGTTCATCTGGTGTACCTGCGGTTGCAGCATTCCGTGTTAGGAGTTCTCCGATCATTGACTAGAGATGTTCGATGGGCGATATATCTGAAGAACGAGCAGGCCAGTGTAACAATGCAATATGGTGGGCAAAGAAGAAAGCTTGACCATTGTGTGCAACATGTGGTCGCGCATTGCCCTTTTGAAACGTGGCCGCAGACAAGCCCTGAAGGTAAGGAACGAGAACAGGTTGCAAAACCTATGAGATGTAGCACTGGTTGATAAGTGTATCGTTAATGGGAGTGCGGCAGAGGAATCCAATACCACCCCACACCATTAAACCGGGTGCAGGACCAATACAATGACGATGCATAAAACAACAGTTGAGCAGCCTTTCTCTAAGTTGTCTCCAAACTCTAATCCGACCATCTTGGTACAGCAGGCAGAAGCGGGATTCATCCGAAAACACAATGTCATGCCATTCGAATGTCCATCTCCGCCGTTCAGTGCACCAATGCAAACGCAAGCGCCTGTGGTTTAAAGTAAAGGGTAAGCAAAGCAATGGACGCTTAGCGGAATCCCACGGTACGGCAAATGACGTCGAATTGTTCGTGCGGACACCGATTGTTGTGTTACAGATGTAATTGTTGTGATATGGGTTGCGGATGTGGCAATTCGCTCCATCAGTGTCATGCGCACAATATGCCTGTCTTCCATTGGAGTGGTGTGACGAGGCGATTGCAATCGCTCCTGTCGCTCAGTCATTCCCTCCTGCATCCACCGATTTCATTAAGGCTACTATATATTATAGTATCTCTAGATTTCATTATCGCATGACTGTTACTTGGTTACGTCCGACATGATGACCGATTTCTCAGAAGGATAATCCGCAATCTCTGTATGCAGCAATTCTGCTGCGGTCGAACGCAGAAACGTGCTCGAATGGTGCTCATATTTTTCTACAAGGCATACTGAAGCTGCACACACAAAAAATCGCTTGAGAGAACAATTCACGTTCTTCAAAATGACAATCTTTATTATTTTTATATACAGCTTGTAAGAGGCACTGCAGTCGTCCATGATGTGCGCGTGCGCTGAAATCTTAATCATTTGCATATTTTATCAAGGTGTACGCATGGTGGAATTTCCATGTTGTTTGGATGATTCCTTTATGGTGTTGCACTTTGGATGACCAGCAGTGTATATACAGAGATTATTTCAGTGTTTAAGCAAGAAGTTCATTGGATATGTGTTAAACTTGTGCTTTCTTTATTTCTTTATTTAATAATGAAATTTTAATTTTATTATAAAATATTAGCCAGAAACAAATCCTGAACATTTTGTATTGTTTTAAGTGTGTTGGGACGCATTATATTAAGCTTAGCGTCCTGACATTGATAACTGATCTCACGCGATTTAGCGTAAAAACCCCATTCCCTGCACACATATTTATTTTTATAAAATCAACCAGGCACTCAAAAAAGCAAGGTGGAAGGACTGATGTAACCATAAAAGACACTAATTCAATGAGGATGAATTAATAATTGATAGACATTAATTAACTACTATCAATTAACAAGTATTAGTGATTTTACGGACAATTCACGCATAAGTCAGCTACAGCGACGGGTGATTTATAGGAGCTAGACTCTGGGTCGCCAAATTTGAAGTTACCAAGTGAATGGAGTTACTGATAAATTTACGATTAAATTTATAATCATCACCTCTCGTGACCTTTGGACCACCTACGTAACCGTCTCACAAACAGGCAGACAGAAGACGGTGCATTATGCGCAAATTTTAACTATGTCTGGCAGAACTTTCTTGCCATTGGACGAAGTCTCTGATAGGTCGAAATAGAAGACGAATTATGAACTGAATTTTGTATACGTAAATTTTAATTGCAATTGTATCTTGTATGTAAAATATATATAGTGTGTTTTTAGTAACAGTTGGAAAAAGAACTTGTTCTTGTGTGGTAGTATAAGCAGCTCTCTAGCAGGATAAGTAAAGACGATGGAGTCACTTTACGTGATTCGTTTTGCGGGTGCTTAAAGTGCTATGCGCTTATTTTATGGAATATGATTTTAAATCAGTAGATATCATATCTTCCGAGGCATTTGCTAGATTGCTTAGTAAAGTGTAATAATATGCTTAAGTTTAAGATTTGAGATCATAGGCATCTCATATTTTCTTACTAAGTGCGCAATGAAGAGATACAAGGCAGCGACACTGCAGAGTCTCCAAGCCCTTAATATGTATAGCACTGAGTGCTAAATTCAGGTATGATTTATCATACAAAAAACTCATTGTGTCTTAGAATTGAATAGATATATTTAAGAAATTATAGGGCATTTACAGCATAGTCCAAGCTGTAATTAATTTAATTAATTTAAGCTTTAAAGTTTGTCAAAGGTAAACTCATGAATAGTAGAATTAAAATCCACAGGATTTTAAATAAATTAATTATCTTTTACTAAGTATATTGAGCAACATGCTGATTTTAGGAACTTTGTAAAGAAAAGGAGATTGTATTTTTAGGTTTAATTAATTTCTTTTCATAAGCTTTTTTGTAAATAAACTTTAATATCTATGTTGTAAATAAATTAGTAATTTAAATAATTTAAATCTCTTTATTTACCACAATCATATATGTCATTTTTGTTTGTCATTAATCAGTTATTTTCTTTTAGGTATTTCTTTTAGGGTAGTCATTTAGATACCTTTTCCCGCCATTTCTTATAGTATTTTAAAGGGTTTTCATTTGTATTAATTTTAAGGCGGATGATTCATAAATAACAGGAGTTCTAAAAATCACAACGCAAATTTTAATTAAATTTTAACTGTTAATTTTAACGTGAGCGTTGTCTAATTTTATCCCTTTTGGCTCGCGTTACCTGTTATTAGAATTTATATTAAGATCACTTTAATTTTATTAATTATAAGTTTTCTAAATGCTCCCAACTTACTCTTTGGTTTCGTTTAATTAATGTATGTTGGACAGTCTTAAGCACAATACCAGCAATAAATATAGGAGTAAATATTCTGCCCAGCAAAGTGCAAAGGAATTAATCTTCCGTAATCGAACTGCATGCGACAGATATAGCCTTTTAAAAAAATTATTTTTTTGCAATTATTTTAAAAACTATAAAAAAAGTAAATTGAGATACAGCTTTTAAAGTGCGTTTGAAGTGCACTTTTCCCCCTCTCAGCGGTGTAAAAAATGAAATTATGCGTTGTTTAGAATTTCTGAACAGTGTACACATAACACAGTAAAAATCAATTTTCAGTAATTACAATCCCGTTCATTTCATGAGTAGTAAAACAACACCTGCCCAAGCCAAATATAGTAGCCAAATAAGGTAGGTTATCAAGAAGGTCCAAGAATAACCTCCACTGCTGCAGATCACATGAAACCATGGGCTTAACGTAATAAATGTGCGTTCAGTGGTGTTTTTTAACACTTTCCAACCTAGTTGAAAAGTGTTTATGACTTCGGTTTGTCTGCCGTATGGGCATCTGCCGTCTGTCCATGCTCTAACTCCCGTAAATAGGCTCGGATTGCTCTGCAATTTTTATATGTTATTGTCGTTATCTATAGCATGTTCCCTATTTCAACGGAAGTGTGTAGCACTTATAGTTTTTTTTACAGGGACACTCAAAAGAATTCCGTTACATTACGTCTATGGAGAAAAATCGTCTGCGGTTTATTTAAATAATGTTTCACTATTTTAAACACATTGAAATTTATATAGATCACTAAGGTGCATTACAAGAGGCTTACTACAGAATAGTGTGTCTATAGCAGTCATCGTTCATTTACAGGGACACACAAAAGAATTCTCTACTGTCTGTTAACAATAATTCCTGGACGTGCGTTTTAAGTTACTGAACGCGATCTTAAATTTAACGCACTTTTTGTCTATTACGTGGTGTGTATAAATTCTGTAGATCATATACAGGGAAGCGCAAAAGTTCGCGAACACATTTCCGTTTATTGACAGAAACTCCAGAAGGAGAATTTAAAACTGTGCTACGCGTTTTCTAACTGAACTAAAATTTAGCATCCTATGTAGTATGTATACAAATCTATAGATCCTATACAGGGCTGAATAAAAGTATTCGGATATTTTTCCGAATATTGTATATGTTGAAAATTTCTGATTTTTTTTTTTAAAAATATGGTATGCATTTTCCAAATTGTTTACTTAGATGTTACCTTTCAGCTTATTAAACGCTATGATTTGTAAAATTATTTTGGAAGCGTTGGAAAGTGTTACATAATCTATGCTTGACGCATGATTTTTCGTTCTTGTTTTTTCTTATTTGTGTTTTTATTAACAATTTTTCGCGAATAACTGTTATCAATTAAACTTTGTGTACAAACTATATAGGAAAGTTAGTGACTGTTCTACAGTATCAACAAACTTTATTTTCCATGCAAAACAACAACAATTGACTTTCTTTTTTTTTACATAGACTATCATCCATGAGCTAAATGAAAGAATTTGATTAACTTTATATTAATTTTTGCTATTATTTTTCTAGTTGCTATAGTGTTTTCACATTGCTATTATTTTGTTGCTGTTTTTGTTTATTTTATAGTAACTTACAGGTCTTGTAAAAGCCATCCAGTTACTGATCTGATGAACATAGGTGTCATCTGTGTGGACACAGACTTGTCAGGAGGGCCGAGTGTGGCGTTCGAAAATCCACATGGCCAAACCACATGGCTCTTGAGGTTCCGGGATAATCATCTTTAGATGATCTGAGCGAAGCCTGGACAGATCTTTTGGAAAAAGTGGCAGATGGCTCTCAGCTTTGATGCTGAGAACATCTCTGAGAGAGACGCTCTCTTACATCCTTTATTCAATTTTTAGGGCGTTGTCCCTGATTTAATCACTTATTTACTTTTAATAATAAGATAGCTATCAGAGCCATTTTCATAGCTTTATATGTCTATATAAATGTAATCATATGTAAATATTCATCTTGTCATAGCATAGTAAAGAAAGTAATTAAATGTTTAATTTACTCGAAGAAGTATTAGATATGTCTTACTGAATTAGACTCATTTTTCTTTCAATCTTTTTATCCTTACATATCCGGCAACGTGTGCGAAGTTTTTCATGTGGCCATGTATGCGATCTATAGAATATATACACACGACCTCATACACTCAAAGTTGTATCAGTTTAGAAATGCATATCGCAGATGGAAACACACTTCCAGCAATTATCGATCTTAATCTGTCCTTTAACCGAATTCCCTTGCGTGTCTCTGTAAATGAACGACAAATGCTATATATGCTATATACTCTATAATCTATAGAAAACATGCAGCGCACTTCAGTGATTTTGTTATTTTTCATGTATCATGACATTATTAAAATGCGCCGCAAACGATTTTTCCCCATAGATTATAATGGCATGAAATCATTTTGTGAGTCCCTGTACACACAAACTATAAATGCTACTTATTCTATACTACTGAGAAAGCATGTCAGTGATCCATCTCATATCTCAATGATGTATATAGATCTCACTATATGTTTGAAATATCATAACAACAATAAAATGCACAGCAATCGATTTTTCCTTATAGACCTTAATGTAACGGAATTATTTTGTGTGTCCCTGTAAATTAACTAGAAATGCTACACACTTCATTTTCAATACCGAACATTCTATAGTAAGCTTCAATAACGTATAAAAATTTGATGGCAATCCGAGTATATTTACGAAAGTTAGAGCATGGTCAGACAGACGGCAGACAGAAGACAAACAGAATTCATAAACACTTTTCAACTATGTTGGAAAGTATTAAAAAGGAGAAATGTTCCTGGATTTAGCAAAACTTTACGAAAATATAACATAGCCTCTTCCGAGTTACCGACGATTTTGAAAAAACGTTCGTTTATCTTCAGAAACCTCAGAAACCAATAGATTTCCGAAATTTAAAAAAACATTTTTGAAGAAAAAATTTCTTTTGCTGCCTTAAAAAAAAGAAAAGAAAGAAACATTTTTGAGTAGTTTTTACAGTGCTTTAATAAGTTTTCTCAACATAAAATATGGGTTTTTCGGGTGCTATATCAAAAATAAAATAATGCCTAGATTATTGTTGAGCACTCATTGGATCATTATTTCTCATTATGAAAGAAACGTTTCAATCGGAGATTTTTGGGGAAAGATATAAATGACAGCATGCCACATGGATTTAACATTAACATCCTCAAACTTGGAATTCTATGAAGAGTTTAAAAAAATGCATAAACTATATATGTTTCCGGCCTACCTCGATACAAAGGAACTAAAATAAAGTATCAAAAGTGGGTGTTGCAGTTTAAAAAATGAAAGTTTTGTGCAATTTTCAATATGTAAACGACCCTTTATGATGACAAAATGAAACGCATACTGTGTAATAGTCATATTGAGCCACTGTTGTCATATTGATATTGACTTTAATCGTTAAACGTGTTAAATAAAATTTAATTTTATCTCAGTTTTTATTTTGTATTTTCTTAAACTCTCTTTTCTATTACACAGCGCCACATTTCCATCTAGCGGTGACTTTTGGAACTAAATTGTTTTTCCATTGAATCCTCTGTACCCGTCTTGTTTAATCATAATACAAAAATTGGCTTTTTTAATTATGGTCGCCCTGTATTATAGAAATAACTTTATACAAATGAAAATATACCTTTCTTTAATTCTTAAATAAATTAGAACTGATGTTATAGCCATCGTTCGGGTTTGTTTTTGGATGTAACTATACACTAAGCTTAATAAAACCCTTCTTTAACCCATTCGCTGCCAACCACGAGTATACTCGTGGTTTTTCAATCTAAAATTACGAATTCTTACTGGAAATTTCGAAAGAAGAATTTGCATTTTATGTAATCACGAAATGTCTGTAATTAAATAAAGTAAATATTGCTATTAGTATTTTCTGGTATGAATTCGAACTTTCTAAATAAAATAAAATTCCGGTAATTTTAACCCGGCAGTGAACGTGTTAATGCACGTTCTAAATTATACGAAAATAATGTTGATTCAAATGTACGTCCATCCCATAAAAGTACTTGAATTTAAGAATCGGTAGCAAAACGGATATTTTGTGTTGATACTGGGTTGAAAAAAGCGATTAATACATTGTAAAAACTACTCGGAAACGTTTCTGGGAATTCGCGCAGAAACGAAGCTTTTGATTCAGAAATGCTTCTATAAATCTCAAAAAACCTATTGGTTTCTGAGGTTTCGGAAGGTAAAAGAACACTTGTCCAAAATTTTGATAACTGGGAAGAGGTTATATTGTATGTTCGTAATTTTTTTTTTCTAAATCAATAAGCATTTCTCTTTTTTACAACATAATACCGTGCGTTCCAAAAGTTTATAGACAACGGGGTTTTCTTATTTTACAATTGAAAAAGAGGAGTAACAATTTCAAAACAATTTATAATTATAAATAATATCAAGACAATAATAATACTATACAAAAATAATATTATCCCATTACAGACTGTAAGAAAAATTAAAACTTAAATTTTGCTGTCTCAAAAGTTTATAGACAACTCATTTTTTTCTTTTAACGGTCAAATTTTTAAGTCGTTTTTTCCGATATACGTCTCTATCTAGTATTCCTCAGAGGTTCTCTATTGAGTTCAGGTCAGGACTTATGGCTGACCAGTCCATAACAGTTACTTGGATTTGTCTAAAACACTGCATTATACACTGTAAAAAATGACCAATGTTTCTTATTTTATGAAAATATACTATAACCACGAACGAAAATATAATATAATCTTCTGAGTTATCCGAAATTCCGAATAGGTGTTTCATTGTCTTTTGAATCCCCAGAAACCAGTGCATTTCAAAAATTTAAAGAATTATTTATAAAAACAAAGTATTTTTCGCTGTCCATATTTTTCGGAAACGTTTCCGAAGGGTTTTTATAGTGTATTAATTAGTGTCCTCAGCCTGGAATACCTGGTTTTCGAATGCTATCCATTCTCAAGTAAACATTTTCATGCTCAAAAAATATGTTTAACAGACAAACATGCAAAATTAACAGCGTTAACAATAACATTAAAATTAAGATTATTTCTTTACTCTTTCATGTATAAATTAACTTATGCGGCTGAAAACTTTTACTTGAGAATTGATGACATTCGAAAAACAGGTATTTTAGGCTGAGGACACTAATAAATACACTATAAAAACCCTTCGGAAACGTTTCTGAAAAATTCGGACAGCTAAAAATAATTTGTTTTTATAAATTATTCTTTAAATTTTGAAAATGTATTGGTTTCTGGGGATTCAAAAGACAATGGAACATGCTATTTGGAATTTTGGATCACTCAGAGGATTATATTATATTTTCGTTCGTGGTTATAGTATATTTTCATAAAATAAGAAACATTGGTCATTTTTTACAGTGTAGAGTTGACCACGTGAATGGAGCAATTGTCTTGCTGGTATATCCTTTTGTCACCACCTAGCAATTTTCCAAAGGGAAGTATAACTGCACTTTAAACGTTTTCTGGTAATCTTTGAAATATTGACGACCTTTCAAAAAAGCAATATCGGTTGTTCTATTAAAAAAAAAAAATGTCCCCCACACCATAAGTAAACCCTCCTTGTTGTGTCCTGAAAAAAGTTCGTGGTTCCTTGCGTTATCGTGCCAGTCATATGCGAATATGCCCAACCATCGGGGCCTTCTAAATTAAATTTATTTTCATCACTGGAAAGAACACCCACCCATTCATCTGTCCAATCCATGTGATTTCGAGCACACTGAACACGAGCGTCTTTATGCCGTGTTGTAAACTTTGGCGAACGACGTATTTTGCGATAATCAAGAAATGTACTTGCCTGCAGCCGTTGATGGACAGTGGATTTCGATACTGGATACTGAAACGCTTACTTCCTTAAAAACTGACCCTACAGACAGATTCTGAGTTGAAACTAATATCAAATTATCTCTGTCTTGCCGTTTAGTTGTTTTCTTTGGTCGTCCAGAACGGGATTTTGTTTCAAAATTGTCCCTTTTTGACAGAATTCGGTAAGTACCAACCCTGCTAGACCGGGAGGCGGCAGCACAGATAATCAGCTCATCGAGTTCACGGATGAAATTCTAGGATTAGTTAAATCTTGATTCGCATATTAAAACGCAATCGGTCTGCCAAGTCATATCTTGGTGGAAAACACCTGAAAACCCGATTTTAGCGGCTGACTCGTAGGTTTACCATTGTGTTTTCCTGCACCGAATGGTAGGAAAACATGGAGGATTGGGAGCAGGAAAACACAGTGGTAAACCTACGAGTCAACCGCTAAAATCGGGTTTTCAGGTGTTTTCCACCAAGATATGTATATTTTTGGGACAGCAATTTTTTGTTGTTGTTGTTTTTTGTTTTTTATTTTACTGCATTACATCAATGACTGCTAAAAGTTGTTTGAGTATCTTATTATTTTTATTTCATCATTATATATTTGCAAAATTTGGTACTTCTCTAATTATCCCGTCGACCACTTTTCATAACAAAAAACTATTGCCAAACTGTAACGCCAAATAAACGAGAGAACGTTGCCATTGGGGTATCAAAATAAATAAATCAATAAAATTTAAAAATTTAAGGACACAATTGTTATTTTAATGAATGAAATAACTAATAAATCAGTAAAACATAATGAAAAATACACGCAAATGTCGAATTAAAAACCACTTGATGACATAATAAACACGTATAATGCTTCTGACATCAAATAAATGGGACAGCATTTTTGGCGTTTAATCTTACAGTTTGGCAATAGTTTTTTTTTTGTTATGAAAAGTGGTCGACGGGATAATAGAGAAGAACCCAAAATTTATTTTGACTTTCTTATTCGTTTAGTTAGCTTTTAAATACTAAAAAAAAAATGGTTGTCGATAAACTTTTGGGACGCACTTTATTAGACAAAAAAAAAAAACTTTTTTCCTTAACATTTTTTGCTATTAATAGAAGTGGACATTTTTAACCAATTTTAAGGTTCGGATTTCAAAAGTGTATGTACTTTTTTATGCTTTTATGTTTATACTAAATAACTGCAGTATCAAGTTATTAATGACGGATATATTGTATTTTGTTTTTAAGATTAATTAATTAAATAGAACATAACAAAATCGAGATGGACGCATACATTACTTTACACAATTTAATGCACATCACAACATAAGTATTTACACTTAACATATAACAGAACTACGTCTACATTATATGAGTACTGCAGTAAAACAATAACATCTGAACGATAGGTGCAGTAGCGACTGGAGAGAATTATTCATCTGGTGCTGCCATCTGGAATTTATTATTAAAAATAAAACACCATATATTATTTTTCTTAAAGTCAAGTACAAACTTTAATAAGTGGTTTTTTGCATGTAATTATATATAAATCTAATATCTGCGCATTCTCCTGAGTATATATTGAGAATTCTTACTCACATTTATTGCGATTTTTTTTTTTTGAAAAACTTTTTTATAAAAATATTTATGTTTAAAAAACATTCACTATATATTTTTAGTTTCGGGAGAAAAGGCGCTTACATAATGTACTTACATAAAGTACTTACATAATGCTTATATATTATTACCTTTACTAACGAAACTAAAATGATACTGCGAAAGTTTTTAAATGTACATATTTTATCGAAACAAACTGTATCAAAAATATATAACAATAAATCTGGTAAACAAGCTACATCCTCCATAAGTGGGTAAAGATTCCCACCGTGTAAGATGTAGTAAGAGTAAGTGGGTACAGATTCGCCAGCCACGGTATAAGAAATTACAATATGGAAAATCACATAGACAGGTTCAAATGAAGACTCAGTAAGAAACTGAATATAAGTTTAAAAAGAAAGGAAAAGATTTAAAATTTCATACTTTTAAATCTCTATAAAGAGAAAAAAATGTTTTATTTTTTTCAATATTTGTCATTTATTTATTAAATCAAAATCAATTTCTAAAGTTTCCTTCAAGAAATATACAGTATTACTATTAGTTTTACAAAAATAAATAAAAACTGCCAGCCTCACACGACCCGGCAATAACGAAGTCTGGGCATGAGTGTAATGAAAGAAAAATTCTCTGAATGCAAGCCCCCTACAGACTTATAAAATATACTAGCCCCTCCCAAACCATAATCCTGGATGCACCAATGCTCGAAAATGTTACAAAACTGCCCAGTACATTTGCAGTGAAATTGAAATAACATACTATATATCAATAATAATTTGTTGGCTGAAGCATTGAATTGGATTCATGCTCTTTTTTCATGTCTCACTGTAACGCCAACAATTTATGGTTTGAGATTTTTTAACACTTTCCATCATAATTGAAAAGTGTTTATGAATTCGGTTTGTTTATCCCTTTACATGACCGCTGTATAATGATTATATGTTATTGGGGATTTACTGTGGCGTGATGTTCGGTATTGAAAATGAAATGCGGCATTTATAGTTCGTTTACATAGACACTCAAAGTAATTTAGTTACATTATGGTCTATGAGGAAAAATCGTTTGCAATGTATTGTAATAATGTTAGACAATTTCAAACATATTGAAATTAATGTATATTATTGGGTGCACTACTGTAAAATTTATGTGCATAGCATTTATTGTTTCTTTACAGGAACACACAAAAGAATTTGTATACTACAGTACGGTTCTATGAACAATAACTGCTCAAAGTGCGTTTTTAAATGTAACTATTTTTTGCATATTACTTGGCATATATGAATTTTATAAATCATATACAGGGCCGCAAAAAAAGATTCGACTACATTTTCATTTGTTGACGGGAATTGCTGAAAGGGAATTTTCAACTGTGTGTTATGCGTTTCCTAACTGAACTAAATTGTAGCATTAGTACATACAAAAATCTTTAGATCTACAGGGCTTCACAAAAGAATTTGAATACTTTTCCGATTATTGATGGTAATTCCTAAAATTGGGTTTTCAAATGTGTTATGCATTTTTCAATTTGTTTACTTAGATACTGGGCGCCGCTAGTTGAGCTTAAGCCGAAAGGTAGGCCTCCCCGCCCGGTTTAACCTTGACCTTGTTTACTTAGATATAATTTTTCACCTTATTAAACGGGGAAGTTTTGTTACAGTTTTCTGAAAAGGGGTGGAAAGTGTTTCATGATCTATGTATGACGCATGATTTTTCCTTTTAAAAAAAAAAATCAGGAATTAGGGGTGAGGTACAATATATATTAATAGGGTGAAACGCTTGGATCGATATACGTTATTTCATTTCAGCATTACTAGGGTATAAAATAAGTACCATCAATAAAATAGACTGAAACATTGAGTTAGGGCCCGTGGGTCTTTTTCATGTCTAACTATAAATTGGATTTTGAATTAAATTAGACTTTTTATTCCTGTGTTTAATATGCTGGAAAAAATATGAGAAGCTGGAAGTCTAAGATCAAGGGTTCGATTACGCGGGTTAGCTGTGTAAGAATGGGTGCTGGCAGAACGAAATCCAGAAAAAGACATGCCTGCGATCCGCAGCCTAAACCATGTATTTTAAAATAGAAAAGCCAAACCTGAAATAAGAACATAAACACTAAGAATATAAATATGAAAAAACCAAGGCTGTTCTCAAATTCAACCTCGCTATTTTCTTCACATTTCTGAATTCATTTTTGTTTGCAAACGCATGAAATTGGCATGTGTTCTTTTTCAGAGACTATGTAATTGAACGTTTTTTTTTTCCCGGTAAATGCAAAATATTTTTCGGGAAATGCTGTAAAAGTCTGCATTTGAGCCAAATTTCCAGACGCAAGGGAAACGGATAAAACTGAACGTCATATAGAACAAAAATCGCTTACAATTTAAAGATCTAATTAATTTATCGAACAATGAAAGAAAACTCTTCAATTACAAATCACTTCAATAATCTTGCCTGCAAGTTTCGTACTTTTACGTTTAAAATTGAGGATGCAATGTGTCAGAAAATTTCGTGGAGTTGAAAAATATATTTTTGAAAATCGCTTTAAGGCAGTTCTTGAAAAAATATTTTTCTCCGCTCAACAACGCAAGATTTCCTGACGCATATTTAAACATAAAAGCAAGACAATTCCAAGCGTGATTTTTGAAGTGATTTGTGATCGAATAATTTTATCTATTTTTCGATAAATGTATTATATATTTTGAGTTATAAGCGATTACTGTCTCATGACGACAGATTATTTTTTTTCTTTCCCATGCTGACGCGTCCGGAAATTTGGCTCAAAACGCCCACTTTGATAGCATTTTCTGAAAGATCTGCTGCTTTTACCGAAAATGGAAACAACTGTTCGATTGCATTGTCTCTGAATAAGAGCTTCTGTCAATGTCATGAGTTTGCAAATAAAAATGAATTTAAAAAAGTGTTGGAAAGTAGCCGGTTTCGAATTCAGAACAACCATAAGAAAATTTCTAAAAATTAGTAGTAAGTACAACAAGGTAATCTCAGGTAGTTTATGAAATAAATTATAAATCTTTTATTGCTTTATCTTATTTTATTCTCATTTCGTGGACCTAGTTAGTTTGATGATTATCTGCAAAAAGTAAACGGAACAGCCAATTAAATCAGCTTTTATTTGACTATTAACTTTCAAAAGTCTATGCACATATTTAAAACGTGCGAAATCTGATGGTCCATAAAATTTGTCTTTTGAGGTTTTTTTGAACATCAGACGTGCCGAATGCATCGCCAACAAACTAGCGGTAAAGCTTTGAGAAGGTCAACCACAAGACGTCGTGACAAAGGTCTTAACAAAAAACACAATAACGAATGCATTCGGTGTGAATCTGGTTAAATGGAGCTTTTCTCATCTGTAAGATGTAATCTGAGATGATCTAAAAAAGCGCTTCTCTTTGATCTGGGAGAATCATATGATCTTACCGCTTACGTCCGAATTGCAAAATCTTCCTAAAACATTTCATATTTTTCCCCCAAAAAATGAAGTGGTGCGATACAGAGAAACTTTTGGTAAACTTTTAATCACAGTTAAGTGTAATAGCGATGAAATTGAATGTTTAGATAAGGTAATTTTGAGAAATTGATCAACTGAAGTTTGTAATCAAATTCACGTATGTAAGATCGGGAAAAAAAGGAAAGTAAAAACAAGCAATCAGTGGACCAAGGTCGCAAATAGAAAAAGAGACGCGACGATTCAAAATCAAAGCGATTATGTCTCAGACTGAGAGGCCATGAAAGATGTTAACTTACGTAGCATGGCGTAACATTTAGAGTAGATAAGGCTCCTGTAAAAATATGTATAAAGAACCTGTAACACTATGTCCCTATATCCTAGGACAGGGACGACGAAACTTTTTATATTCGCGTGCCAATTTTTTTCAAAAAAGATTTCTCGTGACCATGACGTGCCACCAATTAAAATATAATTTAGTGGATCAAAATTATGGAATAAAAATTAGTTGAATTTTTTTTATTAGGATTAAAATACAGGGGAGGACATGCATGTCATAATTATAGTAAGATATTTTAGAAAGTAATAAAATAGCAAATGCGATTTCTATTGTTGCAGCTCGGATGCCAAATAATTAATATGGGGTTCGTACCTAATTACTTTGAATTGGATGAAAGCTGATTTGGAGTCATCTGACAAGTGGTTTTTATTTAGGATTTTCATATTATTCATTTTCGAAAACAATAACTCGTAGGAATAGATAGAGTGGAGTCAGTAGTGAAATTGAAAATTTCATAGCAAGTTGCAATAATTTCATCATTGGCATATTTGCTTATACTGTCTGATATTCTTCTTTTTGATATTCGCCAAATCTCTTAATTTGATAAATTATTGAGGCTATATCAAAAAAGATTAAAATTCCATAAGTTGCTTTCCATTTTTTTTTTCACTTTCGGAAAAATTAAAAAAATATATAGAAAAGCCCAGCTTGTATATAAATTCGTGTGTTTTGCCATTCTATTTTGTTTTAAAATCTCAATCAACGCCGTGCTGAAAATATTCTACCGCGTGACGTAGGTTCATCTTCTCTGTTCCATCGAGATGAAATACACTATACTGCCAAAGGTGATTGGTGACTTGCGATTTTAGACGTTTTGTTAACTATCTAGAAAAATACATGAGGAATTAACATGAAACAGCAGGTGTGTAAACAGTATAGTATAGGTTATATATTTCCGCGAAGATTTTTCACGAAACCCCATAGGGGACTGTCAACAAATTGAAAAAGAACGAATATCTTTTGGATAACCCTGTAAAAACTAATGTAGCAAAGGCGTTCAAACTCGAGATTATTAATAAGTGGCTTATTGTAATATACTATGTTCATTTGTATGAGGATAGCATGTATACTCGTACAGAAATTAAGGTTTTTATAAAAACAGTCCCAAATTTCGCCTAGTTGTTTGCTTATAATTTGCAGAGTTCTTAACATAAAAAAAAGTTATTTTCAGAAAATATGACAAATAACATTGTACATATAACTCTGCAATCAGAATTAAAAAATAATAAAAATTAGATGAAAAATGAGCAGGTTTACTAAAAAATGTTTCACTGCGCATGCGCGCATGCAATCAAAATATAATATGAATAATGTATTAGCTAAGTATATAGAGCAACTTCTGTGCAGGTCTCAAAATCATAGCTTGAAAATTCTGAAAATTATCGTCGATAGAATAAGCTCGAAATCCGTTGTTCCCAAAAAGAAGCAAAAAGATGAGGGGTTGTATCAAATATCTGTTGATTAGTGCCAAGATAGCGTACACAATATTTCACGTACTACTATATTTGGATACAACCCCTCATATTTTTGCTTCCTTTTGGGAACAACGGATTTCGAGCTTATTCTATTGACGATAATTTTCAGAATTTTCAAGCTATGATTTTGAGACTTTCACAAAAGTTGCTCTATATACTTAGCTAATACATTATGCATATTATATTTTGATTGCATTCGCGCATGCGCAGTGCAACATTTTTTAGTAAACCTGCTCATTTTTCATCCAATTTTTATTATTTTTTAATTTTGATTGCAGAGTATCATGTACAATGTTGTTTGTCTTCTGAAAAGAACTTTTTTTTATATTAAGAACTCTGCAAATTATGAGCAAAAAACTATGCGAAATTTGGGACTGTTTTTATAAAAACATTAATTTCTCTACGAGTTTCCATGCTATCCTAATAAAAATGAACACAGTATATTACAATAAGCCACTTATTAATAATCTCGAGTTTGAATGCCTTTGCTACATTAGTTTTTACAGGGTTATCCAAAAGATATTCGTTCTTTTTCAATTTGTTGACAGTCCCCTATGGGGTTTCGTGAAAAAATATTCGCGGAAATATATAACCTATACTATACTGTTTACACACCTGCAGTTTCAGGTTAATTCCTCATGTATTTTTCTAGATAGTTAACAAAACGTCTAAAATCGCAAGTGGCCAATCACCTTTGGCAATATAGTGTATCAAGTCTATGCTTATCTCAAGTCTATGCTCTGTTCTAGGAGCTTTTACCTCTACCTGCTTTGCAAGTGCCGGCGACGTCATAGAGGGGTTTACAAATTTCGAGTAATGTCCCAATTTCTTTGTAAAACAAAACATGTTTTCCATGTTTTGTTTTGTTTTTAATTTTTCACTAGCTGATCCGCCCGGCGTAGCTCGACCCTGGTATGGTATAATAACCTTAAAAAACACATTAAAAAAGTGTTGAATTTATACATTTTTCTCCGGGGAGGGGGGGGGTTAGGGTTGGGTGCCTCCACTGCCCAGTGCCTTCCGGTGACACACGCTCCGATCGGATTTTGAAAACAACCCTCGAAATTATAGGATTTTATATTTTCAAACGGATTTTTTTCCAAACGAACTTAATGTTAAATGTAATAATGATAATATAATAATGTGAGGGGGCGGGACTCCCTTCGACAGTATGACTTCATATTTTTAAACAAAACTCTATGAAAACAAACTTATAATTCGGAAGCCAATGCTTTCGGCAGCGTAAGTTCCGATCTGTTTTTGCAAACAAACCATGAATTTCTATGAGTTTATATTTATTAAACGAAAACCTTTCTAAATGAATTAAGGGGCCTTAATTATATTGATAATCTTCCATGTATATATATATATATTTCTCTTACGTGGCGCGGAAATAAGGCTGAATTTCTAATTTACCGTTTGTCAATAACCGTAGTTTCCAGAGCTCAGACCAATGAAGAGAGTAGATTGGGTAAGATCAGCTCTGCCCTGCCTCCAATATAGCTTCCAGGGTGAGAACAGTCAAACTCTTAGCAATTATTAAAAATAAAATAACATGTACGTAATCCAAAACGGTTGAGATGATTCCTCATTTTAATTATGAGTAGTATTGTTAATTTTAAATGAATTCTCAACTCTTATTTAGAATTTATTTACGAATTTCACTCACACGGAAATCGGAGAGAATAAAAATATTAACTGTCTAGATTTCACCTACTGCCATCTGTTGCTATCTTGATGAAGTAAAAAATAATTTATTTTGCAAAAATCTATAATCAATTAGAACAGTAAAATATCGAACGAAATTTAAACAATGATTGATGCTATCTTCTTATCACGTAGTGGTTTTTTTTTTTAATGAATTTAAGCCGTTAACAATGAATTTAAGCCATTTATTAAAACAGAATATTCTTGGGTGTTCAATTTTACTTAATTATAAAGCATTCGAATAAAAAAAGTACAAATTATCTAACTTTTCCTCCTGAATTAAATATGGCATTATTAAAAGGAATTATTGCCAATAAAATAAGAAAAATAATTTTGTCCGGAGTGGGTTTAAAACCGACACGATGATTGAAACAGAGAAGCACCACGCGTTATACAATTCGGCCACCCCTTTCTCGCTCGAGTCTACTCTAAAACTGTTTAGGTTCTAGATTTAATTTTACGCATCCGCAAATGGGTCATTTTAGTGTGAAAAGTGGATTTGACGAAAATCCCTTTTCGTTTTAATATATATAAGATGTTTAATTGGTAACCAAATGACTTGGGAAGAATGTCAAAAAAGGTCCCACTGAAATTGGAACATAATTTAGAAAGTTGTGATTTGCGAAGCAGTGGGGAGGAGACAAACTTTAGAGATACAACTCAACTAACGAGAACCCTGAGTAACGTGGCTCTATGATGATGATTATTGTTGGGCTGAAATATTTGAATGCATAACGCATGAATTGAGATAGTTTCTGGGCCGTTTCTTTCGTACAGTTTGCGTTGTAACAAATACCCCATAGTTCGAATCCATAGGAAGGCAAAAACGGGAATATCCAATGAAGACGAAAACATATCAGCTGAAGTTGTTTATTGATATATAGCAAGCATAAGATGTAAGAACGGGGTGGTCTCGGAACTCGGATATTAGAGGCTTAGAAAACAGTTGTTGACAGAGCAAGAGCTCGGAGTGATCTGCCGTTTGGGCAGTAGATTGTCTCGCCACGATTCGATAATACATTGAGCCAAGAAACTGCAGACGCGCAAAAGAATTTATGTACGTTAAGGATAATTAATATAATTGTTTTGGGAGGATGTAATGAAAAGGCTACCACATTTGGCTAAACCGTAACTTTTGTGAATTTTAGAGGCACATGCGGACAACCCGGTGGGAAAGGAATTTTAGTCAAAGGAAAGCGTTACTTTGTATCTGGGAAATTACATTACTTGCACAATTTGTTTATGAACAGAAAAAGGTTGGGCGCCCAAGCAGCTGTCAATGAATGTCCAGAACACATAACATTACATCTGTTATAACCGCATTGGAATTAAAATAGATCTTTAACGTACATGCTACATTTATTAAAGAGTCTTTCATATGAGAAAAAGGAAGTAACATTTGAGGTTTTAGAATAAGAGATATTTTAGCGAAGAGAATATTAATTAATATATTAAAAATTAAGTTAGAAAGATAATAATTTAGAATAAAAATATGTATAAATGATTTTATATCATAGGCTCTAGTTTGTGGATATTTGCATTGAATTCTTCAAGAATCCAAGTTAAACAAGTCTGACAATCTGCATCAGGCTGCTGTGGTCATTTTATTTTGACAACGTTAACATTCTTGTTTTTACAGAGTCCCATTCCAGAAAATCCGAGTGAAGTTTAAAGATATCTTAGAAATTGTATTTTTTGTAACATACTAACGGAATCAAATAATTAAGATATGCTTGCCTAGAATTTTGATTTTTGAACCTTGACTATAGTTTATTTTCGAATCTTAACCGTCTTGACTGATAGTTAATTACATATTTATATAGTCATCTTAACAGAAATTTCGGAGAGGAATCAAACCCCGATGATCCCCCAAAGATTACGGCCGTGGGTATTCAGAATTGAAAATGCTCAAATTGTAATAAAATTATCTTACATTTTCGAAATTATTGTAAAGAAAAAAAGGGGGATGTTATAACGCAGCCAGGCGAAAAATATTCCCCTCTGAAATTAGGGTGAAAATCCATTTATTCAGTTACAAACACACAAATCTCTCGCTTCAAATCAAACCCAGATTTTCGTTCATAAGATTAAATTTTCAACAACACTTACATTGCCTTGTGTGAAATGGAATTTCATAATATGAATGTATATTAAACAAGAACGAAAAATCATGCGTCAAGCATAGATTATGTAACACTTTCCAGCGCTTCCAAAATAATTTTACGAATCATAATCTTTAATAAGCTAAAAGATAACATCTAAGTAATCCGAATACTTTTATTCAGCCCTGTATAGGATCTATAGATTTGTATATATACTACATAGGATGCTAAATTTTAGTTCAGTTATAGGAAACACGTAGCACAGTTTAAAAATCTCTGTCTGGAGTTAAATAATACGGAAATGTGTTCCCGAACTTTTGTGCTTCCCTGTATAGGATCTACAGAATTTATACACACCACGTAATATACAAAAAGCGATTTAAAATTAAAATCGCGTTCAGTAACTTAAAACGCACTTCCAGGAATTATTGTTAACAGACAGTAGAGAATTCTTTTGTGTGTCCCTGTAAATGAACGATGACTGCTATACACACAATATTCTGTAGTAAGTCTCTTGTAATGAACCTTATATAAATTTCAATGAGTTTAAAATAGGGAAACATTATTTAAATAAACCGCAGACGATTTTTCTCCATAGACGTAATGTAACGGAATTCTTTTGACTGTCCCTGTAAAGTAAGTATAAGTGCTATGCACACCCTATTCCATATTAAGCTTCTTCTAATGCACCTTAGTGATGTATATAAATTTTAATGCGTTTAAAATAGTGAAACATTATTTAAATAAACCGCAAAGGATTTTTCCCCATAGACCGCAATGTAACGGAATTCTTTTGAGTGTTCCTGTAAAAAAACTATAAGTGCTACACACTTCCGTTGAAATAGGGAACATGCTATAGATAACGATTATAACATATAAAAATTGCAGGGCAATCCGAGCATATTTACGGGAGTTAGAGCACGGACAGACGGCCAGACGGCAGACGGCCAGACAAACCGAAGTCATAAACACTTTTCAACTAGGTTGGAAAGTGTTAAAAAGACAAACGTGTCCGTGCGTAACGCTTACGTTATTTTGAGGTTGGCAACAACTGACAATTAAATTTCGGTTTTGCGATTTTCGCTACTGCAATTTGTTTAACTCCTAAACATTATACATTTTCACTTTTACACCGTCATATAAGGAAAAAATGTGCTTTCAAATGCAATTTGTTTAAAAACTGTATCGCAATTTACTGGTTTTATATGGCAATATATTGGTTTTAAAAATAATTTTCAAGCACGAATTTTTTTGTAATATGTCGCCATCACATGCAGGCTCCATTATAGAAAAATAGTAACCTATTTATACTTAAAAAATAAAAATAGTTCAGTCTTTGTCTCCGGGTAATTTTCCATAAAGAAATACCAATAATAATAAAAAAAACACAAATTTAACAGACATGTAATCGAACTGTGCTCGCTCTTAATATCAATTCCATACAAGATATGTATATGAAATGTTATACAAAGTTTTAATGATATGTTTTTAATAAATTGCAGTCAGGATTTTAAATTTTCTACGAAAATTTTTAAATTATATTACTCGAAATAAAAATCACGAATCAAAAATCTTCTTCTTTTTTAACACTTTCCAACCTAGTTGAAAAGTGTTTATGACTTCGGTTTGTCTGGCCGTATGGGCATCTGCAGTCTGTCCATGCTCTAACTCCCGTAAATAGGCTCGGATTGCCTTGCAATTTTTATATGTTATTGTCGTTACATATAGCACGTTCCCTATTTCAACGGAAGTGTGTAGCACTTATAGTTTTTTTACAGGGACACTCAAAAGAATTCCGTTACATTACGGTCTATGGGGAAAAATCATTTGCGGTTTATTTTAATGATGTTACACAATTGCAAACACATTGTAATTGATATATATCACTAAGGTGCATTACAAGAAACTTAGTATGGAATAGGGTGTGCATAGCACTTAGAGTTACTTTACAGGGACAGTCAAAAGAATTCCGTTACATTACGTCTATGGAGAAAAATCGTCTGAGGTTTATTTAAATAATTTTTCCCTATTTTAAACGCATTGAAATTTATATATATCACTAAGGTGCATTACAAGAGGCTTACTACAGAATAGTGTGTGTATAGCAGTCATCGTTCATTTACAGGGACACGCAAAAGAATTCTCTACTGTCTGTTAACAATAATTCCTGGAAGTGCGTTTTAAGTGACTGAACGCGATTTTAAATTTAACTCACTTTTTGTTTATTACGTGGTGTGTATAAATTCTGTAGATCATATACAGGGAAATACAAAAGTTCGCGAACACATTTCCGTTTATTGACAGAAACTCCAGAAGGAGAATTTTAAACTGTGTAACGCGTTTCTTAACTGAACTAAAATTTAGCATCCTATGTAGTATATATACAAATCTATAGATCATATACAGGGCTGAATAAAAATATTCGGATATTCTTCCGAATATTGTATACGTTGGAAATTCATGAAATTATGTTTTTAAATAGGTTATGCGTTTTTCAAATTGTTTACTTGATGTTATCTCTCAGCTTATTAAACGGTATGATTTGTAAAATTATTTAGCGTTAGAAAGTGTTACATAATCTATGCTTGACGCATGATTTTTCGTTCTTGTTTTTTTTTTTTTTTTTACTTTTAAAGTTATTATAAATTTTGTAAGTAATATTTTTTTACAAATCCTGAAGACAAAATAACAAGAAACCTTTTCTGAACATAGTAGTGAAAAATGCAATGAAATCGGTCATGTGGGTATGAGTTATTATATATTAAACAAGTTTAAAATTTAAAAAAATTCTTTTTAAAAAATTTCAAAACTTTTTTATCTGAAAACAAAACACATTTCAGGAAAACAATTCATTAAAAAATGCCTAAAAATAAAGAAAATAAAATTTTGTCTCCCCGGACTCCCTTAACGTACTTCTCATGACCTGCTCAAGAATGTCTTTCGATTGCATAGTTTCTGAATACCTGCCAATTTCATGCGTTCCCGAAGAAAAATGAATTTAAAAATATGTCATAAAGTATAGCCAGTTTGGATTTGAGAACATCCAAAAGGATTCTCGTCACTGAGCTTCCCAATTCCCCTCGCTAATGTTAATCCTATGGGCGTAGGATGCATTCGTATATTTAAAATAACTCCTCGGGAAATTAATATTTTTAACATCTGTTTTCCGTGTACTCTTCTTAAAGTATGTCTCTTTTTTCTTGGTTGTCAAATTTTTAAAAATATATATACTTAATTTTATGTAAAGTGTTAAAATCTTATTCAGTTTCACTAAGATTTTAACACATCTATACTAATAAAAAAAAGTTTCGCTCTGTGTGTGTGCGTGTCTGTTGGCGATGGCTAGGAAAATTTAGCCCACCTAGAAGGCTGGAAATTTAGATTTAGGTAGTCCAAACCCTCTCCTGGTGCAACATTACTTCAGAATTTTAATATTTTAATTACTTTCTGAAATATTAATTAAAATGCACAAAGCACTCTCATTAAAAATACGCTTTTATTCTCTTGGGTTGGTTGGTTCACTGGTTGGTTGCATCGATTCTTCACAGAAGTAATTAAATAAACCAGAGTAGCGATACAAAATTATGGATTTTTAAGGAAATAGTGGTCGCACGGCTCTGCCGTTACAAACATGCAAGCGTGCACACGTAGCGCCATCTGCCGACGCGAAACTGAAAGTGTCATTAACGCAGAAGAACTGATGCAACTGTCCTACTCGAGCCCCATCACCATCTATTTGAAACATTTTAGAGGGACGTTTTTCGTTAGAAATCTTTGGATAAAAGTCGAATGTTTCATGAATTACTGTTTTTTTTTTTTTGTTTTTTTTTCCAGCTAAATATTAATATTTTGACACAAAAATTATACTCCTGCTTAGGGAACATTTCTTTTAATACTCATAAAAATTTGGATAATCAGATTTTTTTTTAAAAACATTAAATAAAAAATTAGAACACTTCTAACAGGCAATTTGTCACTACAAATTGGCAATTCTTAAGTTCTTGCTTGAGCTGCGGATAGTTTAGCAAGAATTCTTGAAACTTTCTATTGCAAATTTATTAATATTAATATTTTATATCTATATTAATAAAAGAAAGTTTCGCTCTATGTGTGTGTCCGTGAGTGTCCGTGTGTGTGTCTCTGTGTGTGTGTCTGTTGGCGATGGCTACGGCTAGCAAAATCTAGCTCACCTCTGGAAAATTAATCTGGAAATTTAGGTGTGGATAGTCCAAGGACTGGCCATATGCACCTGAGCTTCAGAATTTTAATATTTTGATAATTAGCCTAGATATTAATTAGATTCTCATTAACCATCGCTTCTAAAATGTCATCTTTTAAGTCAAAATGGCGAAAGAAACGAACTGGCGCGTTGGACTTGCAAGCGGAAATGAACAAATTCAAAATTATTTTACTAATTAGCGAATTTTAAGAAAACTAATTGAGATATCAATTTGAAAATTTCTGAGCATATGTAAAAAAAAATATTCTGTATCTGAATATGTGATTTTTGAAAAATTCGGTTGGTAATTTTTTTTATTTATGCAAAAAACTGCCAAAAATCTGCCGGCGCCAGTGAAAACGATCCGAGAAAGTTTCAGACAGGGATCTGCTTTCATTAAAAACTGAACTACAAAGAGATCTGTTTCTCGGACCGAACCCTCCATTTAGTTTGCGAAAATGAAAGGAAATAATTGCCAATTTTTACTAATGAACAAAAATTGAGGTAACTAATTAAGATATAGAAGTAGTGGGATAGTGGGGGTTCAACGGCCACAGGCGCAGCCGCAGCTGAGCAACCAAGCAACCGGTAGTGCAAAGTTCAAAAACAACCCTCTTTTTCTCACAATAATCTTTTCATCTCATTTTGTTTATGTGTCTAATATTTTATTAAAAAGGTTTGTGTGTAAGAGTATGTTTTAAAAAGCATATATGTCTTATAGTTATTATAAATAGTTCTATGTGTGTGTGTGTGTGTGTGTGTGTATATGTGTGTGTGTGTGTGTGTGTGCGACAAATAGTTCTATGTGTGTGTATGTATGACTGTCTGTCTGTTTAAAACTATGTTTATATGTAGTTGCGTATGTTTATGCATAAAGTTTATGATAATTTAAAATATATATAACTTAATTTTATGTTAAAAAAAAAAAGATTTAAAAATTGAAACTTAATTTAAAAAAAAATAAATAAAAAATAAAAAGGTAAATTTAAAAAAATAATAAGAAAAAAATAAATAAAATAAAATTTTTAGAAAAAGATTAAAAAAATATATATATATCAAAGTTTAAAAAATAAAAATAGTAAAGTTTAAAAAAAAAATAAAACATCTTAAGAAAAAGTTAAGAGAAAAAAAAGAAGTAACAAAAGTTTTAAGAAATTCACAAGTTAACAAAAATGTAATAAATCTTTCACTATTATTACTTTAACGTATTTCATAACTTATAAAAATATTGTACTAACCTTTTGACACACGGTTAACGCTTTAGATTGATTGAAAAAGCATTTTGTAATATTTTTCAGCTAGGTAACCGGTTTTTATAACATGGTAAACCGTTTTGAAAAGTGTAAACGTCATAAGACTATGTGTGTGTATGTGCAGAGGTAAAACTATATATCTATATCATTCATAAACTAGAAAAAAATTGGAAAAAATATTAAAAACATGTAAAAATATAATGTATAATAATAATAAAAAAAAAAACCTTTAGAAAATTACAAAGCAGTAAAAAAAAAAAAGTTTAAAACTGTATATGGTAAAAAAAAATACATATGTTTGCATATGTGGGTGATTGTACGTATGGGTAGAATACATTTCAATAAAGTTCACATACGTAGCATTCTACGAGAAATGTTTGTGTAGAAGTTTTAAAAAGTACACATATTTAAAATTAACATAAAAAAATACAGAAAAGTTTTATTTACCGTAGAGTATTTACATCACGATTCGACATTTTTCTTGATAATCACAATCTTGATCAATTTCATAATATCCATCTGCTGAGCTAGTTATTCCATCGTCTAGCAAGTAACGCTTATCATCAAAAGGACTTAAGCTAATTTTATTCTGAGCTAATGTATATAAGTTATAAGATTCCTCATCGATCCATGTCTGCATGTCCATGCTTGTTTTTAGCTGTCGCAGGTATTCTTTAAACCTTCATATATGTTTCCCTATCAAACCTATCTTTATATCTGTTTCCCTATCAAACAATTTGTGTAGACATACCTTGTACACGTTTACCTTGTACATCGATGAAATCGCCTAAACTGTACATACAAAAATTATATTAAACTAATATGTTTCTTTAATAGTTTAAAATATATATGTATAATTGCACTAAAAAGTCTCAACCATATCTAACGCATGCTAACAAGTACATCTAAAACCCCACAAAAATATTCATGATTCTTCTTTATGTAGATTCTTTGACATAGAACAGTTTAAAATGAGTACACATACATAAAATTTGCGATTTTTATTGAAACAAAACAATTTTTAGAAAGGATATATTTACATATATCTACAGATCAATTTTGCGTAATTAAAAAAAAAATATATGTAAATTCTCAGCTTTTAAGCCTTGATTAATTTCTCACTGATCATAGGGTAAACTAATAGATATTTCATCTATAAAGTATATATTTGATCATCAAAAGGACTTCGTATAATTTTCTTTTAAGGTAATATTTATAAGTTACGCATATCTAAGACGATTCGTGTTTGCTACTACATACTTGTTTTAGTTGCTGTAGGCATTCTTTAAAAAAAAAAAAAAAAAAAAAAAAAAAAAAAAAAAAAAAATCCATATCTGATTTTCTGTTGGACAATCTATGCTTACACCTCTTTTGCTAATTTATTTTATGCTTGTATCAATAGCAAAGAATACATTTTTAATTACAATATAAGAAGCCAGTGTCAGTTTCGTCTCTAAGTTTGTGGTAACTATATAAATCTACACGTTTCTTTATTAATTGAAAATGCATATATGCATGATTGTATTAAAAAATCCTAACCATATCGAACATATACTAAAAGCGCAATTGAAATTTCATAAGTATATACATAAATATTTTATTAAACCAATTTTTACCACCTAATAGTTTTAACATATATAAGTTATTTTTGTTGGCAACCTGCCCTCCTCTTTTATATCGTAAATTGATAATACAAAAATCTCATATACATACACATGCCCCATTAAGACATCTTTTACACTTATTTGATATCTAAATGTTTTAATTATGTAAAAGTGATTTTATTTAAAATGTCTACCTATTTCTTTCAAATATTAAATATAATACCTAATAATTTCATCATACTCATATACACAATTCTATTAAATCAAAATTCATCATCAGCTAAAAGTATTGAATTTGTATAAATATTCTGATTAATACCCCCACTCAAATTTAACAAACGCTTAAAAAATTCTCATTACTACATATGATTTTCTTTAAAATCACAATACTTAATATTCTATATATTACAGTCTTAATTACATACCTTCAAAATTCAAACAAACAAATATTAAAAAGATAAATAAATAAATCCTTAAACTATTTTTTTAAATAAAATCATTACTATATTTTCTGTTTTGTAGAATTGGTTTATTTCAAACATTCAAATTCAAATTTTTAAAACTCGCTTTTAAATTTCCGTAATTTTATAATAAAAGTAGTTATGTAAATCTTCCCAATAAAATATCTAATCTTATAACGGTTAAAGTAAACATACACTTCAAAAGTACCCTGTAAAAGTAGTATAGAAAATAAGTTGAATATATTTTCTTTTTATAAAATTATTAATATAATGCCGGATTAATGTGTATTTTGATAAATACAGTATATTGTTGAAAAAAAAAATCTTATCTTGAAATTATCTATCGTTTTTTTTTTAATATAGTAATACATATTTATAATTCAGCTAACCTTTTCTTCTAAATCAATATTCATAATTACATTTTTTTAAAATAGACTTATGTCATCTTAAATCAAGTAAAATAGATATTTTACTATATATATATATATATTACAGTCGAAAACTTTTTTTATAATACCATTTTACCATGAAGAATATAAAAAATATTTATGCAATTAAAAATTTTAAAAACTTAGACAGAAATGAAAACCGAATTGGTGTTCAAATATTTTATTAAAACCAGATTGTAGTTTAGGTGCTTTAGACTTTACATTAGATAAAAACATTTCTTCCGTTTCACACTCATGATATATACATAGGATGTTGGGTACGCATATGTTGTTTCAGTTCATAATTTCGTCCCAACACTTTATGACAAACACTACAACTAGGTCGAAAATTTTGATGTGACCTTACATGTCGCTGGAAGTTACACTTTTGAAATATCTGACCACAATCATTACACTGAAATGTAGACAACGCTCCACTATCATGAGCTTCCAAATGTCTTTTTAAATTCGATTTTCTCCCAAAGGCTCTTTGACATATATCACATATATACGGCTTTATATTTAAGTGAATCTTAACATGTTGATGCAAATTAAAATATGTTGAAAAAACTTTGCCACAGGTGGGACAAACATGCTTCTTTTCCACATTCGTAGGGGTCACAGTCTTTAAAGAAACATCCTCTTCAACTTGTTGATTAAAATTGAAAGTACTTTGAGATATAGTGTCTTTTTCTGTAAAAACTTCAGGGACTCCAACATGCTGTAATAATCCAACAAAATCATGTGTTTTTAAATGTCTTTTTAAATTCGAATTTCTCCCAAAGGCTCTTGGACATATATCACCTATATACGGCTTTATATTTAAGTGAATCTTAACATGTTGATGCAAATTATCCTTACGTGTAAAAGCTTGATCACATTCATCACACTTAAATGTAGACTGTCCATCAGTATTATGGGTTTCTGAATGTCTAATCAAGTTCGATCTCCTTCCAAAACACTTTCCACAAGTTTCACAGGAAAACGACTTTTCATTAAGATGAATCTTAACATGCTGATTTAAATTAGAATATGTTGCAAAGACTTTGTCACAGGTGGGGCAAACATGCTTCTTTTCCACATTTGTAGGGGTCACAGTCTTTAAAGAAACATCCTCTTCAGCTTGTTGATTAAAATTGGAAGAACTTTGAGATATAGTATCTTTTTCTGTAGGAACTTCAGCGAATCCATCATGCTGTAACAATCCAACACTATCATGTGTTTTTAAATGTCTTCGTAAGGTTGATCTTCGTCCAAAAGGCTTCAAACAGATATCACAAGTATATAATTTCTCGCCAGAATGAATTTTCATATGTTGGTTCAGATTAGAAGTGCTCGAAAAATCTTTACCGCAAGTAAGACAGCTAAACATCTTCTTAGCAGATACAGAATCTCCCACAATCGAGGTTTCATCAATAGGCATATCAACATCCATAATATAAAATCAATAAAAAAAAACTTTAACTCTTAATAGCAAACAACAGCGATTCGCATTGATAAAAAGCGGGAGCAATTTAAAACACGTTTAACCACTAGCGATATGAATCCTCAAATGATGAAAATCCTAATTTTTCCCCGTCTATTTATACCGACCCGAAGGCAAAGTTGAGTTGTAGTATTGCTTGATATGATTGTTATTAAAGCGCGTCATACGATTTCGGGGGCCTATAAGTTTCTTTCCCCTCTTTATAATATAACATAATTTAACAGATAAACCCGAATGTATACAAATTTAAATTCGTAAATTATATTATATCACAAAATATAAAAAATCCTACAAAATAAAAATAGAATTTAACACTTACCCCAAAAACACACCCACTTTAGTTGTTAGTCTGCACTTAACTAATCTTTCTTCCTTATCTATAGTAGGGGGCGCTGCCATCGCCGCGAGAGGCACTGCCCGTCTTCCGGTTTGTGACGTCATTTCCGGTTTGCGATAAGAATAAACCTTAAATACACGCGCTTAGTCATTCTTCCCTAGCTCTTACTCGCTAGTAGTTGTCAGTTTCTTGTTTAGACGTGTTGGGGGACATCATTACATGTTTGCGATAAGAACAAGATTATCCCCTTATCAACAGGTAAAAAGCTGCACTTCAGTGACGTCACAAGTCATATGACATAGCTGATAACGGCACGATTAGCTGATAAAAATTTGTACTAATCATCTATTTCCCTTCAAGTCATTGCATGAGACGGTTGAGCTCCAATAGCTGTATATAAGGTAAGAGTAATTTATATATTATAATAAGATTTTAAATTAATTTAGTAGATGTTACAATTTGATATTTAAAAATTTTCATGCTAAACGATATGATTATATGTTGTTCATCATACTAAATCCACAAATTTTAATTCGAAAGAAATATTATTAAAATTATAATCTAAAATAAATTAGCGAAAATGCATAAGAAATTTCAACAAAAAGAATAATTATAAAAGGAAATGTACAAAGTTTATAAATTTACACATGTGTTAAACGCGTTTACAAACCTTATCATGGGCAAAAGTCTAATTCGACTAGCCTGTTTGTTATAAGTTTAACTATAATTCAACATGTAAGATATTTGTAAAAAGGAATCTTATGATTTTTAAATTTCCAAGTTCAGTTTCAATCATATTGTAAAAGGTTAATTCAAACTTTGAGATGATTTATAGTAAAATACTTAAATTAAAATGTATTTTTGATAGTTTAAGAATTATAAACTACAACTTTGACTACTTTTTAAAATGTTTACCCAGTAGGAAACTACAATAACATGTTTATGCTTGAATTTTTCTGATAACATGTCTGTGTTCGAATTTTTCTGATAACATGTCTGTGTTTGAATTTTTCTGATAACATTTCTGTGCTTGAATTTTTCTTATAACATGTCTATGTTTAATTTTTCTTATAACATGTTTATGTTTAATTTTTCTCTCTTTTTGAAATGCATAAACTTTTACTATACGTGTCTTACGATTTCATTGAAGAAAAAAGTGATCGATCAAATTTATCAAACCATTTTAATGTTCATATTTTTAAACGAACGCGATAATCAGATAAAAATATATGTAGCTAATTCATATTATCCTACTAAACATTGCAAAACAAAAAAAACTCTTAAAAAAATTTTATACTTCAACATTCAAAAATTGACAATATTCACATCCTAATACTAAAAAACAATCCTTATCTTGCAGTATTTCCTGTAACAAAATCTAAAAATTTCATATCAACAAGACCCAAGTTAGAAACTTTACCTATGAACTTAATACCAATCTTTAATCATAAAGTGATAAAACTGATAATTTTTTTAAAAAAGTTACTTCTAAAACATCTCATAGATGGCGCTGTTGAAAAAAATTAATTCAAAACTTGTTTAAAAGACTTAAAAAAATTAAATCTAACTTTAAACTAACAAAAACCTGTAGAACAATCACTTTCAGTTAGAAATATTAAAAAAAATAATTATTAATTCTAAAACCGCTCACAGAGGGCGTTGCTGAAAAAAAATATCAAAGGTGTTTAAAATATATTAAAAAATAAATCTAACTTTAAACTATCATCAAACTCCAGAAAATTACTTTCAATTAGAAATATTTTAAAATAATTAAAACTTCTAAAACCGTTCATAGGGGGCGCTGCTGTGAAAAAATCATTTCGAAACTTGTAAAAAATTAATCCAAAACTTATTTAAAACACTTTTACAAAACAATTTGCAAAATACCGATAAACATCAAGTAGATAATAAATAAGGTGCGCCGCAAGTGGAATGAAGGTTATCGGAAGTGGCAGGCGTGGACATCGGATGTAGCAGGTGCTGATAACAGACATGCTGGAACAGGAAGTGGGGCATGTTTAGACAGGAGTGATCCCGGAAGTAAGACCGGAAATACGACAGAAAGTGGAAGCTGGAACTTCCGGCTTCCACTTCCATCGCGTTTCCGGTCTAACTTCCGGAATCACTTCCTGTCTGAACATGCCCCACTTCCTGTTCCAGCATGTCTGTTATCAGCACCTGCTACATCCGGTGTCCACACGTGCCATTTCCGGCTCCGTGACCTTCCTTCGACCTTGAGCCTACGCCTCGTACGCCTCTGGCGCAGAACTCTCTTTTATTATCTACTTGATGTTTATCGGTATTTTGCCAATTGTTTTGTAAAAGTGTTTTAAATAAGTTTTGGATTAATTTTTTACAAGTTTCGAAATGATTTTTTCACAGCAGCGCCCCCTATGAACGGTTTTAGAAGTTTTAATTATTTTAAAATATTTCTAATTGAAAGTAATTTTCTGGAGTTTGATGATAGTTTAAAGTTAGATTTATTTTTTAATATATTTTAAACACCTTTGATATTTTTTTTCAGCAACGCCCTCTGTGAGCGGTTTTAGAATTAATAATTATTTTTTTTAATATTTCTAACTGAAAGTGATTGTTCTACAGGTTTTTGTTAGTTTAAAGTTAGATTTAATTTTTTTAAGTCTTTTAAACAAGTTTTGAATTAATTTTTTTCAACAGCGCCATCTATGAGATGTTTTAGAAGTAACTTTTTTAAAAAAAATTATCAGTTTTATCACTTTATGATTAAAGATTGGTATTAAGTTCATAGGTAAAGTTTCTAACTTGGGTCTTGTTGATATGAAATTTTTAGATTTTGTTACAGGAAATACTGCAAGATAAGGATTGTTTTTTAGTATTAGGATGTGAATATTGTCAATTTTTGAATGTTGAAGTATAAAATTTTTTTAAGAGTTTTTTTTGTTTTGCAATGTTTAGTAGGATAATATGAATTAGCTACATATATTTTTATCTGATTATCGCGTTCGTTTAAAAATATGAACATTAAAATGGTTTGATAAATTTGATCGATCACTTTTTTCTTCAATGAAATCGTAAGACACGTATAGTAAAAGTTTATGCATTTCAAAAAGAGAGAAAAATTAAACATAAACATGTTATAAGAAAAATTAAACATAGACATGTTATAAGAAAAATTCAAGCACAGAAATGTTATCAGAAAAATTCAAACACAGACATGTTATCAGAAAAATTCGAACACAGACATGTTATCAGAAAAATTCAAGCATAAACATGTTATTGTAGTTTCCTACTGGGTAAACATTTTAAAAAGTAGTCAAAGTTGTAGTTTATAATTCTTAAACTATCAAAAATACATTTTAATTTAAGTATTTTACTATAAATCATCTCAAAGTTTGAATTAACCTTTTACAATATGATTGAAACTGAACTTGGAAATTTAAAAATCATAAGATTCCTTTTTACAAATATCTTACATGTTGAATTATAGTTAAACTTATAACAAACAGGCTAGTCGAATTAGACTTTTGCCCATGATAAGGTTTGTAAACGCGTTTAACACATGTGTAAATTTATAAACTTTGTACATTTCCTTTTATAATTATTCTTTTTGTTGAAATTTGTTATGCATTTTCGCTAATTTATTTTAGATTATAATTTTAATAATATTTCTTTCGAATTAAAATTTGTGGATTTAGTATGATGAACAACATATAATCATATCGTTTAGCATGAAAATTTTTAAATATCAAATTGTAACATCTACTAAATTAATTTAAAATCTTATTATAATATATAAATTACTCTTACCTTATATACAGCTATTGGAGCTCAACCGTCTCATGCAATGACTTGAAGGGAAATAGATGATTAGTACAAATTTTTATCAGCTAATCGTGCCGTTATCAGCTATGTCATATGACTTGTGACGTCACTGAAGTGCAGCTTTTTACCTGTTGATAAGGGGATAATCTTGTTCTTATCGCAAACATGTAATGATGTCCCCCAACACGTCTAAACAAGAAACTGACAACTACTAGCGAGTAAGAGTTAGGGAAGAATGACTAAGCGCGTGTATTTAAGGTTTATTCTTATCGCAAACCGGAAATGACGTCACAAACCGGAAGACGGGCAGTGCCTCTCGCGGCGATGGCAGCGCCCCCTACTATAGATAAGGAAGAAAGATTAGTTAAGTGCAGACTAACAACTAAAGTGGGTGTGTTTTTGGGGTAAGTGTTAAATTCTATTTTTATTTTGTAGGATTTTTTATATTTTGTGATATAATATAATTTACGAATTTAAATTTGTATACATTCGGGTTTATCTGTTAAATTATGTTATATTATAAAGAGGGGAAAGAAACTTATAGGCCCCCGAAATCGTATGACGCGCTTTAATAACAATCATATCAAGCAATACTACAACTCAACTTTGCCTTCGGGTCGGTATAAATAGACGGGGAAAAATTAGGATTTTCATCATTTGAGGATTCATATCGCTAGTGGTTAAACGTGTTTTAAATTGCTCCCGCTTTTTATCAATGCGAATCGCTGTTGTTTGCTATTAAGAGTTAAAGTTTTTTTTTATTGATTTTATATTATGGATGTTGATATGCCTATTGATGAAACCTCGATTGTGGGAGATTCTGTATCTGCTAAGAAGATGTTTAGCTGTCTTACTTGCGGTAAAGATTTTTCGAGCACTTCTAATCTGAACCAACATATGAAAATTCATTCTGGCGAGAAATTATATACTTGTGATATCTGTTTGAAGCCTTTTGGACGAAGATCAACCTTACGAAGACATTTAAAAACACATGATAGTGTTGGATTGTTACAGCATGATGGATTCGCTGAAGTTCCTACAGAAAAAGATACTATATCTCAAAGTTCTTCCAATTTTAATCAACAAGCTGAAGAGGATGTTTCTTTAAAGACTGTGACCCCTACAAATGTGGAAAAGAAGCATGTTTGCCCCACCTGTGACAAAGTCTTTGCAACATATTCTAATTTAAATCAGCATGTTAAGATTCATCTTAATGAAAAGTCGTTTTCCTGTGAAACTTGTGGAAAGTGTTTTGGAAGGAGATCGAACTTGATTAGACATTCAGAAACCCATAATACTGATGGACAGTCTACATTTAAGTGTGATGAATGTGATCAAGCTTTTACACGTAAGGATAATTTGCATCAACATGTTAAGATTCACTTAAATATAAAGCCGTATATAGGTGATATATGTCCAAGAGCCTTTGGGAGAAATTCGAATTTAAAAAGACATTTAAAAACACATGATTTTGTTGGATTATTACAGCATGTTGGAGTCCCTGAAGTTTTTACAGAAAAAGACACTATATCTCAAAGTACTTTCAATTTTAATCAACAAGTTGAAGAGGATGTTTCTTTAAAGACTGTGACCCCTACGAATGTGGAAAAGAAGCATGTTTGTCCCACCTGTGGCAAAGTTTTTTCAACATATTTTAATTTGCATCAACATGTTAAGATTCACTTAAATATAAAGCCGTATATATGTGATATATGTCAAAGAGCCTTTGGGAGAAAATCGAATTTAAAAAGACATTTGGAAGCTCATGATAGTGGAGCGTTGTCTACATTTCAGTGTAATGATTGTGGTCAGATATTTCAAAAGTGTAACTTCCAGCGACATGTAAGGTCACATCAAAATTTTCGACCTAGTTGTAGTGTTTGTCATAAAGTGTTGGGACGAAATTATGAACTGAAACAACATATGCGTACCCAACATCCTATGTATATATCATGAGTGTGAAACGGAAGAAATGTTTTTATCTAATGTAAAGTCTAAAGCACCTAAACTACAATCTGGTTTTAATAAAATATTTGAACACCAATTCGGTTTTCATTTCTGTCTAAGTTTTTAAAATTTTTAATTGCATAAATATTTTTTATATTCTTCATGGTAAAATGGTATTATAAAAAAAGTTTTCGACTGTAATATATATATATATAGTAAAATATCTATTTTACTTGATTTAAGATGACATAAGTCTATTTTAAAAAAATGTAATTATGAATATTGATTTAGAAGAAAAGGTTAGCTGAATTATAAATATGTATTACTATATTAAAAAAAAAACGATAGATAATTTCAAGATAAGATTTTTTTTTTTCAACAATATACTGTATTTATCAAAATACACATTAATCCGGCATTATATTAATAATTTTATAAAAAGAAAATATATTCAACTTATTTTCTATACTACTTTTACAGGGTACTTTTGAAGTGTATGTTTACTTTAACCGTTATAAGATTAGATATTTTATTGGGAAGATTTACATAACTACTTTTATTATAAAATTACGGAAATTTAAAAGCGAGTTTTAAAAATTTGAATTTGAATGTTTGAAATAAACCAATTCTACAAAACAGAAAATATAGTAATGATTTTATTTAAAAAAATAGTTTAAGGATTTATTTATTTATCTTTTTAATATTTGTTTGTTTGAATTTTGAAGGTATGTAATTAAGACTGTAATATATAGAATATTAAGTATTGTGATTTTAAAGAAAATCATATGTAGTAATGAGAATTTTTTAAGCGTTTGTTAAATTTGAGTGGGGGTATTAATCAGAATATTTATACAAATTCAATACTTTTAGCTGATGATGAATTTTGATTTAATAGAATTGTGTATATGAGTATGATGAAATTATTAGGTATTATATTTAATATTTGAAAGAAATAGGTAGACATTTTAAATAAAATCACTTTTACATAATTAAAACATTTAGATATCAAATAAGTGTAAAAGATGTCTTAATGGGGCATGTGTATGTATATGAGATTTTTGTATTATCAATTTACGATATAAAAGAGGAGGGCAGGTTGCCAACAAAAATAACTTATATATGTTAAAACTATTAGGTGGTAAAAATTGGTTTAATAAAATATTTATGTATATACTTATGAAATTTCAATTGCGCTTTTAGTATATGTTCGATATGGTTAGGATTTTTTAATACAATCATGCATATATGCATTTTCAATTAATAAAGAAACGTGTAGATTTATATAGTTACCACAAACTTAGAGACGAAACTGACACTGACTTCTTATATTGTAATTAAAAATGTATTCTTTGCTATTGATACAAGCATAAAATAAATTAGCAAAAGAGGTGTAAGCATAGATTGTCCAACAGAAAATCAGATATGGATTTTTTTTTTTTTTTTTTTTTTTTTTTTTTTTTTTTTTTAAAGAATGCCTACAGCAACTAAAACAAGTATGTAGTAGCAAACACGAATCGTCTTAGATATGCGTAACTTATAAATATTACCTTAAAAGAAAATTATACGAAGTCCTTTTGATGATCAAATATATACTTTATAGATGAAATATCTATTAGTTTACCCTATGATCAGTGAGAAATTAATCAAGGCTTAAAAGCTGAGAATTTACATATATTTTTTTTTTAATTACGCAAAATTGATCTGTAGATATATGTAAATATATCCTTTCTAAAAATTGTTTTGTTTCAATAAAAATCGCAAATTTTATGTATGTGTACTCATTTTAAACTGTTCTATGTCAAAGAATCTACATAAAGAAGAATCATGAATATTTTTGTGGGGTTTTAGATGTACTTGTTAGCATGCGTTAGATATGGTTGAGACTTTTTAGTGCAATTATACATATATATTTTAAACTATTAAAGAAACATATTAGTTTAATATAATTTTTGTATGTACAGTTTAGGCGATTTCATCGATGTACAAGGTAAACGTGTACAAGGTATGTCTACACAAATTGTTTGATAGGGAAACAGATATAAAGATAGGTTTGATAGGGAAACAGATATGAAGGTTTAAAGAATACCTGCGACAGCTAAAAACAAGCATGGACATGCAGACATGGATCGATGAGGAATCTTATAACTTATATACATTAGCTCAGAATAAAATTAGCTTAAGTCCTTTTGATGATAAGCGTTACTTGCTAGACGATGGAATAACTAGCTCAGCAGATGGATATTATGAAATTGATCAAGATTGTGATTATCAAGAAAAATGTCGAATCGTGATGTAAATACTCTACGGTAAATAAAACTTTTCTGTATTTTTTTATGTTAATTTTAAATATGTGTACTTTTTAAAACTTCTACACAAACATTTCTCGTAGAATGCTACGTATGTGAACTTTATTGAAATGTATTCTACCCATACGTACAATCACCCACATATGCAAACATATGTATTTTTTTTTACCATATACAGTTTTAAACTTTTTTTTTTTTTACTGCTTTGTAATTTTCTAAAGGTTTTTTTTTTATTATTATTATACATTATATTTTTACATGTTTTTAATATTTTTTCCAATTTTTTTCTAGTTTATGAATGATATAGATATATAGTTTTACCTCTGCACATACACACACATAGTCTTATGACGTTTACACTTTTCAAAACGGTTTACCATGTTATAAAAACCGGTTACCTAGCTGAAAAATATTACAAAATGCTTTTTCAATCAATCTAAAGCGTTAACCGTGTGTCAAAAGGTTAGTACAATATTTTTATAAGTTATGAAATACGTTAAAGTAATAATAGTGAAAGATTTATTACATTTTTGTTAACTTGTGAATTTCTTAAAACTTTTGTTACTTCTTTTTTTTTTCTTAACTTTTTCTTAAGATGTTTTATTTTTTTTTTAAACTTTACTATTTTTATTTTTTAAACTTTGATATATATATATTTTTTTAATCTTTTTCTAAAAATTTTATTTTATTTATTTTTTTCTTATTATTTTTTTAAATTTACCTTTTTATTTTTTATTTATTTTTTTTTAAATTAAGTTTCAATTTTTAAATCTTTTTTTTTTTTAACATAAAATTAAGTTATATATATTTTAAATTATCATAAACTTTATGCATAAACATACGCAACTACATATAAACATAGTTTTAAACAGACAGACAGTCATACATACACACACATAGAACTATTTGTCGCACACACACACACACACACACATATACACACACACACACACACACACACATAGAACTATTTATAATAACTATAAGACATATATGCTTTTTAAAACATACTCTTACACACAAACCTTTTTAATAAAATATTAGACACATAAACAAAATGAGATGAAAAGATTATTGTGAGAAAAAGAGGGTTGTTTTTTAACTTTGCACTACCGGTTGCTTGGTTGCTCAGCTGCGGCTGCGCCTGTGGCCGTTGAACCCCCACTATCCCACTACTTATAGATTTAAAATTGAGGTCGGGGAGGGGTGTCATCTGCCGGCTATTTTAGCGTAGCGTCTTCGTTATGTTCTAATTATCAGAAAAATGTAATTCTTTTTTTAATGATCGCGTTAATGTAGGTGACGGTGGTTCTCTTGAACAAATTATTCATTATATTTGTGGGTATGAGGAGGGAGGGGGTTAACGCCTTTCTCTGAGATTGTAATTATCTTGGGCCCGGGCAACGCCGGGCGGGTTAGCTAGTAAAATTATAAATTAAGCACATATTTTAGAAATATTTTGATAACTAAGAAAAAAGAGACATCTGTTAAGAAGAGTACACAGAAAACAGAAGTTAAAAAAAAAATCCCTGACGGCTCGGCCTACAGGCACAAGCAGATTTCGAAGACGCAGACCGTGGGTCCCCTGTTTATTGGCAATTGCGGAAGAAATTACCTTTTGCCATGATTCGGCATTTGGAAACGCCCATTTCGAAACCTAACTTGTTTGCAGGCGTAACCAGCTGGGTTTTTTTTTTTTTTTTTTTTTTTTTTTTTTTTTTTGCTATAAGGGTTGGTCCTATAAAAAACTTGTCAATATAAAAATTGTAGATAATATTAAGAAGATTTATAATAAATTAAGCGGATTTGATATCTTGGGAATTGACGAAGTTATGAAACACCTATTCCCCCCCCCCCCTTCCTTGGGGGCCTTTTTAATGAAATCAAAAATTTGTCATACATAAATATTTGGCCCTTTTCCTAGAAGTAATAATAACTTAAAACGGATTCGATATCTATAAAAATTAAGAAGTTATGGGTTTTCTCTGTTTTCACGTCTGCTTGTAGGCGGAGCCAGCAGAGATTTTTTTTTTTTTTTTTTTTTTTTTTTTTTTTTTTTTTTTTTGCCGTAAGAGTTGGTCATATGAAAAACTTGTCAGTATAAAAGTTGTAGATAATTTTAAGGAGATTTAAAACAAATTTAAGCGGATTTGATATCTTCGGAATTGACGAAGTTATGAATTTTTTTCTTCTGAAACCCCTATCCCCCCCCCCCTTTGGAGGCATTTTTAATGAAATTTTTAATGATTTAGTTTAATTCGTGCCATTCTCACCTTCTTTCTTTACTGTTTAGATGTGTCAGTTGATTTAAACAAGACTTTTCTAACATAATATGGGGATAGATGAGTTTTTTGATATTATGGGAAAGAAAGCCCTTTTTATGGGCGATGCACTTAATTTTATGTAATTCATTATCTAGACAGGTGTCTGCGCATATTTCAGGTTTCTGCACAGGCAGAAATTTGTACGAAAAATTCCCATTTTTCTTAAGATACAATTAAGATTATTTAAAGAATACTACATACAGATTTATAAGAAAATTTTATGGTATATTTTAGATTACTATGTGTTCGCATGACAAAAACATAGCTGCCAAACCTCCCATTAATCATCCGTAATATATAGATTAATTTGAACCAGTTAACAACTTTGAAACCAGAAAATGTATTTAATGAAACTTTGACTTATTTAATTTAAAGGTTTTAAGTCGAAGTTATTCAATTGAATTTCTTAAAAGAGTTTCTGATTCGAGCGTATTTAACCTGGGTAAAATACACACACTTACAACGGAATATTACTGGGAATTCAAAAAATACGCAATAGCAAATTTAATGATTATTTATAATTTTAGACTATTGCATTCGAATAAAGATTTATTTTTAAAAAACAATATCGTTTGAAATAAATGAAAAATAGGTTTAAAAACATAACTTTTGAAGGTGTATAGCAAAAAATAGATTTTTGAAAATATTTCTGTGTAATATATTAAAATATATTTCCAATGATTCCGTTAACAGAAGTTTCATTATCGCTATTACTATTGTTACAAAACTTATTGCCTGTCCGACGCGCCCTAAGAACAATAAAAACACGGGCCGGCCCGGCCAGCGGGTCGCGCCGGTGACGGGCCTGTTGCCAAGAACGGGCTCATGCAGACCTCCAGCATATTTCTAAATCACGTTTAACGCAAAAATCTATACGCTGTTATTTTATATTTAAAATTTAAGGAATTGTCTTAGATCGACTATTAATAATGTGTAAATTTATGGTCGATTCCTAACTTACATTTCAAATGAACTGATATCGCGTCGGTCAGAGGTATGCGTAAGTGATGTAAGTCACGAATTTTCGATTTTAATATATCTGTGAATTTTGCAGATATCTAGATGGATTTTTTTTTTTTTTTTTTTTTTTTTTTTGTTTAATTCAGAAATGGATAAGGAAAAATTTCCTAATTGGAAATTTTATCCTACGGGGACCGTATAAAAATTTAATTATTGTATTTTCTCAAATAGACACCCCCCCCCCCCCCCCCCATGGAGTTGCAACCTATCTCATCAAATTTTGCACCTTTTTTTATGAAACTTTGCCTAAGTATGTGCCTAAGGGCAATATTTAACTAGATAGCCTATTGTTTCGATATTTATGAATCACACTGTATGTTATACAATGTTTTAATGTTATGTTTTTAATAAATTGCAGTCAGGATTTTAAATTTTCTACGAAAATTTTTAAATTATATTACTCGAAATAAAAATCACGAATCAAAAATCTTCTTTTTTTTTTTTTTTTTTTTTTTGTTACTTTTAAAGTTATTATAAATTTTGTAAGTAATATTTTTTACAAATCCTGAAGACAAAATAACAAGAAACCTTTTCTGAACATAGTAGTGAAAAATGCAATGAAATCGGTCATGTGGGTATGAATTATTATATATTAAACAAGTTTAAAATTTAAAAACTTTCTTTTTAAAAAAATTCAAAACTTTTTTATCTGAAAACAAAACACATTTCAGGAAAACAATTCATTAAAAAATGCCTAAAAATAAAGAAAATAAAATTTTGTCTCCCCGGACTCCCTTAACGTACTTCTCATGACCTGCTCAAGAATGCCTTTCGATTGCATAGTTTCTGAATACCTGCCAATTTCATGCGTTCCCGAAGAAAAATGAATTTAAAAATATGTCATAAAGTATAGCCAGTTTGGATTTGAGAACATCCAAAAGGATTCTCGTCACTGAGCTTCCCAATTCCCCTCGCTAATGTTAATCCTATGGGCGTAGGATGCATTCGTATATTTAAAATAACTCCTCGGGAAATTAATATTTTTAACATCTGTTTTCCGTGTACTCTTCTTAAAGTATGTCTCTTTTTTCTTGGTTGTCAAATTTTTAAAAATATATATACTTAATTTTATGTAAAATGTTAAAATCTTATTCAGTTTCACTAAGATTTTAACACATCTATACTAATAAAAAAAAGTTTCGCTCTGTGTGTGTGCGTGTCTGTTGGCGATGGCTAGGAAAATTTAGCCCACCTAGAAGGCTGGAAATTTAGATTTAGGTAGTCCAAACCCTCTCCTGGTGCAACATTACTTCAGAATTTTAATATTTTAATTACTTTCTGAAATATTAATTAAAATGCACAAAGCACTCTCATTAAAAATACGCTTTTATTCTCTTGGGTTGGTTGGTTCACTGGTTGGTTGCATCGATTCTTCACAGAAGTAATTAAATAAACCAGAGTAGCGATGCAAAATTATGGATTTTTAAGGAAATAGTGGTCGCACGGCTCTGCCGTTACAAACATGCAAGCGTGCACACGTAGCGCCATCTGCCGACGCGAAACTGAAAGTGTCATTAACGCAGAAGAACTGATGCAACTGTCCTACTCGAGCCCCGTCACCATCTATTTGAAACATTTTAGAGGGACGTTTTTCGTTAGAAATCTTTGGATGAAAGTCGAATGTTTCATGAATTACTGTTTTTTTTTTTTTTTTTTTTTTTTTTTTTTCCAGCTAAATATTAATATTTTGACACAAAAATTATACTCCTGCTTAGGGAACATTTCTTTTAATACTCATAAAAATTTGGATAATCAGATTTTTTTTAAAAAACATTAAATAAAAAATTAGAACACTTCTAACAGGCAATTTGTCACTACAAATTGGCAATTCTTAAGTTCTTGCTTGAGCTGCGGATAGTTTAGCAAGAATTCTTGAAACTTTCTATTGCAAATTTATTAATATTAATATTTTATATCTATATTAATAAAAGAAAGTTTCGCTCTATGTGTGTGTCCGTGTGTGTCCGTGTGTGTGTCTCTGTGTGTGTGTCTGTTGGCGATGGCTACGGCTAGCAAAATCTAGCTCACCTCTGGAAAATTAATCTGGAAATTTAGGTGTGGATAGTCCAAGGACTGGCCATATGCACCTGAGCCTCAGAATTTTAATATTTTGATAATTAGCCTAGATATTAATTAGATTCTCATTAACCATCGCTTCTAAAATGTCATCTTTTAAGTCAAAATGGCGAAAGAAACGAACTGGCGCGTTGGACTTGCAAGCGGAAATGAACAAATTCAAAATTATTTTACTAATTAGCGAATTTTAAGAAAACTAATTGAGATATCAATTTGAAAATTTCTGAGCATATGTAAAAAAAAATATTCTGTATCTGAATATGTGATTTTTGAAAAATTCGGTTGGTAATTTTTTTTATTTATGCAAAAAACTGCCAAAAATCTGCCGGCGCCAGTGAAAACGATCCGAGAAAGTTTCAGACAGGGATCTGCTTTCATTAAAAACTGAACTACAAAGAGATCTGTTTCTCGGGCCGAACCCTCCATTTAGTTTGCGAAAATGAAAGGAAATAATTGCCAATTTTTACTAATGAACAAAAATTTAGGTAACTAATTAAGATATAGATTTGAAATTGAGGTCGGGAGGGGTGTCATCTGCCGGCTATTTTAGCGTAGCGTCTTCGTTATGTTCTAATTATCAGAAAAATGTAATTCTTTTTTTAATGATCGCGTTAATGTAGGTGACGGTGGTTCTCTTGAACAAATTATTCATTATATTTGCGGGTATGGGGAGGGAGGGGGGTTAACGCCTTTCTCTGAGATTGTAATTATCTTGGGCCCGGGCAACGCCGGGCGGGTTAGCTAGTAAAATTATAAATTAAGCACATATTTTAGAAATATTTTGATAACTAAGAAAAAAGAGACATCTGTTAAGAAGAGTACACAGAAAACAGAAGTTAAAAAAAAAATCCCTGACGGCTCGGCCTACAGGCACAAGCAGATTTCGAAGACGCAGACCGTGGGTCGCCTGTTTATTGGTAATTGCGGAAGAAATTACCTTTTGCCATGATTCGGCATTTGGAAACGCCCATTTCGAAACCTAACTTGTTTGCAGGCGTAGCCAGCTGGGTTTTTTTTTTTTTTTTTTTGCTATAAGGGTTGGTGCTATAAAAAACTTGTCAATATAAAAATTGTAGATAATATTAAGAAGATTTATAATAAATTAAGCGGATTTGATATCTTGGGAATTGACGAAGTTATGAAACACCTATTCCCCCCCCCCCTTCCTTGGGGGCCTTTTTAATGAAATCAAAAATTTGTCATACATAAATATTTGGCCCTTTTCCTAGAAGTAATAATAACTTAAAACGGATTCGATATCTATAAAAATTAAGAAGTTATGGGTTTTCTCTGTTTTCACGTCTGCTTGTAGGCGGAGCCAGCAGAGATTTTTTTTTTTTTTTTTTTTTTTTTTTTTGCCGTAAGAGTTGGTCCTATGAAAAACTTGTCAGTATAAAAGTTGTAGATAATTTTAAGGAGATTTAAAACAAATTTAAGCGGATTTGATATCTTCGGAATTGACGAAGTTATGAATTTTTTTCTTCTGAAACCCCTATCCCCCCCCCCCCTTTGGAGGCATTTTTAATGAAATTTTTAATGATTTAGTTTAATTCGTGCCATTCTCACCTTCTTTCTTTACTGTTTAGATGTGTCAGTTGATTTAAACAAGACTTTTCTAACATAATATGGGGATAGATGAGTTTTTTGATATTATGGGAAAGAAAGCCCTTTTTATGGGCGATGCACTTAATTTTATGTAATTCATTATCTAGACAGGTGTCTGCGCATATTTCAGGTTTCTGCACAGGCAGAAATTTGTACGAAAAATTCCCATTTTTCTTAAGATACAATTAAGATTATTTAAAGAATACTACATACAGATTTATAAGAAAATTTTATGGTATATTTTAGATTACTATGTGTTCGCATGACAAAAACATAGCTGCCAAACCTCCCATTAATCATCCGTAATATATAGATTAATTTGAACCAGTTAACAACTTTGAAACCAGAAAATGTATTTAATGAAACTTTGACTTATTTAATTTAAAGGTTTTAAGTCGAAGTTATTCAATTGAATTTCTTAAAAGAGTTTCTGATTCGAGCGTATTTAACCTGGGTAAAATACACACACTTACAACGGAATATTACTGGGAATTCAAAAAATACGCAATAGCAAATTTAATGATTATTTATAATTTTAGACTATTGCATTCGAATAAAGATTTATTTTTAAAAAACAATATCGTTTGAAATAAATGAAAAATAGGTTTAAAAACATAACTTTTGAAGGTGTATAGCAAAAAATAGATTTTTGAAAATATTTCTGTGTAATATATTAAAATATATTTCCAATGATTCCGTTAACAGAAGTTTCATTATCGCTATTACTATTGTTACAAAACTTATTGCCTGTCCGACGCGCCCTAAGAACAATAAAAACACGGGCCGGCCCGGCCAGCGGGTCGCGCCGGTGACGGGCCTGTTGCCAAGAACGGGCTCATGCAGACCTCCAGCATATTTCTAAATCACGTTTAACGCAAAAATCTATACGCTGTTATTTTATATTTAAAATTTAAGGAATTGTCTTAGATCGACTATTAATAATGTGTAAATTTATGGTCGATCCCTAACTTACATTGCAAATGAACTGATATCGCGTCGGTCAGAGGTATGCGTAAGTGGTGTAAGTCACGAATTTTGGATTTTAATATCTCTGTGAATTTTGCAGATATCTAGATGGATTTTTTTTTTTTTTTTTTGTTTAATTCAGAAGTGGATAAGGAAAAATTTCCTAATTGGAAATTTTATCCTACGGGGACCGTATAAAAATTTAATTTTTGTATTTTCTCAAATAGACCCCCCCCCCCCCCCCCATGGAGTTGCAACCTATCTCATCAAATTTTGCACCTTTTTTTATGAAACTTTGCCTAAGTATGTGCCTAAGGGCAATGTTTAACTAGATAGCCTATTGTTTCGATATTTATGAATCACACTGTATGTTATACAATGTTTTAATGTTATGTTTTTAATAAATTGCAGTCAGGATTTTAAATTTTCTACGAAAATTTTTAAATTATATTACTCGAAATAAAAATCACGAATCAAAAATCTTCTTTTTTTTTTTTTTTTTTTTTTTTTTTGTTACTTTTAAAGTTATTATAAATTTTGTAAGTAATATTTTTTACAAATCCTGAAGACAAAATAACAAGAAACCTTTTCTGAACATAGTAGTGAAAAATGCAATGAAATCGGTCATGTGGGTATGAATTATTATATATTAAACAAGTTTAAAATTTAAAAACTTTCTTTTTAAAAAAATTCAAAACTTTTTTATCTGAAAACAAAACACATTTCAGGAAAACAATTCATTAAAAAATGCCTAAAAATAAAGAAAATAAAATTTTGTCTCCCCGGACTCCCTTAACGTACTTCTCATGACCTGCTCAAGAATGTCTTTCGATTGCATAGTTTCTGAATACCTGCCAATTTCATGCGTTCCCGAAGAAAAATGAATTTAAAAATATGTCATAAAGTATAGCCAGTTTGGATTTGAGAACATCCAAAAGGATTCTCGTCACTGAGCTTCCCAATTCCCCTCGCTAATGTTAATCCTATAGGCGTAGGATGCATTCGTATATTTAAAATAACTCCTCGGGAGATTAATATTTTTAACATCTGTTTTCCGTGTACTCTTCTTAAAGTATGTCTCTTTTTTTCTTGGTTGTCAAATTTTTAAAAATATATATACTTAATTTTATGTAAAGTGTTAAAATCTTATTCAGTTTCACTAAGATTTTAACACATCTATACTAATAAAAAAAAGTTTCGCTCTGTGTGTGTGTCTGTTGGCGATGGCTAGGAAAATTTAGCCCACCTAGAAGGCTGGAAATTTAGATTTAGGTAGTCCAAACCCTCTCCTGGTGCAATATTACTTCAGAATTTTAATATTTTAATTACTTTCTGAAATATTAATTAAAATGCACAAAGCACTCTCATTAAAAATACGCTTTTATTCTCTTGGGTTGGTTGGTTCACTTGTTGGTTGCATTGATTCTGCACAGAGGTAATTAAATAAACCAGAGTAGCGATGCAAAAATAAGGATTTCTAAGGAAATACTGGTCGCACGGCTCTGCCGTTACAAACATACAACCGTGCACACGTAGCGCCATCTGCCGACGCGAAACTGAAAGTGTCATTAACGCAGAAGAACTGATGCAACTGTCCTACTCGAGCCCCATCACCATCTATTTGAAACATTTTAGAGGGACGTTTTTCGTTAGAAATCTTTGGATGAAAGTCGAATGTTTCATGAATTACTGTTTTTTTTTTGTTTTTTTTTCCAGCTAAATATTAATATTTTGACAAAAAAATTATACTCCTGCTTAGGAAACATTTTTTTTAATACTCATAAAAATTTGGATAATAAGATTTTTTTTTTTTTAAAACATTAAATAAAAAATTAGAACACTTCTAACTGGCAATTTTGTCACTACAAATTGGCAATTCTTAAGTTCTTGCTTGAACTGCGGATAGTTTAGCGAGAATTCTTGAAACTTTCTATTGCAAATTTATTAATATTAATATTTTATATCTATATTAATAAAAGAAAGTTTCGTTCTATGTGTGTGTCCGTGTGTGTGTGTCTGTGTGTGTGTCTTTTGGCGATGGCTAGCAAAATCTAGCCCACCTAGAAGTCTGGAAATTTAGGTGTGGATAGTCCAAGGTCTGGCCATGTGCACCTGAGCCTCAGAATTTTAATATTTTGATAATTAGCCTAGATATTAATTAGATTCTCATTAACAATCACTGCTAAAATGTCATCTTTTAAGTCAAAATGGCGAAAGAAACGAACTGGCGCGTTGGATTTGCAAGCGGAAATGAACAAATTCGAAATTATTTTACTAATTAGCGAATTTTAAGAAAGCTAATTGAGATATCAATTTGAAAATTTCTGAGCATATGTAAAAAAAATATTGTGTATCTGAATATGTGATTTTTGAAAAATTCGGTTGGTAATTTTTTTTATTTATGCAAAAAACTGCCAAAAATCTGCCGGCGCCAGTGAAAACGATCCGAGAAAGTTTCAGACAGGGATCTGCTTTCATTAAAAACTGAACTACAAAGAGATCTGTTTCTCGGGCCGAACCCTCCATTTAGTTTGCGAAAATGAAAGGAAATAATTGCCAATTTTTACTAATGAACAAAAATTTAGGTAACTAATTAAGATATAGATTTGAAATTGAGGTCGGGAAGGGGTGTCATCTGCCGGCTATTTTAGCGTAGCGTCTTCGTTATGTTCTAATTATCAGAAAAATGTAATTCTTTTTTTAATGATCGCGTTAATGTAGGTGACGGTGGTTCTCTTGAACAAATTATTCATTATATTTGCGGGTATGGGGAGGGAGGGGGTTAACGCCTTTGTCTGAGATTGTAATTATCTCGGGCCCGGGCAACGCCGGGCGGGTTAGCTAGTAAAATTATAAATTAAGCACATATTTTAGAAATATTTTGATAACTAAGAAAAAAGAGACATCCGTTAAGAAGAGTACACAGAAAACAGAAGTTAAAAAAAAAATCCCTGACGGCTCGGCCTACAGGCACAGGTAGATTTCGAAGACGCAGACCGTGGGGCGCCTGTTTGTTGGTAATTGCGGAAGAAATTACCTTTTGCCATGATTCGGCATTTGGAAACGTCCATTTCGAAACCTAACTTGTTTGCAGGCGGAGCCGGCTGGAATTTTTTTTTTTTTTTTTTTTTTTTGCTATAAGGGCTGGTCCTATAAAAAACTTGTCAATATAAAAATTGTAGATAATATTAAGAAGATTTATAATAAATTAAGCGAATTTGATATCTTGGGAATTGACGAAGTTATGAATTTTTTTCTTCTGAAACACCTATTCTTCCCCCCCCCCCTTCCTTGCCTTTTTAATGAAATCAAAAATTTGTCATACATAAATATTTGGCCCTTTTCCTAGAAGTAATAATAACTTTAAACGGATTCGATATCTATAAAAATTAAGAAGTTATGGGTTTTCTCTGTTTTCACGTCTGCCTGTAGGCGGAGCCAGCAGAGATTTTTTTTTTTTTTTTTTTTTTTTTTTCTTTCCCGTAAGAGTTGGTCCTATAAAAAACTTGTCAGTATAAAAGTTGTAGATAATTTTAAGGAGATTTAAAACAAATTTAAGCGGATTTGATATCTTCGGAATTGACGAAGTTATGAATTTTTTTCTTCTTAAACCCCGATTCCCCCCCCCCTCTTTGGGGGCATTTTTAATGAAATCAAAAATCTGAAATACATAAATTTTTGGCCCTTTTCCTAGAAGTAATAATAACTTTAAACGGATTCGATATGTATAAAAATTAAGAAGTTATGGGTTTTTTTCTGTTTTCACGTCTGCTTGAAGGCGGAGTCAGCAGAGATTTTTTTGTTTTTAATTTTTTTTTGCCATAAGAGTTGGTCCTATAAAAAACTTGTCAATATAAAAGTTGTAAATAATTTTAAGGAGATTTACAACAAATTTAAACGGATTTGATATCTTCGGAATTGACGAAGTTATGAATTTTTTTCTTCTAAAACTCCCCCTTTCCCCTCCCCCCTTGGGGCCATTTTTAATGATATAAAAAATCTGTCATATATAAATTTTCGGCCCTTTTCCTAGAAGTAATAATAACTTTAAACGGATTCGATACGTATCATAATTAAGAAATTATGGGTTTTTTTCTGTTTTCACAAAAAGCCCCCCCATTGCCCCCCCGTGGTTCGATTTTGCCCATTAACGAACTTGACCGAGATTTTATGCCCCTTGATTTTATGTATCAGTTTTGAAAAGATGCGGGAGTTGGAACTCCGCCTACTTCGAAAAATAACTTGTTTGCAGGCGGAGCCAGCAGAGATTTTTCTTTTGTTTTTAATTTTTTTTTTTTTTTTTTTTTTTTTTTTTTTTTTTTTTTTTTTTCTATAAGGGTTGGTCCTGTAAAAAACTTGTCAATATAAAAGTTTTAGATAATATTAAGATGATTTATAATAAATTTAAGCGGATTTGATATCTTGTGAATTGACGACGTTATGAATTTTTTCTTCTAAAATACCCCCTTTCCCCTCCCCCCCTTGGGCCATTTTTAATTATATCAAAAATCTGTCATACATACATTTTCGGCCCTTATTCTGGAAGTAATAATAACTTTAAACGGATTCGATACGTATCATAATTAAGAAATTATGAGGTTTTTTTCTGTTTTCACAACCCCCCCCCCCCCCCCACCCTTGGTTCGATTTTGCCCGTTAACCAACTTGACCGAGATTTTATGCCCCTTGATTTTATGTATGAGTTACGAAGAGATCTGTGCAGAATTATTGCAGTTATCGTGTTTATAAAAAAGTGACATAGATAGATAGATAGATAGATAGATAGATAGATAGATAGATAGATAAAGTTTTGAACTGGGGGTGGTTTTGGGTTCTGGGAGTCATGATCGGCGTAGATCTGCAAAAATTTTTCAAAAATTCCAACTTAGGTGAGAATGTAATAGGTAGTATTTCTTACGAAATCTACCTAATATTAATTTCCTGAGGAGATATTTTAAATATACGAATGCATCCTACGCCCATAGGATTAACATTAGCGAGGGGAATCCAGAAGTTCACTGACGAGCAGCCTTAAGGTGGTTCTCAAATGACTTGCTCAACAATGCTAAACTTTCTGACTCATTTTTCAATCGTAAAGGCATACAATATTGGCAGGTCTGACTATTGAAGGGATTTGGAATCAAAATGAGTTTTCCATTTTCTGGTAAATAAATTACTTATCTAGTTATAAGAACAAAATCCGAGCAAAAATTAATTAAAAAATGGGTCATAAAATAGCCAGTTTGGATTTGAGAACAGCCTTATTGGTTCTTTTATTTCGATCATATATTCACTCGTTCAGTTATTTACGATAGGGGCTCTTTTCCGAAAGAATAATTTATGATAAAATATAGAAATGACTAAAAAGTTGTTATGTCTGTTTAATTCTGCTGTAATAGGACATTTTCCAAACCTCTTCAAAAATTCTTCATTAGCCTGTCATATTAATTGTATGCAAAATAACTATATTTGTTGGATTTCAGTTAAATTTCAGTAAACCCCAACTAGAGAACTGCATCAGGTCGGGTTGGCGCTATATTTTTTCGTTGCTGTTCGGGTTCCTGTCGCGGAATGACTTCTAGTTTTTTGTTGCGGGTCAGGTTCTGGTCGGGTAGACTTTCATTGTTTCAGGTTCGGGTCAGTTTCTGGTTGGGTTTTTACTCTAGCGGGTCGTGTTCCGGTTGATCCACTTTTTCAAAAAAAAAAAAAAAAAAAAATGTCCACAATATTTTTGCAGGTTAAAATATTTGTATATACTATACGACCTCCATAATGGACAATCCCGAAAAGTGGACACCTTTATTTAACAAACACTTTTCCAATTCCTGACATTTATATATTTGTACGCTTATACCTTGGAATAGTGGGGACCTCCAAATCTACGCACACGTGTGTATGTGTATGTGTGCATAAACTATCACAAATACGATACATTTGTTTTTGTGCGTATCATAAACGAAATGTTGGTAATGTTTTTCATATTCTGAGAAAAGAAAAAATGATTTTTAACTGCACCATAAAGAAAGAATAATCTATGATTACATTTCTTATATACATTTTATTTTTTTCTCATGCATTATATTGAATACATACTTATTTATATTCAAATACGTATTTATTTTCATCTGAAACATAGTTCTGTTCAAGCTTTTTGTGAAAATCCCAACAATCCGACATAAAAAAAACCTAAATATGACCCGGAAGAATTATTTTATGGAGAACCCGCGATACGCACAAGGAAAATTGGTCATCCCAACGCAACTCCCCCCCCCCCCCCCAAAAAAAAAAAAAAAAATTAATTAATTAATTAATTTAATTAAAAAAAATACAAAAAAATACAAAATACAAAATACAAAATAAAATAAAATAAAATAAAATAAAATAAAATAAATAAATAAAAAATAGAAACAACTCGACCCGATGCAGGACTCTATTCAACGATCTCGAGATGTCCTCTATTCACAGATTTCACTATATCTGAATACTAAAGAACATAGATTTGTCCATTTTTCTATATAAAATATAAAATTGGTATTAGCGATATAATTGTACATTACTTTTCATAATAGCATTAAAACATGATTTGTTGTCCTTTCATTGCGGGTTCCGGTCGGGTTATGGGTTCGGGTCGGATTGCGTGGCCACGGAAATTATTTTTGCGGGTTCGGGAAGAGTTGCGGGTCACCGAAAATTATTTTTGCGGGTTCGGGTCGAGTTGGGGGTCACCGAAAATTATTTTTGCGGTTTCCGGTTGGGTTGCGGGTCGAAGAAATTTTCTTTGTCTTGTTCTGGTCGGGTTGCGGGTTGACTTCAAATGGAACTTGCGGGTTCGGGTCGGGTGTGCAGGACTCTAACCCTAACTTATGTGATTTGGAGAGCTACTTTATTTTATTTAAAGGTAAAAGAAATCCCCCTTAAGTCATATGAAAATGCATACGATCAAATGAGAGTTCATTTCAAAGAGTTCATTGCTTTGAGAAATAAATGCCTCTGCAGGTGTGATATAATTTCCAGTTTCATCACAGCTTCAAGCTAGACGTCTCACTTACAGTCTGATGAACGAAACGAATTGAATTAATACACGCAAAAGAATAAAACACAAGCAAACTCAGCCTGTAGACGAAATCAAAATCCGAAAAACAAATAATTTTTTTTTTAATGGTCATTTACACACACAGAGAGACGTAGAAATACTCGACCGACAGGTGAAGAAAATCTGTCTTCTGCGCGTGCTGACCTGAGATCAAAGAAACCGCCGGGGAGACTGTTAAAGGTAATTAGACCTTTATTGGAGGAGACTTCAAAGGATGCCGCGTTCGATTTTTAAAGCCTATAGTATCGATTCGCACGCGTTAGGCATCGTTTAGAGAGGCGCCGCTTTTCCAAATGTGTTGGCTAAATCTTATGTTTTGTGCAATACACCACAATCAAATCAATAGCTCTTTTTGTGTGTTTTTAAAACACTCAAAAGCGTGGGATAAAAGCTAAGCTAACATTGTTGTCATTGAGAGATTATAGAGCGTCGAACGGCTTTCTCTAAGGGATAATGCTTAGAACTTACCTTGAATGTGTTCAATTCGTAGTTATCGTTGTAATTTGTAAAATACATAGAAAATTAGAGGACCACCTGTTCGTAAGATGTTATGAAGTCTTTGATGGCGCCAGTCGTCTGAAAATGTAATGATTTTAAGTGTCTGCCTGTCTTAAAATACAAATGTGAGTCAAGGAGCAATTCTGATTGGAAATGCATAATATTCACTAATGCAATTTCGCATATAACACTTCAGATAGCATATGTTAGCCTTTACTCGGTGAGGAAGCATAGGATCCCCCTCTCCCCCCCCCCCCCTCTACGAAATTTTATCAATTAAACAAAGCTCTTATAAGCGTCGAAAATTTCGGAAATTAATTAACTAAATTTCCTTTATCTCTGATGATTTGGGAAAAAATATAGTAAAACTTATTTTTCGCAAATGATTTAAAACAATTAAACACTAACAAAAAAAAAAAATTAAAATTAAAAATAATAAAATAATGAAAGAAAGAAACTAAAGATATTTCGTCGGCGAGCCCTGTCCCTTGAACACCACTAAAGTCAATTTATAGTTGTTTTTCTTTTCACATTTATGTACTTATAATTTATTATAAATGAGGTGCTCAGGGGAGCATATCCCTCTGATGAAAAAAAAAAAAAAAGAAGACACTGTTTCAATTCTCGATTTTGAAAAATGCTGCTAGAAACCTACTTTTAAATATCAAAAATTTTCTAAACTGTTAAATTTCGGTATTGCTTTTTGTGTTTATATGATTAAAACATTATCTTTCATGGGTGGTTCCCACAAAAAATTCTTAATTTAGTTTACTTCATAGTTATTTTCTTTAAAAAAAAAAAAAAAAAGGTCTATTTTATGGACTACAGACACATCTATCTGTTCCCAGATCTTACCTCTCTCTGGATTTTGTTCTGCCCGTGAAACCTCTCGTCTTTTTGTTCGTTTTTTTTTTTATTCAAATTCCTCAGAATGAGCTCCACAAAGCAGTAAAAACCTGTGCTAAAAAAAAATCCGTTATAATGAAGTTGAATTTCATTTATAAGGATTTTTCCGGGGATTGTAAAAATTATTTTATAGCGGAATTTATGTTCAAATAATTTCACTGTTATAGAAATCGACTGTACTGTATATCAGTTATAATACATGATGATATTTAATATACATGTAGTCCTTGGTCCTTCCAAATCCTCCTCTTTTCTCTTCCCCCGGGAGGTCGCCATGAGACAGCAATCACTTATAACTGAAGATATTCATTAATCAAAATTGCATATCTTCAATTTATATATTTTCGAGAAAATATAATACATTTATTGAAAAATGGGAAGCCCTATTTGATTCAAAATATCTTCTATAGTCATGCCTGCCAATTTCATGCTCCTACGTATAAAGGTGGGTTAGAAAATTCCGCGTTGTTCAGAAAGAAAAGATATTTTTTAAAGAACCGCTTTAAGAAATTTACGATTACTTTTATAATACTTATTTTAAACTTTGCAAAAAAAAATTTCATGCAATTTTTTTTTCTAAAGAAATTTGCATCACATATTTTCTATATGTATATAGGCTGGTAGTTTATAGGGCATGAGGATAAAAGATCCACGGACAAAAACCCCGCTCCACTGGACTTTTTGACAAAATTCATCTACAGGAAGAAACTTAAAGCATTTCAATTGCTTAAGTCAACATCTTTCAATCATAATTAAGGATTTGCTTATATTATTTTTATAATAAAATGTTGAGCGCTGCTCCTTGCCCTCCTCCCTTTGAAAATAAGAAAAGTCAACAGTTATGGGTTGTGTAATTTAAGTATTTTAAGTATTTTATAGGTATTTTTTGTTGTTGTTGTTGTATAAGTACTTGTACAGACTTATATAAAATGGCACAGTTCGTCAAACAAAATTCGAATTTGCATGACTTATTTTTAAACGAAAATCTATCCAAACGAACTGCTTTCGGTAACGTACACCGCCGTACTACGCACGCTGCGGACTATTTTCATAAACGAAACGTGAATTTGTATGGTTTTATATTTATTAGCCGAAATTTTTTTCAAATGGACTAAGGAGACATCGTTATAGTGATTGCCAATTTAATTTCTGGCGTTTAAATATTTTAATTCAATTCTAACTAATAATTCCTGAGGATGTCTAAATAATAAAAAACGGCCCTCCCTCGTCTTTCTTTTATAAGCAAAATGATAGCTCCCAAGTTTATTCACGTATTGAAAATATATATATATCAATTCTTAAAACGTGAAATGATATCTGGGTAGGCACTGAGAAAAAAAAATCTGGCGAATTCGTGAAATGACTCCCAGAAAATTAATATATTTTTAAATAGTAAATATTATTTATTTATTTTTTAAACGAAAGATACAGTTACAACCGGAAAAGTACCCCAAAAAAGTCTTTATGCTTCGTATTTTTTGCTTTTTTCTTTGTTCTTTGTTCTGGAAAACGGATGCGAAAATTTAAATCTACAGAGAAAACGAAAAACATGAAATCGGCATTCAGAAAATTATTTTCTGAAACAGTAAATATTAACATTTTTTTTAAAACAAAATATACTATTCGAACCGGGAAAGTGTCCCATTTTACTTACCCATCATGCGTAGTATAGGGTAAGTCTTGTAATCGTTTTGAAAATAGATTTTTTTTTTTTTTTTTGATGGATTTACACGTTTCAGACACTGGCGATTGCGAAAAACATATTTTTAGAAAAAAAAATTGCCGTCCGTCTGTCTGTGTGTGTGTCAGTAAACGCTCTATTTCCCAAACAAATTGAAATAGAGACTTGAAATTTGGTATTTACTTAGTATCTAATAATGGGAAGAGGCTTATTGAATTTCAGTAACCTCGATTATCCGGAACTATTTTTTTAGGACTCTCGAAATATTAGTTCTGAGAAAGGTGTATAACAGTTTTCAAAATTGTTTATTTTAAGGAGTGAATATAAAAGACAATAAAAAAACATAAATTTTGCATAAAGAATGAAGTCGATCGGATAATTAATTGCCGAGATATTTGGAATCCTATTTTCCACACTCATTGATTTTTCATGACCCTGTATTTCATTCAAATTTGAATTCAAAGATATACTTTAATTGGAAATGAGACGCTTAATCTGACGCAGTAAACCGTTAGTTAATAGAATTATCATTTTTGGAGTTATAAGGATGTTTCTTTTACGCAATTCAGTAATAGAGCATCTAAAGTTTATGACGTCATCAAGTCACGCTTTTATTCGAATTGCAATGCATTTTATAAATAGTTTACACATGTTTTATTTTCATATTTTATGTTATGCATATTCATGATGGATAAGTATTACGATGGCCCCCAATGGCTAGTTTTTTTTTCTTATAGCGGATGCGGACGGCATTTTTTCAAAATGAGTAAAAAGTGAAACATTTTTTCACGCTACGCTTCCCTTCTTTCTGCTTGAAATTCCAAGGAATTCCGGTGAAACCTCAGACACCAGCGGCCTTTTTTGCGAAAAATGAGCGCTTTTTAATGAGTTTTAATTAATATCTCGAGCAATTATCAAAAAAGGAAAAAACTGGTTTCGATATGCATACAGACATACACCTATTTGCCAAATCTTGTAGCTATGCGCGGAGCAGTGTCTTCTGAACACAGCAGATAAACACTAGAAACACCCACAAACACACACAAACTTATTTCCTTATTATTATAAATGATTAGCATACGATCAACAACTAATTATCAATTTTCCATATAAAATTTTATAATGAAATAATAAATAAAATATTGATACATAACATATACAAATGCATAACACGGCAGTGATGTAGTCCATAATATTTCATTGCATCTCAAAAAATCAAAAGATAAATACCAAATTTGGACCTTTGAAAATCAAGAGGTCCAGGACCACGGCTCTGATTGATTTGTACTTTAATCCGACCCAGTTTTCGAAAGAAGACGAGGAGCCCGAATTTTTTCTTCTTTTTTTTTTCTTTTAAACCTCGGCATATGGGTCTTTATTTTGAGCGTCACCATCTTGCAAAATTTCGTCACTATGGCCGAGATGCATTCTGAAATATTTTTTACCCAAGAGGTAAGGATGTAGAATTTTATAAAAATCCTCCATATACTATGTTCGTAGTATAAGTACTAAAACTAAAAGAGAAGAAATAGAAAATGCTTATCACACAATTGTCATACTTTCCTGATTTTGAAAAGAAAGCGAGGGATAGCGCCACAGAATTTAATTTTTTAAATAATATTTAGAGAAGCCTTATTTAACTCTGAAAAATGCTGCATTAAGCAATTCAAAAGTTTACACCTGCAGAAAGCACTAATATTTGAATATATTGATTTAAGCGTATCCCCCAAGTTAAATCTTTGTACAAGTACGAATGGGACGCCAGTTTTTTTTATTGAAAAAAAAAAAACTAAACTAAAACTCTTACGATTAATGCAAGATTTGAAAAATTCTTCATTTAAACTAATATTAAATTTAGTAAAATATCAAGAATGCAACAATAAATTTATAATTGTCTGAGTGCAACGAAGACTCATACACAGCGCAGTATTACTTTGCCCCATATATAGCTACGATGGATATTAAAACCTTTCGTTAAGCATAACTCAAAAAATATTTAACGGATTTCGTTCAAATTTTTATAGCAGGTACCTATAAAGGTGACAACGTCGTCTATTTATTACCAAGAATAAGTGTCAAACCGTTTGGAAGTTATATTAAAAAACTAGATAAAAAAGCACAATTAAAGTACATACGTCACTAAATTTTGTGCGTACGTCATTTTCACCGGCGGGAGATTTTCGTAGACAAGCGGAATTGAAAAGTTCATGGAATACATGGAGAAAAAAAATATGCAAGCACTAATATTCAGCACAATAAAATATATTTCAATTTAATAAAAATGGAAAGTTAATCTGGAATTTTTTCTGTTTGAAAAGTATTAGAGATTAGTAAGAGTAGTATTAGTATTAGAGATTTGGCGTAAATCACACCATTAGCAGCTTTTTTATTTCGCGTGTGTATGTTAGGAACAATTCTTTGATGTTTAAATAAAAGGTTTCGATTTGTGGCATTATTTCTTATTTTCTTTTCCTTTTTAGTATTTTAAATGGGATTAGTGAAAGGCGTGTATTTTAAATTAAATGAGTGAAAGACGTGTATTTTTAATGTATGTATTTCAAATGAAATCAGTGAAAGATTTATATTTAAATGAAATGAATGCAATATGAAGGTGTCATGAGAAAAATATTTGGCGATTTATCAACTGCGCCAAGTTAACATAAAAGTACCAATACATATGTGGGTACTTCTCTATTATCCCGTCGACCACTTTTCATAACAAAAAACTATCGCCAAATAAACGGGAGAACGTTGTCATTGAAATATCAAAATACATAAATAAATAAAATATAAGAATTTAAGGACACAATTGTTATTTTAATGAATGAAATAACTAATAAATCAGTAAAACATAATGAAAAATACACGCAAATGTCGCGTTAAAAACCACTTGATGACGTAACAAACACGTATAATGCTTCTGATATCAAATAAATGGGACTGCATTTTTGGCGTTTAATCTAACAGTTTGGCGATAGTTTTTTGTTATGAAAAGTGGTCGACGGGATAATAGAGCAGTACCTCTATGTGAAATGAAACAAGGCACAGATGTCATATATACGCACCACGTTGGCGCGATTTTTCCCTCCACCAGCTTGGGGAAAACTTTGTTTTTGAATATTAGTTACAAATAGTGTGACAAATAGTACACGTGATTTTTTATTTCAATATAAAAATAAAATAACGTAATAAATGAAACAGCTTCTATTATTTTAAAAAAGGAAATAAAAATAAATAAATAATAGTTTGATATAAATAAAGGCGCGGATGTCATATACGCACCACATTAGCGCGATTGCAACAAAATGGCAATTTTATGCCTCACATGGTAACCCGGTTATTTTGTTTCAATTGTTGTTTATTAACTTTTATTTTTTATTTTAATTCTATAAATTGTTTTTATTATATATATCAATATTTATTTATATCAAACTATCATTTATTTATTTTTATTTCCCATTTTTGAATAATAGGAGCTATTTCATTTATTACGTTATTTTATTTTTATATTGAAATAAAAAATTACATGCTATTATTGTATGGTATTTGTAACTAATATTCAAAAACAAAGTTTTCGCCAAATTGGCGGGGGGGAAATCGCGCCAATCTGGTGCGTATATGACATCTGTGCCTAAATTAATATTGATATACATATAAAAATAATCTATAGAATTAAAATAAAAAATAAAAGTAAACAAACACAACAAACAGTTTTCGCCAAAGGGGCGGGGGAAAAATCGCGCCAACGTGGTGAGTATATGGCATCTGTGCCGGAATTTTTACCCTTTTATCTGTGCTTTCGGAAATATAAAAAAATTAAAAAATTCGGTACTTTTCGGTTAGCCGGGCGCCAGTGATACATGCACATATATAAATATATATATTAATTCATACATATATGTGTGTGTAAATATGTATATATATATATATATATATATATATATATATATATATATATATATATATATATATATATATATATATATATATATATGTGTGTGTGTGTGTGTAGATATATGTGTATATATATGTGTGTGTATATATGTATATATATCACTGGCGCCCGGCTAACCGAAAAGTACCAAAAATTCTTATATCAGGTGTATAATGTTTTGCATTTTTATACGGACCACTTCTCCATTTTAAGATTTTAAATGCTATTTATATCAGATATTTCTTTCTTGAGATTCCCACAAGTTTTTTCCGGTAACTTTTTTAGTTCGCTTATTAATTGTTTACAATTTGCCCCCCTGGCAATAACAATTATTTATCACAAAAAATGGGTACTTCTCTATTATCCCGTCGACCACTTTTCATAACAAAAAACTATCGCCAAACTGTAACGCTAAATAAACGGAAGAACGTTGCCATTGAAATATCAAAATAAATAAAATATAAGAATTTAAGGACACAATTGTTATTTTAATGAATGAAATAACTAATAAATCAGTAAAACATAATGAAAAATACACGCAAATGTCGAATTAAAAACCACTTGATGGCATAACAAATACGTATAATGCTTCTGGCATCAAGTAAATGGGACTGTATTTTTGGCGTTTAATCTTAGTTTGGCGATAGTTTTTTGTTACGAAAAGTGGTCGACGGGATAATAGAGAAGTACCCAAAAATGGCTTAGTTTTGTTAAATTTGTTTGTTATGTATTTTCATTTCTTATTAAAATATCGAAAACGGCAATAAAATTTTATTTTAGCACCGTACTTAATTTTTTAAAATGGCTCAAAAACATGGTTTAATAAACGTATATTTGTAAATATTTTAAAAAAACATGTTTTTCCGCTCTCTAGAAAAATTTGTAAGATTCTACAACTGCCTTTGGCACCAACCAGTACATGATACGGAACTTTTCCCTATTCAGATACACAGAAGAGGTTGGTCACAAACAAGAGTAATGCTAGCAACAATATTGTTTTAACTCTATAAGAGTTAGAAGCAATAATGATATTAAATTCCCCGATTAGCTTAGGGCCCGATTACGGAACTTTCTCCTAGAAAAAAAAAACTGTAGAAGTCTTTTACATTTGTTTCGAATGAAGCTCGATCAACAAAGTATTAATTGATAATACCAACAACACTAATATTAACATGGGGGCAAAAGTTTGAATTTAAGTGTATATATTTGGAACCTCCCCCCCCCCAACCACCCACCAAAAAAAGAAAAAGAAAGTTACAGAAATGAATTTAAAATGGCGTGAAGCCACCCTTTCTGACATAAGAAATTGGCTGCGAACCCGATTACGAAACTTTCACTTAACTTAATAACATGTATCTAACGAGGCTAACGAAAAAGAAAGGCTACCGCGGTGCTTTACGCGTATCTTTTTTTACAGACCGCGAGAGTCACGTGATGCTCGAATCCACCAATGCAGGTTTACGAAAAGAGCATCACGTCACTCTCGCGGTCTGTAAAAAAAGATAAATTGAATGCACCGCGGTAGCCTGTCTTTTTCGTTAGCCTCGGTATCTAATAGCCCTGAGGACAATTCCCCTTCCCAGTTATACGGACCTTGAGGCTTTTTTAAAAAGCTTGACGCAGTTCGGATTGAAGAAGTTGAGATTTACTGTCAAATGACATAAACTACTATGAAAATAAAACTGGTGAATTAGTATGCTGGTTTATGTATGTATTTAAAAAAATTGCATCTGATTACACTCTTTAGATAAATTACTCCTGTTTGCATTTAATAACAGATAAACGGCTTCCGTTTACTAAATTGTTTAAATATTGGGAAGAGTAGGCGAGAGATAGATAGACGTGTAAACAAACGGGTAGACAGACGGGTAGAGAGACGGATAGCGACAGAGATAAGCTAACGGGTAGCGAAACGAATAGACAGACGGGTAGCGAGGCAGGTGCAAAAAAGGGTTGACAGAGGGGTAGTGAGATGGGTAGGGAGACGGGTAGCGTGATGGATAGGGAGACGAGTACAGAGACGACTTGACAGACGGGTAGAGAGAGGGGTATATAGACAGACAGACGTGTTGATAGACGAGTAGTGTAACGGGAAGCGAGACAGGTAGAGACACGATTAAAGAGTCGGGTAGAAAGACAGACGGATACTGAGACGGGTATACAGAAGAGTAGAGAGACAGTAGACAGATGAGTTCGGAGAGAGACACAGCTAAGACATACGAGTAGTTAGACTGGTAGACACGTTTGTAGCAAAGCATGTTATCAATGTGGTTTGAAGTATACGAGTTTCTATAAATAGTTATACAAATAAACAAAGGAAAATTTTTTAATTCAAATATTAAATATTTGATTTAATATTTCAATATTTAATATTTTATTTTTTAATATTTTATTTAGATATTTGTCACAAAGAAAATGTTGCAAAAATTAAATTAAATTTGCGTTAAACTACGCTTGCTAAAATACGCTATTGGCTGCAAATCTGATTATGTGACTTTAAAAATATTGTTTTAAAAGATCCGGCGTTTTTTTTTTAAGTTTTGAGCAATTCCCGCTTAAGAAAATGAGATTATTTGCCAAATGTTATAAAAAATGCATATGAAAACATAACAGTATATGAATTTATATATGATATTTTGTAATTATATCATTTAATTTGCTATTTTTCATATGTTGTATCTTTATCTATCTCTCGTCTATGATATGCTGTATATTCACTTAGATTCTTGTTGATATCTTCTTTATATCGTAATTGTTAACTTTATGTTCTCAGCAATATCACTCAGACTAATCCCTTTGAGGGAAGTCCTAGTTAAAAAAGTTTAAATACACGCGAGGTTTACATCGTTGGAGATTTTGTTCGTTGCGAATTTGGTCTGCTGGGGTTTTTGACCGTTGTGTGGGGCACGGAGCTTTTGTCTTAAAAACGCTTCTAACTACCTTTTTGTAAAAAAGAAAGAAAGAAAGAAAGAAAGAAAAAATAAAAGAAAAAGTTACTTTTCCTTTTTTTTTTTTTAACTGAGTGATTTCTAGTTTTTTTTTGTGTGTAATTTGTACAAAACGACTAACCACTTGTAAAAAATTAAATTTCCACTATCTCAGTTTTATTTATACACACGATGCATAGGAGTATTCTTCAAAATAAAATCTAGGAAAATTTAAAAAATATATATATTCACATGATTATATACACTTACATGTTATTTTTTCGATATTTTTTTTATTTTTTTTTAAATAAAACTATTTGAACACAGAAACATATTGCGGCTTACTTGGGTCATATTTTGGGTGGAAAACACCCGAAAACCCGATTTTAGCGGTTGGCTCGTAGGTTTACCATTGTGTGTTCCTGCTCCCAGTCCTCCATGTTTTCATACCTTTGGGTGCAGGAAAACACGTGTTTTAAGGTGTTTTCCACCAAGATATGACTTGGCAGACCGATTGCGTTTTAATATGCGAATCGAGTTTTAACTAATTCTGGAATTTCAGCCGTGAACTCGATGAGGTGATTGTCTGTGCTGCCACCTCCCGGTCTATTTGTCTTGATGCAGTTCGACAGATTGATGGCACTGGAGGTAAGAGATGATATTTCATGCTTGAAGATTGGGAGTAAAATATGTTTCTGATAGCATGTGGAGTTGATCTTAACATTTTTCTCCACTCTCTTTATTTTTAATTTGCCATTATATGCAAAGCCAGCAACAATCATAAAATATTTGCTAAAACTTTCTTTAGATACTTTGAACACTGTTTTAAGATTTTTTTTCCTCTTTTATGATAATAAATAGATCTTTCTTTATTAGAATAATTTAAATAGACCCAAGCTTCATCTAGCATTTTTCCATTTTTCTCCGGATAAATGCTCCTTATAAAGAGAAATCTGCATCGTGCTCTACGTTCGTGTTATATATCGGGGAGAAAGACGATGAACATTGTGTTTTTTGGCTAATTTTTAAAATTGAAATCAGTGTTAATAATTTTGTTAACAGTTGACACTGAGAATTTTAACGATTTAACTAACAGTCTTTTGACTTGGAGGATATTCTTTTACCATAAATTTTCTTACTTTTGCAATATTCGAAGAATTCCTTTTTGTTCTTGGGTACATATTTGGAATAATTTTTCCACTTGAAGCCCGACATTCACGTTTTTTTCCCCTGTGTTATTGAAAATATTAACTACTGTGGCTTTAGATATAGAAAAACCATGCCTTTCTCAGCGTTTTTTAATAACCTAATACGAATAATTCTTTCCGGAAAGTGCAGAAATATAGCTTCCCATCCATCGGTTCTTTAAAAGAGCCATTTTGCGTGTAAAGAAAATTTTCAGCTGCCAGACAAGAATTTGTACTTTTAAAAACATATTAGCTGTGAAAAATAATATCTCTATGCAGACGATTTTTTTACACCAAAGTAAACTCGTCTAAAAAATGTGCGATCAGCCTCTGTAAAAGATTTCAATTTGTGATTATTTTATTCGTAATTTTTAGATTAAAATAATCAGGGATACTATTCAAAGCATTGAAGACTCATTTTTAGACTTATTAGCTTTAAAAATTACAAGTAAAATAAACATAAATGAAAAATTTAAAATGTGTCATTTGGAACCAGTAGAAATAGCGTTGGAGTATAAAGTTATTATGAAAACAGAGTTTCTGTGAAATAAATAAATTGAAATTCTTCAGTCTAAAGATTCATCTAAAAAGTTCCTAATATTGGGGGGGGGGGGGGGGGATATAGATTTCTTTTATCTTTCTTCTGCCGTCATGTATAGATTTCTTTTCCGAAAGTTCATTTGGGGGAGGGGAGGATTTAGGAACACTTAGGATGTAACAATATCACTTATGTAAACAAGTCAAAATTTTTAAACTGTTAAGATATTTCATTATCTGGGCTTTTCAGTATAAAGGGGTAGAAAAAAGCGTAATAACAACAGAAAAAATTAAAAAAAAAATACGAGTTAAAAGTTTTAGAATACGACCTGCAAAACTTATGCTAAGAAAACTAAAGGGTACAATAATTTATATTCCATCGTTATGATATGTATTTGTATAGGTACTTCCAGTAGAGGGAAGGAGGCAGGGAGTACACTGCAAAAAATAATTGTTGATTTTGCAGTATAAAACTGGCACCCAGCTGCCAGTATTATACCGTAAAATTAACAGTATTAAACAGTAAAATAAGCAGTAATACGCTGCCGTGCAAGCAGTAATACGCTGCCGCGCATCCAGTTTTATACTGTAAAATCAACAATTATTTTTTGCAGTGTATGAATAATTAGGACGTAATAATAAATCTCATTGTGTAAACAATATAGATATTATTTTCTTTTAATGTTGATTTGGTTTTTTTTTATTATTATTATTTAAAATTTTCAGATAAGGGGACAGAGGTAAATAAATAACAGAAAAAATAGGAGCTAAAATTTTGATATTTTAGCCACGAATACATAATTTTGATATTTTACTGTGAATTTTTTTTTAAATGGTCTCTGTATATTGCTGAGTTTTTATAATGCTATATTTTAAAAGTTTAATAGTTATTATTGTGCATTTGAATACTGTTTTCTTTAGTCAGGTATTGCTTGAATAATAGGCATAAAATAAAGACGAAAATAATTTGTCTGCAGTTTTCACAGAGAGGCTGCTATATTCAGATTTCTATATTCGCGACCTGGGTACCATTATTATTATATTCATTATTTCGAATTCATTTATTATTAATTCGAAAATAATAACCAACTAACTTTCTTTGATATTATGGTTTACCACGAAAATGACTCATTCCAAACTACGGTTTATCGTAAACCACTCGCAGTTTCTTTGCCGCCGCATCGTCTTTCACCCCATCCAAGCAGAGTTAAACCATATTAAATCAATAGCCATTGACCGGGGTTATCCTGTTGAAATCATCGATTCGATTCATAATAAACTAATTAAACGTACACATTCAAACATTAACAATGTTCGCAATTAAAATTTAATTATACTTCCATATTTTCCGAGAATAAGCTATCAAATTTCTAGAATTTTGAAAAGATTCGATTTTAAAGTAATTTATGCACCATTTAACAAAATCAAATTTACAGATGTCAAACATCCAATTGACAGATTTTCACATTGGGGAATTTATAAGATATCTTGAGAGTGTGATAGAATGTACATAGGTCAAGCCAAACGACCCCTTGAGGTCCGCTTGGGGGAACATAAAAACTAAGTTAAAAATTGCGACACTAAACGTTCAGCGATTTTTAACCATTGTTGGTCTGACAATCACAGTTTTAATTTTTCAGAGAGTTCAATAATTCTGAAATGCTCATCTATTTACGATCTTGATTTTTGGGAGGCTTATCATATATGGAAGAATTCAGGCAACTTACTTAATGATATGTCCAGTACACCAAATTTTTCAAATGTCTGGATACCTTTCATTTAGTTCATTCCCTTCGCCCCCCCCCCTTTTTTTTTCTCCTCCGTACTTAAACCTATCCGGTCTGGCCGAGCGCTCCTATTGGTTTCCTGACTCCGCTGTTGTTTTGAAAAACTCATCGCGTGCGAGAGACGCAAGCCTATTTACATGGCTTAAACTTTTTATAAGGTTTTAATCTTTTGAATTTGACACTGATGATGGAGCTTTAAGGGCTCCGAACCAGCTGTTTGCCATTTTATATATTTTTATTTGTGATATTTTACGTTGTTCATTTATTTTTAATATAACGGCACAAATTTAAATCCACCTATTTTAAATATTCTTCTAAGTCCTTTGTAATAAATAAATAAATATATATATATATATATATATATATATATATATATATATATATATATATATATATGTGTGTGTGTGTGTGTAAGGAAATATCCGGGAAAGACTTGGGAGAGTATTAAGTGGGAGATACACAGAAATAATTAAAACTCGGGACCTCTTTGCGGATCGAACTCTTTTATTGGCCGTTCTCTTGAACATATATAGTCGGGAGTTCGATCAGAGACCCCGCGAGCCATTTTCGGTGATATTGGAGCTCTACATGGCCGAGGGTTTGGCTGACCGGTCAAATCTGCAAAAATCTCTCTTCCTGGTCGTTGCATGCAGGTTTTAATTAGAATTTAGGATATATTCCAGCAGAGGGAGAAATAGTCAAATTGGGAGGGTCATTTTTTATGATTGGTCAATTAGCTATTGATTGCTGCCTGGGTTAGATTTTGCAGAGCATCCCGGGCAATTACTCATGCAGACCTAACCACGAGGAGAAGAGAATTGCACAAACGTCAGTACTTTTAATCTTAAAGAAAGTTCAATTTTGGAGTCTGGAATTAATAAGTGCTGTGCAGTAAAATAAACGTAACAGAGGCAAGTCGGATTTAAACATGAGATTTATAAGTAAAATGTTATGGGATTTTAAATTTTAAATTCTGAATTTTAATTTTCCATTTTAAAAAGGCTTTATTTATATCCTTTCATATATATATCATCATCATCATCAACCGTTTTCAATCCACTGCTGGATGTAGGTCTCCCCCAGATTTTTCCATTGTTGCCTGTCTATAGTCTGTTCAGGGAAACGAGATAACGAAAGTAAACAAACGGGTTGCAGAAAAATCGTCAAGGAGCCACACATTTGGCACAAATCCCTAGGTTGGCGAATTTTATTTTTTATTTCGATTTGTTAATTTTTTAAACATTTATTTTGATAAGTATATGAAAACAACACAAGTTGCTAACTGACTTACATCGAGATTTTAAACAAATATGTAAAAGTTTAAGATGTCAAAATATAAATTATTCTCTATTTATTTTAAACAGCGTTGAATTCAGAGATATTTTTTCTTGGTGGGATTTCTGTGCCTCCAGGCGAGACATTATATATTTGGGGGGGGGGGGGATTATACTTTTTGACCATTAAAAGTATAAAATCTGAAATATTCCGAGAGGGGACATTTTAATGCCCCGAACGGAATTTCCTCCCGGGACAAACCGTCTGAATTCAACATTGTTATAAACCATCATCAGGAGTTAATTTTGTTAAATAAAAAATAGTACAAAACTATTTATATCTTACATTATTGAAGCCCACTTACCTCATAAATCATTCAGAAGATGAAGTTGAAGTATCGGAACTATTAGAATCTAGATTGATTACTATGGAATCTACTATATTATCTATAGCATTATCAAAATCCCACATTTGTTGTTCCACTGTATTTGTTACATGTTGAATGCATCTTTTCCATTCTTCAGTGCCAATTTTGCTGATACTTTGAGAGAATATATCTTTTACATGAGGCTCATTTTGAATGATTTGTTTTCTTTTGCAACTAAGTTCTTTATTTGTGCCCAAATCAGTTCAATAGGATTAAACTCGCAATGATAGGGGGGTAATCGTAAGACAGTTTTATTTTGTGCTTTTGCCATTTCATCGACAGCGTACTTGTCATATTTATTTTTATTTTGCTTCACTAACTGCAACAGTTCCGCTTTTAACATTCCGTCCTCAAAAGGGATATATTTTGTTAAAAGCCAATCAACAATCTGTTGTTTTCTCCACGAAGTATTCGGTATTTTTTCTGATTTTCGGGAATGATAAGGAGCATTGTCCATTACTATCACACAGTTATCTTCCAGTCGAAATAAGATATCACCAAACCACTTTTCAAAACGTTCTGAATTCATGTCTTCGTGATAATCTTTATTTTTATTTGATTCGAATAAGTCAAGCCCTCCATCCACGAAACCAGAATCGCTACCAATATGGGTAATTATCATCCGTTTTCCTTTTCCGGAAGGAGATTTTAATCCTGAAGAAAGACCAGATAAAAATGCTTGTTTTGATGATTTTACTGATGTATCTTTCCAAACTTTACTAACTGTATGGCCTGCATTCAACCAAGTTTCATCCATATAATATATTTTGCGCCCTTCTTCTCTGAAAGATTTGATTTGCCGTAAATATTTTCTTCGCCACACAATTATTTCGTTTTTATCAATGAGAGTACTGTCTCGTCCTCTCCGTAAATATCTAAAGTTTAATTCTTTCAGGAGATGATAAAATGTTGTCCTTTTAAAGGTTGGCAAATCAGGGTCATCATTTACAACTTCCAAAACTTTATTTATAGTGGGCAATTCATTCCTGAAAAAGAACTCATGGATTTTTCTCCTAATAGCATTCCTATCAAAATCATCTATATTTTCTAAAACACGTTTACGTAATTTTATTTTCTTCGGCGAGTTTAACACACCACATTTTTTATACTCTCTTAACACTCGAAAAACGGAAGCAGCATTATCTCCTATATGAGAAATCGGAAGTTCAGGATTCGATTCAAGTTCCGTTTTATATACATTTAAAATCATATCTTTCTCCACCTTACTCAAAGCTTTTCTTTTTACTCTCTTCTTAGGCGGGCTCAAAGAAAAATTTTCACACTCCATTTGTGTATACAAAATACCAAATCAATCGAAAAAAATCGTCAATTTTAAAAGTGAAAGACAAGCAACAAACAGACGTTTGGGAAAAAAGCAGAAGCAGCACTTCAAGAAATCTGTTTGGCGCTTTTGGCACAACGCCAGGTTTAAGCATCGCCAATCCGCACGCGCATTTGTTTACTTTCGTTATCTCGTTTCAGCGAACGGAGTATAGTGCTTTAGTCATCCAATTAACACCGGCCACTTTTCATATATATATATATATATATATATATATATATATATATATATATATTAATAAATGTTTATTTGACAAGAAGGAGCGACAGGCGGGGGGGGGGGGGGGGGCAAAAGACGTAACTATCTATTTGCGCATGAAACATTACATGAATACATCGCTCTGGCCGAAACCCACCGCCACTACTGAATAATAGTTCGTTGTGTATGGTAATTAATCTGAAACATTGCTGTGCTTTTAAAACATGTCCACTGCTGACGAGGCCACAGCTTTTTGGTTGTTTTTTTTTTTTTTTTTTTTTTTTCTTGTTCAGGTTATATTTGTTGGAATTTCTTTGTTGTTTCTTGTTTATTCTTGGTTTAATTATGGTGCGACATTCTGGGTCTGCCGAATGCATTTAATACATAATGTGCTATATATATACAGGGTGCTCATAAAAAAACTTTGCCGATATATGGAGCTCTAGCGGCCGGTCCGTTCAACCGATCGAGGTGAGATTTCAGCTATAGTTATTCAGAGGTATGAGCTCGGGATTCTGTTAACAGCAACAAAGTGGTGCTCACGATTACGGTTATAGGTACAGAAACTCGAAAATTTCCACTGATAACGTCCATTTATTTTCGTCTCAAAATGCTCAGCGCATGCGAAAACCCTAAAGAGTGTTGAAACCGTACGTGTATCGCAAGAAATGGACTCGTTATGCACGCACAAGAAACAGCTCTGCAAACGGGAAAAAATACACGATCGGGGCGCGCACGGAGGAAATTTGCATATGACACAGAGTCAGTACACCAATCACTGATTACGACACAGATCGGTCGAAAGAAAACTTTTATTTTGATTACACATTTTCCACATGGGTGCTATGGTATTGTTATTTTTCTTGTCTAAAGCCGTATAATATAATGGGTACATTACGATGCAAGAACCACAAGTACGTTGCCGAGGAAGCTAATTTAAAGAAATATAAAAATCAGGAGACTAGTTTTGAAAGCAGAATTCTGTTTATTTCTTGAAGCATGAAGTACGAAAAGTGGATAGTTAACGAGATGGGATGGCCCCCTTAGACATAGGTGTTGTTCGTAGAAAAGTTACAATCCAAGTGTGTAAAAAAATCTTTTCATTTTAACGCCAACATTTCCTTGGCTCAGATCATGATGAAACCAAGTCGCCAATTTCAAAATGACCGTTAGATTGAGGTGAATGGATATTTTTGAATTAGAAGGTTTACTATCAAACATTATTTATCATTTTCATAAAATAAAATCCTAGTATGGAAATCCTTATATATTATTTCTCCTGTCAACATCCCTTTTACTCAGAAAATATGAAACGCAGAACAACGAATGAGATACCATATGAAAGGTTTTAGAACAGACTTCTGACATAGTCCACTTAACAATTCGTTAAAACATGTTTTTGATTAAAATTTGCTGAAATTAAAAAATTAAATCGGCATTGTTTTCATGAAAGAAATGAAAGGTTTTCCTGAAATTATTGTTGCCAAAAAAAATAAAATACCACATTATATGATGCTCATAGGAATTATTATAAAAAACACCGCACGGGTTTATTTTATACTTATGATTAAAAAGCGAAATTGAAATTGAAATGTTTAGATTTATATTTCTAAGTCCCATGGTTTTCCCGAAGCGGATGACGTCATCCTCTAATGCAGTCAAAATACGATTGTTAATTTTTTTTTTTCTCGCGCGTGCCTTTAGCAATCTTGGATCCGCTTTAGTCTAACTTTGATGGAATAAATTAGATGATATTCTGGCTTGACTAACAACTAAATGTTGTTTGCAGATATTTTTATCCTTGCTTTTTCTTTAGAAGTTTAAACCTGCATCTAATAAATATTACATATTGATAAAAAATGATACTTCTCTATTATCCCGTCGACCACTTTTCATAACAAAAAACTATCGCCAAATAAACGGGACAACGTTGCCATTTGAATATCAAAAAATAAATAAAATATAAGAATTTAAGGACACAATTGTTATTTTAATTAATAAAATAACTACTAAATCAGTAAAACATAATGAAAAATACACGCAAATGTCGAATGTGATACCAATAGATGGCGTAACAAACATGCATAATGATTCTGACATCAAGTAAATGAGACTGCATTTTTGGCGTTTAATCTTACAGTTTGGCGGTAGTTTTTTGTTATGAAAAGCGGTCGACGGGTTAATAGAGAAGTACCTAAAAAATATTAGATTTCAGTGTGAAATCTTTGCACGGGCCCTCTGGTATAATGATAATGATAGAAAATGTTTTTGTTTTTTTGTTTGTTTTTTGCTTTTTAATTCAAAAAAGCAAAATTGTGAGAAAAATACAACTAATACTATTTCTACCTATGTCAAATGACACCTTTTACAGAGAGTATTCGCACATTTTCTAGGCGATTTTCATGGTACTTACATTACTATTTTACATAAAATATTTGTATTTTAAATTTTCAGTTTGGTAAACCCTTATTCTACACTACACTTTTCACACCGTAATTTCCATAACAACAATGCCTTTTGTAGTTTTCGAAGATGTGTTTTGGCCCATTCCTCTTGAAAAGCTATGCAAAGTCCATGAAGGTTGTAGGTCGACGTTTGGATACGGGCTTTTTAAAACTTTGAAAATGCAAAAATTCGTGTGTGATACATAAGGTGATTTAACAGGTATGTCAGTGAAGGGTATAAGCCCTTATATTCATTTCTTATTCCATTGTTTTCCAGAAAATTAAATGGATTGTGATATTTAGTAGCTTGCTTTTAGACCGGGAGGCGGCATCACAGACAATCACTTCATCGAGTTCACGTCTGAAAATCCAGAATTAGTTAAAATTTGATTCGCATATTAAAACTCAATCGGTCTGCCAAGTCATATCTTGGAAAACACCCGAAAACCCGATTTTAGCGGTTGGCTCGTAGGTTTACCATTGTGTGTTCCTGCTCCCAGTCCTCCATGTTTTCATACCCTTGGGTGCAGGAAAACACGTGTTTTAAGGTGTTTTCCACCAAGATATGACTTGGCAGACCGATTGCGTTTTAATATGCGAATCGAGTTTTAACTAATTCTGGAATTTCAGCCGTGAACTCGATGAGGTGATTGTCTGTGCTGCCACCTCCCGGTCTATTTGTCTTGATGCAGTTCGACAGATTGATGGCACTGGAGGTAAGAGATGATATTTCATGCTTGAAGATTGAGAGTAAAATATGTTTCTGATAGCATGTGGAGTTGATCTTAACATTTTTCTCCACACTCTTTATTTTTAATTTGCCATTATATGCAAAGCCAGCAACAATCATAAATTATTTGCTAAAACTTTCTTTAGATACTTTGAACCCTGTTTTAAGATTTTTTTCCTCTTTTATGATAATAAATAGATCTTTCTTTATTAGAATAATTTAAATAGACCCAAGCTTCATCTAACATTTTTCCATTTTTCTCCGGATAAATGCTCCTTATAAAGAGAAATCTGCATCGTGTTCTACGTTCGTGTTATATATCGGGGAGAAAGACGATGAACATTGTGTTTTTTGGCTAATTTTTAAAATTGAAATCAGTGTTAATAATTTTGTTAACAGTTGACACTGAGAATTTTAACGATTTAACAAACAGTCTTTTGACTTGGAGGATATTCTTTTACCATAAATTTTCTTACTTTTGCAATATTCGAAGAATTCCTTTTTGTTCTTGGGTACATATTTGGAATAATTTTTCCACCTGAAGCCCGACATTCACGTTTTTTCCCTGTCTTATTGAAAATATTAACTACTGTGGCTTTAGATATAGATAAACCATGCCTTTCTCAGCGTTTTTTAATAACCTAATACGAATAATTCTTTCCGTAAAGTGCAGAAATATAGCTTTCCATCCATCGGTTCTTTAAAAGAGCCATTTTGCGTATAAAGAAAATTTTCAGCTGCCAGACAAGAATTTGTACTTTTAAAAACATATTAGCTGTGAAAAATAATATCTCTATGCAGACGATTTTTTTACACCAAAGTAAACTCGTCTAAAAAATGTGCGATCAGCCTCTGTAAAAGATTTCAATTTGTGATTATTTTATTCGTAATTTTTATATTAAAATAATTAGGGATACTATTCAAAGCATTGAATACTCAGTTTTAGACTTATTAGCTTTAAAAATTACAAGTAAAATAAGCATAAATGAAAAATTTAAAATGTGTCATTTGGAACCAGTAGAAATAGCGTTGGAGTATAAAGTTATTATGAAAACAGAGTTTCTGTAAAATAAATAAATTGAAATTCTTCAGTCTAAAGATTCAGATCCTCTTTTACTTTCTACTTTTAAGGGTCTTTTATTTTTGGGAAGCGAAAACAAAAAAAAAGGGGTGTGGGGTAGAAAATATGACACACTTAATAAAAGGGGGCACATGAGAAAAATAGCATCGGAAAACATGCCATTATTACAAAATGCAACTTGCAAAACATGCTAAAAGCTAAAAAGTTCCTAATATTGAGGGGGGGGGGGGATATAGATTTCTTTCATCTTTCTTCTGCTGTCATGTATAGATTTCTTTTATCTTTCTTCTGCCTTCATGTATAGATTTATTTTATCTTTCTTCTGCCGTCATGTATAGATTTCTTTTATCTTTCTTCTGCCGTCATGTATAGATTTCTTTTCCGTAAGTTTATTTGGGGGGGAAGGATTTAGGAACACTTAGGATGTAACAATATCACTTATGTAAACAAGTAAAAATTTTTAAACTGTTAAGATATTTCATTATCTGGGCTTTTCAGTATAAAGGGGTAGAAAAAAGCGTAATAACAACAGCAAAAATTTTAAAAAAAATACGAGTTAAAAGTTTTAGAATACGACCTGCAAAACTTGTGCTAAGGAAACTAAAAGGTACAATAATTTATATTCCATCGTTATGATATGTATTTGTATAGGTACTTCCAGTAGAGGGAAGGAGGCAGGGAGTACACTGCAAAAAATAATTGTTGATTTTGCAGTATAAAACTGGCACCCAGCTGCCAGTATTATACCGTAAAATTAACAGTATTAAACAGTAAAATAAGCAGTAATACGCTGCCGTGCAAGCAGTAATACGCTGCCGCGCATCCAGTTTTATACTGTAAAATCAACAATTATTTTTTGCAGTGTATGAATAATTAGGACGTAATAATAAATCTCATTGTGTAAACAATATAGATATTATTTTCTTTTAATGTTGATTTGGTTTTTTTTTTTTTTTATTATTATTTAAAATTTTCAGATAAGGGGACAGAGGTAAATAAATAACAGAAAAAATAGGAGCTAAAATTTTGATATTTTACCCACGAATACATAATTTTGATATTTTACTGGGAATTTTTTTTTAAATGGTCTCTGTATATTGCTGAGTTTTTATAATGCTATATTTTAAAAGTTTAATAGTTATTATTGTGCATTTGAATGCTGTTTTCTTTAGTCAGTGCTTGAATAATAGGCATAAAATAAAGACGAAAATAATTTGTCTACAGTTTTCACAGAGAGGCTGCTATATTCAGATTTCTATATTCGCGACCTGGGTACCATTATTATTATATTCATTATTTCGAATTCATTTATTATTAATTTGAAAATAATAACCAACTACCTTTCTTTGATATTATGGTTTACCACGAAAATGACTCATTCCAAACTACGGTTTATCGTAAACCATTCGCAGTTTCTTTGCCGCCGCATCGTCTTTCACCCCATCCCCTTATCAAAAATTGGCTGCTTTTAATACCTATGTTCGTCCCGCCATAAAAATTTGTTCACCTGGGAGTTTACTCAAAGCAGAGTTAAACCATATTAAATCAATAGCCATTGACCGGGGTTATCCTGTTGAAATCATCGATTCGATTCATAATAAACTAATTAAACGTACACATTCAAACGTGAACAATGTTCGCAATTAAAATTTAATTATACTTCCATATTTTCCGAGAATAAACTATCAAATTTCTAGAATTTTGAAAAGATTCGATATTAAAATAATTTATGCACCATTTAACAAAATCAAATTTACAGATGTCAAACATCCAATTGACAGATTTTCACATTGGGGAATTTATAAGATATCTTGAGAGTGTGATAGGATGTACATAGGTCAAGCCAAACGACCCCTTGAGGTCCGCTTTGGGGAACATAAAAACTATGTTAAAAATTGCGACACTAAACGTTCAGTGATTTTTAACCATTGTTGGTCTGACAATCACAGTTTTAATTTTTCAGAGAATTCAATAATTCTGAAATGCTCATCTATTTACGATCTTGATTTTTGGGAGGCTTATCATATATGGAAGAATTCAGGCAACTTACTTAATGATATGTCCAGTACACCAAATTTTTCAAATGTCTGGCTACCTTTCATTTAGTTCATTCCCTTCGCCCCCCCCCTTTTTTTTTTCTCCTCCGTACTTAAACTTGTCCGGTCTGGCCGAGCGCTCCTATTGGTTTCCTGACTCCGCTGTTGTTTTGAAAAACTCAACGCGATTCAATATTAGGCGCGTGCGAGAGACGCAAGCCTATTTACATGGCTTAAACTTTTTATAAGGTTTTAATCTTTTGAATTTGACACTGATGATGGAGCTTTAAGGGCTCCGAACCAGCTGTTTGCCATTTTATGTATTTTTATTTGTGATATTTTACATTGTTCATTTATTTTTAATATAACGGCACAAAGTTAAATCCACCTATTTTAAATATTCTTCTATAAGTCCTTTGTAATATATATATATATATGTATATATATATGTGTGTGTGCGTGTGTGTGTTTGTGTGTGTGTGTGTGTGTGTAAGGAGTTATCCGAGGAAGACTTGGGGGAGTAATAAGTGAGAGATACACAGAAATAATTAAAACTCGGGAAATCTTTGCGGATCGAACTCTTTTATTGGCCGTTCTCTTGAACATATATAGTCGGGAGTTCGATCAGAGACCCCGCGAGCCATTTTCGGTGATATTGGAACTCTAAATGGCCGAGGGTTTGGCTGACCGGTCAAATCTGCAAAAATCTCTCTTCCTGGTCGTTGCATGCAGGTTTTAATTAGAATTTAGGATATATTCCAGCAGAGGGAGAAAGAGTCAAATTGGGAGAGTCATTTATTATAATTGGTCAAATAGCTTTTGATTGCTGCCTGGATTAGATTTTGCAGAGCATCCTGGGCAATTACTCATGCAGACCTAACCACGAGGAGAAGAGAATTGCACAAACGTCAGCACTTTTAATCTTAAAGAAAGTTCAATTTTGGAGTCTGGAATTAATAAGTGCTGTGCAATAAAATAAACATAACAGAGGCAAGTCGGATTTAAACATGAGATTTATAAGTTAGAAAAAATGTTATGGGATTTTAAATTTTAAATTCTGAATTTTAATTTTGCATTTTAAAAAGGCTTTATTTATATCCTTTCATATATATATATATTAATAAATGCTTATTTGAGAAGAAGGAGCGACAGGCGGGGGGGGGGCAAAAGACGTAACTATCTGTTTGCGCATGAAACATTACATGAATACATCGCTCTGGCCGAAACCCACCGCCACTACTGAATAATAGTTCGTTGTGTATGGTAATTAATCTGGAACATTGCTGTGCTTTTAAAACATGTCCACTGCTGACGAGGCCACAGCTTTTTGGTTGTTTTTTTTTTTGTTTTTTTCTTGTTCAGGTTATATTTGTTGGAATTTCTTTGTTGTTTCTTGTTTATTCTTGGTTTAATTATGGTGCGACATTCTGGGTCTGCCGAATGCATTTAATACATAATGTGCTATATATATATACAGGGTGGTCAAAAAAAAACTTTGCCGAAATATGGAGCTCTAGCGGCCGGTCCATTCAACCGATCGAGGTGAGATTTCAGCTATAGTTATTCAGAGGTATGAGCTCGGGATTCTGTTAACGGCAACAAAGTGGTGCTCACGGTTACGGTTATAGGTACAGAAACTCGAAATTTTCCACTGATATCGTCCATTTTTTTCGTCTCAAAATGCTCAGCGCATGCGAAAATCCTAAAGAGCGTTGAAACCGTACGTTTATCGCAAGAAACGGACTCGTTATGCACGCACAAAAAACAGCTCTGCAAACGGGAAAAAATACACGATCGGGGCGCACGGAGGAAATTTGCATATGACACAGAGTCAGTACACCAATCACTGATTACGACACAGATCGGAGAAAAGAAAACTTTTATTTTGATTACACATTTTCCACATGGGTGCTATGGTATTGTTATTTTTCTTGTCTAAAGCCGTATAATATAATGGGTACATTACGATGCAAGAACCACAAGTACGTTGCCGAGGAAGCTAATTTAAAGAAATATAAAAATCAGGAGACTAGTTTTGAAAGCAGAATTCTGTTTATTTCTTGAAGCATGAAGTACGAAAAGTGGATAGTTAACGAGATGGGATGGCCTCCTTAGACATAGGTGTTGTTCGTAGAAAAGTTACAATCCAAGTGTGTAAAAAAATCTTTTCATTTTAACGCCAACATTTCCTTGGCTCAGATCATGATGAAACCAAGTCGCCAATTTCAAAATGACCGTTAGATTGAGGTGAATGGATATTTTTGAATTAGAAGGTTTACTATCAAACATTATTTATCATTTCCATAAAATAAAATCCTAGTATGGAAACCCTGTAATAATCACAAATATATTTATCGAAAGTGTCATTAAATAACTACAATTGATTAAAAACTGACATGTTTATTATCTATTAACATCTATGAGAGCTTGTAAAAAGTAATTAACGATTGCATCAGATCAAGAAAGAGTGAAATGAAAATTGTACGTAAATAAATAATGTGAAAGATTTATAACATTTTTATTATTAAGTTAACCCTATCAAAGGAAATGAAATTAACTGATCAAATGTTTACAATTGCATCAGCGATATGAAATGAAAATTATTATATCTAATAAATTAAATCACTAAATGATTTAGTGACAGATAATACCTAAATAAATTGTAAATAGATGTTAGTGAAGATTTTTCATTGTTTCACATTTGTATATAATATACACTGCATAAATGTAAATAAGTAAACTTTATAATAACTAGAAAGAGATTTATGACCTTTTATTAATGGAAAAGCATTCTTAAATTTTGGAATAAAAGTAATAAATAAATCGCTTGCAATTAATTTAGAAACGTAACATTTATATCGATAAAACAAAAGAAGTGTTTAGTTTAGGATTACATTATCTTATATGAAAAAGAATTTAGAATGATAATAACTGATTTTTGATAAAAATGAATTAAAATATATGATCCCATCATAGGTGCCATCACAGGCAATTACACATTGCATGCAGGCGACTGTGGACAATACAGCCAAACGTAACATCGCATGGGGGATGTTTGCAATCTCACATTTGATAGAATCTTTCAAATCCGGCAAAGTTTGCTGATTGCACATGTACACTCTAGATTTGAGACATCCCCAGAACCAGAAATCCATAGGAGTGAGGTCGGGGGATCGCGGGGGCTACGGAAATGGGAAATGGCGTGAGATGACACGGTCGCCAAAATGCTGTTCCAGGACCCTGCGAACAGATTTCGCTACATGTGGAGGTGCACCATCTTGCATCCAAACGAAGTCATTCCGTTCATTTCGCTGCAGCAATTCTGGTATGACGTAATTTTGCAGCATTGCCGTATAGTGGGAACCTGTTACAGAGCAAGTTACAAATCCCGTTGGTGTCGCTTCCTCAAAAAAGTACGGCCCGAGAATAATTGTGCCTGCAATGCCGCACAACACAGTAACTTTGACGTCGTATAAAGGTACTGGTGCCACAGCGTGTGGATTCATGTCTGCCCAGTGCACACAATTTTTGGTGTTGACGTTGCCAATTAAGGTGAAATGTGCCTCGTCCGTCCATAATATGCGAAGAGGCCAGTCATTATCTCCATCATATCGGATAAGAAATTCATTATCAAAGTCTATACGTTGTAGCTTTAGGTCCGTTGATTTCGGTATATCCAATACACGAGATGCACCTCTTGCAGTTTGCATGTGTCCTGTAGTCATTATGTGATGAAATTCGATAACAGTATCCTCAGGAACAGTTGGTCGTCCGGATCGCGATCTATCACAGGTGCAGCCAGTTTCTTCGAATTTCTTTACTAAAGCACGAAGAGCTTGCGGGCTACATGGGCCAAGTATTTGGTGATGGTTTCGACGGTAAACACGCAAGGTTTTCGCAGCATTCATCCCATTTTGATAATAGAGTTTTACCAATTCACCACGAACTTTCGCTGGAAGAGTCATTTCGTCGGCATGTGCGAGCTCCCGACTGAAGAACTAACATTCCCACCCCACTTTTTACACGTTTTCTACGCTGACTATCTGGCGAACGTCGTTCCGTGATTGGTGTTTTTCCTCTGTCATATGCAAATTTCCTTCGTGCGCCCTGCCCTGATCGTGTTCTTTTTTTTTTAGAGCTGTTTTTGTGTGTGCATAACGGGTCCGTTTATTGCGATACACGTACCGTTCCAACGCTCTTTAGGGTTTTCGCATGCGCTGAGCATTTTGCGATGGAAAAAAATGGGCGTTGCCATTTGAAAATTTCGAGTTTCTGTAGCTATAACCATAACCGTGAGCGCCAATTTGTTGCCGTTTACAGAATACCGAGCTCATACCTGTGAATAACCATATCTGAAATCTCATCTCGCTCGGGTGAACGGACCGACGAGAGTTCGATATATCGGCAAAGTTTTTTTATGACCACCCTGCATATATTAATCATATTTTTATTAGTACAGTCAAACCTCGTTAACACGAACACGCTTGACGCGAATTACTTTTAGCACGAACTGTTTCCGATTGCCCCGTCCAGTTTTATGTAATGTATTTAAGTTCGGATAACACGAACTACTTTTAACACGAACAAAAAAAGTCTCCCCTTGAGTGTTCGCGTTAACGAGGTTCGACTGTATTTCAAAAAATAGACATAAGTTATTTACTTCTGCATTTTAACCCTTTAATAGTCATTCAAATGTACACAGCAAATCGTCCCGCGCGGGGTATTTTGTACACCATATTCAGGGTGTCCCGCTTTCAAAGTCCCACTATCAAAATGTTTTAAAAAAGGAAACACTGGTCGGTCTATGGGTCAGAATGACTTCAAATTTGAACTGAATACACTTGAAGAAGGGGGAAACGGTATGGCAAAAGAAAGAAACAGGTCCAATGTGTATCAGTAGATGGCGCTGTAAGCGGCATAACAAAAGTGGATTCGGCTACATGAGTTCCACAGTAAACCAACCGTACTGTTCAATGTGCATGAGTGTTTCGGTTGTTTGACGGAAAAAATGACTTCCAAATCAGTCAACAGTTGTGGCACTGTTAGAGGAAAGACCATCCGCCACGGGATAAAAAGCACATAATGATTCGGATTTAATTGTGCATGAGGTCTTTTAATTTGCATAGTATGCCGCTTGCAGCGCCATCTATTGATACACTTTGGAACTTTTTTTTATTATGCCATATCGTTTCCCCTTTATTCCAGTATATTTAGTTCAAATTTGAAGTCCTTCTGACCAGTGGTTCCTTTTTTACAGCATTTTGAAAGTGGGACTTTAATTATAATCACCCTGTATTTGTAAATTTCTAGAAAAATAAATTAAAGTTTTATAAGATTAAATATAGGTCAAATACAATTACCATGCAGTACAATATTATAAAAACCCTAAACCTTAACATAGGCATATGTGACAATATTGTTGAACAATGCGTATTTCTAACATGCATATTTAAATTTGTAACATCAAATGGTGTGCAAAATACACCACACTGAAAAAAAATGGAATTGATTTTACGGTTTAATACTGGCATCCCAGCTGCCAGTATTATGCTGTAAAATTAACAGTAATTAAACAGTAAAATAAGCGGTAATACACTGCCGCGGATAATTTTTTTTTGCAGTGCAGTGCGAGTAATTAAGTGTTAAGGGGTATGGTTTATAGGTGCAAAATATTACGTATTATGAATACCACTAATTGCAAATATTAATATTCACCATATTAAATCACCGAATTACGCGATTGTATAATGTGGAGATTACTATCCGAAAATAGTGGCATTTAAAATGTATAAACCTTGGCACCCATTCACATAAGTCGTATTCGTTACGCAGTTCGATCATATTTTTATCTTGCTCTGTTGTTGGCCATTGCAATATATCTTGATATTGTGATTGGTTCAGATTGTTTATGCAAAAAATCGTGCTTCTCTGGCACTGCCTAACTATTTTTATCCAAATAAAAACTACAGTAATACTTTAACATTCGCGAGGGACGTTCCACGCGATTGTCAAATTCAGAAATGTTGAGTCTATCTCTCTGTACTAAAAAAGGTTGGTTGGTTGTATAGGATTTTATGGCGCAAGGTCCCATTGGGGACAAGCTGCGCCAAAGAAAAAAATGTATTAAAAAATCCACAAAAGTAATGCAAACAAAAGCTAAAAAAGAAACAAAGTTTAATGAGAAAACTGTCTATAGTCATACAGTGTATAAAACAAATATAAAGAATTTTGTTAAAAGTGAGGTATAAAAATAATACACTAAGAAATACGATCTGGATGGGGTTACCCCATCCAGATGTCAAGTTAAACAAGTATAAACTAACATTGTTAAATAAAACATGAAGGATATATAAAAACTATGTCTCAAAATAAAAGCCAGCATGTTTTGAAAAATGAAAAAGTGCCCCATGAGGTGTTTCCCCAATGAGGTTTGTCAAGATTGGTGATGATGAATGAAAATAAATTCTATACAAGTGCCGGAGGCCCGGACAGTCAATTAAAACAAGATAAATGGTCAGGCCATCAAAATGACAATGTGGACACATAGGTGCATCCTCCCAAAGTAAGAGATGTTTATGGGTTATCTTTGAATGTCCAATTCTCAGACGAGAGTCAGAAGAACATCTGTTTTCTTTGGATAACTCGGAGGCCAGGTTATGATTGAAGGTTTGATATGGTGCAGCTTATTATTGTATTCTAAATCCCAACTTTCTTGCCATTTATTATGAATAAAATGTTTTATAAGTAGTTAAACGTCTGAGAATGGAATTTTATGGCATAACGGATTAAGAGCAAGTTTTGCCGCCTCATGTGCTTTTTCATTTCCAGGTATACCCATGTGTCCAGGTACCCAACAAAATAAAATATTATAACCCCGTCTAGTCAATTTATTATAAAAATTCAGGGTGGATGAGACATAAGGATGTTTTTTTAAAAGATTTTATTGCGTCAATCGAACTATTTGATTCAATATATATGATGAAGGATGTGTTATGATGATGAGATATATGCAACATGGCTCTCTCTATCGCAATCAACTCAGCCGTAAAGATAGAAATTGTAGCATGGAGCCGATAACTCAAACTACTGTTATCAATAAAAAAACACCGCAACCAACAATAATAATAACTCTTGGAACCATCTGTATAAACATCAGTGTAGTTATTAAATTTCGCACGATGTACAGCAAATAATTGTTGGAAAACAGCAGGAGCCAAGTTGTTTTTGTCATAACCTTTAAAAGGATGTAGAGAGGTAATATTAAGATGATTCCATGGAGGGAGCACATGCGAAGAACATTAACTCACCTCAATATTAATCAAAGGGCCATTACTAGTAATGTTTCTCATTCTGATTCTAAAAGATGGGATGCAAGATGGTCGATGCTGATAAAGAATATCATCGTCGGTATTTAAAATATAGGTGTGAAGAAGATGGCCAGAATGAGAAAGGACACGGTAATACAATTCTAATGAAAGTTTCTTACGAGTATGGTGGTTCATTACAGTCAACATAAAGACTTAAAATTAGAGATGTGCGAAATGCGCCAGCAGTGCGCTATGGTGCACAGTGTCAAGTTTTTTAAGAACGGATTTACTGGCAGAACCACAGACCTGGCAGGCATAGTCGATTTTAGTACGGATCACAGCTCTATAGATTTTAAGGAGAGAAGTGCGTTCAGCTCCCCAAGAAGTATTTGAAAGTACTTTAAGTAGGTTAAGGGATTTCTCGCATTTTGTCGGTAATTGTAAAACATGGGGTAAAAAAGTAAGTTTATTATCAAAATGTACGCCAAGATAACGAACTTTGTCCACAACAGGAACTTGAGATGAACCGATAAAAATTTCAGGATCTGGCTGCAGACCCCTTCGTCTACAGAAATACACACAAAAAGTTTTCTCATGAGAAATTAAAAAACCATTTTTGTTAGTCCATCTAAGAATACTTTTGATAGCAATTTGCAGTTGTCTCTCAATAAACCTAATATCCTGTCCCATACATATAATACGAAAGTCGTCAACATAGAGATCTCCCTTCACAGCAGGAGGGAGTTGTTTAAGGATTCCATTTATTTTAATAGGTAAGAGGGTAACACTCAGGATACTACCCTGGGGTACACCCTTTTCTTGTACATAAAAACTAGACAGAATTCCCCCAATTCAAACTTGAAATAGTCGAATGGCAAAAAAGTTTTTAATAAAAATTGGAAGATTCCCACGAAAGTCCAGATTAAAAAGATCGCAAAGGATACCATAACCGCCATGTTTTATCATATGCTTTCATCATCTCGAAAAACACGGAGACCAGATGGTTGCGTTTTAAAATAGCTGTGAGTATGTGAGTTTCTAAAAAAATGAGGTTATCAATAGTAGACCTACCACGTCTAAATCCGCTTTGAAAGGCTGCAAGGCACCTATTAGATTCTAAAACATGCGCCAGGCGACAGTTGACCATTTTTTCCAAAAGCTTGCAAAGGCTGCTAGAGAGTGCGATAGGTCTGTAATTATTTGGGTCAATGGAATCCTTTCCTGGCTTATGAAAAGGAATTATAATAGTTTTACGCCAGGCATCAGGAAAAGTGTTACCTGTCCAAATCCTATTGTAGAAAGCAAGAAGATTATTGAGAGAGGATATACAAAGATGTTTCAGCATGGTATAAGTGACCCCATCGTGACCTAGAGCAGATAAACTACTTTTTTTCAAACATTTCAAGAGCTCTGAAATACTAAAAGGTCGATTGTATGTATCAGAGTGACAGGAATTAAAATTGATGCTGGTAGTTTCCATTTGTCTTTTGTAGGATAAAAAAGGTTCTGGGTCTGAGTCAGAGCTAAAATTAGCTGCAAGAGTACTTGCTATTGTCTCAGTTATGTTTTTAAGAGATGCTATTGTTTGATCATTGTGTTTTAACATTGAAATGTGACTTTCAGAATACAGGCCCATACAGTTTTTCACTCTTTTCCAGAGATCTCTACTTGAAGTATTAGAGTTTATGTTAGAAATATATTTTATCCAGGATTCACGTTGGTTTTTACGTCGCACTCTTTTAGCCTCAGCCTTAGCTTTTTAAATGCAATATAGTTAGCATTGTTGGGATACCTCCAGAAGATGCCCCAAGCCTTCTGTTGATTTTTTTAGCTTTTTGGCAGTCACTATTCCGCCAAGGCTTTCTGTGTCTCTGTGTGGAAGACGTTTTGGGAATACTGATGTCTGCAGCATTGTGCTGACTGAATAATTTGGTTTGGAGGTAGATAAATGGTACATATTGTTATGAGTCGTTTTGTAAATACACGAACTGCAACAGTTTGTAGATTTGTATTTAAAGCGATATGTGTGTGGGGTAAACTACGAGAAACGAAAAGAGCCACACCACCAGTGGCCCTATCATTCCTTGTAAAGTCTTTTCTATAGGTCGCATAGCTACATAATTTGGCTTTGTCACTGGGCTTTAAATGTGTTTCTTGTAGGGCTAAACACAGAGGTTGGTAGTCATGGAGAATAGCACGGATTTCATCATATTTATTATGATAGCCACGGCAGTTCCAAGAAATAATATTAGTCATTATTATTATTTTCTATTTATTTATTTATTTATTTATTATACTGAAATATCAATACTATTTTCCTCTGTTTCAGGTGTCATGGACATTCCTTCCTCATCAGAAGGAGTTGGGTGAAGATCAATTTCGGGATCTTCATATATTTTTTCCCCTGTTTTAGTTGGTGTGGGATTTGCTAGTGTTTTAGCATTGGACAGTCTTTTATCTAGTAGAGTGTTTTTTGCTGTGCTTTTTTCCTTTTCACTATGCTGTTAGGAGTGAACTTTACAGATAATTTATGAATTTCATCATCAGTGTGGCGAATTTTTGCAGATTGAGAATTTTTGTTGTAAGAGATGACGAGTTAATTTTCTGAGAATTGTTATTTGGTTTAGTTTTTGATGTATCTTTTCCTCCTTTATTTTTACTATTATTTGTTGCTAGAGATATAGATTGAGAGTTATTATTAAGCAGCAAGGACTTTGGTGTAAAAGCATCTTTTTGATTTAGAATGTTTTAATGAATAGTTGTTTCTGTTTGAGTGGCAATTATCTGATCTTTTTTATTACCAGTTAATGCAGCAGAGTAAGTTATACCTGTATTTGGTGTGCGAGACTTAACTATTTTCCTTGCTTCTGTTTATGAAATGTTCTGTTTTGTGTGCACTGTTTGGATTTCTTTCTCAACTTTCCACATTTCACATGATTTATAATATGACGGATGATCTTTTCCACAGTTTACACAATGAGCAGAAGCTGTGCAGATTTCACTTTCATGTCCTTTTCCTTCACATCGAGCACATGTTAGGGTTCCACGGCAGCTATTTTTGGAGTGACCAAATTTCTGGCATTTGAAACAGCGCAATAGCTTTGATATGTATTATCGAATTGGGCAACTTAAGTATCCAGCTTTTATGTTGGTCGGTAGGTTAGGAATATCAAATGTAAGTATTATATGTTTTGTTGGGATGATTTTATTATCTATTTTAATTGTTATTCTACGAACTTCTGTAACATGCTGTTCTTTAAAATTTTCAAGTATTTCTGATTCTGTGACATATATGAGGTCTTGTTCTGAGATGACACCACGTGAGCTATTTAAATAATTATGAGCAGATACAGTAACTGGTATATTTCCAAAGAATTTACATTTCTTTATATTTTCAGCTTGAGTTGAATTCTTAACTTCAATAAGTAAGTCACTAGATCTTAATTTTTTAATAGTGTTTGGTTCACCAATAAGTCCTTGTATAGCTTTTTGTATTAGGAAAGGTGATTTGAGGGCAAAATCGCCTTCAATACATTTTACGATAAAGAAACGTGTATTTCTATAAGACACATCTAAGAGGTTTCTCTCTCCTATTGTACAAGCTTTGCTTGCATCAGAGGATGCACCTTTGCTTTCCAAATTGGAAGATATATTTCCCTCGACCGTATCAGCCCAGGACGTATTTAGTTGTGGGGCTTCAACTTCGCATATTTTATTTCCTTGTGTTGTAGCCATAGTTTAGAGGGTTTTTTTTTTATCACGCCAGGTATCGGGCCTGGTCACCGACCCTTTTTCTTTCCCTTACTTCTGGGCGCATGTCACAAAAAGGCGAAAACTATTTTCAACAAATCTCTACGTTTTTCGAACGTTGGATTAAACTCGATAGCATTTCCTAATAACTAGTTCTTTCACATTGGAACTAGGTAGTCAGTAGGTAAGCCTTTACAGCTCTGTTCAACCTACAACCCCTTTCGCCGAAAGGCACCAGTCTCCCGGCGTTGGTCCTAACAGCCACCATACAATGTATGGCGTCCTCCTATCACGGAACCGGAATTCGGAAATGCCCTACACTCTGAGGCTCAAGATCAGCCTAAAAAAGTAGAACCGAGTCGATGAGATCAAAAAACCTCAACACACAGAGTGTCTCACGTGAAAATAAAAAAATCCACTATTTATTAAAAAAGAAGTAATGTGAGAGAAAACTTAGAAACAAGGTGTATTTTTTGTCTTTTTAAGCTTTTTAATTTTTTTCTTTTTTTTTTTTCAAACAAAAGAACAAAAACAACGTTAGTAGAACAAAGAACAAAATGAACAGAAAAGTTAATAAAAATCAAACATGAACAAGTACAAAGAGGTATAACAAACTGAAAAGAGAAGATTAAAAAGTGTGAAACAAAGTAAAAAGGAAAGACATCCAAAAAGAGAATAAGACAGGAAAGGAGAAAGATCGCTTGGGAATCCGGGGTCGCGAAAATACCTGAAGAAGGTATTGCCCTGGGGGTCTGTACTAAAAAAGGGGTTACGTTCTATGAAATTTTAATTAGACTGGCACAGCATTTCAAAGAAAAAGAGGGACATGTGTATTAACAATACGTTATGTCTAACACATATGTAGAACGTGAATGTACACACATATTCATAAATATGAAATTTATTTATTGAAGTAATTCAAATTAACTGACTGGATAATTAATTACAGCTAAAAAAGCATAGGTTTTTGTATAAAGTAAGTTCAATAAAGTAAGTTCAACCCCCTCTATTCGCAAAGAGGTGATAATGTATTAGTTGGTCAGTATGGCAATACAATATTAAAACACGATATTTAAATACAGTTTAATACTTCAGAAATGCTTTTGTTTCCCATCTAGTGCAGGTTCAGCTCCATGCTCTGCGAGAACCTGCACATTCAAAATTAATAGGTTAAAGAGGCCGTTACGTTACCACTTCTAATACCCCCATTGCACTTCTAATACTTACCACTTCTAATATCCCCATAATTGTAGACATCAGAACATGTTAAAAACTTACGTTAAAATCTATTAAAACGTTTTAAGTATGCTTGGAATGAGTGAAGGCTTATATGAACAAAAAGTATATTTTTTAATGACTTCAGATACATCAAAAATATCATATTTATGTATAACTCACCGATTTGTTAGGCTTCTATGAGAAACACATTTTTCTATATTCAATTATCATGTTCTTAAAACTACTAGATTATGAATATTCAAAATTATTAAGATTTTGTGGGAAATGTTTCAAAATATTCTAAAAGTATGGAATTCGTGAAAGTGGATGAAAAATCTAAAAATATTATCAGGACAATTGCTGAAAGTTCAGCGGAAGCAAGAAAAGGGTTATTCATCGATAAAGTTCTCTCTTTTTGGAACATTTTATTTTCAGAAAAGAGAAATCGTCTAGCTGTTTCTAAATAGGCATGGGCGACTATATCGGAGAATTGGCGACTTTGGTGACAAAGCTTGGAACCAAAAACTTATTTCCAAAAATCAAGATATCAAGCCTCTACGATCCATATAGTAAATTTAATGAGAATATTCCATACTAAATTTGAAGAAGTTATGAGTATTTTTCTACAAAGTTAAATTATAAATAGAAATAAAACGACAGACAGTGAGTTAGTATTATCATGATATAAGACACTAGCTGACCCACCTGGAAATAAAGACAAAAAAGAATTTTTTCGTAATTTTTGGTGGAGCAACTTCTTGAATACGAAGGCTTTGAAAAGTATTGTCGTGTCATTATCATAAAAGTATGCAGAGTTGATAAATTTTAATTTTGAGTCTTTTTTAAAAAACTATATTGAAAAAAACCTCTTTTATTTTATTTTAGATATCAAATTTCCAGAGCAAAAACTTCTGAATTTCAAATGATATAAAAAATTTACCCTCTATAACAATTCGGAAAAGATACAGGAGCATCCATAAAGTTTTCGCCTTTAAAATTCTTAAAAAGTCGACTTTTCGTATTTTTTTTATAATTTTTAGATATTTATTTATTTATTTATTTATTTTGTTCATTAAGAGAAATACGCAGTCTCTAATAACCGGTTCTTGGCAGCTTTCCAGTTTCCTAGTCTCTTTTTTTCTTTTCACGGAGCAAAAAACTCCCACCATTTCATTTCTCGCGTATTCAAGTAAGTCACATTCTCATTACTTTTTTAAGAAATCATAAAAAATCATATAATTAATATTTCTTAACTTTTTTTAAAAATACATTGCCCGATGATTCTCTACATACAGGGATATAAAATTAGGATTGGATAACAATGATTTCGAATCGAAATCACTAAGTAAAAAATAAATAAAATAAAATAATAAATATTCTCATTCTTTGCAAAAAAGTGACTTATTTTTTAAAAAGGTGTGAAAAGTCGAAAAATCGCTCTACAAATTCCTAATAAAAATGTGTAAAAAGGTACTTACTATACTGGGATAAAAGATTCAAATCGGATTTCTTTTACAAATGCCCAAGAGAATTACCGGCTAAGTTTTAAAAAATAAATAGAAAAAAATCGCAAAACTTTCGTTTGATATTAAAAAAATATAATCAAAAAATCAAAAATCTGAAACCCAGATGCACTTCGGCCTACCTGTTTTCGTTTATCCGGAACCAGGTTTTTAGTTTTCAGACTTGTACGTGCGATAGATTCTCTTGGTCATAACCCACACGCACACAAACACTTTATTTTATTAATATAGATTAGACACTTATTCGCATTTGTGTACTGTTCTTGCCTTCTTTGTACAGTTAGGAGCAGGGCTTTACAAAATTGAGAAAAATCTGGTAGCCAGCAAAAAATTCTAGTCATCAGTAAAAAATATTTACCACCCCCTCTTCCCACGTCATTGATTTTCAAAAAGCACAAAAAATTTTATGAATTAATTTAGAAATAATAATAACAAGCACAGTTTAGAATTATTAGCTACATAGTTTAGAATGGTACATAATTTAGAAAGATAATATAAGCTAAGTTTTCTAATGAAACTTATCATAATTATTCATCTTTGAAAAAAAATTACTCCAAGGCTGAATTAACCGGCATGTTCCGAAAATGCTGATTGCCGAATGTTTCAAATATCCGGATAGTTGAATGCCATAAAATCTATATCTGCTGAGAAGGACATTGATGAAATAGTTAAGTAGGAAAACAAGTTTTTGCCTATTTTTCTGTCGAAATCTCAAATAATTCTGATTTTATCATTTTAAAATTTACATTTGCTGAACTAATTTTTGCCAAATTACAAATAAATGTCAATTTTTTGTTGTTGTTGTTTGAATATAGTTTCTAAATTTATTTTTTAATATTGGGGGTGGGGGAGTGGGAATGGCAATTATGTTCATTTCAAGACAGCTTTAATTTTTAAACAGCTTTCAATTTAATAACAGCTTTCAATTTTTATACAAAAAGAAAAAAATAACAGCAAAAAAACTCCGCCAGATAAAAAAAAATCTGGATGTCAAGCCCTGGTTAGAAGGATTGTCAGAATCTAATTACTTGCAACTTTAGGGAATTTGCTAGAATTTTTGCTATTGTTGTCTTCTGCTTATTGTATTATTTTGTATTAATGCATTTTCTGATGCAAATTTTAATCAGTATGTTGTTATTGTCGAGAATTCGCTAAATAAATTGCTTATATACAATATATGGTCATTAATGACAGGCAACTTTCAATTTTAGACATTTTGTGGAATAGTTAAAAATGTACTTGTCAGATTCTTCTGTAATTTTAGGATTAAAAAGAACAGGTTTGACTTCATATTTATCAATGTCGATTTAATAAGGAGGACAATTAGGGGGCCAAAAAATAATTATAAAAAAAAAATAATACTTGAGATCACCCTGTAAAATAAAATGCACGAAATGATCTATCGCTGCAGAATATACATAGGCAGACATTGTACAATATGTGTATTCATTTGTGTAAGAATAGCATGTGTATTAATAGAGATATAGCGTTTCTTTTTTAATTAAAAAAAATTCTTGCATGTTTTTTGCTTATAACATACAGGGTTTTTAACCAAATTTAACGCCAGTTTCAAAAAAATTGACAAAATATAGTTGAAACAATAGAGTGCAATTGGAATGTAAATATATTAAATATTTAAGGAAATATGAGCAGTTGTATAAAATATTTTTTATCTGCGCATGCGCAAATGATAACAATGAACTTTTTGCATAATTTAATAGTCAACTGTATGGAGCAACTTATTAAAAAAAAATCAGTCAAATATCGTAAAAATTCAGAGAGATATCGGCGTTAGAGTGAGCTGTTTTTTAGTTTCTCACTAAAACTCGTTGAATGATAAGGAATTGTTCACAAATTGTCATGTTTAATTTTTATACTATATTTCATTTTTTATTGATACTTTAGTTCGCCTTGAAAAACTTTATTCCAACAGGTTATAATACTTTTGGAACGGATCCTTTGATTTTGATAATTTTTTTTTGTTCGAATAAGCTCGTTAGGGTAGTTTTTCAAAGAGAACTAAAGTATCATGAAAAATTGGAAAATAGTATAAAATAAAAAATGCCAATTTGTGGAAAATCCCTTATCATTCAGCGAGTTTTAGTGAGAAACTAAAAAAACAGCTCACTCTAACGCCGATATCTCTCTGAATTTTTACGATATTTGACTGGTTTTTTTTTAATAGGTTGCTCCATAGAGCTGACTATTAAATTATGCAAAAAGTTCCTTGTTATCGTTCGCGCATGTGCAGATAAAAAATATTTTATACAACTGCCCATATTTCCTTAAATATTTAATATATTTACATTCCAATTACACTATATTGTTTCTACTATATTTTGTCAATTTTCCTGAAACTGGCGTTAAATTTGGTTAAAAACCCTGTATGTTATAAGCAAAAAACATGCAAGAATTTTTTAATTTTATAAAAAAAATCGCTATATTTCTATTAATATACATGCTATTCTTACACAAATTAATACACATATTGTACAATGTCTGCCTATGTATATTCTGTAGCGATAGATCATTTTGTGCATTTTATTTTTCAGGGTGATCCCAAGTATATTAATTTTTTTCTATAATTTTTTGTTGGCCCCCTGATTGTCCTCCTTATCAAATCGACGTTGAAAAATATGAAGTCAAACCTTTTCTTTTAAATCCTAAAATTCCAGAAGAATCTGACAAGCATATTTTTAAATATTCGACAAAATGTCTAAAATTGAAAGTTGCCGGTCATTAATGGCCGTATAGTGTATAGCAGGATAATATATTCAAAGACAATTTTTTTTTCTTCACTGTACCAAAAGGTCAAAATTTTGTAACAATGTTCGTCTAATGTTGAAGTTTCATAATCTATATTTGGTAGATTATTTTCCTTTTTAGTTTATACTGGAACAAAATTATTAGGACAGATAACCGGTTGTTAAATTATTTGAATCTCACCACTGAATATAGACCACCGTCGCAAGAACTATACTACTTTTCAAATCGAACAATGGGTTTGGTATCTAAATTACAGAGGTGCCAAGTTCTCACTAATCTCCCGAAATATATATTTTTTAATCTGACCCAGTTTAACAGCTCTTCGAACCAGAAAAATTATGGTATGAATCTTTCTTTATTTAATTTCAGATTTCTACGTGGAATTTACTTAATTTCATTTCTTTAAAAAATTTCTGGTGCGAAACGTGTTAAACCTGGGTCAAATTAACCCACATATTACGGAATATTAATGAGAGCTTGGCACCCCTGAAACTATTTTAAAGCCTTTAGTGACCAGAGAAAAGCGATGTTTTTTTCTCTTTTTTAAACTGAATTATTCATTTAAATATTTTTATTGTTCACGCTCACCGCATTATGATTTAACAATCATGCTTCACCAGAACGTGAATTAATTTAGTTAACAGGCGAGCTATAAGTATTTACACCTTGTTGAGTAAAACTTTTTCTCCTTAAATAATAAATCGGTCAAATACGAGTATAACTCGCGCTCAAAGGGTTCCGTACATTATATTTCTTAATTACTATTTATTAATTAATAAAGTCCTACTACCCCTATTTTTTCGGAAATAGGAGGAGTGGGGTATGTGGGGACATACTTTCCCAGTATACTTTCGACGATATCTCTGAAAATATAATAACCTAAAATTAAAAAATATTTTTTTTTTAGTTCAATGTAACGAGATCTTTCGAACGATACACTACACGATACATAAAAAGAAAGTTTTTTTTTTTTTTTTTTTTTTTTTTAAATATCAGTAAATACCTCAGTTAATTACCGACAATTGTTCTCGAAAATCACTATCAAACATCCTTGGGTGATTCTGCGTCGATAGATACCTGGAGCACCCACCCGCCAGCTCCCCCGCTGACCGCCCAAAAAGTAAAGTTTGTATGTAACATAAAAATGCGTTTTTCTCAAAAACTATAATACCTAAGAAAATCGCTATCGTTTTCCTGCAAGGTTTAAATAAACTCCTACTACCCTTAATTTTTTCATAATTTTAGTTTCAGTAGATTCGGAAATGGAGCGGGAGGACATATTTTTACAGCGTATTTTCGACGATATCACTGAAAATATAATACCTAAAATTAAAACAAATATATTTTTGAGTTCGGTGTTACGAGATCTTTCACACGATACCCCACACGATATACAAAAAGATTTTCTTTCAAGTAACTTAATTAACCCCCTGAATTTTTCCTGTGAATGCTAATAATCTGAAAATATGTGGGTAAAAACGCTTTATAACTTTCCCAAGTTTGAACTTTCCACGTCCCTTAGTTTACGAGAAAAAGGGCTGTGACAGACGGACGGACACAGGAGTGGTCTTATAATAGTTTAAGTACGGAACCCTGTAAATTAATGAAAACATTACAATGTGAGTTAATAATCTGACCAAAGAATATGGAAATTTATCTATTGCATTTTGCTGTAGATAAATGACTAAATACCCAAATTCAAAACTCTCATTAACATGTCTATGTAAGTTCAATTTCAAAAAATTCATTGAAAATTGCGTCACAATTTTAGAAAAAGGTTTCAGTTTTATGAATGTAAGTCCACATTTCCTCTAGAACATGAGGTCATTTTTCACCAGTGGAAACATTTCACCTTTGTAAAAGGAAGATCTATGTTTTTATTTATTTATTTATTTTATTACTGTTCATTTGACCGCATAGTACTCTGTAAAGTGTTCCGAAAGTCAAGAGGAGTCACTCCAGATATTCTGTTGCACTGGCGTAAATCTTTTCTTAATGTAGAATAAAATAAAATGTCTATTTTTTTCTCAAAAAAAAAATCAAAACTTCACATCCAATTGGAATGCAACACATAAAGTTATCACTCAACTAGTAGATTTTTTTTTTTTTTTTTTTTTTTAACGAAAAATACAAAATTGCACTGAAAAAGTGGTGATTCGAGTTGCACGTGTTTGAATCAGACCCCGACCAAATAAAAGAGAGGCCATGGGGTTGGTATTCATGAATTCATATAAATGCACATACAAATACATATTTGTCTTTCAGTTTATCATACTCTAAAAATACAAAATATTGATTATAATCAATACAAGGTCAAATAAATGCAAAATGATTTTAAGAAATTGCATACAAATTTGGTAGCCTCAAAAATCAAGGGGTCCAGTTAGCCTACGCTTTATTCAAGCCCTGTTTTAAATTATAAAATTTAAAATACACCCTAATGCATAATTCTTGAAAATTACAGTAATTTCAAATTATGATAGCGTAATAAAAATTGAAGCAGCCGGACAGACGACAGCATTGATGTAATGGAAAACTTTATTTCAGATAACTACAAAAAACACGTTGTTAAATACGGCTTCCAGCGATCTACGACGCCGATGATTTTTTTACATGGCTACACGTAATTCACTTAAACGGTACTTGAGGGCACACTGTAGTATTAAGTAACAAATTGAGCATGCTCTATAAAGTCTAGACTGTTTACATTAGCGGGTATTTCAAAGCTCACCTGGGATACTTAGATAATAGAACTGACCACTGAATGGTCGCGGCCATCAGGCTGGATTATCATTCGAATAAAAGAACTAATCGTTCAGTAACTTGTGGGTATCTTTCAAGTAGCCTTTGAAAAAAAGCGACACATTGAAGAGTACTTAGTTTAAATGTCAGTCTTGTCGCTTCGGGCATATAGGCGTATTGTTTTTTTAATGTATAAATACAGAAATTGACTAATTATTTGATAACTGTACTTCCAAGAACAGGTAAAAAGAGAAATGCGCATTCAAGGATCCTTTTTTGGAACCTGCTTTATGTTGAAAATAGCCTGTGTAGTCAGTATTATCTGGAAAAAAAAGAAAGTTTTAGACATTTTTCATTGTAAAAGAAAACAAGTGTTTCTTAAACTACGAAAATATACAATAACCTGTTCCAAGTTACCCACATTTGCGAAAAGAGTTCGTTATCTTTAGAAACCAATATATGTGAGATTTAAAGCAGAATTTTAAAAAACATCTCTTTTGCTGCCACTGATTTTCTAAAACGTGTCCGATTAATTACTTACCCATCATACGTAGTATAGGGTAAGTCTTGAAATCGTTTTTAAAATCGAAAAAAAAAAATTTGACGGATTTACACGTTTCAGATACTGGAGATTCCGAAAAACATATTTTTAGAAAAAAAAAAAAAAATTGCCGTCCGTCTGTCTGTGTGTAAACACTCTATCTCCCAAACAAATTGAGATAGAGACTTGAAATTTGGTATGTACTTAGTATGTAATAATGGGAAGAAGCTTATTGAATTTCAGTAACCTCGATTATCCGGAAGGATTTTTTTTTCGGACTCTCGAAATATTAGTTCTGATAAAGGTATATAAAAAATTTCGAAATTGTTTATTTTAAGGAGTGAATATAAAAGCCAATAAAAAAACATAAATTTTGCATAAAGATTGAAGTCGATCGGATAATGAATTGCCGAGATATTTGGAATCCTATTTTCCACACTCTTCGATTTTTCATGACCCTGTATTTCATTCAAATGTCAATTCAAAGATATATTTTTATTGGAAATGAGACGCTTAATCAGACGCAGTAAACCGTTAGTTAATAGGATTATCAATTTTGGAGTTATAAGGATGTTTCTTTTACGCAATTCAGTAATAGAGCATTCAAAGTTTATGACGTCATCAAGCCACGATTTTATCCGAATTGCAATGCATTTTATAAATCGTTTACACGTTTTATTTTCATATTTTATATGATGCATATACATGATGGGTAAGTATTACGGTGGGCCCCAACGACTAGTTTTATATATCAGGAACCTATTATGTCAAGCTATTTTTCAACAATAAGAAAATTAATGCCAGGGCAGGGGTCGGAAGTAGAGCGCTACGGATAAAGAAACTACAGTAGTCGCTACTTTTTACAGTACTTTGTAATGTAGTGTGCAGTAGTTTGTACTGTGCTACATTACGAACAATGTAGTGTACGGAGTAGCGCTATACAAAAAATCAGTAGTTTGTAGCGAGAACCGGCGCTAAGTTTAATGCTATTTTTTAAAAAAAATACTGCCATTCTAGAAATCACGTAGTCCTAACTTGCTTCTTTTGTGCGAAATTTGCTCTGTTCAACAATTTGCGAATCTGAACGCCAAATCTCAGTTGCAGTGTATAGCAACGCATCACATGAAATCATAGATTTTTCCCATTGATAATTGCTGCTAAAATCAAGTATACTAACCCACCAAAGGAATTAATTTTCTTGCTGGCAACACTTGTCAATTTACTCGTTATTAGGTCATGTGTTAATGCCTGGTTTCTTATTTGGAATTGCTTTATTTACACACTTATTTATTGTTTTCTTTTAGAGTCGTTTTTCTGCAATTGTCTATCAGCCATACTCAACCTTTTTTCCGCGCGGGCCGCAAACAGATGTTTGCAACGTTAGGCGGGCCGCAACTCACTTAAAAAGGATAATTAAAGTAGAAGGATAACAAAAGTTGTATAGCAAAGCAATATTACAAAATTAATATTATCAGAAGGATCGAATGTTTGTCGCTGAAGACATTTTACCAAAAAAGTTTTAACACCCCTATTTTTAAACAATAAACATCGCAGTAGATTTCTATCGCAAATGTTGCAGAAATAAGCTGCAAAGTTTTTTTGGAAAAAGCAGTTTAAAAAATTTTGGTGCCATTTTTTTCTGCGACAAACGTTGAACACCAAAAAGCAGTACTAGCCATATAATAAGTATAAAACCTTTTACTTTTAATTGTAGAAATATATAGTGTAAATTTAATTTTGAATAACGTTTGATTAGTGTTGAAGATTATGAAATGTATACAGCACTGTTGCACAAATAGAATAAAAATAACTTTTAACTAAAAAAAAAACAGCATTTAGGATGTTTTAACAAGATTTTAAATTAATTATAAATAACGACCGATTTTGCATTCCATGAAAATATATCAAACAGTCAAAATCTTAAATACTTTTTATACACATCTAAATTAATTTTATAAATTTGGATAAATGATTGTGTTTCGGGCCGCACATAAATGGTCGCCGGGCCGCAGGTTGAGTATGGCTGGTCTAGATTATAAAATTGGACAACTCAATATCTATCATCAGAACGCAATACAGTTAGCATATTAAGAGTGCATTGGAGAGTTAGGTAAATAACTCTATTGGTAAATACATGTCAACAGTAATTTTATATCCCAATAATGCAATAATTACTATAAGAATAGTAAATAAAATTTAAACAGTGGTATGATTGTGCATAAATGTGTTACATACATGAGTAGCCGTTCGTTATATCTTTCATTCATATATATAGCTATATATATAGCTATAAAATATATATAGCGAATATATATATATATATATATATATATATATAGAGAGAGAGAGAGAGAGAGAGAGAGAGAGAGAAAATAAGATGTCGTTTATATTTTAAGCTAGTTCTTAAATTCTCTGCTCAACAACGTCATAAAATTGGCAGACCTGACTATAGAATCGATTTGAAATGGAATAGCGTTTTCCATTTTTTTATATAAAAAAATTATTTATTGAGTTATAAGCGTTTCTTGTCATGTGATAACAAATTTTTCCCCTTTCTCGCGCTGACGCAGCGGGAATTCGGTTAAAAACTTCGAATTTGAGGGAATTTCCTGATCTTCAGCTTTTACCAAAAAATGGAAAAATCCATTCGATTACATGGTTTCTGAATAAGAACTCCTACTAATTTTATTGCGTTTCTGAACAAAAAAGAAGTCAGAAAGTAGCTCTTTTGGATTTGAGATCACCCTTAATCGCATTTTTACTTTCCGTAACACATATAGTGTAAGGAAAATATTGTAATCCTCATTAAAACCCAGTTATGGGAATATTAGTATAATTTTGAAATATGCCTTTAATACGTTATAGTTGTATTTACAACGATTCCATGTCTAACGTGGTGGAAGCATATACGTATAATATTAAAATTTCTTAACGTTTCCAGGATCTAAGTTTTCATTTATTATTATATTACTATTTATTTGAATCTACAGGATTCTGTCAATTGGAGTCAATCCAGATTTTTTTAAGTAATTTTTTAAAGAATTTTTTTAAGTATTTTGCATTATGTATTAGAGTGGGCTAAAACAAGCTAAAAAAAAATTTTTTTTTTCGAAATTGATTTTGGCATTGTACGCAAAAGTTGTGTAATGGGACAATTAGAACTGACAATTTTTTTTTCAATATTGCTCAATATTTAGCCGCACTCCTCTGACATTGAAAAAACTGAAAAAAAAGAGAGAAATCGTTTTTGGTGAAAAAATATATTTTAATAAATATTCCAAAATTGTTACTAGCATACAATGAAAATGTTACACAATGGGTCAGTTATAATCCACAAAAATTTTTATCAATTTCTCTCAATATTTACCCGCGCCCCTTTGACATCAAAAATTGGAGAAAAATAAAAATATATCGGATTTTCTAAAAAACTGTACTAGGAAAATTACTTTTCGAAATTAGTATTGACATTAATTGATTAATTAAATATTACTATAAATAATAATAAATCTATAATTATTACGTAATTTAACTTTTTATTCATTTTTTTGTTACGAAATTAATACTAGCATATATATTTTTTTAATTACACGCAGACAGATTACAGATTAGAACTAAAATCTACAAATTTGAAATGTATTTCATAATACCTGATGCAAATTGAATATTAGGTGTTAAAATAATATTGTCCCTTGTTGTCGAATGTTGAAAGTTCTTTCCTTGCTTGAAGCTTGGCATGAATATATCCATATCTTGCAGTCTCACCACAAACTTTCATTGCAGTTTCAGATATTAGTTTAACACATCGTTCAACAGATTGCGTGTGACATGGAAATTCCTCAAAAAATTATTTCTGGAAACTGTTTTTCTTTGCACATTTCTTTCAAGTCTTTGTCTTTTATATGCATTGTAAGAGGTGGCTCTGTTACAACAATGTTTGACCAATCAATTAAATCAATATAATCGGCTGCTTCAAAATTGAGTTTGGGAAGCTTGAAAAAACGCAATCCACCCAAGTTCTTCGTCTTCTTATCTCGTGCACTGCTAATACGCCTAACTGCTAATTCCCGGATGTGTTTTCTAGAATCCTGTAGCATTGCTAATAATAGGTGTTCAGGATTCGGAAAATATGCATTGTTTGAGAATACTTTGTAAATAATTTGCTTAACATTATTTGGAAGCTGCCTTGCAAGGGAAATCATTTTCCAGAAATGTTGGGCACCATACGGGCAATTCGATTTCATTTTTATCTCAAACCACATTGGAGCATACGCCAGTATTACATACTTCACGAGTATTATAAGATTTTGTGACGGTCTTGGAGTGCTAATGTATAACCGTAACAAACGGTTTGCTGTGGTCAACTATCGTGCATGATGCGTTTACCTGGGTTAGTGTCAGTCATGTTAGACGTGCAAGTACCATCTTCTATGGCAATACAGATGCGATACAAATATTGTTGATCAGTACTTAGCTTTTAGATATCTTTCAGATCCATAGGCTGAAGAGTACAGTGAATTTGATCAAATTTGACCACTGCATTTTTTTCGCAATCTTTTAGAAGCAATCCTATAGGTCCAGAATATGAATACGGTCCTTTTGTGCAATGGTCCATTTCCAGAGTAAGGTGCCTTAGTGGTAACTCATTGGAATGTAACATACATATATTTCATTGTAATGGTCTTCCAATGTATGTCTCAAGCAAACGTATTACTCCGCCTTTTCATCCCGTATTCACATTTGTTCTGTCACATCCGATAACCAATATAAGTTTTGCAAACTCATATTATACGTTTTTGTAAATGTGATAATACCTTGGGCTATTTCTTTTGCACTTTCACCAGCAGTTAACGATATATGACCTATATACTTGCTACCTAGTTATTCTATTAATGCTACATGCGCTTCTGATGTTAATTTTCGATGACCAGATATTTGTTGAAAAGTTATATTTGAGTGCGTGAGTACGATATTATTAAATGCACTTCAAATTTATAGATTTTGTTCTGATCTATATTCTGTCTGTGTGCAATTCAATAAAAATATGCGTACCGTAATTTCCGGTGTAAATCGCGCCTCAAATAAATCTGTTTCCGACCAGAAAGTTTATTTAATAAAATATAACCTATTTGTGCATGGAACTTATTTCACCTTTTTTAATAAATAAAATTTCTGGTTCATAACAGAATTTTTTTTTAGCCGCGGCTTATACACCGGAAATTGCGGAAATTAAAATTAATATCAAAAATATTAATGTCAATACCAATTTCGAAAAATAATTTTCATAGCACAGTTTTTTTAGAAAATCCAATATATTTTTCATTTTTCTCCAATTTTTTATGTCAGAGGGACGCGGTAAAATATTGATAGAAATTGATAAAAAATTTTGTAGGTTCTAACTGACCCATTATGTAACATTTTCACTATGCTAATAAAGCTTTTAGAAAAATTTTCAAAATATATTTTTTTACAAAAAACTACTTTTCTCTTTTTTTTGTGTTTTTCAATGTTAGAGGGTCGCGGTTAAATTTTGAGCAATATTGATGAAAATGTTTGTGAGTTTTAACTGACTCATTACACAACTTTTGCGTATTATGCCAAAATCAATTTCTAAAAAAAAAAAAAAAATGGCCCACCCTATTATGTATCTCTATTAATTTTGTTAAAAAATTTGTAATATTTGTATAAACTAACATTTTGAAGATAAACACAAAACATTTTCTTATAATCTTTCTTGATTTTTTAATGCCCTCGGTTATGTCGCGCTTATTTAATTGTATCCCGGCACACGCGATATAACGATGGGTCACTGTATTATTTTATCCATGTCTTCAGTTTCGAGTGTAAATTTAATCCTTTGACAAAATCTGAAAGTAGCAAAGTGTAACTACTTTTAAAAAGTAGTTTGTATGTCGCTACTTTTTAAAACCAGTAGTTGTAGTTGTAGTTGGGTACAATAAAAAAGTAGTTTTTTTTTACCCCTGTGCTAATGTAACCTTTGTCCGCTACAACAACAATGGAGTTAATTAAGCGCCAAACTCTGCTCGCTAAAATATTCCAACTAGCTGTGAAACTGCAACAATAAAATACATTTTAAACAATAAAAGTAGAAATAAAACAGAAATAAAAAAATAAGTTTGTGATGTATATATATATTTATTTAAATGCGCTTTTATTGTATTTAAATAATAGCTTCTGAAAATACTTTTTGTGTTTATATTTAAATGACTTTATTGGGTATATATATATATTTTTTAATTACTGCATTTTATGTACGTATAATTTAAAACATGAGTGTATTGACTCGTGATATTTTATTTAAAAAATGAACAAGAAAGAAAATTCTTGCGTAAAGCATAGTTTTTGAAACACTTTCCAGCACATTTAGAATCATGTAACAAAACCTCACACTTTAATAAGGGTAAAAATTACATGGAAAACGAAAACGCATAACAAATTTGAAAACAAAATTTTAGGAATGACAATCAATAGTGGGAAAATAATTCGAATTCTTTAGTTAAACCTTGTATATTATCTACAGATTTGTATTACATCTACAGATCTATATTACATAACTGCTAAAATGTAGTTCAGTTTAGGAAACGCGTAACACGCAGTTGAAAAGTCCCCTTCAACCATTTCCATCAATAAAAGAAAATTTATTCGAATTCTTTTTTTTTTTTTTTGCAGCCCTGTATAGGATCTATAGAAGTATTCGCGACAAGTAAAGTAATATGCAAAAAATTAGTTACATTTAAAAACGCAGACCACAACTGAAAGCGCATATTTCCAGAAATTATCGCTAACAGTAAACTGAATTTGTTTGTGTGTCCCTATAAATGTACGATAAATGCTATACACATCATAGTAAGTATCTTCTAATGCACCTCAGAGCTGTAATTTTGTTTCAATACGTTTGAAATAGTGTAACATCATTAAAATACATTGCAAACGATTTTTACCATCACAGACGACTATAATGTAAAGGCATTCTTTTGAGTATCTTTGTAAACGAATTATAAATGTTGCAAATTTCATTTTCAATATCAAACATGCCATAGTAAACCTGTTGTTGTTGTTGTTGTGTCAGAGAAAGTGCCATCCGCACTTCTCTGAAAGTAAGGGTGCCAGAGCCTCATGCAAGAGAGGTCGGACTTCTAGAGCTGGTCTCCTAATTTTGCACCAATTCCAGATTTGAGACCTGCAACCCGGTTTGGCACCCCCAAAGGTATCGTTTTTTAAACTTGGAGGACAATGGAGCCACGAACAGATTTTACGTGCACCAGCTCCCATTAACGTACACGGTCCCACAGCAGCCGCATTCAGTTGTCACCCTCCCAAGCACTGACCATGGTCTATGCTGCTTCATTTTCGGTGATCTTGACGGGAACCGAGCTTAATCGTCTGCGCCACTGCGGGACTATAGTAAACCTCAATAATATATATCATTTACATGGAAATACGAGCATAATTACGCAAATTAAAGCAAAGACAGATAGACAGACAAAGCTAAGTCATACACACTTTTAAACTATGTTCGAAAGTGTTAAAATTGAGGGAAAATAAATTAATGTTTCTCCTTTGTGTTATGCGTTCAGTTAGGAAACACATAACACAGTTGAGACGTCTTCTTCAGCATTTCCGTCAATAAAAGGAAATGCATTCGAATTCTTTGGACAGTGCTGTATAGGTTTTATAGAATTTATACACACCAAGTAATACGCAAAAAATATACATTATTTTCTTTACGCAACATAATTAAACTTCACAAATAACCGAAAAGTTCTACTTCGAGCTATATATTATTATATCTCTATATTCTTTTAATAATGTACAACATTTTAAGTATGTTTACCAATTTGTAGAAATACTGCGTTGTTTTTCATTTTTATATGGATTTTTAAATTGTGCTTACGTGAAAGTGACATAAAAATAGTGTGACAGGTCCAAGATGTTAGGTATTAAAGAGAGCCTTTAAAATGAACCACTCCAGTAAATCATCGAAATGAATTTTATTAAATTGAGCACTTAAATAAATACAAAATTACAGGTTCTTGATTAACTGGATCGCACAACAAAAATATTAAGGGTTCATTCAACTTATGATTCTTTGGCAGGTAAAAAAGTGTCCAGCACTAACAAAGTTAAACGGCGTCAGCAGTTCCGGGAAAGATGGTCAGATTGTCTGACCCTTCAAGAAAAGTACCGGATCAATAAATCGGCCAAACACCTTCGAAAATACGGAAAGGGATTCAAAGTTTGTCTTTATTCAAACAATATTAAATAATGTTCTCGCTCGCTTTCCAAAAATGTCATACAACAACTTCGCAGTTATATCAGAGAAAGGGTCTCTCTGTCCGATGATTCAACAATCACCTGAATGTAAATTCTTTCCCGGACTAGAGAGTCCGTCTTTTAAGGGTGAGAGGAAACTTCGGCCTCTCCCGAATAAAACCTACTGGTAACTTCGCTCTCAGATAACTAACTGTCTTTTCTTTTCTCATCCTCCAAGTTATCTTTCGAACAACAACTCAGTAGCCACTGAAATGTCTTTTAGAGGAGGTAAGTTCTTTCATGATAGGTAGAAAAGGGATTTCACATTAATATCCTTTCCTAACTGAGGTCGGCCCCGTTCCCAAGATCCTGAAATGCTCGGCTTGATCACAAGGATACCTTTCGCACTCTCTATTGATCTCGCTGTCTCCAAACCTTCAAATAATAAGATTGGTGATGATTGAGCGAAACTTTTATAGATTCACGGCCGATTAGTGAACTTAGTTTTATTTTGGAAGAAAATCCCAAACACATGGGAACTGCCTATACCTGGCTTTTAGGCTACGCTAACGGGGTTTTGGGTGAAATATAGTGAATTTCTCACAGTAGTTTTTATATAAGTAATTTCGTATAAAATTCACTTTTTATGACAGAAACGCAATTTCTTTCTCGAGAAAAGAAGCCATCTTTCAGTTGCAAATGTTAGTTTTCTATCTATAACTATAAAAAAGAAAGAAGTTTGTGTGTGTGTGTGTCTGTCTGTCTGTGGACTGTGTTCTGAAGAGACCGCTCCAAGCAGAGCTACAAAATTTGGTAGGAAGTTACCTCTATGTATGTAGTTTTGTACCTCAAAGCCCAATTTTGGAATTTTTAATTAGATTTTCTTAATTTTCTATAAAGTTTTTAGCATTTTTTCACGTTTTGCTGCAATTTTACCACATTAGTAATAGGAATCCGATTCCAATCTTTTAGCCCAATATAGTAAATTTTGTCCTCTTTTCAATAAAGTTTATTGGGAATTCGTACTGCGATTTTTGAATTTTTAGCGATTTTTTTCCTTTGACACTAAGTAATTTCCCCCCAAATGCTTGTTTGGTTGCCTCCATTTCTGCCTCAGTTATGTCCAAAATCGTCATTTTTTCTCCTTTTTCTTTTAACTTGGAGATGGTTGATAATTGTTTAAATATTTTTAAAAAAATCATGATTTTAAAAGGGAAGGACGGGTTATTAATTATTCCGATTTTAATTTTCTGATTATATATTTTTTTATTTAATTTTTTATGCGTTTTCAAAAGTTTTTCATGTTTGGCGGCGACTTTTTTACATTATTAAAATAAATCTAATTACAATCTTTTAGCTCAATATAGTAAATTTTTTCCACTTTTCAATAAAAATTATTCCAAATTCAAACAGCGATTTTTGAATATTTCGCGATTTGTTTTATGAGATTTTTAGAGCTTTTGATGTACGTGACGTCATTTATGTATTTGATTTCAGAAACTGGCAACAATAACTTGCTGTATTTAAATGTCAAAGCAGAAAAAAGCGCCATTTTGTTTCTGTCTCAAAAGTTACGATAATTGTTAATTTTAAAGGTCCTTGGTTTAATTTTGAGGGCGGAAGGGGAGGGGGTGACCGGTCGTTCTTTAAATATCGCGTTAATGCTCTGTTCGAAACTCCCTCCTTCCCCACATGACCCCCAAATCAGAAACTTTCTTAATATTAGTCCGATTCAAAAGTAATATTTTCTAACATTCTTTTCAGTTCCCCCAGGTAATAAAAAAAACTTCGGTATCTTTTTTCGGACCTTGGTTACCACTATTTCTGAATATTAATCTGCAGGAGTGGGGGGGGGGGGTATTTTCCCGGGTTCTATGGGCCCGATTTCAACGAGAATTGATTCATTCAACTTAACATGAATTAATTAAGATATAGGTAACTAATTAAGATATAGATTTAGCGCGCCCCCGGCTCTGGAAAGTGGAACTAAGAGATTTTCAGCGTCTGCTATACGTTGCCGTAGGTAGCGGAGACAGCTGGCGGAGTTTCGTTCTGAAAGATGTTTCTTTCGAACACAGTGCGCCCCTGTCGATAGAAAGCAGATCTAAAAATGTACGTTTAATATTGGTCCGATTCAAACGAAATCTTTTCTAACATTCTTGTCAGGTCTCGCAGGCTCTAAATGAACTTCGGTATCATTTTTTCAGCTCTTGGTTACCGCCATTTATAAATATTAATCTCCAGGGGGGGGGGGGGGATTTCTTTTGTCAAGTTCAGTGCTGGGTCCTATTTCAATGAGGGTTGGTTCGTTCAACTTAAAATGAACTAATTAAGATATAGATAACTAATTTAGATATTGATTTGGCGCCCCTTGGCAGTGGAAATTGAAACTAAAAGATATTGCAGCTCGTGCGCAGCACGCCTGTTATACGGTGCCGACAAGGGCATCAGTTTCGTTCGGAAAAAGATTTGTTTAGAACAGAATGCGCCACCTGACGGTGAAAAGTGGAACTAAAGGATTTTGCAGCGCGTGTGCAGCACGCCTGCTATACGGTGCCGTAGGCAGCGGAGATATGTGTCAGAGGTTCTTTTAGAACAGGATACGCCCCCTGGCTGTGGAACTAAAAGATTTTTTTGCGCGTGCGTCGAAAATGGCTATTTTTATCGAAACCGCGAAAGAAAATTACCAATTTGTTAATCCCAGAAAACAAACTATTCTCATTTTCACTGAACCTCGAATATTAAGAAAGCTATTAAAGTTATCGATTTGAAACTCACAGCATATACGTAGTTTATTTTTCTGATTTTGTGAAAATCGGACAGCAACTTTTCTTATTTTTGGCTAAAAACTGACCCGCTTTGAATCGAATGACCTTTGAGGGGGTCGTATTAAATTTTCTTCCACTTCGGGGTCCGTCTCTCTATTTACTTTCTGACAGACGAAAAGGTTATTAGAGGAACGGCTCCGTGCAGCAATTATTAGAGTGTTTTCGCATTGCCTAATATTTTTTTGGCGGGACCGGGAAACACCGGGTGGATCAGCTAGTAATATAAAAGAAAAAGTTTTAAATGATATTACAAATGAATGTTTCCAAAGGTGCTGTGCGGCACACCATTCTCAAGTCAATTTCAAGAACCTCGGCACCTCGCTCCCCGTGTCGCGAGGGATTTGTACTGTGAATTTCGGGCAATCCTGGCACAAGACAATTCACCCCGCCACCTGTTGCGTTTTCCGCCGGGCTCAGCTCCAGCTGAAACTGCGTATATTTTTGTGTAAAACCTTAATAAAGGTACCGGGAAGGACACCTATGCTCTACAGACTTGGCCTCCTCGTCTGAGCAGTCCCTCTTAGGCTGTGAAACATTATCTTGAAAGACGTTAATGCAACCCGGCTACAAGAAATATTTTTAGGACCATACATATGTGTTGTGTGTGTATGTAAAAAAAAAGAAGAAACTAATATATACGGTCCTATATGCACACTTTTTGAAAACATCCTCCCCCCCTCCCCCCCAAATGGTAAAAAAGGTTTTCCTGTCTTTTGGGGGACTCCCATTAGCTTGGAGTCCAGATATACTACAACCACCATATCCCCTCCTCCAGGGGTTAAGGCTCCGTTTATATGCTTCCTAAGAAAGCCTTGCTAAGAGAGTCGTAAATCTTTCGACTGGTCATTCTTTTCCAAAAGTTCTGTGGTTTTAAACAATAGAAAGAGGAGTCTCAACAAAAGAAAGATGTGGTGATTTACCTGTTAGCGACGTCCCCGGCTGACCTCTGACTTTTGGACATGCTAGAGAAGTCATAAAACAAAAAGAAACAGACCACCTTGCCGCCAAAAAGTGACCGCTAAGGAAAACGTAGTCGGGAGCAGTCTAAATTTTTAACAAAAAACATACAGGAACCTTAATATTCTACAGTAATAACCATTTCCGTAGCGTATCCTCCATAAACATCTAATATAAATATACAGAGGACTAGTAACTATTTGTTGAAGCAAACATCTCCCTCCCCACCATCAGGCGATGGTGGGAGAAGAATACGCCAAACTGATTTTTTCCCGCCAAACTGTCATTAACATTCGACCGCTCCCACGGCGTTAATAGAATAAAACTTGTTTATTTTATATTTAAATTATCTTAAACTGTTATGGAGCGTGCAGATGAAAATTATTCAATTTTATTGGATTTGATTTGGGCTTGAATAGCATTTTTCTATAAATGTATTAAAGCTTCAGTTCTCATAATTCTATGAGTATTAAATTTTAACATTTTTGTCCAGGAGAAAGGGATTGGTATCTTCCCGTCCTTCCACACGCTTAGCGACATTGCCACCTATAGATATAGCCATCTACTCTAGGTGGCAATATTAGTGATGGGTGATTCTGAAAAAAATCGAGTATCGATAAACATTGCCGTCGTATAAAACAGCATCGATCACAATAAGAATCGATTCCCAAACTCTAGAATCGATTCTCACACAGATAACTTAAAAAGAATAAGTCCTAAACATATCGATCAACTGGCAGAGAGTTTGATCGTGAATAATGATAACGGGGATTAGACAATAGATCAATATTTCTGGCATTCATTTCACAGCAATATATAACATATTTATTCTTTCGATTTTACTATTTTAGCGGCAGAGCTGTCGTAAAATTTCGTATAAGGACATTTTTCTTTTCAAATTAAATTGTTATGTTTTTAGTTTAGAGCCTAATTACTTGTGTTACTAAGTTTATAAAGATGTATTTTTCAAGGTTCGTCCCCTCTCTTCTCCCCCCTCCCCCAAAATCATAACTTTCTTAATTATAAAGATTTGAACGGGATCTTTTTTGACATTCTTCCCAAGTCATTTCGGTTACGAACTAAACATTGATATTATTTCTGAAACTCTTGGTGACCACTATTTATGAACAATAATCAAAATTTTCGGCTTTTTTACAGTTCAAACGTTCCATCCTTGGTTTAGAACCACGTCACTTTGTGTTCTCTAGATGTATCGTTCAAGTTTGTCTCCTCCCTCCAAATCACAACTTTCTTAATTATAATCTGTACAAAAGATAAAACTGGTGTTAGAGAATACAGATATATAATTGAAGATTACTTTTTATAATTGCATAAAAACATGAATTGACTTCCTTTCCTTTCTGGTTAAAAAAATATTCCGTCTTAGTGAGGTTTTCGTCTCAGAAGGTAGATTTTGTATACGGTATTTTTTTTCGGCTGAATCTTAAAAACTTTCCGGTATCGGCAGGTTCTTTTTTCACAGGTTTTGCACGAATTGCATGGTTTGAAAAGAAATGTAAAAGAATTTGTGTATCCTGAAAAATTGGGTCTTCTGGAGTCCCACGCGACGGGTCTTGGAACTCCTGAAAATCGGGACGTTCGCGTAAATCGGAATACACTTATCTTGATTTAGAGGCTTCGTCTTTTAATAAGCATTGTTACGGTGGGCTTCGGTGCGCAAATTTATGAACTCCAGTGGATTCCGTATAACATTTAAATATTCACTAAAAAGGTAGAAGTACCGGAGCTGAGTTCCGGTGCATATTAAGAGGCTACTTCACTCAGGTGAAAACACCCGCTCGCTAATATTAATCCTATGGGAGAAATTTTTTACGATATCTCGTTCGCATTTCAATATTTTTAAGGGATTTTTTTTTTTTTTTTTTTTTTTTTTTTTTTTTTTTTTTTGCATTGGATAGCTGAGGTAGATCTCTATGCTGGTTCTTTTTTACTTTCCGATTTTTGTTGTAGTTTTTTTTTTTTTTTTTTTTTTTTTTTTTTTTCCAATTGAGGATACTTTCACTTTAGAAACCGGTTCCGAAAGGGAAAGTATCCTAATAAAAAAAAATGTAATCAAAATCGAAATAGTACAAAAGAGCGTGCATAGAGATTAACCTCAGCTGTCCAATGCAAAAAAAAAAAAAAAAAAAAAAAAAAATCATTTAAAAATATTGAAATGCGAACGAGATAACGTAAAATATTTCCCCCTAGGATTAACGTTAACGAGCGGGTGTTTTCGCCTGAGTGAAGTACCCTCCTCTTTTTCACCTCCCTGATAGAGGTTATCATCACAGAGCCACGAGGAGAATTAAGCGTTTTCGTCAGCAAAAATAAGCAGTGTGCTTATTTTACTGTTTATTACTGTTAATTTTACGGTATAATACTGACAGCTGGGATGCCCAGTATTATACTGTAAAATCAACACTTTTTTTTTTTTTTTTTTTTTTTTTGCAGTGTATTATTAACAAGCTAACCTCAAATGGGATTACATTGACGTGTAGTGCTGAAAGTACTCAATAATTTTATTAGCGTCACCGTATGTACTGTGAGTTAGTTGCATTCCGAATTATGGAGAGTCTATAACTCAATGGTGTTAGAACATGAATGATGAATAACGGTCTTTTCAAAAACTCCTGATGTCATCACATTGGATTGGAAACAAAGAGCATGTATGGATAATATCGACAAAATATCTCCAGTTTGTAAAGTTAGAAACGAAATTCGGTGTTGAGTTTGTAGTGTGATTGAATAATTGCATTGTGAACCTGGTTTCTTATGCAAAAATTGTTCGCGTGAAAAAAGTGTACAAACTAAAATCTTATCAGATGACCATCTTTTTTTTTTTTTTTTTTTAGATTAATTTAATTGTTAGTGCTGTGAATTTTAACTTGTTTTTCCAGGTTTCATTAATATTGTTTATTCTCTCTGCCTGCATTTATTATTAGTAGTAAGTAGTATTATAAACTTCTACAATTGTGAAAAACTGTAATTTGACTTCCAAAATTACGTTAACATTGTTTTTGTTTTTTTCCTTTCTGCATCTCTTAAATTACTTTTTTTTTTTTTTTTTTTTTTTAATATGTTTGAACTCCTTTTTCCAAATTACGCTGATATTGCTTATTTCCTTGTATGCCATTTTTATTATTTTAATTAATTTTTAATGCTATTTAATTTAAAATATAAAAATTCTTTGATATTACCAGCTCTTTCTCTGTGCTGTTTTATTAATTTAATTCATTTTTATTATTTTTAACTTGAATTCTCTAACGGTTCTGATATTACCTGTTTTATTATTATTATTATTATGGCTGTTTTTTTTCTACTTATTATTATTAATTTAATTATTTTTTTAACACTGTGAATTTTAACTTGGTTTCTTTAAATTCCATCGTATAGATTTATCTCGATATCAATGCATTTTCCTGAATTTAATTTTTATTATAATGAATTTTAACTAGTTTTCCAAATTTTGTTAATATTGCTTGTAATTTTTCCATACATTTATTATTATTATTATCACTATAAATTTTAATTTTATTCTAAACGTCGTCTGCATTCCCCATTCTGCGCGCCCCCCTCCCCCCTCTACTTAATACAGTCTGAGAAAAATTTAACTAACTTATTTCACATCTACCTGTAATCCCTTCCTCCTCAGAAAACCGAAACCGGCCAATCAGCTGACAGTCCAGTTCTTCGGAAGAGTCTCGGCGGCAACCTTCAAAGGGAAAGTTCGGTAGCTGGCAAGATCATAGAACAAACAGAAGGTAGGAGGGGTCACCTGAAACGTAACGAGAATCCCAGATCTTTACCTGGGGTATTTCTTGGTTCCGCAAATTCGACACACGGATCTATATTCCCACCCTCCTTCTCCCGGGCCTTTTGTGATGCACCAGAGGGATCCCTGGCGGCTTCCTTTGATCTCACTCGCATGTTGCCGACCGTCATCTTGTTTACATTAGTGAGAATGAAAAAGAAAAAAGAAAAGAGAAGGCGGGGTATACTGATTCTTTTGCTTATATATAAGACCTCTGACGAAATAAACTGAATTTGCATTGCCAACTTCAAGAAACCGGCTTTCAACACTTCACAGACAGACTTCCGATAGGGATAGCTAAACTTGTATCATCGTTTGTAACTACCGGCTCTTGAAAGTCTTGAGATAACGTGCTGTTATTGGATAGCGTTAACAGATTGCGTATGCCGAGGCAACTGTAGTTGGATAGTACGTTTCGTGGCTATATATTTATATCTATCTAAACAAATCTCGCCGCCTGTTTTCCGCAATTTTAAAGTTGCAGTTCGTAAGCAAATTAAATTTTACTCTATTTATAGATTCGATTACAAGAAATTTTAATTATTTCGCACTTTAATTCATTCTACGAAAAATCTCTAATCGAAATGGGAGCCTACTTGTTTTGCCTCACGGTTACTTACTTGCTAGCTGAGTCAGTGGCGAAGCCTTGGACAGAATCGCATTTTTCAAATCAGCTCAATGTAGAAACAAACCACTGGGCAGATGCTGCATTCGATTTCGTACGAAATCTGAGCTGTAAAGATGCTTTTCTCACCACTGAAAATGATTGCTGGGAGCTGAAGACTGTGGATAAGTCAGGAATGAACTTCTATTCTGCCATCGCTGAACCGGGAGAAAAACTAGTCGCTGTATTACCTGATGGACCTTTGAGTCGAACGGGGAGTCATGATGCTGTTATTGCGCTGGACCCTTATCCCGGAGCAAATTTGGGACATTTACTGGTTGTTTTCTACATTAACCTTGGCTGGAGTGAACTACAATGCGAACTGAATGGAGGACATTACATAGGTAAGAATAAAATTATGTATTTGTTTGCTTTGTATTAAATGTTTTATTATGTTGTTTTTCTGCATGGGCGCCGGAAAGGGTTTTGAAATTTAATTAAGTAGATTTTTTACATAGCTGATGATTTTGTAAATAAGGCTAATAATAATAATTTATTGGTCCTCACTTAAAATAATTAGAGGAATGAAAAAGGGATCTAAGAATTTATTTTTTGTCGGGGCTGAAACATTTGATTCTGTTTTTGACATTAAACTTCAGTAAACATTTGATTTTGATTCTATATTACTTATTATTATTATTATTATTATTATTATTATTATTTTGCGTTCATGTGTTTAAAAATTAACTTAAACGGGGGTTTAAGGAGTGCAGATTCTCCCTCCCCCCTGTAAATAAAAAAAGCACATATGATTAATATTTCTGAAATGCGTATTAACCCCCCCCCCCCCCACTTTTTTTTTCTTTGAAAAAGAAATTACAAATTACTTTTACGTCGTTAATAATATTAAAAAGTAACAATCCATATCAAATAAGTTAAGGTTTATGGAAATTTAAAGAGTACGCCATTGATTGAAATCTAATGAATATAGTTGTTTCACGTACTATTCGTATGACAATAGACTAAGGAAGACATTTTGAAGATATTTAGAAACTGTCTTATTTCAACCGGATTAAACATAGACACAACAACTTCCTAGTATTTTTTATGTTTTATCAAAAATTATTCGCTCGGAAATTATTCGTTCGGAAAGTAAATAAAGCGCCCATGGTATAAAAAGAATTATGTAAACTTTTATTATTATTATTATTACTGCAGGCTTAAACATAAATGAAATCATAATAAATGTATGGACATGTACTATAATTACTACCTTCAGATAATAACCAAAATAATTGTTTAAGACAAAATAACACTCAATGAAAAGGCATTATGCTATCAACAAGACATCAGTCCCAAACGGGAGAAGAAAATTATGCATTTATTGTCTTTATATCAAGGTGGTAAGGGCGCAAAAAGATATCTTTTATATGTATTTATAAATCTTTTTTAATCTTTTTTTTTTTTCTCTCTTTCGTGAAATGTATGTTTATTTATACTATATTCATTTTCAAATGTAAATTCTCCTCCCCTCCCCCCCCCCCCAAAAAAAGTACTAAAATTTAATTTTTTAAAAGTTAAAAATTATAAATACTATAGAAATTGATAAATCGTCTGAAAAAAAAAAATGCTATCAGCATACTCTTTTTATTTTTTAATTTGTCTTCAAAATTTACAAAAATAAAAAAATAATGAAAAATTAATTTTCTAAGTTATTTTTTATATTTACTGTGAAATTCATATATATTTTTTAATTTACTCTCAAAAATATATGTGTGTGCGTATAATGGAAAATAAATATTTGAAGAGTCATAACTTTATCTTTCATACGAATTTAGTATATAAATTTAAATATGGTGAATTTTGAAATATGCATTCTGAGATAAAAAGATTTAAAGTTCTAAGTACTAACTCCTTAGGCAATCACAGACTTACAACAACATAAAAAATGTTACATCCTTTACTGTAAATATTGCATTTACATATGGTGGGCTTCGATTTATTGTAAAAACTCTAAAATATTTTTTAAAACCAAAAAAGTAAAAATATATTTTCAAGATTTGTGTGTCCTGGAGCACCTTAAGGCTGTTCGTTAGTAAACTTCCCGATTCCCCTCCCTAATGTTAAACCTATGGGCGTAGGATGCATTCGTATATTTAAGATATCTCCTCAGGAAATTAGTATTTTTAACTTATGTTTTCTGTGTACACTTCTTAAAGGATTTCTCTTTTATTCTTAGTTGTCAAAATGTTTCTTAAATATATACTTAATTTTATGTGAAGTGTTAAAATCTTATTCAGTTAGGCTAAGATTTTTACACATAAAATTATAAATTAAGCACATATTTTAGAAATATTTTGATAGTTCAGAAAGAAAGAGACATCCTTTAAGAAGTGTACACAGAAAACAGAAGTTAAAAGTATTAATTTCCTGAGGAGATATTTTATAAATTTGAATGCATTATACGCCCATAGGTTTAACGTTAGCTAAGAGAATCGGAAAGTTCACTGACGAACAGCCTTAAGTATTTTATTATATTTTCTGTGTGATAAAAGTGACTTTCACTATATGGCTGATCGTAAATGGAAGTACATTGCTTTGAAGTATAATTTAGAAATAATATTCATTCATAGCTGCAGAAATATTTCAGATATTCGAACTCAGATACTCAGATTCTAAGCATCATAAGTGTATTGTTATTATTATTATTGTTGTTGTTGTTGTTGTTGTTGTTTATTTATGTTTTACATTTAAAAATACTGTATTTTTCATAATTCGTCTTTTCAAATTCAGAATAACTAAATTGTGCATAGTGTATATACCTGTAAAACTAATGCTTCTTTCATAATAGGTTATCAAAATTTAATTTTGAATTTAAATTTTAGGAAATATACTCGCAAAATTCAGCTATCTTTCTATTTCAAAGAGTAAAAAAAAATAATAAAAGCTGCAACATTTGAAAATAAATAAGCAAAATCCAGTTTAGTTATTTGAACTCTTAATCATTTCTTTATTTTTTTTCCATAAAATTAGTATTATTATTATTATTTAGGGTTTGTTACAAAAAATTCACCCAAAAACCTTTCTAAAATGAAAAAAAAAAAAGGTGGTTTAAGAACAGTTTTAAAATTACCAATAAGAATTTATTTTTAATAAATATAAATAATTAACACTTAATGATTGATGTTTTAAAATAATTCCATGTAAATATAATTTAAACTGTAGCATTTTTTAAACCTCATTTTTAATAACATTTTTCTGTGATAATATACGGCAAAAAATTCTCCAAGAAATTGTGGTAGAACTGTATCTACCTGAGTGTACTACTATTATTAATTATTACTAAAAAATAAATAAAATAATTAAGTGCATGAAAATGCGATCTTGTAAAATGAAATGGCAAAAGATATATTTTTACAATTTTAGCCGTTATTTTCCAGTTTTAAAAAAGAAAAGAAAAAAAAATAACAAAAAACACGTAAAGGCGCGGGATTACACGAACCGTGACTATTATCATAGTAAAGTTTTGTAAATAAAAATATACATGACATTAAAAAAAGAAAACTATTTTAACTTTTATCTCATTAAAGTTTATTCTCACTGGCCAGATGAAAGTTCAAAGTACTACAAGAATACAATTGCAACGCATTAATAATACATGGACTTCAATTTTATTTTGTTTAAGAGAAAGTTTTATTATTAAAAAAAAAAATGAATAAATAATAAATGTTATTTACCTTAAAATTTATATATTTATATATATGCAAAGAGGGGAAAATAATACTTTTATTTGATTTTTATTTGATTTATTCATTTTCGCATGTGATGGAGGCATTTGAATTGGATCCTTTTCAATAAAAAAAAAAAAAAAAAAAAAAAAAAAAAAAAAATGTAATTGTTACATAACAAATTGAACAAAACGTTATTTTTTAAGATTCCTTTTTTTTTTTTTTTTTTTTTTTTGTTGTTGTTTTTGTTGTTGTTTTTTAAGATAGAAAAATAATTAAAATATCCGCTCTCAAAAATGTCAATACAATTTTAAAACATGACATTGTTATAATAAATATGCAATTTTTACATTTGCACCTGAAACAGTCATTATTATTATTATTATTATTATTTCATTTATAATTCTGAAATTATTCAAGTATGTCATAAGTGCAAGTTACGGATTGCTAAAAAATATTTTTATGTAACGCATTTTTAAAATAATTTTACTTTCTTATAAAATATTACTTTCTTCTTTCTTTATAAGAAGAAAGTATTGAATTCGTGAAAATTTTCGAATTCCTATTTACGACAGGTTTATACGTTTCAGAAGGTCCTGAACACGATTTGACTGTTTTTAGAAAACATATGTGGGTGCGTATGTGTCTGTCTGTATGAGACACAAATTTTGTGGGCGTTCTAACTCACAAACTACTGCGGGGAATAGAATGAGATTTGACATGCAGCTCTATCCTTATGTGAACTCGAACTGGTGCTGTTTAGTTTTGGGGCAAAATCTCCCAAGAGGGGGCTTCTGTAAATCGATTATTTGTTCGATTTATGTGATGCTTATATCCCCAGTTTATGTACGCAGAATTCAATGAATTATCAGATCCCCATGATAGGAATAGATTGTCAGTCAATTTTGATTGCGGTAAGCTAAGTGGGTGTGCCAAAATTTGATGATTTCTTCGGAAGTTCCATAATGTCTTAATTTGTTCACTGGTCGTGTTTACTTATTTCACAAAATTGTATACATAAAATGTGGATTTCATAACAATTTAAACTGTAATTCGAAATTGAAACTATTACAGCTATTTGTCGAGCGACCCCACCCAAAACATCCTGAAAAATATTTTTATCGCAATATAATTTTTCTAAATTTATTTTTATAGTATTTTAGATGTATTGATATCGTTTATATATCGTTTATATCGTCACTATTGATATCGTTTTTCTTAAATTTATTTATACAATGAAGATTATTGTTGTTGTTATTATTATTATTAATATTATTATTATTATTATTTTGTAAAATATGTTTGAATACATTTAAAATAAAAAAATAAATTAAGATAAAATAAAAAATATGCATTTTATTAAAAATTAACTATTTTATGGCCTAAGATATATCAATTATAAATAATTTAAAATAAATAAATAAATAAATGACACTGTTATACTATACTCATTTATTGTTATGTATGACGGTGAAAAAATATTTATATTTTTTATTAATTCATACTATTTTATTATTAAATTGTTTTTTATTTATTTATGTTTTTTTTTATTATATATATATATATTTAGCTGTGTTCTTGTTTAAATACTGCATTTAAAACAAAAAAAATATTTACTCAAGTATACATTTAATAAATTAAACGTTTACGTCGCTATATGTCACTAGACAAAACATATATGTCACTGCTTTCCAAATTAATTCACAAATCCTTTATTTAATATCTCTCATTACACTTTGATCGTCACTTTGTGTAAACGTAAAACTTACCACATCTTACGTTTCCGTAATCCATTTGTCACCCGATGCCAGTTAAACGTCAGGAAACTTACCACAGGATAATCTTTTGAGCTTCTTCTACCTTTGACGCACCTGTTCGCCGACTTCTCGTTTCTGCCGCTCAGGAGGGGGGTGATTTGTTGCACAAAAGGGGTGCGAGAAATGGCGCAGGAGGTGTGAAAAAGGGAAGTGCCGACAAAGCACCTGCCTTTAGAAGTGATACACGAGTTTCTGAGAGCAAATTATCTTCTAGCTCTTTGAAGGAGGGATTTTAATAGAGTGGTAGAAAAGAGATTTCGGAAAAAAAAAAGCTCACATCGGATGATTAAGAAGAATTCATTTTCTTCACTGATCTTTGAACAAAGAATAATCGGATTCGGAAGTAAATAATCGGATTGTAATGTTACTAGTGAGCATTTCCAAGCTGAGCTAAAGTTTATTGTATTAATTTTTGAAGAAAAGGAAGGAAAAGTAAAGTTGTTTTCCTCCGTATCATAATCTGTATATAGTCATATGGCTGTAATGCAACATTGTTAATTGAGGGGGGCGGGGCAAGAAAGCACCAAACCACATTTTTGGTGGAATAAATCTAACAGTGTAATATGTTGCTTAATATTGTAAATTATAATATGCTACATATAATTTGTATGTAATGTCACTGGGTGGCAGCATATGCATAGGTGCCAAGCTCTCATTAATATTCCGTAAAATGTGGGTTAATTTGTCCCAGGACGTTTCGCACCAGAAATTTTTTTAAGAAATGAAATTAAATAAATTCCACGTAGAAATCCGAAATTGAATAAATAAAGATTCATCCAATAATTTTTCTGTTTTGAAGCGTTGTTAAACTGGGTCAAATTAACCCACATATTACGGAATATTAATGAGAAGTTGGCACCTATGCATATGACCCAGGTTTCGTTTTTACCCCAGATGTTTATGCCCCCAATCAAGATAGGTAATATACAAAAAATGTAATTAGTAATATCATTAAAGTAATGCCATATTGTTACTCAGAATATCTCAAATGTTACTAAGACATTGGCGAAAAATCTTTAGGTTATGTATCTTGATTTCAGTATTTATCAAATTCTCAAATTGAAATATCTCAGAAGCTCAAAAATGTAGCTTAGCACTCTCTTGCCCCGACCCCTTCAATTTAAGTTTTTCACGTGTGTTAAATATATGACATACACCTTATAAGTTAAACATCTGGTTTCTAATTTTAAACTTCTTTTCCATAGCTATGACTATCAGCTTAACACCTTAGTCATTTGAAAACTGGATATCAAAGTAAAATTTTACCTGATACCTACCTATCTCGCAAAACAAACGAAAATATTTCTCTACGTTGTTATGCTTCTCTTTTTGCGTTGTCTTTTTCTTACAATTTATTTCTCGTATATTTGTTTCTAGCATGGAAACATCCCCATCATCATCTTCAATGACTATACTCCATATTTTTAACTGTTAAATTTCGAAGTTGCTTTTTATATTGATATATTTTTTTTTAATTGTCTTGCACGGATATTAAGATCAAACAGAATTCTTCGTTTAGCTTATGTCATGTTTAGAGTATCTATTTAAAAAAAACGCAGCCAAGGCTGCGGACTACAGTCGTATCTGTTCTAAAATCTCTCCCCTCCCCCATTCGATTTCGTGCTGCCGGGGCCCATACAACGAATTGCTATTTATGTCTATACGCAATATTAGAAAATTTTGCATAATTATGCTAAAAAAGTACAGTAGTTTGAACATGACTGAATTCATAATATAGAACAAATAAAGAAAAATATCGAAAATAAAAATATTTTGTAAGCTTATAAATTTATTTTACATGTTTTTATAGTGTATATATGCTGTAATTTGATCGTGCTTTAATTATTTCGATTCTTCTTTCGACTTTATTATAAACGGCTTTTTTTATATATTATATTTATTTATTTATCACAATTTTCAATTAACCTTTTACGTATGTTATATATATATATATATATATATATGTGTGTGTGTGTGTGTGTGTGTGTGTGTGTGTGTGTGTGTGTGCGTGTGTGTGTGTGTGTGAAAGCTTTTATATATATATCTAACTATATCTTTTTTTTCTTTCTTTCTTTCTTTTTTTTTTTTTTTTTTTTTTTTTTTTGTTCAACCGTGTTTGCGATGAATTCTTGCTCGATAGACATGGGCTAGGGGAAAATGAAGATCCAAACACCTTCCATGGATTTTGAAATTTAATTAAATTCGCAAATTCCTTGCTCAACAATGCGGAACTTTCTGACTGATTTTTAAACGTAAAGGCATAAAATTAGCAGCCCTGACTATTGGAGCAATTTCGAATGTAATTTTCCATTTTTTGATAATTAAATTACTTATCGAGTTATTAGCTATTTTTGTCACGTGACGACGATTTTTCCCCCTTTCTCAAGCTGCCGCGGTCCGGAAATTCGGTTCAAAACGCTCACTTTGACGGTATTTTCTAAAAGATTTTCTGCCTTTACAAAAACTGGAAAACGCTATCCAATTACATAGTTTTTGAATAAGAACACCTGCCAATTTCTTGCGTTACCGGTAGCACCTTTGGTTTGATTGGAGAACAGCCTTCCTTCTAAATGTTCTTTATTTCGGATGAGCCAGGGAAAAAGAAAAATTCTAAATTTATTTTTCTCCAATGACCTTATGCAACTCCCCTCCCATGTAATATCAGTTTTATTTTATTTTATTATTTTTTTTTTTACGTTAATATTTTATTAAAATTATATTTAATTATATTTAATAAATTATATTGAAAATTATATTTAATTATATTTAATTATATTTAATATAATTAATTTTTCAGATTGGCTCTTCCCCCCCTCCCCCCCTCCTCGACGAAAAATAATGTTTCATAATGTAATAATTATCTTTTAATTGTTTAATTGTTATAACTTTATTTTTTATATTGGTTCTTACATTGATATGTTTCAAAATTGTCCTGTCATATTTTAGCCCGTTTCACGTTTATATTCTCCCGTTTGAAAAAGGCAGATTTTAGGATATCTGGAAAGGTATGACCATTTTGACAATCTGGATTTGTCCGGACTTTCAGCTAAGCTATCCATTTCAGAAATGGCGCGGCGCGGCGTTCAAAGGGCGGGGGAGGTGTGAAAAGGGGTTGCGCCGACAAAGCACCTGCCTTTAGTATAGTCATACATGAGTATATAGATCCATATGCTCCGACTGAGAGCAAATTATGTCGCGCTTTGTAAGGCGCAAACAAGAAGGGATTTTAAAGGAGTAGTAGAAAAGAGTTCTGAGAAAAAAGCTTGTACCGGCGATTTCAGAATTTGGTCGGATTAACTTTCATCAATTAGCTTTTCTTCCCTAATCTTTGTACAAAGTATAAACGGATCGGGAAGTTTTGAAAATAAAGTAATCGGATTGTAACGTTACTCTAAGTGAACATTTCCTTTCCAAGATGGGTAAAAGATTATTGAAGTGTTCATTTTTGAAGAAAGAGAAGAAAAAGAAAAGCTATTTTTCTCCGTATCATAATAAAGTATAAAATAACAGTGTTTCACATTGAAGAAACTGACATATATAATGATCCTAAAAGAAAGAAAATGAAATATCTTTTTTCAAGTAAAAATCAAAATTTTACAGTTGCATGCGATCTAAAGAGGATATACTTTAGATTATGTAATGTACAGAAAAATAAAACATTATTAATATATATTTTTAAACTTTATTTAAAGCGATTCTCAAAAATGTGTTTTTCCCCTCAACAATGCAAATTTTTTCTGACACATTCACGTACTCATTTTTAAACGTAAAAGCATCAAATTAGCACGCATTGGATATCGAAGATATTTATAATCGAACAGCTTTTTTCGTGTATCGATAAATGTTTTACATTTTGAGTTATAATCGATTGCTGTCTCATGACGTACTTTCCCAAGCTGTCACGTATATAAATTCGATACGAAACGTCAACTTGGACAGCATTTTTTGAAAGATTATTTGCCTTTATCGAAAATGAAAAACGCTATTCGATTTCACAATCTATACTAATAAAAGAAAGTTTCGCACTGTCTGTGTACTTGTGTTTGTCTATCGGCGATGGCTAGCGAAATCTACCGTACGTAGAAGTCTAAAAATTCGAGTAAAGATAGTTCAAGGCAGTCCCAGATGCACCTGAGACTCAGATTTTTCATTTTTTTATAATTAGCCGAGTTATTAATTAAAAACCAAAATTATAAAATGCACCACAGTCACCAGTGCAGCATAGTAGTATCCGGTCGATCGTATCCCCAGAGCGCCGTCGTAAACGGAGAAGAAAAGGAAGGCATTTTTTTTTTTCGTTTTTTATAACTTGCTATGGCCGAATCGTTCAAAATACGAAAAAACGAATGACATATACTTAATTTTCGTGTTTTTACGTTTAAAACACCGCAATTCGTTTGAAAAAATATTGTTGTTAACCCTTTCAAAATTTTGCTAAAGGCTTGATTTCGCCAATTTCTTTTTCTCCCTTTCGCCGGCGCTCTCATCGGGTTCAATTTCAGAGCTACCGATTAACAAAAAATACCCAACTTAAAGAAAAAAACCTTCTTCTCTACAACAGATCTCTTTCAAAAATATGAATTTTAACCCTTTGGAAAAACATTGCGATTGCAGGTTACTTAGAGACACCGGAGACAATCTTTTCCCCCGCTAAAAAGTAGCTAAACGCCGGTATTTCTACACAGTCTTTTTACATCTTATTAGCACACCGGATATATAAGGGGGGGGGGGCATAAAATCTTTCCCTGATTACAATAGTTTATTGCAGAAAAACTAATATAATTAGGCATATGCTTGTTTGAATATATTGTAAATACATTTATGAAGTTTTTAATGCACTTAATTACTTCAGCAAATTTCGATGTGAGCACCGTTGGCAGCTCGAAGAATGTCAAGGCGGTATTCCATTTCTCGCCATGTATTGGGCTGTCACACTAGACATAACATCTGTGATCCTGACCTTGAGTGTTTCAGTATTTTTTACTGCTGTCGCAAACACTCTGTCCTTTATGTACCCTCGAATGAAAAAAAACTAGAGGAGTTGGTCCATCCCGTCTGATTCATCTTCTAGGAAATTTGTCATCAAGAAACTCACAAACGGCGGCACAGACCGGACTACAAGAAAAAATAAAACCTTGAACATGACTTTTTCATAATAAAAATTTTACAGTATTACATTCAATGGTTATTTCTTAATATTTTTTTGTAATCAGGGAAAGATTTTATGACCACCCTGTACATGACCTATAAAAATTCTCGAAGCGTTCGGACAACCAAAATTTAAAAAAATAAAAATAAAATAAAATCTGCGAAATTTTCGCTCAGAATGTGAAAATGAAGGTGACATCGGCACCTGTTCTCACGACTCCCTATTATTATTTTTTTTTTTTCAAGAAATTTTTACGCAGGCTTCGAAACCATTATATTTATAACCGATAAAAATTGCAAAGAGTTCGGACGATAAGAACTTTTTTTAATTTTAAAGAACCCGACTCGCAAACAATAAATAATAATAATAATAATAATAATAATAATAATAATAATAATAATGCGAGAAGAACACAGCTAGATATCAATTACAACTAGATATCAATATTTTTTCACGAATTTTTTACATGGGCTGTTAAGTTTGTTTGATAGATTTTTATTTGAAAATAAAACATCATACAAAATCGGGAGCGCACTCTACCGAAGGCAGTTGGTGGTATAGCATTAGTCTCGTCACATTGATTTAAGGTTATTTACTATCACGAGCACAGGAAATGTCGGGCGGGTCAGCTAATTTCTTAATAAAAATAATTGTTAATTTTATGCGCTTAAGAATGAAAACTTAATTCTGGAATCTGTCATAAAGTAGCTAATTTGAATTCAAGAAAAGCTTTATTACAGTGACAGAAAAAAGATTTGGCGAAAAAAAAAAGGGGAAAAAGATTATACATCGGATGATTAACAGAAATTCAGTACCGACGATTTCAGAATTCCTTGATCGGATTAGTTTTCATGAATTAAGTTTCTCTTCTCTGATCTTTGTACAAAGCATAAACGAATTGTGAGGTTCAGAAAATAAATAATCGGATTGTAATGTTGCTCCAAGTGAACGTTTGAAAGCTGAGTAAAAGATTATGATATTATTTTTTAAAGAAAGGAAATTAAAAAAAAAGTTGTTTTCCTCTGTTCATAATTTGTGTAAAAAAAAACAGAATTTCTGTTTAGAAAACCTAGCATAAGAGAAGTTCAGAATCGAAATGGAGTTTTCGTTCAACCATATGTTTGAGATGAATTATCACTCTATAGACAATAATTTGTTCGGTAGCGTAATAAATCAAATATTATGTTGAAAATGTGAACCACAGATCTACGCTACACTGTTTAAAAGGACAAATGTTTCTTAATCTAATACGAAAATATAATATAACCACGGAAGAAAATATACTATAACTTATTCCGAGTTACCCATGAGTCCTTTATCTTTAAAAACCTCTGAAAACAATATATTTTCGATATTTAAAGAAGCGTTTATAAAAACAAAAAGTTCCTTTTGCTGCCACGGATTTTCGGAAACGTTTTTGAGTAGTTTTTATAGCGCATTAATCCATTTTCACAAACCTTTTTAGGGATGCTATCAATTCTCAATTAAACATTTTCGACTGCGTAATTGAATTTATAGATGCAAAGAGTAAGAAAACAATATTAATTTTAATGTTAATGCTCTTAATTTATCACGTTTGTCTGTAAAATATGTTTGTTGAACATTAAATTGCTTACTTGATAGTACTCGAAAAACCTAAATTTCGGGTACAGAAAACTGATTAATTCAATATAGTAACATTCGGAAAAGCAGTGGCAGTAACAGAAACTTTTTGTTTTTATGAATGCTTCTTCAAATCTCAAAAATAAAATTGGTTTCTGAGGTTTCTAAAGATGAAGAATGCTTTCGGAATCGTGTGCAACTCTGAAGAGGTTATTAAATATTTTCGGTCGTGGTTATATTGCAGTAGTTTGAATTCAGACATTTTTCTCCGCGAGGGAATTGTGGAACTCCGGTGAAGGGTTTAGGAATGGAGCATAATTAATAAATGCAGTTCCGGTGGGATTTGCATTTTTAAACCTTTACCAAATACAAAATCTCAAATCTGCTGGAGGGGGATAATTTGGTACTCCGGAGGGAATTTCTCCCTGGCCGCCCTCTGAATTCATCACTGTTCTGAAGTAGTGGATTACATAAAAGTATAGCCTGTTGAAAATGTTTTTCTTTCCCGTAACTTTCATTTGTCGTAAGCTAACCCGATGCTATAAAGATATGTGGATTTAAAGCAAATATTTAAATTTTACGAGCATAATTTGAATTTTGTTTTGAATATTATTAATTTTGTGTAAACTGATTTCAACAGGTGAAAATGCTTGTATGTCGCTTGCTCTTCGTAAACGTTGCCACAATATGCTGTTGGAATCCAAATGGAAATTGAAGTACCTGAGTAAACAGTATCGAAATAAACTCTGTGAAATTAATTTTTTCCCTCTGGTGCATGCTGTTGGCGAAGTACCTACACAAAAAAGACAGAAGTTAGAATGTCGAGAAGATGTTGAAGGTATGATTTTTATTAATCATTTTATAACTTTAATTTTTTTAATACGCAGTAATATTCAAAAGTCAACATACACAATGTATAGAAACAAATACATTAACTATTACCAATGTACGCAATCAAAAAAATAGCTCACACTTTGAACTAATCTGTTGTACATCAATTGATCTACATTCACTTGTAAGAAATAATGTACTTTCATTTCTTAAAAAGTTACCCGTAAAACCATTGGTACATAGACTTTTATATCATACATACGTCTTCTTATTATTTTAAACAGTGTTTTAAAGGGCATTTGTTAACACACTGAAAAAAAAAAAAAAATGTTGTTTTTACGGTATAATACTGGCAGCTGGGATGCTAGAATTATACCGTAAAATCAACAATTTTTTTTCTTCAGTGCAGGCCATAAGAAAAATGGGTACTTTTATGTTAGCTCTGAGCCAGAGATAACTCGCCAAATCTTGTTTCAATTGGCATCACTTGAATTGCAAACAACTAACGATCCATTGAACAACGATTTGAACAAACTAACGATATATTTTTTACAAATTCTAAATGATATTAAAAGATTTTGGGATCTTGTATAACGCAAGTTTCTATTCTTGTGAATATAAAATTAGACACCATGCTTTAATTATGAAATAACATGTTTCTAGATTATGTTATATCTTATTTTAACAATTTTGTAATGGGCTAAGCCTAATCATTAATAGACCCGATTACGTGAGATTTTGTTATTTGTATTGATATGTTCGTTTTTACTTATCTTATCATGATTATATTTTAGCTTTTTTAAGTAAGTTTTTTAAGGTGTTATATTGCAATGTTAAAATATTGGCTATTCATTATTCGCTAATGTCAAATGATTGGCGAGAAAAAAAAAGGTGTTGGCGAGATTTAAAAAAAAAAAAAGCGATTACTGGAGTCCGGCAAACATAAAAGCACCGAAAAATGCTACGAATGCAATGACCTCCGGTCCCCATGGTTATAACCCCATCGATGTTAAAATACAGTAAAATTCTCTTTAAAATAAAATTAGAGCCTTAAATGATTTCCCTGCAAATTTCATTATTTACTGAAGCATTCCATGAAACTAAATCTTTTTATTATGAAAGTGATACAGGGGACAAACATTTTCCCGCATCGGAACACTTTGAGAACTTTCTATGATAAAATGTCTATTTCGCGTAAATTTTCCAAGTTTATTTTATTCGTCTGCCGCGCATTGCATTATTTCTAACTCCTCATCCTTTTCAATGACAGTTTTATTCTTGCTTATTCTTTTGGGGTTCCCGCTTACATCAAACAATTGAAAATGTGTCTGTCGAATCGGTATTACTTTTGCTGAGGTAACTACATTTTCGATAAAGTAGCTTCAGTTGTAGTTAATTACATTTTCGATAAAGTAGTTGTTGCTGTAGTTCACTAACATTTTCGATAAAGTAGTTTCAGTTGTAGTTAATTACATTTTCGATAAAGTAGTTGGTGCTGTAGTTCACTAACATTTTCGATAAAGTAGTTTCAGTTGTAGTTAATTACATTTTCGATAAAGTAGTTGTTGCTGTAGTTCACTAACATTTTCGATAAAGTAGTTGTAGTTGTAGTTCGCTACAAATAAAAGTTGTTTTTCCGTCCATTGCCACCACCTTTTATTACAAGAAGTTTTCTAACAAGATTTTATAACTACATTAAAAACGTGAGTATAAAATATCACAAACTTTACTAAATGGTGTATACAAATGTAATTAAATTGTTTTTAATTTGATTGTAATGTTTGTATAGGTTTTAAATTTGACATTTGTATACACCATTTAGTAAAGTTTGTGATATTTTATACTCACGTTTTTAATGTAGTACTGTTTCATGGTGTAATTGTCCAGCATTTATATTAAGATTTTATAAGCTTCCCCATTTGTTTTTAGCAAATAATTATATATGTATTTATATTTGCTTCCCTAACAGGCTTCGCTCCCTGTCCAACACTTCGACCTCTGGATCACACTCTATCCCTGGTATGTGATCCCCTTCAGACTAACACGCAGTCGTGTTTCTTGCAAAGCAGCAGCAGCGCACCGTCCATTCCCACACGTTGCAGGCTGTTCGAACGTTGCGACCACGCTGTCTTGATCAGTGGCGGATGGGACAGAATAACCGATCGCCCACTTTACATGGAGAACTTGCTCTCTATGAATGACGTGCTGAAAGAGAACGGCTTCCCAGATGGAAATATAAAGATGTTCTATTCAAACGGAAATACGGGATTAAAAGGTAAACTATTCAATATATACATGAACTATTAGTGCAGTGAATCCCCCGCCTCCCCCCCCCATCCAAAAAAAAATCCTATTACGACTTAGTAAGACAAGCTCAAAAGACTTTTGAAAACCGCTGGGTTTAACATCGGAGATCAAGCTACTATAGTATGTTAGTGGCTATGTCAGTGGCTAAGTTAGTTAGACTCGCGAATGGAGTGAAATCGAGAAATGCACATGCATGTGGAACGTCAATATGGTGTGTTTCCCAGAAAAGTGTTGTTACACTGTGGAAGTTTATCTTTCTAACAAGAAAAAAAAATGGATAATACTGTTTCGTGAAAATCTGAACACTATGTGCTATGTGAATACTATGTGCTATCTGACTCAATACTTAATCAAATAATACCTCGATTTCATAATGATCATACAAAATCTGAGATGTTGAAGCCAGTCTTCGTAAATATAATTAAACATACACATACGCGTCCAGTAATTGGGGGACAATTTCAACATCTTTTTGCACTGTAAAACAAATAAATACGTTTTTAGAATTTTTATATTTATATATATATATATTAAATCTTATAGGTACTTTGTACTCGCCATTAATTTCTTATCATTACAGAAACAATTCAAATCAAACATATTTTGATAAGAGTGATTTTAATTTTATTTTCTGAAGATTCTTCATTACGCCTTCCAGTCTGAGTATTTGTTATTCCCGAACTCTCTTCGGGCACGAGCAAAATTAATCTTTCTTTTCCATCAAGCTCGTTTTTCTTTCAAATAATAATAACGTACATACTAGAAAGCCACTTTTCGCGATTTTTTTTCTTTTTTTTCAATTCGCAATTTACACAGAATTGCGTCGAAGAAGTACAAAAAAATAATAATATGCACCATGACTAAAGTTGTCGGTTATGGCAGCGGCGCGACAAAATTCTCCATTAGATTTCCAGACATAATCCTGCGATTTTAGAATCAATGATATTGGAACTCCAGTTATTGGATTAAACAACAACAACATTAGAAGAAATTATTACTGAATAAAATATCAGTGATGTGTATGTTTACATCGTATACTAAATGTTTGTTTGTTTGTTTCAGATTTAGGAGGAAATAAACCTGCATTGTACCCGTCAGCTCTGAAATTGCACTTCCGAAATCACTTGAGAAAACTTTGCCAATCTGTACACTGTGCTGACTCCTTGGTTCTATATCTCACTGGCCCCACAATGAGCGATGGTTCTATGCTTTTATGGGATGTGGACGGAAATGGACAAGTAAGTAGTTCAGTATACCATATATAGTTTTAAAAATGGTACGAGGGTAAGTCATTAAATAAGTCACAAAAGATAATTAAATAATAACTTACAATAATATTCACTTCAAAACTATTTTTATTTCTCAACATATTCTCCACCAATATTTATGCACTTTTATCACCGTTTTATCAGTGCCCCAACACCAGCTGCATCAAATTCTTTGGGTTGCTGTCTCAGCCACATTAGGACTTTAGAACACAGGAGACAGTTCAAAAGTTTGGTTGGCAACTTCTTCAACATCCACCATACAGCTTCGACTTAGCCCCAAGCGATTTTCATCTGTTTAGTCCACTAAAAAACCATCTTGGAAGCAAGATGATGAAAAGGTTCAACTTGAAGTCCTAATGTGGCTGAGACAGCAACCCAAAGAATGTTATGCAGCTGGTGTTGGGGCACTGATAAAACGGTAATATAAGTGCATAAATACTGGTGGAGAATATGTTGAGAAATAAAAATACTTTTGAAGTGAATATCATTGTAAGTTATTATTTAATTATCTTTTGTGACTTACTTAATGACTTTCCCTCATATTTACCAAGTTTTGTATTTTTCGTCCTTTTGCCTGCCCCAAAATGTCGACCTTGTATTGGAAAATTTGGGATTTTCCGTGTAATAATGATCTAGAAATGCAACCCCACTCCCAGGATTTCTAAAATGCCCCCCTCCCTCCATACCACGCAGAGGGATTTAAAAATCCCGCTTGAAGAAAATTGTCTCAAGATCGCGAAATTACATAGCGTATGGGGAAAATTAAAAGCGCCATAACTCATTATTTAATATATAATTATTAAAATACGGTTTTCACCATCAGAAAATAGAAGTCAGATGCCAATGATTTGCGTTTTTAAAAATTGCCTCCATAAATTTTAAGTATTTTTAAGAAGAGGATGAAACTTTATAAAGAGAAAATCTCAAAGTTTATAAGGATTTTTTTTTAAACTTAATATTTATGGAGGCAATTTTAAAAGACGTACATCGTTGGCATCTGACGTCTATTTTCTGATGGGGGAAATCGTATTTAATTAATTATGTTAGGTAATGAGTAATCGCACTTTTAATTTTTCCCGTAGGTTAACATGGGATTTCAACGACCCCTTAATTCAACACTGATCGAATGGATCGCCTTTTATTGCATAATCAAAATACCGTATATAGTTTTGTTCGTGTTTGCCGCGCGTTCTCGCCACCTCCTCCCCGTCAAGATTTAACTTGAAAATCAGGTTTCGTATCATATAATACGTATTTGAGATTTTAATGGCTTTTGTACATACAACCATTGATCACTGCGTAAAATCGATGATCGGAATTTTTGTATTTAAATTTACGAAACCTAGAAGCCATTGTGAATACTATGCAATGTTAGCATTAGCTTTTAAATTGCAATTGAATAAAATTTGCTTGAAACGATTTCTCGTATTTTACTCAGGTTCCCCCCACTACAGCGCCTAGCATACATAGTGTGGAAACCGGCTATCCTTGTAATGCTTTAAAAAGTGCTAAAAAGTTGTAGCCTATAAATGTGCAACGGTGCTCCTACTGTTCTTGTATCGAGTATTGCAACCAGAGACAAAACAATGCGTGTCACGTTTTTTTGCCATGCTTTCATAATTTAAAAATAACTTATAAAAATCACTAAGTCAGATGTTTGTTTGTTTGTTTATTGAGAACATACATCTGACTTGTGTGCTTGACATCAAGTGCCCGCTTATAAGTCATCGTCAATATACAGGGACGAGATAGCCACAAGGAAAATTACAATACCAGAGAGTTACATCCGGAAGCTCCACAAAGTGTGTGCAATGGAGCTGGCGGGAGTCAAACCCGCCAACCTGACTCCTACGCTCACAAGCGATTAGCGGAATGGTATCTTAACCACTCGGCCACGCCCCCCACTAAGTCAGATGAGAAAGGGATACATATAATTTAAATATTTAAAATACTTATCACCAGCCGAAACATTCAAATACAATGTTTGCGTAGAAAAGAGCTAGCAGATGGCGCTGCGATCCCATCGTAATCTTTTCAGCAACGTTGTACATTTATGGGATATAATTTTTTAGTACTATTTTGTAGCAGATTTCCACACTATGTATTCTAGGCGCTGTACCCCCACCAAATGAGATATTAAAAATCAGTGCGCGCGTGTATATACGCATCGTGCTACACGACAGTGCAACATAAATGAAATGAAATACAGGAATAATAACAATTCAGAGTTTCAGAGAAAAATTAATTTATCTAAACAACAGCTTAGTTTTGGCTTCTTATCTATTCTGAGAAAACAAAATACTAATGTTGAATATACCGGGTATCTTAAAATGTACTGACTCATTTTAAAATTCAATAACTTCCAAACGGTGACATATATTTAAAAAAAATCTTGCAAGAGAGTAATGTCTTCTGTCAGGAGTTTTTTAACTGAGATTTCTGATTTTACTTCGAACTATTAACAATAGGTGGCGCTGCGAGCAATAGACATGCGATTGAGACAAAAGCAGAAATCACCCAGCATTGGTACGAAGGAAGGAGGTTCAATTCATGGAGTGGGTCTCATTCACCAATAAAATCTTATTCAGAATCGGGTCCTAAGAAGAAGACTGTATTTGTGAATGAGGTCCACTCCATGAATTGAACCTCCTTCCTTCGTATCAATGCTGGGTGATTTCTGCGTCTAAGATGCTTTACACTCACGCAGAAAAAAAAAAATTAATCAGTTAAAAAAAGGAAAAAAGTCGCCAAATTTAGGGGATTTTTTCCTTTAATGGCAACCTAGCCATTGTATTAAGTTATTCGTTTGGCGCGGTCTTGAAAATCGCGCCAACCAAAAAGTCGCCAAACTTATATTTATATGTTTGCGTGAGTGTAAAGCATCAATTCCATTTCTGCTTTTGTCTCGATCGCATGTCTGTTACTTGCAGCGCCATCTATTGCTAATAATTCGAAATAAAATGAGGAATCGCAGTAAAAAAAAAAACTCCTGCCATCATACATTACTCTCCTGCAAGGATTTTTAAATATCTGTCACCGTTTCTAAGTTATTGAATTTTAAAAGCAGTCAGTGCATTTTAGAAACCCGGTATATTACTGTTAAAAAGTAACAATTATGTCCTTCATTAGTGATGTCTTAAAGAATTTGTATGTTACGAATTTCTAAATTTTTTTTTTTTCTGCCGACAGGCGGATGAAAATGAAGTATATTCGGTGAAGGAACTTTTGTACGACACCAAGGAATGCGTGGCTCAGCAGTTGTACATCATAGCTGACCAGAGTTATTCGGGTATTCTTATCAGCGCACTCGAGAGTTCGCAGGTGCATTCGAATGTGATGGCCTTCTCCAGCGGCTCGGATCAAGAGTACTCATGGAACGGAGAATTCACCAAGCACTGGCAAGCTTACTCTTCCGGCGTACAAAGAGCAGATACCTGTGTCGGGAAAAGTTTTGAGGTAAATCAATATAAGATAAATAATTTAGCTCTTATCTTTCTTACATCTAGCGAAAGTATAATATAACCTATATATCTAATTAAATTTTCAGCAGAGCTCTTCATAACCTCTTCTGAGTTACCAACGATTCCGGAAACCGTTTCTATGTCTTTAGAAGCCTCTGAAATCTATTGATTTAAGAGATTTAAAAAGACATTTCTGAAACAAGGTTTTTTTTTTAATGCAATCTTTCGTAATGTTATTTATTAAACACAATAATTACTTGTATACCTATTTCAAACAGATATTATATTATTTTTAAAAAACACCCTAAAAACATTCCAAGTTCTAAAAGTTCTAAAAAGTACCTTCAAACCACACAAAAAATTAGTCACGAAGTACAAAAGTTTAAAAAATATTTTTAACTCTTGGTCCGAGGCATCATCAGTTACTGTGGTTCCGTTTCTTCCTAACTACTGTATTACCGAGACAAGAAAAACCCTGGGTAGGGTTGCTTCTTTCGAAGGTTCCAAAACTTGTAGGGAGAGAATTTCGTCAGTAGGAGCGGACTGCGATAATTCTCGGACTGATCAGCTGAAAGGGGGGAAATTTGCGCGAAAAGAAAATACCGAACTTCCCTCAAATAAAGTGGACTGACCAGTTACCTTGGCAACTGGACCGAGCGGAGACCGGTTTCAGAGCTTTTCTAACCAGAGCTGAACAGTAGTCATCTTCATTGAATTCTTCCCTATTTCTAATAATATGTGGCGCCATCTATTATCAATTTTTGTATTCATCATATCATTACATATTTCAGATTTTGCTGTGATTATTCCTATGGCTCCCCTTAGTAATGCGTAGTTTATTTCCCTGTCTGTAATTTTCGGAAACGTTTCCTAGTAGTTGTTGCAGTGTATTAATCAGTTTTCACTACCTGGAATATCATTTTTTTCGAATGCTATCAAGTAAACATTTTCAGCCACGTAACAGAATTTTAATGAAGGCCAGGTTTTAATGAATGAAATGAAAATGCATATGCACAGTTTTTGCTAAGAATCAACAAGGCAGCAGATTACATTGATATAAAAAAGATTCAAACACAGAAATAGAATATTCAAAATAAAAAAAATCAAATAAAAAATAACAAAATCATTTTTTTTAATTATTTTTTTTACTTTGATAAGAGAATGCATTAAGCAAAATTAAAAATTGTAGAAATGTATGCAGATTCAGATTCAACCAAGCAGGGAGGCCTACCGTATGGCTTTAGCCTCTGCAAGCCCCGCTTGGCAAGTTTATTATAAAAAAAAAAAAAAAATACATATTTGACAAAGCAGGTCTCATGCGGGCATGCTGAAATTATTATACCTCTAGGCTTTGCAAAAGCCCGATATTTGACATTTCATTAGTCTTAGATGAAATTACAAATTAAGTATTTTTTTTTTAGTACAAGTAAGCAATGAAATTTGAGATAACAATTAAACTTTTGGATGGAAATATTTGAAAAATAAAAGATTAAACGAGTCATAACAGAATAAACATTTCTCTCCAGAAGAAACAGATGGAATGCCATTAATTTTTTATGTGAGAATAATATGTTTTATCTGTATATAAATTCTTGAAGTACGGACATTTTAAGTATATGTTAAATTATTATTTAACTTATTGCATATAAGTCAGAACCTCATCTAGAAATTCAGATACAAGCAGTATAGATATGAAATAGTATGTAGCTCTTGTAATATACATGCAAGAATAACAAAATAATGTTATTTTTAATGTAAATCTTAACGCTATGGATTTTGATGTTTATATTAATGCGCTGATAATTTATCATGTTCTTTGAACATCAAAATGTTTACTTGTGAATTGATAGCATCCGAAAAAATTATATTTAGGGCTGAGAAAACTGATTAATGCACTATAAAAATACTCGGAAACGTTTCCGAAAATTACAGGCAGCAAAAGAAACATTTGTTACATAAATGCTATTTTAGCTCTCGAAAATCAGTTGGTTTCCGAGATCCCTGTAGATTAAAGAACGCTTTTTGGAATCGCGGTAACCCAGAAGAAGTTATATTATATTTTCGTAGATCTTAAGAATGATAAGAGCTTTGTCTTTTATTACACTGCATAAAATCTCAATACAAAACATAATGGAACTTCCACAAGATCTTTATTTTGTCATGCTTGACATATATCTTCAAAAAGCCGAGTATCCTATTTCTGCAAAAAATAAATAAACAAGAATATAGAAAATGTGATTATAAAGTCAAGAAATATGATATGAAATATGAAAATGATAAGAGCTTTGTCTTTTATTACAGCTGCATAAAAACCCATGCAACTTAGAAATTTTTTGCAGCTAAAAACATGAAACTTCCACAAGATCTTTATTTTGTCATGCTTGACACATATATCTTCAAAAAGCTGAATATTTTGTTTCTGCAAAAAATAAATTTAAACAAGAATATAGGATATATGATTATAAAGTCGGTTAGCTAAAATTTTGTGTTACTTTTTACAACATTTTAGAGATATGTAGAAAAAGAAAATGTGTAAGGTGTTAACCCTTACCAAAATGCAAGCTTTCAGCTTTAAGGTTGTTCTCAAATCCAAAGGAGCTAACTTCATGACACAATTTTGAATTCACTTTTGGTCGGAAACAGATGAAATTGGCAGATGTTCTTATTCAGAAACTATGTCACCGAGATGAGTATAATAGAAAATTTTCTACCATCAAAAATATGAGCGATTCAAAAATTTTGAATGAATTTCTGAAATTTGAATCTAATTAAATTTTCAGCTGCGCTTGTATGAGCCTTGCCAATGTATAAGAGTGAGAAAATTTTCCACCATCGATAACATGAGAGATTTACATGATCATACACAAGCTCAGCTGAAAATTTAATTAGTTAGCCATTAAACATTTTTGAATCTCTCATGTTTTGATGGTAGAAAATTTCTCACTATTATACATTGGCAAGGCTCATATACAAGTGTAGCCGAAAATCTAATTAGTTAGCCATTAACAGATTTTGAATCTCTCATGTTTTAATGGTAGAAGATTTTCTCACTCTTATACATTGGCGAGGCTTATATACAAGTTCATCTGAAAATTTAATTAGGTAACCATTGAAATTTTTGAATATCTCATATTTTTAATGATAGAAAATCTTCTCACACTTATACATTGGCAAGGCTCATGTACAAGCTCAGCTGAAAATTTAAGTAATTAGCCATAAACAATTTTTGAATCTCTCACGTTTTTAATGGTAGATTTCTCTTCATTATTATCACTGACAATTTTTTTATCTCTCAATAACCAAATTTACATCAAAATTCCTTTGAAAAAATAATGTGAACATTTTTTTCGATTCTGCTGGAAAAAATTGCACGCATTATACGGAGAAATTTTTTAGGCGGAGACGCATGAATGGCGGTCCACTGTATTTGTTAAAGAAATTTGAATGGCTTCATGCAAAAAGGGCTTCAGTCACCAAATTGCCAAAATTGAGTTAACCACGGATTTTTGTTCTCATAGGCTAGATTTAAAAAAAAAAAAAATTCTCAGCGTTGTTTGATTAGTATAATTTTTGTCTATAAACGGAAAAAATCATTTTGATTGGTTTAATATTTTTAAAACAGCAATGTTTTTTTAAATTTTTTCAAAACTGGTTTAGTTGACTGAAGCCCTTTTTGCATGGAGCCATTCATTCATCCTGAAGATCATTTATTAGGAATGCTAGTAGGAACAATAAAAATTTCTCCATGTGCTGAGAGTCCCGCATTATATATAAAGAACAAAAGGATATTTCAAAATAAGGCAACCAATTTTTTTATCAGTGGCTGTTCGTAACTAATATTGAAAGGAGACTTGAGAAAATTTTCAGCCAATATTTTAATATTGTGTTAGAAACTCGTACATTTCTTCTAAAATAATAAGAATAATACATTGCAAAGGACTTTTTTGAGACTTTAAGATGGTCTAAGAACTAAAAATTTAATAAATTCTAGTTAAATAAACATCAGTGTAAATACTCAACATATTCAAAAAGATCTGCTAAAATATAAAATAAATGAAAAAAATATAAGTTTTGAAATGAACTTTATATTCGAACAATTAACGCCATATGAAAACACAACATAGGAATATTTGTATACTTGCTTTGATTTTATCTTTGTTCTACTTTGTATAAATATTTTATGTATATACTAGGGGGCCTACCCCCTGCGAGCTACGCTCGCCAACCCCCGCTCAGACTTCGAGGCCTCTAAAAACATGACAGCGTGCTTTGTTTTAAAAATATTGGTAAATCTGTAATTGGGTTGCCATGCTTTTAACGTTTTAATGGGGCATTTTTTGATTATCATGGCCTCATACACAGCTGTTGCGACAACTGACGACTGTTTTCGGGATTGATAAGTAAAATCAATTACAACTTGAAAACCAGCTTGTATAAAATGGTTAGGTTTAAATTGTGTCTACCTCTCAGACTTTTATAACAACGATCTGTATTCTATTCTTCCTTTGCGTTTAAGGATGAGAAAAATTCCATCTGCTTGTGAATAACATTAAGAACCACGGTATTGAAAAGTACTATGTTATAGCCATTTTTAGTAACAGGTTTTAATTTTCTCTCAATTTTAGTGCACCATCATGCATATTTTCATGTTATTTTAAATATATAAATTATTTATTTTAATTAATATGTATATACGAATTTTCTAATAATTATTTATCATACAAAATTAATTCAATATTTTGTGCGTGCATGCCTGCATGTATTCGGCATCAATTGATGAGATATTTAAACAAATTTGCTATCCGCGATAATTTTACACCATGTTATGTCACTTGAACATTGTCCATAAGAAAATCTGGTACTTTTCCAGTATAGGATCCTTTGCTTTTAGGTTTGGCGTAATTCGAGCTTCAAAAAGGGATAGATTCGTTAATATACATAGATTTGTTGCCAAAAGTTATGAAAACAAATATAATGAACTTTTGGTACTTTTCTATTATAGGGGTCTTGACGCTTTTTAAAAAAGCTTGGCGTAATTCGGGCATCAGAAAGTGATATTTGGTGCCAAATGACATAAACAGCCATGGAAACAAATTCGACAATTTTTTTGTTTATATGCGTATTTTAATTATACGTATATTATTATTGTTTTTTCTATACAAATTACTTCTGATTATATATAAAATAGGATAAATGACATTTTACGCTAAACAAATTGTATAAATATTGAAAAAATGCTTCTGTATACGAAATGACAAAGTAAATAGGTTGACAGAAAATATGTTGCCAAATTTCCTTTTCCGCCAAGGCTATTTTCCCTGTTTCGTCAAGGCCCCATATACTGAAAAAGCACCGAACTTTTATGCTTGTTTATACATGTATTTATATGTATATATACAATTTATTTATAATTGGACGATTAATCCTTACGATAGAAATGTGATTTTATTTTCAAATTTTCCTGAAAAACATAATTTAATCACAATCTTGTCTTCATTATCGATTGAAATAAAAGATAAATTCAATTTCAATTTGAAAATGACGAATAAAAAGAAATCAATAATCCCTATCGGGATCCTTTTCAATTTTTTTCCCTTTTTTGTCACAAAAAAAACTGAGTATAGTTGCCATCATTACAGAAATATCATTAAAATTAGAAAAAAAATTAATATCTCGAAAACTAATTCCAATTTCAAAATTCTATTACCAGTTTTGACATCCGCGAATTTTTATGGACAATTGGTATTAATTTCCCCATCAAGCGTTTCATATTTTATTAAAAATAGCCCTGAAACATAATCAGTCGTTTAATCAGTCGTTTCATAAAATCGTTTCATAAATTCGTTTCATAAAATCGTTTCACAAATTCGTTTCATTAGGATTTTATATATATAGGGTAGATTCTATGAATACTGTGCCTTGCAAATTGTTATAATTTCATAGTTCTTGCAAAAAAAATCATGAACTGTTGGCATGTAACCAGAATGCAGTTAATGTGTAAATTATGCTCTATTGTTTTCATTTATTTTCTTGTTTTAATTAATATATATTAGATGATCAGAAACTCGATAATTAATGTATAATTTACAGCGTACTTTTTTAAGTTTATTTCTTTATCACCTATTAGACATTTTTAGTAAACGTAGATTTTTTTTTTATTTTATTTTAGGCTGTTAGGGAATACATGAATTCCTCCGTTCCTCTGTATTTTGATGGTTCTAACGGGGCCATCAACAAGACACTCTTTGGAGCTCCCTGTGACGTCAGACCACCCTTCTCAGATTATGAACTGAAAAAACATTACGTAGGTTGCCAAAATTTACCAACAAGCGTCTGGCTTAGACGAAGGACAATCACAGTTGACGATTATGACTACGAATGAAAACATAAAACTGCCTTAAAAAGCAAATTGTGATAACCAAAATTCTGCCCATTGATTTGCATTGATTTCATCTGTACAACAAATTTCTTCATCCTGCGGTTCCAGCTGAAACGCTTTTGCCGTTATTGTTAGTTTTCTGTCTTTATGCCGGGAGAAAGAACACATTTTCATTTTTTCAGAAATTTTTATATGCTACTTTAGAGCTCATATTGGAAATGTGTGCCAAACTGCAAAGTTACTTTTCAACAAGTTCAACGCCACGGGTGACGGCAAGGTGGACAAGGGAAGGGCATGGCCCCTACTAAGAATTTGGAAGTTGTTTAACTATATCTTCTTTATGTTCAAAAGATAGAAAAATATATGCTAGCTTAGTGAATAAAAATAATTAAATACAAAGGAAAAAGAGAACTAACAATTTTTCGTGAGTGAATAGCACCCTGTATATCGGATACTATGATTCTTCTTATTTTGTTGGAACAGTTTACGATTAGTTTGTTTATTTCTCATACTAAGTGATAGTTTTTTAATGATAATATCATGCATTTAAATTTAAATTTTTAACATTTTGTTGAGAGAAAAACATTATATATACTAAGACGCACAATGCGTATGAAAAGTTTTTGTCCAAACTATGGTAACCTACATTCTAGAAGTTAACAATACTCGTCTAATCGAACTCAGAAGGGCGAGTATTGTTAAGTTCTGGAATGTGGGTTGCTATAGTTTGGACAAAAACTGTGCATACGTATTATGCGTCTTTCGCAATTGTTATGTATAAAGTATTATATATAAAATATATATGTACCTATTCGACAACTTTCCAGAAGTAGCGTCATCTATGAGAAATTTTTGGAATTTATTTTTTTATTTGCTTAAACAAAATTTCAGATCATAAGAAGCATTTTCATCCAAACAGGACTCTCGTACGCCAATTGTTTGATCTTTTATTGAATTTTAAAATACGTCAAGGATTTTTGGGACACCTGTATATAAAGAAAATTTTAAGCCCTTAAGCCACTAATATATTTGAATACAAAAAAGTTTTTTTTTTTTTTTTTTTTCAGTATAAAAATTACTTTGCGAAATTAATTTGGTGTTAGCTGTTTAATTCCTCATCATGTTTAATCCCTTGTGGGAAGACTACTTTTAAGAGCCATCTTTAATTCTAAAGTCTTGTTAATTAGTGCCTTAAATAGTGTTGACGATGCACTGCGGTGATGTCAGTCCGATACTCTTTTAAAAATTTAGATAGCTTGATCGCTACCAAGTTTTTGAAATAGTTAATATTCGCCTTATTTAATGACAGATTGAATAAGGCGAATATAACTATTTCAAGAAAATGTGGTGGCGATAAAGAAATCTGAATAATAATAATAACAATAAAAAGTAACGGACTGACAACATTGATGCAGAGTGGCGAAATTTCTCAAAATGCTGGCCAAAATCCGGAAGCAAAAGTGGAATTTTCTCTACACACAATTTTGCATAATTTTATATCAATGTCCTTAAAATATTTTTAGCTCTACGTTATTGAGTAAACTTTATTGTAGCTCATACCACGGTGATGTTGAATATTTTGGAAAGTAATTATCTTTATTTTTCAAAACGATACACTACAAATTATTTTTTTCCAGCGGTAATTTTTAATATTTTATAGAATTCGTTTCAGGAAAGATGTATCCGTAAGTTTTGATAGATCCGTAAATAGTTTCATTAATACCCATTTACGGATTTATGAAAAAGCCACCGCAGAACAAGCAATTTCACATTTTGTATTACATATACTTATGAAAAATGTTTGACATTCAACTGAATCCAGACGAATTAATGAATGAGAGAAACAGTTTGCAATATTACCTTTACAACATCATTAATTTCAACTGTGCTATTTTTTTTATTATTTTGCGAAAAAGAAATCCTGTTTTATAAAAAAAAAAAAAAATCACTGAAAAAAAGCAAGAAATTGATTGAACTTTGCTCAAATATTCGAATTTTGGCCAAGATGTCGGGAAAATTCGCCTCAGTGGTGATGGCAAATCGTGCATCCAGTCGGGTAACATGATTTTAACCGAACTCGACCCAACCAGCAATTCAGGTGGTGTTTGCGCTAGTTTCGTTTCGGGTCGGGTTGTCTTTAATTGCTTAAGGTTAGGTTCAGTTTCAGGTTGGAATTTTATTCTTACGGGTCGGGGTCGGGTTAACCCGATTTTTCAAAAAAAAAAAAAAAAAGTTTAGAATTTTTTTTTTTTAGAAAAAAATATAAGAGATATAGCTGTTCATTTTTCAAGATAAAAGATGAAGTTCATATTACAGATATAATTGTAGACTTTTACTTTAATTGTACTAAAATATGAAATCATTTTATTCCATTTCAGGATCGGTCTGGAGACGGGTCGAGTTTCGGGTTGACGACTTTTTTTTTCTTTTCTTTTCTTTCTTTCTTTCTTTTTTCTTTTTTCTTTTTTTTTTTTCTTATGCGGGTCAGGTTGCTTTTAATAGTTTCGAATTTGGATTGAAATTTTCGGATAATAGATTTTTATTTGTTTTTAATCTCTTTTGTTAATTTTTTTCCACGATTGCTAAAAACATTTTCTACGTGAAATCGGAATTATCCTGTAAATATTAATTTTTATTGTCTATGTAATACAAGGTCAGTAAAAATTTAGACATTGATTTATTTAAGAGTTTATTTAAGATGAAGTGTAAATTGTATTATAAACAGGAAAAATGTAGAAATGAAAGGTAAATAAATTGTATATAAAACAGGAAAAAAAAAATCTGTATATAAAACAGGAAGAAAAAAATTGTATATAAAACAGGAAGAAAAAAATTGTATTGCATATAAAGATTGTTTGAGATGAAATTTTTAATTTCTGTGAATTGACAAATCTAAATATTGTAAATAGTGTATATAAATGTAGAAAGAATAAATGTTATTTATTTTTTGTAATTACTTTGTTATTTATTTACGATGTTTTAAATCGAATGTGTGTTTCTTGTATAATTATAAGAAATTTAATCTGAAGTTTAAATTGATACGGTAATTTAAAGCAAGAAAATTTTCTGTTTTTATTTTTGAGGCCATTGCTAATAAGTTTGCTGTTTAAATTACCATCGTGATAAGTTAGATGAGCGGAGATGAATTTATATTATGATTTCATTATTAAGGCTGTTCTCAAATCCAAAAGAGCTACTTTTTGACAAAATTTTGAATTCATTTTTGTTCGGAAACGGCTGAAATTGGAAGGTGTTCTTATTCAGAAATTATCATCGAAATGAGTTTTCCATTTTTTGGTAAAAGCCGATATTAATATTTTAAATAATAATATTTATAATAATATTTTAGAAAATGCTGTCATGCAAATGCTGTGCATTTTGAACCGAATTCCCAAGGCAGCAGAGTGAGAAAGAGAAAATCTTGTCGTCACATGGCAAGAATAGCTTTTAACTCGATAAGTAATTTATTTATCAAAAAGTGGAAGACTCATTTCGATTCCAAATAGCTTCAATAGTCAGGTCTTTGCTTTTAAAAATGAGTCAGAAAATGTATCAGAAAGATTCGCGTTGTTGCGCAGGTCACTTGAGATTTGAGAACCACCTAAACTATACATTAATCTAATAATTTGAGAAAAAGCATTTTTTTTTCTCAACTCAGTTCCTAAGGTTATATAACTTAGGAGAAGACAATTTTTATTTTTCTTACCTTAGTTCCTAAGGGTATATAAGCTACTACTAGTATATAACACCGTCAAAAATGACAGATTGTTGATCTGCGTTTCTTTTTCATAAGACTTCATACAAACAAACAGCATGAAGACTTTATTATTGAAAGGTTTGTACTGTAAAAAAGTACATTTTAAAAATGACAAATGATTTCTACAAATAAAAATAATGAGGATATATATATATATATATATATATATATATATATATATTACTCAATATTAAATTTCGGAAGTACTTCAACGATTGGACAAAACATTCAAATTAAATATTAGCAAATAATCCATGTGCGAAAGTTTTCGTAAAAAAGTGTTATCAATGAGTTTCTAAGCCGATTGACTCACCACATAACTCAGTGTTTGATTACATAAGCAAAATTAAATGCAAATTACGTTGTACTATGTATTCCTTATATTTTATTATTATCCTTATATTATTACGTTTGATAAGAAAGAATCATTTTACAGCATATGACCCCTTATCCGGAATTCCAAAATTCAGAAAAACCCGAAGTCAGCAAAAAAATTTCGAAAATTTTCTAAATTTGTATATTTTTACAAAAATTTTAAAAATTTTGAAATTTTTCGAAAATTTTACCGATTTCTAATTTTTTTTTCAGTCCATTGTTTTTCAGTGTGTAATCACTAAAATATTGTTACTTCGGTAGCGGGAGAACACGCCCCCCCCCCCTTCTTCCCGAAATTAGAAACAAATCATTTTTCTCTCAAATTTTAGTTTAAAATTAATGTTTATCACGATTCGTTTTAAACAAAAAATAGTTATATATTTATTTCATCAAGGGTGATTCTGTTCCGAATTTTCCTAAAAATTTAAGGCATTCGGTTTCGAAAATTTTAGTCTTCAGTCCAAAGATTCGAACATAACAAAATCTCGAATTTTGAGCGATCGTCGCCGAAAAAAAACAATTATGTCTATCGTTCGAAGAAAAAGTAGACGATTTCTTCAAAGGATTGCGGAAACAACTTGAATTTTGTCAAAGGATTGAAAAAAAAACGCAAATTTGGTCGCAGAATTGCGAAAAAACGCTAATTTTGTTAACAAATCGCAGAAAATACGCGATTTCCGACAAAGGCTTTCTAAGAAAACGCAAATTTCTTCCAAGGACTCCGAAAAAATGTAAAATTTCTTCAAGGGATCACAAAAAAAAAAAAAAAAAAAAAAAAAAAAAACACAAATTTGGTTAAAAGATCGGAAAAAAATAATTAAAAAAAAAACGCGAATTTCGTTAAATAATCGCGGAAAAACATGAATTTCTCCAAAGGATCGTGAAAAAAAAACGCAAATTTCTTCAAAGCACTGCAAAAAAATTTCTAATTTCGTTAAGGGATCGCGAAAAAAGTGGAATTTCGTCAAATTATCGAAAGAAAAAAAAACACAAATTTTGTCAAAAGATCACGGAAAAAATGTGAATTCCGTCAAAGGATCGCGAAAAAAAAAAAAAAAAACCGCTAATTTCGTCAAAGAATCTCAGAAAAAAAACTCAAATTTCGTCAAAGGATCGTAAATAAAAGGTAAATTTCGTCAAAGAATAGCAAAAAACGCAAATTTTCTCAAAGAATCGCAAATTTTGTCAAAGAATCACGAAAAAAAAGCATGAATTTTGTCAAATAATCGTGAACTTCGGGAGGACCCAAAATCCGGAAAATTCCAAAACTCGGAAAGCCTTTGGTCCAGAGGATTTCGCATAATAGGTCCTGTACTCTATTTAAGATGGAAGCAAAATTTCAAAATACGCCAGTAGATGGCGCCAATGGATTGATCACTCAAATTCTCCGTAGGAAAGAATTCACCGCTATTTCTGAAAAGAAAAGTGCTGACAGAAAAAAATATATACAGAAATGTTGATATATTACGTGTTTTATATGAAATAGTTTTTGACGGTTTTAAACAAAATTAAAATACTTTAAAGCTCTAATATGCTTTTACAAATATTTTAACAGCAGGATCGGATGAAGCATAGCTTTTTCATTAAGCCTAACATGGCGTTTAACTATGGTCGATTCGCAGATCAGAGTGGTCGAGCCCGGAGCCGTTACAGACACTTTCTTACCTCCGGATTTTATTATAAGTAAGATGGAAAAAAAAATCCCATTATTTTATGACGAGTTGTGGTATATTCAAATTTATGAATCTTCAGTATTTTCTGGCACTAAAAACACGTATTTTTGATTTTAGATCCAAAAGACGCTAAAAATTCATAAAATTAAAAATTTCAAAACTCGATAAATGTTTGTTAGAAAAGATTTTTTTGTTGTTGTTTTTCACTTGTTAGAGCATGGATAAATAGCAAATTTAGGGTTCCGTACTTGAAAAGTAAAAAAGGAACCATTATAAGATCACGCCTGTGTCTGTCTGTCCGTCTGCCAGAGCTCTTTTTACTCGTAAACTGTGGGATTTGGAAAGTTCAAACTTGGGAAAGTTATAAAGCCTTTTCACCCACATATTTTCAGATATTCTAAATCTGTTTAGGAACAATTTAGGGGGACCAATTAAATTACTTGACAAAAAATTTTTTCTTTTTGTATATCGTGTGAGAAATCTCGTAATATCGAACTCAAAAATAGTTTTTTAAAAATTTTAGTTATTATATTTTCAGAGATGTCGTCGAAAATACACTGCAAAAATATCCGCCCTCCCCCTCCCCCTTATATTTCCGAATCTACTGAAACACAAATTATGAAAAATTAGGGGTAATAGGAGTTTATTTAAAACTTGCAGGAATACTACACCGATTTTCTTAGGTCACGCAGTTTTTGAGAAAAACGCAATTTTCCGTTACACACAAACTTAACTTTTCGGGCGGTCAGCTGGGGAAGATGACGAGCGCTCGAGATATCTATCGACGCAGAATGAATCATTCAAGAATAGCTGATTTTCGAAAAAATTGTCGGTAATTAGCCGAGATATTAATTAAGTTACTTGAAAAAAAATCTATTTATATATCGTGTAGGGCATCGTTCGAAAGATCTCGCAACAACGAACTCAAAAATGTATTTGTTTTAATTTTGGTATTATATTTTGAGATATATCGTCGAAAGAATAAAAAAAGATATGCTACCCCCCCCCCCCCCCCCCATTTCGGAATCTACTGAAACTAAAATTATGAAAAAATTAGGGGTAGTAGACTTTGTTAATAAATAGTAATTAATAAATTTAATGAAAGGAACCCTTTGAACCTTGACCGATTTATTTTCAGCCTACAGGCTATCAAAGCCTGAGAGTTAATGTGCCGCAAGTTCTGTAATGTACGTACGTATGCATGCACGTCTGTACGTACGTATGTATGTAATGTATGTAACGCGATAACTTTTGATAGAATTTTCCGATTTGCTTCAAATTTTGTATATAGATTCATTGTGATAAGGCGCTTCCCTGATTAGTTTTGGGAGTTCATGGGTTAAGTATAAAGGGGTTGGAACTGGGAAGCTAATCCCCCCTTAATTTATTGTCGATTTCTTAATTTTTCGAGGGGTATTATTATTTGAAATAAGATTATAATATACATTTAGTGTGCATAGTCTGTGAGCTCAATGCCATCAGTTTAACTGGGTGTTTTTTTTTTTTAATTTATAAATAGGATTGACTCTGGGACCATATAAAAATTCAAATTTTGTAACTTTTACCGAAATAACTTTTGACAGAAATAACTTTTAAGAGGATGGAACACAATACTTGAAACATTTTTGTAAGTGGATGTAAACTTCTAAAAGTAATGGTTTAGGGATTAATTATTGGTCAGCCGTAAGATGAGACACCCTGTGCTGCATGTAGGGGAAAGCCGGGTAGCCGAGGACGGCGGGTAACCGCCGACATGTCAATTTCTAAGAAATTCAAAGTGTTGCGTAAATAAAAAGTTATTGTAAATGAACGCCCTCTAGAGTCGAAACAAATACAGTTTAACTGCAACGTGGGCGCCGAGTAAGTTAGTCGTGAGTGAGTGTTTTGTTTTCGTCAATAAATTTTCGTTGCACCTGTCAAACTTTATTGCAGGTTATTAAGAAAGATTAATTAGTTTAATTATATCTTATTTTAGATGATCTTTATTAGCCATTAAGATTGTGTTTATATAATGCATCGGATTTTTATTATAATTATGATGTTTGTAACGCCACAAAACGGTTGGGACACCATTGATTAATATGTCCGGGGCTACCCGCCGTTTCTTGTAAGGCCAAACTATTTTGAGTATATTATTTCGTTAAATAATTCAATATTATTAACAACGTTTAATTAAAATTATTAAAGAATTTCGCAATTTTATTTTAAGTATAATATAAAGACAGAAATTTCATTCATTTGTTTTTTATTTGCAATTTATCCAAGTGTCCGGGGCTACCCGATCTTCCCCTATGTGTAGTATGTGTAATTTTTCCTATATAGCATTTCATTTTAAAGTATCATAAAGCGAAAGCATCTCCATAACTTTCTTTAAATTATTTCTCTATTCTTTAGAGTAAAATTTTTAGTAAAAATGAAAACTATGAAAATTTAAAATTTCTTCTTACATTAAATTACCTTATTTTATCAAAGCTCACGAAATTTTTTCTCTTTTGCTTGCTTCAGAAAGTAACTGTTAGTTCCGGAACCAATTATCTTAAAAAGACTATAAAACATTCCTTTAAATATGATGTAAAGAAAAAAACAACATTTTTCTCCCGAGGTTTAATCTCCTCATACAAATGTAATAGCTTAACCTATTTATTTAAGGACAAGACGAAAACCTCGGATGCATATTATTTAAATTTTACGCTGATAAGTGCAGCATAATATAAAGGCCAGGGTTATTATTATGTTTAAAACTGTATTTAACTTTATGGAAAATCTTGGGCGTTTTCTAAACAAACTAAGAACAAAAATATAGAATAAATGTTTTTACAAACTTTAATATCTAAATAGAATATTTTATAATAGCAATTTAAATGGAATATTTTATAATAGCAATTTAAATAGAATAAATAATAAATGAGACTTAAATAGAAATAAATAAATTTTTCGAAAGAGACTTATAACACTTTGGTAAAATAGTGATACAAATAGTGAGCAATAATTGTATGCAATTTTTTTTTAAACATATCTATTTGCAAGCTTGTGACCAGTGTATGCAGTGATTATACATATATACGTATATTTTAACTGATGATGACAGCTATAAAAATAATGCTCTTAAAACTGTTTTTGTTGTTGTTGTTCAACAATATGTACAATTTTCATATTACCAGGCATATTACCATTAAAAAACTTAATATAGATAATCGTTGCAGAATTTTGTCTAGTCATTTTAAATTTTCTGAAAATCGAATCAAAACTTAAAAATATATTAATAAAAGTGTTCTTCAAGCTATTAAATCCTATCATATATAATTGATATCCTATGATAGGTAATGATTCTAGGTTGCCATGGTGATTACGTCCGATTTAAGATGGAGTCATATTATTTCTTTATTACTGAATTTAAAAACCGAATTTCTATACTTTAATTATAGCAATCCTATAATCTATATACCGACAGTTTTTTGAATAGATATTTTCGGAGAAAAGATATTAAATGAAAAAAGAGTCTAAATATGGATTTCAAGTTCTGAAATTTTCAAGGAGTATTCAGTAAATGTCAACAAAAGATAAAATGTTGCCAACTTAAATTATACTTATTTTATTACGGAAATTAATCATATCATAATAACAGACGATCTAATTCCATTTTTTCAGTGAAATAATAGCGATGATTGTTTTACATTGGTTTGTATTGGATATTTGCGCATAGTATAATTTTAATGTAACACAACTGTAATTAATTGTTTGTAAAAGTGGATTGAAACTTAATTTCATAAAATAAAATTAATATATATATATATATAATATGAAAATCTGCACATAAAATAAATTTTGTATTCATGCATTTTTGGATAAGAGTGCAACAGTTATTGCACCAAGATTTGAATATTTATAAAACTAGTTATAATACGAGCGCACCTCATTTGTCACGTTTGACGTACAATTTCCAAATTGTTTAATTCATTTTTGTTCTCAAACGCATGATACTTGCAGGTGCTCTTATTCAGAAAATATGCACTCAAACTGTTTTTTTTTTTTTTTTTTTTTTTTTGCTTTTTCTTATTGTTTTTTCAGTAAAGACAGAAAATCTTTCAGAAAATGATGTCAAATTTAGTGTTTTGAACTGAATTTCCGAACGCGACAGCTTGGAAAACGAAAAAACCCTGTCGTCTTGAGAGAACAACCGTTTAAAACTCAAAATGTATTGCTCATTTATTGTAAATTAGAAAAACAACTACAAATCATTTCAATAACCATGCCTGCAAGCTTCATGCTTTTACGTTTAAAGCTGATTCTAAGAATGTGTCAGGAAGTTTCGCGCTGTTGAGCGGGAGGGGGAGGGGGGAGGGAATGTTTTTTCAGAACTACTTTAAATGTACAAAAAATATTTTTTTTTCCCCTTAACGACTGAGAACAGTTTAAATCAGACAACGGAAGAAGCGTTGTTAAAAAAACATATAGATCAATCATTGTGGTATTATCGTTTTATGTGGTTAATTGCTGAAAGTTCTGAAGTCCCCCCCCCCCCCGATTTTTTTTCCAACAGAAAACATTACAATTCTGTCTCATCTGCAGAATTTGTTTGTTAAACAAAGATTCTAAAAGATATATTTTATAAATAAACAATAATTAAAAAAATATACGTTAGCCATAGCCACTCAGACGCATAGAAAAATTCTGCAAAAAAAAGTTAGTTTTTCACTTTGGATTTATTGGATTCTGGCAATAGATACAAAAATGATTATTTCAAAGTGTAATATGCTTCCACAGTATTTTTGAGTTTTTGAAAAATATGCTTAAAATTCCACATAGATACTAATAAAAGAAAGTTTCGCTCTCTTTCGGTGTCTGTCTGTCTGCGATGGCTAGCCAAACCTGCCACCCCTAAAGATCTGAAAATTTGGATTTAGGTAGTTCAAGGCAGGCCCGGATGCACCTGAGGTTCAGAATTTTAATATTTTGATAATTAGCCGAGGTATTACTCAAAAACTCATCAAATGCTCATCTCTTTTCTTTCCGAGTCGGCGGAGGCGTTAGCGCACGCCCAGAACCCGATTTACACAGCGACACGGAAATGAAGATCCATTTGAATGAAGAATGCGTTTATTTCACCATTCTGTTTTAACGTCTACTGACTAAACCGTTTGGTTGATTTAAAAACGAAAGACATATTCTGAAAGATCGCACTCTTACGTCAGATATGCCGCAATGAATTCGATAAAAAAAAAAAAAAAAAAAAAAAAAAGGAAAATGATGTTAAGTCTTTAAAAAAGGTTTCTTATCCAGGGTGGATGATTTCTCCCTTACAGCAACGCTCCTCAAGTACGCAATTTTAGAGATACAAACAAACCAAAAATATGTTCTTAAAACCGAAACTCTTCTTCTAATCGACGGTATAATTGGTTTAAAAAAAATACAAATTTTTATCCTTTCAAACATTTTAACGAACGATCGTCATTTCGCGCCTCCCAAGACGATTTTTTTTCTTATGCAAAAAGTAACTAAATTTCCGTATTTCGACACAATCTTTTTAGAGTATCTCGGTAGACCAGATTTACATCACCTACAGAAATTTCCAAACGTTCCGAAGAAATATTTTTTCTTAAATAAAATCTGAAAAATGTTCGACGAAAGCTGATAATAACGAGGTGTTTCGGGACGGCCACACTCGGCTTCCTGTAACGTTTCCACTATTTAATATGCAAATATTTTCACAAATGTTACGGAGTTCACCGCCCATATCCCCCACCCACCGGGAACAGAGAGAGAGAAATGGAAGGAGGGGAGATAATACTGGTTTGAGAGTCCGGAGAGAGTAGAACTCTGCTCCCTGCTTCTAAAGGAGATTACCCGAAAGAGGCTAAGTGTCGTGTTTGACAGCGCCCTAGCTGCGCCCTTGATTGAGGTGTACTGGAACAATAAATTCTGGTTTTAGAGTCCGAAGAGGGTAGAATCCTTCTCCCTGCCTCTAACGGAGATTAGCCGATAGATGCTAAGTGCCGTGTTTGACAGCGCCTTAGCTGCGCCCTTTATTCAAAAGTACTTTTAGTATGTCAAATGATTGATTGACCCCTGATGCTAGTTATCCGACCGAAATACTATTAGAGAACTGTTGCTAAACTGACTGTTAATTCAAGAATTTCGGTTTTGTAATACTCACGAACTCTAGATCAATATTAATTTTATATTTGCTTGGATGTAAGCTTTACCGTTTTGTAAGTTTAACCGAAATAAAATGTTATCTAGCAACTGTAAAAAGTGGGGATTCGATAATTACACCTTCGCTACCCCAACAACTTATTCCCATTCAACACCGGAGACACCACAGAAATGGTGGCAGCTTTAAATGAGATTTTTAGACTAGTTCAACCAACACTTTTAGAAATAGTCTTGCAAGAATAAAAGGAACTGAAGTGACGGAAACAAGCAGTGAAGCAGAAAGAGATTAGGTGGAACCTGGAGCAACGACCCCCTAGAGATAGATCTCTAGGGGGCGTTGCCTGGAGCCGGGCAGGCAAGCCTCACAGCCGGACACAACTTCCGCCACTTTGAGCAGGGACGGACAGCCAAGCCACACAGCTGAACACAACACGCGCCACATTGGGCAGGGACGGAGATCCAAGTAGCACAGCCGGACAACACCCACCACTCTTGAGCAAGGACGGACAGCTGAGCCGCACAAGAGAAGCTACACCCAGGTAAGCACTGTTTTAATTTCTATAGAGGCTTTGAGGTGTTGTAACATTTATAAAATGGGCAGAAAGTGTAATTTAACTTGTTTGTAAACACTAAAGTATATGAAATTTTAAAACATTAATGTCAAGAAAATGTTTTTTTTAGAGATAGTAAATTAAAATTGTTGTGAAATTAAGTCATTTATGTCTCAGGAAACTAAATTTCTTTAATTGTCGAAATTTTTAGAAAGAGTGAACTCTGCAAATTGTAGGTCATAGAATTGTTTATATTTAAAAAAAATGGGGAAAGAAAATCCAGTTGCTAAGTAAATAAAAGTTAAGTGCAATAAATTTAATATTTGGATATTTCCTGTCAGTTCAGGCAGATTGTGAAAAATTTTTTTAGATACAAAGTATGTTATATGTGGAATTGGTTTTCCTGGAACTCAAAATTGCGAAAATTTAAGGAGTTAATTAACAGTTAATTTTTCTGTCAAAATTTTATGAATTCATGTGTGTTGATTGTATTTTGTGTCGTGTAGAAACTACTGTATTTATTTTTATGTTGTATTGTGGGTTAATAAATTTTGTATTTGTGTATTGTATTTATGTGCGGAAAGTGGAGTTAAATTGTGTTACAATTTAAAATAGTGATTACGGCAGACATATCCGGATTTCTAAAATGCGATCTGCAAATCATTGAACTAGAATTTGAAGTAGAGATTTTGTCAAATGACACAATTCCCAAATTGGTTAAAAAGATAATGGAAGCACCAGATTATGACAAAACAATGGCGCTAAGTCAATTAAAACTGATAGAAGAGGACAGAATAGAAAGATCGATATTGGAAAAAGATAAAATTGACAAAGAACATGAGCTCGCGAGAAATAGAGCTGAACGTGAAAACGACTCTTTAACGTTATCATCCAGTCAAATAAAAAGGGAACCTAGGATTTTGTTGAAAACGTTGTTGCCTAAATTTGAAATGGGAAAATCAGAGAATTCCTTATACCTTAACTTATTCGAGAGACAGGCTCTAAAAGCGCATATAGATAAATCACAATGTGTGACGAACCTTTTAGGCTTGATTGAGTTGACGGAAGTCATTCTTAGAGTACCCCCGAACGAAACGGACAACTTTAATTTTGTGATAAAGTAAATTACTAGAAAGGTTCAAAATTAGCGCGGAAGATTTTAGGATCAAATTCATAACTATACAACAAGCCGAAAAAAAAATTAGGAATGTTTTTCGTATGAAATTACGAATTATTTCGATCAATAGTTAAACGGTGTTCAAGTGTCCGAATTCAGTCAACTTAGGGACCAGATAATTACTGACCAGATCAAAAGGAAAGTACCAACTGAAATTAAACATCACTTCATTGACTCTTGGAGTGCAATATTTACGCCGTTGGAATTGAAACAAAAACTAGATCATTACGAGGCGATCAGAAAGACAAGGAAAAACACCCTCACCCCGCTAAAAACCCAAATAATGGGAAACTGTTGAAAAGGAATAGATTCCCAGAAAAACCTGAAATGAACCCAAAACAACGGAAACGAAAAGAAATTGGTGAGATAAGAATGATGAAAAAAATAGAGACGAGATTTTTGACAGGAGAAGGGATAAGTCATGCTTTCAATATGGCAGTTTAAATCACCTCCGCTGTTCTAGCCTGGATTTAAAAAAGGAAATCGCCGAATGCGTAAATCATTTGGGACATTTCAGCGAATTAAGAGAATTATTCGAACCGTTTTTGTGTATGGAAAAAGTTAGTGATAAGCCCTCAAAATTGTTAAGAGATACTGGAACGACATTGGACATCATTTCGGCGAGGAAGGTTCAAAAAGATCAGTATACTGGTGAGATAGTTTGTGTTAAATTACCCTTGGGAAACTCTTTAAGACGTATCCCTATTGCCCAAATAAAATTGGAACTTCAGGATGGAAAAACGGTCATGACTCGCGCAGGTGTTCAGGACGAACAGGTCAAAATGGACTATTATTTATTGGTGAATAAAACACAAAATTTAATAGATAAAATGAAATCGAAACCGACTGTTAGCAATACAAGCGTAGCACAATAAAACGAATGCATAGAAACTTGCTAGAAATCCAAGCTAATATAGCTTCTCGAATAAGTTCCCACGCTCGGGAAGTGCCATCCAAGCGGAGGGTGAGATCAAAGACACCCATTAGTTTTTTCTGGAGATAAGTTCAACTACTAACCTGAATATGCCGGACTTCGGGGCACCCTGATATGATGTTAATGTATTACGTAGACCCCCCCCCCCCCTCCAGATTTGTCTATTGCAGCAATTTTCGTCCAGTCATGTTTGGTGTCGTGATGCAATCTCATGGATCCAATGGTGACGGGAATTCAATCCGATAGGACAAATGTTACGGAGTTCACCGCCCATATCATCCACCCACCGGGAACAGAGAGAGAGAAATCGAAGGAGAGGAGATAATACTGGTTTGAGAGTCCGAAGAGAGTAGAACCCTTCTCCCTGCTTCTAAAGAAGATTAGCCGAGACAGGCTAAGTGCCATGTTTTACAGCGCCCTAGCTGCGCCCTTAATTGAGGTGTACTGGAACAATAAATTCTGGTTTTAGAGTCCGAAGAGGGTAGAATCCTTCTCCCTGCCTTTAACGGAGATTAGCCGAGAGAGACTAAGTGCCGTGTTTGACAGCGTGTTAGCTGCGCCCTTTATTCAAAAGTACTTTTAGTATGTCAAATGATTGATTGCCGGAAAACCGACCGAAATACTGTTAGAGAACTCTTGCTGCTAAACTGACTGTTAATTCAAGAATTTCGGTTTTGTAATACTCACGAAATCTAGATCAATATTAATTTTATAATTGCTTAGATATAAGCTTTACCGTGGCGTAAGTTTAACCGACATAAAATTTCATCTAGCAACTGTAAAAAGTGGGAATTCGATAATTACAGCCTCGCTACCCCTACAACTTATTCTCATTCAATATCGGAAACATCACAATGTCTTCTGAAAGTAAATTAAAAACGTTCAAACTCAAATAGTAAAAAATCTTTATTACGGGATTATATATGGAATTGATTTGTTACTGTTATTTAAATAAATCTACAAATTTGTTTACTGCTACTTAAAAATCATTCATATTTTTTTCCTTTAGAATCCCATCCATCAGCATCTAAACTCATCACTATTCCGCAAGTATTTCTTATTCCGAGTTGTGCCCGGCTATTCTTCGATTTTTATGAAACTGAATCCACAAAGCCTCTTAGGGCACATCGTTTGAAAGTTTGCTTTCTGAATGTGTCGCATTGCCGACGTAGAAGTGTAAATGAATTGCCAATACGAAAGGGAGAGGGAAATGAGGCTCAATGGATAAAAGAACGATTTCCATTTCTTATTTTTCCCCACGTTCCTTTTTTATACCTTTCTATCGATTGTTGGAGTAAGTTTGCATTATTTTGCCTTGAAAGAAGATAGACTTGTCAAAATAAAAACAAATTACGTCTTTTTTTACGTTCAATACCAAGTTTTCTCTATGAAACCGTGAATTTACTACACAGATTCCCTAAAATATATTAAGAAGAGTCATCAACATTTAAACTTCAAAACCGATTAAACAAAAAAATATAACAAATTATAACACCTTGTAATAATATAGTACTACTTATAATTTCTAAAATAATATCTTTATAAACAGTAAAATAAGTTTTGTTGGACTGATCTGGATCAATACTTAATTTGGATTAAAAATATCTAAATAATAGTAGTTAGACAAAATTGCAATTAAGAAAAATAATTAATTATAATCTGGATTAAATAGAAGGTAAAATAGTGTTGATAGGAGATACTAATTAATATTTGAATTGAGAAAAAAAGTAATATATATATAACTCTTAAATAAATAAATAAAATATATCAGAGTACATATACTTAAATACAAAATTAATCTTGATTAAAAAATCTGAATAATAACAATAATGAAATACATGTGTACAAAATGCGCAAATAGTTACACATGTTACAATTACTATGTATGTAAATGAATATATTCGAATATCTTAAATATTCTTTGTTTCGACATTGTATACGGATTTGCATTTTCTCTCCCCGATATATTAATAAATCGAGAAATTTATTTAATACTTCTTAAAATGAGTACTGTCATCACTTTTCTTTTCCTTACAATATAATCCATCAGCATCCATACCCATCAGTATTCCGTCAGTATTTCTTACTCGAAGCTGCGCCCAGCTGTTCTTCGATTTTTATGAAACCAAATCCACAAACCATCTGAGGGCACATCCTTTTAAAGTTTCCTTTTCGGAATGTGTTACATTTCTGACAAAGAAATGTAAGGGAATTGACAATTTTGCGAAAAAGAAATCAGGGCAGCTTGGATAAAATACAGATTTCCATTCTCCATGTTTTTTTGTTTTTGCTTTTTTTACCTTTCTATCGATTGTAGGAGTAAGTTTGCAGCCTTTCGCACTGGAAATAAGACAGATTGGTCAAAAAAAAAAAAAAATTCTTTTTACATTTAATACAATTTTTTCTTTATGAAATTTGCGTATTTGCTACAGATTTCCTATATTCTATTCAGAATAGTCATTACTGTTTAAATTTCAAAAATCGATTACACAATTTCACACCTTAGAAAAAAAACCCACATTTATAGACAGTTAAATTGTTTATAAAAAATTACACAATGGTACCTAAGTAACAACCACATAAATCAGTATGATAAAAAGAATAACATACAATGCAATTTTTTAGAAATTTCAAATTTAAGGTTTATTTCCTGAAAATTATGTTTTATCATTTGCACAGATTCCAACATAAAGAAGTAAATAGTTTTTATTTACTTTACACCTTTCTGCTGTTATTTTATTATTTCTTTATCACTGGTTTCAATCTGTTACAGCCGAGAGTGTTTCTGTTACCACGGATATATTATTATAATCTATATAAATAGATCTATGGTTTGGGATATCATTTTGTGTGTGTGTGTGTGTGTGTGTAGGTGTATGTGTATGTGACAACACTTTAATGTTCTCTACATTTAATTAAAAACCCATTGTTGTCACCATCACTCATGTTTGTCGCACAGAATAAGAACATAGAATAAAAATTTTGAATCTCCCGATAAAATAACAAAAGGCAAAAATAGAAGAAAAATCTATACACTATACAGCTATTTTTAAAAACCAACAAATATTACTGCGCCTTTTAATGATTTTTTTTAATTTAATTGCATTTTTTAATTCTATATATTTTAATTATTTAAAAAATACTATAGACATTTATAAATAATTGATCACCCTTCATAAAGGTTTTTATTATTTTTTTGTTCTGAAAATAAATCAAAAATATTAAAATACCTCAAAAAAAAATGTACGCATTTGATTTTTTTCTTTATATATTAACTAACTGATGTTATGTATCAACTATTATATATTAGATATATAAATATTAACTAACGACGCGGTGCAGCGTTGCCCAGGCCAGTAATCCTAAATATATGTAAAACCAGAGTTGAACGATTATATATTTTTATACGAAAATCTTTCCAAACAAACTTAATGTTGCGGTCCCACTGCCTTTCACAACGTACACCTTCGAATTTGTATGATTTTAATATTTTTAAACGAAATTCTATCTAAACGGACCTAGCGTTAGGAGACCCTACCCAAACAGCACACACCCATCTATAAGACATCTACAAGCTGTAAACCCAAGAAAACCGACACATCTATAAGAAGTCTACAAATATCCATGATACACCCTTTTCACCTCTTATGGAGATGTTATGTGTGATCTCTCTGAGTTCTATTAGACGTCCAAGATATCCAGGTAGTCTATGAGACCACGTCTATAAGACATCCAAGCATAGATCACTTTTCGACATGCAGTATGTCTTATAGCCGTGCTTAAGACTTGGATTGTAGATATCCAGGGACATCTGATATGCGTTTATAAGACGTCTAATGCATGTCTATTTATTGATACTCAGTACTTCTTATAGATATACTTAAGATATCCAAGAAATTTCATCAGAAATACAGCCTAGGGCAAAAGTATTGAGCACCCCCATATTTATAATATATTTGGTAAAAATAATAGATGGATACAAATATTAAATTGTATACAATTAAGAATTTTCTTTAAAAAATAAGTTTTTTATTTTTTTTCAAAGATAGCAAACGCATAACTCATCTTTTAATGAAGCTATTTTCTTTAAAAAACTTTTTTTTAAATTAAATTTTGTTTTTCTGTTAAGCCAGTTAATAAATAATCAAGAAAATAATTATTGTAAGAAAAGACAAAATGAACTTAGTCTTCAAAAACGAAAATAAAGAAAGCTTATGTAAAAAAAAAAAAAAAACATTTATATGTAATTTTTATTATTTTATTTTTTAACATGTGTTAATAACAAAAATAAATTTTAAGAAATATTTATGCTGCTGAAGAGATCTTGGCATTTCAGGCAAGAAATATTTCAATTTCCACGATGACCTGTTAACTTATGACATAACAATGAAACTTCCAGAAAACAAAGTAATTTATAGTTTTGAAAAAGTAGGTGTTTAAAGAAAATGACTTCATTAAAAGACGAGTTGCTTGTTAACTGTCTTTTTTTTTTTTTTTTTTTTTTTTTTTTTTACAAACCATAAACTTAAAAAGAAAATTCCTAAATGATATGCAGTTAAATATTTGTATATAACTATTACTTTTACAAATATATTAAAAATATGGGGGTGCTGAATACTTTCAGCCAAGACTATTTCCAATGAAATGACATTGTTTCCTTGCATGTCTTAAGTATATCTATATGAAAATTAGAATAATTCTTGCAGAAAATGTTAAAATATAAAGGAATTTGTCTTCAACAATGAAAATAGAGAAATCTTATTTTTAAAATATACTTTAAATTTATATGTTACTTTTATTATTTTAACTTTTAATATCTGTTAATAAAAATGATACAAGTTTTAGGAAATATTTTCATTGATGAAGATAAGTGATTTATATACTTTGGCTTTTCCGGTAAGAGTTATTCTAATTGTCATGATTACCTATTAACTTGCATAGCATAACAATTGCTATACTATGAAAGTTTCAATTCTGAAACTTACTGAAAAACAAAGCAGTTTAGTTTTTTAAAAAACTCATATTTTTAAAGCAAATTGTTTAATTAAAAGTCGAGTTGTTAGTTTGCTGTCATTTTAATTGTAATAACTTAACCATTAAAGACACAGACAGCAGTTTTGAATTCTAAAATAATTGTGTGTTGAACCCTTGCGCTTCATTTACTCTCTTCCTAAACATCCTTCAATGTTGAAGTTCAAAATTTTTTCTACTTTTTCATTATTTTTACCAGTAAGTCTCCACTGATGTACAAAATACACCGCCATTGAATTTTTATAAACTATTATATTTTCTTTCTTAATTAAACATTTTTTTTATATAAATGCGATATCTATTACTTGAATACTATTACTAAACATCAGACACTACGACTAATATTCAGGCCCCTGCTGGCACTTAGGAATATGTGCCCTTGCACCCTCTGCCTGAACCACCCTTAATGATGGCACATGATTTAATATGAAAGTGCCAACATAACCCTCTGTCCACCGCCCTTTCAAGACATCCAGCATGGGCCTGCTAACACTTTGAAATAAGTTATGATAAAAATACGAGGGTGCTTAATAATTTTGGTAAAGACAACTGTAGATAAAAATACTAAATGTTTCATTCCAATAATATCAGTATATTATCCCCCCCCCCAAAAAAAACGAATATTTTGCAATGTTCTGCAACGAACCTTCAACTGATCACAAATGTTCTGTGGGAATAAAAAAATAAAACACAGAGAGATTTTCTTGTATATGTAGGAGTGCGATTTCATCTTGTATAGAAATGCTAAAGACATTTCGTAAAACGCTAACACACACAAAAACCAAAGAAATGACGAATTTCACAATTTTACTCTGATCGAATGACGAATTTCGCTTTTTTTCCCCCCCTCGTAATAGACGATTTTTGCAATATTTTTGAGATTTTCCTCTCTGGTAACTGGCGAATTTAACATTTTTTTTTCTCAGAACCAATCATCGAACTCCGCAATTTTTTCCCCACGACTAATTCGAGAATTGCGAGATATTTTCCAACACTTCACTGATGAATTTCGCATTTTTTTTATCCGCGACTGATTGGCGAATTTTAAATATTTTTGATATTTTCTTTTCACTGACTGGCAAATTTGTTCAGCTCTTTCTTAGGACCAATGGGCAAAAATTGCATTTTTTTTTTTTTTTTTATTCAAGCGACTAATATCCGAATGTCTCGATTTTTTTTTTAAATCCACAACTGATTGTTAACTTTTGCGATATTTTCTTTATTGATCGATAAATGTTGCGCATTTTCTTGTGACAGAATGGAAAAAATTGTGGGTTTTTACACGACTGATTGACGAATTTTATGATTTTTTTTTTCTGACCATCCACTGATTAATTTAGTTTTTTAACCTGCGACTGATAGGCGAATTTTGCATTATTTTCTTTTTATCAATTGGAAAATTTTGTCGCTTTATCTTGGAATTGATTGAAAAAAATCTAGGGATTTCCCAAAACTGATCAACTAATTTAGTGGGTTTTTTTTTCAGCTGTAACTGATAGCCAAATTTTGCGATATTTTCTTTCTGCCGATTGGAAAATTTTGCAGTTTTTTCTTGTGACCAATTGGAGAAAATTGTGTTTTTTTTTCGCTACTGATCGACGAATTTCCCATTTTTCTCGACGATTTACTGACAAATTTCATGGTTTTTACCCACAACAGATTGAGAAATTTTTGCACTTTTTCTTGGCAAAAAACATGAAATTTTAATCAAAAATCATTCGGTTGATAAACGTATTTCACATTTTTTGACCCGCGACTGATAGGTGAATTTTGCAATATCTTCTTTCTACAGGATGGCAAATTTTATCACTTTTTTGCGACCGATTGGTAAAAGTTGCCGGGTTTTTATGTGACTGACCGGTGAATTTCAGATTTTTTTCCGATGATCCACTGACGAAATTCATGTTTTTTTTTTTAAACTGCAGCAGCTGAAGAACTTCACGATTTTTCCCCGTGATCGACTGACAAATTGTGTAAGCTTTTCCTGCGACCAATTAATGAATTTCACAATCTTTTTCAACAAGTGATTGATGAAGTTTTTCTGGTGATTGACAGACAAATTTAGTGCTTTTTCAAATGAATGAATAGTGAATTGTGTTGAAAATGAGAATTTGAAATGTTCTGCAGAGAAGTTCATTGTTCTGCGATGTATGTCACACTCTTAAGCATATTCTGCTTTAGGGACTGTTGCCATATTTATATTGGAATATTTTTATCAAAGCATTGACTAATTTTTTTTAATATTTCGAATGAAATATGTCTGCTGTAATTCACTAAAATCTCATAGCTAAATTAAAAAATCTACCATATTTACTCATGCATAATGCACACATTTTTACAAAAATTTCAGGTCTAAAATCCAGTATACACATACATGATACACTGAATATTTCTAATTGTATACATCAAACCACACACATTTTCACAAAGTATATATACATATTGCAGAAACTTTATTTTATGATATTTTAATAAGAGAGCAAAATATATATGAGCACATACAAAAGTAATTTAGATTTGAGAAAAGATTGTAAATCATGATTTCTACAGATTTTTTTTTTTTTTTTTTTTTTAAGTTAAAATAACATGGTACACATTATACACAAGTAAATATAGTATTTAAAATCAGTTTGATAATTTTATCTTGTGAGAAATTTCTAAATCCTCCAGTATTTTGCAACAAGAGGCTAATAGATTTGTTATTTCTCCCATATTATTTAAATTTAACAAATCTTTCTTGCAGAGGATAAAGACTTTTGGTAGATAAATTTTTCTTGGGAAAAAAAGAAATCTTTGTGATAAATGTCACACATACATTACACATCATGCATAAAATCTTTAATTTTTCATACCAATATTTTAGAATATTTTTTTCTTTATTTTATCATATAATTTCTTCAATTAAATTAGGCAAAGGATTCCATTTGTAAATACTAGTAATCAGATTCAAAATTATGTGTGGGACGCTCGTCGCAAAGTTGTTAACACAAATTAATAAATTTCTTATTCTGTTTATTTTGTTCTATTTTGATAAAATTATTCGACAAATGTTTTAAAATCTATTTTGCATATTGAACTAATTTTAAATTTTTTTTATCAGTACAAAAATATTACTCCAATTAACTCACTGTATGAAAGAACCACTCAGAATTATTTTTTAGTCAATGTCTGCCTACATCAAAAACTTATTTCAATTCTGTGAGCTTCAGATACAAAGGGAAATTTACAAATTGACTGCTACCTCAATTTTGCATTTTTAGAAAAACAAGAAAAATTTTAAGTTTTAAATATTACAACATGATTTAGATTAATGCTAAAAATTATTGCATGCTTTCTCATTAGGCTATATCATTTTTGAAACATGTCAGCTCTACTACTCAATAAAAGTTTTAATAAAAATGTAAGTCTTTTTTTCCTTATCAGCAATATTAGTAACTAGGTGACAGTACTAGGTGGTACAGAATATAACTATAACAGAAAAAGGAAAAAAAAAAAGAAGTGACTTTATTTTATTTGAAAAAAAAAAATCTTTGGAACAGGACAAAATTCTTATTATTCTACTCCATTATCACTGCAATAGTAAGAGCTGATTTCTTCGAGCAGCACCTATAATAAAATAATAACACTGTTTTACTACATAACATTTTATGAATCGCACAAAATGACATTTTGTTATATGAAAACTGAATTAATCTTCAATGAAGCAATTGTAAGCCCCCTCCTCCTCCTTAATTTTTTGCATGTGATTTCTAGTGATGGGCATAATGAATGATTTTGATATTTGAATGAATCATTCAGGCATGCACAAAAGCATAGTTGTCAAGGCTCTTAAAATTCTTTTTGTTTTACAAAAGTTCTGGTTTTAATTGATCAAAAATAGCAAGAAAGTAAACAGCAATGCTTTTGTGTATGCCGGGATGATTCATTTGAATAACAATCATTCATTATGTCCTTCGCTATTGTTATTCTTAATTTTTAGGGTTATGTACTTAAAAAATAAAAACGGAACCATTGTATATTGAAATACAAACAAGATAACAAACAAATATTGAAATGCAAACAAGAAATTTCAAACTAACACTCCCATAGGATTAACATTAGCCCATGTGACTAGCACAGACTCTTGACTATGGAAGATTTGGAATCAAATGATTTTTCCATTATCCCGTCGACCACTTTTCAAGAAAAATTAATTATCACCAAACAGTAATGCCAAATAAACAAATGGAAGAATGTTGCCATTGGAATATCAAAATAAATACAATAAAAAAATATGGAAAAGCCCCACTCATTTAAGTGTCAACTATCAGTAAATTTAAACACAAAAAAATTACAATATAAATGAAAATAGAAAAAAAAATCTTGGATATTCATTTATTTACATTATTTTCTTAATTATCCTTCTCGGCTGGTGAATATAACGTCAGTTGAAATTGATGTATTGCACTTAACTATGCAACATAACATTTTTTCAATGCATTTTCTCTTTTAATATCATGGTGCAGCAGTTTAAGGACACAATTATTATTTTAAATAACGAAATAACTACTAAATCAGTTCATTTTAAAGATTATATTTAATTAAACAGTAACAAAACATCACCATCAAAAATGAAAAATTCTTACATATACTGCTTTTTACTTTTAAAATTGTTATGGATTAAAACTTAATAATTTATATTATTAATAAATGAAATTAGCATATATAATACTTGAGAGCATCCATATTTAGTTAGTAATCAGTATTCTAATGTCTTATAAAAATATATTTCAATATGTTTTTTTTTTTACTAAACAATTATAAAACTCATGCCAGATAAGTCCATATGATGAGATTAAATTATGGAATGATCAACGTTGAAAGAGGAATTAGCATGAATATATAATATTTGAGGAGATTGTAGTAGATGTAAGTGTATAAAAAAAGAGAGAACAGTTAAAAAAATAAATAAATAAAACTTGTTGAAATGAAAAGCAAATGTTATTCATATTACTGTTTTTAACAGTGGAAAATGGTAATTTTATTAAATTGTTGTATGTATGATTTTAAAGATATGAGAAATATTAAAACTTGCCTATCAATTAACTAATTTGTGTGTGTATCAATCTACAGCAAAACAAAATATATCTATGACGCAACAATGTCTACTATCACAAGAAATAATAGTAACCCATTAAATAAGCAAAATTTTCAATTACAAAGAAAATACAGTAAGAAGATAACAGTAATCCAATGACAAAGTAAAATTTTGCTTTTTTTTTTTTTTTTTTTTTTTTTTTTAAGTACAGTATTTTTTAAGCTATTAGATTAATCTTCAAAAATCTGCAATGCCCACTGTCATGTTGCATTATTTCTACTAGTGGGTTAATAGCCTTTAAAATTAGTTGAGTAATAAAATATGTAATTAAACAACTGTTGTCCTATTTAATTATTTAAAGAAGTAAAACTGAAAAAAAAAGTGTAAATTAAATTAATCATAATAAAAAAAGAGCTTTTATTTTAAAAATATAGCAATAGTTAAGCACTAAGTATGCCTTGTTAAAATTTAGGTAACATATTTACAATTCTGACTCAAATCACCAGTCTGCTATGTGTTATTCCAATATTAATGTCTTCATTATTGAGAAATTAAGTTATTTATTAAATCCTAACTCAATAAAATGTCTTTTAAATTAGTTAAAAAATACATAAAAATCTACAGTTTATAAATAAATTGCTTCAACGTATAAAAGCCAATTTTGACCAAAAAAAGCCGGTTAAAACCAATAAAAGCCGCTGGCCTGGCTTTTATTAATTTTAGCCGGCTTTTTTGCAACCCTGCTTATCAAGTTATAAGTGCTTCCGGTCATGTGGCGACACTTTTTCGCACTTTACTGCCAACCACCTTGGTAATTTGGTTGAAAATGCCGACTTTGACAATCTTTTGTAAAAGATCTGCCTTTACTAAAAAATTGAAATCATGTTTAGATTACATAGTTTCTGAATAAAAACACCTACCAATTTCATGCATTTGTAAGCAAAAATGAATTAAAAAATGTGTCATAAAGTAGCCTGTTTGGATTTGAGAACAGCCTTAATGGTGCCAAGTTGCACTTATTAAAATACATCAATTGGTTGCAAACCAAATTACAGAACTTTCCACTACATCACACATACATATGAATACATCGATGATACATAATTAATACATACATGATTTCACAAATAAATGAGTGAAACGCTTAGCAAAATGCTGGCATGCAGTTAATACGAAAGTACAGAAACAAAAATACATGCAAAGTATAGAAATCTCATGCTTATACATGTTTTGAAGATACGACATGATGAACTTTAAATGTTTGTTTTCTATGTTTAAAAATTTACAAAATCCTTTAAAGTTAATAATCTTAACTTTAGCAGCTTCTTCTGCTACACCATAGTTACGGATTAAGAAATACATAAAAAAACAAGTCAGTTTTATCTTTATTTTTTAAAACTCAGAAATTCATGTACATAACTTATTTTTTTCTGTTTTTTTTTTTTTACTCTTGGTTTTCAAATGATCTGCTCAACAACACGAAACTTTCTGACTCATTTTTAAACACAAAAGCATAAAATTGGCAGGTCTGATCATGGAAGGGATTTGGAATCTAAATAAGTTTTCCATGTTTTTTATCAATAAATCACTTATCGAGTTATAAGTGATTTGTGTCATGTGATGACATGTTTCTGACCTTTTTTGTGCTGCAGCATTGGAAATTTGAAAAATGGAAAACTTCTTTCAATTACAAAATTTCTGAATAAGAATACCTGTAAATTTCATGCGTTTCTGAACAAAAAAAGAATTAAAAAAAAATAAGTCATAAAGTGAGCCGTTTGGATTTGGACCTTAAGAGAAAAAAAATATTTTTGATGTGTTACATTATACATTAAATATTATGTTAAAAAAAAATAGGTCTTGTACTGTTATTTTCCAAAGTATAAACTTCTAAGATTTATAAATTATACATTAGTAAATAAATTGCCATTTATATCTCTCTTCCCACTCTGCTCCAAAAAATTTGAGTAAAAACATAAGATCTGATATTTAAAATTAATCTAGAATTTCATAATGCAATCTAGTGTAAATTTTGCAATCTCACAACAAACTAATTATTCTAAAAAACAAGGCATTTTTTAATAAAAAATATACTAACCAAATATTCATGCAAGTCTTCCTGTCTTCAAATGTTTGTGATGGTGTGTTTCAACTGGGAGTCTAAAAAGATTCAAAGAAAGTTTCATTAGTATTCAGCAACATCTATTATAGTTAAAATGTGACTGTGTTTATATTTCACACCAACTTTTCTCAAAATGATTAATTATGGGTTTTTCTTTCTTTTTTTGGAACAATTATTCGCAAAGATCCAAGGATGTCAAACTCAAGAAATCTCAAATTTTAAATCAGTTTGAGTTATTAAATTTTAATCAATAAGAAATTTCTTTTTAAAAAAAATTATTATGCATGCTAAACATCTTGAATCAGCCATACTCATCCTTTTATTACCGCGGGCCGCAAACGTATATTTGCGACGTTAGGTGGGCCGCAACACATACTTGTATAGTAATGTAAATATATAGATTTCTATAGCAAATGCCCCCCCGTTTTTTCCCATCTCAAAAAATGCCCAACACGCCTAAAGAAGTATTCACTTCAAAAATATAATTTAAGTAACATTTATTACAAGGACAAAGCCATTTTATAACATTAAAATAAAATACAGTGGCAAAAACAGAAAAAGAAAATTCATCCAGAAGATTAAACAACCCTTTTTTCATCAGGGGTGGGACTCTCATAACTTATTTCTATCCTTCCTCTGAGATTAAATCCTAGAAGGAGCAAAAGTTTGGTTTATTTACGTTTATTTTTATTGCCAGAATGAAATCGAAGTTGCCAAGAAAGCGATCACCGCCAAAACAGACAGTTTCTAAAGCGCCAAATCCGAGCTGATCCTGGGACTAGCTTTTCAACAATATAACAAAGGAATGTACTCTCTAGTAGATTCTTTCTCTGAGGTCTTGGATCGCACATAAAAGGTCGCCAGGCCACATGCCCGCTTGTTGAGTATGGCTGTCTTGAATAGTTTAGTTTTAATACCTTCTGAGTCCCTTCAGTACTGTTTTGATTTTTTTGTCTCTTCCTTTCACTCCGATTTTTCAGATTTGTGAGACCTGAAGTATGCCGAAATTACAAATTTATTCTTTTATTTAAATTTTTGAGTCAAAAACCTCAAATGCTACATTGATATGTAAAATTTTACATTAAATATCACACATATTACATGAAACAGTACAACATTACATGCAATGTTTAAAAAGTCTTTTACTGTATATCAATAATTAATATTTAGTAAAATATTACTGATACGTGCAAATTTTAACTTAATTTTGCGATATTTACCAGCATCCTATTGGCGAATTGAGCAGTTTTTTCCTGGCAACAAATTGACGAATTTCACGTTTACTTCCTGTAACCAACTGACAAATTTCGTGATTATTTTCCTCCTACCAATTGACAAATTTTGCTTTTTTTTTGGCGACCGATAAACGAATTTCTCAAATTTTTTCTGCACCTTACAAATGAAACCGGCATGTTTCTTTTCTTTTTTTTTTTTTTACACGCGACATATTGAAGAATTTCACGTTTATTTCTTGTAACCAACTGATGAATTTCGAAAATGTTTTCCTGCGATTGATTGAAGAAATTTGTGATATTTTCCTGCTACCAATTGCAAATTTTGCTTTTTTTTGGCGACCGATAAGCGAATTTCTCAATTTTTTTCCCACACCTTACAGGTGAAACTCACATGTTTCTTTTTTTTTTTTTACACATGACTATTGACGAATTTCACGTTTATTTCCTGTAACTGTAACCAACTGACAAATTTCGCGATTGTTTTCCTGCAATCCATTGAAGAAATTTGTGATATTTTCCTGCTACCAATTGACAAATTTTGCTTTCTTTTGGCGACCGATAAACGAATTTCTCATTTTTTTCTGCACCTTACAGGTGAAACTCACATGTTTCTTTTTCTTTTTTTTCTTTTTACACGTGACATATTGACGAATTTCATGATTGCTTTCCTGCAATCGATTGAAGAAATTTGTGATCTTTTTCTGCTACTAATTGACAAATTTTGCCTTTTCTTGGTGACAGATAAGCGAATTTCCCAATTTTTTTTCACGCACCTTACAGGTGAAACTTGCATGTTTCTTTTCATTTTTTTTACATGCGATTGTGGTCAAATTTCATTATTGTTTTCACGACTCATCGGCAAATTTTGCTATTTACCTGCAATAGCTTAACAAAATTTATAATTTTTCCCCAACGAGTACAAATATTGTGAAATTTTTGTGCGATATTTTCCCGCAACCTTTTGGTGAAATTCGCGTCAGTAAATTTTTGCAAACCCAGAATAATCAGGGCACTTTTCCAGCTATATAAAAATAGGCAGAGCGCATTTACAACTATAAAAAAAAAAAAAAAAAACACAGGCAGGGCGCTGCACCCTCTTGAAAACGCCTTGGGAAAACACTACAAGGGTCGATCCAGACAAAATTTGGAGCCTATTTAGGACCCCTTCACAAAAATCAATTTAATAAAATGGGACCCTTCACAAAACTCAATTTGATAAAATGGGCCCCTTCACAAAATTTCCCCCTTTCATAAAAACTTACTATTTAGGGGAGACTGGTACACAGTGGACTACTTTTTCAGTTAAATTTTTTTTCTCTTTAACGGACAAACCGGGTGCATCCCTGCATGAAAATATTTTTGAATATTCCTTATACCTTTATACATTCATCATAATTTTCTCATAACATAGTTTTCAATACATTTTTCAAAATAAAAAATTTTATATGCACCCGTAAATTGGACCAGTGTGCCCCAGAAATGGGGCACACTGGTCCACCCACCGGGGCACAGTGGACCGCTGTTAGGCATTATCTGAAATGCAATATATCTATTTTTCATTAATCTAATTCTTTTTTATTTCCCCTTTATCCGCAAAATAACATAGTAATATAAATTTACAAGTAACATTTTGAAATATATATATATATATATTATTATTATATTTTGAAAATAACAACAGATTAATACAGGAACAATTGCAATTTAGTTGAAGTTATTACTTAAGTACAAAAAAATCAGCGCACATTAAAATTTGCAAATGAAATTCCAAAATACTTATGAGTAAGATTGAGCCTGGAATTTTCCTGAAATACTTTCGGGTCTGGGAGCAATATTATGAAATCATTGACATCAACAATAGATTCATCTACAGTTCTGGGAAAAATAAACTGATTGCCATTCAATTTGCATCTCATGTATCTTACTTGAATAGAATCATCACCAATTAGACTACAGTTATATTTATCACAAGCAGTAAATACAAAACAAAATATTTCTTACTATGTTAAATAAATTGTTATTTTTCTTTGTTTACTTTATTTTACAGTTAAATAACTTCTTTTAAACAATATTTCTTTATAGAAAATAAGCAATTATTAAATATTTTGAACATTCTGCATTACATGAGCAGAGTGGATTGTGGACCACTGTGCCCCATGTTGAAATTCAATAAATAATCATATTAATATTGTTTATAGCTTTCTTTTAAACATATTAACTTTAAAGTTAAATAAAAACAAGTATCTTAGCTTTGCAAAAAAGCTGTTTTATAGGATTTGTCTACAACCTTTAATTACTAAAAAAATTAAAATATAATGTTGAAAAATTTTACTTTTAGAAGATCAAAACAACCAATTAGGATAAAATAGTTCAATCTGAGCTAAACATATTTTCTGAACGCTATAAATAATCAGTGCAGTGCTGTTGTCTATTAGGATAGAAGAGAAGCTTAAAATTTTTTTAAATAAACAAAATATTAGGGGGGTGGTCCACTATGCCCATAGGTCCAGTGTGTACCAGTCTCCCCTATTATTTATTATTCTTTGACTTTTAAAATGTGTAATTTGCAAACAAACAAGTTCACCAGAGAGGAAAACTTCAGCAAAAGTATTTAAAAAAGTTTGTTAATAAACGCTTGGATCGAATTTGAGTAGCTGGATTTCGACTTTCATTACAAAATGTTATTTTTCACAAAAATATAATAAAATTTTACAAAAATAACCTTTACTTTTCACAAAATGGACGCCGCAAAAAAAAAAAAAAAAAAAAAAAAAAAAAAAAAAAAAAAAAACCTGCATTGACCCCTGCACTATAACAGTTAATTTTCTTGTTATTTTAAAAAAATAAGCAAATAAATAATGTAAAAGTTATTTAAATATGATTCTATTTCTTAATTTTTCTGAATATTTTTATTTATTGACAGTTAAAAATAAAAGTTGTCTAGGGTTTTAAAAATATTTTAAAAAGCATTTTCTTTAGATATTGAGCAGTATGACTAAATACTACATACTGAATATTCGGTGCATCCCTAATGGTTAATACACAAGTACCAAAAGATTAGTATCAAAGTGATTTGAAAAAATATACTCAAGCATAAATATCATATAATACACAATTAAAATATATATATACATCTTTTACTGGGTATGTAAAAAAAAAAATGTGTCGGAACACAAGTTAAACAATGACAACAAATGAAGAAAAAAATGTAAAATTTAATACATATAGGATCAGAATTTTAATTGTTATACAATGTTCACTCTAGAAAGAAAAGGGCAGGTTGTTAGAAAATAATAACAGCACAAATGAAGCAGAAAACAGTCATTGTTCAGTGAAAATGGGCATTACTTCAAGAAAAAAAAATTATTGTGTTGAGTAACGATAAAAAAAAAAAAGGAATAGACGAGATACTGTCACGCACTGAAGTTTGGTGACTTTTTGATTGGCCTGCTTTCCAAGCCCATGCCAAACCAATAATTTAAATACAAGCATAGTAGCCAACTTAGGGGATTTTTTCCTTTAAAAAGGAAAAAATCCCCTAAGTTTGGCAACTATTTTCCTTTTTATAACTGATTAAAGAAATAAACTGTGTGAGTGTAAGACATCATAGCCAAAAACAGTACAACATTTATTTAATAATCTCCTGTTTTTATTAAAGAAAGAAGGAAGGTCTATGATTTTTTGCAAGCTTTTGGATACATTAATTTAGAAATACTCTGGTATTGGGGAAGATTTTAACAAGAGACCTCTGGATATAATTAAGGATGCATTTCGATATTTTAAAAAGGGTACGGTGCATTTTGCTAATTTTAGAGCAGGCAGGATGCTGCGCCCTTAAATATTGGTCTAGAAGGGACACTAAATTATAAATAAATACAGGGAAAAAAAAAGTAAATTTTTAAACAAGAATTACATTATTTATAGTATTAGTTTTAGTCTTAGCAAAATTTTATATATAGTTATTTTAGTGTAATTCTAAATTGTATGATAAATAATACACGAAACTGTTAACCCCTTTAAGGGCAAAGTATTTCAGTTGCAAACATGTTCAAAACTTTTTTTTTACCCTTTGAAATCTGAATTTGTCAAATAAATTCATTTAAAAATAAATAATAGCTATTTTTTCCGTTCATGTACATCGTAAAATCTAAATATTATTCGAAAGTTCTGATAAATATTATGGTTTAGTGCATAAATAATCTAACACTGGCGTTCAAAGGATTCAGTGGGGTCAGGATTCATAATGGTGATAAACAAAACAATATGTAGTTCATTAACACTCAATTACTACTAAAAACAATTACATTATTGCTTTCGTTGTACCTGTGAGATTATATTTCTGCATTTATACAATTTATACAGCGACATTTCGGATGTATTTTTCCTTTTAAACACAATATATATATGACTGATGAAACTTATCGTAACATTAAGCCTAAATCTTGTATATATGTAAGATACAAGAATTTAGTAATTAAGTGTTATATAAACTACACAGGAAAGTAAATAAAGAAATGAATAACTTACCTTTTACAAAAGTTGTCAGTATAATTACATCCAAGATTGCCTCTGTATACAAAATAAACAACAGCCCCAGCCGCGGCGAGAGTGTCTTCAAACGACCTTTGACTTTCCGTTCCCGCATGCGCGCAGTTGCATTGAAGTAGAAGTACTTTTTCCATAAGATGAGCATAATACGTGTTATTCGCAAATCCATTGGATGAATCGAAAAGTATTTCCATTGGAGGTTGAAAAAAGCATTTCCTTTAGACGTCGAAAAAGTGATAGATATAATACGTCTATTGCAGGTCATAGACGTCTAATAGAAATCTAAATGAGAAATGGCTTATAGACATCTATTTGTTTAATGCTATGCATATCTAAAAGATGTCATGGACGTTATAGATGTATTTAGACTATAAATCGACATCTTATAGATAGAGTGTGCTGTCTGGGTACTGTCTTCGGCAGCGTAAACCGACGTGCTACCCACGCCCCGGTCTGTTTTTGCAAATAAATCTTGAATTTGTATGATTTTATGTTTATAAAGCGAAAATATTTCCAAATGAACTAAGGGGGCCCCGTTATCATGATTGCCAATTTATTTTCTGTCATTTAGATACATTAGAATTTCAAATCTGACCAAAAGTTCATGAGAAAATATAAATAATTTAAAACTCGCACACATCCCTTACTCTTTAAAAATGATATATTGCAGTATTAACAACCTGTATTGAAAAAAAGAAACGAAAACACCCACAAAAATGTTCGATGAAACACAATTCTCTTAAAACGGGAAACGATATCTTCAAAGCCACTGAGAGAGAATAAAAAATCTCTAGAGAATACGAGAAACGACCTCTAGAATATATATATTATTTATTTATTTATTGAAATAGTAAATATTAATATTTTTTCAAATCAAACATATCGTAGAACGGAAAAATATCGTAAATAAGTGGGTATTTTTTGTTTTTGTATTTCTGTCCGAGAAAAGAAGATGCTCTTTTATAAACTGGAGAAAAAACGAAAAAGGTGAAAACAAAAGCAAATCGGCCTCTAAGATTTTTTTAAATAATAAATATTAATATTAAAAAAAATGACATCGTTACAGACTAAAAGGTACTCGAAATAAGTAAGTATTACTATTACTATTATTATTATTATTATTATTATTTTGTATTTTAAACTTGGACTCGTGGATGGCAGTTTAAATGCAGTAAGTAACGGAAAACGTGAAAATCGACACATTATCGAGCTCCAGAAAAAATGTTTTGTAAAATAATAAATATAAATAATTTTTTTAACAAATCCATTTTTTTTTTTTTTTTTTTTTTTTTTTTTTTTAAAACGAGGGATTTGGTGATTGCGATTTTAAAATGAATGAAAAACGGTACCGTTTTTTCTTCGTTTTCTTGAAGAACAAAGATAGTCTGAACAGGCGCAGACATAATCGGCAGTACAATGGAAGCTCACCATTTTGCTTTGTTCATTAGGTATTTTTAGTTATTGTTTCAGCTAATTTATCAAAAACTCGAAAACTTGCGTAACTTCAAACATACTGGTACTTTCCTGCCAAATCTTGTAGCTCATCTAAGCTCTTCAGAACACAGCACACATATACATACAGGCAAACTTATACCTTTACAAGGCTGCCACTGGCGAATTATTTTTTAATTCTATCTCGCACCACTTTCCCAAAACAAAGATCTTTAACCCCTTGGGGTCGAGTGACACGTATACGTGACGCATAAGATGCTCAGAATCCTCGATTATTCCCACCAGTTATTTTTTATTGTAAGCTTTGCCTTATGTAATCCTAGCATTTCTGCGATTCGATTAGGCGAAAATTTCTGTTTTGAAAAACCGGTGGTAAAAGATTAAAAATTCTGTAAAGGACGCTCGTCGCGAAGGGGTTAACACACACGTTGACAACATGTTCAAGAGAAATGTACTAAAAAATTATTTTTTTTTTTAACTTGTGGCTCGAATAGAATATAAAAATAGTCGCCAGTGGCAACCCTGCATAATTATCTATAGATAATAGTATTAATAATAATAGTAATAATAATAATAATAATAATAATAATAAAGTTACAAATAAATCGAGAAATGTTTTAACCCGTTTATCATTTATTTCTACTTTTCTTTTCTCTAAAATTTTGCACAACATCAGCATCCATTCCCGTCAGTATTTCTTATTCCAAGCTGTGCCTGGCTATTCTTCGATTTTTATGAAACTGAATCCACAAAGCATCTTAGGGCACATCCTTTTAAAGTTTGCTTTTCGGAATGTGTCACATTGCCGACGAAGAAATGTAAAGGAATTGACAATTTGAAGGGATAAAAAAAATAGGACACCATGAGTAAAAGAGCGATTTCCATATCTTATACTTTCTCCTCGTTTTTTTCCTTCCTATCGATTAAAGGAGTTTTTTCGTTTTGAAATAAGACAGATTGGTCAAACAAAACAAAAGTATTTTTATACATTTAATGCTATTTCTTCTTTATCAAATTTTCATCGTGGATTTGCTACAAAATTTCTATATTGTATTAAAAAAAAGTCATCATTGTTAAAACTTAAAAAAATAATTGCACATTTTCACGCTTTGAAAAATACACATTTAAACGTCTTAAAAGCTTTTAAATCGTTCACAAAAAATTGGTAATGGGATCTAAATTAAAACCGCAGAAATCATTGGGGAAAAAATATATATAATGTAAATTTTTAAATTTAAAATTGTTTTCTGAAAACTACTTTTTTTAGATTTTATTTTTAGACATTTGGAGCAATAAAGGGGAAAGTGGGGTAAAAACGTATAGTCGGGTGTAAAAGGATATCTCGATTTTTACCCGGGCAGCTCTCTAGCGAAAGATGGGGAAAGTAGGGTAAAATCGTATAGTCGGGTGTAAAAGGATATCTTACAAGGAATAGGTCTCCTTAAAGCGCATACTCAGAATATTTTGAAAAAAAAAAAATGCTAATGAAACTATTTAATGTACGTTATAAAAGATCAAGTCGTATTTAGCTCCAGAATTCCAGTAGAAAATCTGTAAAAAAAAAAAAAAAAAAAAAAAAAAAAATACTTTCGAGTGTTTGGCACAAAAAGACCCAATTTGGCTAACAACACTTTTTCCGCGCCAAATGCAAGTGATTTTAATGCACTTGGAAATTACTTGTTAAATGAGAGTTTATGTGGGCAGTACTTAATGAATTCAAACTTAAACGATGCAATCATTTATTATTATTTGTATAAGCTTATATATAATATATATAAGTTGCTGCAGTTATTTAATTGTAAACGGCTTCACCGGTTGGATAAGTTTTAAGTGTATTTTAAAAGTGATTGCCAGATTAAGAATGCTTTCATTACAAAGTTCGATATGGAATAAGCCGCTGTTTCCATGGCAACAATACTGTTCTCTTGTCTCCTATACACTACTAATTTTGAGCTTGAAACAATTTTAATCATTTTAAATTTTGTTCTAAACAGTATAACACAATGGTTAAATTTTACTACATATACATATAAATGTATATGACAAAACTATAGTTATAAAAGTGTATTTATTTAAGTTAAAGTTACTTAAACCAGTTAAGTATGGAGAGTAGAAAAAGTTTTTCTTTAAAGAGTATTTATCATAAAAGCATATTTTTTAAAATTTCATTGTGTCGCCAACCGACAATAAATCGCCAAAAAAATGAAATTTTCATTTTTTATTTTTTACGACGCTATATCGAGGTTCCGCAAGAATTTTTTTCATAGACTAATATATCTTCATGACAAGAAAATATATTTTTTTTTTCAAAATTTTTTAAATATGCACTTATTATCATAGCACCTTCCTTAGCATCATCATAGCACCTTCTTATCAGTTTTCTCTCGAGAAGCCCTCTAGCGTGTAATGGCTGAAATACTCAGTTTTAGTCCAGAAAGAAAAGTGGCTATTGCGATATCTACATATTGTATTTATTTAATTTCTGTGTTTAAAAGTTTATTTAATTTTTTTATTTTAATTTTTTCTAGTTTTTAAAAGTCTTAAACATGAACACAATTGAAGTTATTGAAACTTTTTACACTACTATGTGTAGCGTATTTAATAAGGATATATTTCCAGCAATGAAACACTTCCTAGCATTTAAAAAAACATTTTTACGGCTTGAGCGACGCGAGCTATTAACTTTATTTATTAATGAGTAAAACATAACTTTGGCATTTTTGCTCCATTTAACTCTAACTTCAGAATTTTTGGCAATATGTATATATGAAAATTTGATCACCCACCATAAATTTTTATTAATATTTTTTTAAAATACATTAAAAATGTACGAAAACCTTAAATATTCTATATTTTGGCATGGGTATTATGAACGGGTTTGAGAGTTTTATTTATTTATTTATTTATTTTGCGTGTGTGTGTATTTATAAATCGAGAAATTTATTTTAACTCTTATCAAAATGAGTTAATCCATCACTTTTATTTGCCTTGGAACTTCATCCATCAGCATCTATACCCATCAGTATTCCGTTCGCGTATTTCTTACTCCAAGCTGCGCCCGGCTATTGTGCGATTTTTTATGAAACTGAATTCACAAAGTATCTTAGGGCATATCGTTTTAACACTAGAGATACCGAGACCGGGTCATCTAATGACCTAAGACGAGATTTTTCGCTCTTATTACTGTTGTATTTCAGAATAAAAAAATTAAATTGCTTGACTTTTCCTAAATATACAGTATAATGCATTAACAGGCTATACTTCAATCATGCGAAAACACCCGCTCGCTAAACTTAATCATATGGAGGAAATATTTTAAGATTTCTCGTTCGCATTTCAATATTTTTAAATGATTTTTTTTTTTTTTTTTTTTTTTTTTTTTTGCATTGGATAGTTGAGGTCAATCTCTATGCATGCCCTTTTTTACTTTTTTGATTTTGATTACAAGTTTTTTTTTTAAATTAAGATACTTTCACTTTCGGAACCAGTTTTGAAAGTAAAAGTATCCTCAATAAAAAAAAAAAAAAAAAAAAAAAAAAGAAAAGAAAAGAAATTGCACCAAAATTGAAAAAGTAAGAAAAGGCCTGCATAGAGATTGGCATCAGCTACCCAATGCAAATAAATAAATAAATAAATAAATAAATAATAAAAATATTGATTTAAAAATATTGAAATGCGAACGAGATATCTTAAAATATTTCCCCCATAGGATTAACATTAGCGAGCGGGTGTTTTCGCGTGAGTGAAGCAGCCTCTTAACACAAATTTAGTTGAAATCCAACAAATAATATTTTATCTACAGATCTGTATACCTAGAATTACCGTGCTTAAAATGTAAGTAAAAAATCATGGAGTTATATACATTTAATTTTTATACAGTTTTAATATCATATTAATCTGTAGGAACTGTTACGAAATTCAAATTGATAATTAAATGTATATTATTTGAAATATATTCTTATTTTACATTTCATATGAGCTGTCAAAATCTCAACGTATCTATTATGAAATTAGAAATTTAAATTTTCTTTGATGGTATCTGGATTATTATGTTTCATATTATGTAAAGAAGCTAAATTGTATTAACCATTAATTAAAAATCATTGTATTAAACATCAATGGGTCAGCTATGAACCACGCGGTAGTTCTAGGTATACAAAAAACACGGTAATTCTAATGTTAATGTTTGCTTTAGGAATGTGTCACATTTCCGACGAATAAATGTAAAGAAATATGGGCTCCCGCAAAAAGGGGCAGGGGAGGGCAATTATCCCTCCCTGGATTTTCAAATTTAATTAATTAAATTTTCTTTTTCTTTCATGATTTTTAAAATAAATAAATAAATAAAATTTATTTTCTTCAAATGATTGTAAATAAATAAATACCGAGAGAGAGAAAAACTAAGGATTTTTCATTAATTCATTGATTTGGATTAGTTCATTGATCAGTTTATAATCTCGATTGAACCCACTTGATAAGAAGTTTTTAGTTTTGTTTTTCTTTCTATATTCATGTTTTATAAACAGTGGCGTAGGATATGAGGGTGAGGGGAGCAATTGTGCCAGTCAAAAAAATTTCAGGGTGTCGAAAATACTTGCATAAAACACTATACTATGAAAAACTACAAGAAGCCTCGAAGGAATGGACACGAAGTTTTGAATTTTCCGGCCCCCAAAACCCACCCTACGTTACTAAAAAAATATCTCACGAGCGAGTTAATGAGGATAGAGCTCCACCCCCCACCCCCATCCGGAGGAATAACAAGCCGGTATAAGCTTATCTTTGCCTTTTATTAGCTCACAGGCTATCAAAGCCTAAGAGCTAATGTGCCCGCCCGTTCTGTATGTACGTATGTATATGTATGTATGTACGTAACGCGATAACTCTTGACAGAAATAACCCTTTTCCTTCAAATTTTGTTTATAGGTTCAATGTGATAAGGCGCTTCCTTGTTTACTTTTGGGGGTTCATTGATTAGGTATAAAGGGAGGAACGGGTGGCTAACCCCCCCTTAATTTAGATAAATGGGTTTTACAAACAGAATTATCCGATTTTCTTCAAATTTTGTATATAGGTTCATTGTGATAAGGCGCTTCCCTGATTAGTTTTGGGGGTTCATTTGTTAATTATAAGGAGGGGGGACGGGGGCTAAACCCCCTTTAATTTAGATAAATGGGTTTTTCATGCAAAATTATCCGATTTTCTTCAAATTTTGTATATATGTTCATTGTAATAAGGCGCTTCTCTGATTAGCTATGGGAATTCATTGGTTAATTATAAGGGGAGAACGGGGGGATGAGCCCCCTTAATATATTGTCGATTTGCTTATTTTTTGAGGGGCTTATTTCAAATTCTTTGAAATAAGAATATAATATGCAATTAATGTGAATAGCCCTCAGTTTCACTGGGCAGTTTTCTTTTTATTAAATATGTCTTTTTTGTTGCATTTCTGTATTGCTTTTTATGTTGATGCGTTTAAAAAGTCGTCTTGAACATGGGGATCTGCCAAAAATCTCATTTAGCTTGTATTATTGATTTAAAAATAATAATAAGACGAAAACGGCACATACATGTGCTCTACATTCTTTCTGTAAACTGGGTTTTATTCTGCAGGCGACCATGTTAGGGATTTGGCAGTTTAATGAACAAAATGGAGGGAGGGGCCGTGAATGAAAGACCGATTTCCACTTCTCATTCTATTTTACTCTTGCTATCGATTTAAGGAATAAGCTTGCAGAAATGTACAGGGTGTTTCAAAAAAGAATCACCCGATTTGAAATGCGTATATTACGAAAAATATTGAACATAGACACTTAATATTAATTTTATATTACACTGAAAAAAATGGGTACTCAAAATTGAGTAAAAAGTACTCAATTTTGAATACGTCACATACTCAAAATAGTTCCGATCCAAATGTACTCAAAATTGAGAAACACATGCACTCATTTTTGATCCCATGGATGTATTCAAATTTAGAAATTTTTATGTCGTTAAAATAAAATTTATGGGATTAAAAAAAAAAAAAAGTTACTTCGCGAGGGCAACCTTATAAGGGATACATACACTTCTGCTCATTTTTTTCATTCCTGCGTGAGTTTATAGTAATTAACCAACCCTTGCCCATGAGAGGAATCGAACCCGTGATGTCCTGTGTACTAACCTGACGACTCAGACCAACGCGCCATGAGTGGTCACGCCTCCTTCTCATATGTTGTTAGTTATTTTGCAAAACTTGCAAAAACTTGAGGTTTCATCTGTAGATGGATTTTTTCAGTTTCAAAGTTTTTAATATTTTCTTTTTATAATTTTCAATATTTTGCTGTATGATTTGGTGACTTATAACAGATAAATTTCACTTTATTATGTATTATATACGTAAAACATTGCATTAAGAATACTGACTGCTTCTTTTTGCAACAGTACCACCAACAATTTCTTTATTCAAACATATACTTTTTTTAAATTATTTGCTCTAATAAAAACAACAATTATCTTAATCAGACGTGTTTATTACATGCTATTAAAATATTTTTTTGAATGTCTTATTAAAAAAAAAAAATGTAATTTTTTTTTTTATAATAAGTTAAATTATTATATTTATGCTGAAAGCTTTTGCGTACGGTTCGGTTAAACTAAATAGTTAAAAAAATGATTTTTAAAATTTGAAATTAATGACCTTGGGATAGGTAGGTTTAAATCTGGACTTATTGATTTTATTTAAATTAAATTAGTTTAATTTATAAAAATATAAGCTAAAGAAATAAATTAAAAACGTTATAAAGTTAAAAAATTTATTTTTTATAAAAGTAAAGAAAAAATATTAACTAATTTTATAAATTTAAGGAAAAAATTATAAACTTTGTAAAATTATAATTTATAAAATAATAAATTTTAGCGTAATTCATAAATTTGTAAGCCAAATCAGCCTAGTTTAATACCAATTTGCATAGCTATAATTTGCAAAGATATTATGTTATGAAACTTTTCAATAACACAATATTGCCTCACGTTAAAGAAGTTAAAAAAAAAAAAAGTAGGTGTGTAAAATGTGAGAAAAAAAAAGAGTAGTAAATGTGTTGTAGTGGATCCACTTTGATGAAAATCCCGAACAACCAGATCCACTTTTAATTTCTCTTATTCTTCGTTTTTCCTTCAAATAATAGCTTTTTAGGCTCCGAAATTTCGTCATTACACATTCTGAATTATACAAGTATGTTGGGTTTGATCATATGTTCATTTTTGATCCAAAAATGCTCATTTCGAAATGAGTACATGAACTTACTCATTTTTGAAAATGCACATGTTCATTTTTGATCCAAAAATACTCATTTCGAAATGAGTACATGGACTTACTCATTTTTGAGTACTTCATTTTTTTCAGTGTACATGGCTAATCATAAAGTATTTTCTACAAACCATATTAAAGGTGCTCAAATGTGTCCCTGTCCACCTTTGGATGCACGGCATATGTCTATAAGGTAGTCAAATTCGTCCCAAATTTTATGAGCATATCTGCATCCACTGCTTCCACGCGGCTGCTGTTATGCGCATCTTCAGTTCGGCTAATGTAGCTGGAAGGGCAGGCACATAAACGTAAATAGTCTTTTATAAACCCCCACAAGAAGAAATCGTACACTGAGAGGTCCGGCGATATTGGAGGCCAGACATACACTGAAGTGGCCGGCGAAGGAAGAGCGTTAGCACTACCTGGCGGCAACTGCGTGAAACTCGAGATTTCCCTCTATCTACCTATACATTATTCGATCAAAACGGATTAAAAGCTTAATAGTTATGCTTTTTTTTTAATCGGATGATTCTTTTTGAAACACCTTGTACATATTTTCACATTCAACACTATTCCTTCTCTTTGAAATATTTATCGTGCAGATTTCCTACACTGTATAAAGCACAGCCATCAATTTCTAAGTTTGAAATATTGATTGTCCATCGAAATTATTAATACAAACATTTAAGTATAATAATACACACCAATGCAAATAATTTCTGCACATGAAACCACTTATTCAGGCAAAAAGTATTTCGCTCCAAACGGAAAAGTATTTTCACTTAAAACTTTAACAGTTATGATGATATTTTAGTGAAATTTTCAAGAGTTTAACTTTGCCTTCTACGAAATGTGACAATATCACTAGAAGTGCTGAAAGTTTTCTGTAATTAAGTCTGTGATACAGAGGAAAGTGAGAGAGAACTTTGAATATTTTTGCTGAGGCTAATTCACAGCTTGTCTATTCCCCTCAACTTTATAGACAGAAGTAGAAGAAAAGTCTGCTTGTCATAAAACTTTTGATAACAAAGTTTTAAAAATTTTAAATATAATATAGATGATATTAGTAATTGAAAGATTATGAAGTCTATAGAGGGGTCAAGAAGTTGCTATCGGGGCTCAGTCCACCCTGCTCCCGTCCGATTACGGCTGTACTGTGAGACCGTACGTATTGTCACATTCTGATTCTGAATTATGAAGCAACTAAGCTCAGAATTGTTTAGACGTAAATTGTAGGCCTTTCCAACTCTTTTCATTATGTCTTAACGTTTTACCAAAAGCAAAGTAAGTTTGTTCACAATATCGTTATAATATGATCAATACTGATAAAGTTATGCACCCAAATCCAGATTCGTCATGTTGTGAGACACCCTGCATTTTTGACTAAATGATTGAATTGGGATTTTATGTTCTTATGAGATTATTGTTTATTTTCGTTTGCCTCATTCGCCATTTCATTTTTTTTTTCAAACATAATAGAATCATCCTGTATATGAAATACTAATCAGCTTTCATTACTGTCTTTTGAAAATAAATTGGAAACTTTTGAATACATTGAAAAAACATCGTTTCAAGACATCGCTTCCGGATATGAATTTTCTTTCGCTTACATGTTAATAAATCGAGAAAATTATTTAATCCTTCTTAAAATGAGTTCTGTCACCATATTTCTTTCCTTTAGAATCCCATCCATCAGCATCCATACCCATCAGTATTCCGTCCGTATTTCTTACAGCAAGATGCGTCCTGCTATTTTTCGATTTTTATGAAACCGAATTCACAAAGCATCTTAGGGCACATCTTTTTAAAGTTTCCTTTTCGGAATGTGTCACTCCGGCGAAGAAATGTAAAGGAATTGACAATTTGAAGGAGAAAAAATCAGTGCAACTTGGATAAAAAACAGATTCTAATTTCTTTTTTTTTTTTCCGCCACGTTCTTTTTTTTTTTTTTTTTTTTTTTTTTACCTTTCTATTGATTGAAGGAATAAGTTTGCAACCTTTTTTCGCTTTGAAATAAAATTGAATGGTCAAAATAAATATATGCTTTTTTTTTTTAACACTTTCCAACCTAGTTGAAAAGTGTTTATGACTTCGGTTTGTCTGGCCGTCTGGCCGTCTGGCCGTCTGCCGTCTGGCCGTCTGCCGTCTGGCCGTCTGGCCGTCTGCCGTCTGCCGTCTGCCGTCTGTCCGTGCTCTAACTCCCGTAAATATGCTCGGATTGCCCTGCAAATTTTATATGTTATAATCGTTATCTATAGCATGTTCCCTATTTCAACGGAAGTGTGTAGCACTTATAGTTTTTTTACAGGGACACTCAAAAGAATTCCGTTACATTGCGGTCTATGGGGAAAAATCATTTGCGGTTTATTTAAATAATGTTTCAATACTTTAAACGCATTGAAATTTATATATATCACTAAGGTGCATTAGAAGAAGCTTAATATGGAATAGGGTGTGCATAGCACTTATACTTACTTTACAGGGACAGTCAAAAGAATTCCGTTACATTACGTCTATGGAGAAAAATCGTCTGCGGTTTATTTAAATAATGTTTCACTATTTTAAACGCATTGAAATTTATATAAGGTTCATTACAAGAGACTTACTACAGAATATTGTGTGTATAGCAGTCATCGTTCATTTACAGGGACACACAAAAGAATTCTCTACTGTATGTTAACAATAATTCCTGGAAGTGCGTTTTAAGTTACTGAATGCGATTTTAATTTTAAATCGTTTTTTGTATATTACGTGGTGTGTATAAATTCTGTAGATCCTATACAGGGAAGTACAAAAGTTCGGGAACACATTTCCGTATTATTTAACTCCAGACGGAGAATTTTAAACTGTGCTACGTGTTTCCTAACTGAACTAAAATTTAGCATCCTATGTAGTATATATACAAATCTATAGATCCTATACAGGGCTGAATAAAGTATTCGGATTACTTAGATGTTATCTTTTAGCTTATAAAAGAGTATGATTCGTAAAATTATTTTGGAAGCGTTGGAAAGTGTTACATAATCTATGCTTGACGCATGATTTTTCGTTCTTGTTTTTACATTTAATATCGCTATTAAATTTTCATTCTGCTATTGCTAAAGATTTTCTATATTGCTTTGAAATGACTCATCATTGTTTAAACTTAAAAAATAATTACACATTTTCACAGTTAGAAAAATATATGTTTAAACACTTGCAATTCGTTCAAAAAAAATACATATTGTTAGCTGAGTTACACCCGCAGAAATCGTTATGAAAGAGAATATATATATATATATATATATATATATATATATATATATATATATATATATATATATATATATATATATATATATATATATGTGTGTGTGTGTGTGTGTGTGTGTGTGTGTAGGATTTTGGCTGGTGTCTAGGAGCAATGAGTAATAGTCCAGACGTTTTTAACACTTTCCAACCTAGTTGAAAAGTGTTTATGACTTCGGTTTGTCTGGCCGTCTGCCGTCTGGCCGTCTGGCCGTCTGCCGTCTGCCGTCTGCCGTCTGTCCGTGCTCTAACTCCCGTAAATATGCTCGGATTGCCCTGCAAATTTTATATGTTATAATCGTTATCTATAGCATGTTCCCTATTTCAACGGAAGTGTGTAGCACTTATAGTTTTTTTACATGGACACTCAAAAGAATTCCGTTACATTGCGGTCTATGGGGAAAAATCATTTGCGGTTTATTTAAATAATGTTTCAATACTTTAAACGCATTGAAATTTATATATATCACTAAGGTGCATTAGAAGAAGCTTAATATGGAATAGGGTGTGCATAGCACTTATACTTACTTTACAGGGACAGTCAAAAGAATTCCGTTACATTACGTCTATGGAGAAAAATCGTCTGCGGTTTATTTAAATAATGTTTCACTATTTTAAACGCATTGAAATTTATATAAGGTTCATTACAAGAGACTTACTACAGAATATTGTGTGTATAGCAGTCATCGTTCATTTACAGGGACACACAAAAGAATTCTCTACTGTATGTTAACAATAATTCCTGGAAGTGCGTTTTAAGTTACTGAATGCGATTTTAATTTTAAATCGCTTTTTGTATATTACGTGGTGTGTATAAATTCTGTAGATCCTATACAGGGAAGTACAAAAGTTCGGGAACACATTTCCGTATTATTTAACTCCAGACGGAGAATTTTAAACTGTGCTACGTGTTTCCTAACTGAACTAAAATTTAGCATCCTATGTAGTATATATACAAATCTATAGATCCTATACAGGGCTGAATAAAGTATTCGGATTACTTAGATGTTATCTTTTAGCTTATAAAAGAGTATGATTAGTAAAATTATTTTGGAAGCGTTGGAAAGTGTTACATAATCTATTCTTGACGCATGATTTTTCGTTCTTGTTTAAAGTTATTAACGTTATGAAGTAAACAAAAATATTACGTCTGAACATATTTATATTTATATTAAAATCATTAAAACTACAGACATTACCCCTTACAAAAATTTCTTATAGAATTCTATAAAAAATATTTATAGAAAACGCCTTGTAGAATCCTATAGAATTATGGCCCGTTTTTCTATAAGCTTGTTTAACTGAAAGCTATAGAAATATCTGTAGAAGTTTAATAGAAATGTCTATAGAAAAAATATACAATTTCTATAAAAATATGTAATTCTATAGAATCCAGGTGGTCGCCCTCCCAAATACTAACCACTCTCGAGGCTGCTTGACTTCAGTAATTGGACGAAGAACGAGTACTTTCAGCATGACACAACCATTAACAGTCACTGAACTCTTATTACGCTATTTCAACATTATTAATTTTTTGTGTTTTGCATTCTTAATCATAATAGAGTTTAAAAATATTTAAACTCTTGATAAATTATATTATTTGTTAAAACTGAAACAATTGTTTAAATATTTATATTTCAGATTAAAATATTTGAATAAAAATTACAATAATATTAGTGAATAAATTTTTTTAAATTAGATGGATCGTTTTATAAATTTAACAGCAAGTTGATAAAGGAAAAAAATAATTAATTAAAAAATTAATTAAATTAATAAAGCAAATTATAAAATTAACCAACAAATTAATGAATTATAAACAAATTAATTAATCCTAATTTAATACAGTAGTTTGACTGATATAATATTACATTGAAAATTTAATCACAATATGTATTGGAATTGAATTGAATTATATATATATAATCATATTAAATCAATGTAGTACAATTATGTACTAAACTGATGTATTACAAAATTATTATTTTTTAATTTTAATATATAGTTATAAATAAATTACTACACACATAGATTTAAAAGACCAAAAAAAAAATTTTTTTTAATAAATAAAAAAGAAATCTATACAATCGTTAGTCTATAGAATTTAATTCGATAAAATGTACAGTACCCTATAGAAAAACTGTTCTATAAAAAAAAAAAAAAAAAAAAAAAAAAAAATCTATAAAACTTCTAAAAATTCTATAGAAACATTTTCTTTAGAAAAAGTATTCTATAGAACTCTTTAAAACTCTATAGAAATAGTATTCTATAGGATGGTTATTCTATAGAACTTGTAAAGAATTCTATAGAGTTCTATAGAGCTCTATGAACTATTTTCGTAAGGGACATTACAATTACATAAAACATTAGAAACATATTAAAATTGGACGTTTCGGATTTACATGAAAATCCCTCATCAGCAAAATCTTTTCTTAACGTAAGTCACAATAAGTTCTAAAACATCAACACATAGAAAATACAACGCATCAAAATATCGAGGCCAAAGTTACAGTTATATTACAATTCCATATTACAAATGTATTTCAAAAAATATTTCGCATCTCTTGAAACCACTGCTTGGTATCCATACAGCTTTCATCTCACAGAAACTTTTAAATAGTTTTTTAAGTAACTTCAAACATAAATATCCTAGTTCTCAGTTTAAAGATGTAGTTTATGGTATTCCATGCAAATAATGCAATGCGATCTATATAGGGGAGACAGGTCGAACACTCGAGACAAGACTAAAGGAGCATAGATATGCATTTCAAAATAAAAATTTAAATTCCAAAATAGTGGATCATGCAATAAAAACTGACCATTTTCCAGATTTCGCTAAATCTTTTGTAATCAGATCGTGGTGCAGCGACTACAGAACTCGTACTTTCTTAGAAGCATAGTATACGAAAATTACAGATTTACCTCTTAACGAAGCAGGTGCAATCCCGAATGGATACTCCGTTTCAATATAACTGTAACTTTGGCCTCGACATTTTGATGCATTGTATTTTCTATGTGTTGATGTTTTAGAACTTATTGTGACTTACGTTAAGAAAATATTTTACTGATGAGGGATTTTCATGTAAATCCGAAACGTCCAATTTTAATATGTTTCTAATGTTTTATGTAATTGTAATGTAATGTCTGTAATTTTAATGATTTTAATATAATTATTAACGTTATACTTTTAATATCTTGATTATAAGATAAAATATTTACGATATTAATTTAAACTGGTATACATTTGGAATTTACCCGACCGTCTGTCAGGCTCAAATATTAGTTAATTGCGCGGTCACACCAACCGGCATAGAATTACAAAAGGACAATCGCTCGACCCGTCTGATCGAGACGAAAGCTATGGCACATCTACTTTTTTCTCACTATGAAAAATTGCACATCATCAGTTTTCTATTGTGCGCGAAGCATCAAACTTGGGTTCCACTTCACAAGCCTCAATAAAATATGTGCTTTGGTTTGCAGTCCAAAGTTCAGATGAAGAACTACTGCGACCACAACTATATATATATATATATAATTAAGTATTAGTATAAATAATACATTAATTATTTAATAACAAGTCTAAAATATATTTAAGTAGTAGTAACAATAACATTAATTATTTAATTATACGTCTATAATATATATCAGTAGATTAATATAGCTGGCAGCAAAACACTTTTTTTTTAAATAATGTTTATTTTATGCAAATAGATATTAATTAGGTATAATTATAATACCAACAGATGGCGACACTTTACGTGTCAGGTAGATATGATAATATTATTAATATTATTTTTAATTTAACTATAGTGGGAGCTATTGCTTGTATATTAATTTTACTTTCAGGAATTAAAATTAGATGGAGTAATTATATATTCACGGATATAATTTTGTTATAAGTGTATTATCACCAGAATAATTTTGTGTGTATTTGAATCATTTTGTGGTGGTGTGTCATCGATGGAGTTGTGTTTAAAAAATGTGCTCTCAACTTGTCTTTCAAATCATTTCTCTCAACTCGATTGTCAAAATTATGTGAGTGCCATGTGGACGTGGATATTATACAGTAGTTTCTATATTTTGTGCATTCAGGATAATTAATGTGAGTAAAAATATTTTATCTACAATTTAAAGGTTCTAATTTCCAATATTATTTCAAAAATTATATCTAGTGGTAATTTAGTGAGGTGATTTATAATGTTTTTGGATAATCGATGTAAGTGAATTATATTATATATTCTTAATGGTTTTTTATTTCCAATTTAAATATTTCCAATCTTATTTTTTCCAATTGTTATCTGGTAATAATTCAGTATACATGGTTGATTCTACTGTTCTTAGCATCATGCCAGTAGAATTATGAAATACTGAATTATTTTTAAAACACATGTGGGTGCAACCAAGCTGACGAGTACATCTACATGTGTTTTTTCATATCCAATTCTTGTTTGTTCTCTTGTGGTCCAGTTTTCCATTGTGTAATGTTCATATTTGATTTATTAATCCATTTGTGTTTACTTAATAGCAACTCCAATCTATAAACTTTTTTTTTCCCTTTCTCTCTCTTTCTTTTTTAAATATTATTCAGGTATGAGTAAATTTGGCCAATTACCATTGAAGCACATGCTATGGTAAAATTATGATTGCACATGTTAATTATTAGATATGTGGTATTCTGTTTACACAATATCAGTATTTATCTCTTTGTAGATTAAAGTAGAATGATATTAGAACTTGATATGTATTTTGAAATATATATATATATATATATATATATATATATTCTCACTGAATGGAAGTTTTTAATTTAAGATTATTTCCACGTAACTATTTTTCAAGGTTTGCTGTGCAGGCTCCTGAAGATAATTTTTATTTAAAATTTTACACAATTTCATTGCTAATCTGTTATTTCGTATCATTGGTTTCAATGTATTCGGGCTCATTAATGTAAAAGGAACTTTATTGTTAATTGAATTGAGTTTGTGTTAAAAAAATAATAAAATTCCATATATATTTTAATTATTTAAAAAGTAATACATGCATATGGGATATTTTGATCATCCATCATAAGTGCTTTATTAATATTTTCTGGAAATCAATTAAAGATGTTCGAGTATTTTAAAAATTCTTTGTTTCTATATTGCATATGGATCTGAATTTTCTTTCCTTGATATAATACTAACTCAAGAAGTTTATTTTAATCCTTCTTAAAATGCGTTCAGCCATCACTTTTCTCTTTCTTAGAAATTCATTCCTCAGCATCCATATTTCTTTGTGATCCATCCGTATTTCTTATTCCAAGCTGTGCCTGATTATTCTTCGAATTTTATTGAACGAAATCCACAAAGCATCTTAAGGCACATCGCTTTAGTTTGATTTTGGAATGTGTCTTATTTCCGACAAAGGAATATGTACGGAAATCGATAATGAGAAGAAAAAAAAATCAAAAAAGCTCAAATAAATAGTAATTTCCATTTCCTACTTCGGTTTTCATTTTTATTTCTTTCTCCTATCAATTGAAAGAGCATCGCAACCTTTCGTTTTGAAATAGGGCAGAATAGTCAAATTAAAGAACCGAATATCTTTTTACATTCATCACCTTTTTAATCTACCTTCTATATGAAATGGTTTACCGAATATTTGCTGTAGATTTACTATATTATATGAAAAAAGTCCTTCCGGCCTGTACCGGGAGGAAAAGGTAGCTTTCCTATATCTTCGTTTTAAAATTTTAGCTAATGTTACTCGAAACAGCAAGCTAAAATGCAAATAACCCGATTACAGTAGATTCGTTTATACTGAATTTGAATAAGAAATTTGCCAAATTAGTCAACTATAGCCAAGTTGGCTTCATTTAAGGATACTTATTTGGTTGCCAAATTTGGCGATATTTCGCCAAGTGTCGCCAAGTTTGGCGAGAATTTGGCGCTAACGGATATGAATATATAGTTTTATACATATGATTGGGAAAATGATTACAACAATGAAAGTTAAGAATTTGCGAGAAATCGCGTTCACTAACACTCATAAATTAATCCTTGGTTTTTTGTAATGCGCTGTCTTGTTTCAAAATGTCAGCCACCCTAAACTTTCAAACTGCTCTATCTCAGCCTTTTGTTAACATAGAGATAAAACAAAAAAATGCTCTGGAGACCTTGTATCAAGGCCTAACACGTGGGCAAAAAATACAGTTGTATTTTTAACTTTTTTGTATATTTATTTTAGTTTTAAATCTTTCAGTGGCCACAATTTTGAAACAATATGGCGGACCAAGCTGGCCAACGAACTCGGTTGAGACATTGGTGAGCTTAATACACACAATTAGTTTCATCCAAATTGATTTATAAATACGAGTGTTATCGTATGACACACACATATATATATATATATATATATATATATATATAGAAGTTAATCAAAGTGATTTATGTGCCAACTAGGCTAAATTATGGTATCATAAAAATCAATACTTTCAACCAGCTATAATTGAAAAGAATATTGAAAAGAATATGTAAAAACCATTCCATACCAATTTGCGCAATGCAGCATAATTTTATAGAATGTTAAATAATTATAATATCTATGAATTTCAAAATACATATCAAGTTCTAATATCATTCTACATTAATCTACAAAGAGATAAATAATGATATTGTGTAAACAGAATACCACATATCTAATAATTAACATGTGCAATCATAATTTTACCATAGCATGTGCTTCAATGGTAATTGGCCAAATTTACTCATACCTGAATAATACTTAAAAAAGAAAGAGAGAGAAAGGGGAAAAAAAAATATATAGATTGGAGTTGCTATTAAGTAAACACAAATGTATTAATAAATCAAATATGAACATTATACAATGGAAAACTGGACCACAAAAGAACAAACAAGAATTGGATATGAAAAAACACATGTAGATGTACTCGTCAGCTTGGTTGCACCCACATGTGTTTTAAAAATAATTCAGTATTTCATAATTCTACTGGCATGATGCTAAGAACAGTAGAATCAACCAAGTATACTGAATTATTACCAGATAACAATTGGAAAAAATAAGATTGGAAATATTTAAATTGGAAATAAAAAACCATTAAGAATATATAATATAATTCACTTACATCGATGATCCCAAAAACATTATAAATCACCTCACCAAATTACCACTAGATATCATTTTTGAAATAATATTGGAAATTAGAACCTTTAAATTGTAGATAAAATATTTTTACTCACAATAATTATCCTGTATGCACAAAATATAGAAACTTCTGTATAATATCCACGTCCACATGGCACGCATATAATTTTGACAATCGAGTTGAGAGAAATGATTTGAAAGACAAGTTGAGAGCACATTTTTTTTTTTTTTTTAAACACAACTCCATCGATGACACACCAACACAAAATGATTCAAAAACACACAAAATTATTCTGGTGATATTGCACTTATAACAATATTATATCCGTGAATATATAATTACTCCATCTAATTTTAATTCCTGAAAGTAAAATTAATATACAAGCAATAGCTCCCTCTATAGTTAAATTAAAAATAATATTAATAATATTATCATATCTACCTGACACGTAAAGTGTCGCCATCTGTTGGTGTTATAATTATTCATAATTAATATCTATTTGCATATCCACTTTATTAGTTACATATACATTTCATTAGATTTAATTATATAAATAAATTAAAAAAAAACAATACTACCTAATAGTTTTACATTAAATTCGAATAAAATCTTACAATATGAATAAATCTACACAGAATTTATTCATCCTGCACAGCATTTCATATATACTTAATAAGAGTATATTATGTAAAATAGATATATATATATATATATATACAGGGTGATTTTTTTTAAAGTTGTGAAAGTAAAACACTATAACAAAAGAACCACTGATCCAAATGACCTAAAATTTCACCAGTATGCTCCCAAAGCAATGGGGATTTTTTAGCATGGTTAAAAAAACATAAAATTGCACCGACAGATGGCCCTGTAAGGTGGCAGAAACAAAAAATATCGTCTGTGGGAGGAAAACAATGGACGGTACTTTGAGAAACCATCTTCCCTAGACCCTCTGTCGTCATTGGACCGTCTCTTAAATTCTTAAGTGTCCTAAATCTCCTAAGAGCAGTTGCTGCGCTGTCATTATTCTGATAGTACAGTTTCACTAACAACGCACGGTCTGTCAATGCAGCAGTCATTGCGAGGATTTTCGTAGAATAATGAACACGAGATGCGCCTATTTCACGTTTTTACGCCAATGAACCCGACTTTACTGCATGTACAGCGCCATCTGTTGGTGCGATTTTAAGTTTTTTTTTAACAACGCCAAACAAATTTCCATTGCTTTGGGAGCATACTGGTGAAATTTTAGGTCATTTGGATCAGTGGTTCTTTTGTTATAGGGTTTTACTTTCACAACTTAAAAAAAAATCACCCTTTTTTGCGTTGTTAGTGAAACTGTATTATCAGAATAATGACAGCGCAGCAACTGCTCTTAGGAGATTTAGGACACTTAAGAATTTAAGAAAAGGTCCAATGACGACAGAGGGTCTAGGGAAGATGGTTTCTCAAAGTACCGTCCATTGTTTTCCTCCCACAGACGATATTCATTGTTTCTGCTACCTTACAGCGCCATCTGTCGGTGCGATTTTAAGTTTTTTTAACCATGCTAAAAAAAATTCCATTGCTTTGGGAGCATACTGGTGAAATTTTAGGACATTTGGATCAGTGGTTCTTTTGTTATAGGGTTTTACTTTCACAACTTAAAAAAAAAATCACCCTGTATATCAACATTAAACGGAGGGTGGTTTTGGGATCTGGGGTCATGATCGGTGAAAATATATCGAAATTTTCCGGAATTCCTCTGAACGGCTGCAATAGGTAGCTTTATACTTTTTTGTATTGAAAGCTACGTAATATTCCTCACATTTTAATCATCAAAAATAAATTTTCGCTTTAAAAAATGTAATAAAAGTATCCCAAAATAATGAAACAGGCTTTATTTTTTTACCAATTGGAAATACGTAGGCACACTGCAATTTTTTTTTTTTTTTTTTTTTTTTTTTTGATTTTACGGTATAATAATGGCACCCCAACTGCCAGTATTAAACCGTAAAATCAACAGTTTTTTTTTACAGTGCAATGTAAACTGCAAACGTGTTCAAAAATAGGAAATAGGGATAAAACAGAAAACAGCCAAGCCTAAAAAGTTTTAAAAGTTACACATTTTAACTTTTATGCGGTCCCTAGGTACTATCAATTACATTTAGAAAACATTTCTGCATGTTCTGACAAGTACAGATACAAGTTATAATAGTTGATATGTTATGAAATTTCGCCACTAAAAAAATTACCTGACCGTTTTTAGTGACGGAAATTTCATAAAATTCAAAGTGTCATAAATCGGTGAGGTTTAGTTGTAGAAGGACATAATTTTTACTATTGTACTTTCAGAGGATGGAGAAAAAAATATCTAACTACAATTTATAGTACACGGGGACCGTATAAAATTTTTAAAAGTGTAACTTTTTGAAAAATAATATGACGACTATTTCATCGACATCGTCTTATTTCCTGCCTTATCTTCAAAACTTTTGCAATTTACATTACCTCCATTTAAAACTCCAACGGATAAAAAATAAAAATAAAGCGCGTATCAATATATTTGGGACACCTGCTGTACATATAAACACTTTTAATATGTTTATTAAAAATAATAATAATTAATTAATTAAAAATCTGCTACGTTAGTTTACGATGCAACGGGGGAAATAATTATGAAAAAAAATAATAATGTAACTTAATGGTAACTTTTTAATTTAGGATCGAACATATATATTTTACGTGTTTACACAAATTCCTGGAGATTAATGCATTACAATTTTTCATTTACAAATTCACATATCTTCACTGCTAATATGTTATTTCTAATCAACAGATTAATATAAAAGTTAACTTATTTATAAAATATAAAATAAATGATTGAAGATAAATAACTGAAAAACAATAAAAAAAAAAAAGAAAAATATACCTTGAGATATATTGGTGAGGTATTCGAAATTAGCTGCATAGTTTTTAGTTACAATTTGATTCTTTCAAAAAATATAGAACATACCTTTTCATATCATAATATTTCTCAGTAGGAATTCAGGTGATTTTAAAATTTATCATTCACTAAAAAGAAAAGGGCACATTTAAATAATTGATTTAAATTTTAAATTATTTATGCTAAATTTTTTGTATGTAAATTCTTAAATTGATCCGATCGGTTGGAAATTTTGACAATACATTTTGCACACTTTCCCAATTGGCTGTATAACTTCTGGCTGGATTTTATTCATTTCTTTGAAAAATATAGAACATTGTACATTCTCACTTTTACAATTTTGACACCGTAGTGTTTCTTTTCTTCTGTCTCTTTTTCTTTCTTGGCAGTTGCTTAGAAATTGTATTTCAAAGCATATAACAATAAATAAATAAATAAATTTAACTCAATTGAACTAAACAATATTTTTATTAACAAAAGGCTATTCTGGGGGTAATTATGGAGTACCTTTTCTATTGAAATAGATTAGGATTTATTAAGAAGAGCTCTCTTTTAAGGGGTCAGGTACCCTTTGAACTCACAAAATACATGAAAAAGGGACTCCTATAAGAATTACAGTAACACCGTAAGCTAACAGACTTTGAATTATAAAATTTTAAACACTTATTAATAAAGATTCGTTTCATCAATTAAAATTATCGAAAAATGTATACACTCACATAAAGATTTTTATTTTATTTTAAAATACAATACACTTTTTACGAAAGAATTTTTCTTGCATGCATTGCGCGCATGATTTTTCACATTTGAATAGCTAAAACCAGCCCAAAAATTTTTAATGAGTACATATATAATGTGTTCTCAAAATGACCTACAATAAAAAAAATAAAATGTGTAGATGCTGAGAAAATTTTTTTTTTTTTTAGAGAAATTCGAAATATCAAGTTTTTTTTTTTTTTAATGCAAAAGTAGTTATGAATTCTAAACTTGTTACTTGAGAAATATAATAATAGGTAATTTTTTGCATCTGTATGGTTGATACATTCAACCAAAATTTCATGAAATCCTAGCTAACCATTTTTCAGAAATCGTGCGCGCAATGACCAAAGTTGCCTTTTGGAGAAAATTGATTTTAAAGATCAAACTACCGTCTTTCAGTGGAAATAAATTTATCAAACTCATATGAATTGCTTGAAAATAGGCAAATCTTTAACTGCGCAAAAGGTGCAAAGAGATGATGGCAGCGATTTTTGTTACATTGTTCAGAGGCGACAAGGTCGGAGAACAGGGTTATTTCTTGAGTCATTCCAATCTTATTTCCCCCAATATGGCTTGCGTTCGGTGAGCCTACGCAATTTTAAATTGATGTGAAGCAAAATAACCGGGCGAGAGCATAGATGAAGGAGCGAGAGCGACGTCTAAGTTTCAACTGCTTGTAGTATAGATTTCGACATTCATGATATGTGCTTGTTCGTATTCCCGGTAAATGAAGCCATCTCCATTGCGACAAAATATCAACTTCACCTTTAGTTGGAGAAAACATGGCTGGGTCGTTTGAACTGCAAATTGTCCATGTGACGGTCAGACATGGGTTACATCGTTAAAAGACACCCGTTTATCGTCCGTGATAACTGAATGCCACTTCACGAATTCAGTAAAATAATAAATCACTTCAAGAGTTAAATAAACTTCCCGATGGGAGAGCGATTAATTAAAATAAATGATCAGCAGCTAAATTTTCATGATTCAGTGGGAAAATGATTTAAATAATTTATTAAAAAATAATGTAAAATAGAACAGTACACGTATACCCTTGATTTTATCCCTCGTGGTTTTATAGAAATATAGGCTTTAAATACTAACACAGCTTGCCATACAATAATGAACCATTTTATCATTTTCAATACAGAGCCAAAAATACTTCAAACATGAAGTTTCTCATAATTTTCCAACTGGACGAAAAATGTCCGGGCCAGGATTCGAACCTGGGATATCTTGGCTGAAGCTGCCATGCTCTACCAACTGAGCCATCCCGGTTAAATCTGGAGGACCTAATTCATCCAGTTAACCTTATTGAACATAGCATCTGGTCTGATATCTGAATCATCTCAACAGAATAAATAGCAGGTAATTTGGAACTCCATTAAATGCTGGATACGTGATTACACATCACGTACAATTCAACCGGGATGGCTCAAAAGGTAGAGCGTGGCAGCTTCAGCCAAGATATCCCAGGTTCGAATCCTGGTACGGACAGTTTTCGTCCAGTTGGAAAATTACAACTCATATGATTTCTTTACCAATTTGAATAATTGTGTTAAAAATTAATATTATGAAGTTTCTCATTCAAACAAAATCATTTGATACAATACTCGTATCATAACGCACACAAAATATATGGCCTTTAAAATCATGAAAATAATCACCTGAAGGAGTCAAGAAAAGTGTTCTAAAACCATTCTTTTATATAATCTTAATCTCCATTAGAAGCCACGAATGTTATCAAGATACCTCATGTACATACTATGACAAAAATCAAAACTTTTTTTTTCCAAGATATGTTATGCTTTTTAAGAGTCAAAAATCAAACTATAAAAAATAAAACAAAAAAAAATTATCACGGCGCCGTAATGATCCGTGTAATGAGCTGGCATTACGCCAAAACATCCCCCAGCTCCCTGAACGGAGTTCATCAAACATTAAAAACTAAAATAAAACAAAAATTTAAACATATTTACCTTAAAGTTATATTATTAATCATATACTTCAGGCATCTAACAATGCTATTCTATTCGGAATGACATCTGAAATAGAAAAAAGAACATTAATATACACAATTCAAAAATTTACAATACTCAAACATTTGACACACATACATAACAATACCAACAACAATTGAACAAAAATAAATAAAATACAAATGAGTCATGGATTGATAGGCAAGGGAGAAAGTTTAGTAATGGCACATTTCAGCTCCCTATGGGCAGTATTTTGTTACATCAGGAAACAGTTCGACTATTCTGACTAATTTTCACTTTAATGGAGGCTGATTTTCCTCTTTTATCAACACCAATTCATTGATTTTTAAATTCGGCTTACTTTTCAATCACTTAGTTCGTTGTTGAAGTTAAGAGAAATAGTCAAATAATCACCTTTTCCAAAAACTTTGAAAAATCTTTTGCATCAATTTCCACCATTCTAAAGAGATATATAAGTAGAGGACATATCAGGCTCAGGGAAGGAAGTCATTGCAGCTCCTCTGATAAAATGCCCTGGTGTCAGAGCAGTCAGTGAACTCAGCCACGAGGGATCATGAATTCAAGTATGACTCGATTTGGGCAATTAAAGTTAGAAATTATTCATAATCTAAAATATGTTGACTTGTAGTTCTTTTCAAGTGATTTTTAATTTTATTTATACCCGTATTTGCAACGATAGTCACCATTATCCAATTGAAAATCGTAAAGAAAAATTTTGTGAATCATAGTGCAACTTGTGCAATTTGTGAATATATTCGTCTTCTTTGTTAGAAAAACAAGCGCAAGCAATACTCCAAAAAATGTCCAACAAAATTCTGTAATATATATATATATATTGTTTAATAATGTATTTCATTATTTTTTAATTAATTTTTGTCAAAAAATATTCCTTTCAAGTAATTTTTTAACTCAGTCTCAAAACATTTACTACAGCCTACATGCCTATCTTAAAATGATTGTAGCTTTTCTTTTCTCTAAGAATTCCATTCATCAGCGCCTGTCCCTATCTGTATTCTGGACATATTTCTAAAAAGTATGGTAGATAGGATAGCTATTCTTCGATTTTTTACGAAACCACATTCACAAAGCATCTCAAAACACATCGGTTTCAAATTTTCTTATGGAATATGTCACATTTCAGAAATAAGAATATGTAAGGAATTGACAATTTGAAGAAAAAATTTGGGACACAGCAATCAATGAAAGATTGACTCTCATTTCTTGCTTCTCTCCCTGCCGATTTATTTTTTACGTCTCATCGATTGAAGGATTGAGGTTTCGAAACTTTCGCCGTCAATTAGATTAGATTGTTGGAAATAAATTAATTAATATCCCTTGACGGTTTTTTTATCTTTATTTCTAAAGGTCAGAGTACGAGCACCTAGCGAAAATGTTCAAAGTTTGTACTTCTCTTCAATTGAAAGACTAAGGTAATTTGACTAAGGTAGTGTGACTAAGGTAATGTGACTAAGGTAATTTTCACTTTCATTTAAAGTCAATTGGTTGAAATAAAGAAGTTTATATCGTTCCCCTGTTTTATTTAACTCTTAATTTATGAAGCTAGACTTTCGTATTCATACCAGCACCAAGCGGAAATGTGCTAGGTGGGTTTCTAAATATAACGGTAACGTTGCGAATAAATTATTTCTTTACTATCGATTATTAACTTTAAAATCAATAAAACTTTCGATTAACTTAAATATCAGCTAAAAATTTTCTTTATCTTATTTTGTAAAGGACAGATGTTCGTAGAAAAAATGCACCTAACGAAAATTTGTACTTCTGTTTGATTGCAGGGCTGGAGTTTGGTAAGTCGCTTTCAGTTAAATGGATTGGTCGAAATAAACATGTTTATATTTTCCCCAGTTCTTTCCGTTGTCATATCCTGAGTTCAAGTGTCATCTTTGAAGGCAAACAATAAATAATTTCTTAACAGAAAATGAGTCCTTTTGTTGACGTATTACAAGACGAGGAGTAAAATCCAGATAATAACCCTATTCAAATTATATGTATTTAACCTTGAAGGTAATCCCCTACCTTTGAAATAGGAATTTCTACGGTTTGTGGCCATAGTTTAAATCTAGGGAACTGTGTAGAACTTTCTTAGAAATTCAATGATGTTATATAGAACTAATCCGGATGGAATTCTCTCTTACTATTTACTGGAAGAAGAAGGGGTTGACTAGAGGGACGGACACAGAGAGTGAAATCTTGGGCAGTGTGGGGATAAAAAAAAGACTGTCTCATGAACTCTGAGTACGATCTGATGAGATCTGTGTGGTACTTGACACAAAGTATGTTTTGAACGCGTGAGATGACTCATGCCAATTTTGTAACGGTATTCTATTGATTAAAATTAAATATTATCGTTCTAATAAAAAACTTTAAAATTCAAAAGATGTATGATCTTGGATTTCATAATATATGTAATATATATATAATGTTAAGTACCAGCGGGTTGTCGTACTTTGGTGTTTGGAGGTAAAAAAACTACAAATTCTTAACATTTTAAGGTTTTAATAACTATTCTAAATTATATACAATTATTTACAATTATTTACAAAGGAGATTATAACGATAGGGGAATTTGCAAGACATTGCAGTAATTCTCCGTAAAACATCATACGTCAAACGACTTTAAGTCTCACAGACTTACATCTTACTCTCGTCTCATCTCTACTCAATTCTGTGTGATTCTGCGTCCCACAATGCTTTTACACTACTACTTATAATTTTAAGAACAGCTGACTTCGCTGTTTTACACAAAGAAGAGTTAGTTCAACTCGGTAAGTCCGAGTTAAGGGAATTATCTTAGCTGGCTCCATTAACTGCTGTCTCAGCGTCATTTTTGTGTCCTGTCAGCGCCATTTCTAAAGAAATGGTTTGACGTCACAGTGGAACTGTTGAGTAGATCTGTAGCTATGGCTTTTCATCTGTATTGTGTGTATCATTGTTGCTATGGACTGCAGTGTCATTCAGCGATACTCATATATATATAACCGGACATTTCTAAAACTGTGGCCACATCACCACACCTTCTTAATTTGTTAGGATAGACCTTCGTACAAATACAAGCACCTAGAGGAAATGTGCAAAGTGTGTCCCTAAAAATAACGGTAGCGTTGCGAATGTATTATTTCTTTACTATCGATTATTAACTTTCAGATATCGAATGAGTCTGGCGAAAAAACCTTTGGAAGAAGGAGTTACTAGGACTTCCCTCAAAGGGATTAGTCTGAGTGATATTTCTGAGAACATAGGGTTAACAATTACAATATAAAGAAAAAGAGCAAATTAAATGATAGAATTACAAAATATCATATATAAATTCATATACACTGTTAAAAAAATAGAAAAGAACTACCGTTCATCGGATGTATTGTCATAATTTTTTTAACATGGGCAAATAATCGCATTTTCTTAAACGCGTATTGCGCAAAACTTGAAAAAAATGATAAAGTGTGATCGAAGATCGCTCAAAGGGTTTCGTTTAATATTCCTTTCAAAACACTTTATCCTTTTCTTAATAAATCCAAATAAATTTCATTTAGAAACCAAAAAAAAAAGTCATGTTTTTTATATAGTAAAAATTTAGCGGTCTTTTTTTCTCGTTTTCTCGAATATCTAAACCAGCCCGCTATTATATTCTGTCATAATAATATATGTCATGCGGACTAAATGCGATGTTTAAAAAAAATTAATTTCAAAATTAAACATGTTGTACACCTTCAAAATGTTAAAATATGCGAATATTTCCATAATCGGATTTTTATCACGATTCAATACGTTCCTCAAACTCATATATTTACTATTCTCTATAACCATTGCCCCCTCTACAATGCCTTGTCGCTGAGCAGAAGACAGGCCTGTGACGTCACCGACTGGAGGCAGATCCACTAACCCTACACGCGGCCTTTCGCCTCCAGAAGAACGAAGTTTTAGCGGGCAAAGTCACGTTGTCGTTGTGATCGGTACGGTACGAGTCTGGAAGATTATTAAATATTTGATCTTGTTACAGAAGAAATACATGAAAAGGTAAGAATTTATGCTATTTAATATATTGTATTCATGTTTTTTATATTCATTAAGTTTTAAATATATTATTATTCATAATATTTTTCATTTTATATCGTTTTTTACAAAACATATACTAACCCTAACATTAGCGATATAGGATGTTGTTCTCCATAGATATCTTGAATTAAAAAAAGAGTATTTATGCATTAAAATAATATTATAAATCCGTTTTTTCTTATTGTAACCTGTTCTTGTATTCAATAACTTTAATTTATTAATAGTATTTATAGGAATTTAATTTCTTGAAGATTATTTTCCGTCAGTAGTATTGAGTTTGTTTATCAGGAATCGATGCATGTTTTTTTTTTTTTTTTTTTTTTTTTTTTGGAACATTTTATGAAAAGTAAAAGTTATTTTTGTGAAATTTATTATATTTTTGTGAAAAATAATATTTTGTTTCGAAATATTAAGTCCAGTTGCTCAAATTCAAACAGCACTTATTAATAATAATTTCAAGTCCTGCTAAAGTTTTCTTTTTTGTAAATTACACATTGTAGAACATAACAAAATAAATAATGAAGAGTATGCTTTTCTGAAATAAACTTTTGTTTGTGAATGAGCCTATTTTATTATTTTAAGTTATTTCGTCAAGATTATTTTTAGTAATAAAATTTTTGTGAAAGGGTCTGTTTTATTAAAAGGGATTTTGTGAAACAACAAGTTTTATTAAAAGGATTTTTCTGGAGAGCCCGAAACAGGTTCTAAATTTTGTGTGGATCAGCCCCTGTATACATTTTTCATATTCTAACTTTTAAAATATTATAAATTAAAAATTGACTTCAAGGTTAACTTATTTCGCCTCTTTTTTTTAAAATTGTGAATTAAAAGTAAAAAAAAAAAAAAAAAAAAAAAAAAAAAATTAGAATAAAATCCAATAAAATTTATAATTTGTATCTGATAAAATGTATATCCATGAATCTTTTTTGTTAGCAGATCCAAATCTTGCATATTTTATTTTTGCGTGTGTAAATTAGAAAAAAGCTTTTGATGTTGAAATAAAATGCTGTTGGTTCATATTGTTTCTTATTGATTTTTTTAATGAAATGAGTGAAAAGTATGTATGGAAATGGAAGTGTGTTCTTTACAAAAAGTCTATTTAAAAAAAAACACTCAGCATTATTTATTTTGTTCTGTTTTAAAATGTGTAATTTGCAAAAAAGAAAACTTTAGCAGGACTTGAAATTATTATTAATAAGTGCTGTTTGAATTTGAGCAACTGGACTTAATATTTCGAAACAAAATATTATTTTTCACAAAAATAACTTTTACTTTTCATAAAATGTTCCAAGAAAAAAAAAAAAAAAAACATGCATCGATTCCTGATAAACAAACTCAATACTACTGACGGAAAATAATCTTCAAGAAATTAAATTCCTATAAATACTATTAATAAATTAAAGTTATTGAATACAAGAACAGGTTACAATAAGAAAAAACGGATTTATAATATTATTTTAATGCATAAATACTCTTTTTTTTAATTCAAGATATCTATGGAGAACAACATCCTATATCGCTAATGTAATGAGTTTTGTAAAAAACGATATAAAATGAAAAATATTATGAATAATAATATATTTAAAACTTAATGAATATAAAAAACATGAATACAATATATTAAATAGCATAAATTCTTACCTTTTCATGTATTTCTTCTGTAACAAGATCAAATATTTAATAATCTTGAATCTAATTGAAATAGGTAAATATTCATTTGAAAGATGAAAAAAATACCCATAAAGTAAAAACACTCATATTTTTAAATCACCATATGAGAATAAATTTTGACATATGATTTTTTTTTCTCTGAAATATAAAATTATTAGGTCAGTCCATTAATTACCATGTTAATTTATACTGTAGATCGGCCATTTTAAAATCTTCTGTAAATCATTGGGGTTTAAAAAAATTGAACCCAAGTAATTTATTATTCAATGAATTACTTGGGGGTGACACCAGTATTTTATGCTCGTTATGTGATTTAACTTATTTTATTTAATAAAATTTCTTGTTTGATTTTATTTCATAACATGAAAGGGATAACAGCTATAATACTGATTTTGAAATGCTATTTTCCAATCTGGTTAAAAAATAAATCTAAAAATTTAACATCTGGTAAAAATGACTATATATATATATATATATATTTAAGATATAACATCTTTACTATGAATCACATCCCCCCCCCTTTTTCCAGAAAACTAAAAGTATTAATTTAGTTGTATATTGATGAATATTATAGATTATATAACATATTTCGGGTGCTAGAAATTTAACCAATATTAGTATTATATTTTAAAATACTTCAAAAAATTTAAAAACCATAGCAAATTTATAACACCAGTATTTTTAACCGACTCAAAAAAGGAGGAGGTTATCAATTCGACGTGTATGTATTTTTTTTTTCATTGTGTTTATTTACATTAAAAGAAAAAAAAAAGTCAAAAATAGGAAAATTCTATATAATTTCTAAATTTTTACTTTCATTTTTTATGTAAATAAACACACACAAAGAAAAAATACTGGCTGTCATTATTAAAAGATTATTTTATAAATTTCAGTTTTTCTCTTTAAAATATATTTCCTTCTGCCGCGCCGTAACAAAACGAATGGCGCGAAATTTTACCGAATTCCGTCATCACCATCCTACGCTCACGACAAAGTTTGAAAGAGAAGGTGATCGTTGTCAGGGAAACCGCCTTCACCTTTGACGTCACGAATTTCAGCGCATAGGCATTGTAGAGGGGGCAGTGCTATAACTCATATTGATGCTCGCTTTGTATTATTCTGAAACATTTGAAAAATCCTTTAAACTTCCGATATGACGTCAGATTTTCTTTTTAATTATCTAATGACGTGATATTAATCTGTTTTGTGTGCATACACATACTCATACTCCTTGTTTTATTGAGAAATTTTTCCGTTTTATTACCACTATGACGTCAATCAATTTTATTTCATATTAATATTTTTTTCACGTGGAAATCGTCTGGTAGAAAATTAATTATTGTAGAAAGAATTTCATCGTGGATTTTTAATTTTTGGCATCTGCTATAACGAAAAATGTTTAAATTTAATAGGAAAATGCTCTTAGAATTTTTGTTTTTTATCTCTATTTATTTAAATAATAAGCATTTTTCACATTTTAATATTTTGAGCTCTTCATAGCTGATATTCTGATTTATACACAAAGTTTCAACTCTGTAAGTTACATAGTTTTCGAGAATGGCTCTGTGACAGACAGACAACGCAGCGGGAGTAATAGGGTTTCGTGAGATGAACGAAACCCTAAAAACGCTGGATCTTTTAAAACGCCAAGCTTTTTAAAGTTACGTAATTGGATTTGCAGCCAATAGATTATTCTATCAAGCGTGGCTTAACGCAAATTTAATTTCATTGTTGCACCTTTTTTTGGGTGTGAATTTAAAATTTTTCTTCCTTGATTATATATCTGTTATTTCTATAACTGTTTATAGAAATTCTTACACTTCAAACCACATTGATAGCATGCTTTGCTACAAACCAGATTGCAAAATTATTGTCTAAATTACTATTAAAGTATACAAAATTGTTACGATGACTTCTGTAAAATAACTTTTACATTAAATCTCCATATCGGCAAAATTGAAAAATTATATGTATTACAAAGTTAAGCTTAACAGATACTTCTTGATTATTCTCTAGGAGGCTCTACCCCCTGCGTCTTTAATGCGCCTTTACTTCGCCAATCCGCAGACTTTTCTTTTGCCTGTCTGTCTGTCTCTCCACAATCTGTCTGTTTCCCTATCTGTTCTTCTGCCCATCTCTCTAACCGATTGTCTACCTGTCTCTATATTTCTCTACCGGTCTCGCTACCCGCCAATCTATTTCTCTAACCGTCTGTCTATCCGTCTAACTACTTGTATGTCTAGCCGTGTCTCTATCCACTTCGCTACACATTTGTCTATCTGTCTCACAACTTGTCTATCTGTCTCTCTACCCGTCTGGCTATACGCCTCTCTACCCATCTTCTTACCCATCTCCGTACCCATCTACTGTCTCTCTACTCGTCTGTATACCCGTCTCACTATCCGTCTGTTTTTGTACCCGACTCTTTACCCGTTTCGCTACCAATCTCATTACCCGTCAGTCAAGTCAGTCAACTCGTCTCTTTATCTACCACGCTACGCGTCTCGCAACCTTTCTCGCTACATTCCTGTCTACCGGTGTCGCTACCTGTCTCGTGACCCATCTTGCTACCCCTCTGTCAGCCCTCTTTTTACCTTTCTCTCTAGCCGTCTGTCTATTCGTTTCGCTACCCGTCAGCCTACCTATGTCGCTACTCGTCTCTCTACCCATCTCACTACCCGTCTGTCTACCTGTTTGTTTACTCGTCTTTCTACCTCTCGCCACATCTTCCCAATAATTAAACAATTCATTTGATATACAGAAGCTGTTTATAAGTTCTTAAATGTAAACAGAAGTAATTTATCTAATAAGTGTAATCAGATGAAATTTTTTTTAAATACATACATAAACCTGAATAATAATTCATCAGTTTTGTGTTCATAGTTGTTTATATCATTTGACAGTAAATCTCAACTTCTTAAACCTGAATTGTCTCAAGCTTTTTTAAAAAAAACACAAGTTCTGTATAACTGCAAAGTACCCTGAGGGCTATATTAGCTACATGTTATTAAGTTAAGTTAAAGTTCCGTTATCGCGTTTGCAGCCAATTGCTTATGTCAAAAAGCGTGGCTTAACGCCATTTTAAATTCATTACTGTAACTTTTCTTTTCCTTGCTTTTTTTTTGCTTTTTTTATGGGGGGGGGGGGGGAGGGTTTCAAATATATACATTTGAATTAAAACTTTTGCCTCCATGCCATTAGTGTTGTTTGTATTATTAACTAATGCCTTGTAGACCGAGCTTCATTTGAAACAAATGTAAAAGACTTCTTCTACAGTTTTTATTAGGAGAAACTTTCGTAAATGGGCCCAAAGCCAATCGGAGCATTTAATATCATTATTGTAACTCTTATAGAGTTAAAACAATATTGTTGCTAGCTTTACTCTTGTTTGAGACCAGCCTTGCCTGTGTATCTGAATGGGGAAAAGTTTCGTATCCTATGTCAGTTGGCGAAAAAAAATTTAAATGGTGCCAAAAGGTAATTTAGCATCTTACAAAATTTTTCAAGAGAGCGGAAAAACATGTTTTTCAAATATTTACAAACATACGTTTATTAAAGCATGTTTTTGCACCATCTTAAAAATTTAAGCACGATGCTAAAATAAAATTTTATCGCCATATTCGATATTTTATTAAGTAATGAAAATACATAAACAAACTTATTTAACAAACCTAAGAGGCATTTTTGTGATAAATAATTGTTATTGTCAGGGGGTAAATTGTAAACAATTAATAAACGGCTAGTAAATAATAAATAGCATTTAAAATCTAAAAGTTTAGAAGTGGTCCGTATAAAAATGCAAAACATAACATTATACGCTTGATATATGTAAATCTCTTTTTATTTTTTAATATTTCCGAAGGCACAGATAAAAAGGTAAAAATCTCTTTTCCAAATGCCAAATAGAAAATATACAAAATAGAATGCCAAATATACAAAATAGAAAAATATCTGCAAAAAAATATATTTACATAATACTACATCTGCAAAAAAATAAGATTTAGAAAAAGTAAGCCAAATCCTGCAGATCCCAACAATCACATCGAAAAACTTATCACCAAAAAAGAACTCGCCAAATCTTACGGCACAGGAGATGGATTTTTCCCTCTGAATGCAGAATATTAGTTTTTTTTCTTGTACGATGGGTGATTATAATATAATTATTTCATTTCACATACTACATACCGTTTGATATATTGGTACTTTTATGTTATCCTGGCGCAGTTGATAAATCACCAAATATTGTTCCTATAACATTTTCATATTGAATTCATTTCATTTAAATATAAACCTTTCACTCATTTAATTTAAAATACATGCCTTTCATTAATCCCATTTAAAATGCTAAAAAGAGAAAAAAAAGAAATAATGCCATAAATCGAAACCTTTTATTTAAACACCAAAGAATTTTTTTTTTTAATTTACACACGCGGAATAAAAAAGGCTGCTATTACTGAGATTTGCGCCAAATCTCTAATACCAAGTCTACCAAGTTATTGCGGAGTTTTTCTTTCAAACAGAAAAAAATCCAGATTAATTTTCAATTTCTACTAAATTGAAATATATTTTATTGTGCTGAATATTAGTGCGTGCATATTCTTTTGCTCCATGTACTCCACGAACTTTTCAATTCCGATTGTCTACGAAAATCTCCCGCCGGTGAAAATGACGTACGCACAAAATTTTCGTGACGTATGTATTTTAATTGTGCTTTTTTATCTATTTTTTTAATATAATTTCCAAACGGTTTGACATTTATTCTTGGTAATAAATAGACGTCGTTGTCACCTTTATAGATACCTGCTGTAAAAATTTGAACGAAATCCGCTAAATATTTTTTGAGTTATGCTTGACGAAAGGTTTTAATATCCATCGTAGCTATATATGGGGCAAAGTAATACTGCGCTGTGTATGAGTCTTCGTTGCACTCAGACAAAAAATATTTAATAAAACTGTCTCGCAGATTCTAGTGTGTTTTGTTCCTAGATGACCTGAGAACGGTTTTAGCAGCGAGCCTGTGATGATTTTTTGTGGAAAAAAACGAGTGGAGAAGATCCACCGTTCTCCAATCCATACCCCTTTTTAGAACACGTGCTGAACTTGGTAATCACATATTTTTAAAGCTTTTGAATTCGTATGGAGCAGTATTGAAATATTGTTTTATTAAGCATTGTTTTAAAAAATAAAATCAAAGGCTTAGATTATTCTTCGGCAATTTTCTGTCCTATACTTGAATATAATTAGGTTAAGCAAGCAATTTAGGTCACAAAGGGTTCCGTACAATACATTCATTAATTACCAACTGCAATAGTACAAAAATAAATCATTGCTATAACACTTTTAAAAAAACTTCTGTGAAAAATGATTCTGTGAATTATTTTTCAATAATTACTTTCAATAAATGAATTCAATTGGAACGAAAAACGTTGACTATTTATCTCTATGATTCGCTTTACCTACTATGATTCGCCTTGTACTTTTGTACTAAAGACTTTGTACAAAGTTTAAACTTGACACTGTGCCAATCGCGCTTCAAAAGGAGGTCCCAAAGTTGCAACGCCGTCTAAGTCCGTTCTGCGTTTATCTAGATAGGATTTTAATTAATATCTCGTCTAATTACCAACAATTTTTTTCGTAAATCATTATCAACAATGCTTGAATGATTCCCCATCGATAGGTACCTCGAGAATGCCCCTTAACTCCCCTGCTGAGTAAAGTTTGTGTGTAACGGAAAAATGCGGTTTTCTCAAAAACTATGTGACGTAAGATAATCACTATAGTTTTCCTACAAAGTTTAAATAAAATCCTACTACTCCAATTTTTTCATAATTTTAGTTTCAGTAAATTCGGAAATAAGGGAGGGCATATAATTGCAGTATATTTTCGACGATATCTCTGAAAATATAATAGTACCTAAAATTAAAACAAATATATTTTTTGAGTTCGGTGTTACGAGATTTTTCGAACAATATCCCACACAATAAACAACAAAAAAAAATTAAGCAACTTAATTATCCCCGCTAAATTCTCCCTTAAAATATTTGCAAATAGTTAACAGTTTATATAAATATGTGGATCAATAGCCTTTCTCACTCTGCCAAGTTTGAATTTTCCACGTTCCATAGTTTTCGAAAGAAACGTCTGTGACAAGACGGACAGACAGACACACGAGTGATGTTATAATGGTTTCGTTTTTACTTTTTAAGTACGGAACCCTAAATTTTCTACATGCTATTAGAAATTCTATATTTATTCCCAGAGCAGTTTATAAAGCTTTACAAAGAAAAGGAGAAACTTTTAACTTGTATAACTACGCTATACTTAAATATTAATAATAAAAAAAAACTGTTGAAAAAAAGATCGTCATTTTGAAGACTTAAAGGTGATGGCTTCTTTTAAAATGAATTGAATGTTTCTCTTTTCTTAGATCTTCGTCCATCAGCAATACTCATCCCCAGCAGCATTTCAAATTCATTTTTTCCCAAGCTGTGCCCGTCTATTTTTCAATATTTTATGAAACAGAAGCCACAAAGTATCTTAGAGGACATTGATTTAAAATTTGCTTTCGAAAAGTATCATATTTCAGACGCAGGAATGTAAAGGAATTGACAATTTGAAGGAAAAAATTGGGTCAACAAAGGATAAATGATTCCCATTTCTCTCCTCACTCTGTTATGTTTTACTTCTCGTCGATTGTAGACGTATAAGTGTTTGCAAAGTTTCACTTTAAAATAAAACAAATCGGTCGATATAAAACAATTTGTATATTTCTGAATTTTTTCCCCTATTCTTGGCAATTTTTTTATATTTGTTAAAAGTTAAAAGGGAATTCTTTATCTTGTATATTTATAATATATTTATTGCATGCATTAAAGTGACTCTTTCATGTGCATAGGCAAACATTTGTATGTGTGTCGCATACGTACATGTGTTTATTCGTCTCTGTGTGCACATGCATGCTTGTGGCATACCTTTTAATTTTTTGCCTCCTCCAAGTACCTACTACCCGTGGCTATGTAACATTTTCCATACACTTTCTGTTGCTGTGATGAAAGCCATTATAGAAAATACGACGAGAAGTAAAACATAACAGAGTGAGGAGAGAAATGGGAATCATTCTTTTATCCTTTGTTGACCCAATTTTTTTCTTCAAATTGTCAATTCCTTTACATTCCTGCGTCTGAAATATGATACTTTTCGAAAGCAAATTTTAAATCAATGTCCTCTAAGATACTTTGTGGCTTCTGTTTCATAAAAAATATTCCTATCTATTATCTCACCCAAGTATAGAAATGTGATAATTTAGTTCAAATGTTTTTGTTTCCTTTTGTTTAAAATATAAAATTATAAATTTTCGAAACACGATCAGGGTAGATGGGCAATTATATATTGGATTAGTCTATAGTCACTCTCAAAAGTTTAAGCACTCTACAAATCTGGTTTAAAATAATTTAAGAAGAAAATATTTTATGCTAATTTACAATAAATATTCGACATTTAATCAAAATAAAATAAAATAAGCCATTTTGGGTGATTAAAATAAAAAATATATTTATTTTTATTTAAGTTTTCTTTTTTCTTGAAGAAACGCTGTCTCAAAAGTTTAAGCACTTTAAGCAATTTTTTTTTTTTTAGAAACACGGGATTGGGCCGTGTGTAATGCCGTTGTATGACATCATATTGCACTTTTATAAAAGTATAAAAGGTGGAGAAATTATTTCTTCTCGTTTTAAAAATGCCGAAGGGTAAAGAATTCACAAAATGTGAGATTTTGAAAGTTTTTAAATTGAAATCGCAAAATAAAGCTGTTTCTGAAATTGCAAAAGTTTTAAATCGATCAAAGCGAGGTATATATCAAGTACTCTCTAGAAATGATAATTTTAAGCGGAAACCAAGATGTGGACGACCACGTATGACGACTGTTCAGACTGATCGGAGAATACGGAAATTGGTATCTAGACAAAATATGTCCATACGGCAAATTAAAAATAATCTCAAAGTACAGGTGTCCAAAGACACTGTACATAGACGTATTAAAGAGTGTGATTACATCATACTAAAGAAAATGGTTCGCCAACCGTCTCTCAAATTACATCACAAACAGGCAAGAATGAACTATGCTAAGAAACACATGTCCTACGGGGACAAAAGGCTTACTGTTTTATTCAGCGATGAGAAAAAGTGGAACTTAGATGGCCCTGACGGTTGGAACGCTTATTGGCATGATTTACAAAAGGAACCAAGGGCATTTTTCAGCAGGCAGCAAGGCGGTAAATCTGTTATGGTTTGGAAGGCATTTGGATTCAATGGCCAGACCTCTCTGGCTTTTCTAAAAGAAAGACAAGATTAGAAAAAGTATCAAGAGACGCTAAACCAACATTTGCTTCCATTCGGTGACATTTTGGGGGATCCTGAATGGACTTTTCAACAAGACAATGCCTCAAACCACGTATCACATTCTACAAAACTTTGGCTTTTTCAGAAAAATGTTAAGTTCTTGACTGGCCAGCTTTCAGTCCAGACGACTTAAACCCGATTGAGAATGTCTGGGGTATTTTAACCCGCCAGGTTTACGGCAACGGAAAGCAGTATGACTCTATTGAAGAACTCCAAGAGGCTATTGAGAAAGCATGGTACTCTTTGCCACCAGAAACCCTACAAAAACTAATAATTTCGATGGACGCACGTTTATTTGAACAAATCTGAAAGCACGGAAAAATAATTTGTAAGTAAAAGTTCTGTAAAAATTATAAATCTGGTTGTTTTTGACATCGTGCATAAACTTTCGAGACAGTTCTTTTTAACATTTTTTTAATTATATTTTTTATAATTATGTAATTTATTTTTTTCTACGTTTGATATCAATTATTTAAATAATGTTGCGAAATTTGCAAATAAAAAAATGTTATTTATTCAAACTTTTTATAATTCTTTGAAAATCGACATTTTATGCTTGTGCTTAAACTTTTGAGACAGACCTTATAACCCCCGTCAAAAATGACGGATTGTTGATCTGCGTTCCATTTTCATAAGACTTCATACAAACAAACAGCATGGAGATTTTATTATTGAAAGGTTTGCATTGTAGAAAAGTACTTTTTAGTGTTTCGTTCATCTCACGAAACCCTATTGCTCTCGCCCTGTTGTCTGTCTGTCACAGAGCCATTCTCAGAAATTATGTAACTTACAGAGTTAAAACTTAGTGTATAAATCTGAATATCAGCTGTGAAGAGCTGAAAACATTAAAATTTGAAAAATTCGTATTATTTTAATAAATAGAGATAAAAAAACAAAATTCTAACAGCCTTTTCCTATTAAATTGAAACATTTTCCATTATAGCAGATGCCAAAAATTAAAAATCCACGATGAAAATCTTTCCACAATAATTAATTTTCTATCAGACGATTTCCACTTGAAAAAGGAAAATGAAAAGTTTCACCCATTGAAAAAAAGATAAATATGAAATAAAATTGATTGACGTCATGGTCGTAATAAAACGGAAAATGTCTAAGATTTCTCAATAATACAAGGAGTATATGAGTATGAGTAAGTAAACAAAGCAGATTACTATCACGTCATTAGAGAATTAAAAAGAAAATCTGACGTCATATGGGAAATTTAACGAATTTTTCAGATGTTTGAGAATAATACAAAGCGAGTATCAATATAAATAATAGAGAATGGTAAATATATGAGTTTCAGAACCATATTGAATCGTGATAAAAATCCGGTTATGGAAATATTCGCATATTTTAACATTTTGAAGGTATACAATTTGTTTAATTTTGAAATTATTTTTTTAAATATTGCATTTAGTCCGCATGACGGATATTATTATGACAGAATATAATAGCGGGCTTGGCCCGCTATCTGGCTGGTTTAGATATTTGAAAAAACGAAAAAATAGACCGGTAAATTTTTACTTTATAAAAAACATGACTTTTTTTTGTTGTTGCTAAATGAAATTTGTTTGAATTTATTAAAAAAAGGATAAAGTGTTTTGAAAGGAATATTAAACGAAACCCTTTGAGCGATCTTTGATCACACTTACCCACTTGTTAAAATATTATATAATATATAACATTTTATTAAATAATATATATATATATATATTATTATTATTAAATAATATATATTTACTCAATATTAAATTACTGAAATAGTTTAACGATTGGACAAAACATTCAAATTAAATATTAAAAAATAATCCATGTGCAAAAGTTTTTGTAAAAAAGTGTTAGCAATGAGTTTCTAAAGAGCTTGACGCACCACATAGCTCATTGTTGGATTACATAAGCAAAATTAAATGCAAATTACGCTGTACTATGTAATCCTTATATTTTAATTACATTTCATAAGAAAAAATCCCTGACGGCTCGGCCTATAGGCAGAGGTAGATTTTGAAGCCGCAGACCGTGGAGCACCTGTTTATTGGGAATTGCAGAAGAAAGACCTATTTGCCATGATGTGGCAGCTGCGACCACCCACTTCGAAATATACATCTGCCTGTAGGCGGAGCCAGCAGGGATATATATATATATATATATATATATATTATTTATTTATTTATTTTTTTTTTTTTTTTTTTTTTTTTTTTTTTTTTTTTTACCGTAAGAGTTAGTCCTATAAAACTTGTCAGTATAAAAGTTGTATATAATATTAAGAAGATTTATAACAAATTTAAGCGAATTTTATATCTTGGGAATTGACGAAGTTATTAAGTTTTTTCTCCTGAAACCCCTATCCCCCCCCCCCCTTGGGGGCATTTTTAATGAAATCAAAAGTCTGTCATACATATATTTTTTCCCTTTTCCTAGAAGTAATAATAACTTTAAACGGATTCGATATGTATAAAAATTAAGAAGTTATGGGTTTTTTTCTGCTTTCACAAAAAGCCCCCCATTTGCACCCCCTCCATGGTTCGATATTGCCCATTAACGAACTTGACCAAGATTTTATGCCGCTATGAGATTGAAAGATATTTGTGCAGAATTATGGGAGTTATCGTGTCCATAAAAAAGTGACATAGGTAGATAGATAGATAGATCGATCGATATATAAAGTTTTGAACTGGGGGTGGTTTTGTGTTCTAGAGTCATGATCGGTGTAGATCTGCAAAAAATTTTCAGGAATTGGGAAAATGTAATATGTAGTATTTCTTACGAAATCTACCTAAAATCATTTTATTTACGTAGGAAGCATAATTTCAAAATCCGCTAGTAGATGGCGCCATTATACTACTGCCTAGACAATGCCAATATACTGGATCGATCACCTCAAAGCATCCCTACGAAATAAATCACCGCTATTTGTGAAAAAAAGGTGTTTACAGAAAAATTGTTTACAGAAATGTTGATATACATGTTTTATATGAAATAGTTTTTGAAGGTTTTAAACAAAATTAAAATATTTAAGAGCTTTAATATGCTTTTACAAATATTTTAAGAGTAGAATCGTATGTTAAACTGTATTTTTTTAATGAAGCTTTCAAAGAGTTGTTCATTTGTGACTAATTTGAATTTGTGATTCTGAATGGCAACAGTGTTTATATCTGGGATTCGATGTTAAATCTGGATTTTTAATTAAAAACATAGAACATTATAACAGAGTATGATATACATGTTTTATAGGAAAATATGCTGAACAGACATGATTTCAAGTATAGATTTTTCATTAAGCCTAACATGGCGTTTAACTACCATCGATTCGCAGACCAGAGTGGTCCCGCCCGGAATGGTTACAGACACTTTCTTGCCTTCGGATTTTATTATAAGTAGATAGACGGGCGAAGTCCGAATATATGATACTTTCACTCTTGCACGGTCAGCTGTACGTCGGATAGCTCGTGTGTATTATTTAAAAAGATGTATAGAGTTTTTTATAAACTGCAAGCGTTTAATTAAGTGCAAATGTGATTTTACAAATTTTTTGTACGTCAAATATATACATCTGGATAATTTTTAATTGTATTGTAAAATAGAAATATTATAGAATTATTTTAGAAGACATTGTGTTTATGTGAACTACAAACGTATATAATTCAATACAATTGCGATGTTTGAATGTCTTATACATTAAGTATATGTATATACGGATCATCTGACTATATTTTAAACAAAAATATTATGGAAATGTTTTTGTAAATGTCACATTTAAGTGAATTGCAAGCATGTCATATATTTTTCTGAAGTGCAAACAAAGGTTATATATATATATATATATATATATATATATATATATATATATATATATATATTTGGTGAGTTTTGTACATTGCTTTAGACCTAATTTCTACTTATGTTGAATAATAATTTATTTATTTTGTTATTTGAACTGCAGTAGGTTTTTATTTTTACATTGTTTCTTATATATGTTATTAGGAGCTTACTATTGTCGATTTTAGGCGTAACGCTGACAATATTTGAGGAAATAACATATATCTACCATGAATATTCTTATGAAGCTCCTCTGAAAATTCCATAAGATATTCATAGTTTTCCATTTTTTATTTTTCGTTTTATTAAGTTTAATTCCTGTTGTATCCTTTCCATTGCTTTTTATAATATCTCATCCTTTGTTTATCCCATGTGTTTTCATTTTTAAATATATTTCACTTTCTGCATATTGGATTTTTTCTCTACATATATTTAAGTATTTTTTCCACTTATTTTAATTTTGAGAATCTTAAATTTTTGGATATATTTATGTATTGTATTGTAATTATCGGTTTATCTATTGTCAATTATTTATGTGGTTTAATTGTTATTATTTACAAAAGTTTCATTATATATATAGAGAGAGAGAGAGAAATATCTTGTTTTATGGACAAAAGTTTTCCTGGTCTGAAAATATATTAGAAAATAAATATATACAATTTTTTTCTGAATATGCATTTTCTATTTATAAAAAAGTTTCTTTTTACTTTCTAACACCTTTTGTGACTGTTTGTACAATGAAACAATAAGAAGAATGTGTAAAAAAGAAAGCGTACACAACATTCATCTTATTCATCGTATCAAAGAATGTTTCATTGAAAGAAAAAAAAATCCTATAAAATTTAATTCAAGAAGTGTCACATTCATAATTTTAACTTTGAACTTCAATTTCTTATTTCAAAAACAGGAACTAGAAACTGATCCAGGCTTTGCTCGTCCCATTTCGCACGGTCAAAGAGAAGAAGTTTAAAAAATGAAGAAAAATAAAACCGCTGGGGAATGCGTGATTAGTGAATTGGTGTTACTTTGAATGATAGACGTTGCTGAAAGTAACTCGCTGATAACTCATAAGATGTAAAAGAAAAATTTTGAGCACTTCTCTGTTGAGATCTTACTTATCTGTTTACGAAAAGACCGAAAGGGAAATAATAGCTTCACTGTTTGTCTAAGATTAAGACATCAAGATGACATGTACCGTATCAGTTACTGCAAGATATTGACACTTTTGCTAAGTCTGTTCTCAAATGACCTCCTCAACAACGCAAAACTTTCTGACACATTTTGTGACTCATTTTTAAACGCAAAGGCATAAAATTGGCAGGCCTGACTATGGAAGCGATTTGGAATCGAAATGAGTTTTCTATTTTTTGATAAATAAATTACTTGTCGAGTGAAAAGTGATTCGTATCACGTGACGACACGTTTTTCCTGCTTCTCATGCTGCGGAATAGGAAATTCGATTCAAAACGCAGATAACTCGATTCAAAACGCCGATTTTGAGAGTATTTTCTGAAAGATATTTTGCCTTTTCCATAGAATGCAAAACGTCTTTCTATTACAAAGTTTCTGAATAAGAACACCTGCCAATCAAAAATGAATGATCGAAAATGAAATGAAAAATATATCATAAAATAGCCAGTTTAGATTTGAGAACAGCCTTAAATAATTGTGAGAGAGAAGGTTGGTGTATAGGCGAACTTCCTACAACTTTTTCTGATTAGAATTTTTTACGTTATTTAAGACATAAATTCTGCGTTTTTAAAACAAAACGATCATTAGTTTCCAAAAAAAGTGGTAAGAAGTTTATCTGTGCACCCCTTCTCCTCCTGACGCTTTGCCTATGGTAATATTAGAAACAAATTTCACAAATTGTATAATAGTAATTTAAAAGAGTACCGTTTGTATCTGTACGCTTTAAAACATCTAAGTATAGGTTTGAATACTAAAGTGAGAAGATTGGAATAAGATATAGAATAAAAGATATAATTGAACTTCAAATGTTTATGCTTTATATGTGCAAGTAAAAAACATTTAGTTATGGAACACACTCTAATGCGTAGGAAAAATTAAATAAGATTTCTCATTTTCTTTTGCTTTTAGTGCATTTTGTGAATAGGAAAAAATATAATCACATGGCATTTAGACTAAAACATATGCTTAAATAGGGTAAATTATACTGATGTCTCGTACAGATATTCAGACATTATTCAATTCCTGAAAGGTGTAATTATTAAAATTAATGAGATACAGGTGCATTTAGACAGAAGAGGTGCCTTAAAATGGAAGTTATTTATATAATGAAATGTCTTCATACAAAAATAAACAGTAACAGGGTTAAAATTGTTTTATTGCGGTCTTAATTATCTGCAGGTGATTAATCTGCAGGTGCTTTATTGCGCAAAATTGTCTATTTTGCGGTACGTGTATAATCGTAATTTCCCTTTTAGTTCATACGGTTTAAATTTTAAGTACTTAAAAACTTTCTTGCAGTAATGCTAAAAGAAAAAATGGAACTGGCGGTTTGACGGTTCATATATTAAATAAAATAAAATGTGTCTTGCTGAATTGACGTTGAAGTTCCTGATCCTCAGATTTACTGGCAAATGGAAATACACAAAACTTTTCTAACTATAGATTTTCCATTTGTAAAAGTTTCATTCTGCTTTCTAGCACTTTTTGTGACTGTCTGTACAATAATAAAAAAAAGAGCATACAAAATGTATTCATCTTTTCCCTCATGTCTGAAAATGTTTCTTTAAAACTTCAATTTCCCATCAAATCTGATTCAAGAAATGTCACATTCCAAAGTTTAACTTTAAACTTAAATTTCTTTCTTCAGATACAGAAACTAAAAGCGGATCGGGCTTTGCGCATTCCATTTCACACGTTCAAATAGAGAAGAAATTTAAAAAACGAAGAAGTATAAAGCCACTGGGGAAACAATGTTTATTGAAGTTGCTCTGATAGATTGATCGCACTGAAAGAAAATCGTTGAAAGCGCATGTGATGCAAAAGAAAAATGCAAACTGTTCACTCTTCTCTATGCTGATGTTTGCTTATAATTTTTCGAAAATAAAATAAAAGTGTAGTAAATAGTCTCAGTGTATGTCTATGCAGATGACAGAAAGTTTCGACACTTTGTTTAAAAAATTTTGAGAATATATAGATCGAGACAAATATTTTGGATGAAACATAGAAAATTTGCCTTCGTATCCCATTTTGTTTTATTCTCCATTTTACACGAGTCAAGTATCTAAAAAAAACCCTCGAAATAAATACAATTTCTTTTTCGCAGTAAAGTAATTACCCACTTAACAGTTTTGCCCGAACGACACTCGGGCAAGAAGAATTTGCTTGCTTCGTTTCTAAAAGCTTTTGGATACCACTAATTTATAACTGCAATCTTCGCTTTATTAATTGACAGCTATTTTTCCATTATATGATTATAATGGAATTATAATTATATAATTTAAATAATTATCCATGTATAAGGCATTAATTGTTACATAAATACCGTGGCAGTGTTATATAAATTACTAGCTGAAGTTCCCGTCGTTGTCCTGGATTTTAAGAATCTTTGTGTAGAAAAATCAATTTCAAAATTAAACATATTGTATAGAAAACTTCAAAATGTTAAAGGATGTCAATATTTCTATAATCGGGTTTTTATCATGATCCAATACGTTCCTCAAACCCATATGACGTTATATTCACCTGCTGACGTCATATCAACTTGCTTTCTTTATTACTCATATTCAGGGCTTCACAAATGCCGTCGCTGTGTCGCCACTGGTTACCAAGTTTTATGATCTGGCGACCAAGTTGTTCAATCATTCGGTGAGGGGGGGAGGGTTAAAAAATGGAGCTAAGAAATGAGCACAAAAGGCCTTTTTTTTCTCCCCCACTCTTACTCGTGCGCGGGGCAAGCAGTGATCTTCCTCTTCTCTCGTACTTTTAATGGAAGAGCTAAATTTAAAAGGCATTTACCAGCTCATGCACAGAAAACACCATTTTTTCAGCTATAGCCAGCTAGTACATGTCACGTGGTTAGAATGTGAGGAGAGAGGGGATATTTCAATAAAACAGTAAGAAATAGTGTCAATCCAGCCTCTGTGGCACCTAAAATTGGATACAATGCTAAAAAATTCAAGTTTTTTTTTTTTTTAGTTTCAAATCCGATTTTTGTGTTTATATAAGTTGCCAACATATAAGTGATTATAAGTGACTATAATTTTTATAAGATTCATAAGAAAACATAGTTTATATTATCTTTCTAAATTATGTACTATTCTAAACTATGTAACTAATAATTCTAAACTATATTTTTATTATTTTTTCCCAATTAATTCATAAAATACTCTTGTGTTTTTTGAAAATCAATGACGGGCAAGGGTTGTGAGGGGTAAATATTTTTTACTGGCGACTAGTATTTTTTTCTGGCTACTAGATTTTATCAAATTTGTAAAGCCCTGCTCATATTGATATACGCTCTTTGTATGAGTCTCAAACATTTGAAAAAATGCGTTAAACTTTCAATATAACGTCACATTAATTTTTTTTTAATTCTCTAATGACGTCATATTAACCTGCTCTCTGTATTTACACATACTTATACTCCTTGTATTATTGAGAAATGTTTGAAAATTTTCGTTATATTACCAATATGACGTCATTTTTAATCTTTTTTCCAATTGTTGAAACTTTTTATTTCGTTTTCATTTTTCACGTGGACATCTTTCAATAGAAATGTATTTATTGTAGAAAGAATTTTACTGTGGATTTTTAATTTTTGGCAACTGCTATAACGAACAATGCTTAAATTTGATAGGAAAAGACTGTTAGATTTTTTATTTTTTATAAATTAAAAATTAACTATACATTATTTCGATTTCGGATTACTAGTTGCCTTGGCCGTGTTTTAATACACCTATACGTAACATTTCACAATTTTGGCTTCTAAAATGTTGATTTGAATAGAAGTGCAGACAGACAGACAAACAGACAAATTTTCATTTTTATATATTAGATAAATGCCTTATCATTATCCATTATAAGATAAATATTTTAGTACGGAAAAAATGATGTTTTGTTCCTATTTTTAATGTATTGTGTCAAAGAAAACGAAACAGGCAAAGAAAATGAAAAAAACCATTCATTCCTTCTAAAATCACATTTCTTTAACTTTATATTGCCAACTCTGAGAAAGTCAAGTGCAAAGCTGCTTTTTGCAGTTTATTTCTTATATATGGGTCCAAATAAAATTGATACAGTGAAACCTACCATTTTGCATACGCCCGTAAGTTGGGCATATCCCTAAGTTGAACACTATTTCCGGGAACAAAATGTATCTCTAGGATTACCATTATGTTCAACTTCTATAAATTGGACACCTCTATAACTTGGAGATTTCACCCTCGAAAAGTGCCCTAAGTTGAACATTTCTTCCTTATTAAAAAGAAAATAAGATTCAGCAATTTTTTTCCTGTCGAGTCTATTGGACCTGTCTGGTAGGCGGAGTGTTAAAAGCTTGTAGCAGAAGTATAGATGTTATGATATAGAATCATATATATTTTATGTTTTACTCTAAAATTTAATTTTCCTATCTTAAATTTTCTCTATGTGAATTAATTTCTTTATTCAAAATCTTTTTTTATTCTTTAATCCGAAAAGCAATCATTTCTTCCTATCTTAAAATGTTCCCAGATTTTTTCATCGTGACATTAAATGTACGTTACTTTTCTGTGGTTTCAATTCGGAATATTAATGTACTATGCAGATGGTCTTAAGGGTGCTCGTCAGTTAAATTTCCCTTTTCCGTTCTCCATGTTAATCCAATGGGGATAAGTTCCCTCACTTTTCTAAGGATATCTCATGAAAAAATGGAGTTTTTTAAATTTTGTTTTTTGCATACAATTCTTAAAACTTGTCGTTCTTTACCCCAGTTTTCATTTTTTATTAAAAATAATTTTAAATGCTTGATTTCATGTGAAATAATCTGAGTATGATCAAAATAATTACTATGCCTCAGTAAATTGGAATTTCTGGCAATTCTAATAGGTTGTTTGAAAATTTTAAAAAACGCGGAAAAAACTAGTGTTTCTGATTTATACATTGATATAAAAATATTTTATTTTAATTTATTAGGGAAGTAGCTATAATTAAAATAAAATATATATTTCTATTTTGATCAGTTCGATGCTTTCCCCCAGCTAGGCAATCTATCACTCGATATGAAAGGATTCCCCGCTCTCTTTGTTCGATTTGAGTAATGAGTTAGGTAGGGTTGATGTTTCAGGGGTTAGTATTAGGGGGTAAAGGAAAGAAATTTTCAAGCTAGTATAGTGTATTTCTTATCTAGAATTCTGTTTTTCATAAGCACAGTTTATTTCCATGTTTTTAATTTGATTATTTTAAATCTTTATGTAGTTTATTTCAATAATTTTCAAATATATTTTTAACACTTTGTTTGCATTATAGTTAGTTTTACATAATTTGTAACATTTGTTACATAATTTGTTACTGTTTTACGTAATTACATTCACTTTTAGAATTTATATAAGGTAGACAAGTTATTATACTTGAAATAATACATCAAATGATATTTAACATCAACATAAAAAATAATTATTTTTATTATTATGTTAATTCTTATTACATTTTTTTAACAAATTTTAATTCTAGCCTCTGTATGTTCTTTCGCAAATTTTTTTATTAAAAGATGAATTAAAATTTTTCACCTGTGTCAAAGTAATTATGTCTCTTCGTTACTAATAATGCAATCATGAAATAACATTTTTTAGTTTTTTGAAACACTGCCGTCAAGCGTTATTACTATGCTATATACTATTTGGAAATTGTATGTATATTTGTATTTGGCAAATGACTATTACTTGAGCATAATGCGAAATATTATGGAATTTATATATTATGGAATTAATATCTTGGAAAATATATATTATATTTTAATATAATTATATAATTATAAATATATATTAATATTATGGAAATTATATTATATGCGAATATGGGGGGTACCGCTATTTTCGACAGCATACACTCTCTAATTTGTAGGATTTTATATATTTTTAAATGAAAATCTATCGAAACGAACTTTGATTTAGGGGCAAAATCCCCCGCCACGCGCGGCAACTAGGAACTGCATGGCTTGACAGTTTCAGAAAATTTAATTAAATAAATATTTACGCATCTACAATTTTTCATATATAGACAGACGTCTTTGCTTGTTCTTGAACCCTAAAATACAAAATATCGAAATGCTTCCATCAATAAGATATAACATAAACGTACTCTTTCATTCACAAATTTGAAAAAAAAAAATTATACAATTGCGTGAAAATCACGTATTTTTTTCAAGGGCATTTGGCTTTACCCTTTAGTGTTTGCGCCCTCTTATCATGATTTATCCAGGGTCTATCGCTTTATCTTATGGTATGCTTATTTCCATTTAAAATACTTCTTCGAAACTCGTAAATTTAGAACCTTTTTTTTTTATATGAAATTTCGGAGCTTTCTGGCACTAAAACTAGAAAATATTATTACCGGAAATACTTATTGGCGTTTTTATTGATGAAAAGATTCGAAATGTCACAAAATTCATAGCATCAAAACTCAGTTAATTTTGCATGCGGGATATTGAAATTTTTGCTATAGTACTTGACATAGCATAAATACATTGGTAGGCGGAAAAAAGCGCACCGGAGAAAAGCACACCTAGAAAAAAGCGCACCAATAAAACGTCCACCTAAAATTGCAAAGTTATTACAATAAAAACTGTTTTAATTAAGATATTCAAAATTTAAAATTTTTTCCCCGTAAGGTATATTATGGCTTTTACCCTCAACAATAAAATAACCATATATTTACGTTTGCTTTTAATCTGAATATATTTTCATTTTTCTTACTGTTTGAGTAGCAATTCAAGCTGATTACTGAATTATTTACGAAACTCTTTCATTATGATTTTTGTTCTATTTTGAGTAAATAAGTCTACTTATCAGGTCAAATTACAAGTGTATCAATCAATCTTCCAGACTTTTTCTTAATATATTAATAGAGGGGACATTAAGAGGATGGACATTGGTATTTCTGAATAGCTGTTAATTTCATTCATAATCCGGTCTCTCTGTGTAATAGATTCATTTCGTGGAGTACAGTTTTGTAAGATAAGAAATTAAAAGAAACTTTATTGTTTCTACCTTTGGAACATTTCCGGATGCGCTTTTTTCCGGTGCGCCTTTTACCGGTGCGCTTTTTTCCGTGATTCGAATACAACCTATAAGAATGTATAAAACTTTAAAAAGTGTAACCTTTTAAAAATTCTTGGCAAGACTATTTATTACCATAATTTTAATTCCTAGCTGAACAGCTCTGCAATTTACATTGTCTAATGCATCTTCAACAACTAAACAAATAAAGCAAATTTTAAGTGTTTTTTTTTTTGTTTTTTTTGTGTGCACTTTGTATTTGAGTTGCACAAGGAAATACCTTGATGGAAGTCTTCCTAATAATAGACTCAGTAAGTTGTATCTTTTATTATTATAATACCTGTGCACTCCTACGGAGCTTTCGTACGCAATCTTCGAGGTTAATGGTTGTGTTTTGCATTAATTTTTATTTAATTGCAATTATTAATAAAACAACATGTTTTAACGAAATGTGAGTGTACTTTGTAAAAAGCCTCCTTTTCAAAAACATTTCGTATGATACTTCATTCATCGTTGTGCGTTTTGTATATGTGCATAGAAAAAGGGATGCTGATATTGACATCAGAAATATAGGATTAGTGAAGTAGAATTAAGAAAGTACGTTATAAATGAACATTTTACTAATTTATTTTTTAAAAATTATTTTTACCTAAAGGCGATCTTTAAAAGTATCCAGTATATTTTGTGATCTAGATGAATTTTGTTTCAAAAAATGTTTTAATAACAGATGAAAAACTTTAAAAAATAAAAGAATAAATACATAAAAATGGATTTCGTTAGCAATGTATTGTTGTATAACGGGGGAGAATTAAAAAAAAAATTTCATAACTTTTTTTTTTTTTTTAACCCCATATCTGATTAATGAATTGGTTTGATTTTTATGTAATCTTTCAGGAAAATCTTCTACGAGAAAATTATGAGAATTTTCTTTATACGTAAATAAGGCCATGAAATTCTGAGATAGATACCCTGCTTTAATTACTCATGCATTTTTGCTAAGATATACATTTTTTACTAATTTTTTAAATATATATTATGCTGCATATATATTGTATCTATATTGAATATTGTATATTTTAACTGAATAGATGACAATGGGAGGATTCGGAATTTTGAATATATTTTAATAGTGTCAGTTTTATTGAAATATGATCAAAACTAATACAGGGTTCATACTCATCAGGGAAAACCGGGAATCAGGGGATAAATTTTGCGTCTTAAAAATCAGGGGAATCTCAGGGGATTTTCTAAAAAATATCAAAAACCTGAGAAAATTTGGCAAAACGACCGACTACTCTGGGAAATGAGGGCACTCGCTGCTATTAGCATGCTTCATGAAGTAAAAGCATGTATCTGCAAAATATTCAACAATTTGTAAATTTTGCAAAAAATTCTTTAACAAATTAGTAGTTTGTGCTTCAGAATCAGTTGTGAACTTGAGAGTGGAACTTTCCCAACTCTTAAGATTTTTGTGTGTAACATAAAAAATCTTGATACCTAGAAAATTTGTTGCTGATCTGGGAAATATATATATATTTTAACCTTCGGATGTAAAAACTTAACTTTTGTAATTACCTCTATTTTTTTTTTTTTTTTTTTTTTTTGGGGGGGGGGGGGGGGGTAATATTTACTAAGTTTTAAAAAATGTCGTTAATTGTCAACATGGGAAAATTATTCATCCTGGAAAATACATCAGGGGATTCTCAGGGGATTTTTTGGAGGGAAATGAGTATGAACCCTGTAATAATAATAATAATAATTTATTAAAATATGTGGGAGATAACTATGAGTCTTCCTAATGAATGGGAAAACTCTACTATGGTATATTTGGAACAATTAATGGTTTTTAAAATCTTGTTTAGTTGCTAAGTTTCAATCTACATAAATACTGTTCTTTATATGTCCTGTATAAAAAAAGGAAAAGTCAGATATTATTTACATTCAGAATGTGACTAGTATATACATACAGAAATGATATAGAAATTGCAGCAGTTTCTTTGTTTAAAATAACAAAATCTTCATAAACTCAAGAAAAAGTGTAACAAAGCTTCGAAAAAAATAATTAAAGTTTTTGGGGGAAGCGGTCAATTTTTTTTATTGTTTAAAATGACAGTTGTGTTGTCTTGTTTAAAATAACAAAATTTTCATAAACTCAAGGAAAAGTGTAACAAAGTTTCGAAAAAAATATATATAAAGTTTTTAGGGGAAGCAGTCAGTTGTATTGATTAAAATAATTGTTGTGTTGTATTGTTTAAAATAACAGTTGTGTTATATTGTTTCAAATAACAAAATTTTCATAAACTCAAGGAAAAGTGTAAGAAAGCTTCGATAAAAAAAAATAAAGTTTTTAGGGCAAGCAGTCAATAGATATATGTTGTTTTTGTAACTATATTTACAAATGTATAATTCTGAAAATGAAAATTTAAATATGCAACGCCAAATATATTATTTTTTCTTTCAGTTAATATTGTTATGGATATTTTTGGTGGAAAGAATGGGGGGGGGGGGGGGTTCTTAGCATGCGCAATACTAATTTTTATTTAATGATTTTCATTTTCTCATATGTACATATATTAACAGTATTATACTCTAGTATTTTATTTTTGGTGAATCATATATATATATATTGCTGCATATATAGTGTATATATATTGAATATTGTATCATTTAATTGCATAGATGACAATGGCAGAATTAACTGAAAATTAGTATTATGTATTGAGCTTCGGAAATTTTAATATTTTTTATTAGTGTCAATTTTATTAACAGATAATCAAAACTAAAAAAAAAAAATAATAATAATAATTTTCAAATATTGTAGTAATGGCCTCATTTTTGCAGTGTTGTAAATCTCATACTATGTTTTTGCTAAATAAAGAGCTCTATAGAAAACACCACTTGGAGTATTTTTGGTATAATTTATATTCATTTTGCACTCTACCTTAATTTCATTATGAAAATGCTAAAATAAATGCCAATACATGAAATAATTTCAATAATCAAAGGTATTTTGTTAAAATTCTCTGACGTCTTTTTACTTTTTTGTTTTTTGGTGCTTTTTTTAAGAGCGGAAGTTAATACATTCACAATTTCACAAAAGATTGTCGTTATTTTATCCAAAGCGAAATACTGATGGCTATATATTATCGTTTATAAAATAGGCACAAAATCCCAAGAAAATATCGAATTTCAATGTGTTTAATAAATTTATGGAACATGTTTAAATATCTTATATTGAAAAAGGATTATGCAACTTATAGACTTAATAAAATCTTCACTCTCCGTCCATTTCATTTACATGATGATGTCTAATAATTTTTTATCTATAAAAATACTTTGTGCTTGTTTGTTTTAAATACACATTGAAGTAATTAATTACAATCAAACGTGTATTGGATTTTCAGTACTAAATTAATGTTGCTTTACGCAATCTAAAGACATTTTTTTTAATATTGCAAATTATCTAATTCAATTTGGAAAATGTTCAGAATCAATTTGATTTAATGTATCTTAAAATTTGAAGATAAAGGTGAACATACAATAAAGATAATATAAAGTAAGCTAAAACATCTAAATTATGAAATATGTCAACAGTCTAATAAAACTTATTTTACTGTTTATAATATTTTTATTTTACGCTTTTTAGCAAGAAGTACATCTAAATCATTTTGGCCAGAAAAATTACATTGAATCATTTCTTATTTCCAAATTTTATTTCCATCTAGCATTTGCTAAAGAGCTGGTATTTAATAAATTTATGCCGGTATAAAAGTCGAAATTATTCTGAATGTTTCAAACTCCCTGGTTGCGCACATAAAAATACTCTCAAATAGAACCTCGTATTCTCTGCAAAAGCATTCTCTAACGAAAATAGATCAGCTCCTTCTAAAGGGGGAGAGAGCTGTGTGTCACTTTTCCCTGACCACAGAGACAAAAATTCTGTCAACAGACTGCCGATACAGGACGGTATTTAACGGTAAATGCCTCTTTGACAGCAGGGAGGGGGAAAGCACTGATAGACTCTCTGAGCGAAACAGGATATTTTCTCTGAGTGACGATGCCCCTTAACATATGCTGTTTTTCTTTCTTTCGTATCATGAGTTAATGCAGGCACCGTTTTCATAAATTGACTGCTGCATAAGATATGCAATATCAACATTATTTTGTTCGCTGCTATGCATATGTTCTGACTTTCTCAAAACAACCTCGGGTTGTACGTTAAAAATCACAAAATTGATATTCTGCCAATTATGGGGTCCCTTCTCATTTCTCATTCAAAAAATCTCAATATTGGTTTATCTCTAACAGTCAAAATTTGACGGTTAGTGCCTGGCGAGAAGTGTAGTGTTTGGCATATTTCCATCTATGTGTTGGTGATAATGCATCTGAAAAATTAGATCAGATCTTCTCTCACTTTTGTCGGATAATGATGTAAGTTTTGTAGATTAAGCGATGGCCACCCTCTGTTTCTTGTGTCGATGTTCGGATAAATTAAAAGGATTCACGAATCTAAGACTTGTGTTTCATCCTATGACTTTTGTGGATTAGTTAATCTTTTCAGGAAATGAACTCATATTGCGGTACATCCAATGCGCAATTATACGTCGGCAATGTATTAAGAAAAAATGTTCATTTTGATATATCGGGACATGTAGATGTGTTTTACACATTTACAAATTGGAAACTAAATTAATAAAAATTGAGTTATTCGTTTACTGGGATGCTCAAACAAATTACGTTACATTACATTATGGTATATGGGGAGAATAATCGTTTGCGAGAGATGTTATTGATGTTACGATATTAAAAACATAATGAGATTGATGTACATCACTGAGGTGTACTACAGCATGCTTTCTCAGGAGTATAGAACAGGTAGCATCAATAGTTCATTTACAAGGACACACAAAATAATTTGATTACGGGATTGACTCTGATCTATAATAGCTAGAAGCGGGTTTTCCGCTGTGGTAAGCAAATTTAAACTAATATAATTTTTAGTGTATTACGTGATCTGCATGAATTCTATAGATACATACAAGACTACACGATACATACAAGACTACATTTCATACAAGACTACACGAAAAAATTGGCACACATTACCGGATATTGACAGCAATTGCTGAAAATGGATTTTTACTCAGTCTTGCGTTTTTAAACCGCTTGTTTAGCTGTCTCATTTCATTATATGAAGAAAAAAAGGTTCCTTAATAATATTCTGCTAATGTTGGAAAGTGTTTCATAATCTATGCCAGATGCAAGATTTTTCGTTTTTTTTTTAATTATTTGTAAGTGATTGACGTAACGAGGGTTTAAGAATGCGTGTCTGGAATCGTAAGCGTCCGACTCTGTTTTTCTGTAATTAAATTAAAGGAACAAAGAAAAAAAACGATTTATTTATTCATTTTTTAATATAATAATAATAAATAAATAAATAAACAGATAAATAAATAACTATATAAATAGATCTTAATAAATATAGATTTAAACTGACGAATTTACCAAAAATAGAACATTTAAGCTTTGACGTAACAATTTAAGGGTTTGTTTTTCTTTGTAAAAAAGCTTTGTTCGCTGTCTGTAACAAATAGTTAGTTCGATGTTCTCTTACAAAGCTCGTTAGATATACTTTTGATGTCGACTTTACGTGAATTGCAAGCATGTAATGTAGTTTTCCTTAAATACCAATAAAAGTGACATACAGGTATATATTCTGAATGTTTCGATTTTTTTTCACATTAAATATATATAGTCATATTATTTGACTAAAATAGAAATACGCAAAAATTTCCTAACTATGGCTTTTTTTTTAAATTTTCAAAAAAATTTATTTGGCTTTCTAGCAATTTTTGCGATTGGTTTTTCAATAATAATAATAACAAAAAAGCACACAAACTAATCTTTTCTCTTGTATCCAATAATGCTTCTTTCTACATAATTTCATTTTCCTATCAAATCTGTTTTAGGAGATGTCATATTACGAAGTTTAAGCTTCAAATTCTTAGTAAGTAAAACAAGTCAAGATGACAAATAGATAGATGTAGCTTTTTTTATCCTCCAGATTGCAATCGTTAACACACGACTTTGGTTTCGAGAGCAATTTAAGTTTTTTACCATTGTTGGGTTAACAATTCTCTCCTGGTGATGAGAGCTGCTAATTAATTACTCTCGACAACATAGTCGTGTGTTATTATTAATCACCATCCGCGGGAAAAAGAAGATCTACATCTATCTATTCAATTCTTATTTCAACAATTGAAATTAGAAACTGATCGAACGTTGTGCATTCCCCTTTGCAAAAGCCTCTACTAATCTCATATGCATCCAGAGTTAGTTACACTGCCTTTCTAATTTAATATTTCTAAATACTTCCACGCTAAATTTTACCACAATGAATCACATGAACCACAAGATGTGACTCGTCATTTTTCATTTGCTTTGCACTCCATATGCCACCTGCCATTAAGTTATTCTTCTAAAATTACTAATTTTGGCTCACACAGTGTAGTTTCTATTCAGTCGCCTATTCATTGAACTTCGTCATCCTTGATTTAGCCCTTCAGCACCAACTTTTTCCCCTATTCTCCATAATATTTATTTTACCCAATTTTAAGTCATACTATATCTTTAGCCATATTCGGTGGATACGTCCACTGATTTTTGCTATTTTCTTTCCTCAAAATCGCTTACTATCCTTTACCTCTTCGATGTGGGTGTTTCACGTGCAGGTCAGTCTTCTTGATATCATTATTGCTCCTCTTGATGGAAAATATTATACCCTCTTCTATTTTTCCCCAGCTTACATTTTAAGTATCCTTCGCTAGAACATATTTCTCATCACAAAATTACAGAATACAGTGGAGCACCACTTATACGTTTCTCGATTATACGTTTTTATCATTTATACGTTTTTTTAATGGTCCCGGCAAAATCCAATGGACATTAACGTTAAATAATTTCATTTATACGTTTTTCCTTAAATCGCTAATTTCATTTATACGTTTTTTTCAAAGAGTCAAGAAGAGACAAAATGTGCCTTTCAACCTCAGATTCCTAACTCCCGATTGTCCAGTCTTACAAAAGGCAGGTGACCTTGACCAACACCTGCCCAATTGAACAAAAGCCGTACCCCTAAGGAATGTGAATATCCCACTTTCTATAGATAAGGGTTGTTGTTGTGCTGTCACCAGGCCGCAGCAGGGCAAATTCTTTATCTTTCAGCTTCAGTATCTGGATTTGTATCGTGTTCACTAGCGGTTCACGATGACTTCGCGTAATAGAAAATCTCTGTCGTTGAAGGAAAAGATGTGCATTTTAAAAAAAGTGGATGAAAACCAACATTTAAAAAGAGTGGCCAAAGATCTTGCCAAAGAATTAGGTTTACCAGTTTCAACATTAAACACGCTAATCTATAAGCGTAATATCATCGAGGAAACCATCATCAAAGTGGATGTAGTGCTTCAAAAAACTTCGAGTACAAAGCGGAAAATTTGCTGATGTTGAAAAATTGCTTTTACAGTGGTTTAATTAGTGTCGTAGTGCAAAAATTCCCATCAGCGGTAGTTTGCTTATGGAGAAAGCACGAGAAATTTCGAAGAAGCTGAAAGTGGAATGCGATGCATCATTTTCTACAGGATGGCTTCACAAATTTAAATTAAGACATGGCATAACAGGCAAAACTGTAAGTGGAGAGTCTGGAGATGTTGATTGCGAAACAGTGGATGATTGGATTCAAAACCAATTGCCAGATCTGAGAAAAGGATATGAACAAAAAAACATTTTCAATGCCGATGAAACCGGTTTGTTTTATAATCTTCTGCCACCTAAAACTCTTGCAATCAAATCGGATACCTGTCATGGTGGAAAAAAGAGTAAAGTGCGATTAACAGTGTTGTTGTGTGCCAATGCAGATGGATCTGAAAAATTGCCTCCTTTGATTATTGGCAAATCAAAAAAGCCCCGCTGCTTCAAAAATGTGAAAACATTACCAACAATGTACCTGGCCAATAAAAAATCATGGATGACAATGTCTTTCTTTACCGATTGGTTAAAAGAATTAGATGATAAAATGCGAAAGCATAAGCGGCGAATCATTTAATTCATTGATCAATGTCCAGCTCATCCACCTGATACGGATTTTCTAAAAAACATAACTGTCAAATTCTTCCCGGCAAATTGTACTAGCAAATTGCAACCACTGGATTTAGGGGTCATAAAATCCCTAAAACAACATTATAGAAAACGTTTGGTGAAAACAGCTATCGCCAGTTTAGACCACGGTGACTTCGAACATGTGAACATTAACATCTTACAAGCTATGAATTCCATAATGATGGCTTGGCAAAATGTTTTACCCAAAACGATAAAAAACTGCTTCGCCCTTGGCGGATTTTTAACTCCAGTGGATGTCAATCCTATTGAAAACGCCGAACCTGATCATTTTGTTCCACCAGAAAACTAGTCAAATTTAAGTGATCTTACTACATTTGAAGATTTTGTGCAGTGTGATTCGGAACTTGCAACATGTTCTTTTCTAACAATCGATGAAATGATCGCAAATGAGGAAACTAGCAGTGAAAAAGAGGATAACTGCACTGAAAAGCCACTGGCAAGTTTTCATCAAGCTTTGGCGGGTTTTAACACCATGCAAGAATACCTCATTAGCAGTGATTTGAATGATAATGTTAAGATGGCACTTTTAACTGTGAACAATGAACTTTTTTCTGTGCATTCCAAAAATTACGTACAACCTAAAATAACAAAATATTTTGTACATGGAATATGAATAGTTGTAAGTTGTAAATTATAACCGGAATAAGAAGTTTAGTATTACATATCTCTTGTATTTCATGTATTTTATCTCTGATTTTTTTATTGTTCGTAATTACGGAATTGTTCGTACTTTTGTGAATTTCGTTTATACGTTTTTTTCATTTATACGTTTTTTTTCTTGGTCCCTTGAAAAACGTATAAACGGTGCTTCACTGTATTATCTTCTTTGATATATTTCGACATATCATCCTCTCAAATATGTCTCAAAGAAATCACCCATCACTGATACAAGCACATAAGGAAAAAAAATACTTCTTCCTTCTAAATCCGATCATAGACGTCGTAACTTACGCTGGTTTTTCAGGTAGAAATGAAAATTACGAGTGTCTTTCAGATTTACAAGAAAACTGTATAGACGATGGCTTCTAGACCGCTTGGCGTCGCCCTTCACGTTAATCCAGCTCTTTTCGAATTCTCAAATCGTTCAAACGTTGAGTGTTTCATCAGAGTTGTGCCCCCAACGACTCCTTCGTATCCTGTTTACTCTTCAAATTCCTCACTTTGATAATCATCCACTTCGTAGCATTTTATTCACATCGGCTAAGAAGTCAATTCAGAGACTATTAAATCAACTACTCCTCCAACTACTACTAATATTGATACCTCATTAACAGATCAATACAAACAGAATTTTCCACAGATAACTCCTCACAATACTCAGAAGGTAAACGAAAAGGTGATCCATTAATTTTAGCTTAGATACAACGAATGAAATGCAAGTTGAACAACTTATATATAAATTATCAACTCATCTTAAACGTCATGCTAGGGCAGTGCTGATGAGATTTTAAATATAAAACCTTCCTCAAAAGAAGTACAAAGAAATTGCTAGTGCTCTTAAAGAAAAGAAAAATATATTGAAAGATCTTTGTGAATTACCTTTAGTAAGTGTCACAATGAATAATTGTTTAAAAACAACACAAAATGTCACAAAAACATATATGCATCATTTATTAAAAACTTTTACTTTAGGTGTTTTAAAAATACAAAACTGCATTTCACATTAAAAACCTAGCGCTTTCGAGCCGTCCTGGCTCATCATGTTTTGTGACATTTTGTGTTGTTTTTAAACAATTATTTATAGACAGAGGTGAATTTGATTCAATTGAGTGTTGTGTTTTTCATGACTCAAGTTTATTTTGTCACAATGAAGATGTAGTTCTTAAAACAAAAGTGACAATCTTTAAAACTAAAACTTAAAAAATCCACTGAAGAAAATGCCAAAAATGAGAATAAAATTGTAGAACTCAGAATCTTGATTTAGAACAGAAAGAAATCAAGCATTAGAAAACAATTCTCTACAACAAAAGCTGCAGAAATATGAGAATACAAAATCAGAGGCATTATCTCTAAATGCAGAGATCCAAGCACTAAAATTAAAACTTAATAATTCCATAAAAGAAAATACCACAGATATAAGGAAAATTAAACATCTCAAAGAGAATATCAAAAATCTCAAATCAAAACAAAAAGCCCTAAAATCAGAAATTCATCTACTAAAACAGAAGCTAAGCGATCTTCATTCTGAGATCTTATTATAGCAGCAGAAGTCAAATAATCTACTTATAGAAAATAATCAAAAAGAAAAAGCTCTGACGGAACTCAGACAGAAATATGATATCATCACACAAGAATATAATTCACTGGAGAAAAGTTACAATGAACAGCAAGAGGAATTGGAATCTCAAAAATTACTTAAATCAGAATCTCAACAGGAGTTTGAAAGACTGTCAAACGAAAATATTGAATTAGAAAAGGACCTGATGGAACTCAATGACACGCGTGGCGCTCTTCTTGTAAAACTTGAATCAGTTCAAACAATTCATAAGACAGAAATCCATTCCCTTAATCAGAAGTTAGAAAATTATTCATTATTACAAGAAAATTTTTATAAGCAGCAGGAAAACCTGCTAATTGCACAGGAGCAGCTTCAACACATACAGCAGTCACTGAAAGAAATGGAGGTCCATATTTGTGCGATTCAGTCTCTTCTGGTCAAGAAATTGAATGATTTGGTTACTAAAGAAGAGAAAAAGCTTCTTGCATCACCGAAAAAATTATCCACATATAGACCCTCCAACAGTTCCTTTTTGCCAGTTTTATTACTTCGTTAAACGGATCAGGAAACAACATTGGCAGAAATTCGAAAAAGTCTTAACATGCTCCATATGGCCACTCTTCCGCAAGTGGTTGATTCTTCACCTCTTAAACATGGTGACTTCTGACATTGCTGCAAAGACAGAGAGGACCTGATGATCCACAAGAATGAACTGCATTCTTCTGATGTGTTCCCCCAATCTGTAATCATAGCTCAATAGCAACAAAAAACATCTCGGATCATAATCTTTGGGGTACCAAAAATACCTTCTTCGCATGTTATTGGCGAAGAAATAGTTCTCCAGGAATATCTTGACAAGATCGTTACTACAACTCAGTCCTATTTGGTCATTCAGCTGCCGGCTATTGACGCATCAAACCTCATATCACAAAGTTTATGTTTCGGCGTAAATCGCTGTTGGATTAAAAAATACGTCACCATTAGTAGATGCTTACATTGCCAGCGGCTAGACATGGCGCATCAGTGTAAATTTATCCTTGCATGTAATCGCACTGGTGATCACAAAGCTGATAATTTCTCATTAAAAGATAGTGAGCTTTTCAGCCGTAATTGTCTCGATGTTCTGACTTCGAACTGTGGCTCCTGTAGAACCCTGGATACAACACTTAAACACATATCTTACGATGGTAGCTATCCGGCTTGTAGATCCACGCTTGGAAAGGCTAGATCTTTATAGAGCAACCATTAATAGTTACTGCTCCAAAATGCATATAGCTTTATTCAAAAGTATTTCATTAAAGAAACTTTATAGTGTTTCTGTTAATAGTATCTGTATTACCATCTATTATGCAACTTATTTCATATATCTTGAACATTATGTGTTCCGTCATGTACTCCTAATCTTCTGCGTTTTATTCAAGTTCACTTTTAAGCCTGTGCTCTCATCTGCAGCTGTATTTTCGTCATTGTTTTGAATTTCCCCTGCCCAATGTCGCGTCATCATGTGTTCTCCACCATATACGCCTTGTCCTCTGAGTTTTACTCATATTCATCATTGTGTTGTCATGCTACAGTATTTTAAGTTTTATATGTATTTACTTCAAGCCAGTGTCCCTATCTTTTGATAAGTGTTTATAGTGCATCATCTTCTAGGGCTAGAAACTGTTACGCTAATTTGACGTTATGTTATTGATGGAATGCTACAGAGTGATCAATTAAATTATTTGAATTTAAGTCTGACTGCATAGGATTTACCACTATATTGCTGTTAATTGATTAATATGAGTATTTTAAATTATCCGAGACGTATAGTATTTATTTTGCACCTATGACTCTAAGGATCTGATATGATAATTTATACTTAGAAAATTTTATTAGACAAATTATCAATTAATTATAGAAAAGAAAAAGTTGCGTTGTGAATTATTTTTGAAGTTCGGATCCTCTTTGAGCCAATTACAATCCTCAAAGGTTACCTGCAGAGAGTTATGTAACATTAAATAAATAATGGCTTATTTTAAAACCTAGATTGTAATATTAAAGAAAACATTTCCTAAAATAAAAGACTTAATATTAATTCAATAAATTAAGTAAACAAAAGGAAAACTGACTAAAATTAATTGAATATAAAATTGAGTTTATTTACAAGGTAATTATAATCATGTAATTAAAAACAAACATGAATGTTTAAAAAAAAATATTCAATCCTAGTTGAGAATTGTATTCTCCACATTTATTTTCTGAGAATTACAGTTTATCTTACCGAATTAACAAATTCGATTTTGAAAGGCAGAGTTCCATACCCTAGAAGTATTTATTTGATTAGCCTTTTTATGTTTAGATCGGGGTAGGATCTTCATACACACTTAAATTCGTATTATTAAAAGAATATAGCTTAATTAAATAAAATGGAACAATGGTGAAGGAAGATTGTTTGTTACCTTATATTACTAGATAACGTTGACAGCAGGAGGTAATGGCTGACGCGTTTTCGCTTTTTCTTAGCGCGTACATTTCCATCTATTGGCACACACACTCAAAATCTGTTTTTTTTAGTTAGAGAGCAGTCAACCTTCTACTTTTCCATCTTTTTTGAATCTGAACTCTCAAGAAAAATCACATTCTTTTCGTGGAGCAAAAAAAAAGGGATGGAACCATTTTTCCCTTTTCACATAAAATTAAGGCCTTATACGTTTTAACTTCTTGAAAATTTGCATGTTTCGGCCATACCTCTGATTTTAGAGAGATGACCATTGGCATGCGGGAGAAATTTGGTACTCCCCTTGAGTGTTTCATAGGTCCGTCGGTACAATAGCGATTCCTCTTGACGCCGTGCTGTGTCTGGGAGGTAAAGATGCTTTGACTTGTGAGGTCTTCGTGCCTATTTAAGCTCTCATAAATAAAAGTGTCATATTATTGTTCTGACAATTTTCTCCATGACATTTTTATTAGGTGTAGTTAAATCATTCGTGGGAACGGAAAACCAAATATTTCCTTGACTGCCGTGGTTCACTTTGTTCCACAATTATCTATCTGTATGCGCTGATCCTAAAATGGATCATTAATTTGTATTGTTCACTGTTCACTGATTAAAATGATACCAAATACTCTGCTAATATGCAGAAAAAAAACCAAATACTTTTTTTTTATAGTGTGTGCTAGTTTAGATCTAGATGGTGGTATTTCTCACCATCATCTCTTCCCCCGACATTAGAAAAAAAAAGGTCCACAGTATCTTTTTTTTTATATATATATATAGCCACAAAGTACTCGATGAAAGTCCATCGTCGTATTATATTGAAGATCAAAACTGAAAATGTTCACATGGAAAAGTCTAGGAACTTGGGATAAGCTGGGGTGTCACTAGGTTTGGAGTGTAAGTAGGTTTGCAACACCAGAAAAAAGTTTTACACATTGGTGAAATAAAGCGTAATCAAAAGTTCACTGTTGAAAAATCTGATGAAAGACATGACTTCTTCAGCAAGTTATCATGTGTAGTTGGTTTCAATTTCCATTGTTCCAAAAACATTTATTAAAATTTTGAGTTTTAATAGGTCCAAATCCAAATAAAGCAGGAAAATTTGAATAAGCCAAATAATAAAATAAAATGCCCGAGAGAAGAAAGAAAAAAAAATTAATTTTCTTTTCCACTCTTATATTTTTAGTTATTACATACATATAAATTGGCAAATCTTTTATTTTAATTATTACAGGCTAATTAGGTACCCATACGTTGAAACACAATATACAGAATCATTTAAAACAAATACTCAATATAATCAGTAAGCTGTATGCATTGATAATGAATACCATACAATTAAAAAAAAAATTATATAATATATGAAAAACATTGAGAGAAAACACATCTATATAATCACATGTCTGTGGTACTACAATCTGTATTATAAACATTATAATCTAATTCTCACATGAATTATTTTCTCTTGAGCAGAAAGGAAAACTTCTTTATTTTTATTTTTATATATATAAAGAAAATGTTATGTTAAAAAAAAAAATCTTATCATTCTTACTAAAACAATTGTTTTGGAATATGTGAAAAGGCTACTTTTCTGAATGAAAGATATTCTCAATAATAATATATTTTCATAAAAGAAACAGATCGAAAAAATGAAAATTTGTTTTCTTCTTTCGATACCAAAAATTTAAATATCCATCTATAAAGTCAAACACAATACCCTTTTAAACTGCCTGCCTTGGAATGGACGGGGTTGGGAAAAAAAAAAAAAATCAAGGCAGAAGAAGAAAAAGAAAAAAAAACAGTAATCTTTTCTCCCTCTAATCCATCACCGCTAAGCGGAAGGATAGAGAATGACAGCTAGATGACCCTACCTGTGGACAATGACTCATCTCCCTACCTTCGGATTCAGTTGTACCCAGGGGACGATTTGCGAAATGATAAGCCGTGTATTAGGTATCTTTCCTCACCTGTGGGTGACGTTTACTAAACTCCTGTATTACTGACAGTGGGGAAAAAAAAAATCAGTGAAACGATTTGATTGCACGTGTGTCTGTGCAGATTTTGGATTACTCGCCAAAATTCAGCTATCTGTATTTTATTGTTGAAATAAGATTACAGGTGTGATTAAAATAAAAAAAAGTCGTGTATACCCGGCTTGGATTTAAAAAAAAAATGAGGTATGTTTAAATCTGTATATCTGCTTAATATTTTCTATAAAAAAAAAAAATCGGTACACGTGTAACGTGGTCAAATCCGTTTGCATCGCACTATCTTCTCGTCAATTTATATATTTACTTATTTATTTATATTGTGTATAAAAACGTAATGTATTATAATATATATATTTTTTTAATATAATATTGATTTTCTAGTTACAATTTAAGTTAGCGAGAACAAGCGAGCGTTGCTTTGCACAAACGAAAATGTGCATGCAATTGTAAAATATTTATTTAATTATTTATTCTTCTTATTATTATTATTTTAAAATATATTAACGTGTAAATATACATATTTAAGGAATCGAAAGCGAGCGTTCGCTTTTCTTTTCTCTTATTATTTTTTGTTTTATAAAATATTACATATAATAGTTAGAAAAAAAAAAGATTAAACAAATTCTTTTTTTTTGTAAAGTTTGGAAATTTAGTTAATTAGAAATATCTCAGCTAAATGCATTATTAGATGCTCTGCGCAGATAGTCTCAATTTCGCCTGCAAAAACGAGACTTTAACATCCAATAAATTGCTGAAATGATCATTGACATGTATCCAACACCTTTTTATTATTATTATTTTTTAAGTATGAAATAATTTACCTAAATATTTAAGGTATAAATTAAACATCCAATTTATGTTTTGTAATAATTGAAACGTTCAATGGTATTTTTTTTTATTTATTATTATTATTATTATTTTTTTTTAAATTATCTGAAATGTTAATCCTTAGGGACAACTAATAATTTTTTTTTTTTTTTTTTTTTTTTTTTTTTTTTTACTTGTTTGTTTTATAATATGAAATCGTACGATTATTCTAAAATTAAAATTGAAACGCGTTGTTCTAACCAAGTTATAGATTATATCAAATATTAAACTAAAATAATTTTGTAAAATCTGACCGATTTTTTTTTTGTTATAATAATTCAAGTGGATTCGTCAATCCGTGGCTTTAAGCAAAGGATGAATTATTATAAATATTGGTCAATATAAAATGTTGTATTATTATTATTTATATTTGTGTCGCCGAGTGAATAGATGTTGACTTGTAATTTTAAATCGATTAGTTATATGTTTTGTGCTACATATAAAGACTTTTATTTTCACTTTTAGTAGAGGGGGTAAGGTTATATATTAAAAATTTTTTTTGTTTTGTTATATAAATTAGTATAAAATGGGTTTGAAAGGGTGATACCCTGGCAAGGCTGCCTCTGTTTTTATTTTTACCGTAATTATTATTATTTTTTATTTAACGTGCATGTTTGTTCATAACTCCCTCTGACGAGCCAAATCCCTCAGTAGTACACTGTGTAGCAAAGAAAAAAAAACTTGCAGTATCCTCCCTAAATGATCTTTTTTTTTTTTTTTTTTTTTTTTTTTTTTTTTTACATAGTAACCTGTCCTCAATGTACTGTAAATAAACAATAATGGAAAATTATAAAATGTGTACTAAACTAAAGAAAGATAAGACATCTATAAACGATAAAAATTTAAAATAAATATATACATATTGCCTCGACAGCAATAAAAAAGAAAAAAAATTTCTCGCTTCCCTATCTAGGAATTTATGTGTATAGTCTGTGATTCCACTTTCGTTGGTGAGAATAATTTATTTATGTGGCGTTTAATAGTCGCTTTATCTGGGAATGCAATTTCCTTTAATAGGTAATTGTTATTCCTAAGCTTCCTTACCACCTCGAATGGTCCCAAGAATTTTGGCTGAAGTACACCTGGTTTACCCACGACTTTTAAGTAGCATTCTTGTCCCGTTTGTAGAAATTTTACTTTTTGGACTGGAGTACTGTCGATGTACTCCGCCATCATTTTTTTTTTGGTTTTGTAAGGCTAATTTCTTTATTTCCTCAATATGTTGGACTCTATTTTTAACGTAGGTTTTGACAATTATGTCTTGGTCGGGCAAGTGTATGGAAAAAGGAGTTCTTATTTCTCTACCGAAAAATAGAAGTGCCGGAGAAAATCCCGTAGCTCTGTGCGGCGTACTGTTATAATTAATTTTAAAAAAATCAATCCTGGTATCCCATTCTAAAGAGTTTTTACACATAGCCACAATTGAATTTTTTAATATTTTATTACTGATTTCACAGAGCCCATTACTGCGTGGATTATTCACGGACGTAAAATCTAGGTCTATGTTAAGAGAATCCATGTATTCTTTGAATAAATCAGAGTGAAAATACCGGCCATTATCCAATTTTATGGATCGCGCCAATCCGAAATTACTAAAATAGCGATTCAATACATTTAGAAGTGTTTGTGATTCACAATTGCGAACCGGTACAGCCTCCAAGAATCTTGATGTGGAATCAATAATCATAAATACAAATTTATTTTTGCGTAGCGTCATTGGAAGCAAACCAATTAAATCTATATGCAAAACTGATCCGATTTCTTTATCTTTGATTATTTTTTGTGTGGGAACTTTAATAGTTTGATGTTGTTTAGTCGTGTTACATGGTATACATTTAGTACAATAATTCTTTACATCCCTGTACATCCCGTACCAGTAGAATCTAGCTTTTATTATTTGATAAGTTTTAAAAAATCCGAAATGTGGTTTATGAGCTTCCTGTATTATTTCAGCTTTAAGTTTATCCGGAGCAATTAACAGTTCATTTGTATCAGAGCCTGGCTTTAATATTAATATTTCTTTTTGATTGAGAGTGAATTTTTTTGTGGTTTTGTTTTGTTTGTCAGTTTTAATTTTGTTTATTATTTTATTTAATTTTTCGTCTTCTAATTGTTGTAGTTTAATGTTTTCATCTGATAGAGCTTTGTTTACCGTAAACAATGAATTTTGCAATTTTTCTCTTGAAATTATATTATTAATGTTCCTCGAAACATAATCAGCAGGATTTTTAGATCCCTTGATATGCTGAAAAGAGTAGTTAAAAGGGGACAAATTGTCCAACCACCTTGCTACAATGTCTGGTTGCTTTTCCAAATTTAAAAAATACGTTAGCGCTTTGGAGTCTGTATAAATATTAAATTTTCTCCCTGCAAGAATATGCTTGAAATACATCACCGCTTCATGAACCGCCAGTAGTTCGAGTTTGAAACTGGGGTAGTTCTTTTCGGGATCCCTTAATTTTCGCCCAAAATGTTCAATTGGCAGCTGTTCTCCGTCGTATTCTTGTGCTAAAATTCCAGAAATAGCTGTTTTAGAAGCGTCTGTGATTAAAATGAAATCTTTTGAGAAATCCGGGGGTTTTAATGTGGGATTTTTAACTATCGCTGCTTGGATTTCTTTGAAAGCATTTTCTTCTATGTCAGACCATTTAAATTTCACTTTGTCTTTAGTAAGATTAATTAATGGGTCAACTATTTTAGAATAGTCTTTAATAAGCGATCTAAAATAATTCGAAAGACCAAGTAGAGATTTAACTCCCTTCTTATTTTTAGGTTTAACTAAATTTTGAATTTTATCTATGTTTCTTTTTGAAGGAGAGTATCCTTCGCTGTTTAGGGTGAAACCGAGAAATTCGATTTCTGACATACAGACTTGTATTTTAGTAGGCTCAATAGTTAAATTATTTTCAATAAAAGCTTTAAGGACTTTGTCTAACAGATCTAACATTTCTTCGAGTGAGTCGGCTGCTAGGATCACATCGTCAATAAAATAAGCGACTTGATCTTCATTAAAGTGGCCCAACACTTTATCAATTAATTCTGCAAACACCGCGGTACTGAGTCGCGTTCCGAAAGGCAATCTTAAAAAGGAGAATTTACCGTGCTCCGTTATGAAAGCTAATTTTTCAGTGTCTTCTTCACGTAAATTTATTTGGAAAAACGCACTGTGTAGATCCAGTACTGTATAATATTTTTTTCCACTCATTCTCCGCAGAATCTCTTTAATTTCGGGTATGGGGTACGCATAATTTTGAAGTATTTCATTTAAAAGTCTATAATCGACCGCCATACGATATTTAACTTCATTAGCCTGTTCGTTTTTCTGCAAAGATTTTTTTTTAACGAAAATAACAGGGAAAGCGTAATCAGAGTTGGATTTACGAATGATATTTGCTCTCAAAAGTTTTTCAATTTCTTTTTTAGCATACTCCTTAACATTGTGTGCAGTTTTGTATGGTTTAGTCTGCAGAGGATAATTATGTATTAAATTAAATCTTGGGACGACTAATGAAGATTGTCCGAGTGTATCGTAATTCTTAGAAAAGGCATGTGCATTATTTAGAAGTATTTTTTTTAATTTTTCTGCTGTGTCCGAGTCTAAATGTTGTAAATTAAAGTCGTCTGATCTAAGTTCTGCTTTTCTCCGTTCACGAACTTGCTCTAAATTCAGATTATTAATGTGCACTACCTGCTTCGTTACTTCTTGACCCTCAGTGTCAACTGATTTTATTTCAAAATGTTTAGAAATTTTGCCAATGTTCATTCCCTCTGTTAAGATTAATTTTTGTTGTGATTTGTTAGTGATTATTATATGAATTTTATTATCCTTGGCAATTTCGTGAATTGATGTTTTATAATAAATTTTCATATTATGTTTAATCGGTTCCAAGAGTATTGTATTTGTAGTTGCGAATTTATCTGGATCTAATAGTAATGCAACAATTTTTTTTTCGCCTGGTAGTAACTCCGTTGTCTGTGTTAGTTTTGCTGTAACAAAATTTTTGTGCGAGATACGTTTTTTTTTCTTTTTGTGTATTGTTTCTTTATTTTGATTCTCATTAGAGTTAGCAGTTAAGTTACTTATCAGACTTTGAGGTTCATTTTCTAGAAATTGAAGTGCAATGTTTTTGTTTTTTAATTTCATGGTTTTATCTTCAAAATCTAGGATAATATTATTTGTTTTGAGGAAATCGAATCCCAATAGCATATTGTAGTTCCGACCGAAATCTTGAGTTGTAACATAGAATGCCCCCGATACAAAAACGTTTTCCAATTTGAAAGTTAATTTAATGCATTGCTTAAAAGAGATTGTCGAATTTGTTAATGTTTGAATTTTTACCTGGTTACAGAGATTTTTATATTTTACGTGTGCATTCTTTAATTGTTCGAACAATATAGGTGATGCCAAAGTTACTGCCGCCCCACTGTCTGTCAAAGCATTAATCTTAACACCATTAATTTCAAAAGTAATAATCGGAAGTTGAGAATTGTCATTACTTTTGACACTAGCAATAATTTTGTTATTTTTTTTAGACCCGCAGTGAGACTTACGCGGGTGCCTTGTATTTGAGAATGTAAGTCCCGACTTTAGTTTCCCTTATTGTTACTAGAATTCTGATCATGATCTTTATCTTGTTTATTGTTTTCAAATGTCTGCTGTGAATTATTTTTTTTTGTATAATCATGTTTTTTATAATTATTTTGCTTGTAGCCCCCTCTATGCCCTCTATAATTTCTTCGCTGGTCATATGATCTCTGTTCGTTGAAATTGCCTCCATAATTTCCGAAACTGGGATATGATATCGGCATAAATTGTTGGTGGGGTGGGGGTGGTGCATAGTACATGTACTGAGGAGCAGAATATTGCATAGGGTTGAAGTTTTGGTGCGTGTAATTTGGGGTTTGCTGAAAGTTTCCCTGAGCTTGTTGGTTTCCCCCTTGATAAAAATTTGGTTTTTCGATTTGAATATTCTCAGGAATTTTTTTATTTTCGTCCACGTAATTACTGCTGTTTTGTTCGTTGCCCTTGTAAAACCAACAATGTGGGTTCGTATGGGATGTGGATTTACAGTACTTGCAAAACCTAGTTGTATCATTGTTAGTGGCATTTACCTTTAATTTTATGTTATTTAATTCCGCGGTTAATAATTTTATATTCTCTGCACTTTCTACATTGAGTTTAAGCAGTTCATTTAACAAATCAGAATCTTTAGTTTTGGAAATGTTGTTGATGTCCTTTAAATTGACATGTGAATAAGCCTCCTTTAATTTTAAGGCTATGTTGCACGCTGTTTTAAAGTCCGGCGGAGAGTTTTTTCTTACTTCCAGACTTAAATCACTACGAATTGATTCCAAAAACTGAGATAATTTGATCATTTCCATGAATGTAGAGCTGTTGTTAGCTCCTATATCTTGCCCACTTTTTTTTAGATAAAGGTCTGCTGCCGCATTAAACTCTAATATAAATTCGTTCATGTTTTGTTCCGGTTTTTGTTTGAGATTGCAAAATTTCTTTTGCGCTTCTAGAAATGTGGTTTTGGGTTCGAATAATTGTTTTAACTTTGTTTTAAAGGTTTCTAAGTTCTGTTCCACGAACAAATTTTGATCCCTCATCAATTTATCTTTAGCAGGTCCTACAATTTTCGCCTTTAATATAGTTAATTTAGAATCATTATTCAATTCAGTTTTATTGATGAGATTGTCAAATTGTAAGAAAAAATGGTTAATATTTGCTTCCTTTTTTCCATCATAGTATGGAATCAGATTAATTAGGCTATCTGCATTTGGGGTGTCCATTGTAGTAATTTTAGGAGTAGCTTTTTCAGAATTTATAATTTTCTTCTCTTTCTTTTTTTTCTTATTATTATTATTACTATTATTACAAATAATATTAGTGTCTACAGTTTGATTATTTAATTCGCGTAATTGTTGTCTAGTTTTGACACCAGTATCTATTCTACTAATTCTTTGACTTTTACGCTTATTCATCCAATTAAAGTACAAAAATCATAAAATAGAGAGAGAGCAAAAAAAAAAAATTGTTTAACATAAAATAAAAGATACCCAATGGTGAATTGTTATGCACTGTTCGAGAAATTAATTATATATAACATATATCATTTCAATATTTGAGCATTATTATGTATTTATTTTATATTTGCTGCTGTTGCAGTATATGTAACACAAGTCATATTTTCAATTCTTTGTTAATACAAATCAATCCAATAACACTTATTATTATTTAATATATCATTATATATTTAGTGAGGTACCCAAAAAGAGTTGCCAAGTATATGCATGTTACAGAGTGTATGAAGATTCCCCAATGAATGCTTAATTTTTTTTTTTTTTTTTTTTTTTAAATAGTTGTTGAAAAGAGGAAAAAAATTTTTTTCAAAAGAATTAGAATTAAGAACATTTATGTTAGCAAAAAAATTTTTTTTTTTTTTTTTTTTTCTTAATATTGCATATATATTTTTATATTTAAAAAATTATACAATAACCTAAAGTTCTATTTCTAAAATTAAATTAATATATTAAAATAATTTAGAAAGAGGTAACGGTACCACTTCTAATTCGGTAAACCCTATGATGGAATGCTACAGAGTGATCAATTAAATTATTTGAATTTAAGTCTGACTGCATAGGATTTACCACTATATTGCTGTTAATTGATTAATATGAGTATTTTAAATTATCCGAGACGTATAGTATTTATTTTGCACCTATGACTCTAAGGATCTGATATGATAATTTATACTTAGAAAATTTTATTAGACAAATTATCAATTAATTATAGAAAAGAAAAAGTTGCGTTGTGAATTATTTTTGAAGTTCGGATCCTCTTTGAGCCAATTACAATCCTCAAAGGTTACCTGCAGAGAGTTATGTAACATTAAATAAATAATGGCTTATTTTAAAACCTAGATTGTAATATTAAAGAAAACATTTCCTAAAATAAAAGACTTAATATTAATTCAATAAATTAAGTAAACAAAAGGAAAACTGACTAAAATTAATTGAATATAAAATTGAGTTTATTTACAAGGTAATTATAATCATGTAATTAAAAACAAACATGAATGTTTAAAAAAAAATATTCAATCCTAGTTGAGAATTGTATTCTCCACATTTATTTTCTGAGAATTACAGTTTATCTTACCGAATTAACAAATTCGATTTTGAAAGGCAGAGTTCCATACCCTAGAAGTATTTATTTGATTAGCCTTTTTATGTTTAGATCGGGGTAGGATCTTCATACACACTTAAATTCGTATTATTAAAAGAATATAGCTTAATTAAATAAAATGGAACAATGGTGAAGGAAGATTGTTTGTTACCTTATATTACTAGATAACGTTGACAGCAGGAGGTAATGGCTGACACGTTTTCGCTTTTTCTTAGCGCGTACATTTCCATCTATTGGCACACACACTCAAAATCTGTTTTTTTTAGTTAGAGAGCAGTCAACCTTCTACTTTTCCATCTTTTTTGAATCTGAACTCTCAAGAAAAATCACATTCTTTTCGTGGAGCAAAAAAAAAGGGATGGAACCATTTTTCCCTTTTCACATAAAATTAAGGCCTTATACGTTTTAACTTCTTGAAAATTTGCATGTTTCGGCCATACCTCTGATTTTAGAGAGATGACCATTGGCATGCGGGAGAAATTTGGTACTCCCCTTGAGTGTTTCATAGGTCCGTCGGTACAATAGCGATTCCTCTTGACGCCGTGCTGTGTCTGGGAGGTAAAGATGCTTTGACTTGTGAGGTCTTCGTGCCTATTTAAGCTCTCATAAATAAAAGTGTCATATTATTGTTCTGACAATTTTCTCCATGACATTTTTATTAGGTGTAGTTAAATCATTCGTGGGAACGGAAAACCAAATATTTCCTTGACTGCCGTGGTTCACTTTGTTCCACAATTATCTATCTGTATGCGCTGATCCTAAAATGGATCATTAATTTGTATTGTTCACTGTTCACTGATTAAAATGATACCAAATACTCTGCTAATATGCAGAAAAAAAACCAAATACTTTTTTTTTATAGTGTGTGCTAGTTTAGATCTAGATGGTGGTATTTCTCACCATCAGTTATCGTGATTTTTTTTTTATAATCCTCTGCCCAGTGTTTATCTACTGTTCACCACCCCGCCCTCTGTCGCGCTTACCGGCGGGCTCAACTTCGTCTTAATTTTGTAATTTTTTTATATAACTTAATAAAACGGACCGGGAGAGACATCTATGCTCTATAGGCTTAGTTTCCTAGTCTGAGCAGTCTCTCTCGGACAGTAAAGTAAAGTAATAATTACATCCAATGCATAAACATAAAATACAATTCTGAGCATATTCGAACATAACTTATCTTTCAACCAATTTAACTTAACTTTTATGTTTAACATAAAATGGAAATCTGTCTTTTCGTTAACAGATTATGGTTTACAACCAAAGTCTTATGGTTAATCTGACCTCATGATTAATATACTTTTCTTTCTTTTTAATTTACTCTTAGCAAGCAACTGTCAATTGTAGTAACTCTGCACTTGCTACTTTACATTACTGTAGCAAATGGTTCATTGTAGAAATAGATTTTTTTTTTTTAATCATACTTGAAAATTGTTTATTCACTAAATTAGGCTACAGTTTTCAAAGAAATTTAATAAGGAAGTACATTTTTTTTCCTATTCGATGCGATATTTAGAAGGGATGAATAGTGATAAAAGCGAAAGCAATAGCACCGTTCGTAGCCACCATCGTTATATATTTCTAATAAAAGGAACTGAATTTTGGTAAGTGCCTAATTAAGGAACTATAAATTTCTGGAGCGAAAAATCCGTGGTAGGACTTTGTCAGTAAAATGAAGGAGTACGAAGCCTGTAGGAGAAATTATGTTTATTGAAATTACTTTGATTGATAGACAGACGGACGTCCCAGAAAGAAACTCACTGATAACATAATATGATATGAAAGAAAAATGTAGCGCATGCTCTTCTCTGCGGAGATTTATTTACAGAGATTTAACCTTTTTATAAAAGAAAGTAAAAAGAAATAATGGCCTCACTTCTTGTTTAAGACTGAGATATTAATATGACATTTAACACGTCCGTCATGATATTGACAATTTTGTTAAAAAGTTCTGAGACTGTAAGAGCGAGTAAGTTATGAATTGTGTATTACTTGAAATAAATTTTGTCGAATTACATAAACCGGCGACGATATGTAATGTCTTTGATATATATCTTTTGATATAATGTCTTGTGTCTTTGAAAAAGCCAAGTAGATTTGTAATTTTGTGCTTTAATGCATCTAAATATACGAATATACGAGGGCATTTCGAAAAGTAAAGATACACCGTATGCCGGAGGAAAAGAAAAGTTTTGGCAAGCAAGTTGGCAACACAGGTGTTAACCTTGAACCGATAGCTTTCTCCTCGCGGTCGTTCGGCATTTCAACGTTGATTCTGGTTGGAGTAGGTCGTGTTTAAAATGGTTCCGCTGATTCAGAATCCCGCCAAATGCGAAGTGCGCTCCGTCATACGTTTTCTTCATGCAAGAGGTCAGCAACCAGCGGATATTCACAAAGAAATTGTTTCTGTTTATGGGAACATTATGAATCGACAAAATGTAACGAAATGGTGTCGTCATTTCTCTGAAGGTAGGTCCGATGTTCATGACGAACAAAGAACAGGTCGGCCATCTGTGATCTCTGATGCCCTTCTTCAGAGAACGGAGGAAGCAATTCGTGCGAATAGACGTCTCAAATTGAAAGAATTGCATCAGATCATACCGGAAGTGTCAATGACAATTCCACGACGATGATGAGATCAAAGATGAAATTGAAATGTGGTTCCGACAACAGGCGGAAACCTTCTATGACTGTGGGATACAAAAGCTTCTGCCCCGACTTAACAAATGTTTAGATAACGGGGGTGATTATATCGAAAAATAATAAATAATCCAGTTAATAAGATGTAACTTACGTTTTCTAAATAAATGTTTTTTTTAAAGGAATGCGAGCCATTGTATCTTTACTTTTCGAAATGCCCTCGTATATTATAGTGCAAATTGTAAAATATAATGTTTTCTTGTAAAGAACTTCAAATGCTTATGCTGCATATGCGCACGTCATAAACATTTTAGCTGTGTAAGACTCTTCTGAAGTATAGATAAAATCTCATAGAACTTCTACATTCGTTTTTTTACAACTGCTTTTGTCAAATAGGGATAAATATATTTACACTGCATTTATGTTACAACGAATCCTTTAAAAGGGTAAATTATATTTATGTCTCGTACATGTATTTAGAGATCCCGTAATTCAAAGAATTACGATTGTGTAATTAATGAGACAACGGTGAATCAGGGAGGCAAAGCCCTTGAAATCTTACTTGCAATAGTACTTAAATGAAAGAAATTAAACTGTGTATTGATGGTTTAATTGTTATTAAATAAAATGAGTTCAAAATAAAATGTCACTTGCGGAGCTAGCAGACATTGAGGTTCCTGATCTGCAGATTTACTAGCAAACAGAAATATACAGAACTTTTATAACTATTGATTTTCAAACTATAAAAGTTTCATTTTGCTATGTAGCAACTTTTAGGACTGTCTTTTCAATAAAAAAGAAAAAAAACAAGACACAACATTCATCTTTTCCCTCGAGTACAAAAATATTTCATCAAAACTTCAATTTTCTATCAAAACTAATTCAAGATATCTCCTATTAAGAAGTTTAACTTTAAACTTCAAATTCTTATTTCAAAGACAGAAACTAGAAAATGTTCAGGCTGTGTCCATTCCATTTTGCGCGTTCAAAGGGAAGAAGCATAAAAAAAAAAAAAAAAAAAAAAAAAAAAAACGAATAAGTATAGTCCGTAGGGGAAGCAATGTTTATTGAAGTTCCTTTGATAGATTGATCTCCCTGAAAGAAACTCGCTGATAATACATTATGATGCAAAAGAAAAATGCAAAGCGTGCTTCTTCTCTGCTGAAGTTTGCTTATCCTTTTTCGAAAAGGAAGAAAGGAAAATAATATCCTTAGTATTTTCTTAAGACCAAGATTCGAAGATGACACGTAACACAACATTCGCAGGATATTGACACTTTTGTTAAGCAAATTTGTGAGAATGTAGGTACGAGACAAAGATTTTGAATGAAATATAAAAGTAATTTGCTTGTTTCCCATTTTATTTTATTTTTCAGGAAAATTTACTTTGAACTAAATACAAACACTTTTCCCAGTAAAAAAAAAAAAAAAAAAAATCAACATTTTCTCTGCATTCATCACATTGAAAATGAATATTGTACATTACCCACCCACAGAAATAGAAAATTTCAATTGAATCGACAGAAAACTTCATATTTCTAGTTTAATTCTCTTATTTTAAAAGCCAAAGAAAGAAAAATTATAATAAAATAAAAAATATATCCCACCCCCTCTTTTTTTTTTCTAATAACGTTTTGACCTTCATCTAAAACTGAAAGTGTTAGCACACTGTTGTTAATAAAGTTGAAATATTAGACATATACTTTAGAGAATGTCGAGTATATAAAAAATCGATAAAAAAGGTAACATACATTTGTAGCTTTTTCGAATTTCTTGAATATTAAATGCATGTATCCAGATCAGCCATACTCAACCTGCGGCCAGCGGGCCGTATGTGGCCGGAGACCTTTTATGTGCGGCCCGAGATACATAATCAATAACTTCTATTTATTACATTAATTGAGATGTGTATAAAAGTTTTTAAGACATTCACTGTTCTTTTATATATTTTCATGGGGAGACAAAAACTGTCCTGTTATTTAAAATTACTAATTTAAAATTATTTTAAATATCGTTTCGTTAGACAAATGTTCTTTTTTCTTGTAGTTCTATTTGTGCTATAGTGGTGTATACATTTCTTAATCGTCACCACTAAACCAATATTATTCCAAATTTATTACATTTGCACTATACATTTCTACACTTAAAAAAAAGTTTTTGTATTGAGAAAACGACTAACTTATTAAAGCAAATCACCTTATTTTTTTTCTCTAGAACTTGGAAATGCTACAATGTTATATTATTACGTTTAACTAATAATGCTTATTGGGTTGAACTTTTATCGTGAAAAAAATTGGCAGCAAAATGTTTTATACCACAATTTGTACATCATTTGCAATTGAAATCTACCACAAAGTTTATTGTTTGGAAATAGTGGTGTTAAAAGTTTTGGTAATGTTTTTTTTTTTTCGACAAGCGATCAATTCTACTGATTATATTCACTTTATTATATAGGATTGTTATATACTAGCTTTTTTATTCTTACAATTTAAATTACCCCTTTTTTAATTATAATTGGGTTGCGGCCCGCCGAACGTTCCAAACATATGTTTGCGGTCCGCGAGACAAAAAGGTTGAGTATGGCAGATCCAGATCATTTGACCATACATTAAATAGAAATACACAAAATTTTTCTAACTATGGACTTTCAATTTATGTAAAGTTCCACTTCGTTTTCTAGCAAATTTTGCAATAGTCTTTTCAATAAAAAAAAAAGAAAAAAGAAAAAAGAAAAAAAAGAAAAAGAAAAAAAAATACGACAGTGCATACAGAATTCATTTTTTGCCGCGTGTTCAAAAATGTCTCTTTAAAATTATCAAACCTGATTCAAGAAATGTCCCATTCTGAAGTTTAACTTTAATCTTTAAAATTACTTATTTCAAAGACAGAAACCAGAAAGTCATTCCACTCCGGCCTTTGAAACGGCAGAAATATAGAAAATAAAATTAAGTTTCAAGCCGATAGGGAAAGCAGAGCAGTGGTTATTGAAGTTACTTTGATTCGTGGACTTCCCTGAAAGAAACTCGGGGATAGCACATATGATGCAAAAGAAAAATGCAAAGCGCTCGCACTGCTCTCCTGAGGATTACTTATCCTTTTTCGAAAAGAAAGAAAGGGCCCAAGAAAATAATGGCCTCGCTGTTTGTCTAAAGATTAAGATACGGAGATGGCACGTAACACGTCAGTAGCAGGATATTGACACTTTTGTTTTAAAAAGAATGTTCAGAGAATGTAAATCGAAACAAAAATTTTAAATGAAATATAGGAAATTTTGTTCGCTTCCAATTTCGTTTAATTTACATCTTACAAGAGTCAAACATCCAAATGAAAATTTCTGACCAAATCCAATCACTTTTTCGCAGTAATGAATTCAATACTTTGCTTTCGTTTTATCACATTACAATTCGCATATTTCGCCCGATTCAAAAAACATAATTATATATTGCCTACTCACCCAAAGAAATATTATAAAAAGTTCCATTTTGTGTTCTAGAAAATTTCAATAAAATCGATGAAAAAATTTCACTTTTTCAGTTTACTTCTTTTATTTTAAAAGTAAAAAAAATAAAAAAATAAAACTGGTAATAAAACAAAAGTATTTATTTAATTTAATTATTTTAATTTATTATTATTATTATTATTATTATTATTATTATTACTTGTAATGACATTTTAACCTTTCTCTGAAACTGAACGTATTAGCACACTGCGGTTAATAAAATGAAACCATTGGACCCGTGCGAAGATTTCGCACTGCAGTCTAATATTTTTTAGCAATATTTAATGTTTCTGAGATGCAGGTTTAAACTTTTAAAGAAAAATTAAGGATAAAAATATCTGGAAACAACATTTGTCAATCCAGAATATTCTCTCATTTATTCCATAAAAGTTAGTTAATAAAAACTAATCAGAATTAGTAAAAGGCACGCGCGAGAAAAAAAAAATTAACAATCGTATTTTAAGTGCAGTCACTGCATTAATCAATCCCTAGCGTAGATAATTGGCCGTCAACAATCAACCCAACCCAACCCACTGCATTAGCGAGGCTAACGGAAAAGAAAGGCTACCGCGGTGCTTTACGCGTATGTTTTTTTACAGACCGCGAAAATCACGTGATGCTCGAATGCTCCAATGCAGGTGTACGAAAAGAGCATCACATCACTCTAGCAGTCTGAAAAAAAAGATAAGTGGAATGCACCGCGGTAGCCTGTCTTTTTCGTTAGCCTCGCTGCATTAGATGATGACATCACTCGCTTCGGGAAAACTGAGAAAACCTTCGGGAAACCTTTCATTTCTTTTATGAAAACAATGCTGATTTAAATTTTAATTGACTGCAATTTTACTTCGATCTATCGGTGGTGTTTTTTTCTTCTAAACATTTCAATTTTCCTTTTTAATCATAAGTATAAAATGATCCCGCGCGCTGACATAACACATGTTGTACTTATTACGTATTCTACGCATTATGTATTACGCAAATAAATGTACTTTTATTACGTATGCCATATAGTTGTACTATTTTTTTTTTTTTTTTTTTTATAATCATTGTTCAGCATCACATAATGCGATATTTTATTTTTGTGGCAACACTAATATGAGGGAAACTTTTCTTTTCATTTATGAAAACAATGCCGATTTAATATTTAATTAACCGCAATTTTTAATCGAAAAACATGTTTTAACTAAAAGTGAATGTACTATGTCAGAAGCCTGTTTAAAAGCCTTTCATATGGTATCTCATTTATCGTTCTGTATTTTGTATTTGCTTATAAAAAGGGATGTTGACAACAGAAATAATATATATGATATTAGACATACTTTAAAAGGGTATCGAGTATTAAAAAAAATTGCAAGCATGTAAAGATTAGATACATATTAATTATACCGTAACTTTTTCGAATTTCTTGCACATGAAATGCATCTATCCAGTTCAGTTGACTGTATACACTAAATAGAAATACAAAAAGCCTTTTCTAACGATGTATTTTTAATTTATAAAAGATTTATTTTGTTTTATAGAAACTTCTTTGACAGTTTTTTCAATAAAAAACAAAAGAAAAAAGAAAAATGAAAGAAAAAAATAAAACTATGAAAAAACATACAGATTTCATGTTTTCTCTCAAGTCCAAAAATGTTTTATAAAAAAAAAAACTACAAGTCCCTATCAAAACTTATTCAAAAAATGTCACATAACTTTAAAATTAAATTTCTTATTTCAAAGTTAGAAAGTAGAAACTGATCGAGCTTTGTGCGTTCCATTTCGCACGTTCAAAGAGAAAAAATTGAAAAAAGTGAAGAAATATAAAGCTGCGGGAGAAAGCAATGTTTATTGAAGTAAGTTGAAGTTGCTTGATTGATGGACCATCCTGAAAGAAACTCGCTGATAACGCTTATAATGTTTAAAAAAAAAAAAAAAAAACGGCAAAGCCTTTTATTTTTTCCGCTGATGTTTACTTATTTTTTTTTCAATAAGAAAATGGAAATAATGACCTACATAATGGCCCTCAAGTCCAAAAATGTGTCATAAAGTCATAAAAAACTTCAATTTCCTATCAAATCTTATTCAAAAAATGTCATATAACTTTAAACTTAAATTTCTTATTTCAAAGATAGACAATAGAAACTGATCGGGCTTTGCGCATTCCATTTCGCACATCCAAAGTGAAGGAGTATATATAAGGCTGCGGAAGAAAGCAATGTTTATTGAAGTTGTTTGATTGAGGGACCAGCCTGAAAGAAACTCGCTAGTAACGCATATAATGTAAAAAAAAAAAAAAAAAAAAAAAAAAAAAGCCCTTGATTTTCTCTGCTGAGGTTTACTTATTATTTTTCAAAAAGAAGAAAAGAGAAATAATGGCCTACATAGTGGACCTTAGATTCCAAAAATGTGTCATAAAAAGTTCAATTTCTTATCAAATCTTATTCAAAAAATGTCACATAACGCGTATTCCATTTCGCACATTCCAAGACAAGAAATTGAAAAAAGTAAAGAAGTATATAATGTTACGGGAGAAAGCAATGTGTATTAAAGTTTCTTTGGTTGATGGAACTCCCTGAAAGAAAATAGCTACTAACGCATGTGATGTAAAAGAAAAATGTAAGGGTCATGATCTTCTCTTCTAAGTTTTGCTTATCTTTTTCAAAAAGAAAAAACAGGAAAATAATAGTCCCACTTATTGTCTAAGACTCAGATACGAAGATTGTACGTAACACATCATTCGCAGGATATTAACAATTTTGTTAAAAATTGTTAATATCCTGCGAATGATGATAAAAGCATCTTGCTTTTATTAGCAGAGGAATTTGAGACCAGTGTATCAAAAGCGTGTAAAAATAAAGCTATAATTCAGGCTATTGTTGATGCAGTGGATTATGATGAAAGTTTCGCTAAAATTCGTGTGAAATATATTTTTGAAGAGGATGTGGAACAGAAAGAACAGGAAAAACAAAAAGAAAGGCAAATTGAATTAGATCGTAAAGAAAAGGAGAGGCAAATTGAATTAGACTGGATAGCGCAAGAAAAACGTAGAAAATTTGAACTAGATAAATTTGAGAAACTTCAGAAACAACATGAATTGGAGAAACTTGAGAAACAACTTGAATTAGATAAACTTGAGAAACAACTTGAATTAAATAAACCTCAGGAACAACAACAGTTTGAATTAGAAAAATTACATACCCAAAATTCAACGGATTCTGTTAGTGTTTCATCGAATGAATCAAATGTAGATTTACATAGAACTCCCAAGATAAACTTAAAAGATTTAGTTCCGCGTTTTGACTCAAAATTAATTAATATTACTCTTTTTTATGATTTTTGAAAGACAAGTCGAGAAAGCTAAAATTTCTCAGGAGGATTTGGTTAGTCAATTAATTCCTTTATTACCTTCGGATATTGTCAAAATTATAGTTAAATAACCAGCAGACAAGTGCGATGATTTTCAGCACATAAAGAAAGTTTTGTTGGATAGGTTTAGGCTGAGTACATGCGCCTTAAAGTAAAAATTTGAAAATCATCAAAGAAAACCAGGTGAATTATGGGTAGATTTGATTTATGATTTAAGGGGTTATCTTGATAATTGGTTAGAATCTTTAGAAGTGAGAGATTTTGAATCGCTAAAAGAACTGATGCTCACGGAGCAATTAAAAAAAGGGTCGCTTTTGAAATAAAAGACAAATTTATGAACGAATGAGAGGAAATGAAGATAGCTTCGAAACTCGCGGAGAAATCGGATAATATGATAGGAAATGAATGATAGGAATGAATGAAAATATGATAGGAATGGAATTTAAGAGGTCGGAAAGAAAACCTTGGGAAAAGAAATCTTTTCAGGAAAATCAAAAAGATAACTTTAATTCTAAAATTAGGAATGAAATTAAACATAAATCGGACTTTGAGAATAGAAAAGATATTGTGAAAACTGACTAATTTAAGAAGGACCATGCTTTTGAAAAACCCAATGTTATCATTGTTTAGAAATGGGCCACATCCAGCCAAATTGTACGGAATGAATAAAAAGTAAGTCTAATTATGAGGATAAGAACATAGGTCGGATTGCTACTAGTGATAGAAAGGATAAGAATGATTGGGAAGGGGTGGAAACAAATTTACTGATGATCGATTTACATGTAAACGGTAAGACGATCAAAGCTATTAAAGATACAGGGGCGCAAATTGCTGTTTTTGATAGATGCGACGTTCCCTGGAGAGCAAAAAAGTGGGAAATATTTTTCTTGTTCCGGCCCTGGGAAATAAACAAAAGGCAGACTTAGTTTCGGTGCCAATAGCATTGATTGAGAACAACAAAGAGTACCCTGAAAAGAATGTTGTAGTGGCTATTGTTAAAATATTAAAGTCTCCCCCTCTCATAACGTCGGCTGTTTATGATTTATTAAGAAGAAGGGATTTAGACGTTAAGAAATCAGAATGTAAACAGATGGGAAATCCGGTAGATTTATGCAAACGAAAAACTCCTGAATTATCTGTTGTTCAGTTGGAGGAGCAGGTTGACAAAGAGAGTAAAAAAGAAAGGTGTAATTTGACAAAGAGTCTGTTAAAGTGAATAATGAAACAGAGTTTAATTCTCAGGAAAAGTGACAAATAAGAATTTAGGAAATGTTTCAAAATCGATGGGGGCGAAAAGATATTACGACTCAAACGCATATTGGTAGGAAACCATATAAGAGAGGTTAATTTCGGGAAAAAAATCCTAAGCATGATGCAAATATACCCAGGTATTTTGTTGGTAGTATGGGAGCTATGCAAGCTAGAAATAGGATTAGGGAGAAATTGAGTTCGCCTGTGACAGTGGCAAGAAAATTTAACTCTTGGATGAAGAAAAATAATAGAGCAAATGGGGGGGGGGGGGGCTAAATGCCAAGAAAATGAAAAAGGAAAATCAGAGTTAATAGGAAGGGAACGTTCTGCTTTCAAAACGAATCACAAAGAGAGATTTATTACCATCAAACAACATTTTGAGCAAAAAAATTATGGTGATAAAGTTATAATGCAAAATTTAATGTCAAGAGAATTTTCTGATAAAATTAATTCAGATATTAGTTTTTGGAGGAATTCTTTAAAATAAATTTTGTTCTAAATTTTGGAGTATTCATTATTGTAATATCTGTCTTGTGTTTGTTTATCATCTAATGCTTAGTAATTTCGTAATAGTTTAACTTCAATAATTTAATAATTACATAATTTAGTATGCGTGCTTTTTTCCCGGAGAAGTATCTAAAATTATGTTTCCAAATAAAATGTTTTTAGAAAAATGGTATAAGGCATTGTGTTGTATATCACTTTATTCTTATATTTTTTTTATGTTAGAATGATGTAATTTGTAAACTGTGTTTGGTATTATGTGTAGAATATTTCAAAGTTATTTCTTATGGTATCAAAATTATAAATTATTTCTGGAGTCATACTTAGATATTGTTAGGACAAATTTGTGGTAAATCATATTGATAGTGTATTCTTTCAATACTGAGTATGGGGAAAATTTGTGTTCTGTAGGGATTTTATGTGCAATTCTAAATTCCTTTGTGTTTAATGACCTCTTTGGAAGTTGATTAAAGGAGCTTATTTTGTATTTCATCTACATGACAAATTTCTTGCAGAAATTTTTCCTTAGGGAGGAGGAGTTGTGATGGCTTGGCTATCAACTTGGTTCTTTATATTGGGATTAAAATAATTCCAGAATAATATGAATAGTTTCTTGATTGGCACCCATTAAAAAAGGATTATCCTGATGAAAGAAAATTCTTATTTCATTTCAAGTAGAAATGAAAAGCTTTCCTATCTTGAATAGCCATGACAACTGTGTGGGAATTGTATCTATAACAAAATCTTCTGAAGAAGTTTAAAAAAGTGTCAGGAAGTTATTTTGTCTGGATAGCAAAACCCAAAGAAAGGAATTTCACTGTACTTTGAAAGTGAAAGTAACAGATGAAAGGGAACGTCAATCAAAGAAGATAAAGGGATTATGCAGTGGTGAGACGTGGTTTTTCTTCGCTATATAAGGGAGTCTGGTCTTGGAGTTGAAAGAAGAGAGAGATTTGGACCTCGTCTTGATGTTGTTCCTGAGATTGTAAGAACATGCGTTGTAAATATTCATCATCATTTCATTTTTTTCAATTGTTTTTTGGAATAAATTTTTTTTCGTTTTAAACGATATGATACGTTTGATTATATATATGTGCAACCACGACACCACAGGGGTATTAGATAAACATCTAGTAATAACGTCTGGTCTGTTATTTTAAATAACTCGACAGAATAAGCTACAGGTAAAGGAACTCCAATAAAAATTGGATACATAATTATACTACAAGATGTCATTACGAAATGGTTGTCTGGGTGAATAATGTTGGATGGGATGTCGTCCAGATAGCTCAATTGGTAGAGCATTGGCCTGGGCACATTTACACTCAGTTTAAAAAATTACTATTCGCATTATTTATTATTTACCAATCAGTTTGATTGTGTTAAAATAATAAAAGTGTAACTATATTAGGTTGATGAAAAAAATGGTAGCGTATAACTTTTATTTTAAATGGATAGCATGCAGAAATGAACCAGCAAAAAACTTCACTGCAAGATACATAATGTATTTGTTTCATTAACCAAGAAACACTTTAACACTTTCCAAATTTAACTTATTTTACTCCTTTTTTTATTTTTTTCTACAACTTCTTCATAAATATCTAATTTAAAACGTCCAATTTCTATAGATAGAAGGTTTTAAAACATCATTTTATTTTGCTGACAAAACCAGTTACGACAACAGCTGATTTATGCATCAGTTTTCAAAAAGGAAAAAAAAAAAAAGGCGGAAGAAAAGTTTGCATTTTTAAAAGAAAGAAAATAACTGATGTAACAAGATAGACACGAAAGTAAGGTTTTAAAAAACGAAAAGAAAAACTTTGGTGATTCCTTTTTTTCTATTATATTTTTGAATTTTTGTATAAGAAATATTTTTTCTATTAATATAAACTTTAATATGTTGTTTCAAAGTTTTTTTTTCTAAATTCTATGTAAAGCACTTTAGAATATTGAAAGCAATAAAAATTTGTAGATATACAGTAACATTAACAATACACTAAAACTGCCAAGTTTTGACCTTTCCCTAGGAAAAATAAACAGATTTTTAAGTAAGAAGAATTACTTAATAAAACGTTTCTAAATAACACTTATTTGGTATCATATTTTAAATAAAATTTCAGGTGCAAAATGGAGGGAAAAATCGAAAGTTGGAAGATATATAGGGTCCGTAATAAAGACCTATGCCTCCCTCCAATCTTTTTACTTCCTCGAAAAATGGAAAACGTTATTTGATTTCATAGTTTCTTAATAAGAACACCTGTTTCGTGCAATTATGAATAAAAATGACTTCGTGAATGCGTCGGAAACAAACTAGTTTAGGTATTTCTCTCTCTTTCTCTATCCCTCTCTTTATCTCTATCTCTTAATACATTTGTACAGAGTCGTTCGTACTTCAAAGTGTCATCAACTCAGTTAATCAACCAAATTGATAAAGATCCCTATGAGAATATTTTCATGTTTTTAAAACAGGCGGGATTTTATCATCATATTTAGCATTTTTCGCATCTCACATTTACCATCATTTTTTTTTTTTTTTTACTTTCTTTTGTTTACTGGAAGAAAGTTTTGGATTCATGAAAATTTTCGATGGATTTATACGTTTTAGAAAATTCTGACCACGATTTGACTGTTTTTAGAAAATGTCTGTTTGTAAGTCTTTGACTCTGTCTGTCTGTCTGCCTGTATGTGACAAAAATTGTGTGGGCGCTCTATCTCAAGAACTAATGCACGGAATTTAAAAAAACTTTAGGTTCAGTTAGTCCCTGATGTAAATTGGTGTTTATTAGTTTTTGGTGTAAATCGCCCAGCAGGTGGCGCTGCTATGCTGCATTTTTTGCGATTTCCGCAATAGCTTTATCTCAAGAACTAATGCACTGATTTTCATCCAACTTCAGATTCAGTTAGACCTTGACATAAATAGACGCTGATTACGTTTTGGTGTAGATATCAGAATAGGTGGCGCTGCTATGATATCTTTTTCATGATTTCTACGATAGCTATATCTCAAGAAGTACTGCACAGAATTTCATCAAACTTCAGATTCTGTTAGACCTTGACATAATTTGTTGTTAATTAGGTTTTGGTGTAAATATCCCAACAGATGGCGGTGCTGGGCTGCATTTTTCGGATTTACACGATTTTAGTGATAGTCATATCTCAAGAACTAATGCACGTAATTTAATAAAATTCAGTTAGACTTTGACATAAATTGGTGCTGATTCGGTTTTGGTGTATGTGAAACCTATATGAGAGAAAAGAAAGTTTTGAGATTTGCACATCCGACACTTGTTTAGTATTGTTCTAAGTTACCTTTTAATATCTCGTGGTTCTATAATTGTTAATCTGGATGGGTACCCCATTCAGATAAGTTTCTTTTTCATGTTTTGTGTATCATCTTTGTATGTCCTTTACCTCATATGTATATACGCTCTTTTCTTTACATCTTTACTCTTTTATTTTTTTAACTCTTGTTTGGCGCAGCTTGTCCAAATGTGGACTTTGTGCCAATAAAACCAACCAACCAACTTATCTCTTAATTTTCCTCACCCTACGACTCGGGAGTAAAAAAAAAAAAAAATCTTACTTCTTTTTTCCTTCAATGTTTAATTCTTTTAAGGTGGTTCGCAAATCATCTGCCGAGCAACTCAAATCTTTGACTCATTTTTTAACGCAGAGGCATGAAATTGGCAGGCCTGACTATTGATGTGATTTGGAATCGAAACGAGTTTTCCATTTTTTGATAAATAAATTACTTATCGAGTTATAAGCGATTCGTGTCACGTGACAATACGTTTTTCTTCTTACTGACGCTGAAACATCGGGAATTCGGTTCAAAACGTCGACTTCGACAGTGTTTTTTGAAAGATCTTCTGCCTTTACCAAAAAATGGAAAACGTGTTTCGATTACAAAGTTTCTGAATAACAACATCTGCTCATTTCGTGCGTTTCTGAACAAAAATGAATTAAAAAACGCATCTGAAAGTATCCCATTTGGATTTGAGAACAGACTTAAAGACTATATTCAAATCCAAAGAAGCTACTTTGTGACACATTTCTGAATTCATTTTTGTTCGGAAACACATGAAATTGGCAGATGTTTTTATTCAAAATCTATGTAATGAATGGCGTTTTCCTTTTTTTTTTCTTTTTTTTTTTTTTTTTTTTGGTAAAGGCAAAAGATTTGTCACAAAATACTGTCAAAGAAGGTGTTTTGAACCGAATTTTTGACGCGGAAGCCCGACAAAGGGGAAAAACTTGTCGTCACGTGACAAGAATTGGTTATAAGTAATTCATTTATCAAATACTGTTCGATTCTAAATCGCTTCAATAGTAAGGCCTGCCAATTTTATGCCTGTAAGTTTAAAAATGAGTCAGAATGTTTCGTGTTGTTGGGCAGGGAATTTGAGAGTAATAAATTAGAAGACAAGAGTTAGTTGAAATGAATAAATTTTACTACTTTTTCAAAACCTTCAGTGACAACGAAAATTTAGTTTGTTAAATTTTAAATCCATATAGGAGCAATGGCCCCTATCCACCCCCTTGTAGTCGACCGCTTGATAGCCTTTTTTTAAAAAAAATAGTAGGGTCTGATCATCTCTATGTGTGGACCGGGGCCACACCGGCCATTTTCCTGACAGGGATCCCCTTTCACAGTAAAATTCATGCATTATAAACATGACATGCAGTTTTAAAATTTAAACCACAGCTTTATAAACAGAATATATTGTAAACACATATAAAAATGCATTAAAAAATTATATGAAGGTAAAATCTTCTGCACGGTATGCAATTTAGAGTGAATAAATCTTTAAACTTAGTGGATTGAATGACACATGTTTAATGTAATGAAAATTCTTCTCCAAATTTCGAAGTTTATATTACAATTCATTGTCGATAGCGAAGCACAATTTAATTTTTATGACTTTGAAAATTTTATTTTTTTTATGAACTATAAATGGAATTTTGTATTAATTTATATTTTCAGAGAGTGCACAAAATGCAATTTGGGGCACTCTGAAAATGGGACCGCGGGGCACGTGCCCCATGTGCCCCTGTGGTAATCAGGTCTGTTTTTAAGGGGCCCCGGAATCCCATGTTAACCTATGGGAAAACTTAGAAGCGCGATAATTCATTACCTAATATAATTATTAAAATGCGGTTTTCACCATCAAAAAGTAGACAACAGATGTTGAAGTTGTGCGTTATTAAAAATTGTCTCCTTAAATTTTAACTATTTAAAAATTTCCTATAAACTTTGGAAATTCCACTTGATGAAATTTTATCACCTTCTTAGAAATACTTCAAATTTAAGCAGACGATTTTTAAAATCGCACAACTTCGTCATCTGACGTCTACTTTCTGCAGGTGAAAACCATATTTTAATAATTATATTAGGTAATGAGTCATCGCGCTTCTAATTTCCCCATAGGTTAACATGGGATTTCGTGTTCGGAGAATTTCAGTGAAGCGGCTCTGTACGAATTCCTTTTTAAAATACGAGTTCTTTTTAAGGAAAATCATAGATCAGTGTTTTATCCTTCTGTTCCTCCTCGTAGAAAATGAAAAGCGACTTTTTCTGCACTAACAATAGCTGGGTGCATCGTTTGTGATTTCCTACAGCGTGCTAAAAGTTTTTAGACGCGCTCTTTCTTCCAATGATCAGCGCTGTCTTCCTTTTCAACAGCCCTGGCTTTAAAGCCGCGACGACACAAAGCGCGTAAATCTGCCGCAAAACACCGAATGCACGTTGTCTTTCATCTTCACCGCCCTGCTACTGTTCCCAGGAGTTGCATCTGTTCTTCCGAAAATTTTTGAATGCGGACTTTGCGTTCACAAGGTCAAAATTCGTCGAACTATATTCCCTTGATCTTGCCGCAAATTAGAAATGCTATCGGAATTCCGAAGGGGAAAAAAAATCATATTCAGTACTTTTAAAAACCCTATTTTACGAGAAATTTAAAAAAAAAAAAAAAAAAAAAAAAATCCTTAACGATACAGACATATAAGACAACAAACAAAAATATAAAATTCAAAAAATTAACAAAACTTTATTTCTTTCCTATTTCACAAACTGTTCTATATATAGGACTATTGTACAATCCATTGTTAACCGTGTACATAGTTCACAATCAAAACTTGTTAATCACTCAGTAGATACCGACCACATACCAGATTTGAAAATATTAAAATAATTTAACTGCAATAATTATAAATGTAGAATTTTTCTAGAAAGCTGGTTTGCAAAATTACAGAAAACTTCCCCGAAGCCTGAGCCTGTACAATTCCATCAGAATATGTGGTCCTACTATAAGTATACTCCCTGGTGATTTGATATTTTAAATGCATAATTGTAAACGTGAATATATCTAAAAAATAGCTTTGGATTTTGATTGACATTTCTACTGATGCTTGTACTGTATCTTGTTTAAAGCTTAAACGTCTAAAGTAAATTTTATTTTGTGATATTAATGTGTTTTATTAGTTTATTAAAAGTCTAATTTTAAATGTTTAATTTTTAATACTGATTCAGATGGAATACGTTTAGATATTTGAAATTGTGCACAACTGTTTTGCAATTACTGAACAGTGTACTCAATTTTACTCAACAATAAAAATTAAGACATGACTTAATTAAATTTTAAGAGAATTTTGGCCCTTTTTTTTTTTTTTTTTTTTTTGGTACAAACATTTAAGGCTATTCTCAAGTCCAAACTGACTACTTTCTGACACATTTCTTAATCTATTTTTTGTTTGCAAGGCATAAAATAGGCAGGGGCTGTTACTCAAAAACTGTGTAATCGAACAGTTTTCTTCATTTTTCGCTAAAGGCAGAAGATCTTTCAGAAAATTCTGCCAAAGTTGGCGTTTTGAACCGAATTTCCGGACTTCACAGCGTGGTAAAGGAAACGGAATGCCACCATGAGACAGTAATTGCTTTTAACTCAAGTTGTAATTCATTTATCGAAAAATGAAAGGAACTGTTCGGTTGCGAACCATTTCACTAATCATGCTTGCTAACGTTATGCTTTTACGTTTAAAAATGCGTTTAATGTGTCAGAAAGTTTCCCTTTGTTGAACGAGCATATTTCATTTTATTTCATTTCATTTCATTTTATTTATTATTGTTATTATTATTATTATTATTATTATGGTGAAACGCTCTGAGCTGTCTTGCGTTGAGGACGATGGTAAATTATGGGTTAAAATATTTTTTTAATAATAATAACAAGTTTTCAATAATTTTTACTGTAACATACGATAGCTCCTCCGTTATATTGCAGCGCATTATATTCCTCTTTTTCTCTGTCTTTCAATGACCTTTGGTGACAAAACCTGGCGCCAAACAGAGTTTCACATGTATTTTATTATTGTACTATACACAAGACAGCGCAGGTTTATTGAATTCTCATCAGTAATATCACATTTTTTATTTCTTCTATGTTATTCAAACATATTTTAAGATTTATAAGTTTCTCTTTATAAACATTGTCAGGTTTCCCTGGCAACTGCAAGACTCTAAAACTATTCTTAAGGGATTAGTGGGGTACCATTGTGGGTACCATTGTTTAAGGAATTTTATCAATTTATTATTATTTATTTGAAATATGTTAAATAGTATAATATGTGGAGGTAACTTATGAGGGTAGGATTTGAGGAAATATTAATTTAATATTGTGCTTAAGTATATTATTGTAGGGTGGTAATAATTATCAGTAGAAAGTATGGCTTTCTTACTAAAATTAAAAAGGGTGGATCTGCAGGCGATGTGTGAAGAGTTAGGGATTGAAGTCTCGGAAGATGATACCAGGTTTAAGCTTAAGAAAAAGATAGTGGAGAGCGACGAATATGAAGAGGGGGCCGTTATGGAATTATCTAGCACTATTGTTACGGAACGGTTAGAAGTAGAGCGGGAAAAGTTAGAAAGGGAGGAAAAGTTACAACGAGAAAACTTAGAAAGGGAGGAAAAGTTACAACGGGAAAAGTTAGAAAGGGGGTTAGACCGTGAGAAGTTAGATAGAGAAGAAAGGTCTGAAAAATTGAGATTGGAACATGAGTTAGAGTTGGAAAGGATAAAGATTCAAAGTTTGGCAAATAACTCTAATGGGACTAGAGAATCTAATCATGAGAGTAGCCTAGAGAAATTGATTAAAAGTGTTAAAACTTTATTTATCAAAGTTCCAGAAGAGACTGAGGGATGGAATCTATTTTTTAACAGTTTAGAACGAGCATTCCAAACAAAAAATTTACAGGAAACCCAGCAGGCGGAAATTTTATTAAATATGTTAGGAGATAAGGCCGATAATTTGTTAATTTATACTACGAGGGAACAAATTGAGAGTTATGAGAAATTAAAGGAATTAGTTCTAAGGGAACACGAGCCGACCCCAAAGGCGTGTTTGGAAAATTTCAAGAAGGCTAGAAGGAATCAAAATGAAACTCATGTATTATTTGTATCGCGTTTAATAGCAACGTGGGAAAATTATTGTAAGATTAGAGGTGCAGATACGTATGAGAAGGTTAATCAGTTAATTGTCACGGATAAATTGTTAAATACTTTAGATGAGGAAACCGCGACGCATGTTGGATTAACTCAGCAGAATAATTGTTTAGAAGTTTCTAAGATTGCTAGGGAATGTGATAATTTCTTTGATGCTAAACAAAAATCTTATGCGGTAACTTATAAGTGTTATAAAGGTAAAGAAAGGTACGTAAATAATGGAGATTCTAGAAGGGAAAAAGATGAGGGATTTAGTAGTAATTGGAGACAAAATGGGAATAATGAAGTTAGTCCATTTTTGGATAGAAAACCGGAATATAAGAAACCTAATGATGCGACGCCTATCCGTTTCAGGTGTGGTTTAAGAGGTCATTACCAGCGATTTTGTACAAAAGGAAATAATGAGGGAAATAATCAAAATAATAAGGGACACGAATCAAGAGCTAGTATCAATAATGTCTCAGTGCGAGGAATTGGAGAATTACCAAGGGGAGCGAGTATGGCAAGAACCGGAGCAAAAGGGGATTGGAGAACTAAAGTTATTGGAGAGAAGTTAAATAAACTTGAGAAGTTAGTGTAAATGGGAAAATAGCAAAAGGATTAGTGGACACTTGTTGCGAAATTAGCGTCGTTCATAAAGATTTAGTACCAGCAGAGAAACTAAGAGGGGCTGGTAGCATCTATTTACAAGGGATATTTGGTAAGGCAGTTAAATCGCCGTTAATTCAATTACCTTTAGCTATTCCAAAACGTGGTCAAACTAACTTAATTCATCAGGATGTACTTTGCGCGATAATTGATTACAGTAAGGAACAGGTAATTTTACATCCTGAAGTGGCTAATGAATTGGCAGGGTTAAACCACGAGAAATCATTAAGAGAATCGGTAGAAAGGGAATGTAAGGAAGATAGTAGGAATAAAGTGAAGGAAGGGGAAAGGATTAGAAATGATAATAATAACCGTTATGTCGTAGAAACGAGATCGGTAAATTTACAAAATCATGAGAAGGAAAAAGCCGAGGTGGAGAAAAGTAAGATTGATCAAGTTACGGAAAGTAGTTCAAATGTATTTCAGAAATCCCAAATGAATTGTAAAGATTTAGAGAAAGCTTGGGAATTAGCTGAAAATGATAGAGGGTCTTACTATATTGTTAATGGGTTATTATATCATAAAGAGAAATTAGTAGATGAAACGGTAGCTCAATTAGTATTACCTAAAATTAGAAGGGAGGAAATTCTAAAATTAGCAAATACTTCCTTATATGGAGAACATCACGCGGTTAAGAAAATGTTAGAAAGAATCGAGCATTCATTTTATTGGGAAGACATGGCGGAGGAAGCTAAAATATTTTGTGAATCATGTGTGGAATGTCGGTTAACGAGGAAAATGAATGGGAGTGATAAGGAGAAAGAGGAAATATGTCGACCTGCATTTATAATTGAGTTAGTGGACGGGAGTAAGAAACTGGTGTATCAAAACGAAATGAGATAATTTATGGCTAAAAATAAAGTAGTGGATATTGTCTTTGATAGTGACGGGGAGTTTGAAAACCGTGGGAAAACTCTTTTGTTAGATAGAGAACAACCGGGAGTTAAAGACATAAAGGGATTTGAAATAAAAGGGTTAACCAATATTCAAGTTGGGGACATAAAATCAATCTTAAGGAAAAATAAGAAATTATTTATGGGTCCTATACAGCTGGTAGAAACGGAGAGAAACCGGATTCGTCGTAAACCGGAGAGGGTTAAGATGAAACAAAAATGGTACAATGTTCTCATAACGTACAAAGAGGACTTGGACAGACAAGTGCCTGATTGGTTAGGGGAAGATTTAATTAGGACATCAGGGGCAGAAGTTAGCCATTCAAGCGGGTGCATTGCGAAAAGGGATGTACCAATTAAGTTAACTAGGAAGGACTGGAAGGAAAAAGTAGTACCGCCTCCAATAATATCAGCCTAAGGACTGACATTGAAATGACATAATACTAGTGTAACTTTATTTTTTTGTGTATTTATAATTGTATTTGCATCTGGTGTTTATAAAAGTGTATTAGCAGATTGTGTAAATTTTGTCTGTGGTTATCACATTAGTATATGGTTCATTAGAGATGTCAGTAGTTAAAATTTCAGACACCTTGAAATATTTATATAATTATAGTAATGAAGAAACCTACCAAGGAACTGTTGAACTCTTCTCAGACATTACATAGTTTTGAGGAAAATTAGCCCCTAAAAGGCATATTTTCCGCTAAGGTGGGGGTGTCAGGTTTCCCTGGCAGCTGCAAGACTTAAAACTATTCTTAAGGGATTAGCTTATTGTATATGTATCTGCTGTGTACTGTTAAAGGCTTTCTTAAAGAAAAATCTTAATCCAGAGGGGAGCGACCTGAACGTGAGTGGAAGGAATGTTTATTATCGTGGAAGAAGTGTTTCTTTTGTGATTGTAAAGGTATAGATAAGACAGATATTTCACCCATTATTTAGGAAGACAGACCCATCAAGAGGGGATTAAGTGTTGTCAAGGAACCCTTTGGAACAGGGGACGAGCCCCGTAGAGGGAGGGGGTTCTCTGGTGAGTGACGAGAGAGTGAAGTTAGTTTTAGCGTAGGAGCGAAGCGGAAAGGTCGAAGAGAAAATGAGCTCTGAGACCGGTGTTTAGTTGGAGCGTAGGATTGAAACGTGTTGGTTGTGCAGAGAGGAGCTCTGGGCACATGCATGGAACGAGATTTCTTGAAAGGAAGAGAGAAAGTGGGTGTGAGATTAATAGAAATCTCGGTTCTGAGTGAATTAACGTAGCCTAGCGGTACACAGAAAGTAGTTTTCTGTATTTTTTTGATTTAATGTTGAACCGGATAAGTTACATCCGAGTTTTAAGTGTAAATATTGTAAATAAAGTGTTAGTTTAAGTTTAATTGAAAGAGTTAGGTTCCTGTTTTTAATATACATCACGTAACGTGTCCGATATCACGCATTCATATCGGTGGTGGCAGCATATCAAAAGACCGGATTATACTTCGAAGTTGTGTGGACGGAGAAGAGGAATCCGACAAACATATTTAGTTTAACTTTGATAATTTAAATTATTTTTAGATTTTTGAAAGTTAAATTTCATAACTTCATCTGACAGGAATTTGTCTTTATTTCTAATTTAAATAGTTGTTGGAAAAAATACCAAACTTCACCTCAAATTTAATCATGACAAGTTTTATAGACAGGATTATCAGGAAAGAATCATCCGATTACAAAATTTAATATCCTCTTTAATAAAAAGCTACGCGTTGCTGACGATTGGAATTTTTCGCTAATCGTTGCCACAGATTACTCTCGGAAAATGAAACATTTGAAGTTACTGAAAAAATGAATAGCTCGAAAAGTATTTGTCATTAAAATTGTTAGACAAACTGCGTTAGAAAGGTAAAAAATTGTATTTTTCTTTATATAAAGTTCAAATCTGACGATTCTGCCGTTTTTCAAATATTGAATTTCAAAAATTACCAAATTTTACAATGGAGTACCATAGCGAAACCTTCACGCGTAAAAAGATAATGATAACGGCCATGTGTCCTGACATGTATACTGGCTATAGCACGAGTCACAAATTATAGTATCCTTATTATTCTGTTAAAATATAAAAGAGAATTATGATGTCACGAGTGCATTAATTATCAGGAGTGAACTATTTTGCTTATTTAATACATTTAATATTCTTTTAATGTTACGTGAACGAAGTCACGGGTAACAGCTAGTTTTTACATAATTATAAACAGAAAATTATAATTAATATGTCATTGTGAAGAAAAATGTTTATTTATTTTTTCTCACGTATTCGATAAGACTTAGTCACCTATATAATATCATTGCAATATGCCAATTCTTGCCAAACATTTTGTAGTGTTTCGCTATTAACTGTTTATAAAGCATCACAAATACGTTGTTTAAGTCCGGGCAAACTTGTAGGCAAAGGTGGTATGAACACAAGATCTTTCAGACATCTCAACGGGTTAAGGTGGTTTTCAAATGATCTGCTCAACAACGCAAAACTTTCTGACACAATCTCTAACTCATTTTTGAGCGCAGACTCATAAAATTGGCAGGCCTGACTATTGAAGTGATTTGGAATCGAAATGAGTTTTCCATTTTTTTTTTATTACTAAATTACGTATTGAGTTATAAGCGGTCCGTGTCAAGTGATAACTTGTTTTTCCCCCTTCTCTCACTGTCACGTCCAGAAATTCGGTTCAAAGCGCCAACTTTGCGAACATTTTCTTTAAGATCATTTGAGTTTTCCAAAACATGGAAAACGTATTTCTGAATAAAGACATCTGCCGCATTTCAGGTGTTTCCGAACAAATATGAATTAAAAAAATGTGTCTGAAAGTAGTCTTTTTGGATTTGAGAACAGCCTTAAGAGGTTACTCTACTCAGGCGAAAACATCCGCTCGCTCATGTTAATCCTATAACGGAAATAATTTACGATATCTCATTCGCATTTAAATATTTTTAAATAATTTTTCTTTTAATTTATTTTTTTATTTTATTTTATTTTATTTTATTTTTTTTTTTTTTTTTTTTTTTTTTTTTTTGCATTGGATAGCTGAGGTCAATCTCTATGCACGCTCCTTCGTACTTTTTCGATTTTGGTTGCAGTTTTTTTTTTTATTATTATTATTGAGGATACTTTCACTTTCGAAACCGGTCCCGAAAGTGAAAGTATCTTAAAAAAAAAAACTTCTAATCAAAATCGAAAAAGTACAAAGGAGCGTGCATAGAGATTGACCTCAGCTTTCCAATGCAGAAAAATCCTTTAAATATATTGAAATGCGAACGTGATATCGTAAATTATTTCCGCCATAGGATTAACATTAGCGAGCGGGTGTTTTCGATTGACAAGGGGACCGCCAAACATGATGCGCACAGATTTTGATGATTTTAAAGTATGTTGTAAGGATCATACCCCTAACTATTCAGGTCAAAGGTTTCCTTCAAATGGGCTTTAGTTTTCGAGAAATTTCGGGTTAAAGTTCAGCATACGTTTCAAATACCCATTAGTTCGCGATCTTGAACAAGGTCTCCGCGATGCAGAGCTATCGTTCGCGATTTGAGTGCCAGAGGTGAGGGTTCTGTCCTCTCATGCGACTTTTTACCTTTTTTAATAAATTTTATATAGTTGTCGCGTGACAAGTTTTATGCAGAATTATGATTTTTGCTTCTTTGAACTTATTGATCTTTTCCGAATAAATTCCATTTACATTTTCGAATTTTTCGTAAAAATTTACATTTTTTTTTTTTTTTTTTTTTTTTTTTTTTTTTTGTCTGTGTGTGCAGTTTTGTGCAGTTTTGAAATTAATATTTCTATTGATGATATTCCAAACTAATTTATGTCTAGATTTTGTTTATTTTTTTTATTAGTTACCCTTTATGTTTTAATAACCGTTCTAAAATAATACTTTTTTTAACTTTAATGAAATTTTAAATGCAAATTTATATTTTTTTATAATTTATACAAAATATTTTTTATCTCAAATCTTCTAAAGGTACCTATGATTAGGTAATTCCAACAACACATCTTGAAAGCAGTAATAAAATATTAAAGCAATAACGCTTACATCCAAGTTTTAGCCAGTTATACATATATATATATATATATTATGTTATTTAACTACATTTAACTGTAAAGTTCAAACTCAACATCATTTTTGATTTGCACAAATAAAAAATAACATATTACAATTAATTTTTTTTTTCATTCTAACAAGTCGATGCCATACAGAAAAATTCAACTAGAAATGAAAAATCGTTTGTAAATTACAATACATATAAAAAATATCTGAAAAAAAATCTGAATTGACTTTTACGGTAATATCAGAAGAAATAAAATTTTATTTTTATCCATTTCGTTTAGCTTCCTTTGCTTACAATTACCACGTTTGAAATAATTTCTTTTTCAAATTTAATGCATTTTTTAATATATTTATCACAATTTAAGTATTTAAAGAATATATAATATGCTAATTTATACATTTTTCCAATATTGTAAAAACAATTTATGTAAAGAATATATTTAAAGGCGATTTTTAATGCGGAATTTTTTTAGAATATTTTTGCGATATGTATCACACAATTAGTTCCATATTTAAAAAACCAAAAATGTCGATGTCGGTGATGATAAATATTTTAGTATTTCAGCAGTTAACATATTTCAATAAGAACAAATCAAATATTAAAAGGATATATTATTTTGTTATTTTTTTCTTAATCATTTAAATTTTTAAAAATAGAAAATGCAAATAAAAAAAATGCATTATTTCATAAATACGATAAATAAATAAGTAAATATACATAACTGTAAACAATAATCATTTTAAAAAGACGAGATATCAAGACATAAATTAGTTTAGATTTTCGTCAACAGAAATATTAGAATAAAAATTGCGCAAAAACTATAAATTTTCACGAAAAATTTGAAAATGTAAATGGAATTATTAGGAAAATATCAAAAATTTCAAAGATGCAGAATTCATAATTCTGCATAAAACTTGTACCGTGACAAATGTATAAAATTTATTAAAAAAGGTAAAAATCACATGAGAGGACAGAACCCTCATCTACGGCTCTCAAACCGCGAGCGCTAGCTTTGCACCACGGAGACCTTGTTCAAGATCGCAAACTAATGGGTATTTGAAATGCATGCTGAACTTTAACACGAAATTTCTCGAAAACTAAAGCCCATTTAAAGGAAACCTTTGACCTGAATAGTTAGGGGTATGACCCCTACAACATACTTTAAAATCATCAAAATCTGTGCGCATCATGTTTGGCGGTCCCCTTGTCAATCGAAAACACCCGCTCGCTAATGTTAATCCTATGGCGGAAATAATTTACGATATCACGTTCGCATTTCAATATATTTAAATAATTTTTCTTTTAATTTATTTTTTTATTTTATTTTATTTTATTTTATTTTTATTTTTTTTTTTTTTTTTTTTTTTTTGCATTGGATAGCTGAGGTCAATCTCTATGCACGCTCCTTCGTACTTTTTCGATTTTGGTTGCAGTTTTTTTTTTTATTATTATTATTGAGGATACTTTCACTTTCGAAACCGGTCCCGAAAGTGAAAGTATCTTAAAAAAAAAAACTTCTAATCAAAATCGAAAAAGTACAAAGGAGCGTGCATAGAGATTGACCTCAGCTTTCCAATGCAGAAAAATCCTTTAAATATATTGAAATGCGAACGTGATATCGTAAATTATTTCCGCCATAGGATTAACATTAGCGAGCGGGTGTTTTCGATTGACAAGGGGACCGCCAAACATGATGCGCACAGATTTTGATGATTTTAAAGTATGTTGTAAGGATCATACCCCTAACTATTCAGGTCAAAGGTTTCCTTCAAATGGGCTTTAGTTTTCGAGAAATTTCGGGTTAAAGTTCAGCATACGTTTCAAATACCCATTAGTTCGCGATCTTGAACAAGGTCTCCGCGATGCAGAGCTATCGTTCGCGATTTGAGTGCCAGAGGTGAGGGTTCTGTCCTCTCATGCGACTTTTTACCTTTTTTAATAAATTTTATATAGTTGTCGCGTGACAAGTTTTATGCAGAATTATGATTTTTGCTTCTTTGAACTTATTGATCTTTTCCGAATAAATTCCATTTACATTTTCGAATTTTTCGTAAAAATTTACATTTTTTTTTTTTTTTTTTTTTTTTTTTTTTTTTTTTTTGTCTGTGTGTGCAGTTTTGTGCAGTTTTGAAATTAATATTTCTATTGATGATATTCCAAACTAATTTATGTCTAGATTTTGTTTATTTTTTTTATTAGTTACCCTTTATGTTTTAATAACCGTTCTAAAATAATACTTTTTTTAACTTTAATGAAATTTTAAATGCAAATTTATATTTTTTTATAATTTATACAAAATATTTTTTATCTCAAATCTTCTAAAGGTACCTATGATTAGGTAATTCCAACAACACATCTTGAAAGCAGTAATAAAATATTAAAGCAATAACGCTTACATCCAAGTTTTAGCCAGTTATACATATATATATATATATATTATGTTATTTAACTACATTTAACTGTAAAGTTCAAACTCAACATCATTTTTGATTTGCACAAATAAAAAATAACATATTACAATTAATTTTTTTTTTCATTCTAACAAGTCGATGCCATACAGAAAAATTCAACTAGAAATGAAAAATCGTTTGTAAATTACAATACATATAAAAAATATCTGAAAAAAAATCTGAATTGACTTTTACGGTAATATCAGAAGAAATAAAATTTTATTTTTATCCATTTCGTTTAGCTTCCTTTGCTTACAATTACCACGTTTGAAATAATTTCTTTTTCAAATTTAATGCATTTTTTAATATATTTATCACAATTTAAGTATTTAAAGAATATATAATATGCTAATTTATACATTTTTCCAATATTGTAAAAACAATTTATGTAAAGAATATATTTAAAGGCGATTTTTAATGCGGAATTTTTTTAGAATATTTTTGCGATATGTATCACACAATTAGTTCCATATTTAAAAAACCAAAAATGTCGATGTCGGTGATGATAAATATTTTAGTATTTCAGCAGTTAACATATTTCAATAAGAACAAATCAAATATTAAAAGGATATATTATTTTGTTATTTTTTTCTTAATCATTTAAATTTTTAAAAATAGAAAATGCAAATAAAAAAAATGCATTATTTCATAAATACGATAAATAAATAAGTAAATATACATAACTGTAAACAATAATCATTTTAAAAAGACGAGATATCAAGACATAAATTAGTTTAGATTTTCGTCAACAGAAATATTAGAATAAAAATTGCGCAAAAACTATAAATTTTCACGAAAAATTTGAAAATGTAAATGGAATTATTAGGAAAATATCAAAAATTTCAAAGATGCAGAATTCATAATTCTGCATAAAACTTGTACCGTGACAAATGTATAAAATTTATTAAAAAAGGTAAAAATCACATGAGAGGACAGAACCCTCATCTACGGCTCTCAAACCGCGAGCGCTAGCTTTGCACCACGGAGACCTTGTTCAAGATCGCAAACTAATGGGTATTTGAAATGCATGCTGAACTTTAACACGAAATTTCTCGAAAACTAAAGCCCATTTAAAGGAAACCTTTGACCTGAATAGTTAGGGGTATGACCCCTACAACATACTTTAAAATCATCAAAATCTGTGCGCATCATGTTTGGCGGTCCCCTTGTGAGTGAAGTAGCAGATGACTTAGGAGGGTAGCTGTGTAGGACCAAATCATCGGCTGCATTGCGACCAATCCAATGGTGTGGTAGTTCTCTATTTAGAAATTTACGAACCTCCAAATGCCAATGGGGCGGTGCACCATCTTGTTGAAAAATGAAATTTTGCATATCTTCCTACAACTGAGAGTCAAATTTCCAACATAATCGAGGTAGGTAATACCACTCACTGATTTTTCGGCCCAATTTCCAACACATCGAGGTAGGTAATACCACTCACTGATTTTACGGCCAATGTAAAAAAACTAAAAATTTAACATTTTTCCTTTACAATGACATATTAATTATAATTTTTCTGTTCGTAATTATGGAAAATATTAAATTTTGTAATGGAACGATTCTTTCCTGATAACCCGGTATTATTGCCTAGTAAAAGTGAATATTTCTGAATAAGTGCAAAAAATATATGCACAATTTAAAGTAAACATTGCACAATCGTCCTATATATAAAAAAAATTGTAGGAAAAACATCAATAAAATTTTGCTATGTTTTTTAATTTATTTATATTTGGTGCCTTATTAGTCTGCAATAGCATTTTTTGCGAAAATATTAATTTCTTTTATAAGAGATAAAATATGGATTAAAAGAATCTACAAAGCAAAGCATAACACTACGAATTGTAGGGATCTATTTATCGAGAACATTGTAGATTAATTTTATGGAAGTTACAAAAATTTCTCGCCAAATCAAAAGGATAAATGGGAATTAGTAGAGAGTTAGTATCCTTGAATCTAGAAAAAAAAGTGACAAAACAAAAAAAAAAGTGACTGGAAAAAAAGTAGACTGGAAAAAAACAAGGAATTGATAAATATTGATAAATATTGAACTTATTGATAAATAAGTGTTAAAAACTAACGAGGTAACAAATTTTTTTGACATTCGCGAACGCGAATACGAATATTTCTCGTCGAATGCGAATATTGAAAAGTGGTGTGAATATTCGCATACGAGAATACTCGTTTTAATCACTACTTGATTTTAAACATTCGTGAATACAATTACGAATATTAACATGTGTCAACATTCTCGTATGCGAATATTCACACCACTTTTCAATATTCGCGTTCGCGAATGTCAAAAATCAAGTAGTGGTGAATACGAGCATTCTCGTACGCGAATATTCAAACCTTTTAACACTATTGCTAATAGCATTCACAAATATTTACAGCAAATATTCGCCTACGTGAACGATATAAATCAGACATTTGTTACCTCCAGCACCGCAGCAACACCATTTGGTGCCTGGTGGGAAACATTGCTACATTTCACACCATCCGCGCATCAATAATCACAGCTGAAAACGCCGATGAAGTCTGCCCGCGCGTAGTCCAGGGAGGTCGGAAGTAGCGTGCAACAAGTAGCGAAACTACAGTAGTTGCTACTTTTTACAGTAGTTTGTAGTGTAGCGCAATACATTTTGAACAATGTAGCGTAGGGAATAGCGCGATACAAAAAATCAGTAGTTTGTACCGAGAAACGACGCTACTTTAACGCTACTTTAGAAAAATATCTGCCGCTCTGGAAATCAAGTGGCCAAAACTTTCATGTTTTGTACAAAATTTGTTCTGCTCAACAATTTGCGAATCTCAGCGACAAATTTCAGCTGCGGTGTATTAGCAACATCGCATGAAGTCATAGATTTTTTCCATTCGCACTTGCTGCTAAAATCAAGTACTAACCCACCAAAGGAATTAATTGTTTACTGGCAACATTTGTCTATTTACTCGTTATTAGTTTTTCATGTTTTAATGAAAGATTTCTTATTATTCGGAATTGCTTTATTTACAGATTTATTTATTGTTAGCATTTAGAGTTTATTTTTCTGTAACTTTCTAGATTATACTATCTCTCTTAATTTTGCTACGGAATTTGTAATGTGTCAAACATTTTGGAGGCAAACATAAAACATTTTCTTATATCTTATCTTTCCTAATTTTTTAATGTCCTCAGTTATGTGGCATTTATTTAATTATGTCCCAACAAATGCGATATAACGAGGAGTCGCTTTATTATTTAATCTGTTGCTCCAATTTATAGCGTAAATTGAACCCTTTGGCAAAATCTGAAAGTAGCGAAGTAGTGACTACTTTTTAAAAGTATTTTGTAGTCGCTACTTTTTAATATAAGTAATTGTAGTTGTAGTTAACTACATTTTCCATAAAGTAGTTGTAGTTTTGTGGGCACCGCCCACAACCACCCTTGGTGCGCCACTGATTACCTCGTTAATTTTTAACACTTATTTATCAATAAGTTCAATATTTATCAATTGCTTGTCACTTTTTTTTTTCCGGTTACCAGTATTCTCGCGATATTAGAGATTTAAGCTTCTTCGTGGAATTAAAGTTGTTAATAGCTAAACTGCTTGTAACTTTAGAGAGTGAGCTCAACTTTCTGATATTTTTACGTTCTGTTTATTGTATGATACTGTTTTGACACATATCCGAATACAAATTTTGATCATGTCGAATATTCGCTAAATAAATTTGTAGCGAAAGAACAATGAACAAACAATCTGATAACGTCGAAAACTGTTTCATAATCTATGTGTGATACATCATTTTCCGTTTCTTTTTTATATTTGAAAAAGGTGTTAGGGCTCAGAACCAGTTGATTTGAATTCCACCACTGGTTCTATATATTTATGCGTTATATAACATATGCGATATATAACATATCCGTATATATATTATATGCTATAACTAAACGAGTCATGAGCGGTTTATGTTTTTCAGTGCTGCCATCTAGTATAAGAAAGTTAAGTTAAAACGGGGAACAATTTTCATATGTAATTTAATTAGTGCATTAAAATCAGCGATCAAATGCTAATTAATTTTACTAGAATTATTTAAAGGTAAAGTTAATTTATTTTACTAATTTTAATTGATATGCATGACAAGTGTTAATAAATAGATCGTTAATACAATTTAAAGCAGAAATTTTAGCAGAAAACGCGTTTTTAGTTGCGTTCGTAATTACAGTGAAACTCCAGTTATACGTTTCGCTCGGGACCGAACAACAAAACGCATAACTCAGTAAAACGTACAACTCAATTAATGGTCTACCGGAACCATTTTTTAAATATATCGTAAAACCTTTGTTCCGCTGAGGAGCTCGTTACCGTTAATATCGAAAAAAGAAGTTTCCTAAGTATTACTGCACCCATGACATACATTTTTGGAAATTATATAAATACGTAGCACCTATAGTCGTCGTCCGAGGCGTCCGTCTTCATATAAACAGCCCAAAAACTACCCAACCGAATGGTTTGAAGTTTAATAGATATAATCGTTGCAGAATTTTGTCATTACAAATTTAATGAAAATCGAATCAAAACTTCAAAAGATATTAATAAAAGTTTTCTTCATTCTATTAAATCCTATCATACGTAATCTATAATCTATATAATAAAAGCGCAAGTCATGTGACTGAGGAAAACAAATACGGGCTAACTACATCTTTTTCCGTATGCCAAGTGGCCCTTTTTATTCAAAATTATTTTTCCGAAAATAATTGCATAAAAGTTACATTTTTAGAAAGATCGTTCAAAAAAATTGTTTGCTTGAGAGATGAGTTACTTTAAAAAATTTATAGATTTTGAGATAACTTCAGTAAAAATTAGGTTAACAGCCGAATATCTCAATCCTTTAAAGTAAATAAACAAAGGATTCATTCATCATGAGTCCTAGAAATATTAAACCACGGAGGTAATCATTCGCAAAGCGCTGTCTGGTGTCGAAAAATAAAATTCGCATCTGTAAACATGGCATACATAATAAGAAACAAGAACGAAAAATCATGCGTCAAGCATAGATTATGTAACACTTTCCAACGCTTCCAACATAATTTTACAAATCATACCGTTTAATAAGCTGAAAGATAACATCTAAGTAAACAATTTGAAAAACACATAACATATTTAAAAACATAATTTCAAGAATTTCCAACGTATACAATATTCGGAAAAATATCCGAATACTTTTATTCAGCCCTGTATATATATATATGTTTGATCTATAGATAAGTATATATACTACATATGCTAAATTTTAGTTTAGTTAGGAAACGCGTAGCACAGTTTAAAATTCTCCTTTTGGAGTTTCTGTCAATAAACGGAAATGTGTTCGCGAACTTTTGTGCTTCCCTGTATAGGATCTACAGAATTTATACACACCACGTAATAAACAAAAAGTGAGTTAAATTTAAAATCGCGTTCAGTAACTTAAAACGCACTTCCAGGAATTACTGTTAACAGACAGTAGAGAATTCTTCTGTGTGTCCCTGTAAATGAACGATGACTGCTATACACACAATATTCTGTAGTAAACCTCTTCTAATGTACCTGTAAAATCCCCCTCTCTGTTGTTTTGATTGGCGAGATTAGGCGTCGCCAATAATAATTATTGTAACCCTTCATTTTGCTGTTTTTCAGTTTTAATTCTGATTTAGATTTGAGATGTAACCTTGAACCGAGTGGCTGGCGGTATAACCAGCTATTTTCTGAACCAGGCGTTCGCATGGTTATAATAAATAATATGTTAGTTTTACTTATCTGAACCTTTTTATTTGATGTGTAAATTAATGAGAAATTTTTGGTATGAATAAGATCCTGATTCGAAGTAGAATCATTAATTTCGTTTTGCATTATCTTCATTTTCTGGCGTCCCGTGACCTGATGTCTGCACTGGATTTATGATTTGTTTTTGATAAATGATTATCTGAAGACTTGAGGTAAGCTCAGTCTAATTTATATTTTTGTTGAACTGTAAAATAAAATTGATATGTCTACTATAGATACTTTAAAAAAGAAGCGTTCTGGTTTACGAACGCAAACAACAAAGCTGTGTACTAAAATATGTACAATTCTTGAAGATGATTCTATGTCATTAGAAAACAAGTTTGATATGTTAAATATCTGTAAAGATCAGTTAAATGAGAAATACGAAACATTAAAAAAATTAAATTCTGACATACAAGACGAAATCGCCGATGCAGATTTCGAAAAAGAAATCGAAAGCTCAGAAAGCTATAGTGAAAAAATTATCGAATCGCGTTGCAAAATAACGAAGCTCTTACATGAACGCAACTCCCAAAACCAAAATAATGCTTTTCAAAATTTTATGAAAAATGATTCCGTTTCTCAAAACGGAAATATAGAGATATCTATGAACTTGCCGAAGCTAACAATAAACAAATTTTATGGTGATAGCAGTTCTTGGCTCGAATTTTGGGGGCAATTTCTAATGCTATTGAGAAGAAGTCTAATTTAACCCCAATTGATAAATTCGTATATTTAAAATCTCTGCTTGGAGGCAGTGCCTATAATGCTGTTGCAGGTTTTTCACTTTTAATTTTAAAGCTGCTGTTGATTTGTTAAAAGATCGCTATGGTCGTAGCGACCTAGTTATCAATGCTCATATGAGTAAATTGTTAAGTTTAAAAAAGATAAAGAATGCTTCGAATGTTAAAGAATTACGAGAATTGTATGATAATTGCGAAATTCAAATAAGAAATTTAAATTCTCTTGGTGTTACGTCAGGAAGTTATGGTCATCTTCTCTGTCCGATTTTAATGAAATTAATACCTTCTGAAATAGCACTAGATTTTAATCGTAAAAGAGCCAATACTGATAAAATGGAGATCGAAGAGCTTCTTTCCTTCATTAAAAACGAAGTGCAATCTCGAGAAGCTACGATGACACTGCAGAACTTTGAAAATAGTTTTAGTGCTAAAAATACAAAGTATAATAACAATTATAAACAGTTGAATAATTATAAACGCGACATTCCTTCAGCCTCTGCATTGGCTACTAATGTAAAAGGTGTTTGTATATTTTGTGAAAATGATCACGATTCTAAATCATGTAAAGATTGTTCTATTCATCAAAAACGTGATAAATTGCGCATCCACGGTCGTTGCTTTGTTTGTTTCAGAAAATTTCATGTGTCGGCCAAGTGTAAATTTAATTCTGAAAAATATAAATTTTGTAATAGCAATTTTCACCATTTTCCGGTTTGTTTAAATAGGAATTCTAATCAAACCGTCCCGAAAGAAATCAAATCAGCAGACTCTGTAATCACTTCAATTTCTCATTGTAAAGCCAACTCAAATGAAAATTCCTTTAAAGAGGTTATTTTACAAACAGCTTGCGTAAAAGTGGAATCTGGAATAAATTCTGAACTTTCCTTATGTTTATACGATTTAGGTAGTCAAAAATCTTTTGTGACACAAGAATTAGTTTCAAAATTAAATCCACGAATTATTCGTAGAGAAAAACTTCAGATTTTTTCCTTTGCAGCTATTAAGCCACAAATAAAAACTTATGATGTTGTGCAGTTAAAATTATCTCATGTTGAAGACAAATCGCGTTTCATTTTTATTGAAGCTTTAGTAACAGATGTAATTTCTAATGCAACGATTCATCCCCCACTTCTCAACAAACAGATAACAGACAAATTGGCGCCCTATAAGCTGGCGAATTATGCTGCGCCATGCGATTCTCAAATAAATATATTAATTGGAGCGGATTATTTTTATCAAATCTGTCACGAGGGAGAGGTACAGAAAATATCTAAATCTCTATTTTTATGTGAAAGTTTATTCGGACACTCTTTATGTGGGTTTTATGAGGATGAAAAAAAGAATTTGAAATACGCATCTGTTTTAAATCTGTCTGTTGTAAATCTAGAGAGAGAGGATTTGAAATTTTTATGGGAAATTGAATCTTTGGGTATTACGCAATCAAATGAAAATATTTCAGATATGGATAAGGAAATTGTGAATAAATTTGAGAATAATTTAAAATTTGTAAATAATAGGTACGAAACGGGTTTATTGTGGAAGGATGAGAAAACTAGAGTAGATAATAATTTTATAATAGCAAGGAATCGTTTTAACGAATTAAGTCGTAAACTCGAAAAGGATAAAGACTTATGTAAAAAATATAAGGCTATTGTATTGGAACAAAAAACTACCGGAATTGTAGAAGACTGCCCTGATAGAATAATTGTGAATAGGTATTTTATGCCTCATAGACCAGTTTTAAGAAGGGATAAATTAACTACCAAAGTGAGAATGGTTTTCGATGCTTCTTCTAAAAAAAAGCATTTAAATTCTTTAAATGACTGTTTATACCCAGGTCCTAATCTTAATCCTAACATACTTGGTGTTATAATGAATTTTAGAAAATATAATATTGCATTTTGCGCTGACTTAGAAAAAGCCTTTTTGCAAATTGGGATATCAGAAGAGGATCGGGATTATTTAAAATTTTTGTGGTTTGGTGACGAAAATGATAACTTAATTTTTTTGAGATTTACTAGAGCTGCTTTTGGGGTAACTTGCAGTCCCTTTATTTTGGCTGCAACGATTAGATATCATATTCGTAAATATATTGATCATCCTGAAGTCGTTAAGATCTTGAATTCATCTTTGTACGTAGATGATTTAATAACGGGGTCAAAATCTGATGAAGACGCTTTTTATCTATCATCAACCGCTTCGGATGTTTTGAGGGAAGCTGGTATGAATTTGCGAAAATTCAAAACTAATTCTGTTAAACTTAGAAAAATATGGGAGGAAAATAAATTATGTGACTCAGAAGAAAATTCGAATAATTCTTTGAAGATATAGGGATTATTATGGGATACCAATTGGGATATTTTACGTTTTGATGTTCAATTCTTTCCTGATGAATGGAAATTTAATCCAACGAAACGTGTTGTTCTTAAAGCAATGTTAAAAATCTTTGATCCGATTGGATTCATCGCACCATTTTCTATTCGTATGAAAAGTTTGCTACAGGAAACATGGAAAAGGGGATTAGAATGGGATGAAAAATTCCCTGATGATTTAAAAATTGAATGGGAAAACTGGTGTTCAGAAATCGAACATTTAGATAAATTTGAGGTTCCCCGCAAATATTTTCCGCAGGGCTTAGAATTTTCGGACCCAATTGAAATTCATATTTTTTCCGATGCCAGCCCTAAGGCTTATGGGGCTGTAGCTTATTTTCGATATATCACAAGTAATAATGAAATTATGACCAGTCTTATTTGGGCAAAATGTAGAGTTTCCCCGATTAAGTGTTTGACAATCCCTCGTCTTGAATGAATGGGGGCATTAATAGCTGCTAGGATGTCTAAATATTTAAAAAATGTATTTAATTTTCAAAATTTGGAAATGCATATCTGGTCACATTCCACTATTACGTTACACTGGATAAAAGGATCAGCCAATAATTGGAAGCCCTTTGTGGCTAACAGGGTTGTAGAAATACAGTCTTTGACTGATCCGAAATTGTGGAAATATATCCCGGGTAAGGATAACCCGAGTGATCTTCTTACTAGAGGCGAGAATTTACATAACCTCACTCAAAATAAATTATGGTACGATGGTCCAGAATGGTTATCATTACCAAAGGACAGTTGGCCAAAACCTGAAAGGGTACCATTTAACGTAAACATCCTAAATCAAAGCACTTTGAATGAAAGAAAATCGTCGAAGTTGAGTTCTGACCAAATATCTTGTACAGTAGGTGTTGTACCTCCAGAATCATTGTTAAAATTAGAAAATTTTAGTAATATTTCAAAATTACTTAACATCACAGCATGGATTTTAAGATTTTTAAATAATATCAACAAAAGTAAAGCTAAAATTTCAGGTGAACTGACAGCTCCAGAAATTGAAAAGGCAGAAATTTATTGGATAAAACAAACTCAGTTATCTGTATTTAATCGCGATATTGACTTTTTGAAAAGGGGAAAGCCCATCGATAAAGATTCAGCATTGTATATTCTGAATCCAAAATTAGACGAGAATGATTTACTGATTGTATCGGGCACACTGTAAAAAAAAAACGGAAGAAAAAACTGCAAAAAAGGCTGTTAATATTTCACCTAGCAATCAAACACAGCTCTTTCGTTAATTTACAGTGATTACAGCTGTATAGATAGCGACATCTGTCGGCGTTGTTGTCATTATCTCAAACGAGGGGAATAAACACATTTAGGTCAGCGGCAGGTGCAGTCCAGTAATGAAGTGACGCTTCGATTCTACGAGAAATGAAAGTTGTAACAATTACACCTGATAATGGATTATTACAAACATATTTCAAAGAGTAAAAGTAAGTTTTATCTTTCTTTTCTTATATTATTGTTTTAATAATATCATATAAATTCTCTTATATATTTATACGATACTAATTTTGTTTTTAAACCACGTGTATATCACGGCAGGAACTTTCACGTCATTTGTCTAAAATAAATATTTTGTTTTAAATCGTAAAAATAGATGATTTTGCTTAGGGGATGTTGTTTTTTACTTTACCTCAGTATGTTCTTCTAGAACTTTGTTATTATTACGTATAATTTGAGTTTAAGTATCACAGGGAAACTTTATGCAAGCATTTTTTTTTTTAAACAAGATCCCTGTTTTTAGCTATGCCTTATTACGCTATTATATATTTTTCAAAACTCCAGTTTATACGTTCGCATTCGAATATACTTTCTAAATCCTATAAATATTTTACCAGCTACAGTTTTCGGTTCACTTTGGACAGTAATTTAAGTATTTTTATTTATTTAATATATTTAGTCGATATTTCGAAGAGTGATTTATTTTCCATTTTCAAATCATTTATTATGAGTAATCTGGATGCACTATTTTATCAATTCCTAAAATATTCCTTGTTTGTTTACTGTCGCAGCAGTAATTTGCAGCAACTCGTTTAATGTTTTTGTCCATTATCTATTTATTTTTTACGCTTAATTTTAAAGTTTTTATGTGAACAGATTTTTTTAATTATTATTTTATTCTACGTTTCTTGAACTCATAAGTGTTTTTTTTTTTTTTCTCCCCGTGTTCATTTTTCAATCAGACCTGATATTTATGGAATTAAATGTAAACTTATAAAATTATCTTAGCATAAAATAAGTTTTTTATCAATATAAAGTTTCCATATCAGCAAGTTGCGTACAATAAGGTCTTGTTATTAATTATATATGAATGATAGTTTAAATATCAGAAAGTTTTGCATGTTCGTGTTGAGGGGTGGAGGAAATAATGGCTACATTGAAAAAACAAAAATATTTAAATAGATACAAAAAATAACCCTAAATTTGTTGGAGGAAAAAATATATATATATGCATGATTTAAATTAGTGGGTATTTTCAAATACAAACAAACGGTTAAACAAAGTCCTGTAAAGAAATACTGAATAATTAATTAAAAGCTAGATAAAGTAAAATCTTCCTTTGTTATGATTTATTGAAAAAACATTTTATCTCTATAGGCAAATGACTAAAATTTTTGTGGGTGATATACTTGACCAAAAACCGAAATTTGTATCGTATATATGTATAACAGAATCTATTATATAATAATGATATAAGTAAACAAAAAGGTAATACTTAGTGCCCAAAGTCTTTGAAATATGTCTCAGGTTAAAATAAGAAAAAAAAAACAATACACGGAGAGGGAGGGGGGGGGGGTAAAATATCAACAACAAATACTATAAGTTTTACAGTCATTCTGTTAAAATTGCATTAAAATTAACAGCAAAAACGGCTGTAAAATTAACAAATCTGCTGTAAAATAAAAAAACTGAACTGCTGTAAAATTAACCGCAAAAAATGCTGTGAATTTACAAAAGTGCTGTTTATCCATGAAAAACAAAACTGCTGTAAATTCACAGCAAAATATGCTGGCACCCATATTGCCAGCATTTTTTGCTGTAAAAATACTGTGATTTTTTTTACAGTGCAGATTACAATTTTCAGAATTTTCTCAAAGGGAGAAACATCCTTTTATACTTCCAAATGGCAGTACTTTCACAAAATTGTTGATTCAGAATGCCCATGAAAAGGTTTTCCATTATGGAATCACAACTACATTAGCTCATCTACGAGAAAAATATTTTATAATCAGAGCACGAAAATTGATAAAATCCGTACTGAAAAAATGCCTCATTTGTACAAAATTTAAAGCTTCTCCTGGAAAGCAGGAAATTGCACCTTTAGCAAAAGATCGTATAATAGAATCCCCCCCCCCCCCTCCCAGACCTGTGCTGTGGATTTTGCAGGTCCTACTTATGTTAAAGCAAAAACTGGCCAAGAAAAGGCTTACATCGTTCTTTTCACGCGTGTGCAGTCACTAGAGCAGTACATCTCGAATTATGTACGAATTTATCTACTGAAACCTTCCTTTTAGCATTTAAACGCGAAAACTTTTATCAAAACAGATAATTTACTTAGAGAAGTTTGGAGCCAAATATCAAAAGCTGAAGTTTTACGATATTTTAATAAAAATAAGATCGTTTGGAAATTTATAGTTCCAAGAGCCAGTTGGTGGGGGGGATTTTGGGAACGAATGGTTCATTCGGTAAAAACTCCGTTGAAGAAAGTTCTCGGTAGATCTTGTCTCTCATTTGGAGAAATTCAAACTACTTTGACCGAAATTGAGGCTGTGATTAATGGTCGTCCATTGACGTATGTCTATGAAGAAAACAGTGAACCGCTTCCACTTACACCTTCTCATTTTTTGATCGGCAAGCGAATAAATTCTCTACCAGATCTTCATTGTGTTTCAGAAACTAAATCGAATAAAATAACACTGACAAAAATTTTGAGATATCGAGATCAAGTTTTAAACCATTTTTGGAAACGTTGGAGGCAGGAATATTTACTAGAACTTCGTTCTGCTAATTTTACAGTTCCAGTCAAAACTCCAACTGAATTCGAAGTTGGAGATGTTGTGTTAATTAATGAGGATAAAACTCCAAAGCACATGTGGAAATGTGGACGAATTACAGAACTGTTTTTAGGAAGATATTCGAAAATTAGATCCTGTGCCATTCAGACTGTTTCCGGTGTGATAAGAAGACTAGTCCAATTGATTTACAAACTGGAACTAGACATTATGGACTAAAAATTAACATAATCATGAACATTTTATTTTTATTTTCTTTATTATTGTTTTCTAATCCCATTATTTTGTATATTTTAGTTTCAGTATTTACTCATCTGAAAACCGTGATTTTGTGTAATCTCCTTATTGTAAGTATGTTCTATTTTTATCTTATCAATGTAGTTTGAAATTTTTAAAAAATTTAACTTGAATGATGAACAATAGTAATTGTTCATCCGGGGGCAGTGTGTAAAATCCCCCATGTCTGTTGTTTTGATTGGCGAGATTAGGCGTCGCCAATAATAATTATTGTAACCCTTTATTTTGTTGTTTTTCAATTTTAATTCTGATTTAGATGTGATGTAATTCGTGAACCGAGTGGCTGGCGGTATAACCAGCTTTTATCTGAACCAGGCTTTTGCTTGGTAACAATAAATTTCTTAATTTTAATTTAACTGAACTTTTTTATTATGTGTAACATCAACGAGAATTTATTATTAAAAAATAAGTGACAGTGAAAATTTAGTGTGAAATAGATCCTGATTCGAAGAGCAAACAATTAATTTCGTTTTGCGATTTTCTTCAGATGACAACACACACCATTTTTAAATTTTATAATGCTTTCTTATATATATTTTTTTTTTCTATTCAAGCTATGAAAATATGCGAAGCCATTGCAAGACAGCCAGCCATGAGGCAAGTGGAAGCCAGATTAATAGAGACCCAGAGGAGTGGGTTTCCGAACTGCGAAAAATTGGAAGGAAATTAAGACCAATACTTCGCTTGTATGGCGAGGCATGTCATCAACACCTTCTGGCACTTTGCTGGAACTGCTAAAATGGGTCAACGAGTCGATCCTAGATCTGTAGTCGATCCGGAGTTACGGTGAGTAAATTGATTTTAAGAAACAAGTAATTACCTTTTTAAATACTGAACCGACTTCTTTTAAGAAAAACTAATTTTTACTTTCTTCTATCTATAACAGAATTTTCTTCGACTTCCGGTTTTCGACAAATTTACACGTTTTAGGGTTATGGGTCAGAGATTCCGAAAAACGTGTTTTTACAAAATGTCTGTCTGTCCGTGTGTCTGTCCTCATTGTATCATTGGAAAGTGTATGATGTAATAAGTAGAATTGAACCAAATTTGATTTATAGAATTGTGACTATGGCTAGCAGGGCCTCCTTGAATTTGGGGATATTCTGCCGGAAGGGAGCGCTGCGATAGCGATTTTTGTGTCATTTTCATTATTGTATCATTGAAAAGTGTACGAAGTTATGCATAGAATTGAACAAAATTTTATGTATATGATTTTGACTATATGGCCTGGAGGTCCCAGAGGAATTTGGTGATATTCCGCCTGAAGAAGCGCTGTCATAGCCACTTAAAGATATCAAACTTAAAAAGATGTACAAAAAAAATTAGAAATCATAAAAGTTTGTTTCGTTAAATGCTCCGCCTTCATCCAAGGATTCCGGAGCAATTTTTGTTTTGCCTTATCTTAAAAAATGGCTGATATATAGCAGTTTAAAATTTTAGGGTGGCTGACATTTTGAAACAAAACAGCAGGATTCTTCCATAAACGGGTTTAATTTATGAGTTTTAGTGGACATGGTTTCAGGAAATTTTCTTTCATTGTTGTAACCATCGTTCCAACTCTTATATGCTTAACACTATAATATTTATATTCGCCAAACGTCAAATTATCGCCAAGTTTGTCGATACTGCATGAAATATCCCACGAAATACGAAATATCGCCAAATAAAAATAGGTTGTTATAAATGAAGCCAACTTAGCTATAGCTGGCTAATTTGGCGATATTCTCATTCAAATTCAGTATTGACGAGAACTGGGATCGGGTTCCAGGCATTTTAGCTTCGTGTTTTCCAGTAAACTTAGCTAAAATATTAAAACCAAGGAAGAGGCAGGCTATCTTTTCCTGTCGGTACAGGCCAAAAGGACTTTTCGTATTTTAGTATGCATCGGCTACTCTCCTCCAGGTAACCCGACGATTCGCAAGCAGCTGACGTACAACAGAATGACGAAAACATTTCATTTAATTGGCGATGTGATAGCTAATTTTGAAGTATTAACATGTATAATATTGAAAAATGTTTTAAGATTGACACATCTGGCTATATAAAGTTGATAATTTTGAGAACTACGGCAATAAATTCTTCTTCTATTTCATTCTTAAAATCAATTTAAATACTTCATGACAGTAAAAAAGGTAGAGAAAGTTTGTCCTACCTGTTGAGTCCGCGAAGGTTCATGAGTAATCCAGTTTGATAATTAATCAGCTGAAATAATGGAACAAATTTAAGTAGATACTTTCTCCATGCGTTGAGACAACAATCACGCAATCACAATATTTTATGAAAATAAGTAGCTTCGAGATATAACTTCTAATTTAAGTATTTAATTACTATTAAAGAAAGAAAAAGAATTAATTTACATCATTAAATTTACATCAAACTATAAAAAGTTAAAACATTTATTTTAAGAGAAATTTTCTGCAGTTCTGCATTTAAAAAGAGTTACTGAGAGACTGAAGTATTTAGTTCTTGGATGAGAAAAACACAGTCAAGTTTACGTCATTGAGCCTTGAACTTTTTGGAGGTTACACGTGTCAGTTCTTTAATGATAATCTCACAGAAACAGAAAAAGTACTTTGTCAGCACACGTGTTCCGTTTCACCAGCTCGTTCAAATTGGAGGATAAATATGTTGACTCATTATTAGAGATGAAATGTTTATTTCAGAAATCTCTTTTCTAACACCCCTGCTTGATTTCTGAAGTATAAATGTTCTTGATATTTAAACTTTCTCTGTGTTTTGTAAAGTCTGGTTTGGGAAGGGGCTTCGTTAGAATGTCAGCTGTCATAGTTTTGGTTGGGCAATACTGTAGATCAATTATTCCCTTTTCCTTAAGATCTTTTATACTGTTATATTTGATGTCAATGTGTTTTGTTTTTGAATGATGTTTATAATTTTTAACCATGTTTATACATGCTTGATTATCTTCGAATAAAGTTATGGGCAATTTTTGTTGTAGATCAAGGTCCTTTAGAAGATTGATTATCCAAACTGTCTATTGTGCTGAAGTTGCTGCTGAGATGTATTCAGCCTCAGCGGATGATAAGGCAACTGAATTTTGTTTCTTAGTTGACCAGGAAATTGCTGTATTTCCTAATTTACATAAATTTCCCGTTGTTGATTAACGGTCATTTTTATCCCCTGCCCAATCGGAGTCAGCATATGTTGTTAGAATCGGCTCATTTTCTTTACTAATAATTAGTTTTAGTTCTTGTGTTGTTTTTAAATATCTAATAACCCGCTTTACTGCGTTCCAATCCTTTTCTCTGGGTTTTTCGTTTCTACGACTCAAAATGTTCACAGCGGCGGCTATGTCTGGTCTGGTTATTGTAACTATATATAACAATGTACCTATAGCTTGCCGATATTTACTGTTATTAGGAAGTAAATTTTCCTCATCAATTATGTTTAAGTACCCGGGTTCCATCGGAGTATCACAGGGTTTCGCTTCCTTTAAATCGAATTTTTCGATCAGTTCTTTTATTTTGTTTCTTTGATCAAGTGCGAAATTTCCTTCTTTACTTCTTTTTATGTTTATCCCCAGATAATAATTTACAAGTCCTAAATTTTTGACTTCATATTCCTTTTTTAGTTGTTCTATTATTTCATTTATTTCTTTAGTTTCCCCTGAAATTAATAAATCATCAACATATGTAATGATATATGTTGTACTATTTTTTAATTTTCGTGTGAAGAGACATGGATCGGAGGTGCATTGCACAAAACCAAGTTTAGTTAAACTTTCTTCTAATTTAATGTTCCATGCTCGTGCGGATTGCTTCAATCCATAAATTGATTTTTTTAGTTAGCAAATTTTATTTTCCTCTCCCGGTATTACATGCCCTTCTGGTTGCGTCATATAAACTTCCTCTTCAAAATTTCCGTGGAGGAATGCAGTCTTGATATCTATGTGATTTACATCAAAATTTTTATACGCTGCACATGCTAGAAACGCTCTTATTGTTGTATACGTTACTTCTGGAGCGAAGGTTTCAAAATAATCGCTTCCGTATTTTTGAGAAAAACCTTTGGCTACAAGACGTGCGTTATATTTTTCTATTTCATTATTTTCATTATATTTTTTTGTGAATACCCATTTATTCCCAATAACTTTTATTCCAGGTGGCGGATCAATTAGTTCCCATGTTTTGTTTTTTCTTAATGAATTAATTTCTTCAGTAGTTGCTTCATACCATTTGTTTCTATCATATGGGTTTTCGATTTTTGCTATATCGTTCCACTCTGTTGGTTCAATATTTTCTTTTTTTATTTTAGTAATATAAGAGAATCTATTGGGCGGAACTCCCCTGTTTGATCGTTGAGATCTTCTAGGTTCGTTTTCGTTTAAATTTTCCTCATTGTCTGTTTGTTTATCTTCCTGCATGTCTATAAAGAATTTTGAGGAATCTCCCCCTGCTTTTTCAGGTTGTTTCTGAACGTCTAATTCTTCTCTCATATCAATGTTTGATTTTTTTTCGTTTTCATTTGAATTAGAGTTTTCTATAAATTTAACTGTTCTTGCCCTTATTACTTTATTATTACCAATATAGATCCTATATCCTTTTGATCTATTATCATAACCGATAAATGTTCCTTTTATTGCTTTATCATCGAGTTTTCCTCTTTGGGATTTATGGAGATAAGCATAAGCTTTGCAGCCAAATATTTTTATGTTTGCTAAATCCGGTTTTTTATTTGTCCATAGCTGGTATGGAGTTGAATTGTGAGATTTTGTTGGTAATCTGTTTATAAGATACATAGCTGTATTTAAAGCTTCGGCCCAAAATTTATTTGGTAGCGGCGCTTCCGATAATAGGCACCTTGTCATTTCGACTAAAGTCCTGTTCTTTCTTTCCGAAACACCGTTCTGAGGTGCACAATGCGGAATAGTGAACTGGTGATGAATACCTTCATATTTTAAGAATTTTTCTAATTCTTCGCCAGTGTATTCACCCGCATTGTCTGATCGCATTTCTTTAACTGTGCGACCGAATTTATTTTTCGTTATGGCTACATATTCTTTTACTTTGGTAACTACCTCACTTTTTTTAGATAAAAGAAATACCATTGTAAATCTAGTATAATCATCTGTGAATGTGAGAAAATATTTCTTCCCTCCTATGCTTTCTGTTTGCATCGGACCACATACATCCGTATGCACCAGATCGATCGCCTTCTTAGCTCTGTTCTCACTCTTTTTTGGATACGGTGCATTTGTTAGTTTTCCCTTTATACAACTCGCACAAACTATGTCATGTTTGCGATTTTGAATTTCTAGACCTGTTGCTAAATTGTTGGATAAGCGTTGTTTAATTGAATTAACATTTCTATGACCTAATCTCTTATGCCAAAACTCAATGCAGTTTTTATTCTTGCATTGTTCAGAAAAATTGACATAGATTTCTTGCTTAGGTTTATATAGGTCAATTTCATATAAATTTTCTCTCTTTTTTTCCTTCTAAGAGAGTTCTTCCATTATAGGATAAGTTGCATGTGTTATTTGCAAATATGAATTCATAACCATGCTTTGTGGCTTTCGTAACCGACATTAAATTTGATTGAATATCAGGGACATATAAAACGTCTTTTAAATTTATGTCATTTGATTGTGTCCGTAATTTTATTGTAACTGTGCCGTGCGATTCTAGTGTTGTTCCGTTTGCTATCGTGACAGTATTTTTGTTGTTGTTGTCAATGTCAACAAATATATTTATGTCATTACAAATATGTAAACTGCTTCCAGAATCGACGACCCAAGTAGATTTAGATTCATTATGTGCGATTAAAGATAATTGCTTTTGAGACACTGTATTTTCAAAAGTGTTTTGATTTTCTTCGCTTTTACTCTCTTGAATTTGTGTGTTTGTTTCTACTTTTGTTTCCGGAGTAAAATCACTTGCTTCAAAGCATAAAGACGAATTTTGTCTGTATTTTTCATTTGTTTGGTTCTTAGAATTTTTATTCTTAAGAAACCAACAGTTTTGTCGCACATGATTTTTTCTTTTGCAATGCGTGCAAAAAATGTTTTGTTCTCTTTTTGGATATGCCCTAGTGTTTTGTTTTAATGCTATGAATTGGAGCTTTCTTGTCTTCTTTGAAATTCATCTGTAAGTTTTCCTTTTATAAATTCTGAATTTAATTCGGTCTCTGATCGGGCCTCTAATGCCTTGATCAGAGTATCATAGCTAGGTGGAAGGGAGCACAACAAAAGTGCAGATAGATGAGAGTCCTTAATATCTTCTCCTATTGCTTTTAACCTATCAGCGGTTTCTAATATTTTAACTATATGATCATTCATATTTCCATTTTCAGCTAGTTTTATACTATATAATTTTCGTAGCAAGTATAATTTACTAGATAAATTCGCGCGCTCATGTAGTGTTTTTAATGCTAGCAATGTAGCTTTAGCTGATGTTTCGTTTTTAATGTAAATCAGCTGGGAGTCTTCTAAGCTCAAATTGATTATGGCCCTGGCCTTATTATCTTTCTTCGTCCAATCGCCTGATAAGGGGTTTGGCGGATCATCAGTTATCTGGTTTATTAAATCTTCTCTCATTAATAACATCTCTAATTTAAACTTCCAAACCGCGTAGTTATTGGAGTTCAGTTTTTCAATATTACACATTTCTTTCATATTTGAAGCCATGATGTTGTATTTTTATTAATTTTATTAATACTTTGATTTAAACTTGTGTCTATTAATTCTTAAACAATAGTTTATTATTTAAAATATAGTTATTGATTTTATTTCTTTTCTTTCTTTTTTATTAGAGAGCGGTTTTTGCCCTGTTCAACCCTCAGCTCTCATGATCTGATAATTTTGAGAATAAATGCTTCTTCTATTTTATTCTTAAAATCAATTTAAATACTTCATGACAGTAAAAAAGGTAGAGAAAGTTTGTCCTACCTGTTGAGTCCGCGAAGGTTCGTGAGTAATCCAGTTTGATAATTAATCCGGTGAAATAATGGCACAAATTTAAGTAGATACTTTCTCCATGATGCGTTGAGACAACAATCACGCAATCACAATATTTTATGAAAATAAGTAGCTTCAAGATATAACTTCTAATTTAAGTATTTAATTACTATTAAAGAAAGAAAAAGAATTAATTTACATCAAACTATAAAAAGTTAAAACATTTATTTTAAGAGAAATTTTCTGCAGTTCTGCATTTAAAAAGAGTTACTTAGAGACTGAAGTATTTAGTTCTTGGATGAGAAAAACACAGTCAAGTTTACGTCATTGAGCCTTGAACTTTTTGGGGGTTACACGTGTCAGTTCTTTAATGAGAATCTCACAGAAACAGAAAAAGTACTTTGTCAGCGCACGTGTTCCGTTTCACCAGCTCGTTGAAATCGGAGGATAAATATGTTGACTCATTATTAGAGATGAAATGTTTATTTCAGAAATCACTTTTCTAACAATAGTTACTCTATATTTTTTTTAACTCGGAATTATATAAATATTGAGCAACATGCTAATCTGCAAAATTAATATATAACGGTGTTTTTTTTTTTTAAATATTCTATATACTTCTGAACTATTGCATATGATTAAGTTCTGAATCTTGCAAATATCTTTTTTGCATATACCCATTCATTTACTATCCATTCTACTAAGAAGAGCATCTCTACAAAAATTCGGAAAGTATATACTAATATATGGGTTTTTAGTCAAACAACTGCCACGAAATATCCATCAGGTCAACCACCAGCTACAAATTCAAAATAAGTAATTATTATAAAAGAACAGAACCGACTTCCTTCATCTCTTAAAAAGAAAGCATCGTTTTATTTTTAATTTGAGTCTGGATTTTCGAGCTTTGACCAACATGCCATTTTTCATAATCGTATTTATATATTTTCTAGCACTTGGCATATTTCGCTATACGATACCGTAAGATTAAGCGCCAAATCTAGCAGACATTTTTTTAGTTTCAGTATGCATCAATTTTATGAATCATGCTAATTATTGAGACACGTTTCCTAACAATGCTTAGTAGCATTGCTTTGTAGCATTGTGAAATGCCCATTACATTATGAAGTATTACGAGATTACTCACACAATCATCGTTTTAAATGCTTGCATAGATGCATTCCACAAGACCCTTGCATAGATGCATCCCACAAGACCTTTGCATAGATGCACGCCACAAGACGGCCCTGACCTACTTACTCGATGCAACTTGGATTGTCTCGTAAGGGTTTGGATACACCTAATAATGATGCTATATTCAAATTATTACATATTATGTACTAATACATATACAGATTACATAGTATCATTAAATAGATAGTTTCAGCCTACAATTTCAAACAATTTAGCCAATTAAACCTTTTGACAATTTCGCTAACATGCCAGCATATACCACTCCATGTATAAGTTCAAAGCGTTATATGCAAGGCAGCAAGGCTGCAGTAGAGGAGAGAGATATAGTTGTAGACGCCGTGTACCTTCTGATTTTTTTAAAAGAAAATCCGTATACCGTCTGTTTCTTAAGTAAAAATATAGTGTATACCCATTAGTTTATACCCTCTGAGCCTATAGCGTACAGTATCTTTTTTTTTAAAGTCTTTATAAGACCATTTATATGCCGCGAATAGTGACTGGGAAAGTGTTAAATTATTACATTCGATCCAAATATATTTTGTGCACATAGTATAAATACCTAAAAATAAACTATGACATCATATAAAACTATGTACACAAAAACCCGTAAGTGGGTAAAGGACACATCCAGTAATCAAAGATGAATTGAATATTTGCAAACTTGAGAGATGAAAATGTCTATGTCTACTATTTTAGCTTTCACTTAACCCTCTGCACCGAACACAGGTCTCTCGGACCGATCAATGTCTCTATTTTTGTATTTCTTAAAAATTGTGAATTTTTCTCATTATGTATAGTTTAGTGTGTATTTTTGTATAAATAAAGAATTTGAAATATTACATATTGTAATTAGTCCACCCTCCTTATGTAAATCAATTTCATAGGTTAGTAGGAATAGATGTCCTGGCCTGAGAGACCGGTGTTTCTTTTAACTAATAAAAAAAAAAGATGTTCCATGCAGAGGGTTAAATCTCGGGAATATGTGGATGACAAGTGCTAAAAAGTGCTAAAATGTTTGTCCTTTTTTTTTCCTAAATAAGGTTTTAAAATGTAATGTTTTCTTACATTATGTATTTTTATTAGGGTCATCGGAGTCGGCAATTTAAGGGTCGTAAACGCAGTTATAATGCCTACTGTTACTTCGGGAAATACCAACGTTCCCACCATGATGATTGCGGAGAAAGCTTATGACATGATGAAGCGTGACATCAGATGTGAAAATGATCGTCATCAACGAAGAAATGGCAGAAGAACATTTCACTCAAGAAATGGTAGAGATACTAAATGATGAAATGTAAATTTCTTAGATAAATACTATGACATACTAACTGAAAATAAAATTTCAGCTTTATATATTATAGGATGAAATAAATGAGGTGGAATTTACTGAGTAATAGTCATTATTTTATTCCAGGTATTCAAAATGGGCTACATCGACCCCCACGGGTCGATATAATATTAGAAGGGCATCAGGTGTTGACTGGAAGTCGATGCCAAAAAGTTATTTAAAAATCCTCAATCATGATAAAGGATGAAATAAAAGTTAGAATACATAAAAAGCTTTTCCAAATATTGAGCAATGATTGTAAATTGCGATTTGAAGATTTAGAGAACACATGCACATCCCAGATTGGATTATTACTCCAGCATTTTCAACTGTAGTCTAAAAACGACATTTTCAAAACTGTGCAAAAAATACTCAAATCTGAGTATGTCGCATAGTCAAAATGGCTTCGAATCAAAATGACACAAGTGTGAAGCATGTATATAGTCATTTCTGAAAACATGCACACACTTAAGAATAAAACATCATGTACTCCTATTTGAGTATGTCCGTGTTTCAAAAATGAGTATGAACTGACTTCTATGGGCTCATTTTTGAGTATTTCCATGTTTCAAAAATGCGTTTGAGCTGATTCTAATCATTTTTGAGTATGTCCATGTTTCAAAAATGAGTATAAAATGACCTTTATGTGCTCAGCTTTGAGTATGTCCCTGTTTCAATATTCTGAGTATTTCTGGTCTTTCAGAATTGAAAGCATTGTGTCGTCCTATTTGAAACAAAAAGTTTCATAATAAAATGAAAACATCGATTTACTCAGATTTGAAAGTGTCATTTTTCTCAGTGTGAGCATGAAAAATATCGAACTTAGTTATCAGTTGACCAGACTTTTTTTTAGTTATTTTCGTTCGAAAATATACTATATCGCAAAAAAATATCCGAAGCTATCTCAAGTGGTTTTCCTATTGAATTCCCCAGCAAGAAAATGATTGACTTTTTGTTTCACTCAAGTTAGTAGAATGTTAACAAAACACAGAAGTAATTTAAATATTCAATTTTAAGGAGATTTAAAGTTAGAAATTGGTAAATTTTCAATCGAGAATTCCGAATCTCCTCAAACACCACCAACCGCAACCATCACAATGACAGTGTCCGTCAATTTAAAAAAAACTTTATACGTAATAGTATAATTATAATTTATGTGTAACTTGTTTACGTATGAGTATATTAAACATAGAGTAATTCCGGGTGAGATGCCGCATATTTTTTTGAGTTTGTGTATAAATCCCATGGTGTACATAAACTAACAAAAAAAATCATGCTGTGCTATTTAATGTTAAATGTACAACATGTGTACTGCGACAAAAAAAAATTAATAATAATTAATATTTTTTTAAAAAAATTTCTAAAACTTTACATTGCGGTGCATCACCCATACATTCAGGGTGAGACGCCGCACTTGTGCGGGAGTTAAGCCGCGCTAGTCATAGGAACAGAATGAAATTATAAATAAAAAAATAATCAAACAAATATTCCTATCTGGACTATAATTAACTATGTAAGAACAAAAAAAAAAAAAAAACTAAATGAGTACAATGAAACGTACTAGTATCTTCAAATCAATATTAGTCTGCCTACTTTGTTCACTACAAAAATTATCTATTTATTTTTTAAGGATTGGATTTTAATTCTTATTTCAGCAACAACGTAACAGCAGTGTATTAGAGAGGGAACAGAAAAAGTAAAATCGTGTTTACATTGTTTTATTTGTTAATAGACCTGTTTTTCCGACCGCAATCAACAAAAAATTGTCAAAAATAGTACAGTCTTTCGTGTAACCACATTTGACAGATGATTCAACGAAGCCAATCACACTTCCTCTTATTTTTGTAGTAGTTTTCTACACATTCCTTGCAAAGAAACTCTGCGTTACATGTGTGATCCAACTTTACATTAGTATCATCTTGACTGGCATCTTTCTTCGTCTTCTTACTTTTTATTTTTCCTTTTTTCTCCTTAGGTATAGTAAACTTCATACTGTTTGAACATTCATCAATGCTTGATGAACTGAATTTTATTAATCGTGGCATCCCGTAGAAAAGAAACTGCGCCATATACAGGGTGACTTTTAATTAACCTACAACTTTAAACTGAAATGACACCCGAGTCGTTGCAGATGGCACTACAAACATTTTTTTATTGAAAAGAAAGTGGAAAAGGAATTTAATGGATAAGGTTTTCAAACTGAGACCCTTCAGAGGTGATACAATAGCGCAACTTAGTCACAAAGTTGTCAGTAACAGAATCGAACGTTTCTTTTTTTATGCTTGAAAAAGAATCAGTTATTGAATTTTTGAGGCTAATAAGGTCTGTCGGCTTCTTCTTGTAAACCAAATCTTTCATACGACCATAGCCGGATTAAGAGGGGGGGGGGGGGCTACGGGGGCTGCAGCGCCGGGCCAAGACAAACAAAAAATTGAAGGGTAACTTTTTTATTATATAAACTTTTAATTTGTTAGTGTAAGATTTTAGGAAGTGAAATTGCTTTACTTTTCTCTGATCTTTGCAAATGTTTTTGTTTAATCTATACTAATAAAAGAAAGTTGTTTGTCTGTCTGTGTGTGTGTCTGTGCGATTTCTAGCAAAATCTACCGTACGTAGAAGTTTGAAAATTTGGATGTGGATAGTCTAAGGCAGGTCCTGATGCCCCAGAGCCTCAGATTTTTTAAGTTTTTTAGACCTGAACCCCCTGGGGCCTCTTTAAGTTTTTTGCTCTAAATTGTTAATAACCTGCCCTATTTTTATCCGATCTTCTTCGTTTGTGGTAACCTTTCTCCATTTAGCTGTTCCCTCAAATCTACGTTCCAGTTAAGACCGGGGCTTGGTACGGGGCCCCTTGAAGTTTTTGTTTCCTAAATTGTTAGTAACTTGCCCCTTTTAATCCGATCGCTTCGTTTTTTGGGTCCTTTTCTCCATTCAGTTATTTCCCCATTCTTATATTCTAGCTAGGACCATGCCCCCCCCCCCCTTGGGGCTCGGTACGGGGCCCCTTGAAGTTTTTGTTTCCTAAATATTTAGTAACTTGCCTTTTTTAATCCGATCGCCTTCGTTTTGGGGGCCTTTTCTCCATTCAGTTATTTCCCCATTCTTACATTCCAGCTAGGACCCTGCCCTCCTGGAGCTCTCTCCGGGTCCCCTTGAACATTTTGTGCGCCTTGCATTTTCCACCTCTTAATTGTGTCACTCTCTCAATGTATAACTTTAAAGTTGACTCTTAGACTCCTCTTCCCGGACCACCAACCTCATATTTTTATTGGGGCCTTTTTTAAACATTTCTTTAAAATTTTGTTCTAATGATTAATTTATACCATATGCTTAATTTCGACTGATTGAAGATCTAAAGCGCTAAGTACTAGGACATTTTAAGATGTTTTCCTCTTAGGACCCTGCTCAAAACTATCAGTTAGCCCATTTTGGGCCCCCTACTATACCTCCCTTAAAAATCGTCCAATTCACTTGATTTTTTTCTAAGAACTTCTTTTAGGACTTCCAGCTACAACTTGAACGACAAAAAAATTTCTCGGACATCAGCTACCACTAATTTAAAGTATTAAACTCCCTCTTGGGGGCCCTTGGTGCAGCTTCTTTTTTTTAAAAAAACTTACAAACTTGAGTTCTGTTTAAGGTTACTATCACGGGTCCGAGCAACGACGGGTGGAGCAGCTAGTTTTTAATAAAGAAAGTGTGTATCTAATTTGTTTATACTTGACCTTGAGTATGAATAAGTTTCGCTTGATAAAACTTTTGTTTTACTGTATGTTTTTATGTGGCTTAAAAAAAAAAGAAAAAGAAAGAATAAATAAATAAATAATATTACACCTCTCATGTTAGTTCGATTGTTTACGAAATATTTTTTAACATCGTCTTGTTATCTTGTTAATTTAAGTTAGTTGGTTTACTATCAATTTCATTATCTAAATAGCTTTACATACATCCTTATCATATTAAATTTTTCATCATCTCACAGTTACATTTTCTAACAAAACTAAGTGGCTCTGTTCCTGCGAGCTTCGCTCGCCAACTCCTGTCCAGACTCCACAAGCTCTGAAAACATGCTAATTTGCTGTATTATAAAATGATTATCCGATTATGAAAGATCGAATGATATTATTATGACCAGTAGAGATCGTCTGTAATCGGATTGCCATTCATTTTCCTTTAATTTAATGTGGGGGGGGGGGATTTTTTACTTTAAAAAGTCGTATCCACCACTGTCGTGGACTGTTTTCGTGATTGATTGAGCAATATCTATCACACATTCGAAAATCAGCTTGTATAAAACGGGTAAGTAAAAATGTCGCTGCCTCTCAGAACTTCTATAGCCCCACCAGTGGCTGAGAGGTTCTGATCTCAAAGCTGGTAGACATGAGGCGCTGAGTTCAAACTCCTGTCGCGCTCATCGACCTAACCGTTCGGAGTTTTCCGTGATTTTCTTCGAACCTTGCCGTAAATACAGGTTAGGATCCCTTAGAAAGACCCCTATGGAGGGCACTTTCCCCTAAGGCCTATATCCCTCGAGTAGATAATCGGCCGTCATAAATCAACCAACCAACCAACCAGAACTTCTATATTATAAAGGACAAACAAGTGCGTAACGCTGATGTCATTTTGTTGTTGGCAACACCAGACGATTAAATTTCTCTTTTACTGCAATTTTTTAAACTTCTAAACATTGCACATTTTCAATTTTTACACCGTCAAATAGGGGAAAAAATGTACTTTCAAACGTAATTTGTTTGAAAACAGTATCGTAATTTACTCATTTTTTTTAAAAATAATTTTCAAGCATGATTTATTAAAAAATCTATCTGTCGCATGCAGAGACGATTACGAAAACTAAAACCGCTTGCGCTTAAAATAATATATTGTGCAGCATTTGTTTCCGGCTTATATACCACGAAAGTATTGCTTTTAATAAATTTCAAAACTTTATTTGAATACATAATCGTATTTTTCATGTAAAAATGATTTTTTGTGTTGTTAATGGGCAATCTAAAAAAATATATTAAATGTAACAAATCTATAAGAGTTTTCAATAATAATAATAATAATAATAATGAGAGGTTTTTACCTATATTCTGTGACCCAAGAAGCCCGGGTTGGATCCCTTATTTATCGTTATAATTGGTTAGAAGAAACTTTTTTATATTTTTTTATACGTTATAAGAAAATATTTTTAAATATGATGTTTTAAATATATTGTGATTCTCCCACGTAATAATTTAAGTTTTCTGTCTCTTTGAATATTCACATGAAAATATATTTTTCAAGTGAAAAGTGTTTGGAAATATTATTAATTGAGCTTTTAAAAATTGGCAACACTAGGTAAAAAAATGGCTTTTTCGAAATATGAAATAAATCACCATTTAGAAAATTTAAAAAAAAAAAAAAAAATCTCCAAAAAAGACGATTAAAAAGATTGAACATTGCACATCACAATCTAATCACGTATATTCCTACAAAATATGGTTTTGCTATGCATAGTTTTTGATCCTATAAAACTTATGTAACAATATTTTGAATATTGATCGATTTCAACATTAAATAATTCCTACGCTTAAAAACTGTCTGCTACATACTGTTTATCACATATTTCTCTATCAAACTACTATTTTTCATGTTTTAGCAGTCAATAGTTTTTTTTTTCTTTTTTTATGTAAGCCGAGAAAGAGCTCCGGTCACAATAAATTCAATTACGGCAACAGCAGCGTCAGTTACTCTTTTTTTTTTTTTTTTTTTTTTTTTTTTTTTAGAATAGAGAGATATATAAAATAAAACAAATAAAAAAATTGATACACAACAGATTTTTTTTTTTTTTTACTTTAAATAAATTAATGATTTCCGGTAGTATCAATTTAACTTTTCAGCATACTTAACTTTTCATAGTATTTTTTGCAAATTGGTTTACATTATTGTTAAAATCATTCCATTAAATCGTTAAAACAAAGATTTCAATTGCATTTTTTTCCCCATTTGAAACTACCATTAAAATTAATTCTGAAAAAAAAAAAAAAAATAATAATAATAATAAAATGTCACAACTGTTATAAAAGAAACAATATAAACGAAAATAAGATAAATTTAAGAAACAAATTCTGTAATTACGTACTTTTTTGTGTGTTTATTTGCCGTAAGTAAAAATAAGACAATTTATCTAAAATCTTGTGACATGTAGTAAAACCATATGGTACTAAAAACGCATTTTTCCGTTTTAGTGCCAGTATACCGAAAATAATTAAAATTCAAAGTATCATAACTCAGTAAGTTTTGGCCGTTAGGAATCAGGCCATAAGGAAAAATATATATTTGGAGAGGTGAAAACTTTCCTAGATAGAAATTATATTCCTTTGATTTATGTGGTGGACGATACACAGATAATGTGGCGAATATGTCGAAGAATTCCAAGCCCAAATAAAGAAAGAAAGTAATTTTTCGCACTTTGTACCTTGAGCAGTCCATTCCCTGAATTTAGTTGGTGTAAATTATGTGCAGTCTTACCTTGAAGCAATAAATTTCTTTACTTATTTACAAGAAATTGTATTTTTCCCATCTTTTATTAGTTCAGCTAGTAAATGGGCACTACTACTAATTGTATTTGATGTCCTGCAATCATTTGCTAATCAGGCAAGGGCATTTTTTTTTAATTATCTTGTTTTATATTAACGAAAAGCTAAAATAAAAATGTATAAAAATAATTAAAAATAGACACCAGCGGAGAAAAAATTATATATCTTAAAAATATGTGTTGAACAAGATGGTGTTGGCATTACAAATGTGTAAAGTCATTGTATTAAAATAACGACAATATTTTGTGTGTTTTAGAAAGTATAAGAGCAAACTCTGAAGAAAAACTTGAAATTATATTTAGTAATACCGTTTACAAATTGGGAAGCATAATGATAGTTTTCCAAACTCAAATTAATAAAAAAACAAACTATGATCGTCTATGCAAGAACCCAGACTCGGTGGTTCAAGATTAATATCTCTAGAACATGGCATCACAACACATTGCATTTGATGTTATCCTGCAATAATTTTCTATTAAACCAACGGCTTTTTTTTTTTATGGGTTTTTGTTTTATAATAACAAAAAGCTATAAAATTGTAATTTGATTTATTCGAATAAATAAAAAGATGTATTATAATTATTTTAAATGTAGTCAGTTTTTATATGACTAATAGCAACAACAACAAAAAAAAATTGTTGATTAACAATATACATATTCAATTTTTAATATCTGAATTTTAATGTAAAAAAGACATTACAAATGAGACCGGGAGTGCAAAATTTCAAGTGGCAGGTTAAGGGGGGCCCAAAATTTCCAGTAGCCCCGGGCCCCACAAATGCTGCATACGAAGGTGGCCTATTTCCTTATCAGATCTCTTAGGATTGTTCTAGAAGTCTTAGGTCGGTTTTTGAAAGTTGAAGACCACTTCCGTAGAAATAATGTTGCATTTTCAGCACATAAATACTAATTTTTAACAATAAAAATACTATGTTCGGTTGAATATGACGCTTTGTGAGACATTTTCAAAATTGCATGGAACTGACACTAAACAAATACCTTTTATGCCCTCTCTCACTGCACGCATTCGTGCCGCCATCTAGTGAGGCTCTGAGAAGTTATTTCAGTTTAAAGTTGTAGGTTAATAAAAAGTCACCTTGTATATCCGATCAACAGTGCGGCATGTATCCCATTTTGTACAGTACAGACGTAGCACATCACAGTTGCCTGCCCTCGCAAACCATACACACAGTAACCATACACACAGTACTGTATACAGGACAATCTAAGGTTTACGTTAGATCGTCGAAAAATAAAAATTATATGCATCTCGAAAATTAAGAGCCTACACTAGTCACGCGAAGAAACGCTCACGCTAATGTTAAGTCTATGGGAAGGTTATCGCGCGATTTCTCGCTCGCATTTTAATATTTTTAAATGATTTTTTTTGCATAGGATAGCTGAGGTTGATCTGTAACGTTGTTAGTTTTTACTTTTTTGATTTTGGTTACAGTTTTTTTTTTATAAGCGGACATTTTAAATTTTGGAACCGGTTTGAACCGGTTCTGAAATTGAAAGTACCTTTATATAAAAAAACTGGAACCAAAATCGAAAAAGTAAAAACTAACAACGTTAGAGATCGACCTCAGATATCCTATGCAAAAAAAATCATTTAAAAATATTAAAATGTGAGCGAGAAATCGCGCGATAACCTTCCCATAGACTTAACATTAGCGTGAGCGTTTCTTCGCGTGACTAGTGTAGGCTCTTAATGATAGAAATGATCTGTAAACTTCCACACTCCTATTTCTGAAGATTGTAGTTCGTTTTCTATAAAAATTACAAGTCACAATTCATAATTTTTTTAATATGAATTTATTGCTAATTTTCATAGTTAAAAATATGTTTTTCGATTGAAAAAAATCCTGAAATATGTTTAGGTTTATTCATTGTATCTCATCTTAAACTGAAAATCTATCTGGACTTCTTTACAGGAACTCAAATAAAGTATCAAAAGTGGGTATTAGAATTTGAAAACTCAAAGTTGGTGCAATTTTTAATATATAGGCGATCTCTGTTTCAAAAATTACATTCATATTCAGAAAGTAGACAATTCCCTGTCAAACTGCATCTCTCTGTGACTATTTAGTGACGTAATAGCATGGGATGGTGCCCAGGACTGTACATTTAACCCTTTGAAGAGCGGTGGGATATAATATATCCCGCTTAATTTTTATTTCCAAACGCCACAATGACACCGGAACTTTCGAATCAAAATTTGCTTCTATAATATACGTAAAAGAACGCTTTTACTTATTTGGAAATAAATTTGTTGTTAAATCCCGTTGGGATTCAATTTAATGTGATTTTGCGCAACAAAATATATTCCTTGAGGTATATCGAAATAAATTTTCCAAAATTCCTTAAAATAAAGTAAAAGATAAAAAGTTATTTAATTATTTTTGAAAAAAAAAACTAATAAAATATGCTCAATATTATTAGTAATATTATTATTTAAAAAAAAACGATATCAGACGACTTATTAATTAGAAAAATTGAATGTCAGTGTTATTATTTTGCATGAAAATACTAGATGGCAGCACTATATAATTTTCTAAAGACAGTGGAAGGATTTGAAAAATGTGAAGTGAACTTTTAATTACAAAGGTATGAAAATCCTTATCATTCCAAATCTACAAATCTACTTGCTCTTCTATGATAGAAGCGATGAGGAAGAATAGTTTTGTGTATTACATGTAATTTTGAGCATCAAAATACATGCTTACTACACAAATGTGTATTCAACTACATTCAACAAAATTAATTAAAATAAAAATAATTAAAAAAGTTATTCAATTATTTTTGTAAAATAAAAGACAAAAATAATCAAATGCGCATAATTTAAAACTACAAAACCACTATTATTATTCATAGAAACGATATCAGAAAATTTATTAATTTGAAAAAAATTGTGAAATTTCTCTTATAATTTTGTATGAAAATAATAGATGGCAGCACCAAAATTTAAAAAATGGAATAGGAATTATTGATGGTATTTTTCAACTTTTTATTTTTACTTTATTTTTTTTCTTCCGTGAGGAACGTTATAGCTCAGTCTGGAATTCAGACACTTTTCTGCGGGAGGAACTTCTGAGACTCCGGGGAGGACTGAGAACATTGTAAAGTTCCGGGGGGGGGGGGGGACCACCCACTACCCATTTTTAACCATTAAAGGTATAAAACCTCAAATCTTCCGGAGGGAGATATTTTAATGCTCCGGGGGGGAATGTCCCCCCCCCCTCCGGGTCACCCCCTGAATTCCACACTGATAGCTGTATCCTCAGGGCTGCCACTGACGTCTATTTTTATATTCTATTTAAACCACAATTTTTAAATATAAATTTTGCAGTATATTTCTCTTGCACTTGTTGTAAGGGAAATATTTTTTATTTGAGAAACTGGTGCGAGATGAAATTAAAAAATAATCGCCAGTGGCAGCCCTGTATCTTATATCTCAGTCAGTTTCTGCTGTGTAGAAATGCATAATTTTTTATATTTCAAGTTACTAATTAAAAATATTTAGAGTGGTCCCATTTTGTATTTGAATACCCAACAGAGGTTACTGTTGAAGAACTGCGTTTTTTTAATTCCCTGATCTCTCCAATTCCAAATTAAATTCAAAGAAATGCGCTATATTTCGTAATTATTGGTGTGTAACTGCCAGGGCCTTCTTCAAAAGGGGAGCTTCCCCCCCCCTTTTTTTTTTTTTTCAAAATATAGAGAAAAGCATATGAAAACGGAATCACCAAGGAAAAAAATATCTCATTTTCAATAAGTTTCCATTTTAGCATTTACAATTGTATGGTATTCTCCTAACAATGAAACAGTGAAAGTTTTAACGTTTAAGACAAGTTTCTGCTATAAACAGACGTTTTAACAGACTTTATTGTAATATACTTTCGGGCTAAAAAGACACAGATGATATTGACAAACACTTATAATAGACATAGAATTTTTAAGCCCCCCCCCCCCTCTCTCATCCCATTCAGTACTAAGTCGTACAGTTGATACTGTACTAAGTCGTAGCTCTGATAACAGAGCTATTTAAGGTGGTTCTCAAATGACCTGCTCAACAAACTTTCTGACACAATTTCTGACTCATGTTTAAACGAAAGAGCATAGAATTGGCAGGCTTGAGTATGGAAGCAATTTGGAATCGAAATGAGTTTTCCTTTTTTTTTTTTTTTTTTTTATAAATAAATTATTTATTGATTTATAAGCGATTCGTGTCACGTGACGACACGTTTTCCCCTTTTCTCGAGGTGTTGCGTCAGAAATTCGGTTCAAAACGCTGATTTTCTGAAAGATACTGCTACCTTTACCAAAAAATGGAAAACATCTTTCGATTACATAGTTTCTGAATAAGAACACCTACCGTTTACGAACAAAAATGAATTCAAAAAGGTGTCAGAAAGTAGCTCTTTTGGATTTGAGAACAGCCTTAAATTAATTTATTAGAAAAATATAGAAATAAATTTTATGTTGGCTACAGTATACTATTTTAATATAAGGGCTAGATTGTATGTCATTTGAATCGATACCGGGTCACGTCTATCTACATAATTTAACTACTAGGACAGTGCATGCGGCACCTGCACAATATTGAGCTGGGAGAGAATAATTTGAAGTCGTCAAGCAGACATTGATAATTTCTAATTTTGAAATGAACATTAATACTATTGAAATACCTGCAATAGCTCTGCTAAAGATTTTGACTATCAAAAACTACGACCAACAGTAGGCAAACTGGAATCTTTCATTGCAATAAAAACTTCTGTTGTTTGTCTGAATATATTGCTGTAATCTGTTTTATAATTCATTTGTCAAGATAGCGGCTTTCGTTTAATAACACACTATTTTCATAATAAACCGTGCTGACCGTTGTTAAGGTAAAATAATAAAAATGCAATGTCCTAAATTTATTTCTAAATATTTCTACTAAATTAATTTAAATAGTGCTGCTACAAATACGGCGATCACAATAACGAAGCTCTGTGCATTCGCGCCAAAAATAGTTATACCGACAATCTCTATAATAAAACCGTAAGTCATGTGACTGTCATCAACAGTTCCGGTATGCCCGCATCGCTTTTTCATATGCCCGGCGGCCATTTTTATTCAAAATTATTTTTAGAATAAAACTGCATAAAAGTTACATTTTTAGAAAGATTGTTCAAAATAAATTAATATTTGAGAGATGACTTACGTTCAATTATGTATATATTCTGCAATAACTTCAGTTGAAATTAGCTTCGCAATTCAAATTCTCTATCCATGAAAGTAAACAAAAGAAAAAGATTCATTCGTCGTGAAAGTTTAAAATATTAAACCATTAAACCATGGGAGATATTCGTTCGTAAAGTAAGTTTTCCGTGAATGATTTTTTGGAGCGCTGCCTGGTGTCAAAAAAAAAATAATAATTCGCACCAGGACGTGTGAGACAATTAAAATTCACCATAATTCCGTTTGATGAAGTGCTTATACAACTCAACTTCCTTCTGAATCTTTTCTTGACGTAAGTTGAATGTAAACAAATACAACTCATGTAATAATATTTAATGAATCAAATTTTGAAATCATCCGTTAATTTGGTATTTATGTATTATACGTGGCAAGAAGAGATATCACCGAAAATGATTGTTAATCGCCAATCATATTTACCATTGTTAATGACTAATCGCGTTCAAGACAGTAATTTAATATACATTTATGAAATAGATGATATTAAGTACTTTCATGTTATTTGGGCGCAAATCTCGCCAATAGCATTTTTAAAATCGCCAATACCAGCTTTTATTTTTCGCGTGAGCAAATTAGAAACGATACTTTGATTTTGAAAATAAAGGTTTTGATTTATGATATTATTTTTTAGTTTTCTATTTTCTATTTTAAACTAAAAGTGTGAACGGCATGTATTTTAAATTCTAACAGCTGTCGCAGGCGCACCGGGGTTGGCACGAAAAATTACGTGTAAATATTCGAAAATTACGTGTAATAATATGCAGCCCGATTATGGCACATTATTCAAGATGTTTTAGATGAGAATAATGATACATTTTCTAATCTTCCGTAATCGAGTCTGCAGCCAAAGTTAGCGAGAAACAAAATAAAATATTAGCAACAACATCATGGTTCAGTGTAAATGTGGATATCATTAAAGACTTTCATAAAATGGATTTCATTGCATCAAATCGTATTAACTAAAATACGTTAATTGGCAATGGACCCAATTACGGAAAATTGCTTAATATGTTTAAGAATCTCTGCATTAGCGAACATATTGCAACTGATAAGCAAACGGGCATGAAGCATAAATTCTTAAATGGGATAAGCAGCTTTTGTCAAGAAACATGAAATACCTAACAACAACAAAAAAAAGCGAAATGCTACCGTGATTGCAAAAGTTCTTAACTTGTCTGTTAGAATCTTCCGATTTGGAGAAGGATTAAGGAAAAAATTAAATTAGGAATGAAAGTAACGTGTTACAAGGCTTCACATACATTTAAGGGAGACCAAACTGGTCGCCAGTGGCGGCTAGTAAGAAATAATGAGTTTACTTTGATGCAATCATCGTAAAATTCCTCAGCTTTATAAGAATGCACGTTTTCTTTGGCGCGTGTAACAGAAAAAATTACGATTTACAATATCGAAAAAAAAAAGCAAAAAGTTCAACCAAATGTAGCATTTATTGAAATTCTATTTCGAATGGCATTATTTTTAAATGACAACTTATATTTTCACTCACAAAAATTGAATCTACAATGATTACATAAAAATGACGTCATTTTCTGGAAGCTATGACAGTCGCCCTTTTGAGGCAATAGCCAAAAATTTCCCACTTTAAAGAAATCTTCTTGATTCTGATTTATTTGAATGTTTGAGCACGTTGTTTGATAACATATTTGTTAACTTTATGTTTTATTTATGTTATTATTTTTTTCATGCATTGATGAAGTTTCAATTTCGTTATGGATTATCCGAAAAAAAAAAAACACTGAATTATTTGCATTGTTTTAAGTGCCAACGTTGCAAATTTCTGATTTTTTTTTAAATTCATGCTTGAAAATAATTTTATAACAAATAAAATATCAGTAAATTAAGATATAGTTTTCGAACATATTGCATTTTAAAAGGACATTTTTTCTCTATTCGACGGTGTAAAAATTGTGGTATGATGTTTTGTAGGTGAAAGATGATGTCTAATCATTAAAATCATTTTCTCTTTTAGATAATTGAAAGAAAGATATGTTGTTGCTCATATCTAAAATAATAAGAACGAAAAATCATGTGTCATGCATATATTATTAAACACTCTCCAACACCTTCAGAATACCATGAAAAAACTTCCCCATTTAATAAGGTGAAATATGATGGCTGAGTAAACAATTTGGAAAACACATGACACATTTAAAAACCCAATATCCAGGTGTCATCGTCAATTAGTCGGAAAATCATCCGAATTCTTTTCTGCCGTCCTCTTAAAGGATTTATAGATTTATAAATTTGCAAATTTTCACGGACATGTTTTTGCTGTACAATTTAGATAGTTCATATACGCAGTCTATTTCTGTGACAACAAGAAAGAAAACAAGAACGAAAAATCATGCATCAAGCATAGATTATTAAACATACTCTCCAACACCTTCAGAATACCATGAAAAAACTTCCCCATTTAATAAGGTGAAAGATGATATCTGAGTAAACTATTTGAAAAACACATGACACATTTAAAAACCCAATATCCAGGTGTCATCGTTGATTAGTCGGAAAAAACTTTCCCATTTAATAAGGTGAAAGATGATATCTGAGTAAACTATTTGGAAAACGCATGACACATTTAAAAACCCAATATCCAGGAATCATCGTCAATTAGTCGGAAAGAACTTCCCCATTTAATAAGATGAAAGATGATGTCCGAGTAAACAATTTGAAAAACACATGACACATTTTAAAACCCAATATCAGGAATCATCATCAATTAGTCGGAAAAAGCATCCGAATTCTTTTGTGCCGTCCTCTTAAAGGATTTATAGATTTAGAAATTTGCAAATCTTCACGTAAATGTTTTTGCTGTACAATTTAGATATTGTTCATAGGAACTTTCTTCCTGTGACAACAAGAAAGAAAACTCATATGCGTCAAGCATAAATTATTAAACACTTTCCTGTACCATTCAGAATACTATAAAAAATTTAAAAAAATAAATAAATAATAATAAAAAAAAAACTTCCTCATTTAATAAGGTGAAAGATGATGTCTGAGTAAACAACTTGGAAAACGCATGGCATATTTGAAAACCCAATATCAGGATTTATCGTCAATAATCAAAAAAGCAACCGCAGTCTTTTGTGCGGTCCTCTGTAGGATCTATAGATTTGTAATATATACTACACTATATTGCAAAAGGTGAATGGTCACTTGCGATTTTAGACGTTTTGTTAACTATCTAGAAAAATACATGAGGAATTAACCTGAAACTGCAGGTGTGTAAACAGTATAGTATAGCTTATATATTTCCGTGAATATTTTTTCCCGAAACCCCATAGGGGACTGTCAACAAATTGAAAAACAACGACTATCTTTTGGATTACCCTGTAAAAACATAATGTAGCAAAATTGTTCAAACTCGAGATTATTAATAAATGGTTTATTGTAATATACTGTGTTAATTTTTATGAGGATAGCATGAATATTCGAAGAGAAATTAAGGTTTTTATAAAAACCGACTCAAATTTTGCCAAGTTTTTTGCTTATAATTTGCAGAGTTCTTAATATAAAAAAGAGTTATTTTGAGAAAATATGTCAAACAACATTGTACATAATACTCTGCAATCTGAATTAAAAAATAATAAAAATTGGATGAAAAATGAGCAGGTTTACTAAAAAATGTTTCACTGCGCATGCGCGAATGCAATCAAAATATAATATGCATAATGTATTAGCTAAGTATATAGAGCAACTTTTGTGAAAGTCTCAAAATCATAGCTTGAAAATTCTGAAAATTATCGTCGTTAGAAGAAGCTCGAAATCCGTTGTTCCCAAAAGGAAGCAAAAAGATGAGGGGTTGTATCCAAATATAGTAGTACGTGCAATATTGTGTTTGTGTACGCTATCTTGGCACTAATCAACAGATACTTGATACAACCCCTCATATTTTTGATTCTTTTTGGGAACAACGGATTTCGAGCTTCTTCTATCGACGATAATTTTCAGAATTTTCAAGCCGTGATTTTGAGACTTTCACAAAAGTTGCTCTATATACTTAGCTAATACATTATGCATATTATATTTTGATTGCATTCGCGCATGCGCAGTAAAACATTTTTTAGTAAACCTGTTCATTTTTTATCAAATTTTTATTTTTTAATTCAGATTGCAGAGTATTATGTACAATGTTGTTTGACGTATTTTCTCAAAATAACTTTTTTTTATATTAAGAACTCTGCAAATTATAAGCAAAAAACTTGGTGAAATTTGGGTCGGTTTTTATAAAAACCTTAATTTCTCTTCGAGTATACATGCTATCTTCATAAAAATGAACACAGTATATTACAATAAACCACTTATTAATAATCTCGAGTTTGAACACTTTTGCTACATTAGGTTTTACAGGGTAATCCAAAAGATATTCGTTCTTTTTCAATTTGTTGACAGTCTCCTATGGGGTTTCGGAAAAAAATATTCACGGAAATATATAAGCTATACTATACTGTTTACACACCTGCAGTTTCAGGTTAATTCCTCATGTATTTTTCTAGATAGTTAACAAAACGTCTAAAATCGCAAGTGACCAATCACCTTTGGCAATATAGTGTATATAGTAAGCAAAAATTTACTTCAGTTAGGAAACGCATAGGCACAGTTGAAAATTCCCATTCGGCAATTTCTGTCAATTAATGTACTAGAGATCTTTTTGTGCAACCCTGTTAATGATCTATGAGCTTACACCAAGTAATATACAAAAAAATTAGTTAAATTTAAAAATGCGTACCAGAACTGAAAATGTGCTTTCAGCAATTATTATTGAAAGACAGTACAGTAACTGAACTATTTTGCGTGTCCCTGTAAAGGAACGATGCATGCTATGTCCATCTTATTCTATATAGTAAGCATCTTGCAGTACATCTCAGTGATATATATCAATTTCAATATGTGTGAAATAGTGTAACATTATTAAAGTACACCGCAAACGATTTTTCCCCATAAACCATACTGTAGCGGTATTCCTTTGAGTATCCCTGTAAACATAGGCGTAGCGTGACCTTTTTTTTTTTTTTTTTTTTTTTTGGGGGGGGGGGGGGTTGGGCACAAATGTTTATTAAACATACACGCACGCATGCACACATAGCCATATGTGTGCGTTTTATATATATACAATGGTTTCTTAGTTAAAAATGGCCTCAGTTGCGGCAATTTTACCACATTGGGTAAAGGGAATTCAGTTTCGATCTTTTAGGATGAATTTTACCTTCGTTTTAAAAAAGTCCGGAAATCGTGCAGCAATTTTTGAATTTTTCGCGAAATGTTTGTGATTTTTAGAGTTTTTTCGCGTTTTGCAACAATATTTTAACATTTGTGTTGGGATTTAAGTTTCAATCTTTTAACATAATACAGTAAATTTTTTCCTCTGCATTTAAAAAAAAATTTCGCGAAATTTTTATAGAATTTTTAGCGTTTTTTAGTTTTTTTAAACATTCGTAGGAGAAATCTGGTTTAATTTTTTTTTTTTCATTTCTGCTATTTTTTTACTTTTTTGCAAATGTATTAAGCGATTTTTTGAGTTTTGCAGCAATTTTTTTAATATTCGTAAATGAAATTCAAATTTAATCTTTTAGTCAAATATGGCAAATTTTGTGACCTGCGATTTTTAGATTTTTCACGAATTTTTTTTATGCGATTTTAAGCGTTCTTTTAGCGTTTGCGACGATTTTCTTAAATATTCGTAAAATACAGCTGGTTTCAATCCTCCAGCTCAATATATTAAATTTTGTCCTCAGTGATTTTGAAAATTTTCGCAAATTTTTATGCGATTTTTAGTGTTTTTCCGCGTTTTGTGGGAATTGTTTAATACTAATCAGGTTCCAACCATTTAAACCATTGTAGTAAATTTTGTCTTCTGCGATTTTTAAATTTTTGATAATTTTTTTATGATATTTTGCCGTTGTTTCGTATTCCGATGCGATTTTTAAACACTCATAAAAGGAATCCAGTTTTAATCTTTCAGCCCATTATATTAAATTTTGTATTCTACGATTTTTTAACTTTTCGCGAATTTTAGCGTTTTTTTCTGCGTTTCGTGGAAGTTTTTAACATTTGTAACAGGAATCCGGTTACACCCTTTTAACCCAATATAATAAATGTTGGCCTCTTTTTCAATAAAGTTTATTCGGAACTCGTACAGCGACTTTTGAATTTTTTGCTAATTTGTTAAGCAGTTTTTAGCGTTTTATCGTGCTTTGCAGCGATTTTTTGACATTTGTAAAAGAAATTCAGCTACAATCTTTTAACCCAATACAATAAATTTTGTTTTCTGCAATTTTTGAATTTTTTGTGATTTTTTTATGCGATTTTTCATTTTTTTTCTTTTTTTTTTTTTTTTTCACGTTTTGTGGAGATAGTTTCACATTCGTAAAAAAGAAACTGGTTGCAAACTTTTAGTCTAATTTTTTTCTCTTTTCAAAAAGTTTATTCTGAATTAAAAGAATAATTTTAACAATGGCTTTAATTTTTCATGCGATTTTAACTTTTCTTGCGTTTTGCGGTGATTTTTTAAAATTCGTAAAAGAAAATCCAGCTACAATCTTTTAACCCAATACAATAAATTTTGTTCTATGCGATTTTTAAGTTTTTCGTGATTATTTTTTGCAATTTTTACGTTCTTACGCGTTTTGCGGCGATTTTTCTAATATTCGCAAAGGCAATCTGATTTCAATCTTTGAACTCAATATAGTAAATTTTGTCCTCTGCGATTTTTGAATTTTTCGTAAATTGTTTTATGGGATTTTTTTTTTTCACTTTTTGTGGAGATATTTTTACATTCGTTAAAACAATCCGGTTTCAATGTTTTTGCCCAATGTAGTAAATTTTTTTCTGTTTTCAATAAAGTTTATTTGGAATCCGTACAATGATTTTAAATTTTCATGCGATTTTAACGTTTCTTCGCGTTTTGCAGCAATTTTTTAACATTTGTTACAGGTATCGCGTTTCAACCTTTCTTCCCAATGTAGTAAATTTCACCTCTGCGATAAAAAAGAAAAAAAAAAAAAAATAGCGTTTTTTCGCATTTTGCGGCGGCGTTTTTTAAATATTGATAAAAGGAATCCAGTTTCAATATTTCAGCCCAAATACAGTAAATTTTGTCGTCTGAAATTTTTCAATTTTTCGCGATTCAAGAAGACATGAAAATTTTCATGCGATTTTCTGCAGCTTTTCGCGGTTAGCGGCAATTTTTTAACACTGTAAAATGAATCCGTTTTCAAGCTTTTAGACCAATATAGTATATTTTCTGAATTTAGTATATTTCGCGAATTTTTTTGTGTTTTCTCGTCTTTTGCGGTAAATTCTTGAGTTTTTTTTCCCTCCGAAACGGAAAGAACTAACTATTTGTTAAATTTTGCTCTGCTGAGATTAAATTAAAGTTGGAAGAATACAAAATCGTCATAACACAAACTACGATGCTCAAAATATTAAACAATTGAATCGACAATTATATTAAACAATTGAATATTAAACAATTGAAACAACTGAATCGAAATTAAAAATCACAAAAATTCAAGGTTAGTTTTATTCGAGACCAGAACAGGCGTAGCCTGAACATGTGTACCCTGTTAACGGCAGTTGGGCCCCACTACCATTGCCACCTAGATAGGTGGCAATGCCACTACCAGGTGCATTTAATTCGAGGTTCACTTGGAAAATTCACCGACCAGGGGAATGAGGAAAGCTCCGCTAGTAAATTTTATTGAAATTTTATTTTTGTAACATATATAACAAATAAAATATATTTCTCAAACTTTTAAGACATTTTAAATAAGTTTAATCAGCATTTTTAAGAAGTATTAATCATTTAAGGTATATGCGCATGGAAAATTAACGGATTACCATCGTTTACCAAGGTACGGCTGTATATTAACTTTAAAATATCTCATTCAAGAAGGCTCACACTTTGAAAAAAAAATCATAACGATTGCATCTGAAAAATGCGAAGGTATACTTTAAGATTAAGTGCCGTCAATAAAATAAATAATAATAAATAAAAGAGAGGAACATATTTAATTGTGCACAAGACATATTTTAGCTATACTGCCAAAAATGGAATGCCTTTATTAGTAGAGGTTTGCACGGGCCGGAATTTCCAGATCCGGGCCGATGTAAAAACTAAAAGTTCGGCCCGGCCCAAGCAAAAATTAAGGAAATCAGGCCCGGCCGAGTCGATTTTTACAAAAAATTCTGATTTTTTTTTTTAAAATAGAATTAAGATTCTTTTAAAGAATACATACTTATACATACATATTAATGGGAAAATTTTACAGTATATTTCAAATTATATCTCCACAAGGTATATAATACAGGATAGCAACATTTATGATCACTTAGATTCTTATACTATTACTTTCAAATATATACTCATTAGAAAAATAGTGTAGTTTAGAATAAAAGAAAAAGGATAATTAAAAACATAACTTTTGAAGCTGTATGTTAAAAAATATACAGATTTAAAAAATAATTCTGTGTAATTTATTAAAGTATGTTTCCAGAGATTCCGTTGATAAGAGTTCATTATCTCTATTATTTAAAAACATTTCCTGCTCGACACGTCCTGGGAGCAATTAAGTCACGACTCGGCCGAGAATTTAGAAATAAAAAATATTTTCCCCGCTTTATCTGACCTTTTTTAATTTGTTATATTGTGCCAGTCGACCGCTTAATTTTATTTCTCGGCCTATCCCGGTTCGTTTTTTTTTCTCGGCCTGGCCCGCTAAAAGAGTTGTCTTTATTCTGCCGGCCCGCCTTGCCCCACGCCGGGTACCGGCTTTGAGCCAGCCCCGGGCTCGTGCATACTTCTACTCTATAGAAGGATTTTTTAAAGAGAAATGTCTTGATTTTTTCATTAACATACAAGTCAATTCTGAGAAACTTTCCCTCTTCTCATTTCGCCCAACTCAGATTTGAACCAGCAATTTTTGGTACCAAATTCATTACTTCAAAGAAAAAGAGCTGAGCTGTCTATTGATCTGACATCTGAGTAAGTAAAAAAAAAAAAAAAAAAAAAAAAAAATGAAGAAATATAAAATGAAATTAAAATTAGTTATTTCATTTCGATTTTAGGTCAATATACAAGACAAGCCTTAATTGACTATGTATCATATTTTAGAAATTGGTGTTCAGAAAGTTGGGGGGGGGGGGCACGTGCCCCCTCGAAGCTACGCCTATGCCTGTAAATGTACGATGAATGCTATGCACATTATATTCTATATTAAACATCTTGTAGTGCGCCTCAGTGATATATATCACTTAAGCGCGTAAATTTCAGCCTCGAAGATGATGTCCCTCTCTCGGCAATTTATCATCTGTAAAGGAGGACCTCTTCAGGCTGTTCTAAAATCTAAAAAGGCTATTTTTTAATTCATTTTTGTTCAGAAACGCGTGAAATTGGCAGATGTTTTTATTCAAAAACTCTAATCGAAATAGGTTTTCCATTTTTCGGTAAACGCAAAAGATCTTTCAGAAAATGTTGTCAAATTTGACGTTTTGAACCGAATTCCCGAATGTGACAGCGGGAGAAAGGAGAAAAACAGGTTGTCACGTGACATGGATCGCTTATAACTCGATAAGTAATTTATTTATCAAAAAATGGAAAACTCATTTCGATTCTAAATCGCATCAATAATCAGGCCTGCCAATTTTATGCCTCTGCGTTCACAAATGAGTTAGAAATTGTGGGTGGTGTTTTTAGTGGTCCCAATTTAAGGATGTCAGATAGTTTTGCGTTGTTGAGCGAATCATTTGAGAACCACCTTAAAAGAAGCTATCGCTGAAAATCCTCGTTATATTACACAGTTCAGGAGCTATTGCACAGACTAAATATTCCAAAAAGTACAGAGCATGATCATTTATGATAGCTTTTTTTATATATAAGAGGTCCCCTTTTACAGATGATGGTCGTGCAGAGCGGGCATCAACTTCGAGACTGAAATTTCTGCACTTAAACTTCTCAAACCAACTTCGAACTGTGTCATCTGAGTCAGCACTTTGTCCATCTACAGCACAAATTTTACGAGCAGTCTGACTGGCATTTTTACCATTCTTGAAATAAAACATCATAATATGACGAAAATGAACATTTTGGCTCTCCATTCTTAGCACTGCACTGAAACAAAAATTATGTCACAACACAAGCGAGAATTATACAGCGCAAGCACAAAAGACCGAATGTACATATCTGGGTCATTCAAGATCACTCCTTATGAACAGTAGCAAAATATTAAAATAAATGATCAACGTAAAATAGCACAAATAAAAATATATGAAATGGCAAACAGCTGTTTCGGAGCCCCTAAAGCTCCATCATCAGTGCCAAATTTAAACGATTCAAAACTGATTCAAAAGTTATGCCATGTAAGTATGCTTGCGTCTCTGCACGCGACCAAGATAGAATGGCACTGAGTTTTTTAAAAACAACATAGAGGAGTCAGGAATGACACTGATGATGGAGCTTTAGGGGCTCCGAAACAGCTGTTTGCCATTTTATATATTTTTATTTGTGCAATTTTACGTTGATCATTTATTTTAATATAGCGGCATAAAGTTCAATACACCTTTTTTAAATAAGTAGCAAAATAACTTGACGAAACCGCGCTTCGCTTTTTGAAAAACCGCAGAACTGTCCGGATGACCCAATATTTGAAATTGTCTGACACCGGAATCGCAGTAAATTGTAATATTAGAGAGCAAATTAGAGCTAATTCCTCCCATGATTTAAATATTTCAAAGTTGAAGGGTAGAGAGATGAGTTAACGCACATCTCCATGTGAACCAGTGAGAAGCAATTTAACCCTTAAAAGTGCCTACATTATATAGTCATGCGAAGAAACGCGCAAGCTAATGTTAAGTCTGTGGGAAGGCTATTTTAAAATTTCTCGCTCGCATTTTAATATTATATATATATATATATACATATATATATATATATGTGTGTGTGTGTGCGTGTGTGTGCGTGCGTGTGCGCGCGCGCGCGTGTGTGTGTGTGTGTGTGTGTGTGACGATTTGAAGACGATAGATGATACTTACATTGGCAGTTCCATTTTTTATAAATGGTACGTCGAATACTGGAGGTTCTTTTTCAAGATTTAGCCGAGGAGTTTTCCCTCACTAGGGGTTTTCATTGCAGTCGGAGATGTAGTTTTCATTGAAATTAGTAGAATATGCACAGCAGGTATTATGTGAGAAGCCGAAAATAGGAACACCATCTAATCACCGCAGCAAAGTTTTATTTGAAGCTGAAATATTTAGGCGGAGATCTCTTTCACATCGTTCCTCGTCTCCGTCAAGACAGATTTTCAATAAAAATGCGCATGATGGCTGTAGTTGTTATTAGCCTTAAATATCCATCGATAAGCAATCACAGGAAGAAACATTTGGTCATTTTTACCAATACCAGGCAAACGTTCTAAATTATTTTACCTCAAACGCCGAACACCGTCATAGCACCTCTTTTTTTTTACTCCTTTCCGAAGCTAAGAGCGGCGGTATATCATTTCAGAAAAAGTAGGAATACATGGGTCACGTGATGGCTTGTGCGCCAATCGAGAACCGGGATTCTATGCGAAATGCGCAAGAATATTGAAGTAAAGTGGTTTCCGCTAAGATATGACGCCAACGAAGCGCCGAGAAGATTCTATAATGTTCGATAAATTAGCTATGATCCAGAGTGTTTTAAGCCAACTGATTATCCTTAGTTACTGGTTTGAGAATATCGAATGATTTTTACTTTCATTAAAAGGAAAAAAAAGAAAATAATAAAAATGGTTTCTCGAACTTGGATCAAGCCAGAATGGAATTAAAATAAAATGTTTTACATTTTAATATAAGGAAAAGATTTTATGATTTTGAGAGTTACTTTTAATATCTGAAATTATTAAAATAAATACAGCCTTTTTAGGAATTTAGAAAAATAAAAAGGAAATAATGCGGTTTTTTTAAAGGGATGAATATAAGAAAGTTTTTATAATTTAAAGATAAAGACGCCATTTATTGAACTAACTAGCAGCAATTAAAATATTGAATTCAGATAATAGGTTTTTGGAATAAATATAAGTTAAAATACATTAATAAACGAAGGAAATAAATATTATAGAGTAATTTAGAATAGGATGGGATAAAAGTAATTTAGCGTATCGCGATAAATTTTAAATTTTGTTATATATATATAATTTTTTTTTTCCTTTTGCATAGGATAGCAGAGGTCGATCTCTAACGTTGTGCGTTTTTACTTTTTCGGTTTTGGTTAAAGTGTTTTTATAAGCGGGCATTTTTTAATTTGGAACCGGATGGTACCGGTTCCGAAAGTGAAAGTACCTTTATATTATAAAAAAACTGGAACCAAAATCGAAAAAGTAAAAATCGTTAGAGATCTACCTCTGCTATCCTAAGCAAATAAAATCATTTAAAAATATTAAAATGCGAGCGAGAAATTCGAAAACAAACCTTCCCATAGACTTAACATTAGCTTACGCGTTTCTTCGCATGACTAGTGATAGGCTCTTAACTGCTGACACAGAAATTGTCGCATAGCTACTGTGAGCAAGCGATCTCTGAGACCACTTGATCGAAAGATGAATAAAAGGCTCGATTAACTCATATAGGATGCTCTTTTTGTACTAAACTTTATGTATAGCGTATAAGACTATTATAATAAAAAATCACTTTTTCAGAAGTCTCTACCAGGGCTCCAAAAGAAGCAAAAATTAACTAGTATCTATAGTTAAACTAAAAATTATAAGATAAATTGGGAAAATTGAAAAAAGCAGCGGTCTATTAGACTGCTTTACAGCAGTTTAGGGTTAAAACTCTGTTCAGATAACACTTGCTACAAAAAATCAGAAATTATTTCCCTGAGCTTTCTTTTCCAAAGGCTCTGTGATCATCAACAAAAGAAAGGGTAGTCTCAACAAAAAATAAGGGGTGGGGGGGAATAAACTTGTCAGGAATTCTCTTCCGTGGATACGCTACAGAAGACAGACCACATCAAAGAGAGCGACAAAGGGGCCGCTGTAGCTAGTTGTAGTCTGTTCGCAGCTAAACATTATGGCTCCAGCTGAGAATAATACTGAAATTATACTATTCACAATCTCTTTAAGGTGTTACATAAGTACTCAACTTTGAAAATATCGATTTTTATTTATTTATTTATTTATGACGGAAATTAAATCCTTATAGTGGGCAAAGTATAGTGAATCATGCGGGCAAAAAGATTTAAAGTGATATCTCAATTATTAAGAAGATATGAGCGAAAATGTGTGCGCGTATACGATCGATAAAACCGACCTAGCTGAAAAGATTTTACTACCTTTTAAATGAGCAGATTAAGACACAGGAGGGTCCACACTATGACGTAGGAATAGCAAATTAAGTGTAAGTTGAAAAAAAGAAAAAAAATCAGTATATATTTTTTTCTTCTAAAACTTTAAACGCGATTTTTTCGAAACTACATTTTTCAAAATGGGCAGCATGAATAATTTAAATTGAATAATTTTTAACATTTTTGGATAAAATGTCCGCTTATCGACGCATTATTAAATTGTCTAAGGACCATCGAGCCATTTTTTTTAAATTTAAATTTTTTATATTTTAATATATTTTATATATTATATATTATTTTAAATATATTACATAATATATACTTATTTTATATTTTTTTAAATGTCAAAATTTTAGACGAAAAGTGATTTTTTTTTTCAAAATAGCGCAATTTTTTTATATTTCAAAAATTCAAAAATTGGAGCCGATGGCCCTTAAGCTACGGCCTTATTTTACAAGAAGAAACTGAGATTTCAATAATTTTTTGCTTCTACAGGAAGTTAGGACCTGTCCACCAAACCTGGATATTTTGGTACAGGTCAACGCGGCTGTAGGTTTCCGGCGTCATATGTGACCAAATTTAACAAAGCAAATATTTTTAAATACTTGAAGCAATTAAAAAAAGCGTGGAATTATTAATTTTTCGATTAATGTTACTCCCTTCCAAAAAAAAAAAAATCCAAAATATGTCAACTTTTCGCCGTCGAGAAACGTATAATATGTAGCCCCTTAATAAATTGTATTTGCTGTTTAGGGACTCGGAAGTCTTTGGGACCAGTGTTGAATTCAGGGGGTGGCCCGGGCGGGGGGACACTCCCCCTCCCGGAGTATAGAAATGTCCTCCCCAGAAGATTTGAAATTTTATGCTTTTAATGGTTAAAAAGTGAAATCCCCCCCCCCCGGATATCTACAATGTCCCGCCCGGAGCCACAGAAATCCTTCCCGGAGAAAAATGTCTGAATTCAACACTGTTTGGGACCTGATGTGTCATATCAGTCAAGCCCAAGTCAGTGATGAATTCAGGGGAGAGGGGGGGGGATATTCCACAAGGAGCAACGAAATGCCCCCTCCCGAAAATTTGAGATTTTATTATGGTCAAAAACTGCAAATCCCTCTCGGAGGAAAATGTCTGAATTCATCACTGCGCCCTGGCTACGCTATAGTAATGTCAGTGGCCATATTAATAATTCGCTAGCAACCAGTTTTACGGAAGCTATGGAAACAATAAGTAATGCATTAGTTTTTCAATTTTACTTTACTTCCCTAAAGTCTCAAAGTCATCGTTTCCATCACAATTCAATACGATCTATCAAGTTGTACGTTATTACGTCTGAGAGGCAAATTGATTTATAACCTCTCGGCAACCGTTTTTGATTTGAAGATTCCATCTGTAGATTAGATAAGACTCGGTGTCGGCTTTCTTTAACAATAACAATTCACTCTCGTTATTATATAAATATGCTATGAGCTATTCGGAGAAAGTTTTTTTGGATAATAATGCTGAGAGGTTATGCGCCATCGCTAACAATGACGAGCAGACAGCTATTTGTCAAATTTAAAGTTTAGAGTAGAAATGCGGTGAGAGAAATACAAAGCAATTTTTATCAAATATCATATAACAACCTGCTTTTTTTTTCTTTTCTTTTCTTTTTTTCTGCCTGATGAGCAAAATCTGTATTATACAAGGTGATTTCTTCTTTCGCCTCAAATAACTGTGAACCGAGTTAGCTACAACCAGGAACGTGGAGTATAGATATATAGTAAAACGGAATACAATACGAAAATTTATGTAGTACCCGATCCCCTAGCCGTAAAATCCTTCCACAATAATAGTAAAGTTTAAATTTTCAATAGTTTAAATTTTATGAAAAATAAAAGTAAATTTTTGAAACTTTTATTTTTCTACTTCTGATTCTTTTCAAGCATTTTAAATAGGTAAAGGTTTACTTATCAGAACTGTTATATAATGCTGAAACAATTGTAAAACAAGAGAAGCTTACAGGAGCTTGATAATTACTATAGAAGGGAAGGGGGTGGGAGTCAGAATAATGCCCAGGAAGCTAAAAACAAAATGCAGTTAATTTCTCAGAGCATTTTTTTTTAAGTATCTTTTTTCCTTTTTTTCTTTACATTTGATCAATCTTTCGTATTTGAGTCCAAATTTACTTCATTTTTTCCAAACGTTGCCATCATGGCTACAGTATGTTCTACAATCTCCATCGATTGGCGTAAATTGTTAGATGCGAATTTTCTAACTGAACTAAATTTTATCATGCTGTGTAATATATATTCAAATCTATAGATCATATACAGGACTACACAAAATAATTCGACTACTTTTTTTACTATGGAAGTAAATGGTATAAAACTGGATTTTTAAATGTGAGTAGTAGGATAGTGGGGGTTGACCGGCCACAGGAGCAATGAGCAGGTGCAGCTGCACATCAGATGTGCAGCAGACACTTGCCTCATAATATCTTTACAAGGTTCATATTTTCTGATTAACAAACTCTCTTCATATCAATAGTTTTTGTTCCATTTTGTTCTATGTCTAACATTTTCTTAAATAGTTTGGTTCACATGTGTATGTATATGTGTATGTATGTCTGTTTGTCTGTTTATAACTGTGTTTATATGTATTTGCGTGTGTTTATGCATAAAATTTACAAGTTTTTATAAAAAAATTATAATTAAAAAAAAATTGCAACCTAATGTTATTAAAAATTTAAAACTTATAAAAAAAAGTTTAAACAATTGAAACTTAAAAAAAAATTTAAAAAAAAATTAAAAATTAAAAATTAAAAAGTTTAAAAAAAAAATTAAAATTTAAGTTACAAATAAAATAAAAAATAAAAAGTTAAAAAATAAAAATCTTTAGAAAAAGTTTTACGATATTAAAAAAAAAAAAAAAAAAAAAGATAATAAAATGAAATAAAAATGTTTTTAAATCATTCTCGATCTAACTGAAAAGAAAAAAAAAAACGCTTTAAGAAAGTTACAAGCTAACAAAAATGTTATAAACCTTTTAAAATGATCACTTTAACATATTTCATAACTTATAACAATTTTTTACTAACCTTGGCACCTGGTTAACGCTTTAGATGGATTCAAAAATCATTTTATAATATTTTTAATCATGATAAACCGTTTTGGACCATATAAACCTCATTAGATGGTGTATGTGCGCACGCATGCGTGCGTGCGTGTATGTACATATAGATAATGTTTTATCAGATAGGTATGTATAAAAGTTTTAAATAAGTACACAAAAATATAATTAACGCTTTTATTAAAACAAAATAATTTACAGAAAAGGTTTATATACAGAAAGATATTTACAAATCAGCATTTTTAATCTTCATTACAATCTTGTTTAATGTCATAATGTCCATACGCTAAGCTGGATATTCCATTTTCTAAAATGTATCTCTTATCATCAAAAGGACTTAGACTAATTTTATTTTGGGTTAGTGTATATAAATTATGCGAATCCTGGGCGATCCTTATCTGTTTCTCCATGCTTGTTTTTTGTTGTTGGAGACACTCTAAGTAGTCTTCATGCTTGATTTTCTGTCGAACAATCTGTGTAGACACGCCTTTTGCGCGCTTTTTCTCATCTTTAAAGGATTTCAGTGAGTACATTTTTGATTTCAGTCCGACAAACTCAAGAGCTAATTCACCATTAAGTTCATCCTTGAACTTGCCGAGAACTTTCTTATTATCCTCAGAGTATAAATCATGTGATTTCGGATACTCGGAGAAGTCAAACAAATTACGGTATTGTTCCATATCCTTATAAATGTTGTTTGTTTGAATATGGTAAGTTAAGGAATCTGTATCAGTGAATAATAGGGTTGCCCGATCTTTATATGTTTTCTTTATGAAGTTATAATGAAAATCATACATAACTAATTTAGAGAGTTCTAAAATAGCGAACCCAACATAAATAGGCCGATTCATTAAAATACTAGTTTTCAGTCGTTCTATCGCGGTCAAGTCTTCATCAAAGGTTTTAAATGATTTAAAAGTAGGCAAAGCTACTAATTTTTTTGCTCTTTTTTCACCATTACAAAGCACAATGTTTCTCCTTTTTCGAAGATTCTCCATTGTCTTCCCAAAAACAGAATTATTCAATAATTTAAAAAAGTCCCTTTCAAAGGAGGACTTAGCCTCTTTACGTTTCTCAGTATTAAAATTAATATATTTCTGAAGCCAGGGTGCCTGTTTAAATTTTAAGGCTTTATGTACAGCTGTAATTTTTAAACCAAGTTCTAAATAAAATTTAAGATTACGATAATGGGTTATATAATTTCGTTTATTATTTAAATTAGGTATAAGTTTAGGGGTACCCACAAATTTTCTATTGTTAAGTAAGTTTCTTACGTGAGAAGACAACATAGATTCTTTTACAGTGATCCTCTCGGGAGCAACAGGATATTCATTGTGCAGAGGGTGTAAATGTTTCGGGTATTCCAAGTCTACCTCGAAAAGGTACCCAATTTCAGAGCTATAGGATAGCGATAGAACCCACTCTTCTGTGATATGACTTGTTTCAGACCATTCAAAACCACCACATGGTAAAAACTGACTCATAGCCCACCCGTATAGGTTGTTAGCATCCCAGTACATGATGTAGCTGGGTGCCTCATTTTTCCTATAATTGGGTGTATCAGGTATGTTTGCTCGAGCGTATCTTTGACTAATCATACTGATACCGCCTCGTATACCATTTTCAACCATAAGCAGCATATCTATGTCACTGAGTAACTCTAAAGATGTTTCAGACATCTTCAAACAAGCTTGCCACGCGAGTGAAGGTGCAGTGAACAGGTGAGCAGGATCAATTTCATAATACTGCTGACATAATTTCCTAAAGTTTTGAAATACGTCAGCAAGTAGTAGAACATCTGTCTGAACATAAAGGTTGTGGTAATCACCGAGAGTCTTGATGTCAAATGTTTCCCATACATTTTGGGCGTGCTGATAGTCTTTTTCATCTATTGGGTTATTGGTCAAACTATTATAAAATACAGAAGGCGGGGGAAGCTGCTTTTCATTAAATTTTTCAAAAGAAGTGAAATAATCATAGGGGTAAACCCCTTTACGTATGAGTAAAGATAAATTATTATTTTGTGGGAAATTTTCTTCAAGTATGGTGAATTGCTCAGGTTGAAGGTTTTTAACAAGTTTTTCCAATGACGTGGGCAAAAATTGAAAAGAATCGATAAAAACCATCTGAATAGAAGATGTAGGCTTTCTGATTTTAAAGGTGATATAGTTTTCCATAGAAGTAGCAATAACATCGATTTCATGATCTTTAAACTTTCCAAGCTTTGTCATAATATGATGACCATCATAGTTTTTCAAGTTATGGAATATAACAGGAATTGTTTTACACTGCTTATAATTCAAGTTACATTCCACGTGTGCAGCTCCTCTGTACGCACCTGACAGGTGATCATGGTCACGTGTGCGTTTCTCATCTAAAGTTTTCTTGCAGATATGACAAAACTCTGCTTCTTGAAATGCCTTTTCTTCCTCGGTAGAAAGCTTCATAGGTTTAATATTTAATAACTTTTGTCCTAAAATTTCCTTCTCTTGCATCATTCGGTTTAAAAAATGCTCAACACAGTTTCTACCACGGTATACCTGTGCTTTCTTCACACATGTGCCATCAGGCCCGATAACCACATAGGCATATCCACAAGGTAAGTGATAGGTTGTTTTTTCAGTATAGGATGCTTTAGAAGAGGGTGGGGCTGATGAAATAGGTATAAGTAAACTCTCAAAGTCCGCATAAATCGTATAGGCAACAGGATGTTGCAGATGAATACCAGAAAACTTTAATATGTTATCATTTTCACTAGGCATCCTTATAGCTTGCGCAACATGTCGAGAACAATATTCACTATGCTTATCCAATAGATCTTGTCTTGAGAATCGATGTAAACATCGATAACAATAGTAGCCAGCGGCTTTATGCTTGGTAAGATCACCTAAAAGTTTTGAAAAGCTTCTAATCAAACAATAGTGTTGCTTTTCACCATCACCAACCAATAACAAATTAATCACATCGTGATCCCTCTTTTCAGATATATACAGGGGGAAAACTTCCTCCTCTTCATATCCAAACACATTAACCCGTAAATTGTTGAGTTGTTCAATAACAGGTATCTTCTGAAGGGGTACAGGACGTTCTATACTACCTAATTTAATATCATACTCATAGGGTCGATAATGTGAAACACGTTCAGGCTTTTTTGTAAAATCCAAATTCAGTTTAAAAGCCAAAAGGCACCACACTAAGCATTTATTGTCTTCGTTTTTTATATTCAACACTGCTTTTTTATCATCCAGTTTTTTACATAAAGGAATGTAGGAACTCGCAGCGAGGGGATGATATTTTGCAATCTTGAGTTCTAAATGATGAATTTTTCTAAGTTTCCATCCAGAGCCTCTTTGTACAAATTCTTCAAAGGATTTAATAATCTTCGACAATCCTTCTTCTATATGTTGCGAGATAGTATCTTCTACAAGTTCGATCATACACGAACATCGGAAATAAGATTGAATTTCCTCAAACTCCTCATTATCAGTCAAACGTTCAAGTGCTATTTTCTCTACCATATACCATTTAATTGAACCTTTTTCATGAATTTCGCTTGTTAAACGTTCCTGTATTTCTGTTCGTAAATGCCTATGAAATACCTCTAAATCACTTTCCTCACGTTCATCTGGATGCAAAATCACTGTTTTAAACACATTAAGTGCATCAGAATGCTTTATGTTTTTCGACTTCGCATTAGATAAACCCATTTTACGTTTTACACTCACAAGAGGTGTTCGAGAGTGTTGGGTGCGTACATGTTGTCTCAATTCAAATTTTCTCCCAAACACCTTATCACAATCATGACAAGAAAATGTTGAATTCTGATGTGACTTTAAATGATATTTCAAATTATCCTTTCGCGTAAAAACTTGATCGCACGTATTACATTTTAATGTAGACTGTCCATTGGCATTATGTATTTCTGAATGTCTTAACAAGTTTGATTTCCGTCCAAATACCTTCTGACATATATTGCAAGCATAGAGCTTCTCTTGTGAATGTATCTTCATATGTCGCTTCAAGCTGAAAATGGTTGTTAAGACTTTGCTACAAGTGGGGCAAACATGCTTCTTCTCAGCATTCATGTGGGTTGCAGTCTTTAGAGAAAAATCTTCTTTTTCAGCATGTTGATCAAAATTCAAAGGGATTTGAGATATAGTGTCTTTTTCTATAAGAATTTCAGGGAATCCATCATGCTGTAACAATCCAACACTATCATGTGCCTTTAAATGCCTTTGCAGACTTGATTTCCGTCCAAAAGACTTCTGACATTTTGCACAAGTATATAATTTCTCATCAGAATGAGTTTTCATATGTTGACTCAAATTAAAAGGAGTTGAGAATGTCTTATTACAGGTAAAACAGGGAAACATCTTAACAGGTACAGAATCTTCCACAGACATGGCTTCATCAATAGGCATGAAAACATCCATAATATAGAAACAATTAAAAACTTTAACTCTTAAAAGCAAACAACAATCTTCTCAAACGAATCACACTGATAAAAAGCGGGGGGGCACTTTAAAACACGTCTAATCACTAGCGCTATGTATCATCAAATGATGAAAATCATAATTTCCCCCCTCTATTTATACCAAACCATACACCCCCACGACTCGAAGTCAAAGTTGTAGTATTGTTTGATACGGCTGTTATCAAAACCTAACATATTATGTCACGCTCTACATGCTTTCTTCTAATTTTTGAAATATAACATAATTATTGCATAATCTCCAATGTATAAAAATTTAAATTATTTAAATTAAAATTATTTAATTTCACATAAACAGAAAAGACTTAATGTATAGTTCTGGGTCACTCCTTATCAACACTAACTAAACGAACCCACACTTCACTGACGTCACGTCTTGTATTAAATCGCATCAGAATAAGATTAACTGATAAGCATTCGTTCTAATCAGCCATTGCTCTTCAAGACATCGCATGATACGGTTGTGTGTTCAAGAAGCTGCTGTGTAAGGTAGGAACAGTTTATTTATTATAATATGATTTTAAATTTCTTGGGTAGATGTTAGAATTTGAGTATCTTAAAATGTTCATACTAAACGATGCGATTATGATATAATTATACTCATGTTTGTGGTAAATGCAAGTGTGATAACTTGTTTATACTACTAAATCTATAAGAATGGTTAATCCAAAATAGTAATACTGCAACTTACAAAAACCATAATCTAAAATGAATTGACGAGAATTTATATAATTTTAATATTAAACTATAAAAATTTCTAAAGTGATTCAATAAAATACAAGTGAATTATCGAGGAAAAGTGCAAAGTTTATCAATTTACATGGGTGTTAAATACGTTTTCAAGCCTTATCATAAGTAACAGTTTAATTCATGTGGCCTATTTGATTTGTTATATGTTTAACTGATCAAGATGATTACACAAGATTTAAGATATTTATGAAAGGAATCATGTGATTTTTAATTTTGTCTGCTCAGTTTCAATCATATTGTGAAATGAGGGTTTATTTTTGAAAGATAATGTTAACTTTTTGTGATTATCGTGTAATAGACAGCTTTCATTAAAAGGGATTTTCGATAATTTTAGAATTTTAATCTGTCAGGACACAAAGTCTATGTTGGAATTTTTCTGAGAACATGTCTGTGTTTGTATTTTTATGCCATTTTGAACTATACGAGCTTTTGCTAAGTATGTGTTTCAATTTCAATGAAGAAATAAGTGATCAATCGACTTTTTTAAGGGTGTGTTAATACAATCATGTGACTTTTTAAGTCAATAAATGTTAATATTTTAAGACTAGTGCCCCCTTATCATTAAATGTTCGCTATCGTTGTGAAAGGTTATATTTTTCGGTTAAGTTAGCTTACATTTAACTAATTATGGAACAAACCATACACTCTCATGCCTTAAGTGTTGGTGATGAAACCAGCTTAACGTGTCAAACTATAAAATAAACATATTCTTAATATTATTTTTATTCAAAATTAATATAATCTATCATTCTTATACAAAATATCTTGTATTCTTAATACTATTTTCATTTTTAAAAAATCCATACTTCTATTCAAAAATAATATAATCGATCATTCTTATACAAAATATATTGAACAATATCACTTATTAAAAAGTTAAATGCGCACACGCTTTTGTAAAATATAAACACAATTTTTTATCCCAAGAAATATCTTTATATTTCTTCATTTAGCAATCAGATAAAAAAATATAGCTAATCCACATAATTAAACCAAATATGGTATAACAAAAGAATCTTACAGAAATTCCAGAAAATTCTATATACTTCTACATTAGAAAATCGTCAATATTCAAATCTTAATACTATAAAACATACAAAAATCCTTATCGGAGAGTATTTCCGGTAAAAATATCATATCAGGAAGACTCAAGTTAGAAACTTTACATCTGAGATCATTACCAACTGCCGACCGCAGAATGATGAAACTAAGAATTTTAATTTAAAAAGTTACTTCTAAAACATCTCATAGATGGCGCTGATGAAAAAAATTAATACAAAACTTGTTTAAAACACTTTAACAATTTTAATCAAACTTCGAACTAACACCAACTAGTAGAACATTCACTTACAAATATTTTAAGATATTGGTTACTTCTAAAAAAAATCTCATAGATGGCGCTGCTAAATAATATTTTAAAACCTTTTTTAAAACACTTTAAAAAATTTAAATCTAACTTTAAATTAAATCCGAGTACTAAAACAATCACCTACAGTTATAAATAATTTAATATATTAGATAGTTCTAAAAAAATCTCATAGATGGCGCTGTTGAAAAATTTATTCAAAAAATTTTCTAAAACAGTTTATAAAATTTAAATCTAACTTCAAACTATTACCAAGTACTAAAACAATCATTTACAGTTATGAGTAATTTAATATATTTTTTACTTCTAAAACAGCTCACAGATGGCGCTACGGAGAAAAAAATTAATCGAAACTTATAAAAAATTAATTTAAAACTTTTTTAATACACTTGTACAAAAAAATTGAGTCAAAATACCAACTAACACGTAGTAGAGGGAAAAGGAGAGTTCACCCCCAGTAAGGAGCAATGAGGTGGTGGAGGTGGAGGGAGTGAGTCCGACTGAAAACTTTAGATGAGAAACGCACACGTGACCATGATCACCTGTCAGGTGCGTACAGAGGAGCTGCACACGTGGAATGTAACTTGAATTATAAGCAGTGTAAAACAATTCATGTTATATTCCATAACTTGAAAAACTATGATGGTCATCATATTATGACAAAGCTTGGAAAGTTTAAAGATCATGAAATCGATGTTATTGCTACTTCTATGGAAAACTATATCACCTTTAAAATCAGAAAGCCTACATCTTCTATTCAGATGGTTTTTATCGATTCTTTTCAATTTTTGCCCACGTCATTGGAAAAACTTGTTAAAAACCTTCAACCTGAGCAATTCACCATACTTGAAGAAAATTTCCCACAAAATAATAATTTATCTTTACTCATACGTAAAGGGGTTTACCCCTATGATTATTTCACTTCTTTTGAAAAATTTAATGAAAAGCAGCTTCCCCCGCCTTCTGTATTTTATAATAGTTTGACCAATAACCCAATAGATGAAAAAGACTATCAGCACGCCCAAAATGTATGGGAAACATTTGACATCAAGACTCTCGTGATTACCACAACCTTTATGTTAAGACAGATGTTCTACTACTTGCTGACGTATTTCAAAACTTTAGGAAATTATGTCAGCAGTATTATGAAATTGATCCTGCTCACCTGTTCACTGCACCTTCACTCGCGTGGCAAGCTTGTTTGAAGATGTCTGAAACATCTTTAGAGTTACTCAGTGACATAGATATGCTGCTTATGGTTGAAAATGGTATACGAGGCGGTATCAGTATGATTAGTCAAAGATACGCTCGAGCAAACATACCTGATACACCCAATTATAGGAAAAATGAGGCACCCAGCTACATCATGTACTGGGATGCTAACAACCTATACGGGTGGGCTATGAGTCAGTTTTTACCATGTGGTGGTTTTGAATGGTCTGAAACAAGTCATATCACAGAAGAGTGGGTTCTATCGCTATCTGATAGCTCTGAAATTGGGTACCTTTTCGAGGTAGACTTGGAATACCCGAAACATTTACACCCTCTGCACAATGAATATCCTGTTGCTCCCGAGAGGATCACTGTAAAAGAATCTATGTTGTCTTCTCACGCAAGAAACTTACTTAACAATAGAAAATTTGTGGGTACCCCTAAACTTATACCTAATTTAAATAATAAACGAAATTATATAACCCATTATCGTAATCTTAAATTTTATTTAGAACTTGGTTTAAAAATTACAGCTGTACATAAAGCCTTAAAATTTAAACAGGCACCCTGGCTTCAGAAATATATTAATTTTAATACTGAGAAACGTAAAGAGGCTAAGTCCTCCTTTGAAAGGGACTTTTTTAAATTATTGAATAATTCTGTTTTTGGGAAGACAATGGAGAATCTTCGAAAAAGGAGAAACATTGTGCTTTGTAATGGTGAAAAAAGAGCAAAAAAATTAGTAGCTTTGCCTACTTTTAAATCATTTAAAACCTTTGATGAAGACTTGACCGCGATAGAACGACTGAAAACTAGTATTTTAATGAATCGGCCTATTTATGTTGGGTTCGCTATTTTAGAACTCTCTAAATTAGTTATGTATGATTTTCATTATAACTTCATAAAGAAAACATATAAAGATCGGGCAACCCTATTATTCACTGATACAGATTCCTTAACTTACCATATTCAAACAAACAATATTTATAAGGATATGGAACAATACCGTAATTTGTTTGACTTCTCCGAGTATCCGAAATCACATGATTTATACTCTGAGGATAATAAGAAAGTTCTCGGCAAGTTCAAGGATGAACTTAATGGTGAATTAGCTCTTGAGTTTGTCGGACTGAAATCAAAAATGTACTCACTGAAATCCTTTAAAGATGAGAAAAAGCGCGCAAAAGGCGTGTCTACACAGATTGTTCGACAGAAAATCAAGCATGAAGACTACTTAGAGTGTCTCCAACAACAAAAAACAAGCATGGAGAAACAGATAAGGATCGCCCAGGATTCGCATAATTTATATACACTAACCCAAAATAAAATTAGTCTAAGTCCTTTTGATGATAAGAGATACATTTTAGAAAATGGAATATCCAGCTTAGCGTATGGACATTATGACATTAAACAAGATTGTAATGAAGATTAAAAATGCTGATTTGTAAATATCTTTCTGTATATAAACCTTTTCTGTAAATTATTTTGTTTTAATAAAAGCGTTAATTATATTTTTGTGTACTTATTTGAAACTTTTATACATACCTATCTGATAAAACATTATCTATATGTACATACACGCACGCACGCATGCGTGCGCACATACACCATCTAATGAGGTTTATATGGTCCAAAACGGTTTATCATGATTAAAAATATTATAAAATGATTTTTGAATCCATATAAAGCGTTAACCAGGTGCCAAAGTTAGTAAAAAATTGTTATTAGTTATGAAATATGTTAAAGTGATCATTTTAAAAGGTTTATAACATTTTTGTTAGCTTGTAACTTTCTTAAAGCGTTTTTTTTTTCTTTTCAGTTAGATCGAGAATGATTTAAAAACATTTTTATTTAATTTTATTATCTTTTTTTTTTTTTTTTTTTTTAATATCGTAAAACTTTTTCTAAAGATTTTTATTTTTTAACTTTTTATTTTTTATTTTATTTGTAACTTAAATTTTAATTTTTTTTTAAACTTTTTAATTTTTAATTTTTAATTTTTTTTTAAATTTTTTTTTTAAGTTTCAATTGTTTAAACTTTTTTTTATAAGTTTTAAATTTTTAATAACATTAGGTTGCAATTTTTTTTAATTATAATTTTTTTATAAAAACTTGTAAATTTTATGCATAAACACACGCAAATACATATAAACACAGTTATAAACAGACAAACAGACATACATACACATATACATACACATGTGAACCAAACTATTTAAGAAAATGTTAGACATAGCAACAAAATGGAACAAAAACTATTGATATGAAGAGAGTTTGTTAATCAGAAAATATGAACCTTGTAAAGATATTATGAGGCAAGTGTCTGCTGCACATCTGATGTGCAGCTGCACCTGCTCATTGCTCCTGTGGCCGGTCAACCCCCACTATCCTACTACTAATGTGTTATGTTTACTAAACTGTTCACTGCATATCTTCTTTCACCTTATTTAACGGTGAAGTTTCGTTACAGTTTTCTGGATGTGTTGGGAAGTGTTTCATAATCTATGTTTGATGCATGATTTTTCGTTCTTGTTTTTTTTTTTTTTTTGTTTTTTTTTTTTTTTGTTTTTTTCTTTAAGCGCGAGGTCCTGTGTGATCATAAGGACGGCTCAGCTAAGTAGAAACAAGTAATATAAAAAAAATTTAAAGTCAATTCCTACTTAGGTCAACAAAGAAAAATGTTTCAGTTGAATAAAGCTAAATTGCCAAATATCTTATATAAGAGAAAAAAAATTCTCCCATGTAAAACTAAAATTAATTAATTTAATTTAATTAATGAATTAATATTTGAGAAAACTGCATTAACATCAAGTGTCATCCACTACAAGTTTAAAAAATGTATTTGAACTTGAGTGGATGAATAAAAAGTATCTTATTAACAATTGAAAATTTGAACAAGATATATAAATATATATAGGGAGAGTGTGAACTAATAGTAGGAATTGAAAAAAAAAAAAAGGGAATTTGAAAATTAATTGTTTTCGCTCTAAATACTGAAACTGAATACATGAGCGTTCAAGCACGAATCCAAGGGGATGGCATGGGGCATGACACCGCCCCCCCCCTCCCCCAACCAAAGAACATTATTATAAAATAATACATTCCTTTAATATAAATATATATGGAAGGTGTTTGATATATTTTTTTCCCTCCGTTAAAAATGCTAATCTTATTGATACATTCAAAGAGATATTGTTAAACAGAAATGCATGAAAATTGCAGTCATTGTTTAAGCATAAAAGAATCGAACAACGTTTTCTATTTTTCTATAAATATCGTACATCTTGAATTGTATCCAACCGCAACCTCAAGACTTCATTTCCATGACTGTTGAGCCCCGAAAGTCGGCTTAAAATGTGAACTTTGAGAACATCTTATGTAAGATTAAATAAAATAAAAAATTGCTGCGGCTCATACGGGAATTTTTTAGAGAAAATAGCAGTATTTGTAAATACTGCTATTTTCTCTTTATTTTTTCTACTGTTATTTTCTCCAATCCTGTTAAATGTATAAAATTTGTAGGTTCTATGTTCTATTCAGATGCCAAGAAATTGGAGTTTCCATTTTTATTTTTTATTTTTTTTAAATCTTACAGAAGATGTTCTCAATGTTCATATTTTAAGCCGACTTTCGGGGTTCAACAGTCATGGAAATGTCGTCTTGAGGTTGCAATTGAATACAATTCAAGATGTTACGACATTTATAGGAAAATCGAAAACGTTGGTAGCATTAGTATATTAGTCGCCTAATTTAATCACACGATCAAATAAGGCAAGATTTTTTTTAATGAGAAAATACGGGTATTTCCCCCGAAAAATTCCCTGATCCGTAGCGTTGCTAATTTACGAATATATTGCAAATTCCACACATTTACGAATGAAAATAAATTCAGGTATAATTCAGAAAATAGCCAATTTGGATTTAAGATATAAAAATTTGTCATGAAGACGTGTGACCTTCCCCCTCTCCCCAAAAAGAGACATGACCCCCCCCCCCTTCCAGCCTCTAAATGGAGGGCTTTATCCCCCTCTGTGATCATTGCTCAGAATTCAAGCTGAAAAGAAACTGTTAAAATAAGCGTGTTGTTAAAGGAAAAAAATAATAAAACCCGAATCTTTGATAAACACTCGATAGGTTAATTAGCATTTCTGTTGCTCTTGAGTCAAGAACAACAACTATATCGACAATAAAGGACGGAAAAGAAACTCGCGTAGGTTTTCAGAACCTATTAGCGTGGGCCTAACATAAACTTTCCCCTGCAAGAATAGAGATTTATTAGCATTTCGATCGGATACAAATCGATAACAAGGGCAATCAGAATGTCCGTCAGCAGCGAGTCTGCATTCCTTAACACTCCTTCTGCCTACATTTGACAAATCTTCGACAAGATTTAAAATTAAAAAAAATAATAATGAAAATCGATATCGATAAGGAACTGCACAAGAATTCGGCCTTGGCCTGATTTTATGTGAGAGTCCGTAACCGTTTTTCTCTTTCTACTATTATTTTTTTTTCTTTTCTTGTGTACCTTTTTTCTGGGGCGGTGGCCTACAAGGAAACGAACGTGGAAAATTCCAACTTAAATAGAATATATATATATATGTATATATATATATAATTTTTTGTTTTTCGGGATGAACCGCTGATCAGTAGAGAGTATGTTTTAAGATAATAGAAAGACTAATCAGGTGTGAAAAAAACGCAATATCAAATATAACAATCAAACCTCTATTAATAGAGTAAAATGTCAGATACAGTAAACACATTTTTATTGAAATTCCAAGGATACATAACATGTACGAATTATCGAAAATTCTAATTAGCCAAAATTTGTGTGCTAAAGAAATCAAGAAAGAATAACACTATGAACAATAAATATCAAAGAACCACGAGATATTATATTTTAGTCATTTCAAAAAAGAAAAATATTCCGTTAACCCTTTATGCTCCGACGGTATTTTTAAACACCGTTAAAAAACATTTATTTAATCCGTCAAGAGGTCGGAAAAACTACTTTTTTATTGTAGCGAACTACAACATACTTTATCGAAAATGCAGTTAACTACAACTATAATTACAACTACTTGTTTTAAAAAGTAACGACTACAAACTACTTTTCAAAAGTAACCACTATGCTACTTTCAGATTTTGTCAAAGGATTCAATTTACATTAGAAATTGAAGATACGGATTAAATAATAAAGCAACCCCTCGTTATATCGCGTCTGCAGGAGCCGGAATACAATTAAATAAATGCGGCATAATCAAGGGTATTAAATATAAAAAAAGATAACACACTTTTTTTATTGTAGCGAACTACAACTACAACATAATACTTTATCGGAAATGCAGTTAACTACAACTACAACTACTTGTTTTTAAAAGAAACGACTACAAACAGCTTTTCACAAGTAGCCACTATGCTACTTTCAGATTTTGTCAAGGGATTCAATTTACATTAGAAATTGAAGATACGGATTAAATAATAAAGCGACCCATCGTTATATCGCGTCTGCCGGGATACAATTAAATAAATGCGGCATAACCAAGAGTATTAAAAATTAAGAAAGATAACACACAAGAGAATGTTTTGTGTTCGTCTCCAAAATGTTAGTTTATGCCCACGAATGATGTGTGTATCGTATTCCGCATCAAAACTAAGAGAGATATTATAATTTAGAAAATTACAGAAAACAACTCTATATACAAACAATAAATAAATCTCTAAATAAAGCAATTCCAAATAACAAGAAACTGGGCGTTATAACATGAAGACCTAATAACGATTAAATAGACTAGTGTTGCAAGCAAAAAAATAATTCATTTGGTTGGTTAATGTTCTATATTAGCAACAAGTAAGTGTCAATGTAAAAAAATCAGATTTCAAGCAATGCTTTGCTGTACACTGCAGCCGAGATTTGCCGCTGAGATTCGTAAATTGTTGTTTGTAATATGTTGAGCAGAACAAATTTTGCACAAAAGAAGCAAGTTTCGGCCACGTGATTTCCAGAATGACAGACTCCCCGCCACCCCCCCCCCCCTTGAAGTAGCGTCGGTTCTCGCTACAAACTACTGATTTTTTTGTATCGCGCTACTCGCTACACTACATTCTTCAATATGTAGTGCACTACACTTACAAACGACTGTAAAAAGTAGCTATTACTGTCTTGTAGCGCGTTACTTCCGACCTCTGAATCCGTCTACTATTAAAAGTAGATTTTCATACAAAATACTTTAACTCAGTCACATTTAGAAAGCACACCGAAACAGTCGAAGCTAAATGTCTTTCTAAACGGTTGTTTTTCTCAACAATTTACATAGACGTAGCTTTTCTCCTATTAAAAGGTGCTTATATGAAAAATTTGCAACTACAAAAACCTTTCTATTTACAGACAGAATCACAATACATTTATTTACACTGTTTTTATGAGAATTGCGAGATTTCGACAGCAGTAATATGCCATCCTAAGGTTAGACATTTAAAAAAAATAGTAATAACTGATTTTTAATAATAATAATAATTGACTAAGAAAGTGGACCCTTTTTAGCACTGGAAAAATATTTTAAAATTTAAGTTAGTCAAAACTGACACCTGTTGTAGTTGGTTAAAAAAAATGCTAGTTGATGAAAGTAATATGCAATTAATATTGGCAATTTCGATAATAGTCGGAAAATTCTAGGTAGTCAGTATCGATCGATACATCTCTCAAGCATCCTCGATCTTTTTTTTTTCAAACTTCCAGCGTTTTTTCTTAAAACATGCACTAAAACCAATCAAGCCTCTGTCTTAAGAATTTCCTTCGAAAATCCGAAGTTTTTCTTTCCGTTCTCCGACTCTGCCTGACCGCTAAAAACAAATTGAGAAAAAACCAGGAAAGACACTGAAGATGATCATGACTTCGGCGAAGGCATTCATATTAGTGTATTGAAATGTGCTAGACACTTGAATCATTTAGTCGATTGTTTGAACGATTGGAAGCTGATTATTGAAAAATTGACCCAATCTGACGAAATGAGTGTTCTCTCGTTCATTACGGAGACCATAGATACAGTTATCAGGGCCAAAGGAAAATTGTTCGATGTACACGAGCAAGACACGAGCTCACTAGAGTACTAGACACGAACAAGCGCAAACCGGTTATTCTAGAAGAGGTGCTAAATGCAGTGCTGAATGCAAAGATCTTACATTCAACACTCAAGTTATAGGATGATAGTTGGATCACAATCTTGATGGACATTACGCGAACTCTGTTCCAGACATAACTCAGTACTGGGTAAATGGTTTGAGGACACACGTTTCAGGCCATACCACACAATTTGCTTAACCGCTTCATCCCAAAACGAGATGACTGAAGTTCTTGCAACAGCAGTATGCAAAAAAAGTCAATGTGTTATTCAAGAAGCACAATTTTATGGAATTATGGCAAATACGACACCAGATGCTCCGAACGAGGATCGATTGGCTGTTGGGGTGAGATGCGTCTACAACAGGCCCGGACTGGCTCCTTAGGGGGCCCTCGGCTAGAGACTGAAAAGGGGCCCCTTACCGGGAAATTTAAGAAGACATAGAATATTAGAATATTTACTTTTTGAAAATTAGGTTTACATGCCTAAAAACCACATTTAGCTACTTTGTCACTTGGAAAACAGTTGGGTTAAAAAGAAAGCTTTCTCTGATGTAGTTTGTTTACTTTCACCCATAAATATTTATATTATTTTTATATACCGTACCTAAACTAGTTCCAAGCTAGAAAAAAGTAAGTATACTAATTAATTACGAGTTGTTTATTACTTAAAAATGAGAGTGAGATATGCTTTTGGTTTTAGGCAACCAAATAACAAAAGTTGAAGATCTAATAATCTAAATCCTTCTGTAATATACCTAAGTAAATATTAAAAAGGGAAACAACGGTAATAAAAAAACAAGCATATTGGAAAAGAAACAATGTCCTCTTTAATTTTAATTTAATTGTTACAAATTGTAAAATAGGTTTTATAACAAAAATTAAAATGGCTCTACAATACCTTGGTACAGATACAGCGAACTAAGAAAGTTCATGTGATTGTGAACGGCTGTATACTAACCAAACGCCTTTTTGGCCAGTTCATCTATAATAGCATCTTTATCCAAGTTATAATAAAATCTTTCTACATTCATGAAAAGGAGATTAGAAATAAGGTATTGGGTTAAAGTAGATCTAAGTCAATTCTTAACTATTTTAAGTTTAGAAAACACCCTTTCACAGGTGTACAAACTTGTAAGCTACATACAGGTTGGTAAACATTCCAGATTCTATGAGTTCAAAAATAACAGAAAAAGCGCATGATAAACACAGAAAACATTGTTTCTTGTCAGAGCAGTAATCATAAAGATTTTTGTGTTTTTCAAATTCAGATTCTACATCGTCATACTCACAGATTTCTTCAGCTCCATTCAGATTGTCTTGTTTTCTTTTAATGATAGTTTTTTAAGCCATTGTAAAGCTTTCAGACTGATCTGCAAACTCTTTCAGCTCTACCTATAACTGACTTCTTTCAACTTTACAAAGATTAGAAATGCTACAAAGGACTTCCGCATGAAAACTATGAAGCATTACGATTTTATTAAATTTCTTTGGGTCTAACCAGGAACAATCTACTGAAATTTTTATGTTTGGACTAAATCTTTTTTCGATACTTGCCCTGGCACAATCTAAAACACTGAAAAAGACCAATTTATAGTTTTGAGCAGTTGAGATTCCAGGAGCCTCGTCTATTGATTTTTCACCAGGCATTACCTTTTTCTTTGAAGTTCTTTTTTCCTTGAAATCTAATTCTACTTCAGCATCAATACTGTTATCCTCTAAGTTGCTATTAACTATACTTGTATAATGTTTTGGAATACAGAGCATGAAAGTGTTTATCACTCCTTTTATCCGTTATTTGTTGAAGCAGCTTCTCTACCAAGTTTCAGACTGTAGAAAATAGTCAATGGTTTTACTTTGTAAATATTTTAAAATAGGAGATATAACAAGAAATAAATCTAACGAAACAATAGACATAAATAGGATTACAAATTTATTTTTACTACAAAGTTTCTAGTATGTTAAAATATAAAATTTTATTTGCATTGATATAATTAATATATGTAGTACACGGCATTATATATTCCTTATATCCCAATTACGTTTTATAATAGACCGGGAGGCGGCAGCACAGACAATCACCTCATCGAGTTCACGGCTGAAATTCCAGAATTAGTTAAAACTCGATTCGCATATTAAAACGCAATCGGTCTACCAAGTCATATCTTGGTGGAAAACACCTTAAAACCCGATTTTAGCGGTTGACTCGTAGGTTTATCATTGTGTTTTCCTGCACCCAAAAGTATGAAAACATGGAGGACTGGGAGCAGGAACACACATTGGTAAACCTACGAGCCAACCCTTAAAATCGGGTTTTCGGGAGTTTTCCACCAAGATATGACTTGGCAGATCGATTGCGTGTTAATATGCGGATCGAGCTTTAACTCATTCTGGAATTTCAGCCGTGAACTCGATGAGGTAATTGTCTGTGCTGCCGCCTCCCGGTCTATAAGAAATATTCATTTTATTTGCAATGTCTTCAGAATTCATAACACGCATAACAAAGTATAATTTCAAAAGAAGATGTCTTTATTTATATTAATTACCGACAGATGGCGCAAAAATAATATTTAGAAACGAAGCGCACTTTGTGAATGGAATCTCAAAACTTCGTTATGTGCATTTTACTTGAAAGACAAAAGTACATGAATTAAAGAGAATAAAATGTTCTACATTTTATGTATTAAAAGTTTTTTCCCTGATCAATAGTTTATCCGTGTAAGTGCCACAAAAATGGTGGTTAAAAGCAAAAAAGTGTTTATTAAAAGAAAAAAAAAACGAGAATTACGGCCTTGTATATCGATGTAACGTGAAAACTAACCATTTTACGCAAACGTTGACCATTAATGATACTAATAGACCGGGAGGCGGCAGCACAGACAATCACCTCATCGAGTTCACGGCTGAAATTCCAGAATGAGTTAAAACTCGATTCGCATATTAAAACGCAATCGGTCTGCCAAGTCATATCTTGGTGGAAAACACCCGAAAACCCGATTTTAAGGGTTGGCTCGTAGGTTTACCATTGTGTGTTCCTGATTCCAGTCCTCCATGTTTTCATACCTTTGGGTGCAGGAAAACACAATGGTAAACCTACGAGTCAACCGCTAAAATCGGGTTTAAGGTGTTTTCCACCAAGATATGACTTGGCAGACCGATTGCGTGTTAATATGCGGATCGAGTTTTAACTCATTCTGGAATTTCATCCGTGAACTCGATGAGGTGATTGTCTGTGCTGCCGCCTCCCGGTCTATAAGGACTATGTGATTGAATACATTTTACAATGAAGTTGCCTGATTGGGACTTAAAACGGCCTATAGAGGTGCTGATTGCAGCCGTCGGTACAGGAAAATTGTCCCTTTAACTAATGCTAAAGTGCCATTGAAACCATTATTTATTATAAACGCGTTTAAAAGTGTTAGATATTCAAATTCGGATAATTTTTACTTTGCCATATAAACACAGAACACAAATAGCACATGAAATCTGAAATTGCGCAAAAAAATAATCATTATGAACAAATTAAAAATGCATGTAACGCAATGGGATTGCAAGGGATTTTCCTGAAGGGAGAAGTTATATATTTTTCCACCAGACGGCGTATTCGAGCGCTTGAATTCCCAATAACAAATATGACGACTCATTATGAATCATTAATTAATTATAAATAATTATGTACATTAGTAAGTACATTTACATAAAATAAAAAAGCAAAAATCTTATTTCCGCATTCTTTTATTTGACGATCCATGCTGTTCATCGACATCTACAACATAAAAAATAGATGTATGGAATTAGTGGTTTTTTTTATTACTACCAATATTATAGAATAAATGTTTTCTTAATGGTAAATATTTCATACTTTGTGGCATGGCTTGTTCCTCTTCTATTGGGTCCACGGATTCAGTGAGTGGGCAATGCAGCTACAGCTCGGTTTCAAGGTAAGCTCGTCTTCCTCGTCTTCACGCACCACTGCGATGCTGTTGAAGTTACCCTCGCAGTTGAGGCACATGTTAGTACAACAAAGCTCTGCCTTCTTGCACCAAAAATTTCGGTTGGAGTTCTCTGTGCACTTGCTGGATACAAGCATCAACAAAGCAAGTGGAGCAGGGTACAGTAAATACAGGCTGAAGGCCAGCATTTGTTTTCTTCTGTCCCCACTCATCAGCCTTTTTTTCAATCCCCAGCCATTGCTGGACTTGGTGATATACTCTTAAAGAGTGCTGTTGCGCTGCACCTGCAGATGGTGGTAAAACAGCAATATTAGAACTGTATCTAAAAGCTGACTTCTTGTACGAAATATACTTTAGGTAGTTCAGCGAAGGCACATTCGCCACAATATAGCCGTACAGTGAGACAAGGAAACGTTCCACAGCAGCTGCAACCATCTCCTGAGTAGCGATCAGGTATTTGAACACTTTAACAACGTCTGCAACATATGGATTATTCCCAAGAATTTTGAGGAATTCATTTTCCCTTGCATAAACGGTGCTGACTTTGTATCGCACCCGCTCATACCGTGTAGGATGTTTTCCGCAACCGTTGAACTCACAGCATTTGATGGAGAAAATGTCAATGGAGAACCGGTGTCCTTCCCAGGTTTTAAAAAGAAAATGTTTTCAGCTCTGCAGAGACCTATCAAAATGACCAAGAGCTTTACATCCTCCCCAACTATATTCACCATCTCATTTTGTGGAACCAAGGACAAAGCAGTGTTTAAAATAAAGGTGTCTGCGTGTTCTTTTGCTTGCTTGCATGTAATATCTGGTGATGAAAACCTGTCAATCAACATAGATATTAACCTACCCTTGTTTTTTGGGTTAGCAAGAAACTTTTCTTCGGACGTGGTAGGTATCGTTGTGCCGTCAAACAATACGTCAGTCAAAGCATGCTTCCTTAACTCCTTAAGCACCATATTCAATTTAGTGATAGTATGCTGAATTCCAGCTATGTTAAATTTCGTCAAAAATACAAAATTCATACCGGAAATTCTAAAAGAATAATTTCAATTTCAGTAATCACGAAAAGTCTGTCATTATATAAAATACAAATTACTACTGTAACTTTCTGGTATGAATTCAAAATTTTGAAATTAAAAAAAGGTCAAACTGGCAACCTGCACGTACGCACATACGTCCTGAAATTACAGATAGAGGTTTACCTGACATACGCAGGTACGTCGTGGTGCTTAAGGGGTTAATCGTCTCATACGCCCATCAGTTTTTTACCACTTCGTACGTCATCAGGGTAGCCATCAAAGACAACTACTGCCTGTGGTTGATATTTTGACTACTGCACGTACTCAACATATTCGTCGGATATTAAAGAAAAAGAATGATTTTTAGACCAAACAGCCCTATGCAATTAAAAATAACCATCAATGACGAATTGAACCCTGCCGCTGAACCGCTTGGTTGTTAGGGTTTTGAATGCCTTGTAGAGAGTAGATTTGGTTCCTTTTCTTAAGTCATTGTCGAATAGGGACACGGAATAAGGTCCTGGATCGTACGTCAAAAACTCCTCAATATATTCATCCGAGTGCTTTGTAACCGAAATTCGCTGGAAAAAAGATCTGGGGTTAATAGAGACCAATTCGTTGTCTACTCGTATCACAGTATCACACTGTTTATAACAACAAGAGGTTTTACTCTGTCGCTCCGTTTAAATTTGACAGTTCCAAAGTCACCACCAACAACATTGCTCCCGTCTTTAATGCCTCACTCCCTAGACTTATGGAAGTTGATCCGTTTAGGCAAAAATAAAACTTTTAGGAACTGAAGTCCGTGTCAGCTTTTATTAGCGAAACTGTGTTTCAGTTATTTTATTTTTGTGTTATTTAAAAGGCAAATTAAAAAGTGCCATATTTTTGTAAAAGCAAATGGAGATTTTGATCCGATCCCAGGTATGCTCATTTTTATTTATTTTTTAGTTATGAAGAAAACAATGAACCTCAGATGCCTAAAATATAATCAATCATATAATTTTTAGTATCATTAATGGTCAACATTTGCGTTATAACGCTCTTTCATAGATAATCCACGAAGTGATGACTTGGTAGAGAAAGGATTAAACTTCGAAAATATTTCTTACATCCGAAAGATCACTTTATTGAATAAACAAATATTTTCTTGGTAGATGAAAAATAAGAATAAATTTTATGAGTTCGTCGATATGACGATCTTTCGCTTTAAATTATCGTTCATTGGATTTCAGTGCCTGTTCAGTCCACTATAATTGACAGTTAGATTTGTTTTATATTAAGAGTTTTAGCACTCTTCTCGATTCGTGAAAAGTTCAGAATTCTCTCTCACTCTAGTAGGATTTTTATCCAGATCATGTGTTGCATCTCAAAAGGTTTCTCGTTCCCTGTACGCACAAAACTTGTTGCGGGCGGGCTTTCTAGTATTCGCCCGGGTACTCGGCCTACCTTGTATTCTCGAACAGAGGTCTAACACCTCTCCGCGTTACTCTCACAGTCACCCGGGTACTTGGCGTAACCTGTATTCTCGAACAGAGGCTTGGCACCTATCAGCATTTATCTCAATCTGAACTCTTAATTAAAATCCTTTCGCTCATGGTTTTCGCAATGAGAGGGGCGTTTGTCCGAGGAGGGGCTTATCAGGACCACTTGTACCGTGGGACCATGACATCACCTGCAAACCAATGCTGTATTGGTTTCTTTCTACAAGGGGAAAATAAGTAGTTGCACTTTGTGGTTTCTCATGGAGATCTTTTTCTCACCAAGACAGGACACCAGCAAATTAAGTCCTGTCATCCTTGTTGGACAATGCTGTCAATTATAATTCTAAAGTTTTCCTCTGTTCACAAAAGAAGTTCAGGATTGCCACTATTTCAAAGCAACGCCGATGTGAGAAAATATGCTGGAAATGTTCTTTTAGAAATTTTCACACGAGAACTCTCAGCTGCCAAACACTGGTTCTCACGCAACGTCACGTAAAAGTAAAAATGGATTCTTTATAGCGTAAAATGGTTAGTTTCTATGTTACATTGATGTACAGTGCCGTATTTCCCGTTGTTTCAGTTTTTTTTGCTTTTAACACCCATTTCTGTGGCATTCTCATGGCTAAACTATTGATCAGAGAAAAGAATTTCAATTTATAAAATGTATGAAATTTTATCCTCTTTGATTCATATACTGTCGACTTTCACGTAAAATGCATAGTTTTAGAGTTATTTTGATTGTTTTATCAAAATAACTCTAAAACTCCGTTTTTTTCTCCGTTTTCCGTCATCCGAGGAAAGTCTGTTTTTTTTTTTTTTTTTTTTTTTTTGTAACAAAAAAAAAAAAAAAAAAAAGTATTTACCGGAAAAAAGTTTATTGGAAAACCTCAGATTCATCTTCAGCGACCCTAAAAAACACAAAAGTACCAATTATCAAAACTCCACCAAAACTTTATTTTATTTTCTACCAAATGACTGGACTAATAATAGGCAAGAAACACAAACACGGAATTGGCAACTCAAAATACTGCGTATGTGGAAAGTATTTATGAGCTAATAAATTAATTCGATTTACCTTACCTGTATTTAATGTATCACTATTGTCCCTCAAAGGCTGACTTTGCGACTGAGAAGTGGCACTAGTTAACCAAGTATTTTAACTTTTCGAACTTTTTTCAACGTTTAAAGAATTTCTCTTATTTTTTTCCCTTTTCGTAGCGCCACTATGGTTCATACGTTTCATGTTGATATAATTGTGACACTGCTCTAACTACAACCATCATGGCCCGCTTAAGACTTAGAAGTAGGGGAAGCCCCTTTAACTCTACCAATTATGCTTCAACAATTTGAATTTTTATCATCAAAATTTCGAGTAAACAACACTTTTAATATTAAACTAAAACTAACTACCAATATACATATAATTTTTTTTTATTATATACATAACAAATTAATTTTGTAAATGAATTTACAAACATGGAACAGGTGTGAATATTTGAACATCAAAATATATTTTATGCTTTACAAATTGCAGGATTTGTCAGTGTTAAGAACAGTGTAGGGACAACGAATATTTGACGCAAATTTATGCTTAGCTGCAATACAATTTTGCTTCTATTTTATAAACAGAAATCTGGTATCACCTGTATGCTAATTACTTTCCCCTTTATTTAAATAACCTATTCTCCACTCTTTATGAATATAAACAAAATATAATTATACAGATTAAATTTTCTGTTATTTTTAGCACGTTTGAAATTAAAATGTAAAACATAAGAAAAATTAAAATAAGTTGCATTTAATCACTGATTTTATACCATTTATTATATCAACAGAAAAAAAAAATAGAGTATAAATGTGTCAGTAATAGTCTGAGGGAAAATTTAGTAGCTATAATTAAGGGAAAAAAAATTCCCCCTAAAAATTAGTTGTGAAAAGTAAATTTGGGGGCCCCCTTTGTATTTCAGTGGGTACGCTCGGGCTTCACGTGCCTATTCGGTACACAGGCCCTAACAACCATACTACGAAACTGAGCAAATGAGCATCTCAATACGCCTTGAATCGTAGCCTATGAGCACTACACAGAGCTCGATTAGTAGTCAGCAGTCTTCTTCCGCTGGCCAACGACACGACACAGCCCCACTACGTGGGCTAACATAAACAAAAAACTGGGCACTGCTTAAAATTGATTGAAAAAAAATTAGTGGAAAAAAAAGTGTGATCGTAAAATTAGTGGGAAACAGGGAATTTTTCTAATGTAACTAATTATAAATTTGTACTCATATATCCCTTTTGGGGGGCCCCCTTCGTCCGGAGGCCCTCAGCAATCGCCGACCAGCCGACCTGGCCAGTCCGGGCCTGGTCTACAAAGATGGAAAAGCTCAAGAGCGACTTCCGGAAGTTGTAGAAGCAATTGATAAAACCGGTGTCGACCTTGCAAGCGAAATATCGCGCATCCTTATAATGAATGAGCTCGATATAAAACAGGTAGCTTTCCAGTCATACGATTTTGTACGCAGTATGTCTGGAGAATTCACCGGCATCCAGCAGAAGTTTTCAGAAATCGTGGTTCGAATTGCACCTTATGTTCTTTTTCAAGGTCACAGACTCGGCACTTTCGTTCAACATAGCTGCAACGCCAGCGATATATAGCCGATGTTTTCTCCGTGTTGGAAAAACTTTGTATTTTTCACGGCAAGTACTAAACAAAACAAGCCATTAGTGAACAAACTCAAAGAAATAGGAAATGCTCTTCTAATGCGGAATCTTTCTAAGACGAGATGGGCTGCTCGAGCGGAATCATTGAAAGCGATTTGGATCTGATATGATTGTATCCTACACATTTTCACAGAAATAGTTGATTCCTCTATTTTTAATAGCAAAACAAAGACCAAGGCACAAAGTTTAATAAAGAAAATGTTCTCGCTCGACTTCATTGCTTCACTGATGTTTCTGAAGAACCTTCTGTTCAAGTGCAAGTTAGTTACTGAAAAACTGGAGTCGAAGAACACTGTTAAAAATCTTCAGCTTTTGCTGCATAGTCACCCCACCGCTTTTATAGAATATGTCTCTATTTTGACAAATGAAAATGCTTCATAATATAGTAAAGTAACCGTTTTCTCTAAAAGCGGTGGAGTGTGTCTGCAGCAAAAGCTGAAGATTTTTAACAGTGAATCTTAACATAACTGACGCTACGAAAATACTAAAGACATGTATCAAATCACTGGAAATAATCAACAGTGACGATGAAAATATGAATAGGGAAATACGGAGAGCAATTCTCTTTCCAACTAAGCAAGAGGTAGATCCGTTAAATAAATTTGGTGTGCAGCATCGACGAAGATTGGCACCAAAGAAGTTAGACGATAATTCAGGCAATCTCTTTACTCCCGGACTTCTAACATTCTATCACATGGGAGAGTAAGGAGGTAATGGATCCCCTTACAGTAACGATGGCTGATAGCCTCAATTCTTGCATCAGCATAATCACTCCACTGTGTGAAATAATGAATCATCCTATTACAAGAGAGATATTAAGATCTTGTTAAGAAAGCAGCAGATTTCTTTCCTAAAACCTAGGCAATTGCTGACATGGTTAGCATTACATGTAGAGCTGGAAGTTTTGTCAGACTTCTGCGCAGAGGATGAAACAATGGATGATATTTCCGAGAAATCAAACTCTTTGAGAAACATCCTAGCACTTGCTAACAGTGTTTGGCTCTAACTTTTCCAGTAACAGTTGCTTCGAATGAAAAAACATTTAGTATAAATTAAAAATTGTAAAAAACTATCTAAGAACAACAATGACCGATCCACGTCTGAATGCACTCATGACTCTTACGTGTGAGAAAGACATTTTGTAATAAACTATATTTGGGCGCTGTCGTGAGTAGATGGGCCCGTCCAAAAAAGCGCCAGGTTAAAATGCATGTTGTGCAATGAATGAACAAAGATGTAAATAAAATAAGTTGTAATTTAATCATTTTTAATGTAAATATAAATAAGCTGATTGTGAATAAGTTGTAAGTAAGAATCTTACTAAAAACTTCAACCTGTTTAGTTAATCCGAATTGCAAATTTCCGTCTGTACATTCAGCAAAAAATAAACAGATTTTTCTTTAGTATCAAAATCAAAATACTTTACTGGAATATTTACAACAATGGAACGTAAGTGAAGGGGTGGTGTTTCCATATTTAAACGTACGGTATATTCCCCGCTATATTCTAAAGTGTAAAGTACTTGACGTTCTAAAGTGCAAATTTTGATCCTGATCGGTAATACTTTATATAGAACATATATATACATATATACAGACACAGAAACGTACTTTTAAAGATATAATTTATTTTAAGTTAGTCGGAAAAATCGTCATATATGACCCCCGTCCCCCCTCCCCAATGAATTAAGCTTAAATACGTCCCTGACTGTTTGTGATTCAGTAATTAAATGAAATGTTGATTAAGAAAGAAGTTAATATGAAAGAATGCGTTACTTTTAATTTTTAGGCCTTTTTGGATATTTTAGCTCTGCAAATTCAAAATTATATTAATTTATAGACGAAGCTTTTAGTTTTCAAGATACTGATTTATTGAGTATTTTTGGTAGCGCCATCTACCAAACGAGAATAGAAAAATGTTCTTACAACACCAATTCTGTAGTATATAGTTCAAATCCTGCTTTTTTTAGTAATAATAATAATAAAACTTTTTTGTTCCATTTCAGTTTTACCCTTCCTCTCATATTTGTTTAAAGCACGCAGTCATAGAAGCAATAATTTACGTTTAAGAATTGCGTATCTAATATAATCATATATATTTGTATTTATACTATAACTGTAACTGTATATATTTGCATTACTAATCTAACTTAACCATAACCTAGAGTTAACTGTGTTGAGATCCTAATGTGATGTAACATGAGCGTGTGAGTGGTAGCGTGGCTAACTCTTGAATAAAGATTGATGTTAAAGTTACTATGTCTCATTTAAATGAGTTTATTGATATTTAATAATGGTTCTATTTAATAGTATAAATAGACAGCTGAAGCTCTAAGAAGCAACATTCTTTAATATGGTGTCAGGATAGACGATGTTTAAGGATTGAAACCTGCATGCCTACTATGGAATTATTCAAAGCACCAGGAGAGTTCAATTTCACCGGCGGTAACGTCACCGAAAACTGGAAGAAAAGGCATAAGTTTGAAAACTTTATGATCGCCACTGAAAGAAGTGAAAAGCCAAATAAAAATAAAATTGCGATTCTTCTCAACTTGCTGGGTGATGAAGACGTCAATATATTCAACACTTTTAAATTCAAAGAAGCTGAAAAAGATTCCTATGAGGGTGTTATGAACAAGTTTGAACAATACTTCACGCCACGACAAAGCGTAGTATTTGAGAGATGCAAGTTTTTTTCAACGGTTCAACAAGAAGGTCAATCGGTAGACACTAATGGTTTATGATCTGTCTGTACAGTTACCTTATGACCATAGACAAAGTTATAATATTTTCAAAGGCGTATGTGATAGCTAATAACTCTTTTTCAATTTGAGCATAGTTTTTCTCATTCGCAGTCAAACTTCTGGATGAGGAAGAAGCTGGTTGTTCTTTCTGAACCAAACATGTTCCAGTCCATCTTTAGAACTATCACATTGCAATATTATTTCCTCTTTAGAATTAAAAATTTTCAGGACAGGGCTTTTATTTAAAATTTCTTTTATTTTTATGAAGGTATTTTCCTGCTGATTTGACCATATAAAATCAGTATTTTTTTTTAATAATTCTTAAGCCGTTAATTCAGAAGCTTTTAGCATAAATTTCGAGACATAGTTTATCATCCCTAAAAATCTCCTAACATCCTTTTTTTTTGGGGGGGGGAGGGGAGATTGGGTATTTCTACTATCGCTTTAATAAGTGATGGGTCAGCTCTGATGCCTCCATTGGAAATAATATACCCTAAGTATTGGACCTCAGTTGTTTTAAATTGAAATTTATCTTTATTTAGCTTAACATTTTTTTCAAGCCCTATCTAATATCTTAATTAATATTTCATCATGTTCTTTTTCATCTTTATCTGACACTATGATATCATCTACATAAATTTCTACATAAACAATGATTATCAACAAAACATGCCTAATACTACAATTACAAGAAGGGGACGAGTAATTAAACCACCTTCTAGATTCAAAGACTTTTGTATGCAATAAACCATCTTATATACGGCATAGTTAAACATGTTTCTTGTATTTGTTATAATTATCATATATGGTAATTTCTTGTATTATTATGAATTTACTTGCATTTAAAATTATACATTGCTCAAAACAATTAGGGGAGCACATGGTTTTAACGAAATTACGCAAATACTTACACCGATAAGTAACTTAAATTAAAACATTCATAATTTAAAGCGTAGCAGACAGCAGAAAAATAAAACTTTATACGTAAATCAAAGTTTATGACGTCAAAAACTAGGAGATAAGTGAAGAAATCGGGATTTCGCAGAAACACCTGTTTCACTGTCTCAGTTGTGAAATTCAATTGTCCAGCTTTTGTTTTGAGAAAATGTGACTTGAAAATGTCCCTACAAAGCGATTTACCGTTATCCATGTCTTGGCCTTTTAGCGGGAGACTTAAATCCAAACAAACACAAAGAAGTGTAGAGGATTCTGTTAGAGTCGCAAGAAATGTCATTGTAAAGCTGTGGAATCGATTCCAAGAAACAGGATATGTTAGACGTCTACCAGGGCAAGGCCGGCCACTTGCTACTACAGAAACCGATGACCGTGTTAACACCTTGTTAAAACCGAACACGCAAAGCTACTCAGCTGCAAAGACAGTTGCTCTTGGTAACAGGACAAAGGGTGTCCAGCCAAACAGTCCGGAACAGGCATCATAAGGGTGGTCTCTATGAATGTAGGCCAATGGTCTGTATTTCGTTGACCCCAAAACAACCGTGGGACCCGAAGAAGGTAGGCTGCTGAACATCGAGATTGGAGGCAACGTGATTGGAGTCAAGTGCTGTTTACAGACGAGTCCCGATTCAGTATGGAGTGTAACACAACATGTTTTGGGATGGAGGGAAAGGGGCACTTGAAATAACCCAATATTCGTTCGTAAAAGATCGCATTACAGACGACGCGGGTTGATGGTATTAGTTGAAATCAGCAAAGGTGGACGTACGGACCTGCATATCATTAGGAATGACACTTTGACAGCTCAAAGCTATGCAGACGAGATACTGAGACCTCATATCGTAACTTACGCTGCAACCATGATGATTCCTTTGTTTTTATGCATGGTAATGCCAGATCATATACAGATCGTCTGGTGGAGAACAGGCTTGAAGTTGAAACAATAGAGTGAATGGAATTTCCATCATGCTTTCCTGACCTGAATCCGATCGAGCACGTTTGGGACACATTCGGACGCAGCATTGCAGCGAGAACAAGAACATCTTTTACTGTCCGGGACTTTGAGATTGCAATTCTTGAGGAGTGGAAACCTATTCCCCAAAGTCTTATCAAAAACCTAATCGAATCCATGGAAAACAGGTGTGCAACTTTTTAGCTGTTCGATGGGATCACACTCCAAATTAAACATTTTGAATCATTTCTAAACAATACATTTTTTTTTTACAGTTACATGTAACCAAATTGTTGCCTTAAACCAGCTTTTCATGTTTTTTCCATCATTTCAAAGAATTAAAGCTACCTTGCAATTTTTTGCATCTTTTTTTCTTTATTGTGCATTTATACACGCGTACTCTCCATTTTATGCCGATGCATGGCTTTTTCCCACGGTTCTCTTCACTTTTTTTGCTTGCTCCTCTAATTGTTTTGAGCAGTGTATAACTATACTTGTTTCTTTAACTGGAGGAAAGGATGTAATATATAATCATATATATTTGTATTTATACTGTAACTGTAACTGTATATATTTGCATTACTAATCTAACTTAACCATAACCGAGAGTTAACTGTTGAGATCCTAATGTGATGTAGCGTGAGCCTGTGGCTCCCTCTTGAATAAAGATTGATGTTAAAGTTGCTATGTGCCATTTAAATGACTTTATTGATATTTAATAATGATTCAATTTAATATAATAAATAGAGAGCTGAAGCTCTAAGAAGTAACATTCTTTTATAGCGTATATATTGTCATTCATTCATAATAGATAAATAATAATATGTTGAATTAAAATATAACATAATAAATATTTTGAACTATATACTTGTTAAGTCTGAAATAATTATTTCTCTTTGGAAGAAACATTTTTTCAGATGATTTCTTGAAAATTTTCGCACTACGCTAGAAATTTTTTCGGTCATCTTCTAATTATTAAAAAAGGAATTTAAAAAAATCTCTTATCATAATCTACATATTAAAAAAGTCCTTCTTCTGTATTTTTTGCTACCGAGCATTCAATTTTACTCCAGATATTTTAATTGAATCTGTAATCAATTACTTTAGTTAAATAATATATATATATATAAGAAATAAATATACGAAAATGTCTGTGTAATATTCGTTGCACAAAATAAATAAATAAATATAAATGAAAATAAATAAATAAATAAATCTATCTTGTTATTTACTTTTATTCTTACTTAATACTGATGGCCTGAAAATTGCTTGTAAAAATTAACGTTTTATAAATGTATCATCGTTTCTAATCATTGGGTCTAATTTTGTGAACAAATAAAACCATCAAAACAAATTGGTAATTCCAAATATATTTGTAAGGTTTATTTATCTAGAAATTAAACGTAATAAGTGTGCTCTTTCAGCACACGTTTTAGTTTCGTTATTGAAAAGAAACAGTACCAAGCGAGGATTGAACTCATACGAGACGATTACTAAATCATGTGATCCCTTTGGCTGTAATCTGTTTCTGGATGTTACACAGCTTTTACGGGCCTGTATTGTGTGTTTTATACACATTATTTTTTATTACTTATACTCCTATAAAAATAGACATGTATTGTGAGGATCTACGTCGAAATACTTCGGCCTTAGTCCCTATCCGCCGAGAGAAAAAACTTCGTGGAACGTAGCATAACATAAACTAGAGAAATGTCGATTTAAAGACAAATTCATCCAAATGAAATTGAAAGTCTATGGCTCAACTACCTATAGCATAGCTGCCAACGTTTACGCTTTTTTCGTACCACTAAAATTTAATAGTAAATTTATCTTATTAAAACGCCGAAATTATTTGATTAAATAACACAAGAATTTCTACTAAATTTTAGTGGTAACAAAAAAGCGTAAAAGTTGGCAGCTATGCTATAGTAGCTCAGTGAGCAGAGCGGTTCCCGCCATTTATTAGCCCGGGACCAAAAACCAGGATAAAACTAGTTAGCATTAGCGCAATAGTGGACAACGAGTGACAGTGACAGGGCCTTTTAAATATGGCAAACCCCAGCTCTAGCGGTAGATTAATGTTGAGCCGGGCTACGCTACAAAATGGCGGTTATTTTGGGCAACAAGATGGATATGCGTCAGTTCCCCTTATAGGAGCATTCTCTATAGACAAGAGACCTCATGATTCTAGAGCTCCTATAATACCCTTATAGGAGCCTTACATGATTCCAGGCAACAGCAAAAACGTTGTAAGAAGCACTAATCAAACACAAATTTATAGTTTGCTAAACAGTCTTCCAGTAAATGTGAATCCTGTTCAACGAGGCTGTAAGGGATCAGGTATCGCTGTAAAATATGCAAATATCTGTCTTTCTTGTTAAATTATTTTTTTCAGTATTGCGCCGATATAATGATTATTTACATTTTGGAAATATACAGCCATAGTGTTTCTTACAATATTTACCCAATATTTGTGAAATACTAGAAAAGTTTCCAACGAAACGCAATTATTTGTGAAATATGTGGATTTTTAGGAAACATCGCTAAATAAAATTCTAATTCTATGAATGTTTCTAAAATATTAGCATTATGTTGCAAATAAGTCTAATTCTTACGTTATTTATATGTTTAAGTGTTTAGTTTTTATATTTTTAAGAATTAACAATCTAAATTTGTTGAAAATATAAGTTTTAAAAAATGTAAACAAAAATAAAATAGACATGATCTGTAATCCGTAAAATTCTGAAATCTGCACAACGCTTGGAACAAAGCTATGCGGAATAGTGGTCTACTACTCTACTGTATGTTATGGCTTGGCTAGTGAAAATAATGACCTAGGACCTCATACACCAATCTATTGTATGCTAATGCTTGTAAACTATGTATGCTAATGCCTCTGTAATATTGATATTAAATCATTACCCTCTCCCACATAATGCTGATGTTTCTTTTCTGATGGTATTGCATTAGTAATCATCTCCAATATAATATATAATGCCAATATTTCCTCAATATTAGCATGGCGCAGAAAAAATTTGGATGCAAATGATTGGATATACTATTTGATCAATATTAGACCAATACTGTTTGTTATTATATCGAATTTTTATGAAAATTTCATTACATGATAACAGACATATACATAGGTCATATTGTAATTCGCGCAGGGGGAGGGGGACAAGGAGTATACTTGTACCGAGCTCTGCGGTGAAAAAGTCTCATTGAGGGTACGATTTCGTATTGAGTGTACATATGCAAGACATGCAGAAGGCATTTCTCACACTTTCTGTGTACAGTACAGAAAAGGATCCTAACAAATTTCTACTCTGTTAAAAAGTGCTAAATAAAAATGATGAAAAAAATATTCACGATTATGTAAAACAGAACTCGAAAAAAAGAAATAACATTCTCTGTTTTATCTTTTATGCCGTCATTTTGAGAGCCGTAAATACAATGCTACTCATGTGAAAACATCACACATACCATTGCGTTCTCGTCTCTTTTGACAATTCATTCAATGCTAACATTCAAACATAGCTGTTACTGAATGGAGGGCGAAATCTGATTTGAATGTGCTATTCGAGCGAAAGTTAATGAATGTCGGGAAGTTTTTCTGAGCCAGGGTCACAAAGTAGGGTCGCACCCTGGAACTGTCCCCAAAATGCCGGAGCACGTGGGAAGGGCTTGAAAAGGTGTTGTTGATGTCGAATGCATAGAAAAGATCATTCAGGAAATCAGGTTCTCACTTTTTCATAATAAATAATAGTGCCGCATACTTTCGGGGCATTCATGGAAATTCTTAAGTTTTTCATGCGATAGACATGGAGTACAAACAATCATAACAATTATTTAATAGTGGTTGGGAGGCTTTGCTTTGTTTCAAGTATTCAGGAGCACTTCAAGCTTGCATTCATCCACTCAGGCTCGTACTCGTAGGGATTGAAAAACAGCAGTATTTAAACCCTCAAACGTAATTGTGAAATACAAGTTCCTAATGCTATATAATTGAGCATATGGGAACTTTAAAGATTTATATGTTAAAACAGTGGGCAATCGAACCCGGGATAGGGACGGGGGCATCCCGGAAAACGGGGGCTTAAAGATGTCAATGTATTGCAAGGTGTACAAACGTAGATAAAAAATGTTTTTAATTAAAACCTAAAATAGATTATTTACATTTAGTATCTATATATTTAAAACGAAAAGCGCATTCTGCCAAATTTTCCACAGGAATATCGTCTCTTTGCGCAAGCGCCAACGTTTTTTGAAAGCTTCTTCCCTCAGAAAGGGAAACCTGATAGATTAGCCCTCATCTGTTTAGCCTAAAAGGATCGATTAAAAACGGATGGAGTCACCATTGCATTGAAAGCATAGACCTTCTAATATATTTTTGCTCTGAGATTGAAAGCTAAAGCTTTTTTTTAAGAACTCCTGTTTCCACTACTAAATATGCATATATTTTCGAAAAAATTTAAAGAGAGCTTGGATACAGTTATATATTTATAACGGATTGAAATGTCAGAGAGTTCGGAAGATGAGAACAATTTTTTTATTGCTATGTTAAAGAAACCGACGCGAAAAAAAAAAGCGAGAAGGAAACATTTATTTTCCAACTAGATAAAAATATTTTTTCACGAAATTTTTACACGGACTGTAAAACCGTTTTATGTATCCCCAATAAAGATTTCAAAGAGTTCGGACAAAAATAACTTTTTATTTTAAAACTATGAAACAACCCTACGTAAAAAAACAAGAAAATGGTCGCTTTTACACTAAATATCAATATTTTTGGTGCTATAGCTTGGCGGGCCACGTTTTTGACATGCCTGGTCTAAAGAATAAATACAATTTTTAATCCATTTATCTCAGAATCCAGTTTATGTTTCAAATTCAAGATCCATTCTATTTAAATTGATATACCTAAATTTGTAATTTTTCAAGGGGTACGCGAAGCATAGAAGTTTAGGAACCATTTATCCAATTAGTAAATAAAATGTTGAATCCATTTATCTCACAATCTGTTTTTTGTTTTCCTTTCAAGATTCATTCTATTTAAATTGATATACCTAAATTCGTAATTCTTCAAGGGGTAAGCGAAGCATAGAAGTTTAGGAACCATTGGTCTAATTATAAACTAATTTATAATGGTCTAATTTAGGAACTATTGCTCTAAAATAAAATTTTGAATCCATTTATCTCAGAAACTGGCAATTTGTTTTTATAAGATTTGTTCTATTAAATTTGATGCACTTAAATTTGTAATCCTTTAAGTGGTACGTTAAGCATAAAAGTTAAAAACCATTGGTCTAAAGAATAAATAAAATTTTTAATCCATTTATCTCAGAATCCGTTTTATATTCCAATTTCAAGATCCATTCTATTTAAATTGCTATACCTAAATTTGTAATTTTTCAAGGGGTACGCGAAGCATAAAAGTTTAGGAACCATTGATCTAAGGAGTAAATAAAATGTTGAATCCATTTATCTCAAAATCCGTTTTTTTCTTTTTCTTCTTTCAAGGTTCATTCTATTTAAATTGATATACATAAATTTGTAATTCTTAAAGGGGTAAGCTGGGCATGAAAGTTTGGGAACCATTGGTATAAAGAGTAAATAAAATTTGAATCAATTTATCTCAGAATCTGTTTTTTTTTTTTGTTTGTTTGTTTGTTTTTGTTTTCTTTCAAGATTTATTCTATTTACATTGATATACCTAAATTTGTAATTCTTCAAGTGGTACGCGAGACATGAAAGTTTGGGAACCATTGGTCTAAGGAGTAAATAAAATTTTGAATCGTTTTATCTCTGAGTCTGTTTCTCTCTCTCTCTCTCTCTCTCTCTCTCTTTTTTATGATTCGTTTTATTAAAATTCTTATACTTAAATTTGTAATTCTTCAAGTGGTAGGCGAGGCATAAAAGTTAAGAACCATTTGCATTGGTCTAAAGTAAGGAGTAAATAAAATTTTGAATCCGTTTATCTCAGAATCATTTTCTTTTTCAAGATTCGTTCTGTTTAAATTGGTATATTCCTATGAAAAGTAAAGTTATCAGACGCCATACAATTATTTTCAGTTATACAAGTCTCGCTGTCTCGGTATTTTTAGCTTTGAAATACCAATTTGAAAATATGATTCTCACTGTAAAAAGTGTTTTTTTTTTTTTTTTTTTTTTTTTTTCTAGAAATAAATTATTAAATTCTTTTGAAAAAATATTTTCGTAAGTCCTTGCTGAAAATAAACTGATATTTATTATTTTGTGTATTCAAAAAAGGAAAAAAAAAGGATACAAAAAATGTTACTCTTTCAAAAGGTTTTTTAACACTTTGCTAAAATTAATAATTTTTACTTTTTTTTTTTTTTTCTACAAAATTTACATTTGAAATATATATATATATATATATATATATCTTTAATATTCATTCATTCAAAAAAAAAAAAAAAAAAAAAAAAAAAAAAAAAGAAAGAAAGAATGTGAAATATTTATAAATAAAAAAATAATCGGACCATTAAAAAAAAAAAGAATACAAAAAATGTTACCCTTTCATAAGGTACATTTTTTAACACTTTGTTAAAATTAATAATTTTTACTTTTTTTATTTTTTCTACAAAATTTACATTTGAATATATATATATATCTTTAATATGCATTAAAAAAAAAAAAAAAAAAAGAATGTGAAATATTTATAAATAAAAAAATAAATTATAATTTTTTGTATTTCGGACCACCTTAAATGCTTAAAAATGTAATATATATATTTTTTAATATTATTTACCTTAAAACCAGAGACATTTGTAGATTTTTAAATTGAAAATATAAAAAAAAAATGCATATCAATTTTGCAGACTCCTAAAATCAAGGTGTCTAGGGAACTGTTTGCTCTGCTCAAAATTTCACTCTTACTCAGCAAAAACTTAATTTTCTTTATAGTATTTAGTTCAAACTTTTAGTTATCAGCGCAATTTACGAGCCAACTCATTCATCTTCGCTAACTCGTTTATCCGCACGATTTTCCATCACTTTCTTGCTACCTGGATGAACTTTAAACCCGACGCCATCTGCGCTCACACAAACGGTCTCTCCCGCCGCATTGGATGCACGAGAACCAATAGCCGTAGTGCCTTTGGCGTCCCTCGTTACAGAGGTCATCAATGGAGAGAGTGAACAGGGTAGCTGTATCAATAACTTTATCGCTCGATTTGGCAAATAAAAACGAAAAGTAATTGTTTTCTTTTCAGCATTTTTATAATTTATGTATGCCCAGGAGCGCCATTTCCGTTTCAAAACTTTTTTGGATGGGAGGAGGAGGGGGGGGGGGGGGTTCTTTGAGGGGATCAAATTATTTTATGCTCTTCTTGTGCACAGCTAGGAATTAAATGATACAGTTTAATTTTCACTTGTGTTTTTGAAATTGCCAAAGTACTCGTTAATGATAATAATTATGATAATAATTTTTTATATCATTTTTGTTCCCAAACTCATGAAACTGCCAGGTTCTTTTATTCAGAAACTATGTAATCAAAAATTTTTAAAAAACTCTGTTTTTTCATAATACTCTTTTCACGTGAATAACAATAGAAACATTTATCATTTCCATAATTGCAGTTTTCATTTGCATTGGATTGATGTTGAAAATTTATATATTTTTTTCGACGCAGGAATATTAATACATGTTAAATATCTTAATTTCAATATATTTTTTAAAGAATTGTTTACTTTGGTAAGCTAGATATACTAAAAAACTTTCGAACGTCATTGACCGTCGGAAATATATAGAGTATTCATAAAGTCTTTTCATGATTACAATAATTTATTGCACAAAAACTAATATAATTAGGCATATGTTTGTTTCAATATATTGTAAAGACATTTGTGACGTTTTTACTACAAGTACTTACGTCAGTAAATTGGGATGTGAGCACCCTTGGTAGCTCGAAGAATGCCAAGGCGGCGTTACATTTCTCGCCACGTATTGCCCAACATCTAAGCTGGGGCTGTCACACTAGACACAGCATCTATCATCCTGACCTTTAGTGGATATCCCCTGAATATTCAAAAATATGAAAACCATAATAATTGGATTTATTACAGTGTGGCAGGTGAAAGATTTTCGTGTAAACTATATTCAGTTTGTTTTTCAAAGGGGCCTTGGATTGACCGGGGCCGTATGTCTAGGGGATCATCCATTCAAATGAAAAAAAAAAATGAAAAAAAAAACTTAAGAACATGATTTTTCTATAATGAAAATTTTACAGTATTACATTCAATGGTTGTTTCGCAATATTTTTTTGTAATCAGGGAAAGACTTTAGAACCATCCTGTATAAAAGCCTATGGGCGATTTTTAAACTATGATTTCAAAAATAAAATTTACTTTTTTGATATAAGTACCTCATATTTATTCCATCACATCTGGTACGCCAAAGTTAAAATTACCCTACAAATTACATTCCTTCCTAAAATAGTGAACTATGTCAGGCCAATTTGTTTAATTCGGATTAAATATGCCTTAAAAAAAGAAAAGAAAAAGAAGAAACATATCAATCTACTCTTCCGACTCAGCTAGAAGAATTTATTATTATTATTATTAAATTAAATTTTTAAGTCAAAATTTTCGCCTGTATAACTTAGGTCTATTTCAAATGTGTTATGAAACGTTTATTTTAATTGTTTTTGTTATTTTTTACTTTAGGATGCTTATAATATAGCTTGTAGTATTTATAGGATGGCCGGTTACAATATGGGCTGAAGTTTTTTTTTTTTTTTATGTATATATAAACACATTACATTCTCCCATGCGTAATATTAGTTGAGTGTAGACTTGGGCGCATCAGAACGAAATCCACAAGGAAGAGGCAAGATTTTGAAATAGCCTGTGATCCGCAGCCTAGACCACGTTTTTTTTTTTTTTTTTTTTTTTTTTTTTTTTTATGGGTAATGTAAAATAAAATAAGCTAAACTAAGATTTTTTTAAATGGGTAATGTAAACAAGCTAAATAAGCTAAACTAAGATAAAAAATCTTTTCTTTTTTTTCTTTTTTTTTTTAATGGGTAACGTAAACATAAAATAAGCTAGACTAAGATTTTTTTTTTTTTTTTTAATGGGTAATGTAAAAATAAAATAAGCTAAACTAAGATTTTTTTTTCTTTTCTGTTTTCTTTTTTCTTTTTTAAATGGGTAATGTAAACATCAAGTAAGCTGAACTAAGATTTTTTTCTTTTCTTTTTTCATTTTTTTTTTTTTTTTAATGGGTAATGCAAACATAAAATAAACTAAACTAAGATTTTTTTTTTTTTTTTTTTTTGACAAACATAATTTTTCAACATGTTAACATAAACAGCAATATAGAAATTTAACAATTAAAAAATATTAAAAATCCAAAAGTAAGCTTTAACGAGCGTTTTTTCCAAAATGTAAAGATGAAACTGATTTTCCCTTTCTTATTCCGACCGATGCTGGCTCCCTGATAAGATACTTTTTAAACACATGAATGTAAAAAAGTAAATAAATAAATAAAAAATAAAAGATAAATAAAAATTATCTTCCTCTGGATTTTAGGCAGGCGGGAGCCCCTGATGAAAAGTTCTTTGTTCTGTTTTATTTTAATGTTTCATTATTTTAAGTCACATGCGAAAAAAAAATTTTTTCTTTTTTCTTTTCAAAATCAGAGAAAAATAGAGTTTAATTATTTAAATTCCATAATCCTGGGAGGGGCAATGGCCTTCCCCTGTCCCCCTTTGTTGCCCCACACAACTGTCAATAAAAGTTTTGCTTTCAGCATGCCCTTACTTTTTTTTTGTTCTCTACACTCAAGATAAAGTTAGGCTTACAGTATACTTGCTTACGAAACCCGTTTACCCTATAATGGTACTCCATCTATGAACATAGGAATCCTAACATAACATAAATTTTCACAGACGCACTCCGACGCAACATTTAAAATGTTTGTTGTTTTACTTCTTTTTCTGTCAGATTTTATCGTGTTTCAGGAAGCACTCGGTGTCTGTTTTCCATTTCCGCAGATTCCCCTCTTACGCCAGCAGATAACCCCCCTCCTCTCTCACACACGCACTCAAAAAGTGAAAAATAGTATCAGATTTCACTAACCTTTAAACTCACTGAAATAGGGGTACAGCACCTAACTACTTTAGAAAAACTGGAAAAATCTTAAACAACAACCCCATGGTGACTCAGTATTGCAAATGTTTGTATATATACTGGCTTTATAGTGTTAGATATAATTACAATATTGGTAGATATAATTGGACATAAATCGGTGTTTCAAAAATGAAGATCTTTTATTAGAAATAGTTTAGACTAGATGTTGTACTCTGACAGACACAATCAGTCGACCGAGAACTATGCTAGGGATTATTCAGGATACATTGTTTCATTGCCAATACGTTACAGCTTAACTCTGTTGTCGCCAAAGGCAGTATCTTCTTTGGCATTGGGAATCGAATTTTGAGATGTAGGCTGGGAAAATATTCAAGGCAATGTCAAAATCTTGTGGCCGCAGTGTATATTAATAGTCGACTTTTTTCAAATGCTCGAAGACAAGCATTCTTCCGACAAAGAAATAATAATAAAAAAAAAAAATCTTAATGTTCATTTCAAAATTAGAAATCATTATCGTCTGCTTGACGACATCAAATGAATGTTTTCAAGTTAACTAGCTCAGTTCAATTTGCGAAATGTTAAAGACAACTGGGGCCGGTGCGCGTCCCCAACAGTGGGAGAAAGGTTCTGCTCTCAAAGCTGATAGACGGGAGGTGCAGGGTTCGAACCCAATCGCCCCCGCCGGCCGTTTGGCGTTTTTACAGCTTTCTTCGAACCTTGGATTGATTATCCTTGCGTAAACACGGGCTAGGTTTTCCCTTAGAAAAATCTCGACGGAGGGCACTCCCCCTCGGGCCTATATCCCTCGTGCAGATAATCGCCCGTCATAATTGCACTACCTGCCGTGCGCTGCGCGTAAAAATAGAATTACTAGAGAGTAATTAAATTTTAGCAAAAAAAAAAAGGGGGTGAGGGGGGGGGAAGAAAGATAGATCGAAAGAAATTTTTTCAAAGCGCTATCGGTTCCCCCATCCCCCATCGCACTTTTCATGCCATATTTCGGAGACGTGGGTATACAGCTGGAGACGATACCAGACTGACAGAGAAATTATTTTTTATTACTTAGCAGGCAATCCAACCCTGGCTACCTAGGTTAAAAACGACGTAACAGAACGTAGATGAAAATCATTTTCAATAGAAAACTCTAATATATATATATATATATATTTAATTTTAGTATACTTTCTTAGGTTACAAATCAGCAACATCAAAAATCATTTTTGGATTTTCAAACTTGTCGCATGCCAGCCGTCCATCGCGAAACATTTAATTATTTATAGCAACCTTTGTGATTCTAATTATTTCAGATGTCAGAGCGCGTAGTTCGTTTACATACCTGTTAAATTCGTGTGTTATTTATTTATTTATTTGTGAAGTCTTATTTATATCTGTTCATATCTGTTAAATTCGTGTTTTATTTATCTATTTATTTATTTGTGCACTGCAAATCTTTATACACTTTTCAGAACACTTTTTATAACACTTATTTTGCCACCTTTTTTAGAACACTTTGAAGCGCACTTTTTGGAACAGTTTTTAGAATATACTTCTGAGAACACTTCTTTTGTTCAAGCACACTTTCTAGCGCACTTTTTGAAAGCGATAATTTCACAAGTGTGCCCAAATGTGCTCCCAATCTGTTCTCAAATGTGTTCCCAAGTTTAGATTTAACAAATATCCTGATCAGAACACTAACGGGGAGGTGCTGTGTTCAAACCCCTGTCGCGCTCGCCGACCTAACTGTTCGGAATTTTCCATGGTTTTTTTCGAACCTTGCCTTAAATACGGGTTAAGATCCCTTAGAAAGACCCCCACGGAGGGCACCCCCCCCCCCTCCTAGGGCCTATATCCCTCGAGTTGATAATCGGCCGTCATCAATCAACCAACCAACCGAACACTAGCGGAGAAGTGGAAAAATCAGTAAACTGAAATACAGTTTTTAAGCAAATTGCATTTGAATGTGCATCCCCCCCCCCCCCTATTCGACAGTGTAAAAATTGAAAACCTGCAATGGTTAGAGGTTTCAAAAATTACAGTAAAAGCGAAATTTGTGGGATATGTCGTCGCCATCGTCAATATGATGTCAGCGGTACTCACGGACATGTTTTTGCTTTATAATAATGGATAGGCGTAATCTAAATATTTCGTCAATATGAGTGAATAACATTCTCATATTATACTTTACATTGTGTTATGTTTACTTTAACTCTATTGAAATTTCATTTAAAAGAAATCATATTACATTCTTTCTGTTGAGTTATTTTTAATATTACTTTCTGCCAGAAATTTCTAATTCACTCAGATACCTCTAAAAAAATAAAACTAAAGCTGAAGCTAAGCTATGTTTGGATCTTTCTGATAAAATTAACTTTAACTTCAACTTTAAATGTCGTTTCCCTGCATGGGTACTTCATTCACTGGGAAAAATAATTTTACTAACAGTTTGAACCTTCACTCTAAAATTGGGAGGAGTGAGAAGTTGACTCTTTGGAAGAGTGAGAGGCATTTTCACTCTTTTTGGAGTGAATTTTATAAAAATTCACTCCTTAAAGAGTGGAATTTTCCACTCCCTAGAGAGGAGTGAAATATGTCACTCCGTTGTCGAGAGTGACTGTCTCACTCCTTTGACAAGAGTGAAATATTTCACTCCGTTGAAGAGTGAAAGCCTGTCATTATATAATTTTGTCTCTATTTATTTATTGAGGAGAAACGAAATTATATATATTTTTCTTTTTCTTTTTAGATAGATTTGGTAAGAAATACTACCTATTACATTCTCCCCTATGTTGGAATTTCTGAAAATTTTTGCAGATCTACGCCGATTATGACCCCTAGAACCCCCCCCCCCCTCCCAGTTCAAAACTTTATTTATCTGTCTATATAGCTATATCATTTTTTTATGGACACGATAACTTCAATAATTCTGCACAAATCTCTTCCAGACTGATACATATAATCAAGTGACATAAAATCTCGATCAAGTTCGTTAATGGGCAAAATCGAAATGGGGGGGGGGTGAAAACAAAAAAACCACCATAACTTCTTAATTATGATACGGATCAAATCCGTTTAAAGCTATTATTACTTCTAGGAAAAGGGTCGAAAATTTATGTATGACAGATTTTTTATATAATTAAAAATGGCTCCGGGTGGGGGGAGGGGGGGTTTTAGAAGAAAAAAATTCATAACTTCGTCAATTCACAAGATATCCAATCCGCTTAAATTTATTATAAATCCTCTTAATATTATCTACAACTTTTATATTGACAAGTCATTTATAGGGCCAACCCTTATAGTAAAGAAAAAAAATCCCTGCCGGCTCCGCCTGCGAACAAGTTAGGTTTCAAAGTGGGCGTTTCCAAATGCCGAATCATGGCAAAAATGTTATTTTTTCCGCAATTCCCAACAAACAGGCGCCCCACGGTCTGCGTCTTCGAAATCTACCCCCTGTTTTAAATATTTGAACATAATAAGATATATAATTTGAAATTCAGAGAGACATGAACACCGGCAGAAGGAAATGTGGGGAGGGACAAGATTTTGGGACAGATATGCCTGTGGTCCGCAGCCTAGACCGATTTTTTTTAAATGCATATTATAATGTTTAAATAGGCTAGGATTTTTTTGACAAACCGCATCGTGCAAGATATTTTTTAAACATATCAACTTAAAAAACAATGCAAAAATTTATAATTATGAACATCAAATATTGAAAAAATGTTTTTAACAACATTTTTGTACATTAACATAAAAAATGCACATTAACAGTTAAAAAAAAAAAAATCAGGAGATTCTGTTTTCTCAAACTCCCTGCTTAAGATAAATTAAACACACATGGATGTCAAAAAAAAAAAAAAAAAAAAAAAAAGCGAAAAAAAAAAAATATATATAAATTGCTTTCTACGAGGGGCTTCAAGAGTGGGGTGGGAGGGGAGCGGGCTTCCCTGACGAAAAATTCTTAGATCCCCTTATTTTAGCGTTTAATTATTCGATGATCACTTGGAAGTATAAATTTTATCATATTTTTTTAAGAATCAGAAATACATCATTTATTAAATTTCAAAATCTAGGGAGGGGCCATGCCCCTTTCCTGCCGGCAATTATACTAAAATAATGTACCAACTAGGCTATTTTCGTTTCTTTTCTTGCTGATAAAGCACTAATGATTTGAAGTCTAACACACTGCAAACCGAAAGTGAGAGACACCCACCGTCTGCTGATTAGATGAATCATTTTTAACGGATACGAATTTGCTGACATAGCACTTTCTTTGTGAAGAAGTGTGTAAGTCAAGTTTATTAGTTCATTGCTATTTAAAAGTTCTTTGAACGAGTGATGAATTTGAAGATGTGATTGAAGTTGTGATTTTTTTAGTTTAAACTATTGTGAAATGTAATAATTTTTATTACAATAATGGAACCACCTACACGATGCACTTCTTTGTGCATAGGAGTATATGATATTAGTATTACGGAATGAAAGCAATATTCTTCTTGTGCAACGGATTATCAATTGTGATTTGTGCGCTTGTTTATGAAACAGAATATTAGATTTTGAAGTGACAAATACTTCATTGATATTGTTTAATAATTTTCATTATTCGTGATCATACATAAAATATGAAGTTTATAATATAAAGGTTTTACAATTTTTTTTTTCAAATGGCGTTTTTATGGGATTGTGGAATATGTTATTTCATTTTCTTCGAATTGGATTTATTATTTCCTCAAAAGTAAGGTTTGTATGATTATATAAACTCAATATCATATATTACATATTCAGTATTATTTATTTATGATTTAAATTACTTTTATTAGAATAATTTTTATTTTGCATTGTTCCGTCTTATTTATATGCAATAAAGATGTTTAGCGTTAAAAAATGTGTGTGTTCATTTGTGTGTTTACAATAAATAAATACATATCATTTTAACATTAATGAATTTGCTTAATATTTCTATAGACCTTCAATTTTGTATAAAATGGAATATTTTTTAATAATTGTTTTGAAATCATGGTAGTAATATGTGGAACTTAATTTGACAAGCTTTCAGAATTAGTTTTATATGATTTCAGAATAATTTCAAATGAAGAATGCAAAATTTGAAAATAAATTTTAATTGCACTGTATATTTTTGTATATATATTATATATATGATTATTATACTTTTGGTTTACTGTTTTAAATTGTTGCTTTAGGTTATACAAAACAATTTTTTTAATATAAATTAATTTAATTATAATTTAATAAATTATTTATTTATTTATTTATTGTAAAAAAGTTATTTGAAATTTAAAATTGAAATGAGAAAAAGCTAGATTTAATGTTTTTACTTATATAAAATTGAGATGTAAATTTAAAACAAAATTAGTTTTTAAACCAGAATTAATTTTCCTGCATGTTATTAAAAAAACTATTTATTTATTTTCTAAAGGATACCTAAATAAATTTTAAGGATAGCTAAATAATTTTTTAAGGATAGCTATAGATTGAGGTTATTATCTAATCCACATATAAAAAAAGTCACTCATATGGCAATATAAATAATTAAAAAAAACCATATATATAATTTTCAAATTGTTTTCAAATGTTGCATTGTTAAGTTCTTTCCCTCCAGTTTCCAGTAACTTTGTATTATTGATATCATTTTACACATTAATTTTCATTTTTGTGACAAGAATATCATTTAATTGTCTTACAGAGTAAATTTTCGAAGCAAATGTTTTAATATTAACAAATTGAAATTTATGTATGAAAAAGGTTATGAATATTTTTGATTTATATAATGGATACAGACTATGAAAATAAAGCATCAGAGTGAAGTAAGTTATCGTAAATTTCTGAATAATCTATATACGAATTTTTAGTAAATAAATCTCTCATATAGTATTGCATATACAATTGCACGACGATACTATCATTTTTGTAAAATAATCCTTATGAATACTGGTTTAAAAATACAAAAAGTACTTTGATATGTATAACCTGTGTATCATCTCAATAACATATTTAAATTACAAGACACAGGGATATTATTGAAAATACACTACAGAGAATAAAAATCGATATTTTAATCCCATATGCGTTAAAAAATATTTAAAAAATCAAGTCAAATATTATCCTGTATATATATATATAACTAAATATTAATTATGAACTATTATAATACCAATAGATGGCGACACTTTACCTTTCAGGTAGTTGTAGATAATATTGTTAATATTATATTTAATTTAACTATAGAGGGAGCTATTGATTGTATATTAATTTTACTTTCAGGAATTAAAATTGGATGGAGTAATATATATTCACGGATATAAATTTGTTATAAGTGTATTAAAACCAGAATTATTTTGAGTGTTTTTGAATCATTTTGTGATTGGGTGTCATTTATGGGGTTGTGTTTTAAAAAAAGTGTGCTCTCAACTTGTCTTACAAATCATTTCTCTCAACTCGACTTAGTTAACATGTATGATGCATTGCCATGTGGATGTGAATATTATGTAGACTTTGTGACATTTTAAGGATTCTGTATAATTATTGTGAGTAAAATATTTTATCTACACTTTACGCGTTCATATTTCCAATTTTATTATTTCAAAACTGTTATCTCGTGGTAATTTAGTGAGGTGTTAATTACAGTTTTTTGGATAATCGATGTGAGTGAAATATATTGTATTTTCTTAATGGTTTTTTATTTCCTATTTAAATATTTCCAAATTTTAATATTTCCAATTGTTGTCTGGTAATAATTCAGTGTACCTGGATGATTCTACTGATCTTAGCATTATGCCAGTAGAATTATGAAACACTGAATTATTATTTAAAACACATGTGGGTGCATCCAGGCTGATGAGTACATGTGCATGTGTTTTTCCATGTCCAATTCATATTTAATTCTCATGTGGTCCAATTTTCCATTGTGTATGGTTCATATTTAATTTGTTAATCCATTTGTGTTTACTTAATTGCAACTCCAATTTATAATTTTTTTTTCCCCTTTCTCTCTATTTCTTTTTTCAATATTCTTTTGGTATGAGTAAAATTTGGCCAATTACCATTGAAGCATCAGCTATGGTAATATTATGTTTGCACATGTTAATTATTAGCTATGTGGTATTCTGTATACACAGTATCATTGATTATCTCTTTGGAGATTTAAGTAGAATAGAACTTGATATGTTTTTTGAAATTCATAGATATTATAATTATATATATATATATATATATATATAAGGAGAAAAAAAAAACAGATGGGTATAGATGAGACCCATCTTCGGAACATGACAGGGACTTTACTAAGAAGTTTTAATTTTTGTAATAAAATTTAGGATATTATAAAACAGAAAGTTCTTAAAGCATACTTGTAATCTATCATTCCAAACAGGCAATGCCAGTAATGCCTGATAGTTAATATTTGCAGAAAGAGAAAGTAATATGGTTTGGAGATATAATTATTCTTATGATTATATTTAATCTATGTATATATTTCCATATTATTATTACTTTTAAAATTTCTAAATAATTATTTTTAGTGCAATGTTTACAGAAATAAAATACGTTATTTATTTATTTTTTTCTTAAGGCACTTTTTATGTATCTAAAGAGGAAAAATTGTGAATAATAAAAGAAAATCAGATTTAGAAAAAAAAAAATCTTTTCATATTTTGTGTTTGATAATGCAGTATCTCAAAGCACGTCATCTTCGTTGCATTTAAATTTAGTCTGTTTATACGGCAAAATAATAATAATAATAATAATAATAATAATAATAATAATAACGTGCATTGTGATGCTACAAATTAAAGGGTGTAACTGATCATATCGTAATTAATTGATTGGTTAGTATGCATTGTGTGTTTAGATTCATGTAATTTTAAAGTAATTTTACAAAATGTTAGTGATTAATATCAGCCGTTGGACGTGGAATTTATTTGGAGTACATTTCCTATCACAAAAAATTATACCCTTTTACTGCTTTCGAATACACATATAAATTGATTTATAAATATGAATATATACAGTGAAACCTCTCAATAGCGAACACCTCCAGACAATGGAATTCACACGCTTTTCAGAGGTAAAGGTACATAAATTTCTATGTGTTGTGGGTTGAAAAAGGTTTTCGCTAAATAAACGTAAGTCCATCACTACTCGGGAATGTTCGTTACGGAGGTTTTACTGTAGATATATACAGTAAAACCTCTATAACGGACAACTTCAATTCAAGCGAAGTATAAAGAAGAGTTAGGTTGCTTCTAGAAGACGGAATCGATTACAGCATGGGGCAAGCCGGGCCGTGCCCCCCCCCCCTCCCCTGTCCCCGCCTCGGATTTATGAACGCTCCCCCCCCCCCCCCCAAAAAAAAAAAGGTAAGCAATTTTCATAAAGCAGATATTTTAAATCTCTTTCGAAATTGTACTGAAGATTTTGAACTTTTAGTATAGGATAAGATTAATAAGAAAAAATATATTTATCCAAATACATTTAATCTTCCGCAAAAAATAATTCACTCCATAAAAAGTGAACATTCACTCCTATGAAAGAGTGGCTATTCACTCCTGTCAGGAGTGAGAAACCCACTCCTCTTGCAAGAGTGAATAGTCACTCCTATGAAAGAGTGGATAGCCACTCCTATGAAAGAGTGACTCTTCACTCCTATCAGAGTGAAAAAACCCACTCTTTTTGCAAGAGTGGATAGTCACTCCCCTGAAAGAGTGAGTATCCACCCCTGTTTAGAGTGAATATTCACTTCTCGGGAGTGAGTATTCACTCTTTCAGGGAGTCAAGAATTTCACTTTTTCCTAGAGTGAATAGTCACTCTAAAGAGGTTGGGCAAATTTTGACTCTGCGATAGAGTGAATATCCACTCCTCCGGAGTGAATAGTCACTCTTTCTTATTTAGAGTGTTGAGGATTGTCTTTAGTTATATCAAATCACAATCACGAAATGATTTTCACTTTTGCGTATACTAAATCATGCACTGTAAAAAAAGAAAGAAAAATGTCTTTCTTAATGTTTGAAAATATAATATAACCACGTACGAAAATATACGTACAATAATCTTTTCGAATTACCCACAATTCCGAAAAGCAGTCTTTATCTTTAAAAATCTCAGATGTGTTCGAGATTCAACTTTCTTTTGCTGCCACTTATTTTCGGAAACGTTTCGGAGTAGTTTTTACAGCGTAATATTAACCAGTTTTCTCAAACCGAATATCGGTTTTTAGGATATGCTAACAATTCTCAATTAAGCATTTTCAGCTGCGTAACAGAATTTATACATGTGCAAGAGTTAAAATAATTCACATTTTAATGTTAATGTTATAAGTTAATGTTTAATGTTAATGTTATCATGTTTATCTGCGTAAAACATGCTCGTTGAACATGAAAATGTTTAGTTAAAAATGGATAGCATCCGAAAAACTTATATTTTAGTTTGAAAAAACGGAATGCTACACTATAAAAATGACTCGGAAATGTTTCCGAAAATCAGTGGCAGCAAAAGAAACTTTATTCTTTTTTAACTTTCTTTAAATCTCGAAAACATATTATTTTCTGATGTTTCTAAAGATAAAGAATGGTTTTCGGTATCGTGGATAACTCGAAAGAGGTTATTGTATATATTTTCGTTTCTGTTTATTTTTATACTTTCCTAGGTTAAGAAACATTTATCTCTTTCTTTTTCCCGTTTACGGTGTATGGCAAAAGGTTAAGGGGAAAATTATAAAGATGTTTGGAAAATGTTGAACTGGAACAGTATTAAATCGGCATAAAAAACTTTCTAGTATTTTTTATGTTTTATCTCAAATTATTCTTCCTGAAAAGTAAACACTATTCTAAATTTAAAGAGTGAAACATTGTGTATGAAATTGAAGGATCCACAAAGATGTAAAGAGAATTAAGCAAAATTTTATTATTAATAGTTATTATTACTAAAGTCTAAAACATAAATGAAGACATATAATAAATGCATTAGACATATACTATCATTAACTATACATGCAGGAAATAACAAAGGAAATGGTTAAGACAAAATAATACCCATCGAAATGACATGTCCTATTTAGTTCGACAGACCCGAGCGGGTTAAGTTGTCTATAAAAGTAATTATATTTTCAAAATTATTTCCAAAGTTGAATTAGTTTTTGCGGAACAGAAATAGCATCATCAAAATTGTAAAAATCAAGTATCAATTAATTGAAAATACGATTGGAAAAAAGTGTTATGTAAGCAAAAATTAAATTTCGAGAAAAATGAATTGTAAATTTTATGGATTTATTTTCTTGTTAGTAGCATATGTTTAAAAGTTTTAAAACGTTAACAGGTGGTTAGAACTAAACTCTCTCAGAAGAACCTCTTAACATTTACTTTTCAAATATTAAAAAATATTCATATTACTTAAACCTAATAAATATAAAAGTATTAAACATTAAAGATATGTCTTGAATATTTTCAAACCTAATTAGAATCTCAGTGTTTTAACTTTATCATATTATTAGATTACTTCATAACACTTTTATTCATAGCACAAAACACTTTTTTGAGAAAAATATAACTTAATATCTCCTTCCGTCCACTCGTGTTTTCAATTATATTTAAAGTTGCGTCACGAATATGAAATTTGGTCCATTCCATAGCATGCTGTAAGGTGGTGTGATGCACAAATAATCTTAAGCAATAAATTACGTATAATCTTTTCTCCACAGTTTTCTACATATAATGCAAAGTAAAATATACAATTTTTACATTTTTCCTCTCCATTTTTTGATCATTTTATACGTGACCAGGTTACATATTACTTCAAGTCACCGAGAAAGTATTATAGCCAGCAAGGTAACTAGAAAAATATTCCGGAAAGAGTTTCGGTTTAAATGAAATAATTCGGTTTTTAAATAAATAAATATAGGTTTGTAAAATTTCGAAGGGGATTTGAACTCCATAAACAACCTGTACCCCCCTCCCCCCCCACACACACACACGCGCACATACGCACACACTTGGTTACGGCCTTGTACTTAGCTATTGTTGAATTGTGAATTGGGATTATGGAAGATCTCTAGCTAGTTACTATTGCTTTCATATATTAAAAAAGTGTGATAATATACAGGGTGAGTACAAATGATGGACCCGACTTAAAAAAATCATATTTTCGAAACTACTGCACATATTACAATCAGTGATACATGAATTTAAAGAGAAATATACCAAGATTTTTCCACCATTAATCGACAAATGGCTGGGGCGTGCGGATGATGGTGATTTAACCTGAATCACATGGCCACCAAGATCCCCAGACCTAACACCATATGACTTCTTTTTGCGGCGTTGCGTCAAAGACATTGCTTATGTTACCACCAATGCCGAAAACACTGCCAGAACTTAAAGAACGCATTTGTGTAGCATTCAGAACCATTGACAGAGTGATGCTACAAAATGTTTGGAACGAACTGGATTACAGATTGGACGTATGCCGTGTCAGAGGGTCACACATCGAACATTTGTAACTGAAAAAAAAAACTCGGTATATTTCTCTTTAAATTCATGTATCACTGATTGCAATATGTGCAGTAATTTCGAAAATATGATTTTTTTAAATCTGTTCATTATTTGTACTCACCCTGTATATTGTATGCATTGAACACCGATTAAAGAAAAGACACATAACTTGAACTAACTTTTACTGGATGGATTCCAAAGATAATTACATTTCAGTTAGGTAATTTTCCGAGGAAGATTTTAGCACGTTGAACATCTTTATATGGTAATTGTTTATATTAGAGTTGTCTTTTTCAGACAGTACAGTCGAACTCCGTTATAACGGATGAAGAGACTCAATAATTTTTTAAATCTGTCCATTATTTGTACTCACCCTGTATATTGTATGCATTGAACACCGATTAAAGAAAAGACACATAACTTGAACTAACTTTTACTGGATGGATTCCAAAGATAATTACATTTCAGTTAGGTAATTTTCCGAGGAAGATTTTAGCACGTTGAACATCTTTATATGGTAATTGTTTATATTAGAGTTGTCTTTTTCAGACAGTACAGTCGAACTCCGTTATAACGGATGAAGAGACTCAATAATTTTCTCATTATGACAGAGTTCTCGTAATAACGTTTAAAAATTCTCATTACGAAAATAAGTAAAAGGTTAATTTATAGAAATACCATGTATGATCGCTCTCAAGGAGGCGATTAAATGTTTCTAAATTATTAACTCCCACGCCATACACACACACACACACAAAAAAAAAAAAAAAAAAGAAAAAAGAAAAAAAGAAGAAAACGCTACTGAAATCTCGAAAAACTATAAAGAAATCCCAAAAAACGTAATTTAGTTGTTCTGCATTACATTTTATGTTCATATTGTTCCTCCAACTATTGTTTCTCACTATACGACTCATTTCAGCATGATCAAGTTATTGTATTGAACATTATTGAATTGCTGGATTATTTGATTAATTGTAGAGTTGAATAATGCACCCAATTCACCGAACTTTCACAAAACAATCTTTTCACTTGTTTGAACAACTTCTTGTTGAAAAAATAAATTTTCATAATATAACAAAACTCTTCGGAGAAAAATACCATGTTGACGTACACGGCCTTTCTCGATATTATTTGGAACTACGTTCACCATACCCATTTAACCACGCCACAACCGATGAACTAGTCGTCGCTGATGGGTCGCTGGGGTGGTTCGGCATTGACCTAGGACCCGGTTCCCTCTTTGGGGTTCCGGCTACGAAGCCGTCGGATCGTCTCAACGTTCGCCCAAGTGTTGTGGGGTGGTGTCCATTGTCTTTGGACCCCACCATATGTCGAACCGACCTCGTCTTTCATTTGAGAAAGGGGAGAGGCGCAGGAGGCTCACGCCCCCGTCTCTTCAGTCGGTCGAAGAGCACCACCTTGGTTGTGTCCGGATAAACCGGCCCTCTTTGGTCGTGATCTCGCATGGATTCACGAGAATATGGAATCGGCGGTGGAGTACGACTGCCTTCGGCAGCCGTAGCTTGTCATACCTATTTACCCACTAACATAACAGATTTCAACGTTGTACCTGGAGCTTTAAGAAAGTATCTTGCACTTGTTTAGCTACAGTATTATTTAAATTCTCACTGGCGTTTTTTTTTTTTTTGGGGGGGGGGGGGAGGGGGGCGGTATCCTTGTATAAAATTAAATTGCTAATCACACGCAATAGCCTGTCTGGAGCCAGGTGAAAAAAAAAAATGTTTGATTTTCTTACCGATCGCTGCCGGTGCATCGGTAATAACAACTGCCGCTGCTGGAGTCGATGAAGCGTTTGAAAGGGTTAGAAAACTTGCTGCCAAGGCATCAGCTGCACCACACTAAGCTGCCGTTCTGATTATATCTCAACATTTAAAAAAAAAAAAAAAAACTTTCGAATTCATAAATAGGCAGAGAAGGGGGGTGGGGGGTTCAACAGAAATAACTGTAGAAATCACGCTTACAATTTACTAATTAATTTAAGTAAATGTTTGGAAGAAGTTTTTTTTTTTTCATATTGTCATACTTTCATGTCGTATATATATATATATATATATATATATATATATATATATATATATATATATATATATATATTCTAAATAAATTAATTGTTCGAAACAAACATCAACTTTCAATTTCATTTTATTGAATGTAACCATGCTAACTAAGACGAATAACTACAGAGGGATATTAATCTATCTTCGAGATATTTCAACAAAAGTACATGTTACATTTTTCTTAGGGGAATTAAGAAACAATCGAAATTTTCTTTGCGGTTTTACAAAATCTTTACTCATTAAATCCAAGTTTCCTTCATTGCAACCAAAATTTTATAATGTACTTTTTTAACAGAACAACCAGTTCCTTTCTGTTTTGCACGTTAAAACCGAATTCTCGTTAGATCAGAGCTCGCTATAACGAATTCGATTGTTAGATAAAACCTCGAAAACTATTTGTAAAACACTCCGTCACACGAAGTGGAAAGCTGTTAAATTGACTGTTTATGTTCAGGAGTACCTTTTTCTTTAAAAAAAAAGATATTTTTAAAACTTTCCAACATAGTTGAAAAGTGTTTATGAATTTGGTTTGTATGTCTGTCGTCTGTCTGTCCGTGCTCTAACTCCCGTAAATATACTCCTATTTCCATGCAATTGATGTATATGTTATTGGATTTACTATGGCAAGTTCGGTATTGAAAATGAAGCGTGTAGCATTTATAGTTCAATTACAGGGACACTCAAGATCATTCCGTTACATTACGGTCTAGGGGGAAAAGTCTTTGGCGTATTTTAATAATGTTACACTACTTCAAACATATTGAAATGTATATGTATCACTGACATGCTCTTCAAGATGCTTACTATAGAATATTGGTGTTCATAGTATTCATCGTTCATTTACAGGGACATGCAAAAGAATTCGGTTACAGTACTGTTTATGAACACTAACTGCAGGAAATGCGTTTTCAATTGTGGTACGAGTGTTTAATTTAACTAATATTTTGCATATCACTTGGTGTGCATAAATTCTATAGACCATATACAGGTAAGGGAAATTTTCAGCGTTTCCTAACTGAATTAAATTTCAGCATACTATACTAAAAAAAAAAAAAAAGGTTGATTGTACGGTATAATACTGGCACTCTAGCTGCCAGTATATTATACCGTAAAATTAACAGCAATAAACAGTAATACGCTACGGCGCATGCGCGGCAATGTAAGGCCGAAAGTGACCGAATGTAGATTAGTACTAAATGTACGAAGGGCTGTCGGAAAATAAGTTTCCCCTGGCGACTGTGGACAGAGGTGTGTATGAAAGACAAAAAATGTAATGAGACATTAAAGATAAAACATAACTTTATTTTTCCACATAAGTACCAAGTACATTGAGACATTTGTCATACCGCTTTATAAGCTTCAAAAAGCCCTCCAGGAAAAAATCAGGGCTTTGCATACGGACGAAGCGTTGAACGGCTATGGGCGAAAGACGACACAACAGGTGAACGCGAACGTGCAAGACACCGATACACCATTGGATAGAGGTCAACCGCGATCAAGCAGATGGCGCTGTCGAACGCTTCGCCCGTATACAAAGCCCTGATTTTTTCCTGGAGGGCTTTTTGAAGCTTATAAAGCGGTATGACAAATGTCTCAATGTATTTGGTACTTATGTGGAAAAATAAAGTTATGTTTCATCTTTAATGTCTCATTACATTTTTTGTCTTTCCTACACACCTCTGCCCATATAGTCGCCAGGGGAAACTTATTTTCCGACTGCCCTTCGTACAAGGTAGGTCTCTCTTTTTCAGCTCTCAAATGATGATTCATTATCCCAGTGAATTAACAGAATAGGATATTAATAAAAATCATGCCCCATGTTAAGTATCATGCTTCTTATGTACAGTTTTGGTTTTGTGTGGTGAAGCATTGATATTCTTGAAGATTCCGTTGCAGTCGGCTACATGAAAATATAAATTTTTAAAGTAAATTTTCGATCTCTGCCGGGGTGCATTCATTACAGCAGTGGGCCGCGGTTCAGATAGCACTGTGTGTAGTAATATACTTCTTTTTCAAAAATTTTCTTTTTTTTTTTTTTTTTTTTTTTAACAAAAACTTTAGAAAAAAGGAAATTATTGTCTCAATATCAAATCTTTTCATTAATTTAATTGATAATAACATCTAAAGCAATTGATATTAGTGTTTGTTGCGGCTGATTATCTGCGCGAGGGTTGAGGTGGTGGGATTATCCTCCGTGGGTTATTTTTTGCAAAAAAACCCAACCCGTATTTAAAGCAAAGCTCGAAGAAAAATACGGAAAACTCCGAACGATTAGGCCGACAAGCGCGACATGGGTTCGAACTAGAGTTCTGCAAAGTCTTCCGAAATTGCTGATTAAAGTCAATCGAAACCCAACAAAACAAATTTCGCACCCGAAAGATTCAAATCGGATCTCGACTCGAACCCGGAAGTAAAAGAAAATTTTTCCATATTTCAATACAATTATGTGAAAAAATAGTCTACAATTATATCACTAACAACAATTTTAAACGTTTAGGTTAATTATGAACAGATATACACTCATTAATATTCAAATATATTTTTTCATTTGAAAAATATTTAGGGCTTTCTTTTGAAAAATTGTGTCAACCTGAATTTGGTTCAAAAGAATCAAAACCTAACTCGAACCCTGCCCGAAAGAGTCAAAACCTAACCCGAAACCGAAACATTTAAAATCAAACTGAACCGAGACATAAATAAATAAATTAATTAATTAATTAATTAAAAAGTGTGAACCCGATCCGGATTCGTATAAAATTGGGTTTCCCAAAAGCACTCAGGTTGAAAGGAACACTTAGGTTTTGTTGAAAACTGACTGTTTGTGAAATGTTTCTTTCATCTTCAGAAGATCGTTAATTTGTTTATTATATTTCTTTCAAACTGTATTCCTGCTATTTCTGAGTGTGAACTGAAAATATTTTTTATATTATTATTGTGATTTAAAAGGACTCATCTTTAGACAAGTGGAAAAAAAGGAAAACCGAAACTCGATAAACAAGGATAATGGTATGCAAGCTGAAGAATAAAATGTAAAATATGTTTCAAGAAATCGTCACAGTCATGCTTTTATGACTACAAAACCTCTTTCTTCTTTATCATATGCCTGTGAGCTTTGAAAAAGCTACCCTCTAAGTGTTGTTGCAAATCCTTTAAATAAAGGTTTGGAGAGCATTACTAGATGTGAAGTTACGATTTATTGGGTTTTCGGATATAACCATTTTTGCTATATATTACTAACAGATATGCAAACATCGGAAACAGAAAAAAGCAAGCTGATGAAATTCAGGAATCTGTTTTTATAAGATTTTCTTTTATCTTTCTTTGTATGTTCGTTCGATTCAAATCTTTCAATTCAGTTTTAACACATTTCTTGTAATACAATTGATCTAATTTTTAGCAGTGTGGCATATTTCCGGTGACAAATACAACATACTGTAAAAAGAATATTTTAAAGTTGCCTTCGCCACCCCCTGGGGGCAAAAACATTTGTCCAATAAGGGAACGTAAATGTCATCGTGTATTGTGATGACGTAAATGTCATTGATTGCTTCAGAAATAAGCTGATGTTCTTCGATTGAACCGTAGCAAGGTTGGTAAACGCGCCATCTTTCAGTTCCCGCGCAGTGCATGAATGGATGTGGCTTCAATTCCAAGGAGGATGTTGATCGATTTGTTTTTTGCCGGGAAGCTGGAATTAAAATTGTATATCCATTTTATTTATTTTTTAAAACAAACTGATAAAAAAAAAAAAAGCCACTCACAATTTAATTTATTTCTTTTAAAAGGGGTATTTATTTCAAGCAGTTGTCCTTCAACATTTTGTTTTCCTTTTTAGCACATTATAATAAAAGCTTGTCTTTATTTATTTATTTATTTTACTTATAATTTATTCATATTGTAACGAAACCAGGACTCGATTTGCCAGCTTCTATCAAAAGTGGAAACTTTTCAAAATCTGGGATAATACTGTATATAACAGCAGCTCTTATAATATTCCATACATTATTGAAAACAAATAATGTTGCTAATTTTTCAGTAGCAATCATCTAAGTATAAATATAGGATCTTCATAAGAATCAACATATTTCAAATTATCCCAGTGATTGATGTTCCAAATGATACATTATTTATTTACAGGAAGCTCTCTTTAATTTATATGTAAAAAATACACTGCAACAAAAAATGTGCTGATTTTAAGTATAATACTAGCATCCAAGCTGCCAGTACTATACCGTAAAATTAACAGTAATAAACAGTAAAATAAGCAGTAATACGCTGCCGCGCATGCGCGGTAGCGTATTACTGCTTATTTTACTGTTTACTTATTTTACCACTAGAATTTACGAACAATTTTATTTGAGTATTTAACTTATTTTTAACATTCCTTATAATATTTGACATAATAGAACTATCTAACCCTTTCAGGGACAAATAATTATGTTGCTGTAACGTTGAAAGCTCACTAGAATTTACAAACAATTTCATTTGAGTTTACCTTATTTTTTAAATCCCTTATAATATTTGACATAATTGAATTAACTAATCCTTTCAGGGACAAATAATTATGTTGTTGCAACGTTGAAAACTCAACAGAATTTACGAACAATTTCATATGAAAATATATAAATGAAACTTTTTAATTTCTTTCACGTACAAATACATATACTTTCACGTATAAAAGCAAAATTTTATTAAAAAAATTGAGTATAAATTTTTATTAAAATTGAATGGTAAATATAATATACCATCGCTTTTCAAATGGTTGATAGTTGCATAATTAATTAACTTTAAACAAGCCTAATACAATTAAACTCGCTTAAAGCTAAATTTGATGTTAGGAAACTTGGTTTTAACAACAAACAAAAATAAAGAAATATTGGATTTAATATAAAAATATTTTGCAAAAACACAATCCCGTTCATTTTATACATCTATATATTTTATCTGAGCATGCGCTGTGGATAATTTAAGGTACTTTTCTGTCGCTAAACAAAGAGGAAAACCTGTTTTGAACTGGTTTTATTTCAGAGGGACATTGAGCGAAATCCAGATAGTCAAGTTGCATAGGTCGCCAGAAAGAGGATTTAGTGTTCTCTAAAGAGAACGTAGGTTCGAACCCCGCTTCTGGCATAAGATGTTTCTCAGATATTGTTAGTGTTCAGATAGCTTAGTTCAAAAATGTAAATTATATTTTATTTCAGGAGGAAATGTTATAGAATTTAAAAAAAAAAAAAATCCTTTTAAAGGAAAATTACCATTCCCAATATATTTTTAATTAATGATTTTGTATTTAAAAGTTTTAATTAAAAGCTTTGGCATATAATTATCGATTAAATAAATTGAAATGATCTACAATTTTTTATATATTTTTTATTATTATTACGGTTAATCTATAAAGTAAATAAATAAAATATATATAGAAAGAAGAAGAAATATTTATATAAAAAACTGTAGTACCACCTATTGGTACTGTCATGCAGTTAAATGTTTATATTTCAGAAAACTAATAAAATTTTAACTTAAATAAAAATTCTTTATTTGTAAAATTTTTATGAAAATAAAAAGTTGGCTCGTTTTTTGGATTTGAAAACTGAATTCTCTGGAAAATGTTCTGTTGTCTATATCCGTGTAAAGACAGTTAATATGCAGCCAGTCCCCAGCCCGGTTATAAAAAGAGAGGTTTTTTTTCCCCTTCTAACTATTGCTAACAAATATTCTGTAAAAAATTTTGACATTTTAATGATGTTATGAACCTTTTAGAAACTTTTAAATTATTTATCGTCAAGTTTTGACGGGTATATCTAGTTAGTGTTAGTGTATATACACTATATTGCCAAAGGTGACCGGTCACTTGCGATTTTAGACGTTTTGTTAACTATCTAGACAAATACATGAGGAATTAATCTGAAACTGCAGGTGTGTAAACAATATAATATAGGTTATATATTTCCGTGAAGATTTTTTCCCGAAACACCATAGGGGACTGTCAACAAATTAAAAAAGAACGAATATATTTTGGATAACCCTGTAAAAACTAATGTAAGCAGAAGCGTTCAAACTCGAAATTATCAATAAGTGGCTTATTGTAATGTACTGTGCTAATTTTTATGAGGATAGCATGCATACTTGTAGAGAAATTAAGGTTTTTATAAAAATAGTCCCAAATTTCGCCAAGTTTTTTGCTTATAGTTTGCAGAGTTCTAAATATAAAAAAAAGTTATTTTGAAAAAATATGTCAAACAACATTGTACACAATACTCTGCAATCAGAATTTAAAAAAAATAATAATTGGATGAAAAATGAGCAGGTTTACTAAAAAAATGTTTCACTGCGCTTGCGCGAATGCAATCAAAATGTAATGTGCATAATGTATTAGCTAAGTATATAGAGCAACTTTTGTGAAAGTCTCGAAATCATAGCTTGAAAATTCTGCAAATTATCGTCGATAGAATAAGCTCGAAATCCGTTGTTCCCAAATAGAAGCAAAAAGATAAGGGGTTGTATCCAAATATAGTAGTACGTGCAATATTGTGTACGCTATCTTGGCACTAATCAACAGATATTTGATACAACCCCTCATCTTTTGGCTTCATTTTGGGAACAACGGATTTCGAGATTATTCTTTCGACGATAATTTTCAAAATTTTCAAGCTGTGATTTTGAAACTTTCACAAAAGTTGCTCTATATACTTAGCTAATACATTATGCATATTATATTTTGATTGCATTTGCGCATGCGCAGTGAAACATTTATTAGTAAACCTAGTCATTCTTCATTTAATTTTTATTTTTTTAAAATTCTGACTGCAGAGTAATATGTACTATGTTGTTTGTCTTATTTTCTGAAAATAACTTTTTTTTACATTAAGAATTCTGCAAATTATAAGCAAAAAACTTGTCGAAATTTGGGACTGTTTTTATAAAAATCTTAATTTCTCTACGAGTATACATGCTATCCTCATAAAAATGAACACAGTATATTACAATAAGCCACTTTTTAATAATCTGTAGTTTGAACGCTTTTGCTACATTAGTTTTTACAGGGTTATCCAAAATATATTCATTCTTTTTCAATTTGTTGACAGTCCCCTATGGGGTTTCGGGAAAAATCTTTACGGAAATATATAACCTATACTATACTGTTTACACACCTGCAGTTTCAGGTTAATTCCTCATGTATTTTTCTAGATAGTTAACAAAACGTCTAAAATCGCAAGTGACCGGTCACCTTTGGGAATATAGTGTATATTCGCATACACTAATGTATGAAAAGATGTGAAATATTTACTCGTGAGTTTTTCATTTTACTTTTTACAACGGGAATGCAAGATTTATGGACCGCATTCGATGTTTTGAACGATATTTTGTTTAAAAATATTTTATGCTCACTGTTAAAAAAATTTCTGTGACATTACAGATAATCTACTGGTAATCTGTTATCTTAAGTCTTATGTAAAATCACAGAGATTAGAAAAACATAGATTCTGTTAAATAACAGAGAAATTATTCGGTAAATTTACAGACTACTGTAAATTTTTCTGTTTAAAAAAAAAAAGTATATTATTTATTTTTAAAAATAGACAGAAGATGCCTTTTCCACGCCGGCTGCGGATGGTGTTAGAATTATTCCAATGCATTTTAACCGGTGTAACGTCATACTTAATTTTTACAAGAACCGCCACTTCTTTAATATTTCTAATAAAATTGGAAAAGAATTTTAAAAGTGTGTATTTTGAATTACAGGTTATAACAAAGGTAAAAATATCTTTAAATATAGACATGTAAATCCCTAAAGGGGATTTGATACAAGAAAAGGGAAATGTCTGTAAAATGATGACCGAGAAACTCGATCGAATGCATTTCACCGAAAACTAGTGTAAATTTAAAGAGAGTGTCTCGTTTTTTAGGGTTTCGTTCATCTCACGAAACCCTATTGCTCCCGCTCCGTTGTCTGTCTGTCACAGAGCCATTCTCGAAAACTATGTAACTTACAGAGTTGAAACTTCGTGTATAAATCAGAATATCAGCTGTGAAGAGCTGAAAATATTAAAATTTGAAAAGTTCGTATTATCTTAATAAATAGAGATAAAAAACCAAAATTCTAATAGCCTTTTTCTATTAAATTTAAACATTTTTCGTTATAGCAGATGCCAAAAATCTAAAATCCACAATTAAATTCTTTCTACAATAATTAATTTTCTATCCGACGATTTTCACGTGGAAAAATGAAAATGAAATAAAAAGTTTCACCAATTGAAAAAAAGATAAATATGAAATAAAATTGATTGACGTCATAGTGGCAAATAAAATAGAAAAGTCTAAGATTTCTCAATAATACAAGGAGTATGAGTATGTGGATGTACACAAAGCAGATTAATATCATGTCATTAGAGAATTAAAAAGAAAGTCTGACGTCCTATTGGAAGTTTAACGAATTTTTCAAATGTTTGAGAATAATACAAAGCGAGTATCAATATGAATAATAGAGAATAGTAAATATATGAGTTTGAGGAATGTATTGAATCATGATAAAAACCCGATTATGGAAATATTCGCATATTTTAACATTTTGAAGGCGTCCAACATGTTTAATTTTGAAATTATATATTTTTTAAATATCGCATTTAGTCCGTATGACGGATATTATTATGACAGAATATAATAGCGGGTTCCGCCCGCTATCCGGCTGGTTTAGATTTTCGAAAAAACGGAAAATAGAACGGTAAATTTTTACTTTATAAAAAACATGACTTTTTTTTTGTTGTTGTTGCTAAATTATATTTATTTGAATTTATTAAAGAAAGGATAAAATGTTTTGAAAGGAATATTAAACGAAGCCCTTTGTGCGATCTTCGATCACACTTACCCACTTGTTTTTCTGTGTTTTTACAGAAATTTTTAACAATGATGAATTCTTATTGCTATTCCGGGACTGTCCCGCAGAATGCCGGACGGTTAGTCGCTTTATTCAAATACAAAAATTAGCATTGTTTGTTCCGTGAAAGTGTTTTCTTTTATAAATATTAAGTAGGTTTGGACACGTTTCTCAACATAAAAGGGTGTCTAATTGCACATTACGTTAACAAATTTGTCTACGCCATTTTGTAGAGAATTGCATTTGAAATCGAATGACATCTTTAATATTTTTTTTTTCTTTAGAAATGAATGTTCAAGTTACAGGAGATTTCCTTTCCATTGCAAATAGACTGTTGACTACATTTCTTTGTGTTATGTCTGTTTTTATCTTACCGTTGTTGGCTTTTGATTATACGTTAATGGAATATTTAAAACAATAATAAGAGGTAAATGAAGAACATTTACTTTTCATTATTGTAATTTTATTCGCACCATCTATTCTATTAATATGTAACCTAATGCATTATAATGATTCCAATGATGTATAATTATTAAAACTCAATATTTTCATATATTAATTAAAATTTTTATAATATTTAATAATTAATAATTTATATTACGTTATTATAATTTTAATAAAAGGGGACTTTTTAAATATTTAATGATAATTCTTAAATTTATAGCTACTAGCCATGAAAAATGTAAATTATCCGATAAAATATAAATGATTATTATTTATTATCATTTACAAAGTTTTTCATTACAAATTAAATTTTATTTTAGAGATAATTCATTTGCTTAATTATTTCATTTTAACGTTTCAATCAGCAACTAAATAGAACTTTATTCATAGCCATCAAATTCAATAAATCATTTTCTCTTTCGTTATTATCTAAACTACACAATAGCGGCTTGTCCTATAAACTTTCTGAACTTTCTCTTGTTTACGTTGTTTGGCTTCGTACTGGCGACACCTTGGCGCGTTTCTGCTACACTCAAAGTTTCCAGCAACCCTATTGTTGTTGTGCTTTGCAACCGCGAAGCCAGGCAAAGTTCGAAAACTCCACAGCCACTGATTCTCTCACTCTCTATTCTCACAAAGAAAGGACGCATTTTTCAATGAAGTCGAACGTTTTTCCCTACGCCGACGGCATTTTCCGAATTCTACATTAGATTTGTGACTCAGAAGTGATCTGGAGTATGATGTTTCTAATCGTGATCTCGACGTCGTGGGATAATTTAAAAATGCACAAGAAGATTATGGATTACAATGTTTACGGTTGATGCTTTGCTTTGTTACAACTGATACTGTGGTTAAAACAATTGAAAAAAAAAAGATAATTACTGGAATAATCAGTGATTTTAACCTGTGTTAAGTCAATTTAAAAATAATTCACTCCAGTCGTTTTTGCCCGATTTGCGATTGTGTCAACTGTTTAAAAGTGATTAGTTATTTAACAATTTCCAACTGATGCTATCATACCTTAAAGGAGACCGATGTATTTTGGGAAATTAAGAAATAATTTGATTTATCATTATTATTGGTAACATCGAGATAGTTTGATAAGAGAGAGAGAGAACAAAAAAAGTTAATTTATTATTATTATTGATACCATTTGATGCTAAAGAGAACTGGAATTTAAAAAAAAAAATGTATCAATGGTTTAGTTGTTAAAACTATTCCAACTGAGGCCGTCTAAGGTACAAAATAGTTTGTAATTTATGAATTACGAAAAACTGAGCATGATTTGTAAATGTGGCTAAAATTTACTGAACAACTATTGTTTAAGAGGAAATAAATCTTGATAAAAAATGGTGTTTTGAAAATCGCTGAATAAAGAGAAAAGAAATTAGTAAAAAAAAAAAAAAAAGACAAATAGTTATATATATTTTCTTTGATTTCAAGCAGACGTTCTTCAGTGATGAATTTTAAAGAATGGTTCATGGATATAAAGCATTTTAGCTAAAGCTTTAAGGCACATATCCTTAAAAGGCAGCACGTTTACAAAGTAGTGATTTATTGTATTTTTGACACCAGATATTTTCGAATGTTGTGCGGTGTGATGTGTTTTAATTGTACTCATACACTGCACAATATTAAACATCTAGATTTCTGAATTTCTCATCAATTTTATGATTACTTGAATTAATTTTAAGGCTGCCATCAGTTCAAGCCTGTAAAAAGCTATCCTACCCGTCGTTTCATCAGAGCTGCAGGCCAAAATTTCTGTGTGTGCTTCTTGAAGTGAAGTTTACCAGTGGAGCGCGAAGCTCTCTGTCAAGATATCTCGAAGTTATGCTTGGATATTCAGGATATTTTGGAGTCTTGTTTTTTTCTTGGATATCTGAAAAGAGGAGGAGTCCAGGAATGAGTTTGTGACGTCACCCGGCCTGTCAGCATGAAAGTGACAGTGAACTTCGGCGCTGTTCGAGTGATAGTGCCATGCGGAAAGGGTGATTTACCGGTGAAGCAGCTCATGGATCTAGCGATTACACGATACAAAAAGGCAACTGGAAAGGTAAGTTTATTATTTTTCAGTGTCTCCTATTTAATTTCATCTACCCTCTTTGAATTTCGGCAACAAAATACCCGGAAATTAAAGCAACGGATACCCAAAACTTGATTTTAAATCTAGAAAGGGTTTTATGTTGCTTGCGTATTGTTAGAAAATACATTATCCAACAGTTTTAAATAAATGAATACAATAAAACGTCAATTTTATACTTTTTCTATGAATCAAGAATAAGTAGCGCGTACATAATGAAAATACGTAATTTTTCGTTAATAAACAATTTTCCAGCTTTCTTTTTGAATGTATATTTTGTTGTTAAGTGCTAATTTCAGAAGCGTGAAAATGAAGTAGAACTAGAAATTTTACTGCAAGACATTTTCATTTTTGATGTGATATTGTGCCGTAAAAACAGTTTTCCGTAGACATACCGGAAGTGAAAGTTCATTATTGTAAGTTTATAGGTAAATACACTAACCTCTCGTTATACCGCGTCTGTCAAGAGACAAGGAAAAAGCGCAATATATTTAAATGCACAATATAACTGGGGATATTAAAAATTATAAGAAATATGATAACCTACAATTAGATGTTACTTAAAACTGCAGTTTAGGTAAAACTGTTTTTTTAATGGTAGGAGGGGACACGAAAAAATAATGATAAATGTGACTGAACGATGTGACGAGGGGCGATATAGCAAGAGATTACTCTTTTAACACACTTATGCATTAAAATAATAGCACGACAGAGTGATATCTAACACCTTGTTTTCAGTTATGAATTCGAGGAAAGGTTTAGTAGTAAATTTTCCAACCTCACCCCGGTACAATGGCCCTTCTTCAGGAAGATTTCGAATCAGTGTTGAATTTAAACATTTTACTCCGGGAGAGATTTTTAAAGTTCTGAGAGACAGAACATTATGAGACAATGTGCACTTCCAGGCCATTAGTAAGCATAAAATTCCGAATGAGGGGGGCATTTCGGTACCCCGGACCACCCCCAGAATTCATCACAGTTTCAAATTTTATGTTTATTAATTTAATAGAAAGAAAAAATTCTCCGGGTGAGAAAAAAGTTGGGACTCCTGCGCCGCACCACAAAGCCCCCAAATTTTATATATTTTGCTATTCTACGTATAAGTCATCGTAATTTCAAATCCCTGTAGATAGAAATGTATGTGGCACAGGCAGGGCCGGCGCAACGTCGCGCGGGGACCTGGCAAATCACTTATCGGGACCCAACCTCACTGACTGTAATACCGGACTATTAAAAAATATTTTGTTAAATTGTATATATCATAAAATATTTAATAATAAAGAGATTACAAAATGTATGAAAATATAATGCAACTTCTTTTGCGTGTAATAACTATTTTTAATTTCTAAAAATTTTCTATCCTTATCCTTTACAGTACTTTAAATATTTATTTTTTGAGTTCATGATCCGTTCAGAATCCTTAAATCCATACATACTCCGATAATTAAATCAACTTTCACCGAAAGAAATAAAGTTAATTCTTACTTTTTATCACGAAAAAACAAATAAAAATAAATTTAAGCAAATATATCATTATTTTATACAGAAGCAGCGTTATTTCGAATTGTATAGAGAGGCTCGGGGTAGGGCCGGTTTGCCCGATGGTTGCGCCGGCCCTGGGCACAGGTTATACGACATGTTTCTGAGCAAAATACTTTCTAGTGAGGGGCCATAAAAGGTACTTGGCATTTTGGTGGAGTGGAAATCTTTAAAGAATAACGTTATTGTTTGTTTTTATTTAGAATTAAACAACAATAAACAAAACGATATTGTTTCTGCATTTGGTAATAATAAATGAATAAAAACAAATTATTCTTCTGTCAGATAAAATAAAGTTTAAACGTAATTCGAACTGCCAAATTAAAATTGCTCGTTTATGAATATTTAGTTCGAACTGCGTTTTTATCATGGTATCTAAAATACTTATAGAATGAAATAATATATATAAACTAGCTGACCCCCGCCCGGCGTTGCACGGGCCCGTGATATTAAATAAATTTTTAAAAAATCAAGTTTTTATTATTTTATATCTTTAACTCGATTTTGTATGAAATTATATTTTAAGATGAAAAAATTCGCGAAAAAAAATATATATTTAGTGATAAAAGCTCTCATTTTCTTGTTTTTTTTTTTTTTGTTTTTTTTTTTTTAAGTAGGGTCGTTTCATAGTTTTAAAGTAAAAATTTCTTTTTGTCCGAACCCTTTAAAATCTTTATCGGTGATAAATGAAACGGTTTTACAGCCCGTGTAAAAATGTCGTGAAAAAATATTGTTATCCAGCTGTAAAATAAATATTTTCTTCTCGCTTTTTTGTTTGTTTGTTTGTTTTCACGTCGGCTCCTTTAACAGAGCAATAAAAAAATAGTTCTCATCTTCCAAACTTTCTGACATTTCAATCGGTTATAAATATAACTGTATCCAAGCTCTCTTTAAATTTTTGCGAAATAATATGCATATTTAGTAATGAAAACATGAGTTATTTAAAAAAAAAAAAAGTCTTAGTTTTTCACCTCAGAGCTATGCTTTCAATGCAACGGTACGGCTTCATCCGTTTTCAATCCTCTTGCTAAACAGGTGAGGGTTAGGTTAAGGGGCTACTTTACTCAGACGAAAACACCCGCTCGCTAATGTTAATCCTATGGAGGAAATTTTGAAGATAGCTCGTTCGCATTTCAATATTTTTAAATGATTTTTTTTTTGCATTGGATAGCTGAGGTCAATCTGTATGATCGCTCCTTTCTACTTTTTCAATTTTTGTTGCAGTTTTTTTTTTTTTTTTTTTAAGGATACTTTTACTTTCGAAACCGGTTCCAACGAAAGTGAAAGTATCTTAATAAAAAAAACTTGTAATCAAATTCAAAAAAGTAAAAAGGAGCGTGCATAGAGATTGACCTCAGCTATCCAATTTAAAAAAAAAAAAAAAAAAAAAAAAAAAAAAAAATCATTTAAAAATATTGAAATGCGAACGAGCTATCTTCAAAAATTTCCTCCATAGGATTAACATTAGCGAGCGGGTGTTTTCATCTGAGTGAAGTAGCCCCTTAATCAATAAGGTTCCCCGTTTCGGAGGGTAGAAGCCTTAAAAAAAAAAAAAAAAAAAAAAAAAAAAACATTGACGCATGCGCAAAGAGAAAATTTTCGTGTGAATTTGACGGAATGCTCTTTTCGTTTTAAATGTATAGATATGATTTTAAAATCGGGAATCGGGTGTTCGTATTGAAAAATTCCTGGTTTCTTAAAATTTTTACATAGAGACGGCCCCCTAAGCGTATCTTTTTAAAACATAAATTGAGAGGTGGCATAATTCCCAATCTAATGTCTATTAAGAAATTTAATTTCGCGATCAAAACTTATGTTTTTTGTTGTTGTTTTGGACAGTTGTATGTACGATTGTATATTTTATATTGTATATTTTCTTCGCAGTTAAAAATGTGACGGATAACAGAAGTCCTTTTGTATTTTATTTTTATAGTAATATTTCAAATGAGATTTCTATCAGTTTTTATCTGAAATGACATTTCTAACTTTTTATCTTAGAAGACAACACAAATATATGTTTATTCAGGTGTTGATAACCGTGCAAAGTCCGCGGTCGGTAGATGAGTGCATTTTGAATTATTTTTATTTCAGTTCTTCGTGGAGAAGTGACATGTCAATTCCGGAATTATGGGATGGACTCAATTCACCATTTTTAAATCAATTAAACAATTAATTCTTATTAATTTAAACAATTTAAGGGTTCGGGGGAAAAACAAGGTAATCAACAAAATGCAATTTTTGAGATATTCAGGGATTTAAATTTTCTAAAGCAGACGCAGTTTCCCCCAGGTTTGAAAAAGGGCAGAGAGCTGTTTTGGAAAAAGGCACTTTTTAGATTCGTAAGGGCACATTTTAAACTCATAAGAGCACATTTTAGATTCTGACGGACATTTTTTTAAAACCATTCTTTTGATTATTATTATTATTATTATTATTTAATAGTCAGGGCACTCTTTTCAAGACGTAACACCCAATCAGCAAATTTTTCAATACAAAATGCAGTAAATGCATATAATAATTTATTTACCAACGGCAACGGGAATGAAGGGCGCTAATTTTTGGATAAGGGGCAATATGGGGGCTATTTTTTAAACCAAAGGGCAAGAAGGCTGCAGCTGCACCACCCTCCTGCGAAACTATCGGGGAAGCTATGTAAATAAAACTACAAACGGAATTATTGAGATCGCTTCCTCCAAAACATGTCATGATTTGTTAAGACTGGGGATTTCAGGGCCTACATTTTTTATTACTTACACATCATACGTAGTATAGGGTAAGTCTTGTAATCGTTTTGAAAATCGAAAAAAAATTTTTAACGGATTTACACGTTTCAGACACTGGAGATTCCGAAAAACATATTTTTAGAAAAAAAAATTTTGCCGTCCGTCTGTGTGTCTGTAAACGCTCTATCTACCGAAAAAATTGAGATAGAGACTTGCAATTTGGTATGTACTTAGTATGTAATAATGGGAAGAAGCTTTTTTCATTTCAATAACCTCGATTAACCGGAACTATTTTTTTCGGACTCTCGAAATATTCGTTCTGATAAAAGGTATATAAAAATTTTCGAAATTGTTTATTTTTAGAAATAAATATAAAAGACAATAAAAAAACATAAATTTTGCATAAAGCATGAAGTCGATCGGATAATGAGTTGTCGAGATATTTGGAATCCTATTTTCCACACTCTTCGATTTTTCATGACCCTGTATTTCATCCAAATTTCACTTCAAAGATATATTTTAATTGGAAATTTGACGCTTAATCAGATGCAATGAACCGCTAGTTAATAGGATTATTATTTTTGGAGTTATAAGGAAAAACCTCTTTCAAGCAATTCAGTAATCGAGCCTTTAAAGTTTATGACGTCATCAAGCCACGATTTTATACGAATTGCAATGCATTTTATAAGTAGTTTAAACATTTTTATTTTAATATTTTACATTATGCATATCCATGATGGGTAAGTATTACGGTGGCCCCCAACGACTAGTTTTGATACATTTTATTTGATTTGATTTATGTTTTCGTTATTAAAATTCATATCTAAAATTTATCTTTGATTTCAATAGCATATATATTGAGTAAAAAATAAAACTTGTACTTTTAAAAGGTTTTTTCAGGATACAAATAAGCATTTTTAGATGAAAATCAGAAAACAAAACAAAACAAAAAAACGCAGTTGTCATGCTATATACCCGAGCCCCTCAATTAATAAAATATTTATTGAATAACTAACGCAAAATTATTATGAATGCCATTATCGCAAAATCAATATTTTGATTATTCTAGATCGAATACTGAATTCCAGAGAGTTACAATTATCAAGTCAGACAACGGGGAGTTCTCCCCTCCCTCTCCTCCCTTAGGATAAAAGTTTTCACAAAATATAAACAGTCCTGGAGTACCAGTGTATTATGTTATTGTATTTCACATTACAAATTGCAAGATTTAAATCTCCTTTAAACCACTTAGTATAAATACTATATAAAATAAATGAAATTGGGAGTTAAAAGTTTCTCATATTAAAATAATAATAATAATAATAATAATAATAATAATAATAATAAGTTTAAAATGAAAATGCGACTTTCTGAGCTAAGGATGACGCTCCTGATCTGGGGATTTACATGGTAGAAAGTTAATTAATATTTAGAATTCTTCTTCAATTATAGTGTTGTTTTTCAGAGATAAATTACCAAACATTGAAGACAGAAAATGAGTGTTTGGAACAACTCAAAGTAATTTAAAGAGTGTTTAAGCCGCTCGAGAATCTTTCTTTCCTACAACTTTTGTCGGGACACGATAAATCTGAACAGAAATTAAAATTACATACTAAATTAAACATAACTTTACTTGATTTTTTATGCTGTGAATCGAGTAGTCTTTATTAATTTAGAACTTTCGAAACGTTCACACTGCAGGCATATTACGTTTCCGCCTCCCAAAAGCTAGTCTTGTATCCCAGTATACAACACATCTTTATTTTTTATTATTTCTTTAATTATGTTAATCAGACTGCTTGTTATTTATTCGAACAATAGATCCTACGCTTATATATGTATACGTAATATACATATTTAATTATCCAGATAATAAAATATAAAAAGAAACAGATGCTGTAATAATAACAATAAAAAAAAAGATAACTGGTTTATTCATTAAATATTGTATTACTTATTGTTATCTGTTTCGAAAACAAACATATAATGTATAAAAAAGGTAAACATGGACTAAGGCATTTTTTTTTTTTTTTTTTTTAAACAATTTGCTTATTTATTTAAAACCTTATTAACGTATTTTTCATAAGTTGCCTTTTATCCCCTCCCTTAAATTAAGTAAATAATAAATAAACAAAAAAATTTAAAAAATCCGATAAGTTTTATTTAAATTTCAGAATCGGTCAATCAGGTTCTTCCATTTTCTTCATTATCAGATTCAGATGTATTCGAATTTTTAAAAATGTCTCTCATATTCTTTCTCCTTTCCCTATAAATTAATTAATAAATGAATAATAGCTATATAAATTAAACAAAATTAAGTAATCAATTAATAATAAATGAAAAAGTTAATAAATATATAAAAACAAAAATAATTATGTTTAATATATACTAAGAAATTTATTTTAAATTCCAAAATCAGTTTTTCACATTCTTCCATCGTTTTATCAAATTCACCATTCAAATGTATTTTTTTTTTTTTTTTTTTTTTACGTCTCATATACTGTTTCTCCTTTCTCTACAAAATAATTAATAAATGAATAATAATTATACGAATGAAAAAAAATTAAGTAATCAATTAATAATAAATGAAAAAGTTAATAAATATATAAAAACAAAAATAATTATGTTTAATATATACTAAGAAATTTATTTTAAATTCCAAAATCAGTTTTTCACATTCTTCCATCGTTTTATCAAATTCAACATTCAAATGTATTCTTTTTTTTTTTTTTTTACGTCTCATATACTGTTTCTCCTTTCTCTACAAAATAATTAATAAATGAATAATAATTATACGAATGAAAAAAAATTAAGTAATCAATTAATAATAAATGAAAATGTTAATAAATATATAGAAAATCAAAATTAATTAAAAAATATATACATATAACTTTAATATATTAAGAATTTTATTTTAAATTACAAAATCAGTTTTTCCACATTCTTCTATCTTTTTTTCAAATCCATCATTCAAATCAAGTGTATTCCATTTTTTTTTAAAAATGTCTCATATACTGTTTCTTCTTTCTATTCAAAATAAATAATAAAAGAGTAATAAATAAATAAATGAAAAAAATAATTAAATAATTAATTAAAATAACAAATAAAGTTTTAAAATAAATGAAATCAAACTTAATTAATAAAAATAAAATAAAAAGTTAATATATTAAGGTTTTCATTTTAAATTTCAGAATCAGTGATTCAGATCCGCAATTAAATTTTTCAAAAAATTCTCTTATATATTTTTTTCTTTCTTTTAAAAATAAATAACACATGAGTAATAAATAAATATAAGAAACAAAATTAATAAAATAATTAATAATAAATGAAAAAAGTCAATAAATATATAAAATGAAATTTAATTAATAAAAACTATAAAAAAATATATATATCGATACATTAAGGATTTTATATTAAATTTCAATATTTCACGTGTTTCTATTTTCTTTTCGAATTCAAATGTTTTCTTTCTTTTTTCTGTATAAAATATAAATAATAAATGAATTATAAGCAAATAAACAAAATAAATTTAATTAAATAATAATAAATGAAAAAGTTTTAAATAAATGAAATCAAAATTAACTAATTAATTAATAAAAATATATATAAAATTAATATATTAAGGTTTTTATTTAAAATTTGTGTTTCAGATACTTCTATTATCTTCTTACCCGATTCAAATGTAAAATGTATTCGCATTTTTCAAAGAAGTCTCATATTCTTTCTCTTTAAATAAATAAATTATAAGTAAATAAATGTAAAAAAGTAAATCAATTAAATAAAAAATAATCTACTAATTAATTAATAAGAAATATATAAAAAGTTAATATATTGTGGTTTTTCTTTAATACTTTATACGTTTCCACTTTCTTGTCAAATTCTGTATTAGCATTTTTGTATTAATTAGCATTATATTATTTTTCTTTCTCTTCAAAATGAATAACAAATGATTAAATAAGTAAACAAATAAAACAAAATTAAAAAATTAATTAATAATAAATAAAAAGTGAAAATAAATAAATGAAATGAAAATTAAATAAGTATAATAATAAATAAAGGAAGGAAAATAAATTAATAAAATCTAAATTAATTAATAATAAATGAAAAGTTAATAAATAAATGAAATAAAAAATAAATAGTGATAATCTAATAATAAAGGAAATAAATAAATTAATAACAATTAAATGATTAATAAAAAAAAACATAAAAATTAAGTGATTAATGAAAAACATAAAATTTAATAAAATAATAAAATAAAAAATAAGTGATTAATGAAAAACATAAAATTTAATAAAACAATAAAATAAAAATTAAGTGATTAATAAAAAACATAAAAATTAATAAATTGAGATATTTTTTTCTCGCTCTAAAATAGGATGTTTTTGTTATCTTCTCATCCAATTCATTTCGCATCTTCAAAATTATTTCCCATTTTTTTTCCCTTTCGCTTTAAGATAAATAATGAATGATTTAGTAGGATGTAAGCAAACAAAACAAAATTAATAAATAAAATATGAAATATATATAAGTTAATATAAAAGTTTTTATTTTATATTTCGAAATCAATGTTTCTAATATTTTCGTATCAACTTCAAATATGTTCGCCTTTTTCAAAAATATCTATTTCCTTCCCTTTTCTTTTTTAAAAATAAATAGTAAATGAATAAGTGAATGTAAGAAACAAAATGATTTAAGTTAGAAAAAAAAATAATAAAGGAAATCAAAATTAATTAACTAATTTAATACGAAATATATAAAAATTCCTCATTTAGGATTAGGGACCTCATTTAGGATTTTATTTTAAATTTAGAAACAAACATTTATTTCAAATGCTTCTGTTATCAGATTCCAAATATATTCGCGTTTTTCAAAAAGGGTCTCTCAGTTTCCGCTCCCTTTTTTCTTTTTTCTTTCTCTTCAAAACAATAAACATAGTAATAAGTAAATAAACGAGCGAAACTTAATGAGGTAATGAATTAATAATAAATAAAATAAGTTAATTAAATGAAGAAAAACCAAATAACAATTTTAAAAAGTCAAAAAGTTTTTACTTCCCACTAAGTGCATTTTATATTTTCAAATCTTTTATCATATTAAGAACCTATTTCAGTTACACGAAAAAAATTCGCAAGCTATAAAACCTATAGAGCGTTCTTTTGAAATATCTCGTTTGCATTTCAATATTTTTAATGTTTTTCATTGAATAACTAGGGTCGATCACAAAACTTTTTTATTTATTTATTTATTTTTTAAATAATATTTTCATATTTGAAACCAGTTCTGAAATAAAATGAAATTAATTAGTAAAATTAAATAATAACAAGTAAAAGTGACCTCATTAGAAAAATTCTGCAACCAACATGGAAAAAAATAACAAAAGGGCCTGTTTAGAGATTGACCTGAGCTATGCAACGAAGAGAAAGAGAGAGAGAAAGTTAAACATATTGAAATGCAAACGAGATATTTCAAAAGAACGCTCCCGTTGGTTTAACAATAGCTTACGAGTTCTGTTGCCAGGTGTCCCGATTTCCACGGTATGTTTCAATTTTCAAGGCTTTTAAGATCAGACCCACGGAAACAGCGCGCGGCTCGCCCAAAGTCCCTATTTTTCATTAGGTATATATGTTTACAAATTCTTTAAAAAAAATTTCAGTACCATGCTATCCGTTAGATTGCATCGAATCGAGTTTTATGCAATAAACCTGTTGAAATATAACCGGTCTATACCGAAAAAAATATAGTCTCACAGAAAAGAATCTATACCTGGTCAGTGGGAAACCTGTCTAAAACGGAATATTTTCCTCGTTCTGATTTCGTATTGTCTGTTTTTACATTTTTTACTGTTTAATAAATCTCGTCTTTACGTAAAACATTCTTGGTCCCCGCGGAGAGAATATACCATAATAACTAATTATAACTTTTCAATCGAAAACTTCTCCTGTATTGAATTTTGTTTCGATCACTAGCGACTCCGCTTTCACAAATTTTAACTCTCTAAGAATATTATGTTTATTTAATACAGCAAAAACCTACTAAGACGGAATCTCAAGTTACCAGAGAAAAATTCCGATTTAGACAGATATAGGTTTCCGTCGTAGCAGGTATATTTGGGTAATACTCTTTCCGACGGAACGATGGATTTTTTTACGTTTAAGACATTAAATATTCTTTTCATAGTTTACTGTACTATGTCCTTATATAAAAGTCACTGTCCCGCCTTTTTTGTGACAGTACAAAGATCTGTTTAGGAAAATTTTGGGTCCTTAAAAAGCAGGACCCTTCAAAAAAATTTTCATCCCAAAACAGACCCTTCACAAAATGTACTTTGTTCTTAAAAAATAGGCCTTTCACAAAACTTTTCTTCCTCCAAAGTGAACCTTTCACAAATTTAATCATGTAAAAATAAAATCTGACCTGTTCCGAAATAATTGAACTCATCAAAGAACATATTATTTAGCTTTTTTATGTGTGAAGGATAGGTATTTAGGGTGGGTCGTAAAAACCGAAATTTATATAATCGAAACGTAATAGTTCGGGAAAGTTACCATTGGTAATAAGGAATAAATTCGCAAAATATTACACCAAATGCTAAATATCTTTTACCGCCGCAAAGGGGGCAAAGTTTCAAAAAATCGCAAAAAAAATGTTTGTTTTTTTCCAAAAAATAAAAAAAATAAAATAAATAAAATTATCCAACTATACCAATATAATTTCTAATAGAATGTTCCAGTAAAATTTAATTATGGTGAAATCATTTTTATTACCGCCGCAGGGGCGGTCAAAATTTTGAAAAAAACGGCAAAAATTTCAATTTTCCGTTTTTTCTAAATTGTTCAATTTTTATTATATGTCTACAATTAAATAAATTTACATTATAGCTAGTAATAACTTATAAATGTCTAGTAATTTTGATCATGGGCATTGCCAACCAAGGGTGAGAGGGGCCCGCCCCCCTAAATTTGAGAAAAAGTGGCTTTTTGAATGGATTTTGGGGATTTTCCGGAAATGTTTTGGGATTTTTTTGTAGTGGGGGGAAGTGAAAAATGAGGGGGGATTTATGTAACTCCCCCTACCAAAAAAAAAAATCCCCAACAATTACCGGAAAATCCCAAAAATTTCTTCAAAAAGGCCCTTTTTCTCAAATTTAGGAGGGGCGGGCCCCTCTCGCTCTTGGTTTTCAATCCCCATGATCGAAATTACTAGACATTTATAAGTTATTAGTAGATATAATGTATATTTTTTAAATAGTAGACATATAATAAAAATTTGAAAAATGATAAAATATGGAAAATTGAAATTTTTGCCGTTTTTTTTTCAAAATTTTGGCTGCCCCCTGCGGCGGTAATAGAAATGATTTCACCATAATGAAATTTTATTGGAACATAACTAACATCTTGATGTGCTGTTGCATTCTATTTGAAATTGTATTGGTATGGTTGGATAATTATTAATATTTTTTTGACAAAAACATTTTTTTTTGCGATTTTTTGAAACTTTGGCCGCTTTGCGGCGGTAAAAGATATTAACCCTTTGGTGTAATATTTTGCGAATTTATTCATTATTACCAATGGCAACTTTCCCGCACTATTATGTTTCGATTGTATAAATTTCGTTTTTTTCGACCCACCCTAATAGGTATGTAGGAACCTAATTATGACGATAACTTCAAACTCACAAAAATATGACTAGGAAATTCACAAAATAGTAATAATAAAAAACCCTCACATTTCCACAAAAACAGGACCCTGTGAGAAAAATTTTAACAGACCCTTGGCGGTAGACCTGGCAACACTACTTGCGAGTGATCGATGTGTTGAAATAATTTTATAATAAGTTTTTCTTAAAAGTATACTGCAGTGTCCCCTCATGCGAAAACACCCGCTCGCTAATGCTAATCCTACGGGACAGTTATTTTACAATATCTCGTTTGTATTTCAATATTTTTAAACGATTTCTTTTGCATTGGATAGCTGTGGTCAATCTCTACAGCTTTATTTAAAAAAAAAAAAAAAAAAAAAAAAAAAAAAAAAATCTCAAACAAAATCGAAAAAGTTAAAAGGATGCGCTCTAGAGATAAATCTCAGCAATCCAATACAAAAGAAATCGTTTAAAAACTAGTCGGGGGGGGGGGGGGCAACCGTAATACTTACCCATCATGGATAGGCATAATATAAAATATGAAAATAAAACATGTGTAAACTATTTATAAAATGCATTGCAATTCGCATAAAATCCTGGCTTGATGACGTCATAAACTTTAAATGCTCTATTACTGAATTGCGTAAAAGAAACATCCTTATAACTCAAAAAATGACAATCATATTAACTAACGGTTTACTTCGTCGGATTAAGCATCTCATTTCCAATTAAAATATATCTTTGAATTGAAATTTCAATGAAATACAGGGTCCTGAAAAATCGAAGAGAGTGGAAAATAGGATTACAAATATCTCGGTAACTCATTATCCGATCGATTTCATTCTTTATGCAAAATTTATGTTTTTTTATTGTCTTTTATATTCACCCCTTAAAATAAACAATTTCGAAAATGTTTATATTCCTTTTATCGGATTATGTCCGAAAAAAAAATAGTTCCGAATAATCGGGGTTACTGAAATTCAATAAGCTTCTTCCCATTATTACATACTATGTACGTACCAAATTTCAAGTCTCTATCTCAATTTGTTCGAGGGTTAGAGCGTTTACAGACACACACAAACAGACGGACGGCAATTTTTTTTTTTTCTAAAAATATGTTTTTCGGAATCTCCAGTGTCTGAAACGTGTAAATCCGTGAAATCTTAGCCCCACCAGCGGCTGAGAGGTTTGTGCTCTCGAAGCTGGTAGACGGGAGGTGCTGGGTTCGATCCCAATCGCGCCCGTCGGCCTAATCGTTCGGAATTTTCGTGGTTTTCTTCGAGCCGTGGATTTATCCAGCGTAAATACGGGTTAGGTTCCCTTAGAAAGACCCCCACGAAGGGCACTCCCCCCGGACCTATATCCCATGTGCAGATAATTGGCCGTCAATAATCAACCAACCCAACCCGTGAAATCTTTTTTTGGATTTTCAAAACGATTTACAAGACTTACCCTATTTTTACCCTATACTACGTATATGATGGGTAAGTAATATTAAAAATGTAAACGAGATATTGTAAAATAACTGTCCCATAGGATTAGCATTAGCGAGCGGTGAGTCAACTGGAGCTTTAACCTTTTATGCTCTGCATTTTTTTTTTTTTTTTAAAGAAAAACTTGTTAAAAATTTCGTTTAACACATCGATTAGCAATAATACAATTTAGCATATATTGTAGATGTTTTACTTTACTATGGTCGTAAAGCGTTATCCGTGTTACAAGCAAATTTTTAAGTGGATGATTTCTTTTCCTATATCGTAACTGTTCAGCTTTTTTTTTTTTTTTGTTGTTGTTGTTGTTGTTGTAAGACGTGTAATGGAAAGTTTCAATTCTGAAAAAGTTATATATTTTTACTGCAAGACCCATTATATTTGAACATTCTCTGAATTCTATAAGATACCAAAAATCATATTTTAAAGAAATGATTTAGGCAGAGTTTTTCAGTATTCGAAAAAATTCCCACAAACATCGATTCCGTTTATTAATTTTAGTAGAAGAAAGCTTTCTAAAATTTTATTTAACTATTTCAGAAATCATTTAACTATTATGAAAAATTCAGAAATAATGCTTTAGAAAGTAAAATGTTCTTAATTAGTAATAATTTAGGACTACTTAACAGGGTTAAGTAAATGCATTTATTTATTTATTTTTAAAAAATAAGAAAGGAAAATAAAAGTTGTCTAAACTAGGAAGTAAAATTATAAAGACCTATTACAATAATAGCATTTTTCCTTTCGTGTACGAAAAAAAAAATGGTTGACCTATAATGATCAATGTTAATATACTCTTATTTGGATACTAGAGATTTCTCCGGAGGAATTTTCGGAGACGCCCTTTGGCAGTACTCCAAAAAAGACCCTATTTTCCAAAGAATTTCTGTACTGTCGTAATTAGATCTTAGGATATTTATAATGCAAAATTGCCCATGACGTTTCCAACACTCTTTTCATTTAGTTGCTTATCAACGCAGACAACGACGAACACCATTAAAGTAGAGTAATCAAAGTGAATCTAACTTTTATTTAGCCTAATAGGGCAAAATTGGAAACTATCAGTTTACACAAATATTTGTCGTGTAAATTTCTGCAGGAAGAAAAAAAAAATCTGTTAAATTGTAGGCTAACATTTATTATGCCGGGTGATTCAAATTAGCAGTTAAGACGATTATATCTGTTTTTCAAATTACAAAATGTAGCTTTTATATATAGTAGGGCGATTCCACCGTTACTTGTGTGACTTTTAGAGAGTGTTTTTTTGCAACTTGAGACAAATTTTGGAAGTGAAATTATTTAGATAACGTTTAACTTTTTTTTATTGCTATTACAGGACACATACAGAATCATTTTTGTAGTGACGCCTTTAGTCTACTTAAAGTAACAACTTTTTTTTTTAAATAGTAAAGTCATTGTTACGTATGTGATCTTTCTGAGTCACACACGTAACAATGACTTTACTGTTTTTATTTTTTATTGTTATTACTTTAGACTAAAGGTGTCACTACAAAAATGATTCTGTATGTGTCCTGTAATAGCAATAAAAAGAGTAAAACGTTATCTAAATAATTTCACTTCCAAATTTGTCTCAGTTTGCAAAAAAGCACTCTCTAAAAGTCATACACGTAACGCTGGAATCGCCCATATATAAATTAGTTTTACAAATGGTTGTATATATGTCTTAAAATATGAAAGTTTATTTTTTATACGGCCCCTTTTTCTATAACTTATATTAAAAAAATACCCTATGTCTAAAAAAGACATTTAATAATCTTCGTAAAATATTAGGACTTTCTTTAATTGCCTTTTTAGACATAGGTCAACGTTCTTCTAAATATACGTTATAAGAAAAGGAGGCCATATAAAAAATTAAATTTCGTATTTCAATGCAGATACAGCCCCATGTAAAACAAATACCTTTATCCAACAGCTGTACTTGAATTTTGTATATATTTTTTGTAATTGGAAGTATGTTTCTAACATCAGAGGTTTAAAAGACAATCGCCACAATTTCTATTTTACATTACATTTCCTCAATACTTTTTAAAATTCGTACTGTTTTCAAAGATTTACAAGATAATGGCCATGACCTCTGTTTTGAATAACGTGATATTTATATTCCCCCAATACTTTTTTTAATTCTTACTGTTTTCAAAGATTTCCAAAATAATGGTCATAACCTCTGTTTTGAATCACGTAATATTTATATTCCCTTAATACTTTTTTTTTAAATTCCCATTGTTTTAAAAAAATTAGGTGGGCCGGTCGCCGGTGGCCTTTTCCTGGACATCCCTGGGGAATAAAAAGGCGCATAGTGACAATTTGTGCACTTTTTTTTTAAATTCGAAAACATATTTTTAATTGTAAAGAAATTAAAAGGAATGTATATATATATAAAATATGAATTAGGACCTATATCAATATTTTTATAAAAAGAATCTGCATCGTCAAAAGCGTACATATATGTGTGTGTATTTACAGCTCATTCGTAGTTTTTGAGATAAAGAGAAATTTTGACTTTTCGACGGTCAAAAGGAGTCTCTTCCTACCTCGATTGAGAAGAAAATCTTAGCAGAAATAACTGGAGTAGTTACGTAAAGTTTTTTTTTTTTTTTTTTTTTTTTTTTTTTTTGTTTAATTGAAGAGTAGCTAAATATCACATATGATTCTTACTGAATCAACCACGGCTGTGCAGAACTAATGCATTTAATCTCACAATAACAATTTTTCAAATTTTTGTGGAACAGACGGAACAATTAAAATGTAAATAGCTTATCTTTAAAATGTCAAATATACAATTTATATATATATATATATATATAATATTGTATATATATATATGAGTGTGTGTGTGACTTGTTTTATTTTAGTGAAAGGGTCACGTCCAGACAATCACTAAATTACATGAGTCGAAACTTGTTTATCTTTCTATTTAGTAGCCGCTAATGACATCCGATTCTTACTTCGCTGCGTCTCCATCCAGCCTTCATGTCACGAGATCAACTGAAGGGTAACTTGGAAATTACCGAAAAAGTACCAGTTCAGAAAATCTGGACAGCTATTTACACTTCACGGATCCAGCTATCATTAGTGTCCGGTCTAGCAGTACCCCCTCATTTCCTGTTCTTCAAGGTCCATACGGGCATAAAAATTTTCCAAGGATAAAGTGTTTTGCTCTCTCTCGGGGGCTGACTATCGCAAGGGCAAGGGGGGCAACTGTCCCGGGCACCCACCTTTATAAGAGGGGCCTCCACAGCTAAAAATGAGGTATTGTTTCTTAAGAGGCTACTTCACTTAGGATCGCGATCGCTAATGTTAATCCTATGGAGGAAATAATGTACGATATCGCGTTCGCATTTCAATATTTTTAAATGATTTTTTTTTTTCTGCATTGTATATCTGAGGACAATCTCTAGGCACGTCCCTTTGTACTTTTCGATTTCGATTACAAGTTTTTTTAATTAAGATACTTTCACTTTCGAAACCGGTTTCGAAAGTGAAAGTATATTCAATAAAAAAAAACTGCAACCCAAATCGAAAAAGTACAAAGGGACGTGCCTAGAGATTGTCCTCAGCTATACAATGCAGGGAAAAAAAAAAAAAAAAAAAAAAAAAAAAATTAAAAATATTGAAATGCGAACGCGATATCGTAAATTATTTCCGCCAAAGGATTAACATTAGCGAGCGGGTGTTTTCGCCTGAGTGAAGTAGCCTCTTAAAATGAGTACGAACTGCACATAGAAAAAACTATGGGGGGCGGAACCCCCTCTTAGATTTTTGTCCCTGTGCCCCATGTACACGTACAGTTAGTCAAGCCCTGCTCTCTTTTAACACTTTAGAACGTAGTTATTATTATTATTATTATTATTTTTTTTTTTTTTTTTGCAGTGTATAGCTATTATGTGTGTATTTACACCATAGCATATTCATAGTTTTTGAGATAAAGAGAAATTTTTCCTTTTCGACGGTCTAAAAGGAGGTCGCCTCCTGCCTCGACTGAGAAGAAAATCGTAGAAAGTAACCAGAGAAGTTATGTAAAGTTTTTTGTATTCGTTACATTATTTTATGAATAATTTTTTGTAATTTTTTTTCGATTAGTAATTGAAGAGTAGCTAAATATCACATATGATTCTTCTTCAATAATTTAATATATTTTCGTTAGGTTTATTAAAAACAAAAATGAATGCTTTTGGCCTAAATTATATAAAATCGCACTCCCTCCCTCAAAGCACATTTCACTTTTGATGTCTCATAAGCGACTTCAATCACCCATTGAGGGGTGGGGGCGATATCGCCAACTTTGGGAATCACTGGTTTAAGAGGTTACTTCACTTACGTGAAAACACCTGCTCGCTAATGAAAAATCGTATGAGGGAAATATTTTACTCGTTCGCATTTCAATATTTTTAAATCTTTTTTTTTTTTTTTGCATTGGATAGCTGAGGTCAATCTCTATACAGGCCCTTTTTGTACTTTTTCGATTTTGATTATAAGTTATTATTATTATTATTATTATTAAGATACTTTAATTTTCAGAACCGGTTTCGAAAATTAAAATATTCTCAAAATTATAATAATAATAATAATAATAATAATAAATTCTGCAAACAAAATCGAAAAAGTAAAAAACGGCCTGCGTAGAGATCGACCTCAGCTATTAATAAAATAATAATAATAATAATAATAAGTAAAAAGAAAAAATCATTTAAAAATATTGAAATATAAACGAGATATTTAAAAATATTTTCCCCATAGGATTAACATTAGCGAGCGGGTGTTTTCCTGTGAGTGAAGTGGCCTCTTAAGGGGGTCATAGGAATTTTAAAACGTCGAAAAGTGAAAACAAATGATCATTTTTGTCATTTTATATCTTAAAAAGTATACATTACAAAAACACAATTTTTAAAGGTGGTAATATTTTTTTTTTTTTTTTCAGATCATAATGGGAAAAATGAGTTGTTATAGGGTTGTTTTTGTTTTTTTTAATTTGTCGAGCAAATAATTGGAATCACAGGTTGTACGCATGATTACAAAATAAATTCTGCATGTAAAAGGAAATTTTCGGTATCTAATTATACTTGAAAATCTTGTGCTCTTACACATTAAAACCTAAAAAATACAGTGTTTATTTATAGCATTTATATGTTTTAAAAATAAAACTGTATCTTGCTTTTATAAAATTTTCAAAAGCTTAGCAATATAACACCAAGAAAAAAAAAAAATGCAAATGTAGGTTTATTTTATAGAGCCTACCATACGATATACAGGGTGCAATATGTTCTCTATCGCCGACCTTTAATTTCGGTCGTAGACATATATAGTTCCAGTTACAAAAACGTTTCAAATGAGGTAAATATTCATGCTGTGGCATTGTTTAAAGTAAAAAATCAATTTTATAAAAATTACGAAATCTAACTTTTTATACGGTTCTCCAATCCCTATAGTTATATTTAGTAAAAGTTTACACATATCATAACAGATATAACACAAAAAGTTTGACTTCTCTATTACAAAAATTGACACAGTTATTAAGTTTTAAAGTTTGAGATTTTTGCACATGATTTTGTTTTTCATTGAGGGATCAGTTAAAAAATAAATTAAAGTAATTCGAGATCGAAATCAGGGTGCAATGTCCTTTTTACGGCGAAACATCTTTATCCGGTATCGCCAAATCGGGATATCACCAAAGAGGGTCATCTAAAAATTTTAGCTGACTTTTAGGGGTCGTATACAAAGCGAAGAATGAAATATTGAAATTAAACAGAATAATAAATATTAATTTATTATCATATCAGAAAACGGTCTACTATAAAAAAAAAAAAATGAATACATCAAACGCCGGAATCTACTATAGATACTGCTCAAAGTGTTCTCCATTGGTGGCAATGCACAATTGAATGCGTGAAAGTACTGAGTTCTGGACACGTGTACATAACATAGCAGGTGTAACTGTGCGACAAGTAAGGATAATGCGCTGCTTCAGATCAACCAGAGAAGTAGGCTCAGTCACATAGACCTGTGCCTTGATGTAACCCCAGAAGTCAATGGGAGTCAAGTCCAGCGAACGCGGTGGCCACTCTACCGGACCACCATATCCAATGATCTGTTGACCAAATTCGGTGGCCAGATACGCACGGACGTTTGATGCTTTATGCGGAGGGGTATCTCTAGTAGATTCCGGCATTTATGTATTCATTTTTTATAGTAGGCCTTTTTCTGATATGATGGTAAATTGATATTTATTTTTCTGTTAAATTTAAATATTTCATTCTTCGCTTTGTATACGACCTCTAAAAGTCAGCTAAAATTTTTAGATGAAATAACCCTCTTTGGTGATACCCCGATTTGGCGATATCGGCTAAAGGTGGTTTCGCCGTTAAAAGGACATTGCACCCTGATTTCGATCTCGAATTACTTTAATTCATTTTTTAACTGATCCCTCAATGAGAGACAAAATCTTGTGCAAAAATCTCAAACTTTGAAACTTAATAACTGTGTCAATTTTTGTAGTACAGAGTTATATATTTTGTGTTATATCTGTTACGATATGTGTAAACTTTTACTAAATATAACTATAGGAATTGGGGGACCGTATAAAAAGTTAGATTTCGTAATTTTTATAAAATTGATTTTTTACTTTAAGCAATGCCACAACATGAATATTTACCTCATTTGAAACGTTTTTGTAACTGGAACTATATGTCTACGACCAACGGTTGAGAAATTAAAGGTCGGCGATAGATAACATATTGCACCCTGTATATCCTGAAAATTTCATGAAAAATATCGAAAAGTTTAACTATCTTTGCAATGCCCCAAAATCACATTTTGAAAAAAATGACTTTAAAGTTCTCTCTTTAAAAATATCTATTAAGAGTGTCATTCATTTTGTATTAAAGTGTTCAGAAATGATTACTCTTTAATGCATTGATATATTTTTTTCAAAGATTAAATGTTTTGAAGTTTTAAAAATCCCACGATCCCTTGAATTATCACAAGCACTATGTTAAAATTCTTATTAGTAAATTTTTATTGAGCTTGTAAATTCAGTATGAGATTTGTTTTTGTAACTATGTAAAAAAAAAAAAAAAAAAGGTAATATTTATTCTTATTAATCTATTTGAAATGCAAATAAGTATTTAAAAAAACTAAATAAAATAAAAAATTACGCTTTTATAAGCATTCCAAATATTTATCTTTAGAGGTCATAAAATTTTTAAACCTTCAAAACATTCAATAAATTTTATATAAGCAAGACAGTTTTGTTTTTAAAGCATAAAAATGCTATAAATAAACACCCCTTTTACAGGTTCAGTGTAAACACAAGACTCTCAAGTATACTTATAAGCAAGACAGTTTTGTTTTTAAAGCATAAAAATGCTATAAATAAACACCCCTTTTACAGGTTCAGTGTAAACACAAGACTCTCAAGTATACTTACATACCAAAAATTTTGTTTTACACGCAGAAATTCTTTTGTAATCATGCGCGCAACGTGTGATTCCAATATTTTGTTCTACAAGTTTAAAACCCCTTATAATTCTCCTCATTACGATATGAAAATAAAATAAAAATAAAAATAAAATAAATGAAATGAAAGACGAATTATTGAGGAAATAAAGGAAGAATTATTGAAGAAATGAAAGAAGAGATATTTCATCGTTGCAGTTCACAGCCAGTTGGCATATATTAGTGAGCTTAATTTATCACATAACTAACTCTAGTGTTGTTGTAACTCCTAATACAGTTGTAACCACATGAAGGATATTTGGCGATCGCCTGCGCCCGGCTAATGGAAAAATGCATTAAAACTAATTTATTAATTTATATATAATTGAGTTCTAAAAATATTAAATTGCTGTATTGTCATCGGAAACACAATTCTAGCATATCAGGAAGTGTGTGAAAAATAGATTACAAAATTCCATTTTTGCATATATATGAACCAAATTGAGTTAAATAAAAGAGTGTAAATTTGTTTTTTATCCATTTAAAAATAATTCATGCGCAGGCGCATGAGAGGGTTAAATAGTGGAACCAACGGTGAATCGACACTTTGGGGAAATATAAGAAACATGTCGAAAATATCGAGTTAGCGCGTTCCCAAATTTCTTGGCCATTGTTCGAAAAAAACTTCTGGAGTTATCAATAATTCATTTCGTCGCTTTACTTGTAAAAAAAAAAAAAAAAAAAAAAAAAAAGAAGAAGAGGTTTAACGCCTTTAAAGCGCAGGGGATTTTTGATTTGCAAATTACTGGCGGTTTCAGTTTTTCAAAGACATCTCAATTTGCAAACTGAATTGTATTGTTTTTTCTCTTTTCTTTTCTCTCTTATGCAAAATTTCTTAACACACTTCAGATAATTAATAACGTTTCTTTTGTTTTCCTTTTCCTTTCTCTCTCTCTCTTTTAAAAAACAATCTTTTTTCCACTTTCAACCTTTCTGAGCCAAAAATTGCTTTTCTCGCATCAGTCCTAACATCGTTGGAAAAGTAGTTTTACAGGTTTCTTGATCTTGGCGATTTCTTTGCCTTCTTGGCGATGTTTGGCACAAAGTTTAATAAAAATAACTACTTAATATGAAACAACGTCATAATTTTTCGCATTGCAGAATTTACCAAAAAACATAAATGATGTAAAACATGCTAAGACGGAATCGCAAGGTATCGGTGAAATATTCTGTTTTAGGCGCGTTAGGAAATACATCGTCTATTATAATAGTATTGTACTTTTTTCCAACGGGATCATTAAAAATATTTAGATTTAAAGTAGGATTCCGTCACGGACAGGTTCCGTTTTGCTAGCAGTTTTTCTGATAAATGAATTTAGAGAATACAAACTGAATCTCTATTTTGTGGTTCTGACGAATGCTTTGCTAGATAACCGTGCGTATCGAATTATTCGTCGAAAGAAAATTTCTGTCATTAATGAATAACTTGCGTATTTATATAATTTTTTTTAAATCAATTTTGTAACAATCGTGACAACGATTTATATTTGTCAGTAGAAGTTTACTAAGCAATGATAGTGATTTTAATCACTCTTAACTCCTTCGCGACGAGCGTCTTTTACAGAATTTTTAATCATTTACCACCGGTTTTTCAAAACAGAAATTTTTGCCTAATTGAATCGCGGAAATGCTAGGATTACATAAGGCAAAGCTTACAATAAAAAATAACTGGTGGGAATAATCGAGGATTCTAAGCATCTTATGCGTCACGTATACGTGTCGCTCATCCCCAAGGGGTTAATAGTCTCCCCTCCCCTTTTTTTTTATCTTTTCATTTTTTATCACTTTCCAATCCAACATAGTTGAAAAGTATTTATGAATTCGATTTGTCTGTCCGCGCGCCAAGTCGCGTAAATATAGTCGAATTGTCATACATTGATATATGCTATTGAGGTTTACTATGGCATGTTCAATATTGAAAATTAAGTGTATATCATTTACACTTCGTTTACAGAGGGACATTCAAAAGAATTCCGTTACATTACGGTCTATGGGGAAAAGTCTTTTGCGGTGCATTTTACTGATGTCGCAGTATTTGAAACATATTGAAAATAATATACATCACTGAGACGCACTACTAGATGCTTACTATAGAAAATGATATGCAAATAGCATTTATCGTTCATTTACAGGGACACACAAAAGAATTCGATTACAGCACTGTCTATGAGCAATAACTGCTGGAAGTGCGTTTTAAATTGTAATATGCATTATTAAATTTAACTAACTTTTTGCATATTCAATAGATCATATACAGGGATGCACAAAACAATTCGATTACATTTTTGATTATTGACGGAAATTGCTTGAGGGGGATTTTTAACTGTGTTGCGCGTGTTCTAACTGAGCTATATTTTAGCGTAAGAATAAGAATTAATATACATACAAATCTATCGATCATATACAGAGCTGCACAAAAAAAAATCGGGATATTTTTCCGACTATAACTGTAAAATCGGTTTTCAAATGTGTTGTGCGTTTTCCAAATTGCTTATTTAGATATCATCTTTCACCTTATTAAACGGTGAAGATTTGTTACAGTATTCGGAATGTGTTGGAAAGTGTTTCATAATATATGCTTGACGCATGATTTTTCGTTCTCGTTTTTTCTGAGTGTGTTTATTCTGTTATTTATGTCATTCAAGTGATATCTATTTTATTATCATTATTATTATTATTATATTATTAGTGATGGGCATAACGATTATTTTGATTATTCGAATGAATCATTCGGGCATGCGTAGAAGCATATCTGTCAAACTTCAAATTTTTTTTATTCAATTACTACCAGAAATTAAAAAAAAAAAAAAAAAAAAAAAAAAAAAAAATCTGATTTTATCAGAAATTTCTTTTTTTTCCTTTAAAAGTTTAAACCTGCATCTACAAATTATTAGATATTGCGTAAAAATATTAGACTGTAGTGCGAAGCTCTCGTATGGGTCCACTGATATATAGTATTTTATTTCCGATGTCAACTTCCAACTTTTCTGTGCACAAACAAAACGCACAACGATGAGTGAGATATCATACGACAAGTTTTTCAACAGTTGTTTAACATAGTACACTCAAATTTTGTTAAAACACATTGCTTGATTTAAAAAAAATAAATAAAAATAAAAACAACTGCTGTTCATTAAAAAATAATGAAAAGAGTATCAGCAAAAATTTTCAAAGATTGCACCGTGGAAGCCTCGCACGGGTACACTGGTTTACATATATAAATGAAAATAGGAATTTCTCTACTTGATCGGAGTGCTTTTATCAGAAAACAAATACTGCTTTTCCGGTAAATAAAAACCATGGCTGCTGTCTCTTAACCCTTTCTGACTCAACAACTCTGATTTGACTCAGATGTTAGAATACATCATTTTAAGCATGCAAAATTAAAAAAAATTAGAATATAAACATAAAAAATAATTTTAAGAATTTAGAACATAAACATAAAAAATAATTAAAAAATTTTAGAACATAAACATAAAAAATAATTAAACAAATTTAGAACATAAACATAAAAAATAATTAAAAAAAATTTAGAATATAAACATAAAAAATAATTAAAAAAAATTAGAACATTAACATAAAAAATAATTAAAAAAATTTAGAACATAAAAACAAAAACAAAAACAAAATTTACTAAAAGGTACTGTATTGACTGAAGATGCAAAATTGTAAAGTATACGAAATTACCTTTGTTAAAAATCTATTTTTGGACGTCTCCAGCCTTTTTAATTTTACAAAATTTACGTAGTTCCTTTTAGCGATAACGATGCGAAACTGCTCAAATGATAAATAAAACTTTGGCATATAAAATTACCTCAGTATCGCAGTCTGTTGAAAATTCTATGAACAATTTATGTTAATTGCTATGTTGGGAGATAGCAGCAATCAATAAAATCGTATTTTAAAGCCAGCTTGTATAAGTAGCATTGACTTTTGGGTAAGCTGTATATATGCAACGCGGTGATACAAAGGGTTAAAGAGAGAGAGAGAAGCATCAATTGAGTCAAATAAGGATTCTATCACCAATCATGTAATAGTGCACTAAAATGATGTAATGAACTTGTTTACATGAATGAAAGGATTTAAATACAACCCTATACATACCAATTTTAAATACAACTACTGATTTCACTTCAGCTGACTTTGTATTGTTCGCGATTTCAAGTTTTTTAACCTTCCCATCCATATACACAAGAACCGATAGCGATCAAGCAGTTCGCGAACCGTTTCTAAGCTTACACATAACATCACGACAAATGATGATGGTTATGATAACTTACAGCGATAAATCTGAGATCGCTTTAAATAAATAAATAAATAAAATAAAATGCGAGAAGAAAATGAAACAACGCCGGTTTTATTTGTTGTTTCATTTATTCTCATGTGTAATTCTCGGGAAAAAAAAGATAGTTTACGGATGAGAAATAAAATGTAAATTTTGTGTAAAATAATATTTGGTTTTAAAAAGATAATAGGTTTCTTCTTCTTTTTTTCTTTTTGTGAAATCGAAGGTAACGATGTACGATTTTGTGCGATTGCGTTAATCCTCTACTGGCCTTGGTAGCAAGGGAGAAAAGCAGATAAGAGCATCTTTTTCGCCTATCGGCCATACCACACGACAGTTTTTTTGTTTTGTTTTTTATATATTTTAACAAGTAATAAAAACATTGCTATTTGAAAAAAAAATATTCTTTATAAAAAATAAATTAAAATACTTTGAAATTATATCTATAATATAAAACAAAAACATGCCCGTGTAACGCTGACGCTATATCACCAGTGGCAACGATGTAAGCAATCCATTTCTCGTTTCTCGCAAATGTATTAACTTCTAACCATCGCACAATTTCAACTTTTACAAACCGTCGAATAGAGGGGAAAAAATACTTTCAAATGCAATTTGGCCCCACCAGTGGCTGAGAGGTTGTGCTCTCGAAGCTGGTAGACGGGAGGTGCTGGGTTCGATCCCAATCGCGCCCGTCGGCCTAATCGTTCGGAGTTTTCGTGGTTTTCTTCGAGCCGTGGATTTATCCATGCGTAAATACGGGTTAGGTTCCTTTAGAAAGACCCCCACGAAGGGCACTCCCCCTGGGCCTATATCCCTAGTGTAGATAATTGGCCGTTAATAATCAACCCAACCCAACCCAAATGCAATTTGTCTGAAGTCTGTGTCTCAATTTAGTGATATTTTTTTTGTTTGTGTTTTTTAAAATAATTTTTAAGTATGTTTTTTTTTCGTGCATGCAACCCGATTACGGAAGATTAACCCGTTTGCACTTAAAACTATATATAAATAGTTCAGCGTTTGCTTCCGTTCTATTCCTTAACGAAATTAACACGTTATCAATAAATAAATAAAATAGTATAAAAAAACATAAATTTAATAGATATGTAATCGAACTACGTGCTTAAACACTGAAATAATCAGAATCGGAAAGGTTGCCTGAAGTTAAAATATCAGTGACGATTTCTCCGACTATTAACCCCTGGCATGGGGATAATACGAAAGTATCGAATAAATTTCAAAATTTTATTTAAATAATTGATATTTTTCATACAAAAATGCTTATTGATGTGTGAGTGATAAATTAAAAAAAGAAAAAAATACATTAGGTTGTAAAAAATAGATTTATTACAGTTTTCAATTAAAAATGGTTTTCACATATGTTCTGCCCGCATTGGATCTCCTGGTTTCTATTAACAGAAATAATAATTTTTTGATCCAAGCTAATCCTTTACATCAATCACTTTCATCGAATAAAGCGTATAACTAAGCCATACTGTTGCAGCGTTTTAAGTACTTCATAATATTCCGCACTTACGAGTATATCCTGTTCACACTATGATAGTTAAGTCCTTGAGTTATTTTGAAGCGGATGACTCGGAATCAAAATTTTCGACTTGAATAAGTTTCTGAAACGTTCTTAACTTTTAGAACGTATTCTCTTAACTTTATTTTACATGCCGCAAAGAATGAAAACAATAATAAACAATGTTAATCAAAAGTTGCACTTATAAATTTAACAACTTATGTGCATGCCTAGACACCCGTGTTGGCCTGTTAAGTCTCTGAAAATGTTTGGTAATGTGGAATGGGCGAAAGCCTCATTCCGGGTTGTCCGGTTCAAAAAAGTTAAGCTAAGTGACTTAAATGGCATAGTTGAAACACGATGTAAGTGTTTTTTTTTAACTTTTAGTGGGACTATGTCGTCAATAACCCAGATGCCCCAACATGGAAGCAGTGCCCGACTTAGATTATCTAAGAACCCAGGGCATGCATCATCTGGGGGGGGGGGGGTCCTCCCCTATAAAAAAAATTATTCGTGAATTATGCTGAAGTGACGAGTACTAAATTTCATACCCGGGGCTTGACAAATGCGGTCGCCAAGTCGCACTTGCGACCAGGTTTTTTTTTTATCTGGCGAACAAACTATTTAATCTGGCGTTTTTTCGTTCTCTATTTCTTTTCTTTCTTTTTTCCTTTCTTTCATCTTTTTTTTTTAACACAAAAATTGACCTAAGAAATGAGCACAAACGGTATTTTTTCTCTCACCCCTGCTCGTGTGCGGCAAGCAGTGGTCTTCTGTTCTCATACTTTCAATGGAAGAACCAAATTTAAAAGGCATTTTTTATCTCATGCGCAGAAAACGCAATTCTTTTCCGCTCCAGCCAGCTAGCATGCCACTTGATTAGAAGTGGAGGGAGGGCTCAATAAAACAGTAATAAATAGTGTCAATCCAGCCTCTGTGGCATCTAAAATTGTATAGAATGCTAAAAAAAAAGTTTCTTTTGTAAGTTTTAAATCAGATTTTTGTGTTCAGAATTAAAACTGATTAATTTATCACATTCATTTTAAAGAATAATAACATATAAGTTATTATAAGTAATTCACTTGAAGTAAATCTATAAAATTTAATCAAAATTTTCAAGAATATAACATAATGTTAGTTTAGTATAAGTGTAATTGAATATTCTAAAGTATGCAACTAATAATTCTAAACTATGCTTGTTATATTTTTTTACCAATTAATTCATAAAAAAAGTTAGTTTTTTTTTCATCAGTTTTTTTAATCAATGACAGGAGAGGGGGAGGGGTAAATATTTTTTACTGGGGACTAGAATTTTTTTGCTGACTACCACATTTAATCAAATTTGTAAAGCCCTGTTCATACCTATTGTATGTATACATAAATTTTGTACCAGGTATATAATTCACAGCTGTATACAGGGTATCAGAAGAAAAATGGTAGAATGCACTTCTTTTTTTTTTTTTTGTATGGGGATATAAGCTCGCATGTGAACTTTTGAGGTGTAAATACAAGTCTTTGAGCCACTCTTAACGATGACGAGGGCCGCGCTCCCTTTCCAAATCTTTGAAACTGTAACAATTTTGGTCACTTTTGGCCAATTTTAAGCATTTTTCACCAGTTTAACAAAAATCAAGATTATACTATGGGGCCCGGGGCAGCTGCCCCATTTGCCCCTGCATTAGTCAGGCCCTGTATAAAGTTGAAATGCGCGCAAAAAAAAAAAAAAAAAAAAAAAAGAAAGAAAGAAAGAAAGAAAAGAAAGAGATCTATCTGATTTAGGTGCGACTTCCTAATACAAAAGTGTCATAAGCATAGCTATGCGAAAAAACCGTTTGATTAAACTATGCCACTTTGCGATCGCAGAAGGGATCGTGCGGAAGGAGATAAATTTTCAATCCTCCATATCTCTTCTACGTCTTGATTCTTAAAAGTGCATTTATATTGGGATTTCAACAATCAAAGTCTTAATTCATTCTCTTGGCCTTTCTTTTCCAAAGAGTCTGTGGTTATCAACAAAAGAAAGGAGATTCACAACAAAAGAATGAGGCGGTGATAAACATGTCAGGTATCTGCTGCACTGACCTCTGACTTCTAGACAAGCTGCTGAAGACTGACCACATGACAAAGAGGCGCCTGACCATGTGAAATGTGCCGCTTAAGGCTTATAACATAAACGTAGTCTGTTCGAACCTTAACTTGCGATCAGATACCATTCTGCGACGGCGGCTCGTTTGTTGACTTCTTTGATGTGGTCAGTCTTCTGTCACTCTTGCAAGAGAGGGAAGTATCACGAAGGAAACTCCCTGACATGTTTATCACCTTCCTTTTCGTTTGTTGAGTACCTCTCCCTTTCTTTTGTTGATGACCACAGAGCCTTTCGAAAAGAAAGCCCAGAGAAATAGTTGACTTCTCGTCGTAGAACTTTAAAATGTAGTCTGAACTCAGCCTTACGGGTTTTACGCTTTTACAGCTGAATATATAGCTGAGTGCAACAGTTTTATGTTACAGTAAAAAACTGCAAAAATTGAAAGAATATTATAATTCAAATTGTAATTAATCTGACGCTTCACTTCTTGGTTCAAAAGTGAATTGAGCACTGCTGAATAGTTGGTTGAGCAACAGAAAATAATTATAAAAACAAAGATTTTCAACTGAATGATACACCTTTGAAGCCAGTTTTCTTTTCTTCCTTTTCAATCTTTTACTGCAAAAATTAATTAACATATTTAAAGCATTTGAATAATAATAATAATAATAAAATTGCATCAATTATGTGCTGGAATTTTGAGTGCATGAGTATTTTTTTTTCTATTACACAAGAGCTGTAAAACAATCGTTGGAGCACTCATTGAAATGCTACTCACTGGCGACCAACACCGAAAACAGACCGACAGCTGTAGCACACGATCTCTTTTTCTCCATTTTGCGATGCACAATTGACTCACGCACGCAGCTTTCTTTGTACAAAGGTTCTACTTTTATTATTGTTGCCCCCCCCCTCCCCTTTCAATGCATTTTCGTAACTCGAATTTTTTTTTCTATGAGTTTCATTTTCAGCTTAGCCTGGGGGTAGATAAACCACCTGGCGGAGAATCTGTTCCGTGCGTGCACGCCACTCCACCCTGCACTACTACAGCCAACCGGTCTCAGGCAAATTATCAGGCTGTCCTCTTTTATTTAGTGGCTAGGTCAGTTATTAGATTCCGTGGCCACTGAAAATGCTTGTTTATTTATATTCGGGAGTTATATTTTACAATTTATTCGTATCACGGATTTCAAGCTTTGTAACACTATCGGTTGATGCGGAAATAAAGTCGTCCGAAAGCGTTTTTACTCAAAAAAGATTGATTTATAGCATTATTTACTTGCCAATTCTAAAAAGTGCCGCTAGGTAGAATGAATCATTATAGCAGTCAAACTGCGATTTTTCACAAAAGAAAGTTGATGGTTAGTCAACTATTTGAATACTTTCGCTAAAATTTTAAAAATATTTTTCTGTTATTTGAAGTTCTTTTCTTTTTGCTTTGTTTTATTTCTTCGAGATAAAAAATGTAGCATTTCGTCTGAATTTGTAAAATTTATAAAATGGTAATAAAATTTTGCGATAAAATAAGCATTGCTTTATTTGTATATTTTCAATCACTGTTATTTTCCTGCTGTAATGCTGACGCAAATTGATATGACCTGATACTTACTGCATTATATTTTGCAGTATGCAACCTTATTTTTGAATATATTGTGTTTGTTATGTATTTTTACATATTAACGGAAAGGAAAAATGCATGTGTGATTCATATAATTATTTTTCTAATGGTAACGAATATATAATAAAACAATGGTTAAATTAATATGCGTATTGCACTTATAATTCTTTTACAAGTATATATAAATGTACACACACTCACGAATCACAAAGAACCAAACAAAATGCCAACCAAACAACAACGACAAAATAAATAAATAAATAAAATAAAAACTTAACGCATTTGAAAAACCAATTTCCGAAATTACCATTAATATTCGGTAAAATGTCCGATTTTTTTTTTTCAGCTCTGTATAAGATTTACAGATGTGTACATAGTAAGCTAAAAGTTAGATCAGTTAAACGCATAGCACGGTTAGTACTTCAGATCTTTTGTGCAGCCCTGTATACGATCTATAGAATTTATACACACCAAGTAATATGCAAAAAGTAACTAAATAAATAAACGCGTAAAACAAGTAAAAACGCACTTCCAGCAATAGCTGTTCATTGGCGGTATTGTTGCTAAATTATTTTGTGTGTCCATGTAAATAAACGACAAATTCTATGCACACCCTATTTCGCTTGAGTGATAAATATAAATGTCGCGAGGGAGATCTGTTCTCCGGCAGCGAGGGATTTGTTCTGTGAATTTCGGGCAATAATGGCCCATTGCAATTCACCCGCCCCCTGTCGCGTTTTCCGGCGGGCTCAGCCCCAGCTGAAACTGTAATTTTTTTTAAACCTTAATAAAGTTACCTATGCTCTACAGACTTGGCCTCCTAGTCTGAGCAGTCCCTCTTAGGCTGTGAAATGTCAGTATGTTTAAAATAGTGTAATACCATTAAAATACACCGCAAACGGCTTTTCCCCTTAGACAATGTGTCTGAATTCTTTTGAGTATCCCTGTAACCATCTTCAATACCAAACATTCCATAATAAACTCCAATAACATATATAAATTTCATGGCAATGTGACTGACAATATTTGCGCGAGTTAGAGCACGGACAGACAGCCAGACAGACAAACCGAATTCATAAACACTTTTCAACTATGTTGGAAAGTGTAGAAAAAAAAAAAAAAGTCGGAAATTGTACGTCAAACGTGACAAATGAGACTATAACTAGTAGTTTATATACATATAATCCTACTATAACTAGTTTCAGTAAAATGAATTATATTGTCTGTTATTATGATATGATTAATTTCAGTAATAAAATAAGTACATCTTAAGTTGGCAATATTTTATCATTTGTTAACATTTACTGAAAATTCCAATGGGAAAATTAAGCCTAGCATTGAAAATTTCAGAATTTGAAAATCCATATTTAGACTTTTTTCCATTTAATATTAATTTCTCCGGAAACATCCATCCAAAAACTGTCAGTAGATTATAGGATTGCTATAATGAAACAATTTTAGTACACAAATTCGGTTTTTAAATTCGGTAATACGGAAATAATGTGAGTCCGTCTTAAATAGTACGTAATCACCATAGCAACCTAGTATCATTACCTATCATGTGATATCATTGAATTAATTACGTATGATAGGATTTAATCGAATGATACATCTCGGTCGCTTGACAATTAATACTCGGAAGCTGCTGTAACAAAGAAGTGCCAATTTTTAAAAAATTCAAATCACTTAATATATATTTTTATTAATATCTTTTAAAGTTTTGATTCAATTTTCATAAAATTTGAAATGACGCGACTAAATTCTGCAAAGATTATATACATTAAATTTCAAATCATTTGGTTGGCCAGTTTTTGCGCTGTTATATGCGGACAGACAGACAGACCGACGGACGGACGGACCAGACGGCGACTATAGGTGCTACGTATTTATATAATTACGAACGCACCTAAAAACCTGATATTTTTTTTCCGATACGCTGTAACCTACATAGTTTCTACGCAATAACCCGTATAATAGTTCTTTGTAACAAAGTTATCCACAAACAAATAGACATATAGACAAATTCTTATGTTTTCCCCTTTCTTCTTTTCTCTTTATTCATAAACAAATAGAAGCACTGCACTGACTTTACTTTCACTTCCGTAGCATTCATTTGTATTATCATAATTATTCCAACCACAACGAACCTTTACTACACAAAAAAATGCCATCAGTCTAAATGATGCACAAAACCTGAATTCTAGTTACAATTTTTCCCGTTTTAATGTTTAACAATTCGTGTATGTCACGCCCTTAGAACATCCTGACATGCTGCCATGATTTGGTTTTACCAACAATCTTTTATCATCCTTATTTGACAACGCCTATGGATCAATGGATTAATCTTTCTCTTGCTTAGAGTGACTCATGGATGTCTATTTTCACTTACATTCGCTTTAGATTTTCTAACAGCAGAACGGAATTTAAAAATTAATTAATATTAAATTATTAATTGATAAAAGCTCTATTTTTTCTTTCTTAATATTACACACTTCATTTTCTATTTATAATTTATTTTCTACTTTTTAGCCTTTAAAAATGTTTTATTGTTACACAGCCATTTGTCCTATTTTGGCAAGCGGTTATGGGTGCATCATTAAATCAATTGTATTTTCACTTTCATTCGTTTTAGATTTTCTAATAGCAGAACGGAATTTAAAAATTAATTAATATTAAACTATTAATTGATAAAAGCTCTATTTTTTTCTTTCTTAATATTACACACTTCATTTTCTATTTATAATTTATTTTCTACTTTTTAGCCTTTAAAATGTTTTATTGTTGCACAGCCATTTGTCCTATTTTGGCGAGCGGTTATGGGTGCATCATTAAATCAATTGTTTTTTCAACTCTCATACAATGTAAGCGTTATAGATAATACTTGGCGGGCTAACGGAAAAAGGCATTTAAATTAATGTATTAATCTATAATTAACTTCTAAAAATATTAAAATGTTGCATTGTCCAGAAACACACCTGTGAACGTAATTTTTATAATTCTAGCCTATCAGGAAGTGGGTTAAAAATTCGATGGCAAAATTCCAGCTTTACATACAAAAGCCAAATTCAGTTAAATAAAAGGATACTTTTCCAGTACAGGGGACTTGACAAGATAGACAAAATGGCCTTTTCTAAAGAAGGCAATTTGGCAACATATTTCTTGGCAACCTAATCACTGTTTCATATACACAAGCAATTTTTTCAGTATTTATCAATTTATTTACTAGTAAATCTGCCGATCAGGTGTCTCAACATCAGCTCTCAAAGTCATTGTTTTTTAATCCCACTTTTCATATTATTTAGCATCTTACAATCCGCAATTTAATTTTTTTTCTATGTTACATACATATTTATAGGCATAAAATACTTCGGAGGTTTCAGAAATTAGAAGCGTTAAATTAAACACGGTTTATGCAATGATATTCTGAAATTCTTATGAACTTCTTATTCTTGTAAATTTTTAGATAACAAAATTCATTTCTTATTTTGATATTCTTTGAAATAGGGTTACTAAGCAACTAATAAAAAAAAGAAGAAAAAAAAAAAGAAATGCATTTTAAAATTTGTAAAAAATAGGAAAATAAAATGTTTTATATTTCTGGAACAGTAGCAAAAAAATTTCCAATAATTTAAACAATTAATTTCTAAATTTTAATAGATGTATCGGCAAATTTTCAAAGCTATTCCATATATTTAAGACCTCCATATCGAAAATGTAGCATTGATAATTTTACGTTTAAATCCCTTATTCAAATATGCGATTTTCATTTCAGTTAAAAATGAAATTTGAAAATCGTCTGCATTCCCATAGGAAAGCATTATGACCTAAAATGAAATGTTCTATATTTTTCGAACGAATGAACCTAATGTAACTAAAAACTATACAGCTAATTCCGGGTACCAACATACTCACCAAACATCAACTTAATAGGACGATTTTTACGGCAGTTATCGCGGAACAGACAGACAGACAAACAGATAGACGGAAACCAAAAACTTTTCGCGTCTCCACAGTGATCCTTCTCTGACGTTTCGGAAATATAAACAATCCTTTTATCTATTTTTATATACAAACATAAGTAAATTGTGTATAAAAAACAATAATAATACACATATTTGTATAGGTATATATATAAATGTTTGTAGATATTATATAAATTCATGCAGGGCCGTAACCAGTCGGCAAAGTGAGAGGGGGGGGGGGGGCTATGAAATTTAAGATGGGGCTAATTCACAGCTTCTCTCCCCCCCCCCTCTATTTTAAAGATATGTAAATATAGACAGAAGTAGAAAACAAAGTCACTACTGTTATAAAATCTTTGATTATAAAGTTTTAAAATTCTTAAATATAATAAATGATGTTATTCGTATTGCAAGATTATTAAGTTTAGAGGGGGCTCAAGAAGTTGCGACCCGTCTGGCTACGGCCCTGAATTCATGTATAAATAAGCATAAAAGTTCATTAGATTTGTTGTCATAGCTGTTTATATCATTTGCCGACAAATCTCTCTTCTTGAAGACTAAATTGCGCCCAGCTTAAAAAAAAAAATAAACAAATAAAAAACCGCCAAGGTCCTTATAGTGGAAAAGTACCAATAAAAGAGTGTAAAAAAAATCTGACTTTGGTTACAATCAGATTTGTCAAAATGATGCGTTTGATATATTTTCTTTTGAAACGATTAACGTCATGATTAATATACCGGAAGATTGAAAATAGAGGTTATAGTGAGATTACCCGCTGACGATAGAAACATACTTCCAACGTATTCAAAGCAAGTACAACTTTTATATATGGCATTTGTTTTACAATGTATATGATATTAAAATGCGAAATAAATTTTTTTATGCTACTTCCTTTTCCTATAAATTATATATATTTTTTAAATAATGCCCTGCGTTTAAGAAGGACAAGAAAACAAAATCCCGTTCTTTTACTACCCAAACTTACCGAGTTGTGATACTTTGAATTTTATGAATTTTCTATGTTTTCTGGCATTTAAAACGGAAAGACCGGAAAACACCGAAAATACATCAATTTAAAAATATATAACTCGGTAAGTTTGGGTCATAAAATATTGGAATTTCGTTCTAATTAAAAATATATTGAAAATTAATGTATCAATTAATGAATTACATTAATAAATAATGTGTATTTTAAATACTCTCCCAAATTAAATCTTTGTAAATATAGCGATAGTTCTGGTATTAATTTTTCAATTCCTACTATTAGTTCACACTCTCCCTATATATATTTATATATCTTGTTCAAATTTTCAATCGTTAATAAAATACTTTTTATTCATCCACTCAAGTTCAAATACATTTTTGAAACTTGTAGTGGTTGACACTTGATGTTAATAGTTTTTAAAAAAATTAATTCATTAATTAAATTAAATTAATTAATTTTAGTTTTATATGGGAGAAAAAAAAATTCTCTTATATAAGATATTCATTTTTTTCGCAATATATAGAAAGGAAAATGGAAAATTGCAAGGAAATTCGCTTTCTATTTTGCCACTTAATATTGTGATTATGTCTTATGTATATATGCATATTTATATTAATTGTAATTATTTTTTAAAAAGTAACTAAAATAAAGTTTTTCTTTGTTGACCTAAGTAAGAATTGACTTTGTTTTATTATTTTTTTTCCTGTTAAAGATCTTTTTCCAAAAATACATTGCTGTTTATTAAAATGTGTGATAAAATGCATCTGTTCTTTTTTGTTTGCAATGAGGGCTGTCCAACGCGGCGCCCGCGGGCGCCATGACGCCCTTTGAAGATATTCTTGGCGCCCCTTCAAATGTTTAATTTTTCTAGATTTCTTTAAACAAAATTCCTTCTCCAAAGTTAATTTGTCTTAAAATAATTAATATTTGCATACTTTTTTTATTACAGGTGTTATTAAGGTTTTTGCCTCCTTTACATGCAAAAGTCCTTAAAATTCCTCAACCCCCTTTTTTATCCCCAAACCTCAGAAAAATGTAACGTAAATTTAGTATGTTTTTTGTACAATTTTTTAGATGAGCCACCTCCAACTTAAGACGCCAATGATTAATCACTGTACATACTATTTTAATAACGCATACCACTTTGTCTGTGTATCCTGTAGTCATGTGGGTATCGCTATCACTGCTAAAGGGAAATAATATTCTTGCATTTTTCGAATAATGAATAATGGCGCCCTTGATTGTGTGCCACAAGCTAAGGTGCGCCCTGGCTTATTGAAAGTTTGGACAGGCCTGTTCTACACTGTTAGATAATTTCCCTCAACATATACTACGTCTTCTACCACAGACCTTGATTATATTGCGTTTCATGCACTTAAAACTGTGACAGATGTTGCATTGATAAAATTGGAGTTGGTAGGGGTTGGGGAAATCGCCATTTGGTGTCATTGAATATTTCTCATTGTATCGGCAGATAATACAGCATCGGAACAGATAATAGTACGTTGATCATCTGAATGCATTTTAAGCATATTTTCATATACAGGGTACCCCCTCTCATCGTTCTCCAAAAGCTAATTCTTAAACCGTTAGTTTTAGAGGTTCCAGTTGCAAAAATGTTTTAAATATTGTTCTTCATCCATATGGAAATCTATTTAAGACTGTTCTCAGATCCACACTGGCTACTTTTTGACACATTTTTAAATAGTTTTTTGTTTGCCAATGCATGAAATCGGCAGATGTTCTTGTTCATCTGTAGTTAAACTGAAAAATACAAGTTAAACTGTGGAAAAAAAAAAAAAAAAAAAAAAAAAAAAACAGAGGTTTGTGAGACTGTTAAATCAGTAGTTACGGGGGTAAATAGAAACTTCAAAGAACTGCAATGGAAAAATGTCGTATAATGAATTGTTTTTTTTCTTCAGTTGCGAATTTACATTTATTTGGATACTGTTAAAAACTGAAATAAATTTCGGCTAGATCTTTGGAAGAAGATTAACTTGTATGCCTATCTTGTAAAGAAAGTATTTAAAAAAAATCAATTGATTTTTAATTGTTTGTAACCTATGAATCTTTAACAGAAACCAATTTTCCAGTCACAGAAATCAATTCTGCCAGTTAACTGGCGCACGAGTGGGATGTGTTGTCATAGCAACATCGCACACTCCGCTGCAATGTGAAATGAATGGCAACCCGATTACTGATGATGCTCCGGAGTGGAGGTAACATCTGTAATGGAGTTGCCATTCATTTCAAATTGGAATGGGCTGTGCAGCATTGCTATGGACTGTACCCCCCCCCCCCTCCCCCTCACACACACACACACACACACTCACCACACAATGGTGCGCTAGCTGACTTCCAGTTTCGTTCTCTGCCCCATCTAATCTATTATATATACGAAAATCTTTGGTTGTAAAAATGTAACTCTGCCTCCCGGACTAATATACATATTTCTTCTCAAAACCTGCCTAAGGGCCCACGCAACTCTGGTTGTGCTGACCAGAAAAATGAGTATTACACAGTTCGAGAATGGTTGCAGTGTAAGCTTCTTAGGGTTTTACCTACCACAAAAACAAGGATTTGTGACGTCTTTAATACAAAAATTCTAGATGTAGGCATCCCACCTTAGACAAATGTGACCAAAATGTGACTGTTTTATAATAGTAGTGTAACAAAAGCGCACGCGCAGATTAATGTTGCCATAATGCATTGTTAGTCAGATTTTTTGACATTGAAACATTAAATCATTCTTTTCATTTATGTGGTTGCTGGGAGTTTCCGCCTTTAAATCATTTTCTCTATTGGCACTCGAAGACTCAAATTTTGTGGATTTGAGCTTCTAGTGCGGTTTATAGAGCTATACTTTCTTATATAATTATTCTTATGTGGATTATTGCATAAGTTTTTCTAATGATTGAAATTACGAATGAAAAGGTTTAAACCACATCCGACTTGTACAATTTCTCGGGAAATTGATAAAATGCATATTTTTCTTTAGTCTATATCAGGGGTCGGCAAGTAATTTTAAGTAGGGTCCGAATACTTTTGAAATTTTTTATCTCAGAGAAAAAACACTTTAATTATTATTTAACTAGCAGACTACGCCCGCTGTGCTGGTCGGTTTCTCCAAAACAACCTTGAATCAAACGAAATATATCGGTGAATTTAACCTTGTATTTTAAAGTAATCTGTACCTTTACCTGGAATATCCTAAAATAAAATAAAAACGGATACTTATTTCACTAAGTTGTGTTTTTTTAATACGGTTTATTGTTACGTTTACAATTTATTACCTACCGTTTTCTATTGATTTATATGTTTTATAGCTACATTTTTTAATAACGTGAATTAACCTATATTATTCACAACTAAAAAGAAATGGCGCATCTAGTATTTGTCGAGAATTAAATAAAAATCATGCACTCGTGACATCATAATTCACTTTTACATTTTAACATAATAATACGGTTACTATAATTTGTGACTCGTGCTGACACATTGCTGTTATTATTATTTTTTTGCGCGTAAAGTTTTCGATATGGTACTCCATTGTGAAATTTGGTCATTTTTGAAATTCAATATTTGAAAAATGGCATAATCAGTGGATTTGAAATTTATATCAAGAAAAATACAATTTTTTACCTTTCTAACGCAATTGGTCTAACAATTTTCTGACAAATACTTTTCGAGCAATTAATTTTTTCAGTAACTTCAAATGTTTCCTTTTCCGAAATTAATCTGTGGCAACGATTAGCGAAAATCCCAGTCGTCAGCAACGCATACCTTTTTATTAAAGAGAAAATTAGTACTTATTCATTTTAAATTGTTATTTTTACACATACATACATGCACTATAGAATAGAAAAATCAGGTATTTGTTATGAAAAATGACTATATACACAAGTATATGTTAGAGAACCGTCGGTAGCATAATAATTTTTCTATCTTTATAAATTGTTAAATCAGTCTTCACATTTTAATTTACATTTTCATCTTTTGATAATGGTAAAAAAGTTTAGTTCAGCTTACCTGCACTCTAAACAAGAAAGAGTGACTATTCACTCCGGAGGAGTGGATATTCACTCTATCGCAGAGTCAAAATTTGCCCAACCTCTCTAGAGTGACTATTCACTCTAGGCAAAAGTGAAATTGTTCACTCTCTGAAAGAGTGAATACTCACTCCCGAGAAGTGAATATTCACTCTAAACAGGGGTGGATACTCACTCTTTCAGAAGAGTGACTATCCACTCTTGCAAAAAGAGTAGGTTTTTTCACCCTGATAGGAGTGAATAGTCACTCTTTCATAGGAGTGGCTATCCACTCTTTCATAGGAGTGACTATTCACTCTTGCAAAAGGAGTGGATTTCTCACTCCTCACAGGAGTGAATAGCCACTCTTTCATAGGAGTGAATGTTCACTTTTTATGGAGTGAATTATTTTTTTTTTTTTTTGTTTCTTTTATGGGCATTTTTAAAGAATCATATATTTTAGAGCATGCAATGAAAATAGACACAAGCGTGGTAAAGATTGGAATAAAATACTTTATTGGCAACATTTATTTAATTCATAGTTTGTAACAGTAATTGAACTCTTAAGGAAAAATTCAATTGGAATTACATAATGAATTAAATTAGGTTACTGACAGAAATAAACTAAAATATTTTATTCCAAGCTTATCACAATTGTGTTTACTTTCATTGCATGCCTTATAAAGATATGATAGTTTTAAAATTACCATAAGGGCAAGTAATTAACCAAAATCTTAATCAGTTAATTAATATCTTTCTTTTCAAATACCCATTAAGTTGTATTTAGTATTTTAATAATTCCTGTGATGTACGTTATTTTTTTTTCATGTGTAATTCAAATTTTACACCTTTAGATCTGTGTATTAATTGCTAATGAATTTAAATCTAATCAAACATTATTGTTTACTGTATTTTAGTTGCTTTTAAAGTTTTATTAATAACTATTTAATAGAGGGATATTCTATGACTAACAATGTGTGATTTCACTTTAAATTTTGTTTTAAATATTAACTCTTATCTTTTGACAGTACTTTTCCGTAAATTAGTGCTATTTTGCAAAGTCCTATTATTCTAAAATCATTCATATTATTTCTGTTGTCAACATCCCTTTTTCTATCACTGTAAACTGAAATGTCTGAAACGGATGGTTAAAAAAAGAGACACTTTAAAGTGTCTTAATCTTTTAAGACACTTATTTGTGTCTGAATTTAAGACATTTGAAACGTCTGAATTGCGGCCATTTTCGTGCTCTGATCTGTCTAATTGGCCGACCTGGGTACTTGTCTTAGTGAACCGCCTCCATGAGGCGATCAGGCTATTTTCGTCACATTCTCCACGCACTCAAACCCGTCAAACTGGGTCGAATCCCGGTAGGTAGGGGCCTGGTCGGTGGTCTCCAAGCCTGATTTATAGTTCGCTAAATGGAGGTATATAGATAACAAACCCAGAAGTCCCGAGGTATCCGCTATCGAGAATTTTAACTGCATAAATTCATTTTACAGTTCATTTTCGTTCATTTCAGTTCATTGCAGTTCATTTTCATTTCATGCAGTTCATTTTCTTAGTAGAAAGTACGAGTTTCTATCCTTTAAGTATGCTTTAAATTATTTTAACATTTGAATAGAATAGTTCAATAATAATAATAATAATAATAAGGAAAAATCAAGTTTTCATTCTTTTTCTGAATGTTTTATATTTTTATTCAAATATTAACATCCATAAAAACCACGCGGGTGTTACGAGCCTTTCTTATTAAAATAAATAAATAAATATAAATAAATAAATAAAAAAGATTTTTTTTTTTGTAAAAATGTTAAGAGTATATTAAAATTTTCTAAACAACTTTTTTTTATATCTTGTACATAGCATACTTAAATAGTTATACAAAAAGAACCATTTTAATCCTAAATTTTATTACAAAAATGAAAAACTCCTTAAAAAATAATATATTGGTCTCTGCCATGGGCCAAACATGGTTCTTATCTACCCAATCCTCCACCCCCCCCCCCCACACACACACATACACACCACCACCACCACTCTTTTTTTTTTTTTTTTTTTTCAATTTTCTTTTTTTAGTTCCACATTATTTTGATTCTTTATTTAGAATCTTATTCAATATGACTTGGATACCGATTTGGATTCTTTGTTTGTATTATATTTTTTAAATGGCTGTGTGTCTTGAAATTTAAATATATTATTTAGATGGAACACAGATATATATTATTATTATTATTATTATTAAGGTGACCCTATGGGCATTTTTTTTATATAGATAAGATGATAATTGTAAGACCTAGTTAATAGAAAGTGTCAGCTATCCTTAAAAAATATATCTATTCTTTTAATAACACTAGGAAAAATTCATTCAAGTTTAAAAACTAATTAGGTGTTAAATATACATCTTAACTTTATGTAAGTAAATATATTAAATTATAGATTTTTTCTGATTTCCATTTTTTAATTTAACTTTTTTATTTTAAAAAAGAATAAAAAATCAAAATCAAAATTAATTTACATTTTCTGCAGTTTTATAACGTAAAGCTTTCAAAATGAATTTGTGCCTTGAAATGTAAATATGTTATACAGATGGAACACAGGATCTAATTGCAGTTTTTATTTTTTTGAGCAAGTTTTCAGATTTAAAAAAAATCCTGAAACTAAATATAAAAGTAATTTAATTTTTTTAATTAAAATTTATTAATAAAATATTCAGAATTTTATGATAACTTCATTCGGATGCTTTTATGATTATTTGTCAAGTTTTATGTTCGCCATCTGAAGCTAAAATGTCCATAACATTTCCCATATATATATTTCATTTTGTTAACATGAAAACATTAACTTCAAAATTATAATGTGTAACAGAATTAAATGATTTGTCATTAGAAATAAAAATTCATATGCGAAATCATACCAGTAATACCTGTAACTGAAAATTACAATTGAAAAACATATTAATACAATATCATTTAATAACTTTATACTTTTATTTATGTTGCCATGTTAGTAATTTCTCTTATATACATCAGATGGTAGTACCAGAGGTACTAAACTGTCATTAGAAAATTATATATATATATATATATATATATATTAATAACATGCAGGAGAAATATTTTCTAGCTTCAAGATCATTTTCCTTATATATAGTATATTTTATCATGTCCAATTGTTAGTTTCTTATCTTTCATGTAAATGCATAAATATACTTTACAAAAAATCCCCAGCAATTTTATGTGAAAAATGTCGTTATGTACGTAAATAATATAAAACACTTACCTTTTTCCAATTTCAAATTAAAACCTGAAATCACCTTTTTACCAGAAGTAATCGAAAAATCAATATTAATATTATGTTTCAATATTTGAAGTTTTGCAAAATCGAAATATAAAATTGTAAGCTAAAAAAATAAAAGGAATTTTTTTTGGCAAAAATATAATACGAAAATTTTTGCCAAATATGGGTCTGAATATACAAGCAATAAAAGCAATACTCTGCTTTTATGTATTCAAGCAATAATCAGTTTATTTACTAGAAAAAAAAAAAAAAAAAAAAAAAAAAACATGTATTTATAAAGTGGATGATTTAAGGATTAGTAAACAAGATCGTTAATCCTGGAAATGATATAAATTTAGTGGAAAATAAAAAAATAAATACATAAATAATAATCACTGAAAAATATTTATTCGATATAAAAATATACAAATAAGATAATACATATTATTCTTAAAAAAGTAGTTTAAATAATTAATATTACAGAAGTAATAATATTCGCGTAAAACTTCCATTTCAAAATAAAAATTATATTTTCGTAAATAATCGCGCAAGAGCACCTTTGTAAAATAATCCACAAAATTTTAAATCAATTTTTATATAAATATTAAAAAATATATGCACTTTTTATTTGTCTTTTATATCTTTCTTTAAATGTGCAGATGAATGAGTAAAATTAAAAATATATATATTGAAGAAAATTTTATATCATTCTGGAACTTGGTATTTCGCGAGTATTTTCTTATTCTAGAAACAGCATGGCATCTTTATCAATCAAATAATAGCCATTGAAGAAAATTTTTGAAGAACAAAAACTGCACTAATATAGTTGCAGATGCAGATGACACACCACACATTATGAGAACCACAATTTAAATACTATATTTCATTATAATCAGGGAATTATACACCATTTAAAATCTGGACAAACTTCGTGAAACAAGTACAAATCATTAAAACAGTTTCTTTTACCGCGCGAATGCCAATGACGTACTGACGTCATCTTACAAAGCAAAACAGCCAGGTCAGCATTTTGAATTTAGCGTTATCACTGATTCAACTTCGTTTATAATATAAAGAGTTTTTTTTTTATCTCATTACTTTTTATCAGCGGGAATTAAACCGTTGTAGGAGAATAAATTAGAAACATTTTAATTTCTTTATTTGGTATATTTTTCATAATGCAACTTGCATTTATCAATTTACGAAAACTGACATTTATCAATTATTTGAGTTTAATTACTATTATAGTTTTAAAAAGTTTCGACAGATATAAAACATTGTTTAATTACAGATTTTGTCGTAATACTTGCAAATAACTATTGCATTTTCATAAAACATAAGTGTCAGCAGGAGGACAGTGGAGGCCGTTGCCCCTCTCAGTATTTTGAAATTTAATTAATTTTATTTTCTTTATGCCTGATTAAAAAAAAAAAAAAAATTCTTCCAAATGGAAATATAATAATTTTTAGCTATTTGCAGTGACGAATTTACAAAACACACAACAACAAATGCGGTAGCCTCCTTCGAAAGCTTTTTTAAGCAGCTTCTGACATAGTACTACCCCCCACATTTCGTTAAAACATGGTTTTTGATTAAATATTGCTATTAATTAAAAATTAAATCCGCATTATTTTTATAAATGAAATGCAAGATTTTTCCTCAAATTAGTGTTGCCACAAAAATAAAATAACCGCATTATATAGTGCTGAACAATGATAAAAAAAAAAATAATAATAGTACAAAAAAGATAAAATATCAATTCTCCACATAAGTTTATTTTATATTTATGGTTAAAAAGCAAAATTCGAAATCTACCTGTGTCTGCAGGCGGAGCCGGCAGGGATTTTTTTCTCTATAAGGGTTGGTCCTATAAAAAATTTGTCAGTATAAAAGTTATAGATAATATTAAGAAGATTTATAATAAATTTAAGCGGATTGGATATCTTGTAAATTGACGAAGTTATGAATATTTTTCTTCTTAAACTCCCATCCCCCCCCCCCATTTCTGTTTTGCCCATTAACAAACTTGACCAAGATTTTATGTCCCTTGATTATATGTATCAGTTTGGAAGAGATTTGTGCAGAATTATTGAAGTTATCGTGTCCATAAAAAATGATATAGCTATATAGACAGACAGATAGATAGACAGATAAAGTTTTGAACTGGGGGGTGGTTTGGGGTTCTAGGGGTCATGATCGGCGTAGATCTCCAAAAATTTTCAGAAATTCCAACATAGGGGAGAATGTAATAGGTAGTATTTCTTACGAAATCTACCTAAAAATAAAAAGAAAAATGATAATTTCGTTTCTCTCAATAAATAAATATGGACAAAATTATATAATGCCAGGCTTTCACTCTTCAACGGAGTGAAATATTTCACTCTTGTCAAAGGAGTGAGACAGTCACTCTCGACAACGGAGTGACATATTTCACTCCTTTCTAGGGAGTGGAAAATTCCACTCTTTAAGGAGTGTATTTTTATAAAATTCACTCCAAAAAGAGTGAAAATGCCTCTCACTCTTCCAAAGAGTCAACTTCTCACTCCTCCCAATTTTAGAGTGTGAGAATTGCTTTTGCGCAAAGAAGTATCCACGATGTATCCAAAGTATTGCACCGATATTTATCTTATCGATTCATTGACGTATCACTGTATTGAAGTAATAATAAACAGTATTAGTAGAAAATGACAAGTTGCGTGAAATAAGTAGATCCATTTTTCCTTTGAATATAATATTATTATTGTAATTCTTGACATTATATGTACATTTGTATCGTGTTTGGAGGCTGCTTAAAAGTGCTCCAATTTTACATTATATTTGAGATATTTACAAGGGCGTCTTAACTGTTCGGTTACATTTTAGAATCTGAGTAAGATTGTTATTGAGTTCAGTTCACACGCGCGGGATATCGGTTGATGGTTGAAGTGGGGCGATCTGGCGTATTTCATAGTTGATTAGTTTCGATGTGAGGTCTGGTTTTATTCACTTTGGTTCACAGCTGCGTTTATCACTTGAAGTACTTACAGTTAATTGGGGTCTGGTTTTTAACATGTTCTAAGTGTTCTTTCGATCGTTCACAACACGTGGAAATTATTAACGGCATAAAAAGATTTCTCCGTCAGTATACGTTCTGAAAAATTTTATATACACATTATAAAATAGAAGAAGCAAATAATTGTTAAAAAATTAGTGCGAAAAATTACACTTGCAGTCTTGGGCTAGTTTTTTATAATTTGGTTCACGTGGTGAACAGCTAATTCGAAGAGTGTCTTCAAGGTGTGCGTCCGTTAACCTCGAACGATATTTGTTCTTCAAAAAATTCATTTTGGAGAAAGTTGTTTCAGATAGGTATGTAGAACCAAACATATAGTAGCCAAGTAAATAGCCAGTTTTTTTACAATTTTCATATTTATAATTTTCATATTTCTAAGGCCGTCGTTCAAACGTATCTATTATATTTAAATTTTAATAAACTATTTATTCAAATTGAAAATTTTTGGCGTCCACGATTTGACCTTCCGCGGTCCGCCAGTTGCCGACCGTTGGTCTATCTATATGTTATGAAAGAATGTTACGTTCAGCTTCAATTGGGAAATATTTCTTATCTGCACACGCTTCAAGTTTCATTATATTTTCATTCCTATTCGAATAGCTCAATGCCTATCTATAAAAGAAATAAATCTTAAAAATATGTTTCTAGAATCTGTAAATCTGCCAAAATAAATCGATCGTTTAAATCATAATTTTTGATTGCCAAATTAATTTGCTCTGTTTTAAAAAGATTACCCGATTACGGAAGATTGAGTGATAATTATCACGACTTTTGCCGATTTTCTGTATTCGGGTTGCCATTCATTTCCCTGTGACTTGAGGGGGTGGGGCGATTTTTAAGTGCCCAACTCCGCATCCACCGTTTTCGCACCAGCTGACGCATTATTTCATGATTGATTAAGCCAGATCTGTACACATTTGAAAATCAGCTTGTATAAAATGGTTAAGTAAAAATGTCGCTGCCTTCTGGACTTTTATAATAACTCAATAATACAGGGAGTATGTATGTATGTACACAAAGCAGATTAATATCACGTCATTAGAGAAATAAAAAGAAAATATGACGTCCTATTGGAAGTTTAACGAATTTTTCAAATGGTTGAGAATAATACTAATCGAGTATCAATATGAGTAATAGAGAATAGTAAATATATGAGTTTGAGAAACATATTGAATCATGATAAAAATCCGATTATGGAATATGGAAATATGGAAATATTCGCATATTTTAAAATTTTGAAGGTGTACAAAAATGTTTAATTTTGAAATTATTTTTTTAAATATCGCATTTAGTCCGCATGACAGATATTATTATGACAGAATATAATAGCGGGCTGGTTTAGATATTCGAAAAAACGAAAAAATAGACCGGTAAATTTTTACATTATAAAAAACATGACTTTTTTTTTTTTTTTTTTTTCTTTTTTTGGCTAAATGAAATTTATTTGGATTTATTAAAGAAAGGATGAAGTGTTTTGAAAGGAATATTAAACATTAAACGAAACCCTTTGAGCGATCTTCGATCACACTTACCCACTTTTTTTTGTGGCCTTTGTTTTTGTTGTTGTTGAAAGGACTAGTTTTAAATGGTGGTCCTGTTCCAATTTAATTGGAATTCAAAGAATGTTAATGTTTGCCTGCCTGACTGTTTTTTGTACGTTTTCTCCCTCAAAGTTTAGGCTCTGACTTTCGCAAAAATTGGCTAACCGCCGCAAAATTTGAATATGCTGTTGTTAATGTATGTAATGAATTACTGGGAGACTTTGAGAGAACTAAGTTGGACTCGGGACCTCGCTTTTGGATCGAACACTTTTATTCTCCATTCAATTCCTTTTATAACTCCATCTTCTTTTCTAATTATTCCATCATACAATTGTAGTCATGAGTGTTCGATCCCGCAAGCTTTTTTTGTTACTTTCCAAGATCTACATGGTCGTACAAGCCTCTCAAACCTGCAAAAATCGGAACTTTTTTTTTTTTTTTTTTTTTTTTTTTGGGGGGGGGGGGGGGGGCGCACGTGAGTTAAGATTTAAATGAATTAAAATTAAATCATTAATTTATTATTTATACAATAATGGGAATTTGTATTCTAAACATAATCATTAGGTGCGCTCGTAATTATATAAATACGTAGCACCTATTGTCGTCGTCCTGTCTGTCTGTCCGTCCGTCCGCATATAAGAACGCAAAACCTACCCAACCGAATGGTTTGAAATTTAAGATATATTCTCTTTGCAGAATATTGTCGAGACATTTCAAATTTTATGAAAATCGAATCAAAACTTTAGAAGATATTAATAAAAATATATTTATTAAGAAATTTGAATTTTTTAAGAAAATCGGTGCTTTCTTGTTGTAGGAGCTTCCGAGGTTGAATGGTCAAGCGACTGAGATACTTGTTTTATGACAGAAATGAATCTGAAGACGATATAATTCATTTCTCAGAATTAAAAATCATCAAGATCTGAATATTTATATAACTAGCTATAGTACGAACGCACCTCATTTGTCACGTTTGACGTACAATTTCCAACTTGTTTACTTTAATTTCATCATCTGAATGTAATAATTGTCATATAGATTAAAATTTTATAATCTAAATGTACTTTTGGAATTCTTATTTTGACATTAATTATAATTTTTTGCCTGAACGTAATTATTTAGTTCCATTTTATTATATGAGCATAATATAATAAATGTCATGTTGATGAATGTGAATAGAAATTATAGCTTTGAGTAATTGATCTTCCAATATAAACGTGTCAATCAACTTCTATTTGGTGAAATTACCTTCACCAACGCTAATCACTGATTTTAACGATGTTTGCAATGGATAATTTCTTTTTTTATCATTTCATGTACATAATCTACACATTTTTATTTATTTATTTATTTATTTTTTACATTTGTTTATTACACCTTTTTATTTTCGTGCAAATCGATTTTTTTTATTAAGATTTTCCATTTACATCCCTTCCTGCTATGCTAGAATTATGAAAATTATGTACACAGTTGTTCCCGATGACAAAACAGCATTTTAATATTTTGAGAACTTAATTATAAATTAATATATTAATTTTAAGGCATTTTTCCATTATCCGGCCGCAGGTGATAAATCTCCACGTATTCTTTGTTTTTACAACTGTATACGAGTTACAAAAACAATGGATTTAATGATGTGCCAAACCATGCTCGCCAAAATATGCCCATTGGCTTTCAACCTACAGTAACGAAATATTCTAAACACTAAACACTAGAAAATATAAATAGAAAACAAGGATTGTAATATTTTAAAATAATAATTTAATTTAATCAATTAATAGTTTAATATTAATTAAATTGTGGTTTTGCTTTGAGAAAACAATTTAGACATAGTTAATTATTTAGCCAGAGTTTAATTTTTTTTTTTTTTTTTTTTTTTTAAGAAACAGAGCAAAAATTATATATTTTTAATAAAATTACTAGTTTGCGATTTCTAACAAATGAAAATCAAAGCGCTGAATGTTCCATAGTCGGGGCTCCACTCCAAATTAATGCATTGTAACGGATTTTTTTTTTCTTTTTTTTAAGACAACATAAATTGTATAGTCATGAAATTATGCGTGATTTTTAAGATAATAAGCATAAGTACTTATAAAATAGTTTTTTTTTTTTTTTTCCACGACACAAGTGGCAGATTTTTTTTTTTAGTACATGGATCTTTTCAACGTATCAGAATGAGTATGATATTGGCAACAACGTGATTAAAAATAAATGGGAACAACTGTAAAGAATTAATTAATAAAAAAAAAACTCTTTTATCGCTAAATTGCAATAAGTATATATTACTACTCTTGAATTCGGTTTTATTTATTTAGTACCTTTTTTTTTTTAATTAATCGTTTGTCAGTATAGGTGCCCTTTTCTTCTGATAATGCATTCTTTTATTGCTTTCATGTGAAGTGAATAATGCGTAAAAAGGAACTTTTACAATTTGATCGATTGTATCTATTTAAGGTAACGGATTTATTTATATGAGAACTCTTTAATGTGAAAGAATTTTTTCTGTTAATGGCAATGGCAACATACACATTCAGTCGGAAACATAGAGTACGCATTCACAAAAAAAAAAAAAACTATCCCATCATCTATTATTAAGATTCTCTATCATTTATCATTTAGACGTGTAATTTTATGCATCGCTTTACGTGGTCGAGACTTTTTTTCACATGAGAACCGTGTATTTCAAGTCTATTTTAGGGCAGAAATTACTGGAGAAAGCCACGCAAAAAATAAAGTCACGTTACATGGTTGAACTAATTTTCGCAACTCTACGGAAGTGATGATGAAGATTCAAGGTTCAACAGACATTCACGCTCCTAGAGCACTTTCTAAGCGAAACCGTGATTATGTTTTACTTTTGTAAATTCAAACGCTATTTTACTTTCTCTTAAATTTCAGCGCTAAAATTAGGAAATAAAAAGTATCAAATGAAATAAGTTTATATGTGCCGCTTACGCTTTATTTATTTCTTAGGAATTTACTTGTAGAGCGTTAAGGGTTATTGATCAGGGTTGTATTTGTATTGGCTTTAACCAGGAGTGGTTTTAACCATGGAAAAAAATCGATTATAACCGTCCTAATCAAATGGTCTAAACTCATCTTGGTCGAGAGAAAAAAATTAACTTTTTTTAAAATGGTAAATGTAATACAACATTTGAAAGGATATCTCAAAATGCCATCCATAAATTCTGTCAAATTCCACATTCTTTTTTTCACAAAAAAATGGTGTCTTTGAGCATGCTTCAACATTATTTTGAAGGCTTCTCTCCTCAGAAACGGGAAACCTAATCCTGTTACTCCCTCTCCGTTGTCTGTCTGTCACAGAGCCGTTCTCAGAACCTATATAACTTACATAATTGAAATTTTGTGTATATATAACTGAATACCTGCTATGAAGCTCAAAATATTAAAATTTGAAAAAAATCGTATTATTTTAATAAATAGAGATAAAAAAACAATTCTAACAGTCTTTTCCTATTAAATTTAAACATTTTTTGTTATAGCAGTTACCAACAATTAAAAATCCACAATAAAATTCTTTCTACAATAATTAATTTTCTAATGAAAGATTTCCACGTGAAAAATCAAAATGAAATAAAAAGTTTCACCCATTGAAAAAAGGATAAAAATGAAATAAAATTGATTGACGTCATAGTGGTAATAAAACGGAAAATTTCTAAGATTTCTCAATAATGCAAGGAGTATGAGTATGTGTATGTACAGAAAGCAGATTAATATCACGTCATTAGAGAATTAAAAAGAAAATTAATCTGACGTCATATCGGAAGTTTAACGGATTTCTCAAATGTTTGAGAATAATACAAAGCGAGTATCAATATGAGTCATAGAGAATAGTAAATATATGAGTTTGAGGAGCGTATTGAATCATGATAAAAACCCGATTATGTAAATATTCGCATATTTTAACATTTTGAAGGTGTACAACATGTTTAATTTTGAAATTATTATTATTTTTTAAATATCGCATTTAGTCCACATGACGGATATTATTATGACAGAGTATAATAGCGAACTTCGCCCGCTATCGAGCTAGTTTAGATATTCGAAAAAACGAAAAAATAGACCGGAAAATTTTTACTTTATAAAAAACATGACCTTTTTTTTTCTTTGTTGCTAAATGAAATTTATTTGGATTTATTAAAGAAAGGATAAAGTGTTTTGAAAGGAATATTAAACGAAACCCTTTGTGCGATCTTCGATCACACTTACCCACTTGTTTTAAATTTATTATCACGGACCCGGGAAACGCCGGGCGGATCAGCTTGTTTAACATTATTTCAAGATTGCCGTTATCATAATAACGTAAAGAGTTAACCCTTAACTACTGTTAGCGGTCTCACAGACCGCTGCTTTTTCCAATTTTCAAAGTTTAATTTGTAATTTTCAGTTTAACTATAAAATACTAGTGAAATTTTGTTCCGTTTGGAAACCTAGTACTATCGCTAGAGACTTCTGAATAGGTTAATTTGAATCATAATGGTCCTGTCCAAAAAGTATAGTGTATGAAAACAGTATCCTATGAATTAATCGAGCCTTTTATTCATCTGCCGATTAAGCGGTCTCAGAGACTGCTCACAGTAAACTCTGTCGCAGCAGTTAAAAGTTGATATGATAAGGGGATCTTGCATTATGTAATACAACATTTGGAAGAGTTAGCAAATAACTTACTCATTATTGTACTTTAATTTCCATTGCTTTACAGTTTAACAGCACAAATTTGGCTAAAGATAAGCAATTATTCTAGGTATTGAAACATTTTTAATAACTTGATTACATATCTAATTTTATATAAAAAGTAAAGAAAACTGAATCACATTAAACAAAAATAACTTTTACAAATATATTTAGAACTCGATTACAATTGAAAGAATTTGCTGCATTAAGGCTCTTCATCAGTGAGATTTCAAATTCCCCTCGCTAATGTTACACCTATGGGCGTGTGATGCATTTCGTATTTTTAAAATATCTCCTTAGGGAAATTAATATTTTTCACTTCTTTTGTCTGTGTACTCTTCTTAAAAGATGTCTCTTTTTTTTTCTTAGTTGTCAAAATATTTCTAAAATATGTACTTAATTTATAATTTTAAGTGTTAAAATCTTAGCAAAACTGATTAAGATGTTATATTACTTCACGTTAAATTATAGGTACGCCCAACTTGAAAGGGTTAAGTTTGACAAGTGTTACCTATAATCACCATAACCCTTAATTGCTGTTAGTGGTCTCACAGACCGCTGTTTTTTTTTTCAGTTTTCACAGTTTATTGTAATTTTCAGTTTAGCTTAACTGCAGATTCTAGTTAAATTTTGTTTCATTCGGAGCCCTAATACTATCACTATATAGAGAGTTCTAGATGGGTGAGTTTTATATTATAATAGTCTTATATATAAAGTTTAGTACAGAAACGGTATCGTATATGAGTTAATCGAGCCTCTTTATTATTCATCTTTCGATCAAGCGCTCTCAGAGACCACCTCACAGTAAGAGGTCTGCACGGGCCGGAATTCCTGGGCCCGGCCCGTTTGTAATTTTGCAGTTCATGGCCCGGCTCGGCCCGTGCAAACATCAGTGAAATCAGGCCCGGCTCGGTCCAACCTATACAAAAATCAATTAAATTCAGGTCCAACTTAATTTCGACATAAAATTTCGATTTTTCTGAACATACAATTAAGATTCTTTTCTAGAATACTTAATACATATTTATACATATTTATAGTATATTTTAGATTGCTATATGTTCAGAAGCTAAATCATATCGAATAATAAATATAATAATCGCTTAGACACTTACATTCAAATAAAAATTCATTGAAAACAATAATAGCATTCAAAATTAAAGAAAAAAGATGTTAAAAACCTAGCTTTTGAAACTTTATACAAAAGAAAAAGAAGATTTTTGAAAATATTTTTCTGTAATTTATTAAGTTATATTTCCAAAGATTCCATTACCAAACGTTCATTATCACTATTATTATTTTTACAAAACAAATTGCCTACCCGATACGTCCCTGGGAACAATTAAGTCCGGTACCGGGCGTCATGTAGGCCCGGAATGTAGAAAAAATATAAACCCGATCCCGACCCTGCCCTAAGTCTCGCGAAAGTCCTATTATTTGAAAATGGTTCGTATTTTATCGGCTTCGCTTAAATTTTTATATCGGATCGCTTAAATGTAAAATAAATTTTGAAATTGGTATGTGATAATGACAGTGATGAATTGATTTTGTTTCAAAGACGGAAAAAATGTGTTAAACTTCCAAATATTCGGATTCTGACGATGCAATGAAAAAGTTTCAACAAGTAAAAATCTAGAGGCCTTTATGGGCCGGAGGCCCGTACCTGGCCCGCGCCCGTTAATTATTTATTTATCGGTCCGGCCCGTTTGTTTTGTCCATCGGCCTGGCCCGGCCCGTTAAAAAATTTCTGCTAATTCTGCCGGCCCGGCCCGTTGGAAAGCTTGCTTTCATTTTTCCGGCCCTGCCCAAGAGTCAAGGCTGGTACGGGCCTCGGGACAAGCCCGGGCCCACGCAGATCTCTACCTCTCAGTAGCTATGTGCGACAATTTCTGTCCCAGCAGTAAAAAATTAAGATAAATTTTAATTTTTATATTTTTTTATTAAATTTTTGAATTAAATTATTTTTTAAAATATCTGACATGTATATATATATATATATTAATTTAAATAAGTGTGTGAGAAATAATGCCAAAATTATCTTCAAGTAGAATCATAGTAAGTCTTGTATACTAATTACTACGGAATAAAATTCAGTATTGCTAAATAATTGCAAAACACAATTTATAGTACGGAATTTTACCTTCTTGCCTACAAAAGGGATAGTTTATAAAAGGAAAACAATGCGGTATTTAATTTTATATTTACTTTCTTCTATCTTTACAAGAAGAAAGTATTGGATTCATAAAAATTTTCGACGTCCGGTTTTCGACTGATTTATACGTTGTAGAAGGTCCTGAACACGATTTGACTATTTTTAGAAAAGGTCTGTCTGTGACTCTGTCTGTCTGTCTGTATGTGACAAAAAATTTTGTGGGCGCTCTATCTCAAGAACTAATGCTCGGAATTTAATAAAACTTTATATTAAGTTAGTCCCTGATATAAATGGGTGCTGATTAGTTTTTGGTAAAAATAGCCCAGCAGGTGGCGCGATTTCCGTAATAGCTCTATCTCAAGAACTAATGCTTGGAATTTAATAAAACTTTATATTCAGTTAGTCTCTGATATAAATGGGTGCTGATTAGATTTTGGTAAAAATCGCCCATCAGGTGGTGCTGCTATGCAGCATTTTGCAGGATTTTAGCAATAGTCATTTCGCAAGACTTAATGCACGGAATTTAATAAAACTTTAGATTCAGTTAGACCTTGATATAAATGGGTGCTGTATGCGAAACCTGTGTGAGATAGAAGAAAGTTTTGGGATTGACACATCCGACTAGTTTATTTTTGTTTGTTGTCTTATTAGTTTCAATAGCAGTTTTTGTTTTCGAAAATATTACTATTTTTTTTTCTTTTTACGTCATAAAATACAAGTTAAGTGTGATTCATCAATCTGTTTGTATTTCCTAGAAGTGGAATACTTCTGATGCAAAACTTCGTTACACGCGTTACGTTCGTTTGCACACTTCAGATTTTGTGACTTTTCTTATAAGTAGACTCAGACTTGGGAGGGGAATAATGCTATGATTTATAAGGAAATTAAAAAAAGTTCGATTTAATATAATTACTCTGGTATGTCGCGACCTTGTGCAACACGCGCGTCCCGTATTTTAATAATATCTTATTTGGAGGAAGAGAAAATTTTATTTAATAACAGATTTGAGAAAAAGATTTCAGACAGGTTTTATTCTTTTCTATTAAAATTGTGTAACTGTTATGTTTAAATCTGCACAATATTTACAAGTTGTTTTTTCATGATTTCGTATATTGGAATAGAAAATAGTCATCTAACGTTCATACACTCCGGGTACCAGTGGTGATGTAATAGGATGGTAAGCTCTCATGGATAAACCTGTAGTTAAATATTACGAACTATTTGAAAAGTAATAAGAAGAATAACTTTGCAAGTAAAAATAGTTTAGAAGAAAAACCACCTTTTTTTTTTTTTATAAGCATTCAGTGTTTATTTTGAAACCACACCTAATTTCATGATTGTAATTCATGTTTTTCCCCAAAATTTCTTTTTTTTTTTAGGATTTCTAAATGATTTCTCTACGTATAATCACAATTTAATGAATATGAAACTGTTAATTGATTAAAACGTATTATTTTAAAATACGCTTTAATCAGTAAAAAAATCACTATATTACATTTTTTATTTTTTATTTATATTTTCTACTTTTTTGTGATTAAAATATTTAGTTGTTGCAGTTTCGCAGACAGTTGGCCTATTTTGGCAAGCGTGGTTTGGTGCGTCATTAAATCCATCGTTGTTGTAACTCATATACAATAGTCACCATAAAGAATATTTGGCGATTTATCACATGTGGTCGGCGAACAGAAAAATGCGTAAAAACTAATTTATTAATTTCTAATTAAGTTGTAGAAATATTCAAATATTGTATTGTCATCGGAAACACACCTGTGAACGTAATTTTTATTATTCTATCATATCAGGAAGTGGGTGAAAATTCGATTACAAAATTCCATTTAAATAAAAACAGTGTAAAAAGAACAATATTTCAAGCAATTAAATGTATAGTTTGTATATACAATTTTTTTTCACCACCGCTCTTTTTCTGCTGCGGTTGACAAATATCAAATCCTCGATTTTTAAATAAATTTTTTATATAAAAACTTTACGGCATACACGAGTAGATATGGTAATTTGTTTCAGCCAGGATCCTATTATCTGGATTCTATTGTATTAGATAAACATACAGCCGAAAAAAAAAATTTTCAAAAAATTATTTTCTTACAGCCATAGCTGCATAGTCTTTCAACCCTTCTTTCTGCCGACCTGATTTTCCTATAAGTAGGAAATTCCCTTTTAGTAAGGCGCTGGATATTGGACAAAATGCACCTTTTCATATCCCGATTGGGTACTTGTAGTTGGTCGGATTCCACTTTAAACACAGCGGTTGCCGTCTGTTTAACCCTCGTGTACGAAAGATGACCATAGTACCCCTAACCAACCGATCTTTCAATAACTTGGGGTTTATAAGCAATTAATGATTATTTCAGAAGTAATCAACTTTTTTTTTTCCTTTACATTTCGTTATTAATTAATTTGTTTTGTGTATTTTTGTTAAAAAAAAAAAAAAAAAAAAAAAAAATCACGTCGGAAAATAATTTTTTTTTAGTTCATAAAGTCAAGGATCTAATCAAAAAACTTTTATCTTCCGTTCCAAATCGCTTCCTCCACAATAGACCATTTCTTCCGCATTCTATGAATTTAAGAGGATCCATACTTCATTAAAAAAAATAGATCTTACTTATTTCGAGTTTTCGAGTCTTTTTGTTTTGCCTTGTTAACAAATTTGATATCGAGATATCGTTGTCAAAACAAGGTAAAGACAACTTCCACATGTGGCGTGTGGAATTTTATTAATCCTGTCTCATCAACTATTTAGTTTCGTTGAGTTGCTCGACCGGAACAACTATCGGTAATTTCTCTTATAATCACGTTGACTGTTGGAGATGAGTGATCAATTTGGCAGCGTAATTGAATACCCGCGAATGGCAACTTGTAAGGTGACCATACATGAATGGCAGTTTGAGTGAGATAATCACCCGAAGTTTTCCTTGCAAAATTGACTTTAATAATTTTGTTTTCTGATTTTTTCCGCTATTTGACAAGTTTTGAATCCTTAAAACGTCTCAAAAACATTTTACTTTCTGCCACATTTATAAGAAAAACTTATTGGATTCGTGAAAATTTTCAACTCCTGGTTTTTGATAGATTTACAGGGAGTTTGGGATATCCTGATTACTGCTTGGCTGTCTTTCTCTCTTTGTCTGTGTGTTACACAAATTTTTTACGCTTTGTAACTCAATAACAAATATACGGGATTCCATGAAAATATTTAGTAGAACCCGACATAAACCAGTGCTGATTAATTTTTTTCTCTCTTTTCGCCGAGGTTTTCTTTTTAGTATATTATGCCCAACGGGTGTCTCTGCTACGACACTTTTCACGATGTGCTTGATAGCAATTTTAAATATTCTCTGCATCAATGCAACAATGCAAAGAAAATATTGGGAGTATATAAGAGGAAGAGGAGAAATGAAATCTTCAGACCTAGTCACATCTTTTGAGTTTCGTTAATTTCTCTTGTAAGCGCAGCAAAACTGTCGGATTAAAAGTTAGCTTATGAGCATCTAAAACATTTCTCTTCTACATAAAAAACGAAAGGCCTCTGATGGGGAAGCTTGTAGTTTTTCTGTAAGTAACGGACTCGTATTTTTGTGTATTAACAATCTGATTTTGATTTCTGTGATTATTAAAAGAGTTTTAAGCTAAAATGTCTACCTGATTTATTTCATTTTACTCTGCACAATTTCTGTGTCTGTTTCGTTTTTGCAATAGCCGCTCTTCATTTTACTGTTTATATATATGTATACAAAGCCGTCCTAATGGTGTGCGACAGGTGCGGCTGCACAGGGCCTGGCGCCTAGGAAGGCCTCGCGCCCGAGAAAAAAATATTTAATACCAGATAGCTAAATATTTATAATGTGTTTTGCTCAGAATTATTTATTTTATAATAAATTTATATGTGTAAACAGGCTTATTTATCAAATGTAAAAATTTTGTATCAGTAAAATGTTTGGTGGAAGTTGTGGACGCTCGAGAGGAGAATAATTGTTTGTAGCTTATATTAAATAATACTCCTAAAATTGTCAGGCGTAACTATTGAAGTGATTTGGAATCGAAATGAGCTTTCCATTTTTTTGATAAATAGATTACTTATTTAGTTATAAGCGATTCTGGTCACGTGACGAATCGTTTTTCGCGCTTCTCGTGCTGCCGCGTCGGGAATTCAGATCAAAATGCCAACTTTGACAAGATTTTCTGAAAGATTTTCTGCCTTTACCAAACAATGGAAAATTCATTTCGAATACATAAGTTTCTGAATAAGAACACCTGCCAATTTCATGCGTTTGTGAACAAAAATGAATATAAAAATATGTCAGAAAGTAGCCTGTTTGTATTTCAAAACAGCCTTAAATCGTATATGGGACTTATATCTGCCCCTGTGAGGTGTGGGTATCGCTATCATTCTCACAGTGAGATAAAGTTGCATGTTTTGAGATTTGTGAATAATAGTCCTTCATTGAGAACAGCCTTAAATCATATAGGACTTATATCTGCCACTGTGAGGTGTGGATATTGGTATCATTCTCACAGTGAGATAAAGTTGCATGTTTTGAGACTTGTGTATAATGGCGATCTTCATTGCTTGCCATCAGCTGATGTGCCATCTTTCTGAGAGGTTGGACATGCCTGCTCTAGAAAGTATTGATATTATTATTTAAGGGTTTTTTTCTTCCTTTAAAGATTTGTGTGTGTGTGTCTTTACCTTATTAATCCCTTTTGATTCATTGTATGTGGTCGTGGTCTAAAATTCCTCCTGTGATATCCTTGTGCCGTGTACCGTAAAAATGTGGTTGACTATCCAATACAAACTCGGTTAAAAGTTTAAAAACACAGGCATCTGTTACGGATCATTGATGGCCCAATAGAAAGTGTCTTCGGAACAAGATTTGTTTGGTGCCCCGCGGCCAAATACGTGTAAGAAAGAAACACACCAAATCAAATGCTGGCCTTTGTTTGAAATTTCTATAACGCGTCTAATCTGAGTTAAACAAGCTGTTTTCACTGCCGCCCTCTTCCTTTAGAAAGGTTTGTTAGGAAGCAAAAAAATGTCACGACGTTATTTGGGAATTTTATTATTGTTATTTATTTAAGTACCTATATTCGGTCTTGCATAGCTTTCCGGGCATTGTGTTTTTTCTTCATGAATATCCGTTTTTGACGAATGATGCCCTACAAAAAATTCATGTAGTTTTGCCGAGGCGGACATTTTTTTTTCTTTATGTCTTCTTTCTTTCTTTTCTTTTTAATTAAAGCAAAATTCCATCTCTTAATTATTTCCCTATTGATTTTTACTTGTTGTGAAAGGCTTACAACAAATCAATATTAACTCTGTATACTACACCAACTTTATATTTATTACACTCTTTTATTAATCTCATTTTTATTTTTTGTATGTAAAAATGGAATTTTGTAACCGATTTATCATTCACTTTATCATGTGCTAGAATTAAATTAAAAAAAAAATTAAAACATGCTTACAGGCGTGTTTTCAATGACAATACAACATCTTAATCTTTTTAGAATTTAATTATAATTCAATACATTAACTTTAAGGCATTTTTTCTTTTACCCGCCACAGGTGATAAATCCCGAAATATTCTTGAGTGTTACATTTGTATACAAGTTACAGCAACAATGAATCTAATGATGCACCAAAACGTGCTCTTCAAATAGGCCAAATGACTGTGTATTAACTGCAACGATTCAATTTTAAATTCTAAAAATGAGAAAATAAAACATAACTAAAAAATTAGCGTGTAGTAATTTAAAAATTACGCTTTTATCTTTTATCAATTAACAATTACATATTGCTTAAATTATGGTTAAACGTTGAGAAATCAATTTAAAAATCCTAAAAAAGATAGTTTAAATAAAGTTTGCTTTTCTTTCCTGTTAATCATATCTTAACAGAGAAAAAATCATAATTTTTTTTAATAAATTCATGAGCTCACGCTTTCTATAAAGTGTAAATCAAAGCGGTGAATTTTCAAGTTTGATGCCCACAAACTTTTTACTTTTATAGTTATTATAGTGTTGCAGTCATAATTTAACTCTGTAAGGAGATTTGACCAATTTTTGTTTTACTCAATCGTTTTACTTCCAATATAACTTTCATAGGTTGCACTAATAATAAATTTTGATTATTTATTTATGCGTTGACAAGTTTTCTCATGCACTTGTAAGGATTTGAATACCTACATTTCTTCAACTTTCCCGTAGTTCCTTGCGCTAACTTTTACTCTATATCATGAATATTGTGAAAATTTCATCATAAAATCGGGGGAAAAAACAACAACATTAAAACGTAAAATTAATCAAAATATTTCACCAAATATTAAAATTCAAAATTTTATATTGAAAAGTCTAGTATTTAACCAGTATTACGTAAAATTGGTCGGCTACATTATTTCCAAAAGATCATCGCACCAACATTACATCCAGATATATCAGATACATCCTGGCAGCTGGGATGCCAGCCTTATACTGTAAAATCAGCAATTTTTTTTTTACAGTATAAAGAGAAATAATATTCTTGCATTTTTCGAAACATGTGAAAAATTGCGCCCTTCATTGCGTGCTACAAGCCCGCAAGGTGAGCTCTTTACTTACTGAAAGGTTGGACAGGCCTGACCCTAGGCCTCTGAGGACTCTGCAATGATATTCATGGAATTTTCTATGATTTCCATTTAGATATTATCAATAAATCTATATATATATTTCTCTTACGTAGCGCGGAAAAAGGGCTGAATTTCTTTTTATCGTTTGGCAACAATCATAGTTTCCAGCTCCAATATGGCGGCCATTGTGAGAGCAGGTGAAACTGAAACTAGCAATTATTAAAAATAAAATAACATGTATGTAATCCAAAGCGTTTGAAATGATTTCACATTCTAATTATGAGAAATATCGTTAATTCCAAATGAATTCTCATCTCTTATTTAGAATTTATTTACGAATTTCACTCCCATAAAAGCCGGAGAGAATAAAAATATCAACTGTTTAGATTGCACCTGCTGCCATCTGTTGTTGTCTTGGTGCAATAAAAACACGTAGTGCTTATTTATTTTTTAATGAATTTAAACCGTGCTGTACAATGTTACAGGAGCAATGAGTTTTAAACTAATTGATTTTCCAAGACCCTTTTTTCATAGCATTTAAATGATTTATGTCCATTGGTAGCACCAATATAAATGCATACTTAATTGTGTTTTCAACGAAGTTTTCAATAACTTTTTTTACATTTAAAAATAATTGTCAATTTCATATGTTAAAATGATTTATGGTAGTTACTCATTCCAGCTAGATTTGCTTGGGACCGCGTAGCGGCCTAAATGTGAACTGCTTCGCAATTCACGAGGGTGGGCGAGCGTTAGCGAGCAGGGGGCTGAGACCCCTAGTATCATAGGATTGTGAGGCTTATAACTCGTTTAATCAAACTCAATGGCCTGTGGTGTTACTGTCAAGGTTAAATGTCCCGTTTTTTAACGAGACTCTCAAATTTCCACATATTCAATCTGGTTACATTACTTATGATTTCCATAATTAGAACAAGCCGCAAGTTTAAATTTTTTTAAATTAAAATTTCGGATTTATTTTCACTTTCATAACACATATTTTAAGGCAAATATTGTAATCATGAATGAGCTCGAAGCCGCGCGGTCCTTTGACGTATTTAGAGGCTACTCGCGCGAAAACACCCGCTCGCTAATGTTAATCTTATGAGAGAGTTCTTTTAAAATATCTAGTTTGCAATTCAATATTTTTAAATGATTTTAGCGTTTCATAGCTGAGGCTGATCTCTACAAAGGCCGTTTTTTACTTTTTCGATTTTGTTTGCAGGTGTTTTTTATGAAGCTACTTTTACTATTGAAGCCAGTTCCGAGAAAAAAAATTACCATACAGGATATGTCCAAAAATCAATACTCATTTACCAATCTTCTTTATTTTTTCACATTATTAATTATTTATTATAAACTGAAATAAACACTAATCTTTTTTTTTCTTTTCTTTTAGGTAAGATTCTCTTGCATTATATTTCTGCATTCTGTGATAGAGTTAATCATTGCTAAAGGTATTTTTTTTCTCTCTTTATTCACTCATAATTCTGTTAAATTTATTTTTATACCAAAACTTCGCCAAGGGTGAACTTATAATCTCAATCACGATATCCTCCTTATTGACCCATATACAGTATGCCCACTAAAGTCCCTTCGGAACGGCTGCTGCTATATTCATAAAAGTAGTGTCTAGGTATAGTAAACTAGCCATGCGCTGCTCAATGAAACCGCCTACGGCGCCACCTGGTGGAATGTTGCGGAGTTAGCATTCCTATCTCGAAAACGGAAAGAGATAGAGAAAAAAAGTGATTTACAAAGTTGTAGAGCATCATCGATTTAGTACGAAAAGACACATTGTGGACATTAATGGGAAGAATAGAACGGTTAAAACACGCATTTGTCTTTTCGTGATTTCCTACACTGTGACGTGACAAAACGATCTTAGAAAGAAAAAAAGCAACTAGTTATAATAATATACCTTTATTTTAGATTTTCAAACTTCTCACCGTCAGCTGCAATGCATATTTGGATGCATGGGCGTAATCTGGCGGGGGCAAGGGTGGGCATATGCCCCCCTAGTTTTTCAGGAGCAGGGGCAAGACTTACCTTTTGCCCCTGCAGTTTTTTGCATTGTTTAATGGTTAAAGCCTAGTTTTGTATTTCAATTTTCTTTACTTTTTTTTTTATTTAACCAGTTATTTGCTCTTTTGGGTGCGAACTAGAATAAATAGTGAATAATTCAAAATAACCAAAATTAATGTTTTTACGTTCATAGCAATAAATTCTGTCTTCTTCTTAAGAAAATTTTTTAATGCCATAGTCAAAGTTCAAGTAAAAATAGTTCCTCTGCTCCCTTTTTAACAGAAAAGTTGAACTTATTTCCACTTTTCCGTTATCGAGCTGTTTATATGCAAGTTATGTGATACGGTGGGATACCAGGGACCCGAAGCCGGAAAATTTTTTGATGCTCCAGCTCAAGTTCCGCTCCCAGATAATAAGCTATGGCTCCAGCGCCGGCAACGGCTCCGACTCCACACTTTTGAGTTTCAAATTTTAACTTTCAATTTTTATTATTAAAAGGAACATTAAAAAAATAATAACATACTCATCAGCTCACACTGAAAATACAAATGTAATTAAATTCACAGTTGAGTTATTTGTTCATTCTTAAGAAAAGAATTGAATTTAATAAATCCTCCTTCATATTTGATCTTAAATCATTATAAATGTATTTTAATGAAGAGAATAGTCTGTCTACAGCAACTTGGATTATGGGCAATTCCGTTACAATGCGTCAGGCCTCTTGCATGTCTGTAGGATACAATGAAATTACTTTAAATGGACTAACATTTTTCTTCATTCTTGGCGTATTTTCTATTTTTTACAAGATTTAAAAGAATATCTAAAAAACTAAAGGAGCCCTGGAGCAGGGGAAAATTTAGATCTCCAGTTCCGGCTCCAGCTCTGGGGAAAACACAGCTCCGGAGCATGCTGGCTCCGGGCTCCAGCTCCAGCTCCGGGTCACTGTGGGATATTGTCTCTTGATTACTTTCTAGACTTTGACCATTGTCATTTTCTTTAGTATAAAGTAATCTTGGAATAATATGAATACAACTCTCTGACCCTCCCGGGTATATCGACCCCTATCGCTGCAGGGTTAGCTGGAAGCAAAGCCACTGGGAGGAGGTGGTTGGTTGGTATTTATGACGGCCGATTATATACTCTTGGGATATTGGCCCTAGTGGGGGGATTTGCCTTCCGTGGGGGTCTTTCTAAGGGATCCTAACCCGTATTTACGGCAAGGTTAGAAGAAAACCACGGAAAACTCCGAACGGTTAAGTCGACTAGCGCGACAGGGGTTTGAACCCAGCTCCTCCCGTCTAACAGCTTTGAGAGCAGAACCTCACAGCCACTTGGGGGGGGGGGGGACAACCTTAGCCAGGGCGTGTCTGTGCGTCAGGGACTCTTTTCCTTGAAATCCCGGACTGGCGAGAGACCTCTCCTGCTCCCCGCGGCCGATGAACAAGTCGTTTCCTCCTTCCTTTTAGGACTCGATGATCGGAAGCCGTGGTAAATTAAGGGTCGTTGCAGAAGTTCCACACGTGGCCTAGTACCCGGTTCCCTCTTTAGGGTTCCGGCTACGAAGCCGTCGTTGGAGGACTCCAACCTCTCACCAGGTGTTTTGTGGTGGTGTCCTCATAGCTTCGGCTACACCGCATATAGCAAAGACCTTTGTTGTCAAATTCTTCGGTTCAATGGGAGTGATGCGCACGTGGCGGTGCTCCCGCCGTTCGCAGCGCATACAGGAGGACCCTTCTGGTCGTGCGCGTTAAAAGTCCCTCAGGACCGGGTGCGACGGTTGACGTTCGAGACGGGCGCCACTCGGCGCAGCTCAGTTTTATCGACCCCTATTTTAAGGTGCCAGTCACAGATTAGTAATTCATGGTGCCCATAGAACTTCACAGGATTTCACTGGGGAGATTCATCGTAACAGGAATATAAAGAAAGTTCTGTTTAGGGTGGTTTTGGAGTCTGGGTGTCATGATCGGTGAAAATATACCAAAATTTTTTGGAATTGCTTTCCTCCGAGCGGTTGCAATAGGTAGCTTTTTGTGATGAAAGCTACCTAAAAGTTCTCTAATTTATTAAACCAAATTAAATTTCTAAAGATTAGGCTAAACAAATGTACAACATCACTATAATTTTTACAAAAGTAAATAAATGCGAGCCCAACATGGAATCGGGGAGAGGGGGGGGGGGAGATAATTTAGGAGGTCTGCAAGGGACCGGGCCTGGCCTGAAATCAGAAACTGATTTCATCGGACTTGAGCCGAGCCAGTCCGGGTCCGAGTTTTAGCTTTGCCCTAAGGCATGGGCCAAGTCTAGACTTTATTGTTCCCGGGCCGTGTAAGATATCAGTCAGTGGCTATACCGTAAAAATAGAAGTTAAAAATTTGTGATCACATTATAATTTTAAGAAAAGGAAAATGAACCCGAATCTATTATATATAAATCTTACCGTGTGTTTGTATTTCGCAACTACTCCTATACTATCGAACGCAATACGATTTACTTAATACCGGGTATCATTGATCCGAGGATGTCACACAAACTCTCAGAATTAAAAAAATTAAATTAGAAGCCAAGATTTTGTAAATTTTAACAAAGTTTCTCTAAAAACGGAAAGTAAATTACTCCATATTTGTGTATAAAAGAAGAGAAATAAAACAGATCAGTATATTTTTTACACCATTTTCTCATTAAAACTGAAAAACAGAATTTATTTTCACTTTGAATAGATGGTGAAAACAAAATCTTGATTTCAGTAAATTATCCGAAAAATAAAAACATATTTTCACATTATTCAAAGTTCATGAATCAATTTATTCTGGAGAACAAAAATTGCCTGCCAACATACTGTCATTTAGAAAACAAGATTTGTTTCAGCTATACATTAACCCAAGGAGGCAGAATTGAATTTATTGAAAAAACATATACTATTTCCAATTAATGTTTTTTTTTTTTTTTTTTTTTTTAAGGATGACTGTTAAAACGTTTCAAAAAGGCGTTAAAAGTAAAATTGTTTATCAGGTAATATTGACATTTGTTTTTCGCCAATTCGTCTATTTCCACGATTTTATTTACCCCTCCTTTTTGCATTGGTTGTAATTTCATTTTCGCGATTATTTGGCGCAAAATTTCACTTTTTTAAGACTGAGTTATGTCAAGGTCCCTATAACAAAAAATACCGTATTTTCTCCTATGAAATGTGATAAATAGTTAGTTAATTATTAAAGTTTTTAATTATCAGGAGTGAAATATTTTGCTTAATTAATGTATTTATTCTTCTTTTAATGTTGCGTGAACGAAGTCACGGGTAACAGCTAGTATTCTATATTTCTTTAACAAAACTTTTGAATAACAGTACTCTTCTATATTTACATTTAATTTGGTTTAATAAATTACAGGGACAAGTTTTTATTTACTTTATTTTTGTAGAGTTACGATATTTTGAAATCATCTTAAAAAGAAAAAGAAAAAAAATGTAAACTACTATAGGCGTCGGCGTGAAGGGTGTGGGGGCAGGATAATTAAATTTCCTTTACCTCTGATGATTTAAAAAAAAAAAAAAAAAAAAAAAAAGGTAGAATTTATTCTTCATAAGTGACTAAGAATCTTTCGACATGGGGCTCTGCTCCCGGAACCGCAGTGGAAGGCAAATTTTAATTATGTTTTTTTCTTTTTGCATTTATGTGTTTCAAACTTATTTTAAACAGGGGCTTCAGATGGTCAAGATTACTGGAGCCCTATAGAGCTCCTAAAGGGGCCAAGCCTTCTTAATCGTTCTGTATAGGTTTTTAGGTTGATATGTTTAAAAATTGTCTTGTATGAGGAGTTCTGGAAAAAAAAAAAAAAAAACTTATTTTAGCTTTATTATTTCATGTTTATATTCTTCATCTTTTAAAAAAGTGCCCTGGGCTGCAAAGTACAGGCACACCCGTAACAAAATACTGACCCTCCCTACTCCCTAGATTTCTTCTTACTTGTCCCCATGTAAACTATATTGATTTTCTAAGGAATCTCTAGTTGCATGTAAATATCTGAGTTGTCATTAATCCACACATTTCATGGTTTGCAAACTTAAAAATCTGAAAAATGCTATGCAGTAAAATCTTTTAAGACATTATCGCATCGGAGAGAAGGAAAATCCGTTATACACAGGTTCCATTCTTAGCAGGTACATCGTCTGTTGTAAATGTATTATATTCTTTTCACACGGATTATTATATTCACTTTGCACGTATCAAGACATTTTCCCGTTTAAGACAAGATTCCGTCATAGACACTTTCCTTTTCAGAGGTTTTTCTGTACTTTATTATTATCTTTTTTTTTTCTTTTTGCCTAGAAGCTAGAAATGTATGTATTATTCGTAAAAAATTTTTTTTAATTGTAGCATAAGGGTTATTAAAAAAATATATAATTTTTTTTCAAAAACTATTCGGCCGGACCTTATTTTTATTAATTTTTGCAAGGGACGCCTTTGTATGATTTTCATACAGGCTTGGTCGGGACAGGGCCTGGTCTAGAAGGAATGGATTCCAGACCCGGCTCAACCCAGAAAAAAGAAGTATGTCCCGGATCAGCCCGAGTTTGCAAAAAAGAGTAAGGCCCGGAAAGAGTGAAGATCAGGCTCGGCCCAGACCGAGTCTCGTGAATGAGAAGGGTCTCGAGACCGTGCAGACCTCTAATGTAGATATATGCTATTGAGGCTTACTACAACGTATTACCTATTGAAGATGACGGATATAGCTGTTATAATTCATTTACATTGATGCAAAAAAAAAAAAAAAAAAAAAAAAAAAAAAATTTCGTTACATTATGGTCTGTGGGGGAAAATCGTTTGCGGTGCATTTTAGTTAGTGATGTTATGATACATCAAACATGATGAAATTTATTTATATTTGCCACTGAGGTGGTCTACAGCATTCTTCCTATAGAGTATGAAGTAACCAGCTTCGTTTATAGGACTGACTATGAACCATAATTGCTGGAAGTGCGTTTTCAGCTGTGGTGTGCATTTTTAAAATCAACTGAATTTTAGTGCATTATGTTGCGAGTACAAATTCGACACATCATATGCAGAGTTGCATGCACGAAAAAAAATGAAGCATTTCAGTTTATGGACGCGAATTCCTAACGTATATTTTTAACTGTATTAGGCCTTTTTCCAGTTTAATTATACACTACTGTCCAAAAATTAAGGGGCTTTTGCTTTTCACAAGGTTTGTCGACAAACTGGGGGAAAATCCCATTGAATTATAATGGATTTCCTCTCCAATTTACCAATTAGCTTACTGTATTGTACCTGTATCTTTTTGAGTTTTCCCGATCTTTGACTGATCTTTTTATATGAGTTACTATATTAGAATTGACTAACAAATCATGAAAATAAAATCTGTTATATACTTCGCGCATGCGCAGTTAAAAAATATTTCATCCAAATGCCCATTTCTTATCAAATATTCAATATTTAATTTTTTTTAATTGCAGTATACAGTTTCCACTGTTCTTGAATGTTACATGTGCTTTAGATCCTCGAATTTCAAGGACAATTCATCAAGAATTTCAGTAAAAATTCGAGGAACCGTGGATAAAGCGAAAGCGTCCGGTCACTACCCCTTAATTCTTGGACAGTAGTGTATTTTATTATACAAAGGTGCTTATAGAATATAAATAAATTCATATGGCAGAGCAAAATACATTAGATATATTTCTGCCTATGGATTGTAATTGTTGCATGTACATTTGATTTTAAAATTAATCAAGTCATATTTTACTGTATTATTCATATAATATATGGCTGTACAAAAGGATATTGATGCATTGTCATCTATAAAGTAATTCACTAGAAAAACCTTTTTAGTTTTTACATGCGTTTTACAGTGATTTAAGTTTTAGTTTCACAATGTGGCGTGTTTAAAGCTCTATAGATAATATACAGCGTTGCACAGAATTCGCATGCGTTATCTGCCATAGACAGCAATTCTTGGAAATGGATTTTAATTGCGTTCTGTGTTTTTTAAATTGTTTATTTAGCTATTTCATTTCATTCTATGAAAGAAAGAACTTTTCTAACAGTATTCTAATAGTGTTGAAAAATATTTCATAATCTATAACTGTTGCATGTGTTTTCAGTTTTTTTTTTCTTTTTTGCACTTGAAACATTGTGAAGATGTAGAGTTCGAAATTTTCAAAATTTAAGGACAACATTAATTTATAAATTCTTAAGCTAAATTATTCCATGTACCCTAAAATGCATCACAGAAAAATTTCTAAGTTATTCCTATCAGAACGCTAACTAAAGTTTTTATTTATAAACTTCCATCATTTGTTGCAACTCTGAATAAAGTCTTTAAACATATTTTATCTCAACCACCTCCCTCACCATTTAAAAAAACATTCGAAAACCAGAGGCTTTGACAAATTTTTATTAAATTTGTTTAAACTATTTTCTAATCTAACATTGCATCATACATAAGAGATATAACTGGTCGTACATCAATATTTTAAAATATTCCTTTAAAAACATAAAATAAGTAACTTAGTATTTTTCCTATTTCTGCATATATATGGTTAAACATTTAAAATGTCTAAGTATTTAATTTATGTGTGAGTGTGTGTACGCTATGATAGGACGGAGGGGGAATGTATAAATTTTTACAATAGGGCTTCGAGACTTTTGCCCCCCCAGTCTTAGAGCCCAAGTTACGCCTATGTTTGGATGTTTGTTTGAATTTCACGTTGCACATGTTGGAGCATAGATGGTGACACGTTGGCACAAGCGTCCGTAATAGCGTCGTTTAATGTCCTGCAATGTTTGTGAAGGAGTCGCACAGACCTGCTGTTTCATAACTGGTTGTTTCTTTCTTTCTAAGATCGTTTTGTCACGTCACAATGTAGGAAATCACAAAAAAAAAAAAAAAAAAAAAAAAAAAATGCGCGTTTTAACCGTTCTATTCTTCGCATTAATGTCCACAAGGTGTCTTTTCGTACTAAATCGATGGTACTCTACAACTTTGTAAATGACTTTTTTTCTCTATCTCTTTCCGTTTTCGAGATAGGAATGCTAACTCCGCAGCATTCCACCAGGTGGCGCTGTAGGCGGTTTCATTGTGTAGCACATGGCTACGTTACTATCCCTAGACACCACTTTTATGAATATAGCAGCAGCCGTTCCGAAGTTAAAAGAGTGGCAAGGGACTTTAGTGAGCATACTGTATATGTATAAAAATTCTAAGATAATCTAATTCAGATACGAAATTATAATTTGACGTTTTTACATGTCTATCAAGTTATGTAATTTAATCATGGCTCATTATCATACTATTATATATTTTTTGCGAAGCTAATAATTCGCTCAAATCCCGGTAGCTCAGTGGTCAAGTGATCCGCATAGCCCTGCTACAGGTCCGGAGCAGAGTCCTGCGCGGATCAAGTTATACCTCACCCGAACTCAAAAATTCTGCTTAAAGTCGACCTGAAATATTCAGATCCGAAATCGAAGTGAAAGAAAATTTATCCCTATTTTAATACAATTATGGAAAAGTAGTCTGCTTGTAATTACATCTGTAATATCAATTTTGTCTTTTTTGTATAAAAATTAACACGCATACACTCATTAATATTCAGATATATAATTTTTTCATTTGGAAAATATTCAGGACTTTCTTTTCAAAAATCGGATCAAACCCGATCCCGATCCGAAAAAGTCAAAATCCAACACGAAACCGACCCAAACCCGAAACATTCACAATCAAACCTACCCGAAAAAAAAAAAAAAAAAAAAAAAAAAAAAATAGCATCCATGGGTAAAATCAATCTGCTTGACTCGATGCAGGACTCTAGTCCGGAATTCGACTCCGATAACTCGTCCCTTGGATGTCGATAGAATGAGTATCAGGCTTTTCATGAGAATTAAACACTGAGGTTCCGCGTTAGGCTGACCACCTGACCAGGACACATGCACCTCAGGGCCCATGATAAAAAAAGCAGAGTTGTGCGCTGCCCGCTGCCAGCCATGATTCCTAAACGAATTTTAAAGCAGAAGAGTTTAGTTTAGCTTTGTAATTTGTTTAAAAGTTGAGTTTTGTTAATTTTATGAAAGTTTACAAAATCATGATGCTTCTATTGTCTGCTTGCTGAAAACTTCGACGATAGCTAGTAGCAACCAGCAGTATCTAATTTTTAATTAAATAATGCATTTCCTGCACCTTGTCCGTTAACATCTGTCTTTTCCCGTATCACACCCTTTCAAGGTCATGGGCCAATTTATTGCGAGTAAGACAATACGCAAATTATATTTTTAAGTAAAAATGATTTTTATATATTTTATTCACGTTCTTTTTTATATTTTAATACATTTAATTGTTGTTTTTAATTTCTAAGCTTTTACATGAATGTAATCTTTAAAATAAAAATATACGCTAAAAGTGATAACAGTAGACTTAAAGCCTAAAAAAATAACTTTTAATAAACAGATTTACATGATTCGATCGCACAATCGGTGACATTTTCAAGACCAATATTGATAAATGAACTATTTCCGCTAAAATTTGAAAAAACGAACTTAATAAACAAAAATTACGGATCACAGGTATAATGGAAGAAGGTACTATTATATATAGGGTCATCTGTAAACGTTAATTATTTTACCTTATTGTTTTTCATCTATAAAGCATCTCGCGCCAAATTCTAGGTAACTCAAACTTAATTCATTGCATAACTCCTCTGTATGAATCAGAAAAAAAATGGAAGGGGAAAAATTAATTTAGAAATGTGTCAGAAAGTAGTCAGTTTGGATTTGAGAACATCCCAGGCGTCGGAAGTAGCGCGCTAACAAGTAGCGAAACTACAGTAGTAGCTACTTTTAGGTAGATTTCATAAGAAATACTACCTATTACATTCTCACCTATGTTGGAAATTTTGAAAAATTTTTGCAGATCTACGCCGATCATGACTCCCAGAACTCAAAAGTTTATCTATCTATCTATCTATCTATCTATCTATCTATATATGTCACTTTTTTCTGACCACGATAACTGGAAAAATTATGCATAAATCTCTTCCAAACTGATACATAAAATCAAGGGTCATAAAATCTCGGTCAAGTTCGTTAATGGGCAAAATCGAACCAAGGGGGGGGGAAATGGGGGGGCTTTTTGTGAAAACAGATAAATCCTCATAATTTCTTTATTATTATACGTATCGAATCCGTTTAAAGTTATTATTACTTCTAGGAAAAGGGCCGAAAATGTATGTATGACAGATTTTTGATATAATTAAAAATGGCCCCAAGGGGGGAAAAAAGGGGGGTTTTAGAAGAAAAAAAATCATAATCCGCGTAAATTTATTATTAATCCTCTTAGTATTATCTAAAACTTTTATATTGACATGTTTTTTATAGGACCAACCGTTATAGCAAAAAAAAAATTAAAACCAAAACAAACCCCTGCCGGCTCCGCCTGCAAACAAGTTATTTTTCGAAGTAGGCGGTTCCAACTCCCGCATCTTTTCGAAACTGATACATAAAATCAAGGGTCATAAAATCTCGGTCAAGTTCGTTAATGGGCAAAATCGAACCAAGGGGGGGGAAATGGGGGGCTTTTTGTGAAAACAGATAAATCCTCATAATTTCTTTATTATTATACGTATCGAATCCGTTTAAAGTTATTATTACATCTAGGAAAAGGGCCGAAAATGTATGTATGACAGATTTTTGATATAATTAAAAATGGCCCCAAGGGGGGGGGGGAAGGGGGGGTTTAGAAGAAAAAAAATCATAGCTTCGTCAATTCACAAGATATCAAATCCGCGTAAATTTATTATTAATCCTCTTAGTATTATCTAAAACTTTTATATTGACATGTTTTTTTATAGGACCAACCGTTATAGCAAAAAAAAAAAAAATAATAAAATAAAACCAAAACAAACCCCTGCCAGCTCCGCCTGCAAACAAGTTATTTTTCGAAGTAGGCGGTTCCAACTCCCGCATCTTTTCGAAACTGATACATAAAATCAAGGGTCATAAAATCTCGGTCAAGTTCGTTAATGGGCAAAATCGAACCAAGGGGGGGAAAATGGGGGGGCTTTTTGTGAAAACAGAAAAATCCTCATAATTTCTTTATTATTATACGTATCGAATCCGTTTGAAGTTATTATTACTTCTAGGAACAGTTCCAAAAACTTATGTGTGACAGATTTTTGATATAATTAAAAATTGCCTTAAGGGGGGAGGGAAGGGGGTTTTAGAAGAAAAAAATTCATAACTTCGTCAATTCCCAATATTTCAAATCCGCTTAAATATATAATATAAATCCTCTTAATATTATCTAAAACTTTTATATTGACATGTTTTTTATAGGATCAACTCTTATAGCAAAAAAAAAAAAAAATCCTTACTGGCTCCGCTTGCAAACAAGTTTCGTTTCGAAGTAGGCGGTTCCAACTGCAGCATCATCGCAAAAAGGTCATTTCTTCCGCAATTCCCGACAAACAGGCTCCCCACGTTCTGCGTCTTCGAAATCTACCTGTGCCTGTAGGCCGAGCCGTCAGGGATTTTTTACAGTAGTTTGTAGTGTAAGTGCGCTACATTTTGAACAATGTAGTGTAGCGAGTATCGCGATATAAAAAATCAGTAGTTTCTAACATGAACCGACATTACTTATGACGCGACGCTACTTCAGGGAGGGGGTCTATCATTCTGGAAATCACGTGGCCGAAACTTGCTTCTTTTGTGCAATACTTTTGTTCTGCTCAACAAGTTACGAATCTCAGCGCCAAATCTCGGCTGCAGTGTATAACAGCAACGCATTGCATTAAGTCAAATAATTTTTTCCATTCACAATTGCTGTTAAAATAAAGCATTAACCAACCAAAATAATTAACTTTCTTCCTGCCCACATTTACTTTTTGCTGGCTGTTGCTGGCTGTTGCTAACATGCTGGCTGTTTACTCGTTATTGAGTCTTCATGTTTTAATGACCGGTTTCTTGTTATTCGGAATTGCTTTATTTAGAGATTTATTTATTGTTTGTGTTAGTTGTTTTCTGTTATTTTCTAAATTATAATATCGTTCTTAATTTTGCTACGAAATATGTAATGTGTGTATAAACCAACTGTTTGGTGACGAACACAAAACAACTTCTTGTATGTTATCTTTCTTAATTTTTAATATCCTTGGTTATGCCGCATTTATTTAATTGTATCCCGGCAGACGCGATAAAACGAGGGGTCGCTTTATTATTTAATCCGTGTCTGCAATTTCTAATGTCATTTGAATACTTTGATAAAATCTGAAAGTAGCGTAGAGTGGCTACTTTTGTAAAGTAGTTTCTAGTCACTACTTGTTGAAACAAGTAGTTGTAGTTAACTACATTTTCGATAAATAGTTGTATGTAAAAATGTTTAGTTATTTTAAATAGTTGTAGTTCACTACAATAAAAAAGTAGTTTTTCCTTACCCTTGAGAACATTCTTTAAGCTCATTTGTCGTTAGTGCCAAATACCGAGTTAGTTCATTAATGACAAATAGGAAATTATCATTTTTCAGAGATTAAAATTTTTCATAATAAAAAAAAAATATATCAATCATAAAAAAAAATCCTGGAAAATATCAATTTTCCAGGATTCCTTTGTCATTCCCTAGAAAATATAAATTTTTCAGGGCGTATTTTAGAGATAATTAAGCCCTGCTTATAATTTGAATGTCGACCATATTGCTTTTGCTCCATAGCATCCAACCTTTTTCTTTTCTCTCTCGCTTTTCATTTCGCTTCATTACTAAGAGGCTACTTCACTCACGGGAGAACACCCACTCGCTAATGCTAATCCTATTGGATATATATTTTTTAATGTCTCGTTTGCATTTCAGTAGTATTTTAAAATAATTTTTTTGTGCATAGGATAGGTAAGGTTGATCTCTATATAACCTGTTTTTTACTTTTTCGATTTTGGTTGCAGGTTTTAGGTAGCTTTCATTACAAAAAGTAAAGTTACCTAAATGGGCAGCCGTTCGGAGGAAAGCAGTTCCTGAAAATTTCGGTATATTTTCGCCGATCATAACCCCCATATATATCTGACCTTTGTCATATTATAGCACTCGTATTTATAAACTGATTTGTATAAAACTAATTATTGTGTATTAAGCTCACCAATATTTCGACCGAGTTAGTTGCCCAGCTTGATCCGCCATCTTGTCATCTTGTTTCAAAATGGCGGCCCCTATAAGATTTAAAACTAAAAATATTAACCTTCGACTTATTTCAATTTAAAATATACAACTTTCATTTAAAACACACACATTCAAAATACATATATTTCATACATATAAAAATACATACATTTAACTCATTTCATTTAAAATACAAATAAATAAAATAATAATACCATAAACCAAAACATTTTCTTTCAGTATCTAAGTTTCTACTTTACAGACGCGAAAAATAAAAGCTGCAATTAAGGGGGGGGGGGGGTGCTATTGACGAGATTCGCAACCGGTTAACATAAAAGTATCAAAATTTTCACTGATAAAAAAATAATCAGAAAAATCTCTCAGCTTAAAAAAGAAATAAATAAAAGTATGTTTTCAGATCAAGAAATTTCAAAATAGCATATCTTCATCAAGAAATTTGATATTTTATATATAGCGCCTCCCTCATTATCACGTTTCGTTCCTGGATCTTTTGTTCCGTTTATGCCAAATGGGTCTTCAAACGTTTTGTCAGTTTTCGAAGTATGTATTTAAATTTCCTTATAAATTGTCTGAGCTATTTTGAACAGTTTTAAACGAGTTTCGATTGCGATATATATATATGTGTGTTTTTTGTTTTCAAATATGTGTCTATACCACCTCATGAATGTGTTCTCTTTTTAAATTAACTAAAAATTATTAATAATTTTATGTATTCCGATTTTTTTTTTAACTTATCTATTTATTTTAGTGTACTAGGTGGCTCTTTTTTTTCGATTTTCAAAACGATTACAAGACTTACCCTATACTACGTATGATGGGTAAGTAATATAGGGGAAAAAAGTGCGTTACCGTGGTGTCACATTCAGTTGACATCAGATGCATTACACGTGTTTGTTATGTCATCGAGAAATTTTTATTCGACATTTATCTGTATTTTAAATGATATTTTATCCATTTATTAGTTATTTCATGACTTTAAAAAATAATAACGACCTTAAACGACGCGCCATGATATTAAAAGAGAAAAAGCGTTGAAAAAATGTTGCTATGCATAGTGACGCGCAACAGATCCATTTCAACTGACGTCATAAACACATCCATCAGCCGAAGGGGGTAATTCAGAAAAATATTGTAAATAAATAAATATTTAAGATTACATTTTTTTCCTCTTTTCATTAATGTATTATAAATTTTACTGTTTAAAGTTACTGATAGTTAACATTTTAGTGAGTAGGGCTTTAGATTCCAATGGCAACATTCTTCCATTGGTTTTTTGGGCATTAGAGTTTGGCGAATAATTTGGCAATATAGTTTTTTACTGGGAAGCTATCAACGGTATAATGGAGAAGTACCGAAAATCGTTTTCAGTAGGACGTTTTAAATGTATCGTTTCCAATATGACGTAACTTTCAAAGTTTTCTTCCTATTATTAAACTTAAAAGGAAATATTATTATTTACGCTGTTTTAAAATTTGCAATAATAGGTAAGATATTTTGGCGAAATAAATTAATACCAGAGGGCCCGGCCCGTGCGAAGATTTCGCACTGAAACCTAATATTTTTTAGGTACTTCTCTATTATCCTGTCGACCACTTTTCATAACTACCGCCAAACTGTAAGATTAAACGCCAAAAATGCAGTCCCATTTACTTGATGTCAGAATCATTATGCGTGTTTGTTACGTCATCTAGTGGTTTTACATTCGACATTTGCGTGTATTTTTCATTATGTTTTACTGATTTAGTAGTTATTTTATTAATTAAAATAACAATTGTGTCCTTAAATTCTTATATTTTATTTATTTATTTTGATATTCCAATGGCAACGTTCTCCCATTTATTTGGCGATAGTTTTTTGTTATGAAAAGTGGTTGACGGGATAATAGAGAAGTATCATTTTTTATCAATATGTAATATTTATTAGATACAGGTTTAAACTTCTAAAGAAAAAGCAAGGATAAAAATATCTGCAAAATACATTTAGTTGTTAGTCAAGCCAGAATATCATCTAATTTATTCCATCAAAGTTAGACTAAAAACTGATCCAAGATTGCTAAAGGCAAGCGCGAGAAAAAAAATTAACAATCGTATTTTGAGGATGACGTCATCCGCTTCGGGGAAAAGCATGGGACTTAGAAATATAAATCTAAACATTTCAATTTCAATTTTGCTTTTTAATCATAAGTATAAAATAAAACCGTGCGGTGTTTTTTATAATAATTGCTGAGCATCATATAATGTGGTATTTTATTTTTTTGGCAACAATAATTTCAGAAAAAACCTTTCATTTCTTTTATGAAAACAATGCCGATTTAATTTTTAATTTTCAGCAAATTTTAATCAAAAACATGTTTTAGCGAATTGTTAAGTGGGCTATGTCAGAAGCCGGTTCTAAAACCTTTCATATGGTATCTCATTCGTTGTTCTGCGTTTCATATTTTCTTAGAAAAAGGGATGTTGACAGGAGAAATAATATATACGATTTCGTGTAAATGTATTTTTATATTTGAAACTGATTGGAAATATTGTTGTTTGAGCATTTTAAATGTGACGTAGGTTTCTCTATTTGATGCTTTGAATGCGTAATAATTTAATTATTTCTCTTTTTAATATTCACGCTCAAGTACATTTTTTATTACGTAATTTTCTACAATTACTACTTTTAGCACGTGATCATTTAATTATATTTTTAAAGTTTTATTCCTGTTTTTGATAGTCACGTGTAAATACATTTTTTAATTGAAAGGGGAATATTATTATGTGCGCTATTTTACAAATGGGCAACAATTCAAATAAATTCTGCGCTTTAGTTGAATATTTTTATCCATTAATGAGTGGTTTTTTAAGGTTTTAATTAATATCTTGCGTTAATGCAGATATTTTCAAAATTTTATAATTTTCAGCGTGACAGTAGATATTCAACTGTAAGTACCAAAAATTTCAAGTCTCTAACTTATACAGTTTCTGAGAACCGACTCTGCGACGGACAGACAGAGAAGCGAGACGAATAGGTTTTCGTAAGATGAACGAAACCCTAAAAAGATTAGGGGAATATCGAAAAGACAGATTATCAGGCAATATGAGCAAAAATGCCAATGATGAAATTATAGCGACTTGGTATGAAATTTGCAGTTTTGACGATTTCCCCGTATATTTATGCCTGCGAGTTACTTTATTTTCTGAAATGAATTATATGAAAAACTCAAATAGAAATCCAATTCAGCTTGCATTCCCTTAACACCTTGGAAACGAACGACACGTATACGTGACACATAAGATGATCAGAATCCTCGATTATTCCCACCAATTATTTTTTATTGTAAGCTTTGCCTTATTTAATTGTAGCATTTCTGCGATTCAATTAGAAAATTTCTGTTTTGAAAAACCGGTGGTAAAAGATTAAAAATTCTGTAAAGGACGCTCATCGCGAAGGGGTTTAAAAGCAACTGTATGAATCCGATATTTATTACAATTTAATACTTATGTATGTTACCCACATATTGTTTTAATCCTAATAAACAAAAATTAAAGTAATTTTGTTGCACTTTTTTGTTAGCTGGCACGTCATTGGTCACGAAAAATTTATTTTTCGTAAAATTTGGCACGCAAGCTTAAAAAGGTTATGCCGTCCCTGCGACTAATCTATTGTCGATGACAATGCATATTCAGTGCATTAAATTTTAGATTAAACGTGTATTACTTATTTTTTTAATTTCTCGTTTTTCTTTTATTTCTTTCGATGCCTACCATGTTTTCAAAATGCCTTCTGAAAAGTATACAACAACTTTAATCCCATTTTCTATATAATACCCTCACCAGGTGACTAAACAGTGTTATCTCAAACCTATCTTACGCAAAAGCGATGTCATTTAATACATTTAAGCAAACTCTTTTATCTCGACTGTTTACTGACATAACAGGTTGCTGTTATCTTTCTAAAATTCTTTGTTTCAGTTTATATTCCTAGAAAGATATTCACTTATGCATTGTGATGCAAAAATGTCGCCTTTCTCTAAAGTAGCATTTTGTAAGACGAGTTCTTAAACGACCTGAAACCGGCTTGCCCTGTCCAGTTTTTAATTTCCATTCACGTTATTTATTTACTTTTGTTTCAGTATTGTTTTGTTCATTTTGTTCTCTTCTCCATTGATATATCTACTTTGATATCTTTTTGAATGACTGTACACTCAGTGTTCATCCTGATGTCCTATTTACATTCTGCCATATCAAATGGAGTTTCTTTGTTGATCCTGTCTTTAAAAATAAATTTTAAGTTAAAAGTTTAAAAAGACAGATCAGGTTAGATAGATGAAAACGTTTATTGTCCGGAAGCATAGTTTCTTTCTCATTCTCATTCATGTTAGATAATTTATAACTGGTTGAATAACTTTCATTTACTATGCATTGTGTACTCATTCAATTTCACTTTTCGTTTAAGAATTAATTTTTGTCTGTTGCATTTTCTTCTTTTCAACTTCGAAATAAATTTAAAATACAGGATTGCTTGAGCAGGATACGTAAAACCTAACATTTACTTCCGCAAAAAATAAAAGTTTGATAGTAGGTTCTAAATTCGATATTTAGTTCGATAAAGAAAACACTGGTCAAATTAAAAACTGAAGACGACACCACGTTTCAGCTGCGAGTGTGAAAATTTTACCAATATCTCACTAAGAAGAATCTCACTTTAGAATCACCCCTGTGCATACTGCTCAGGATCTAGTATAGGAAAACCCCATGTAAAATAAAACTCTTTTCAAAATTGAACCACGGTTCTTCAAATGTTTCGCTCTATCATAACCAGTCATCCCAGTTGACACTGCAGTGACACTTGGTGCAATACCCAAGGCGGGGCGGCATCCCTTACAGCTAGAGTTGCAAAAAACCTGCAGTTTTTGAGGGACAGGAATAAACCCGGGAATTTTTGGGAATAAACCTGGAATTTTGGGGAATATTGGAAATTTTGAAGGAGTTTTGAAAGTAAACAAAACTAGTCCTTTTCAATTTATTATTTTTTTTATTTTTAAGAAATTTCAGGCACTGTTCGGAAAAGTTTAAAATAGGTTTTTCATTATGAATTCACAAAACTTAGGATTTTGCACTCTAAATTTTTATAATTTATTATAACTCATTTGATTTACAACAATACCGGTTGTAAATTGGTAAGGATTTGAATGTTTCTTTAAAAATTAAAATTGTTTAATTTATGTTAGCTGGCATATTAGCTATTCTGGCATACTCTATATTAATTTTCTTGTGAGTTATTGTATTTTTCATTGATTTCTTTTAGTTTTATTCGTTTTCTTTTTTGTTTTCATTGTCTGAATCGGAGAACGGGGGGTGATGTTTATATTCATATCAGGCAAGATGAATCTGTCATCTTCCTCTTGCACTTTTTACTTATTCACGGTTAAAATATCAACTTACTTATGATAATTATAAACAACTTTTTAAACAACTTACTTAATATTTCTACAGCTTAAGTATGTATTTCGCTAGTTTTCATGTAAACTGTGCCATTTTACTGTATTTATGTTATTGATTTTGTTTACAGTTATAAAAGAACATTTTGTTTACAAATTAAAAAAATCAATGGCTAAAACTTTCTGAAAACTCCCGGGAATTTTTAATATTTCCCTCCCAAAAAACCGGGAATAAACCCGGTTTTTTCCACCCTTTGCAACTCTACTTACAGCTCTCTAAAGCACAGTCAGCTGAGAACCCGTAAGTGAAACCGCAACTTTCAACTGTGCATTGGTGAAACATCCTCTCATCCTATGAGAGAGGACCTTGTTCATGATCTCATTTTCTAGCACTCCGAGTGGCGAGAGTAATAGCCTTTGATCTGTACGACCTAAATGTAGGTTATATAAGTTGATGCACAGAGATTTTAGACAGCTTTTAGATAGAGATTGAGAATCAGGGAGATTCGGATTCAGGGGTTTAGCTCTGAAGAAATCTCGGTGGAGATTTATTTCTTTAGAGATCACCAGGATCTTGGTATAAAAGGTTATTAGCTAGTCGAACAAGGCTCGTGCTCCGAGGTTGTGAATATCAATCGGTAACGGAGGGTGAAAGACCGTCCACAGACTGTCACTAGTAAAATGACAGTTGATACCCCGTCAGCTTGAAAGAGCGCCTCATCCCGAGTGCGTTGCAGAAGGAATTTCCAGGAAACTGTCAAAATATATCTACGCTCTCGAAAGATAACTTTATCGAACTCTATTATTTCTGATTTTTCCTAAAATCAGTAGCATGCTTAATGAACAAATCTTATAATTAATAATTCTGACGAGCAGGGAAGACCGAGCTATGCTCGGTCAAAATTAAATTTGAGTTCAAATATCATGACCCATGACCAAAATGACCTACTAATTGAATTTTCTCGAACATGTGACTTAGCCCAACAGTCTTCTCGTGCCCCAAAACCATAGGATGCAAAATTTAGTGTAAATAGTCTGAGCCGTTTTTAAGATAAAATAGCTTGACCCATAATGACCCATGACCAAAATGACCCACTAATTGAATTTTCTCGAACATGTGACCTAGCCCAACAGTCTTCTCGTGCTCGAAAACCATTGGATGCAAAATTTAGTGTAAATTGAGCCGCTTTTTAGATCTTGACCCACAATGACCCAGAAATGACCCACTAATCGAATTTTATCGGACATGTGACCTAGCCCAATGATTTTATCGTGCTCGAAACTCGTAGGACACAAAATTTTATCAAAATCGTTAGAGCCGTTTTTTAGATAAAATTAATTTTACCCGCGTTGACCCACAAATGACCCACTAATCGAAAGTTCTCGAACATGTGACCCAGCCCAATAGTCTTCTCGTGCCCGAAAATGGTCGGATACAAAATTTCGTCAAAATCGTTTGAACCGTTTTTTAGATACAATTAGCTTGACCATGACCCAAAATGACCCTAAATGACCCACTAATCGAATTTTCTCGAACATGTGACCTAGCCCAATGGTTTTCTGGTGCCCCAAAACGGTAGGATACAAAATTTCGTCAAAATCGTTAGAGCCGTTTTAAAGATAAAATTTGCATATATATATATATATATATATAACCACACACAAGATTTGCTCGTATTAGAATATATGATTATAAGCTTTAAGAACCCAATTTTTCTTGTGAACCTCATTTAATCAAGATTCCTGTTATGTTAAATATTTTTTAAATACAATGAACTCTTATTTTGATTTTAATGAGAACTGATTACTGGATTACTAAAATTTTGCGCTACTATTTCAAATACAACATCAGCCTCCGTCACAAGAGTTTGTGGTAGATATCATTTTAATTAAAAATATATTTAGTTTTTATTCACTTGTACAATACAACACAAAAATGTTGTCTTTAGTATGTTGTCAAAAGTATTATTTTGAAAGACGAATTCCTAAATGACCAAGAAACTGGCTTGGTCTTGTCCTTTTCCTCCTCCTTCAATTACATTATTTATTTACTTTTGTTTAATCAGTTCAGGGCAAGTGATTCTGTTGCTGTAATGTTGAAAACTGAACAGAAATTTCGGACAATTTCATTCGAAAATAAAAAATGTAATTTTGATTTTTTTTTTCTTTAAACTTTTCGCAATTTTTTTAAAAAATCTACTATATATTTTGATTAAAATTAAGAAAGAACCTTTGAGTTTCTCGAAACGATCAGAAATATCACCATTTTCAAAGTTCCCAAACTCAAATAATATGCAATTATTTTTTCCCCCTTTCTGCCTAATGTGTATAGTCTTAAGTTTAAAAACAAGTAATATAAAAACTTTTTTTTAAGTCTATTCCTACATAGGTCAAATAGAAATTTTTTTCCAGCGATCTACACGCTTCGCCACTCACGGTATTTATTCCTAAATTTATATCCTGCTAAATATCTTACATAAGAGAAATTTTTGAAATGTATTAAAAATTAAATAAAAAAATAAATAGCTAAAATACCAAAAATTAATAGCTCGAAAAGTATTTCTCACAAAATTGTTAGACAAACTGCGTTAGAAAGTTAAAAAAAATTGTATTTTTCTTGATATAAATTTAAAATCTAATGATTATGCCGTTTTTCAAATATTGAATTTCAAAAATTACCAAACTTCACAATAAAGTGCCATAGCGATGTTACAGTTAACGATAATACAGTTTTTTTTTTCAAATATTAATTAATTAATTAAATTTTATTATTTATTAGTTTTATACTTCATTTCTAGTCAAAAGTATAGACTCACTCCACATTTATAGTCTCCTTCGCCCGCGAGCCGCCTGATCTTCGTCCGTGAACAGCCCCATTATCTTTTTACGTGTGAAGGACTATAAATATGGAGTGAGTCTATACTTTTGAACATAAATGAAATATAAAATTAAAATTAATTAATTAAATTTAATTAATGAATTAATATTTGAAAAAAAACTGTATTAACATCAATTGTCATCCAGTACAAGTTTAAAAAAATGTATTTGAACTTGATAGGATGAATAGAAAATATTTTATTAACGATTGAAAATTTGAACAAGATATAAAAATATATAGGGAGTGTGAGCTAATAGTACACTCTAAATAAGAAAGAGTGACTATTCACTCTGGAGGAGTGGATATTCACTCTATCGCAGAGTCAAAATTTGCCCAACCTCTTTAGAGTGACTATTCACTCTAGGAAAAAGTGAAATTCTTGACTCCCTGAAAGAGTGAATACTCACTCTTTCAGGAGTGAGTTTTTTCACCCCTGATAGGAGTGAACAGTCACTCTTTCAGGAGTGACTAAAATTCTTGAATAAAAAAGAGAAAGAAACTCATTTTTACACACGCTTGTTCGTAGGCGGTCACCCTCCCAACTAGTAACCGAGCTCGCTGCTGCTTGACTTCTGCGCTCGGACGAGAACTGGTACCTACAGCTTGCTACAGCCGCTTACAATTTAAAAAGCTCTTATTACATTATTTTAGCTTTGTTTCTTTTGTGATATTCGAACACACTTATTAAATTTGTGTAGAAATCATAAATATTTACGGTGTTTCTCAACTGTGTAAATAAGAAACTGAAACCTTCTTTTTGTATCATATAATACAGAGACTGTTCGCACATTTTTTAGACAAATTTGATAAATTATTTAAAAAGATGGAATTCTTTTAGAGGAAAAAATTCTGACAACAACTTATTATGTGTAATTTATATTATCGTCTGATAATTTCAAATTTATTCTTATTTCAAGATTGCGCATGCTAAAAAAGCTGTGAATGGGAAGATGCGTTTGCGTTTTTTTTTTTCTTCTTCCGAACAGAAGTATGCTAATTTCACAGTCTAAAATGATTGCAAAGCGCATAATATAAAAACTTTTTAGTGCGAAATAAACATAACAATTGATTGGAAAGTGCTATTCCAAAAATCAGTACATATACAGTGTCTCACAAAAGTGATGGGACACTTGTGCTTTATAAAAAGAAACTGCAATAAAATAAATAAACAAACATGTGCAAAAATTTTTTGGGTGTGTTTCATATTTAAAGTTAGTAACAATTATTACATAACATACATTTTGTCAAAATATTAAAATATTAATTTAGTAAAAATACAATTGTTCAGAACGGAGCAAAAAATGGCTCACATAAGTGATGGGACACTTACTTTTCCATCAAATATTTATCCAAAAATTTTACTTTTTAAAAGGTTTTAATATTTTGTTGGATTTCCTTTTACTTTTAAAACATGATTTAATCTTTTTGGGATGGATTCGACTATTTTTTTGTGATTTCTGGAGTGATTTTACCCCATTCTTCTTGAAGCACTGATTTTAGTTGTTGTTTTGAAGAAATGGTGTGTTTGCGAATTCTTGATTCCAATTCTTGCCAAATATTCTCTATGGGATTTAAGTCTGGAGATTGTGGTGGTGTTTTTATTATTTCAGGACAGTTATATAGCAGCCAGAGTCTAACGTTCAGAGCAGTGTGCTTGGGGTCATTGTCCTGGTAGAATTTAAAATCGTTATGAAGGTTCAATTTTCGTGCTGAAGATTTCAAATTTTGCTTTAAAATATCAATATCCTTGTACTGATCCATTATACTGTCAATAAAAACAAGATTACCAACTCCAGCGGACGACATACACCCCCATACCATAACTCCTCCTCCACCATGTTTTACTGTTGGTACCAAGTTCTGTTTGTGAAGTTCTTCCCTGGGTTTTCTCCACACCAAGATTCTACCGTCAGAACCAAATATATTAAATTTACTCTCATCAGCAAATATAACTTTATTCCAGTAATCAGAATTCTTATTTATGTTGGATTTTGCGAAAGCTAGTCTGAGTTTTCTATTCTTTTCACTTACGAAGAATTTTTTCCTGGCTACTCTACCGTGATATCCAGCAGATCGAATTACCCTTCTAATAGTTTCAGGATTAACAATTATTCCATATAATGCTTGTAAATCAGCAGCAACTTTTGAAGCACTAATTCTTGGATTTTTTTTAATATTTCGAACGATAATTCGCTTTATTCCATTGGATAGCTTTGATGGTCAGCCAGGTCTTCTTTTATCCTGAATCATATGATTCTTTTTATATCGTTTAATGATATTGAAAACTGTTGAACGACTCAAGTTAACTGTTTCAGCAGTTTTTCTAATAGATTTTCCACGTTCAATATGCAAATTAATAACTAATTTTCGAATTTCAGGCGAAGTTTCTTTTCGTTTAGCATTCATGACTACACAGAGCTAAAAAACACAAAAATTCCAAAACAAACTGGAGAGAAATACTGCAGACGATTTTATAAATTATTGCCAATTGCTTTTAAGTAAAAATAAAACCCCAAAAAATATTTTTATTGCTTATTTCAGACGATTTTTGTTGCATATATAATGGTGTCCCATCACTTATGTGAGCTATTTTTTGCTCCGTTCTAAACATTTGTATTTTTATTAAATTAATATTTTAATATTTTGACAAAATGTATGTTATGTAATAATCTTTACTAAATTTAAGTATGAAACACACCCACAAAAAAAATGTGTACATGTTTTTTTAATTTATTTGATTAGTTTCCTTTTGTAAAGCACAAGTGTCCCATCACTTATGTGAGACACTGTACATAGTAAAAAGATATCAGACGAAAAAAAAAAAAAAACAGGGAAAAAAGAGCCCATTTCAAGGCGGAAAACGAAGTTTCAAGTAAGGATTTATAACTATCGCAAATTTATCTTACATCGAAAACATCCATCGATATCCATCGAAAGCATTATGCAGAATTAGAATCAAGAAACAAGATTATCATACAGATTATTTCAGAAAGCAATATTCATATTTTAAACGTTAAAAACAACAACGCTGAAATCGTCTAAAAAATGTGCGAACACCCGTCTGTACATTTCCGCTATGACAAAAATTCCGTTACAACAAAGCAGTTATTTATTTATTCATTCATTTTTTTCTTGCTAATAATGTTTTCATAATTAGAGCCCGATTAAGATTGTCCGAGGCCCAGGGCCTGTTTACCAAATAGGCCCGTGAAGCCGAAGTTTACTCACTGAAATACAAAGGGGCCCCCAAATTTACTTTTCAAAACTAATTTTTAGAGGGGAAATTTTAGTCAGGGTAAAAAACGTTTTCTTTTTTCTTAAATTATAGCTGTTAAATTTTTCCTAAGATTATTTCCGACACATTTATACTCTTTTTTTTTTTCTATAATAAATGTTATTAAATCAGTGATTAAATGCAACGTTTTTCATTTCTCTTATGTTTAATTTCAAACGTGCTAAAAATACCAGAAAATTTAATCTGTATAGTTATATTTTGTTTATATTCATAAAGAGGTTAGAAATGATATAAAATATGTAGAATAGGTTATTTAAATAAAGAGGAAAATAATTAGCATTCAGAGATATTAAATTTCTGTTTATAAAATAGAAGCAAAATTGTGTTGCAGCTAAGCATAAATTTACTTCAAATATTTATTTTCCCTGCACTTTTCTTAGCATTGGCAAATCCTGCAATTTGTAAAGCATAAAATATATTTCCTGTCCATAATTCTATCGATTCATTTATTATTTCAATGCCTTTTTCAGTTTTTTTTAAAATCGTGCTACTATATATAAAGGATTTCATTTTAGGTGTTTCGTTTCGATAACGGAGATTACTCGGATTCTCATCCGTCAGCTGGCGCCATCTTGTGATTTTATTGGAAAAAACTGTTTTTCCTCACTCTTCAACGGAGTGAAATATCTCACTCTTGTCAACGGAGTGAACAGTCACTCTCGACAACGGAGTGAGATATTTCACTCTTTTCTAGAGAGTGGAAAGTTCCACTCTTTAAAGAGTGCATATTTATAAAATTCACTCCTAAAAGAGTGAAAATGCCTCTCACTCTTCCAAAGAGTCAACTTCTCACTTCTTCCAATTTTAGAGTGTAGGAATTGAAGAATAAACAGAAAAATAAAGGTTGTATATACAAAAATGATATTTAGATTTTTATTTAAAAAATTCATATCACTGATACGTGAATGAAAATCGTAAGTAATACGCGCATGATAAAATTAGAAATTATGCATATAGAAAACAATTTTTGACCAAAATAGAATCAGAACTCGCTTACCTGTAACTTAAGACCAAAATATACTAAAAAAATGTTGTTTAAAACTTAAGTTTAACATAACATTTATTTATTCATTTTTTATCATAATTTTCAAATGTAAAATAAATAAATAAACAATTATGACATTTTTCCCCTCCTTTTTGAATATAGACTATGAAGAAACGCACATGAGATTAAAAATTTAAATCTGCGTATATAGTTTGAAAGTGACAGTGTGCCCAAATTCAAATTAACTAATCTGTGAAAACCAGGGTTGTAGTTGGTAGCTGTCCGGGCACCCGCCCAGCTACCCGCCCGGGGTGGGTTTTTTACAACTATAAGGGTTGTAGTGGGTAGCTGCCCGGGTACCCACCCAGCTACCCGCCCGGGCTGGGTTTTTTGTTAAAATCCCGGGTTTTTTACAACCCTGAGAAAACGCATCTTAACATTTCAATTTCAATATCCACTTAAAGTATCCATGTAAAGTATCCATGTTGTTATTATTATTTTATTATTATCTTGATATCTCTTTGAAAGAAGGTAGTTGATTCGATGCCCATCTCGATGTCCTATTTACATTTACATTCTGCATATCAATTTGGGGTTTCATTGTCGATTCTTTAAAATGAATTTTAAATTACAAGTATAAAAAGACAGATCATGTATAGATAAATAAGTGAAAACGGTTACTATATGGGAGCAAAACTTCTTTCAAATGCATATTAGACGATTCATGCAGGTTGAATTAGCTTCACTTACTCATTCAATGTGCATTAATTCAATTTCACTTTCAGTTTAATAACGATTAATATTAATATAAAAGAAGCCTATTTTTAAAAAAAGTCCAGCAGGGTAGAGGTAGAGAAATCTTAATGCCACCTGTAATAATAAAAATAAAAGTAAGCAAATATTAATGATCATAAAGAAACCATATTTTTAAATGGCATGTTATTTTTTAAAAAGATAGTAACAAACAACATAGGCGAGGGTACAAGTAACAAACAACATAGAAGGATAACCAAGAAAACCACGGTAGCGTAGCGTTGGACAGACCTCATGGGCGCCAATAATTGGCAGGAGAAAGCCATTGCCCCTCAATGAATTTTGAAAATTTATAGAATTGCTAATTTTCTGTTTCTCTTATTATTATTATATTTTATTGTTATTATTGAAAATTTATAGAATTGCTAATTTTCTGTTTCTCTTATTATTATTATATTTTATTGTTATTATTGAAAATTTATTCAATTCCTACTATTAGCTCACACTCTATATATATTTATATATCTTGTTCAAATTTTCAATCGTTAATAAAATATTTTCTATTCATCCACTCAAGTTAAAATAAAATTTTTTTAACTTGTACTGGATGACAAGGGATGTTAATACAGTTTTTTCAAATATGAATTCATTAATTAAATTTAATTAATTAATTTTAATTTTATGTTTCATTTCTGTTCAAAAGTATAGACTCACTCCATATTTATAGTCTCGCCTTCACACGTAAAAAGATAATGGAGCTGTTCACGGGCGAAGATCAGGCCGTTCGCGTGCGAACGAGATTATAAATGTGGAGTGAGTCTATACTTTTGAACAGAAATGAAGTATAAAACTAAAATTAAATAATAAAATTTAATTAATTAATTAATATTTGAAAAAACTGTATTATCGTTAACTGTAACATCGCTATGGTACTTTATTGTGAAGTTTGGTAATTTTTGAAATTCATTATTTGAAAAACGGCATAATCATTAGATTTTAAATTTATATCAAGAAAAATACAACTTTTTTAACTTTCTAACGCAGTTTGTCTAACAATTTTGTGAGAAATACTTTTCGAGCTATTAATTTTTGGTATTTTAGCTATTTATTTTTTATTTAATTTTTAATACATTTCAAAAATTTCTCTTATGTAAGATATTTAGCAGGATATAAATTCTGGAATAAATACCGTCAGTGGCGAAGCGTGTAGATCGCTGGAAAAAAAATTCTATTTGACCTAAGTAGGAATTGACTTTAAAAAAAAGTTTTTATATTACTTGTTCTTGTCAAGACACTAAAATAAAAATACTATAAGAAAAGGGAACTAAGCATTGTTCTTCATGGGGGACTCTGCGTTGGACAGCCCTTATGGGCGCCGATAAGGAAGCAGGGGAGAGTCACTGACCCTCCATGGATTTTGAAAATTTAATAAACTAAATTTCTCTGATGTTTCCCTCCATTTTTTGAAAAATTCATTATTTTTGACTAAAAATAATCAACACTAAAAGAAAAGGGAACTAAGGATTTCCCATCAAGTAGGACTCTACGTTGGACAGCCCTTATGGGCAAGGAAGGACCAGTGCCCCTCCATGTTTTTTGGAAAATTTATTAACCAAATTTTTTTTTCTGTATTTTTTTTAAATTGTACTAATTATTCTTTCCAAGTTATTAAAATAATGAAACAATAAAAGAAAAGGGAACTAAGTGTTTTTCGTCAAGTAGAGGGATACATTTGAGGTAAATTTTAAATACATGATCGTAAAAAAGAAAAAAAAAACTAGCTAAATATCGTCTTCAATGGGGGTTCATGGGAAGGGGGGGGGGATAGATAGATCCCCAGAGAAAAATAAAAGACTGATTCAATTCCGTATTTTGAAAAAATCGGTAGTATACTTTTCACTTTTGTGTTTCCTGTATGTTAAATTTATGTATTGCTTTTTATCTAGATATGCTAAAAAATTGTATCGCGTGAGAGGTTCTGCAAAAAAAAAATCTTAGTTTTGCTTATTTCATGTCCCTTTTACTCCCTCCCACCTTACGTATCTCGTTCTGTCGGCGTCCATAACGGCTTTGGTTTACATTCTTCCACAGTAGATATAATAATCTTTCTGATACATTCCCATTCTATAATTTTTTTTTCTCTAATAAGTAGTTCAATACACATTTCGTATAGTTTCTCTGTCTCAAACGAAGGGCCGCATGAATGGTTCTGATACACCTTGGCATAATTAAGGATTACCCCCCCCCCCCCCTCTTCCCCTTCTGAACACCTGCTGTTCCTCCAGGTTCCCTCGCCGTCGAAACGGAATCGTCTGTAATGAAATCTCCAGGTCAGAACTTAAAAAAACAAGCTTCCATTATTTCCGCTACACAAAGCAAAAATCCCAAACGGCAACATTAAAACACTCTTTGATATAGTTTTAGTCTGCCGTACTTTTTTAAACGTTATTTACGACTAAAACGCTTCGGTGGTTAAAGATTTATTATACGTGGTTGTGTTTTTTATATGCTAAATTTCGCCTAAAAAAGTGGTAATACATGAACGCTCATATAATCTACCATTTGGGCTCAGTCAAAAGATTTTTTTTTTTTTTTTTTTTTTTTTGTGGTCCTCATTTAGTTGATTATGAGAGAAAAAAATGCGACATTTTTTAGGTATTTTTGAATCAAAACGTGTTTATGGTAGAAGATAAGACGACTATTATTTTCTCATTCATATTTACTTAAAGGTTTCCGATAAAACTACCGTAAACTGCGGTTAGTTAGAACTTGGACGTTGTTATGTGGTCCCACAATGAAACGAAAGATTTAAATCAGTCCAGTTTCTATTGTATTGTTGATAATATTAACATAATACGACAGTCTTGGTGAATTTCGTCAATATTCTCAATACACTTAAGTAATCTCCAAGTAGAATTCTGCACGAGTTGGATTATATCGGAGTCGAACTCAAAAATACGATTTCAAGCCAAAAAAAAATTCTCGACAGTAGCAGCTTTATTTTTCTTGTGTGTAAATTAGACTTTGCTTTCTTATTTACTTTTTTCTTGTATCGATAGAAGAAAGTAACAGAAGAGTGTAAAAAAGGAGTGTTTGCCTAAAGTTCTTTTAGGGGCAGAATATTTCGCCCTATCTGGTATAAACACTTTTTCGTAATTTCAGTACAGTAAAGATGCATTGCTGCGACAAAGATCACATTGATGTGACCACATTTTCGCTTGGAGACGAATATCTTTATTCCTGAATTGAGGAGAGAGTTTTCCAAATCCAAAAGCTGAGCCACTCTGAATAAGATTTGGCATAAAAATACTCCTCACCCTGCTTCACATAAATTCATATTTGAATTTACACCTTTAGAAATCGAAACTATATCTTTCGTTGTCTTTTGATTCAATAATCTTACATATTTAAATAGTAAACTATACAAAATCAAAATAAATTATTTTATTTTACTAAAAAGGTGCTAAAAGTTACATATAATGTCAAAATGAACAAAGGAAAGTATATTCAACTAGGTAAGTTATATCCAATGGTTGGAGTATCATAGTTGAGATTTTTCCAACAGAGAGAAAATATGCCGGGACCAGCACTCGAACCTGGGTACTTTAGTTTGCCGTACCAACGCTCTCTTTACTGAGCTATCCCGACGATATCCTGGCTGGCATATTTCACTCTTATTTGTTGGTTGTCCATTTGTTGGCTGCCTTGTCCAAGAAATAAGAGTGAAATATGCCAGCCAGGGTATCGTCGGGATAGCTCAGTAAGGAGAGCGTTGGTACGGCAAACCAAAGTACCCAGGTTCGAATGCTGGTAACGGCATATTTTCTCACTGTTGGAAAAATCTCAACTATGATACTCCAACCATTGGATATAAGTTACATATAGGTTTTAAAAACGTAAAACCATCGTAGGTACGATGTTTGTTTTTTAAACATCATATCTACGATGGTTTTAAGTTTTAAAACCTAGATGTAACCACCTTTTTAGTAAAATAAAATCATTTATTTTGATTCTGTATAGTTTATTATTTATATAGTTTTAATTTGAATGCGACGTTCTGAAATTATAGTTAATCTAACACAAAGTATATGAATTACTTACAACTCAGCATCATTACCAACAGAGTGAAAAAATGTCTAGACAGGGGATCGAACCCAGAACTTTTGCAGCTTTGTTGGAAAAATTTAATTAGCATATATACTTAATCTGTTTATTTTATTTTCTTGCATATTTATTGATAGTTTAAATTTGGCTTTTGTTTTTAATATTATGAAAAGAAAAAAAAAATCATACATGTATTATCTTTCATTTTATCGCATAAATATTTCTAAAAATATGATTAAATTTTAAGAATTCGTTACCATTATATAATGGGAAATTTGTTGAAAAATTGTATTATTTTTTTTTTTAGTCCAACTTCTATGCAATATATATATATATTGCGTGTATAGTTCATTTATTTAAATATATCATTTGAAATCACGAAAATTACATGGACGTGATGCCTTTGTGTTATCCCCAGAAAATCATCACTGAAGGTCGTTTTGTGCATAACCTTCGAATGGAATATTTATTCCATTATAACAGTAAAAGTAGGAAATGTTTTTTTCTTCGTGTAAATCATGTAGGGTCATTCATTCAGTGGTTGTAAATGTTCAGAATGAGATAAAAATGTTACTGACCTTTATAATATGCCGTCAGAAAAAAATGATTCATATCACTTCGTGGCGATAAAAAACTTCCTAATATCCTCATTTTATTTATTTATTTATTTTTGAGTTTTAAATTATTTTTTATAATCCTAGAAAAGAGTAGATGTTTTTTTTTTCTTTTGGTAAATTATAAAATTTATATTAAATATGAAAACTATTTAAAAAAAAACAAAAAAAAAACAATAATAAAATTTAAATATCTCTGTACTTATTGTTAGTCATTTGTATATTCAGTCGAACTCTTTCAATACAAGCACGCCTAAAACGATCAATTTGCACGTTAAGAATGGCTCATCATTTAAACATATATTAATATTAAGATTAATAATTCTTTGTTACTACCTATTTTCACAGACATTATTTTATTTTCCAACACATACACAAGCGGTGTACATGTCTAAAAGTCTTAAAAAATACTTTTAAAAACTACACAAAACTAGTCAATCTGTTAAAAATTGTAAAACAGTAAAAATATTTTCACCTGTCGCTCTCAAGCATCTTCAGTCACTGATGTTATGTTGTCTGAAATAATGCTAGTTGATAAATGATACTAGTTTTGAGTAGTTTTAAAAGTATTTTTTAAGACTTTTAGACATGTTACACTGCTTGTTTATGTGTTGGAAAATAAAATAATGTCTGTGAAAATAGGGTAGTAACAAAGAATTATTACGTTAAAAATGACATTATGAACGATCATAGATTTAAAAAAAAAAACTATATTAACATTTTCAAGTTTTTACGAACTACAATAGCAGGATCACAGCTAGTACGAGCAAAACATCTGTCCATTTCATTCATGTGATTTTAGGCAAAAAGCAAGGTAAAATTAAGGAAAGAAATCTCTTTCTCATCGAATATTGTTCACTGTCGGGGATAATATTTCTACATTACAACTGTTTGTTAGAATACAACTGTTGTTGTTGTACATAATTTATCAGTTTTACCAAGCAGAATTTTAAACTTCAGGGAGACTCTTCAACCAAGATAATGTAATGGATGTACTGAGGTTTAAACAAGTGGGTAAGTGTGATCGAAGATCGCTCAAAGGGTTTCGTTTAATATTCCTTTCAAAGCACTTTATCCTTTCTTTAATAAATTCAAACAAATTTCATTTAGCAAAAAAAAATAAAAAAAAAAAATTCATGTTTTTTATAAAGTAAAAATTTACCGGTCTATTTTTTCGTTTTTTCGAATATCTAAGCCAGCCGGATAGCGGGCCAAGCCCGCTATTATATTCTGTCATACTAATATCCGTCATACGGACTAAATGCAATATTTAAAAAAATAATTTCAAAATTAAACAGATTGTACACCTTCAAAATGTTAAAATATGCGAATATTTCCATAATCGGATTTTTATCACGATTCAATATGTTTCTCAAACCTCAAACTCGTATATTTACTATTCTCTATTTCTATTATTTATATTGATACTCGCTTTGTATTATTCTCAAACATTTGAAAAATTAGTTAAACTTCCCATATGACGTCAGATTTTCGTTATAATTTTCTAATGACGTGATATTAATCTGCTTTGTGTACTCCTTGTATTATTGAGAAATCTTAGACATTTTCCGTTTTATTACGACTATGACGTCAATCAATTTTATTTCATATTAATCTTTTTTTTCATTTGGTGAAACTTTTTTTTTCATTTTTCACGTGGAAATCGTCTGATGGAAAATTAATTATTGTAGAAAGAATTTCTTCGTGGATTTTTAATTTTTGGCATCGGCTATAACGAAAAATGTTTCAATTTAATAGGAAAAGGCTGTTAGAATTTTGGTTTTTTATCTCTATTTATTAAAATAATACGAATTTTTCAAATTTTAATATTTTCAGCTCTTCACAGCTGATATTCTGATTTATACACAAAGTTTCAACTCTGTAAGTTACATAGTTTTCGAGAATGGCTCTGTGACAGACAGACAACGGAGCGGGAGCAATAGGGTTTCGTGAGATGAACGAAACCCTAAAAAAAATGAAAGAATAAGAAAGTTTCAAATACTGCCCTTTTGTAAGATTTATAGACGAGCCAGAGAAAAGAAGGAGCATAGAAGAAAACCTTTATTTGTTGCTTTCTTTAAATACGGACTCTTGTATACGTTCTCATGTTTTTACGATTAAAATTGAATCGGTAAACATATCTATAGTGAAGTTTGTAACTCGTGATCGTAAGTCCTCGGAGGTACTTAACGTATTTCGGAATTAATATATATTATTATAAGCTGTAAAAATTAAAAGAGTAAACAGGAGAGACATCTTGAAGGAAGAGTATAAAATAAATATATGCAACGATTATTTAATCCAGGTTCAAGCAATGCACAAGTACATAAGCCGGGATCAATCCGGTACAGCTGCCGGAGGGCAATGGAATTTTTACACACGAATTTTTACAGGGGTAGACAATATGTGTGGGAACTTTAAACCGCATATATGGGGCTCGGGAGAGAGTTTTACATTCTTGGGAACCCGCGATATATGAATTTTTTATGGCCTTGATATGTACATTGGATATATTTGGAATAGATATTTCAGCTGTGTATAGGAAACATTGTAATTTAAAAGGATGTTTATAAAGAAAGCAGTTAGCAACAGATCGGTGTGACCAAATAAGGAGATGTTGGAAAGAGTACATGTGGCTGTTATCCTTTACTTTATCATCACAGCATGAAAATCTTTAATGTAAATGATTATCAAAAGGTTATTAGAATCAATAGAATGAAATCTGTTACACTGAATTTAACACAGGGGAAAAAGGAAAATGAGAAAAATATATTTTTGTAGAATAGTGAGCTTAAAAATAATGGAAAAGGGGAACAAATTTGGAAAAGGGAATTAAATAAGAAGGAAATTATTACTGAAATTAAATAATATATGATGCGACATCATAGTGTCAGAAAATTTCGCGTTGTTGAGCTGGGAAAAGCTTATCTTTTTTAGTACACCCTTAATGGAGTGGATCTCTCTTTTTCTTTTTTAATCTTTCCCACTCAACAACGCGCGAAACTTTCTGACATGTTCAATACTTCATTTTTGCTCAAAAATGCACAAAATTCACAGACATTATTATTATTTAGGCACCTAAAAAACGCAAATAGCTTTTCCAGTGTTTTATACATAATATACATATTTAATTGTGATCAGTTGTTCCCTAATGATGATCCTTCCTGAATTGTCCCTTCAGACGATGAATCTACTTAAAACGCTAACTATGAAAGCATTTCCTGAAGGTTCCTTGTGCCTGTAATAGAAAAATTGAAAACGCTATTTGATTTAATGGTAGATGAATAAGAATATTATATTTCCAATTAAATTTTCAGTCTGACTGAAACTACGTCTTAAGTCTTTAAATAGCACTGCAAAGGATGTGGAGTTTCTTTTCACTTTAAAGTGAAAAGAAATTTCACATCCTTTGAATGACATCTTTTGAAGATTATTATTTTATTTTTATTAAATTTTTAGAGAGATTTTTAACATTAATCTTATTTAAATTTCTTCTAAGTAAGATAACACACTTACAAAGTTGGCGAACTGAAAACTGCAAGAATTGTATTTTGTATTTAAAAAATCTACGAGTTAGAGTAAAATATTGCAGTTTTCTCAATGAAGAAAGGCATGATTTCAGTGAAGTTGTTTGTCGAAAACATTTTTTGATTTGAATATTTAGTTTTTAATTTAGAAGCTTATGAAATAAAAATGACGCACTTATACAGAAAATTTACAATTTTATGGGTTAAAATACACGTTTTCTTTATAAAAAGGATGTCATTGCCACAAATTAAATTATTCCACTAATTTAAGAGCCTTTGAATGTATTCTTAAACACCATTTATTCATCTAATTAAATTTTTCGGCAGAACTGTTTTACAGAAGCTGGTTGTACGCTGCGTAGTAAGTGATAATTCACATCCTTTGTCATATTCACCATTTATTTTTCTTTTTACCTTTAATGAGAAAATAACACCAATAAAGATATCGGGGATTTCGCACTGCAGTCTAATATTTTTTTAGCAATATCTATTATTTCTGAGATGCAGGTTTAAACTTTTAAAGAAAAATTAAGGATACAAAGATCTGAAAATAACATTAATCAAGCCAGAATATCATCTCATTTATTCCATCAAAGTTACAGTAAAAACTGACTCAAAATAGCAAAACTTCAGGAGCGAGAAAAAAAAAAATTAACAGTCGTATTTTAACTACATTAGAGGATGACGTCACTCGCTTCGGAAAAAACCGAGAAAACCTTTTATTTCATTTAAGAAAACAATGCTGATTTAAATTTTAATTAACTGCAATTTTGCTTCGATCGATCGATGGCTTTTTTTTCTTCTAAACATTTCAATTTTCATTATTAATCATAAATATAAAATAAACACGTCCGCAGGTGTCACCCTTTATACTTGCTGGACTTATGTATTACACATTATGTATTACGTAAATAATGTAATCTTATTACGTATGCTACGGTTGTACTATTTATTTTTTTATAATCATTGTTGAGCATCCCTTAATGCGGTATTTTATTTTTGTGGCAACACTCATTTGAGGAAAACCTTTCATTTCATTTACACTGCAAATCCCGGCAACACAATACAGAACGCAAAACTAACACAAAAACGGGCCGACTTTTGCACGCATAAAATGCGTTCATAATGTGTTTCCAAGTGTTCTCGTGTGGTAAAACATGTTTTACTCCTGGTGCTAAATAATGTGTTCGTGAGGTGTAGTTTTAAACACTTTTTACACGCATCGCTTTTTTAAACGCATTCACAACACATGTTTTTAAACACTTTAAAACACAATGTTATGCATTTTGAAATGCATTTGAAGCAGATAACGTGATGCGTATGCATCGGGAGGCATATTTTCGGGATACAGTTCTATATTTGGGAGATTTATTTTCTTTCTTTTCTCCCTAATTTCTTCTGGTTTTATTACCTTGGGTCGCTGCCCACAGTGAATTTATCCTACAATTGACAATTGTAGGCATATGCATTTTCTAGGTACCCCTTTTTTCAGTGTTTGCCTAGTTTCTTCCAGCAGCCCCCCCCCCCCTCCCCTTCCTCCTTCTATAGATTTTCTTTTTATCTCACTCCTCTTTTCTTCCGTTTCTTTTTTTCCCCGCTATCACAACCCTGAGAGCTTATCCCCTCCTTACCCATATATATATTTTTAACATTATCTTTAACCTTCATTCCATTGTATTTCTGGGGTATCCCAAACAAGTACCGTTTGGTTGTACTCCTTAAATATGCCTTTATTTTTTTGATAGGGGTCTTAGTTTCTGAGGTAGTAAGGGCTTTTGCCCCTTATTTTCAAATTTACCCCCTTGACTCTTTTATATTTTTTCTATGCTGGGTTTTTACCTTTTTAGGCTCATGGGCCTATGCTCTATATTTCCCTAAATTTCTGTTTCATTTGGACGGCGTTTGTAAGCTTTAGTAGATTTCTGCCCCCACCACCATGTGGCACTTTTGTTATTTGTATGTTTGTACACATAGTATTTCTTGTTTTCTATTTATGCAACTTTCATCTTTGTACCTGTAATCTTTTCCTCCTATACATCACTTTACATCTTCTGCAGTAGCGGAAACTCATTCTTTCCTTTTTATTATCTTTCCAGCATCTGGCCTTTATTTTGCTAGTTCTATTAGCATCTTGCATTATTGACCTTGCATATTCCCGGACAGAGGGTACCCTCTGCGCATTTTTAAAAAAACATTTAAGATCACATTTGTTTCTTACTTATTTTGATGATAATGTTTATTACTGTATGTTCTAAGAACCAACTGTGATCTTATGTTTTCTTTTAAGCGCAAGAAAGAGAGGGCCCTCTAGCGGGGAGAATGAGAACTAAAATAAAGGTGTGGGGGGGGGGGAAATGCAAAGTCAATAAAGCCAGATGCAAGTAGAACTAGCAGGAGGACAGATACTGGTAAGATAATAAAAAGGGAATACTGAGTGTCCTCTACTGTAGAAGGTGGGAAGTAATGACTACAGGTACAATGATGAAAGTTGCATAAAAATTGAATAATTAGATGACAAGAAAACCAAGAAATATTATGTGTACAAACAACATACAAATAACAAAAGTACCACATGGTGGTGGGGACAAAAATCTGCTAAAGCTTACAAATGTTGTCCAAATAAAACAGAAAATTAGGGAAAGATAGGGCATAGGACTATGAGCCTCAAAAGGTAAAAACCCAGCATAGAAAAAATATAAAGGAGGGAAAGGAGTAAATTTGAAAATAAGGGGCAAAAGCCCTTCATATCTGAGAAGCTAAGACTCCTACCGCAAAAGTAAAGGTACATTTAAGGAGGACAACCTAATGGTACTTGTTTCGAATACCCCAGAAACAGAGTGGAGTAAAGGGTAAAGATAATATTAAAAATATATATAAGGGTAAGGAGGAGCTAAGCTGTCAGCATCTTGATAACAGAGAAAAGGAAAGAGGAGTGAGATGAAAAATAAAATCTATAGAAGTAAGGAGGAGGGCTGCTGGAAGAAATGATGCAAACGCTAAAAAAACAGGGTACCTATAAGAAATGCATAAGCCTACAACATTGTCAATTGTAGGATAAATTCACTGTGGGTAGCAACCCAAGGTCATAAAACCAGAAGAAATTAGGGAGAAAAGAAAGAAAATAAACCCCCCAAAGCTATACTGTATCCAGAAACTATGCCTCCCGGTGCATATGCATCAGATTCAGATTATCTGCTCTAAATGCAATCCAAAATGTATAACATTATGTGTTAAGGTGTATATAAACAGGAACGGGAGGATAAACTGGAGAACTGCTGGAAGAAACTGGGCAAATGCTGATAAAAAAGGTATCTATAGAAAATGCATATGCCTACAACTATAGGATAAATACATTGCGGGCAGTCAATTCAGGTTGATAAAACCAGAAAAAGTTAGAGATTAAAGGGGAAAAACCCAAAGCTAGAACTGTATCTCGAAAGCCCCTATAGCCTGAATCGTAAACACTCTGCTTCCTCATATTTTAATTAATAACAAAAAAGATGGGAAAAGCCATTTCACTGAGATATTATGACTTAAAATCAGAGAGAGAATCAGATAGAAATAACAGTTTATAGACTGACAGCATTGAGAAACAACTAACACACTCGAGATGTCCATACAATTGAGAGAATTGATGCATCTTGTCATCGCCCAACACTAAAGTGCATCATCTGTGTTGCAAACATATTTATAAAATAGGCTGTACAATGTCATCAATTATCTATGCTTTCACATAGCTTTTTAGTACTTACCTTATAAACTTTCAGCATTTTAGGTTTAAAGAAAATAATTCTAGCTGTAAAAAAAATCCTCAAAATGGCAAAAACCAGTAATGTTTTATAGAAACTAAATGAAATGCCAAATTTGGTACTTACAATATTTATGTGTGCCACTAAATTAATTATAAATATATGAAATGTTTTAAAATATTCACACTTACTGCCAACAGAGGCATTTTTTCAAAGATTTTATTATGTATGTTTTAAAATTTTTATAAAAATATATTTTATTAATAAAGCTCAATTATTACTACTAACACTTAATATACAAAATCCCATTAAATTTACAAAAATGTGCTTGTCTTATCAAGATTTTAAAAATCTACCTTATTTAATTTTCCATGTATACTTTTATAGAACCTATGAATATTATTGGAAATTTTTGCTATGCCACAAATTTTTACCTTCTGTTACATATATTATCAAAATAAAAATGACAGAAACACTCAGAAATCTAACTTTTATTCGATTTAATCCAATATATATCGCTCATTTTTTATTTTTTAAGTAACAACTTTGATTGGAAATTTCTCCATTCACAATAGTTTTTACAATTAATCCTTTCAGACCTATTGTGCATTCTAATAACCTACTCTTTAATTATAAGTAGTATACTACAGAGGAACATTTCTCTTTTATAAACGCTGATGCTGTGTAAGAATTTGAATATTTTCCTGCATAGTGTGGAACCAATAGATATGCAAAATTAGTGAAAAAAGGTCAGGGATCAAACGTTTAATTGTTACCTTTCATTAAAACATTGATATAGCACATGTTTAAAGTTATCAACAGTTTATTTTCCAAATCTTTCTATAAATAAACTGCATTGGAAATTGAACAATTTGTTATTTACATGTTAATAATAACTAAAGATATTGTAATGAAAATTTTAGATAAAAATACTTTGGAAAGGTCTATACTTTTTTAAGAACTTTACTTTGCAGAAAATCTCCATTTTTTTGTATTAATTCTAAAATTCACAAAAGACAAATATTTTCTAATAGGTAAATACTTATGGTAATCTATTAAGATTTTAATTTAAATTACAAAAGCATCGACTTTGGGTTTTCAGTCTCTCACATACCTAAATTTTCCAATGCATTTTATGCAAAACATAACATTTATTACAAAATACCTTGATCTAAATTTTTAAAAAGTTGAGTGAAAGCAATGTTTTTTTTTAATATGTGGTTGATTTAAATCATGATTAAGATCAAGCTGATTTAAATAATAATAAAAAAAAAACCCTTGCACTAAACAATGTTTAAGGGCTTTTTGTCTTAAAAAACGCAAATCAAAATAACTAGTATTCTTTCAATTCAACTTGATTACATAAAATTTTATTGAAAGTACAAAAACATTGAACACCAACACAAATGGTGTGTTTTTGTATGGTAAATTTTTGGTGTGCAAAATGCAAAACCAGATTGTAAAAGCATAGAAGTTTTAAATAAAAATTTACTTCAAATAGACAATCTACATCTTTGTATTAACTTCGCAAACTTTGCTGATTTTTTCCACGCAAGGTGTATTTCTAAATTTTTCATGCAAAAATGAAGAGTTAGAAAATATTTACATTTGCTGCCAATAAATGCATTTTTCAAAGCTTTTATTAGTAAAAATGTATTTTCACTATATTTTGATAAAAATAATTTTTACCCTCTGTAACATATAATTCTTATCAAAAAGATCTTTCATCATGGTAAATTCACATGGTGAAAGCCTAAAAAGTAATACATATGACAAGTAACATCACATAGTTTTAATCTTATAAAACAAGTAATAATGTTACCAGTAATACATTTTTAATATAACCTTATAAATGAAATGAACTTTATTTTCGCATTTATATCTAAAAGTCTTTTTTTTGTTTGTTTCTTATATTTACTTTGGTGTAAAACAAAAGTAGTATTTCATGGTCTGTACTTTTATCTTGACAAAATTTCTTGAAGAGACTCTCATTTGGCATTAAATATGATAGCAATGATATATTTTGTGATTAATTTTAGCACCTCTTTCATACATGTGAAAAGTTTTTGGGTGCTAATATCTCTATTTGCAAAATACAATCATAGCTGTCAACTGCTACGATTTTTTAGCATCACTATTTTATTTAAAAAATTCTTCATCTTATTGTATCACAGAATTCTACGATATGAAAGGGGAGAAAATTCTGTCCTTAATTATTAGTGCCAAAGAATCAGAACAGTTGGCAGCTATGAACACAATAAACAAGAATCATTTCTGGATAACTTTATTAATTTTAAGCAGTATTTTAAATATTATTACAGGGATCATTCTAGAGAGTTTCAGAAGGGCGGCCAGCCCTCATGCCCTTTTTAGATAAAATCCCACCCTCCCTGCCCTTATTCCAGGTGGAATTCTACCCTCCCTGCCCTTATTCCAGGTGGAATTCTACCCTCCCTGCCCTTATTCCCGGTGGAATTCTACCCTCCTAGCCCTTTTTCCAGGTAGAATTCTATCCTCTTTTTATTCCTGCAGAGAATCCTGCCTTGTTTGCATTGTACTTTCAAAAATTCTTTTCCTATCTTTTATTTTTAGAATGCTAGTAAGGTACATCAGGAGTACTCCTCTTTTCCTTTTTATTTCTCTGTGAAATGCCCTGGTATATCTAATCTTTGACTTTGAGCGATTCATCTTTCCATTTATCATTATTTCCATTGAACATAAAGGGTAACTAAGGGTCATTGATTAATTTCACCTTCTCTAGTAAAATATACTGGTTGGATCAGGCATTCTGGCCTTTGATCACATGATAACTTAAATAAGTTTTATAAAAAAATTGAGAAGTAGCTTTAGAACTTTTATTTTGTAGCTTTTTCAAAACCAGTTTTGCCAAAACCGGGAAAAAGTTATCTGGTGAATAAAAGTTTTAGAGAGAGAAGTTTTTGAATGTTGTAGGAAAAGAGGGAAATGACTGTGAATATAGTAAACAATTTTAACAATTAAAATCGAGAATATAAGTTTCATTTTGCATTTTTAATACTTTTCAAATGGTAAAGTTATGGAAATTTAGAAATGTTATTGGATTTTTTAAACTAAAGAGCACTTTAAGCTGTTGCTAGACTTCCCTCTCTACCACTATATTCGTATATGCGCTTATTACAAAAATGCCCTTTTTATGAAATGATGTGCCCTTTTCAGCAAAATTGCCCTTATTATGTAATGTGCGCCCTGCCCTTTTTTATGTTCTAGAATGATCCCTGCTATTATAATGCATTTTCTTCATTTCGAAGAAATATGTCTATTGTCTACCTCCTCCTTTTTGTCTTGTGCACTGTTTGCAATTGTTTCCTATATGCAGCAAAAGGTCAACATTTTTAAAGTAAAGTAAAAAAAAAAAAAAACATAATTAGACAAATAATATTATTTCCCAGACCTTAAAATGTAAGTAAAAAAATTAAAAAGTGTTGAGATGTTTCACAACAGAAACTTAGCATTGCATATCACGAAGGAAAATGGAAACTAGAATGAGATACATAGGTGAGCAAATCTCATTTTTTGATTCACAGGACTATTATTGTATCTGTCGATGATAGAGTAAAGTATTTAAAATTGATCCTGAAACATACTGTAGGTAATGGATGAATCAAATATTTTTTATTTAATATATTTTCCCCTTTAAAAGAACTCTGAGCATAAAGGGTTAAAACAGTCAGTTTTAATAACCTGCACAGCACTCAGAATCCTTGATTGTTCCTATCGGTAATTTTGAACTGAAAACTTTATTTATTTAATCACAGAATAGTGAATAAATTAGACTTAGCAATTACATTAGGCAAAATTTTCTTACCAAAATTACTGGTAATAAAAAATTCAAAATTCTGTAAAGGACGCTTGTTGCAAAGATGTTAAATATGCACTTGAATAGTTTCATTTGTAACAGTTTCTTTATCTAACATATTGCAGAATGAAAAGACATACAAGACTCGTTAAATGCAAACTCAAAAAAGTTATCTAAAATCATTAAAATTACAGAGTAATTTTAAATATACAAGTATCTAAATGTTTTCATATCATTATTCTGGTAGTTATTGTATTTTGAACTTTTGAAGGAATACTTTCCAAAAATTAGATAAAAAACTTTTTTTTTTTCATTTTATTTTTGAAATTTGAAGGTGTAACATTTATTTTTAGTCTACAACATTACTTTTACAATATAACTAATAAGGAAATGGGAGTATAACAAATATGGAATTGCCACCCTAAAAATTCAAATTACCCCCCTGTGTGTGTGTGTGGGGGGGGGGGGGGTACAACACCCCAAATTAGGAACCACTTTTTTAGAGTGAAAATGGAGATTAAATTAAATTTCCAATATTTTTACAGTTTGCACTCACAAAAGAAAAGAAAAAAAATATATATATCCAAATATAAGTTTCAAATATAGTTATAAAGAATAAAAATATATTGCTTAAGTACAAATTAATGATAAAAAGAAATTTGTAACATTTTATGATAATATTAGTTTTTTAGAAGAGAGGAAGAGGAAAATAAAAACCTGTAGTTTATTAGGAAACTTATTCAAGATATTGGCCATTTCAATATTTATTTTTTTGTTTCCTTCAATAGTACAAAAAAATGTCTCTAAGAATGGTTATTACTATTACTCAATATTTAAATAGATTTACACAATATTTTAAAACTTATTAATAAATTCAAAAAGGTATATTAAAAGCAAAAAAAAATGATATGCATTACACAATAAAATGCTAATCACTTAAAATAATAGATATATAAAGTTTAAATGCAATATTTACATATACAAGGTTCGCAAACTCCATTTAAAAAAAAAAAAAAAAAAAAAAAAAATATATATCCAAATAAAAGTTTTAAATATATCAAATCATAACTGCCTTGTTTATTCACAGAATTTACAATATTTTTCTACAGTTAAAAAATTGTGGTATAATTGTGTGAACCCTGCATTATATAAAATGAATGTAAATTGAATTAATAAGTGCAAAAACAGACTTTATTCAATAAATCAGATAAATTTCATAGATTACTGAAACAAAACATTTTATTAAATCCAAAATTCTACAATAAGAATGAATTATATAACAAAATATTTAAAATAATAGTGATACAAACAAATCTTAAGGTACTTCAAAAGCCAATTTGTAGGATACTTCATTATATTCTGCAAATAGTCATTGCTATCTGAAATTAAAACCATAAGTAATCAATTAAGTTGAAAACTCTCTACATGATGGAAAACATGCAAATACTTTACATCCTAAAAAATGTTTTTTTTTTGTTTTGTTTTTTTAACATTAATTAAACAAAAAACAAATTTACTTAAAAAAAAAAAAAAAATCTTACTACATTTAATTTTTAGTTATTAAATTGTATACTTAATATATCTCCTGACACATTCAATGTGTAAATTATAATACAAGACTGCCAGTTTATATTTAATTTTAGATATTTTTATGTATTAGGGGATGTGCATGTATAATGTTATAAAGCTATCATATCTTTATATCATACAGTCAAAAACATTATATATGTAATGTACTGCCACTTAACTCTATTTCATATAAACAAGATTGGATTTAGGTACGGACCACATGATAATTAAAATTAGAGGGGAGGATAAAATCGAGAATATTCTTTTACTTTTGAAAAAAATTTAAATGTCTTGGGTGTGTTACAAAAAAAGGCAAGGTTAAATTTGGCAGGATTTTTTTTTTTCAGTCACTTTCTGACAATCTTTATTTACATTGTTAGATCTTTATAAGTATAGATTTAAGAGTTTTTTTGCACAATCAGACTGAAGTCAGTTCCTTACTCTAGTAATACATAAATCACAATTCCAAAAGAAAAAGGTATTTAAAATCCATTGAACTAGTTAGCCTTGTGAACACATTTCTTCTTTTTGCAACATAGTACAGTAGTAAAGTAAACCCGACATAAAACATTTATATTACGTGACAGACATTTCTTAGAAATTTACTTTACAAAATACACTTAGCTGAAAAAAAGAGGCCATACAAATACAGGGTTACCAGAGTTTAGCCAGTCCCCCTCCTCCGAAAAGCCAGTTGACTGAAATACAGTGATTAATTTTTAAAAACAAATATTCTGATAGCTTGACTGGTAAGATTCCCCACATCTTTTTTTTCTAAGGAAAAAACAATTCTAATTGTTAACTCATTAGTCTCATTCCTCAAATCTGCACATCATTTCAGATGTAAACAATGAAGTTTTTTTTAATTTTTTATACCAATCTGTACACATTTTAATATGGAATTCTAGTTAATATAATTGTTTTTTCATGAAGGAAGCATAAATTTATTTCTGAAGAATTTCAAGATAGTCCTGATATCAGTGGCAATATAGTTTTAACAAATACATTTATCAAGCTTTTTGGCTATTAAGTATGACTAAACATGAAAGAAAACTTTGTTATTTAAAGATTTTGATGTGAATTATAAGTGTAAATTTATAAGGAGAATTTCACTGAATGATTCAAGGAAATAATATCTCATCACTATGAATATTTAGTTATGTATTATGAATTATTTACTTGACCTTTACTTTTAATATTAAAAAAATTAATTTTCTTAATTTTTATTATTTTACTTTATTGTAAGCATTCATTATAATTTCGAGTGCATTATTAAATTCAAATTACTGTTTAAAAAATGTAAACAAAACTGACCAGAAATCTGCAAAATTCTAAAATCTGCACAATCTCTATGTAAATTTAAGAGAGTCTACTGTGTACTGTATTTCCAGTTATTTTTGCTCTAATATATAAGTTGCATATTATGATGAGTTTCACAAATTCTTTCAAATAGTAAAATTAATTTTTTTTGGGGAAAAAGTTTCTTTTGCTGGTAAATTAAAAATAGTAAACATGTTTGAAATTTTAGAAACGTCAATTTTTTAATTTATCAGAGAAAATTTTTGTGTGCTGGAGAAGAGCAAGCTAAGTGCAGATTAGAAAATTTGTTTCATTGGTCGCTGTTTCATTTTCATGATTGTTTATATTTGCTGCAAAATTGCCAAGACACCTATAACAAAGAAGTACCTAATGTTCATTACAGATTTGATTACTACCAAGCCATTATTGCTGCATGATCATACAATACATTTGGCATTTTTATAATAAACTGGTTAGGTCCTACACATCAGTCACCAGACATAAAACATTCATATTACGTGACAGACATTTCTTAGAAATTTACTTTACAAAATACACTTAGCTGAAAAAAAGAGGCCATACAAATACCGGGTTACCAGAATTTGGCCTGTCCCTCTCCTCCGAAAAAGCCAGTTGACTGAAATACAGTGATTATTTTTAAAAACAAATATTCTGGATAGCTTGACTGGTAAGATTCCCCACCTTTTTTTTTTTTTTTCTAAGGAAAAAAACAATTCTTATTGTTAAATCTATGCACGTCAAAGTAATTTTTGCTCCAGAAATACATAATTAAAATTATCTAAAAGTGCTGTATAAATGGGACAAAATATATTATTTTCCAAAAAGAACTTTAAGCAAACTTCCTTTCCCTTTTAAATTCTAAAGAAAATATCCCTCTGGAAAGAAAACACACTTTAAACAACTTTGTTTATATAATTTTCAGATGCTCATAATATAAGCCTTCAATTTTATAGCTCTTCTTTGATTAAAAGCAGCTCAGAAGCAAACTGCAAGGTTTTGAGTAGGCAAAATGTCTAAGGATTAAATCTCTTTCTCCACACACACCCTCTTATACACTTACACTCTTGAAAAGCAGACGTCTCAGCAAACACATTTTCATTTCACAACATTTACTAGGAATGAAAATTTATATGACAACATTCCATTCATATGACTTTAACTCTGAATAGTGAATTTCTACTTTCCCAAGATGTGCACTATTCTGAGGTTTAACTCTACTTAGGCTGCGAAACAGACTAAGCTGTTGCGACCAAAGAAAAAAAAAAAATTCCATTGAATAATACCACACTAGTTGACAAGTTTTTAAATGAAAAAGCATGAGGCTTCCCAGCATTATTGAAATGATTTGTAATTGAACAGTTTTTTCTTTTTTTATATATATTTCATTAAATTTACAACTCAAGTTCTAAACGATTGTTGTTTTTTGACAAATGTCAGGGATCTGTTTAGGAAAAAATTGGGTCCTTTAAGGGACTCTTCACAAAATTTCTCATTTCAAAACAGGACCTTTCACAAAATTATTTTCCCTAAAACAGGACCCTTCACAAAATTATTTGTCTTAGAAATAGGTTTTTCACAAAATTTTTCCATCTTTAAATCGAACATTTGACAAATTAATCATTTAAAAATAAAATCTGACGTCACTTTTATATATATAAAGAAAATGTATGTATTTTATATCCACATATCTTCTTAAAAATGTATAAACAAGAACCTGAATATAATGATCATTTCTAATTCACAAAATTATTCACAATTTCACAAAAACAGGACCCTGGGAAAAAAGTCTGGACAGACCCCTGAATGTTTTTTCTCTCCTATATTGTAGTATCCAAAATTCAATTCAAAACACTAACTCAAACATCCTTAATCATTTTTTAATTTAATATTGTTACCAAGAAATAATAGAGTACTTGCGTATTATCCGGGCCAGGAGATATATTGCCAACCTTATTTATTGTTACCAATCATGTACAAAACAGTAATTTATTATTAGATACATAACATTGCTAAAAATGATAAATATAAAATAAATAAATAATAAATGAGAAATAATAAATTAATAACAAAAAAATATTATTTATAATAGTAGTTGTAACTGACCTGGCCAGGATAATATTTAGGTACCACCAATAATACAAGTAACAAACAAGATTTGCATTAATCAGGTACGTCAGGAATGAAAAAATACAGAAATTATTTCAAGCAATACATTAATAAAATATTCTTATAATTTAATCATATTATAACAGATATTTTTTTACAATTTTGCATTAATTAAGAAAATACACAAAATGGTTTTAAAAAGATGAATTTCAACCTTTTGAAGAAGCTCTCACGCATATATGTTTACTTTTTTGCTCCTCCATAAACAGGGGTCGATGCATGTTTTTTTTTTGTTTTTTTTTTTTGGGGGGGGGAGGGGGGGCATTTTGTGAAAAGTAAAGGTTATTTTTGTGAAATTTATTATATTTTTGCGAAAAATAACATTTTGTAATGGAAGGTGATATTCAGTTAATCAAATTCAAACCAAGCATTTATAAACAAACTTTTTAAAATCCTTTTGCTGAAGTTTTCCTCTCTGGTGAACTTGCTTGTTTACAAATTACAGATTTTAAACCATCACAAAATAATAAATAGTAAGTTTTTATGTAATAGAATTTTGGGAAGGAGCCCATTTTATCAAATTGATTTTTGTGCCCATTTTATTAAATAGATTTTTGTGAAGGGTCCCTAAATTAAATAGGCCCCAAATTTTTACTGGATCGACCCCTGATAAATAATATTCTAACAGACATGACATATTGAAGGAATACATGTATAAATATAAAAATGTACAAAATAGTACATATAAGTATATGTTATTTAATGACATGAAAAACAATTACCGAGTGGACAGTATTTAGACGAAAGATGTTAGCTTAGATCAGCCAATGCCCTTTATTCTCTTCAGACTTTGTTTAATTTTCCAAGCCCCTGGAGAATGCAAAGTTGGCATACCTGTCTGTTTTAATTGCTTCCAACAGTCCTTTTGAAACTAGCTCATAACTTTTTCAAAGTGATCTGACAGATAAATAAATAATAAAAATAAAAGGCTTTACATAATGCACAAAGATTAAAATTATTAAATATAAAATAACAAGACTGAGAACAGCATTTTCAATTTGCTTGGATTTATACTTTGAATTGATGGATATTTAATTTCCAGTACAGGGGCCTTAGGTTTTTTTTTTTTTTTTTTTTTTTTTTTTTTTTTTAAGCTTGGCACAAATTGCATAACAGAAAGTGGGATTTGTTGCCAAATAATATAAAAACAAACTTGATTAACTTTTATGCTTGTTTATATATGTTTATGTACATATATATTAAATATTTTATACATATATAAATATATATATTTATAAATGTTTTTTTTTTATATATATACAATTTACGGTACTTGAAAGAAAATGGGAAGCTGATTTTTTGGTTTGTGGATAAAACATGCAAATTTTATATATTTACAAATATACCTGCAAATTTCATGCACTTATGAAAGAAAATAAATTCGGGTAGGGTAGATGTGTGAGTAATGGATGGACCCCCTTCCAGTAATGGGCCACCTTCAACATTTTTGATTTATAAAAAAATAACCAATACAAATTCAGCTTTTTATTTCATTAATATGCATTCTTTAAATTCTAGTTTTAAATACAATCATAATATCAATTATCTATATTACTTTTTGTGGGGTGTCCATTACTGGAATTTAGGGTGTTTTGATTTATTTCTGTTATTTACAATTAAATTTCGGTTCACATTAGGAAATATGACTATGAGCATGGTTAAATATTGTTGGTAGATTAATATAATATTAAAAAATATGGAATATAACAATTATAACTATTAATTAAAAAATAATTTTTAAAGAAATTCCTTAAGGGTGTCCATTACTGGCACATCTACCCTATATGTCAGAAAATAGTCAATTTGAATCTAAGATATAAAAACTGCTAATGAAGACATATGACCCCCCCCCCCCCCCCCCACACACACATGCCCCAGAAAGATAAGAAAGAAGATATGACCCCCCCCCTCCCCTAAATGAAGGAGTAGATCCGCCTCTGTATTATTTACGCCATATAGGGTAGATGTGCCAGTAATGGGCCACATTCAAAGTTTTTTATTTATAAAAAAATAACCAATAATAATTTAGCCTTTTATATATTTTTTTCATAATTCCTCCTTGTTTGTTTTATAATCTGGGTTATTGTTGACACTCTTAATCAAACCAATCAGGAAGCAGAAAATAATGTTTCACAGTTCCACAGATTTTCTGTGAAAATCTTAATGAACATGCTAAGAGCTGGCTTCACTTAAGCAATTCATATATTTTTTATTTTCTTGAAAAAATTGCATGTTTTTGTTTAGACAATAATAGAAAACTTTGAATTTTACATACTAATGGCAATTTACAAAATTTCATTTATTTTTCAGGTTTTAGGACCATGGTCCATTACTGGAATGCTTAATTAGTCAATTTCCAGTAATGGACACCCCATGTGGACATTACTGAAAAAGCAATTTCAGTAATGTTCATAGTGCATATATATTTTTTTTATTTAACTGAAAAGCTAAATAGTCAAATTTAATTTTTAAATTTTACTTACCAGAATGTAATAATATATTATTTTTATATAAATAGCTGTTTTTGTTAATTTCATGTAATTAATAATTTTTTCTAAGATTGCTATCAAATTATTATTTTGTAAACCGTACCTTGCATATTTTATAATGTGGCAATCAACACCCATCAGGAAGCAGAGAATAATCTTTAAGGGCATGGGAAAATGAGGGTGCTCACACTCTCCCCTTTTAAAAAAAGACAATTTTTTAAGTCACCGAAGTTCTTAATCTATTTTCTGTCTTAAATGTTTCATTATTCAGCTCTGACAAAAGAACTACATACATAAAAAAATCCCTATAATATTAAATTTATAGTAGCAATGAAAGTAGTAAATCAGGATCAGGGGGCTCAAATGTCAGTTCTGATATTTTATTTTCAAAAAATTTTATTTAGTATTTAAAAAAACATTCAACCTACACTTTCATTTATTTGATATATTTTTTACAAATTGCTAAAAGTACTATATAAAGCAGTTTTAGGAAGTTTAACTGTTAAGAATAAAAATAAATATGATTCCATGCACTGGTACTCCAAGGCACTTTTAAAAAAATCTTTTTCTTTTGTTAAACCAACCCTTCTAAACCCCCTCCCCCCCCCCCCTCAATGACTTAATAATTTGAGAAATATCATTCTTTGAAAGTTAGTACAGTAAAACTCCAATTATCCGAACTCCGACTATCCGAATCGCTGATTATCCGAATCGCTGATTATCCGAATCGCTTTCAGAATTTCAGAAAAAAAATTAAGACGGAAACGTACTGCGATTCTCAAAATAATGATTCTGTCTACGCGCGCTATATTGTCCTTCCCTCCGCGAATCTAGTGTAGGCGCAGCGCGAACATTATTGGGATGATGAGTCACCGTCTCATAGCGCAGTTCGATTATTGGCTGTCGTCCGTCGCCTAGTGGCTGGCCCGGCCTGTAGCGGATGGGGACAGCTTAATGCAACAATGTTAAAGAAGGAAAGATAGATGGGAATCTCGTTGGGATTTCTTTAAACTTGGATACTTACACACTTCTTACGGCAAGCTTTTTCACAGACAAAACATCGATTTTATTTCGTTTTACGACTATTAAGTTTTAGCAAGTTTTTCTTCAAGATTTTTCGATTTTTATAAACTTTTAGCAATATTGTCCTCCTTATTTTTCTATTTTTACACACTTTAAGCAATATTTCCTCTGGATATTTCGATTTTTACAAACATTTAACAATTTTTTCCTCCGAATTTTTCTATTTTTACAAATTTTTAGCTATTTTTTCCTCTTAGGTTAAACTTTGTAAATTGTCACAAAACGGAATAAAATCAATGTTTACTTCGTGAAAGAAATTCTCATAGGAGCTGCGTAAGTAGTGAGTTCTCTGCCACAAAGCACACAGGTTATGATTGGGGAGAATATCGAGATTGCTGATAGTTCTAATGCACGAAACGCATTCAAGTAGCGGTTAATAGCTTATATATATGTACGCTTTGCGTACATTAACCGAAAAAAAAACCCTGGGTGCATGAAACTGTGCAGCATTGCGCTGTGCAGCATTCTCTAGAATGCATAAAATTCATTAAAGCAGCGGTTACTAACTTATATGTATGCACGCTTCGCGTACATTAACCGAAAAAACCCTCTGGATGCATGACATTCGCTGTGCAGCAGTCTGTAGAATGAATTAAATCCATTCAAGCAGCGGTTAGTAACTTATATATATATATATGTACGCTTCGCGTACATTAACTGACAAAAACCTCTGGATGCATGAAATTCATTGTGCAGCCATCTCTAGAATGCATGAAATTCATTCATGCAACAGTGAGAAATTTATTTGTTTACTTCTTATTTGTTTACTTATTCATATACTTCTTGTTGGAAAGATTATGTTTTAAAAATTTCGTTTTTAATATTACTTTCACAGACAAATAGAAATCTTAATAATAATCTTAATCTGTGATTATTTTAAAATATTTTCGGTAGATGGCGCTAGTACAAAAGCAAATTTTTCCCCCCATGCTTCAAACCAAGTTTAAAGAAATCCCTACGAGAATCCCTTCTTCCTCCCTCTATTTCGCTGACACTTCTTTAACATTGTTGCATTAAGCTGTCCCCATCCGCTACTGGCCCGGCCCACCTGGGTTTCAAATTCTGAATGACGATAACTTATTGAAAGTGTGAGAGAAGAAAGTGTCGAGGAAAACGATGACCTTAATGTCGAAGTTGAAGCAGACACGGGACCATCAGCTAGTGAAGCATTTGCCGGCCTTGAAACTGCGTTGAAGTGGATGGAGCGTCAGCCTGAGTGTGACCACATGCAACTTCTCACTATCAAGCGGATGCGCGACTTGGCTGCCCGAAAACGGATGTAGACTGTCAAACAGCTTACTTTGATCGAGATGTTCAGCAAGCAATATGACTTTCATTTACAGTACGATGCGTACATACTGTACAGCACTTGTAAATACGCTTAGCATGTAAAAGTGTTGCCTTTTCATTTAATTAATTAAAAGATCCTTTTCTTTAAAAATAGTTTTTATCTCCCATTTTAACATACGTACAGTAATTAATTAAAATCGATCCTTTTTTCGGAAAAAATCCAATTATCCGAATTTTTGATTATCCGAATGGGGTCCGGTCCCAATTGATTCGGATAATTGGAGTTCTACTGTATTTTAAACCTTCTATCTAAAATAATTAAAATATTGATCTTGTGATAATAACAATAATTAATTTAAACAGTGAATTATTCTCATAAATATTTTATTAATTATTGATATCCTAATTGTTAAATTTATTTGAAAACAACTATTTTATTTCATTTATGCTTTCATTAAATTCGGGTTTTAAATACAATCATAAAATCAATTACCTATTATTTTTTGGTGGGGTGTCCATTACTGGAACAGAGGTGGCCCATTACTGGAAGAGAGGGTGTCCATTACTGGAATTTAGGGTGTTTTGATTTATTTCTGTTATTTATAATTAAATTTGGATCCACATTGGGAAATGTGACTATGAGCATGATTAAATATTGTTGATAGATTAATATAATATTAAAAAAATTGGACAATAATAATTATAACTATTAATTAAAAAATAATTTTTAAAGAAATTCCTTAAGGGTGTCCATTACTGGCACATCTACCCTACATCATATTTGACTATAACTGTGTCATATGATTCACAAATTATATTAAATAATATATTATATAATGTCATATATGATTTATAATTTGGACATAAATCTTGGTCGCTTGACGATTCATCCTCGGAGCCACTATAACACAAAAGTACCATAATTTTTTCTATTAAAAATTTAACCTTTCAGTATTATAATTTCCTCACTAGCTTTTCCTAAATTTAACATTATAGTTCCCAACATATCATTCAATTTCATAATCATTTCAATTGTATTTTTCATTTCCAATTGCCAAACATTAATTTTGAAAAAATTATGAAAGCTTGCCTAGCTTTACCAAATGGTTCTCTATTATGGTTGAAAAGCAAATTTTAATTGTATTGTATATTCCATTTATGCCCTTTAAACAATATAAACAAAGTAAAAAATATTGTTGGGATATATCACCATTAAAAATATATAATCTATTATAGTGATCTCAACAGTTTCCTACTTTATTAGGTATCAGTGCATTTTTACTACATTAATATCTCTAACTTGAAGCACACTCCGTGTAAAAGGAAATAAAATGTCTACTTGTAAAGCTTAAAATTTTGCGATACAACCATATCTGCATGATGAACTAACATTAGTATTTTAATAATAATGTTTTGGAAGACACATGCATTATATTTAGCTGAAATAAAAGTATTCCCAGCTTGTTGTAACTATTTTGAAAATAATTATTGAAAAAAATACAGCAGGTCATTTTATTTACTAAATCATTCAAAAATGACAATTTCTGGCACTAACATTGTTATCTCTTCGTTCATACTATGTAAGCAAATAAATAAAGAATTGAAAACTACTTCAAAAATCAAAGTTATGTCACATATTATTTTAGATCTGCAAACACTGTTGTAAATTTATAATTAAATTACAATAGTACATTTTTTTATATTACTATTGTTTATTCTATGGATATGAGTATTATGCATATTAGTAATTATATTCCGAGAAAACCCAAAGTGGTAAAAAATACAAAGAATCTGATAATAAATAACGTTTACAAACTTAATATAATAAATGTGTGTTAGATTTAAATTATCATTTTCTTATGTGCAAAGACTATAAGTAAAATATTAAAAATAAGTTATTTTTAAATGATGAAATGCAGACAAGTTTATTATATAAAAATAAATTCAGTATACAGAAACGTATTGTATAAATTAAATAGTAACCTTCCTTAAATAAATTATAAGATTTTTTTAGCTCTAATGTTAAGCTAGATTTCACTTCATGCTAAAATAAAAATCTGCAAAATTTTGTCAAGGAAATGTAAAAGGAGGTTTGAACAAAAAATAATTTATTGTTATCGAGTCCTAATAAACATTAGTAAGGGTGCAAGTGCATTTTCAGATTCAGTTCATTAATTTCTATTTCTTAATTAACAGAAAAAAAATTAATATTATGCAAAAAATATTTAATTACACTCGTTATTTTTCATTTAATTAAAAAAAAATAAAGGGACAAAAATTAATAGTAATTTTTAAACGAATTTCTATTATAAAAGAACTAATATTAGTAATAAAAAATTAATTAGTTAATTAATCAAAGAGATAATGCATTTAAATATTATTCACGCAAATAAAGTGTTTGAAGGACAATCTAATTATTAGATAAATTGTAAACAGATTTTTTTAGAAATTAAAACGAGTCAGAACGGCATTCTAGTTGGATAAAATACGTAAGCTAAAGAGAAAAAGAAATAGGTCCTAGTATATAATGTTTTGATAAACATAATTAAAAATCTAATATTAATTAATAATTGTTTAAAGTTTGCAAGAAATTAAAAATAAATAACCATGCATATTATGTGTATTTATACCCTTATGTAAATATTAAAAACGTCAATAAATAATTAAATTTAAAAAAAAAAACGTAATTAACTTCAGCATGCATTTTGACGATTGTTACATTTCAGTCAACATCAAAACATAAGTCACAAGGTGCAAAAAATAACACTATTTTATAAAAATCATACACATAAATACATCGGTTTACCAAAAAACAATAATCTAGAACTTTAATATCCATGCATATATAATTCCTACGACAAAAAATTTAAATAATATAGAAAAACTTACACTGCAAATGTTTTGCCGGGAAAATAATCAAAACTTAATGGCGCGACGGTTGATCACACCAAGAAATCCTCCCTGTGGATAGTTTCAACAAATTTTGTCCAGGAAAATCTGTACTTTTCTGAGAAACACTTCGAACAAAATTAAATAAATAAAATTAACATGGCTGGATACGGTTTAGGGTCGCATTTAACGTATACACAAAAACACAGAAACACGTGACGATTGCAGATCAATGGCGGACCGGAAGCGGAAGGATGCAATAGCTTGAAAACCATAACAGTACCTGTGCGCATGCGTCTGAACTTGGCTAACTGGAGCACTGAGAGCTCGGTGAACTGGAGTCGTTGGGGATTTTTGTAGGAGCTTTTCTTTTTTTTTCTTTTTTAAAGGTGCTGGACAGTTGAATTCAGACCCTTTTCTCTGGGAGGGATTTCTATGGCTCCGGGGGAAAAATTGCACTTTTAAGCATTAAAAGCATACAATCTCAAATCTTTCGGGGGAGGGGGGGTATTTCAATCAGAGTTGAATTCAGACAGTTTTCTCCGGGGGGTGGGGGGGGGGTCAACTTTTTTCCCATTGAAATAATAAAATCTCAAATCTTCCGAGGAACATTTCAAAGCTCCGGGGGGAATGTCCTCCCCCGGGCCACCTCCTGAATTCAACACTGATTTCAGTGCTCCCGGGGGGGGGGATGAATGTCCCCGCCTGGGTACCCCTTGAATTCAACACTGGTGATGGGTATCAGCACGAAAATATTGGTCCCCTCCTTAAACGATATTCAAAATTCTTATACTATCATTTTTTTATGCAACAACATTTTGGCGACCGTAAAAAAATAGCGACCTATCACGATCAGTGCTTTCAGAACTTTTATTTCGGGGAGGTTGACTGTGCGGCCTGCGCAACATAGCGCGTAGCCCTGGCAAAGCACTTTTAGCTATACTTAGCGAGAGCCAACGTTTCTCACTGCAACACTGCACTAATAACATTTATTTTTAAATTTTATATATCATAGTACATAAAATATAGATAACAATGTGGAAAAAAATATTTTTTCACATTTAATGTGAAAAATTATAATTTCCAAAAATCTTCTATTTTTTCCAATATTTTAAATATTTATTTTTTTAATTAACTTTTATTTTTAGGATTATCAAATGTATACATTCCCCGACAATGACGTCATCTTTGGCTGTGAGAAATAAAGTTATTACGCACTTTACTTTTTCTCCACGTAGAAACATTTAAAACAAATATACAGCAAACATTTCAGAATTTTTTTTTTTTTTTTTTTTTTTATTGTTTTGAAAGTGCAATTTCCTCCTGGAGTTTCATGAATCCTAGCCGAAGAAGAATGTCTGAATATAGCATTGAACATGGCGTTTACTGAAATGTGTTTTGAATGTGTTCTGTTATACGCATGTGTTTCGCTTTCCATTAAATCTTTACCAAAGTGACAGCCGAGTTTCGGTAAACGCATTTTACCACACATTTTCAAACACCTGCGAATGCCTTAAACAGATTGGAAACACATCTTGACACCTCAAGCGTTTATAAAGCGTTGTATTTTGAGTAAAATGTGTTTCAGGGATTTGCAGTGATGAAAACAATGCCGATTTAATTTTTAATTAACTACAATATTTAATAATAAAAAAAACATGTTTTAACGAAATGTTAAGTGTGCTATGTCAGAAGCCTGTTCAAAATCCTTTCATATGATACCTCATTTATCGTTCTACGTTTTGTATTGGCTTAGAAAAAGGGATGTTGACAGCAGAAATAATATATAGGATTAATTAATCCTCATTATTTCTCCTTCTCCCTTTTTTCGCAACAATGTAATAACCCCATTGTCACTATTTAAATTTATCACAGAATTTTCATGAACTCTTAAAATAATAATAATATCTCGGAAATTAATTTAAATTTCGAGATTACGAGAGCTATTATAACATCCTCAGATCGTAATGAATAATTGATGCTCGTTTAATTCGACAATCTCTCATATTCTGGGAGGAATAGATCTGAAATACATACGTTCATACAGTAAAATTTTAATATATATAAGATACGCCAATATAAGTAATAATTTCGAATTGCTTTCATCTCTTTTCATCTTGTCATAACTCACATTGTTTGTACGGTGAACGGTCATGCATGGTCCAGTGCCCCAGTTCCATCTATTGTCCAGTGAACTGCCTCTCGATGAGTCACCATGTATCATTATGTTGTTGCCATTTTGACTCGCCTCTAAAAAAAGTAAATAAAGAACTTTGTAATTTTTCTATGGATTCATCACGGTATGAACACTTTTCTCACGAAGACGTCCGCATTTATCTCGATACGGTCATGAATAAATTGTTAAAAGAAAAATAAAATAATAAAATTTCAACCTATTTCATCAAACAAGATGTTACTTTCTTAAAAGATTAAAGCTTTTACTGGTTTTTAATCCACAAATCTTGATGTTAACTTTTGAGGTGGTAAATCTTTTCATTCTCTTAATTCGTAATGAAAAATATGAAGCGGCCATGCATTCAACTTCTTTGGATCGTCGTTTTTTTGTTTTAAGTATATAATCACAGGTATTGGAGCGAAGGCAGTGGACGTCTCAGTACATTTACATTTATTTTTAAATGTGTTTCAGCATGTTAAAGCCGGTAATACTTGAGTTGAAGGACGTGGAAGATTTGATGTGAACATTTAAATACTTTTAGCATTTAAATGGTTTCCTGACTGTATTATCGTCATCATTGCTACTGAACTAATTATGCTGAATTCAGTTTAAACGATGGAGTCAGTGGAATAATTTATTTTATTATTATTGATTTTGGATACTCTAAAATTTGTCGACATACTCGGATTTGAAAACATACTCACTAGACCAGCTATTCTTAAGCTTAGGTCCACGTGTATTAACAGACTTCTACGCTAAAACAGTGGAAAATGAATTTTAGCCAGTGTGGAATGCATTGCTCATGTTTGCATAGTCTTCCTAGCACTTTCTTACATAGTTGAAAAGTGTTTATGAATTCGCTTTGTCTATCTGTCTGCCTGTCCTAGGGAAATAATTACAGCTAGAAAAGAATGTGTTTTGTATAAAGTAATTTCGATTCTCTCTATTCGCAAAGAGACGATAATGTGTAAATGGGTCAGTATGCGATAAAATATTAAAATACGATATTTAAATACATCTAGTCTAGATGCTTCAGAAATGCTGTTATTTTCTATCTAAGTGCAGTTTCAGCTCCATCTCTACGATAACTTGAACGTGTTAAATTAATAGATTAAAGATGCTCTGCTTCTAATATCTTCATTGCAATGAATATTCTTCTGTTATTATTTGCTTTCCTATACAACACTCGCTCCTTTTTTCAGCTGACAACTGAAAATTGATTTGTAAATAGATGCTAAGAAAACACTGAGGAAATAATCTTTAACCACTATAAATTCTGAAAAAGAAAGAGATAATAATAAAAAAAAATCGTGAATAATCAAGTCAGATTCTCGCGAATGTTATGTTTTTCCGCATTTTCATATTCGCGAATAATCAAAACTCGCGAATGTTAAGGGATTACTGTACGTGTTTGTTATGTCATCAAGTGGTTTTTAATTCCACATTTGCGTGTATTTTTCATTATGTTTTACTGATTTATTAGTTATTTCATTAATTAAAATAGCAATCGTGTCCTTAAATTCTTATATTTTATTTATTTATTTATTTTGATATTCCAATGGCAACGTTCTATCGTTTATTGGGCGTTACAGTTTGGCGATAGTTTTTTGTTATGAAAAGTGGACGACGGGATAATAGAGAAGTACCGAATTCCGTTACATTATGATCTATGAGGGAAATCATTTTCGATGCATTTTACTGATGTTACGCTACTTCAAACATAATGAGATTGATACGCAACACTGACATGAACAACAACATGCTTTCTCAGTAGTATAGAATAAGTAACATTTATATTAGTTCGTTTACAGGGGCGCAGAAAAAATTCCATTCCATTATGAACTATGGGGGAAAATCGTTTTCGGTGCATTAAAATGATGTTATAATTATGATGCTTCAAACGTAATGAAATCACTGAAGTGCGCTAAGCGCTACAACATGTTTTCTATAGATCATGAAGTGCATTTATCGTTCATTTACAGAGATACACAAAATAATTCGATTACAGAAATGAGTAAGATCGATAACTGCTGGACGTGAGTTTTCCGCTTTGGTATTAATTTTTAAACTTATCTAATTTTGAGTGTATTAGGTGGTGCGTGTAAATTCTATAGATCGCAAACTGGGCTACACGAAAGAATTCGAAAAAATCGCCGGATATAGACAGCAATTGGTGAAAATGGATTTTTACTGAGTTATGCGCTTTTAACACTTTCCAACGTAGTTGAAAAGTATTTATGAATTCGGTTTGTCTGTCTGTCCGTGCTTTAACTCGCGTAGTAAATGTATACGGATTGCCATGCAATTGAGGTTTACTATGGCATGTTCGGTATTGGAAATGGAGTGTGTAGCACTTATAGTTTTTTCACAGGGACACTAAAAAAAAATCCGTCACATTACGGCCTATGGGGAAATATTATTTGCGGTTTAATTTAATGATGTTACAGAATTTCAAACACATTGCTATATATTACTGAGGTGCTCTACAAGAGGCTTACTATGGAATAGGGTGTGCATAGCACTTATAGTTTCTTTACTGGGACACTCAAAACAATTTCGTTACATAGCGGTCTATGGAGAAAAATCGTTTGTGGTGTATTTTAATAATGTTTCACTATTTCAAACTTATTGAAATTGATATAGGTCACTAAGGTGTATTACAAGGGGCTTACTATATAATACTGTGTGAATAGTATTCATCGTTCATTTACAGGGACACACAAAGACTGTCTGTTAACAATAATTGCTGGAAGTACGTTTTTAGTTGCTGAACGAGTTTTTAAATTTAACTCATTTTTTATCTATTACTTGGTGTGTATAAATTCTATAGATCATACACAGGGCAGCACAAAAGTTCTCGAGTACATTTTCGTTTATTGACGGAGATTGCAGAAGGAGAATTTTAAACTATTTTATGTAGTATATATACAAATCTATAGATCATATAGAGGCTGCATAAAAGAATTCGGATATTTTTCCGAATATTGTTGGTATAGTTCCTGAAATTGGGTTTTTAAATATGTTATGCGTTTTCCAACTTGTTTACTTAGATATCATCTTTCACCTTATTAAACGGTGAAGATTTGCAAAATTGTTTTGGAAGTGTTGGAAAGTGCTACATAACCTATGCTTGACGCGTGATTTTTCGTTCTTGTTTTAAAAGTTGCGTATTAAGTTGTTCATTCATTGTATGGAAAAATGAAATTTCTTAATAATAGTCTGTTAGTTTTGGGAAGTGTTGCATAATCTATGATGTCTGATGCATGATTTTTCGTTCTTTGTCATTAGATACTTTGATGTATTTCGTGACTCTAGATAAAGGTAAAAAAAAAAAAAAAAAAAAGAGGTGGGGGGAGGGATTCAAATTCAGACGAGGACGGCACAATATTACAGTTCATTAGTAAAGAATAAGACAGAAGAAACGCTTAAATACTCTGAAGATTGTAAAGGGTTATTATTAGGATTTATGAGCACGTGTAATAATACTGCAGAATTGCCTTTCTGCATTATTTGCCACTATATTTTTTCAACTGAAATCTGTGAAATAGGCGGAACGCCGGCCGTAGACATTTACGAATTAAATATGTAGAATATGTGAACAAGCCATCCATTTATTATTAGTAGTAATGTGATTTATTTTTGCTAACACTGTAAGCTAAATGTGTGATTATAACATTTGTATTGTGAAATATAAGTAGATTGTATACAAACATACAAGCAATTATTTCTTGCCTTCTACAAAACGAAATATTGTTAGGAGTCTGGCAAATAGCACACGACATCAAAGGTGTCCAACGAAATTACAAAGTTAAAGAACCGTTGTACTAGACCGACTAGACCCCGCTTGGTGTGGGCCACTTTATGTGCATTAGGTCTACTCTTGATTTTTTTCCGGTTTGAAAATAAATGTATGGTTTTAAATTTTTATTAAGATATCGAAATTGATAGGTACAGCCAAACTCTCTTATAGCGAGGACGAAGGAACCGCAACATTTGTTTTTTATAACAGAGTTGTGACAACAAAGTAATATATAAAACATATGTAAATAAATAAATTTTGTTAAATGATTCAAAATTATAGAAATATTATACTTTTTGTAGAGGGCAACTTTATACGTTTCTAAATTAGCAACACGATAGGGAAATACTACTAATGGTTGTTAAAGAGGTTTTAAAAAGAAGGTATTATATTACATCAATATTTTTATACCACATCATATAATTTTGCAGACAAGGATCTGTATTTGCATCAATTTTTATACAATTTCATTTACAGGATGCTACATAAGTCCATTTACATTTCAAAAACTTATAAAAATTTAACAAATTGTCGTATCGAGGTGCGGTTTGCACCATAACATACTTGTCAATTCATCATAGAAGAAAAAAAAATAGTTTTTTTTTTTTTTTTCCCCCGCTACAAAATATGCGAGCAGTCTTATGCAAACCGCACCCCAATACGACACTTTGTTCATTTTTAGGTAGATTTCGTAAGAGATACTACCTATTATATTCTCCCCTAAGTTGGAATTTTTGAAAAATTTTTGCAGATCTACGCCGATCATGACTCCCAGAACCCAAAACCACCCCCAGTTCAAAACTTTATCTATCTATCTATCTATGTCACTTTTTTATGGACACGATAACTGCAACAATTCTGCACAAATCTCTTCCAAACTGATACATAAAATCAAGGGGCATAAAATCTTGGTCAAGTTAGTTAATTAGCAAAATCGAACCAGGGGGGGGGGGCAAATGGGGAGGCTATTTGTGAAAACAGAAAAAACCCCATAATTTCTTAATTATGATACGTATCGAATCCGTTTAAAGTTATTATTACGTCTAGGAAAAGGGCCGAAAATCTATATATGACAGATTTTTGATATCATTAAAAATGGCCCCAAGGGGGGGGGAAATTCATAATTTCGTCAATTCCCAAGACATCAAATCCGCTTAAATTTGTTGTAAATCTCCTTAAAATTATCTACAACTTTTATATTGACAAGTTTTTTATAGTACCAACTCTTACGGCAAAAAAAAAAAAAAAAAAAAAAAAAAAAATTAAAAACAAAAAAATCTCTGCTGACTCCGCCTTCAAGCAGACGTGAAAACAGAAAAAACCCATAACTTCTTAATTTTAATACATATCGAATCCGTTTAAAGTTATTATACTTCTAGGAAAAGGGCCAAAAATTTATGTATGTCAGTAGATGGAAAAGGGGGGTTTCATGCCATGAGGCGGCGTTGCGGCGGGTCATGAGGCGGTGCTGTGGTGCGGCGGCGGTGCTAAATTGTTGTAAAAGACTACGATGATAAAATTCAAACTTAAAATCGAGGGTGGGGCGAAAGGGTGTGCTATAGGAGAGGGGGTTTTAGGAGGGGGCAGCATGTTATAGTAGGGGGGGTATTTTTTTTAAGGGGGGGGCTTAATTTAAAAAAATTTAAAATTGTCTTATATTACGAGGTATCGGCTATGGTAGAGTACGACCACTATCCCCCCCTACCCCTTGCCCCGCTACCCCATGCCCCCCCCCCCCCCAATTTTTTTTTTTTTTTTTAAATTTTAGGGGAGAGAAAGTTTAAGGTGGTGTCGCCCTCTATCGGTAAGTATGAAAATTATGGAATTTAAAATGACTGCTTCTGAATTTTAAGTTATAGCATAGTATAAAATAAAATATTCTAAAGTATCTAACCATACTGCTTACAATGGAAATTTAAGTTATAGCATGATGTAAAATAAAGTAACTTACCACTGCTTACAATGGAAATATATAGTTATAGAATAGCACTTAATAAATAATTTTAAAATGTGTTACCATAGTGCTCGCAAAGGAAATATTAATTTATAGCATTGCACTTAATAAATAATTTTAAAGTTTCTTAGCAAACTGCTTACAATGAAAATATTTAGTTGAAGCATAGCACTTAATAAAATATTCTAAAGTATCTCATCATACTGCTTACAATGGAAATTTAAGTTATAGCATGGTGTAAAATAAAGTAACTTACCACTGCTTACAATGGAAATATATAGTTATAGAATAGCACTTAATAAATAATTTTAAAATGTGTTACCATAGTGCTCGCAAAGGAATATGAAATAGAAATTTAAGTTCTAACATAACGCTAAATAAATAATTTTAAAGTTTCTTAGCAAACTGCTTACAATGAAAATATTTAGTTAAAGCATAGCACTTAATAAAATATTTTAAAGTTTCTTACTAAACTGCTTACAATGGAAATATTTAGTTATAGCGTAGCACTTAACAAAAATTTTAAAGTGACACATGTAAATAATTATAGTTATAAACCGACATATAGGCAGATAGGCAGGCACACAGACAAGCAGGCAGGCAGGTAGGCAGACAGACACACAGTGAACTATTTGTTACGTACACAAGCATGCATATACGAAGTGAACTAATTGTAATAAAATACAAGACGTGCATACGTTTTAAAACATTTTTTTTTCTTCACAGAAGTTAAGAAAATATTAAATTTCGACTACAACTTTCACTTAGCGTACTCCCTTGTTAAAAATTATTAGCTTTTAACAAACATGTAAATGAAGCGGGGTTCGAACCTCGAACTTGACAAAAGGATCTCATGATGTGTTGATTTGCAGTAGGTTTAAACGAACACACCATGAGACCATGTTTATTAGACGCGATTTAAGATATATAAGAAAAGGTGTCACGTGACTGAACATATTGGATTATTACTATACAGTACTAATGATATTATAAATTTTGTAAAGTAATTTAAGCTTTACGATAAACTTTAATGTTTAAACTTACAAACACATTGGAATGTATTTATAACATATAAAATAACCTTATAAAAGGTTGGTTGGTTTGTTGGTTTTATAAACTTGCAAAGCAAAGCGTATCTTACCAATTTGCATACAAGAGATTTTGTAACATAAATTATATAATACAGCAAATTTTAACTTACCAAGTGAGGTTTAAGGATACTGTAATAGAATTTTTAATTGTATACTTTAAAAAAGAAAGTTTAACTTACCATTATGTTTATGCTCGGATTCGAACTGTCAACCTTTTGGCTAGCTTTCCAATGCGCTCCCAATTACGCTACGATGGCTCCGTACAATTAATATAAATAATGAAACCTAACACAATGTTACTTTTTTTCCTAAGATTTTCAAGTTAATAAAACAGGATATGACGACATTTATAGAATAACATCATGTTTTACAACGATAAGAATAGCAATATAAGAAGCTTGTACACCATAATGAATTTACTGTTTAAAGTTTTGACTTAAACGATTATTCTTCTAATTACTTAAAACCTTGCTGTATATTTGCTTGATCAGCTATCTGTTTACCCTGCTTTTTGGATACTTCTAAACCTGAAAATGACTACTTCGCTTAACACATCTTACTATGAAATTTCAGAAATCAGCGAATTTAGTAGAATATTTCAGTATTTTGACGTTTTTACCCCATACCATTGGGACTTAGGGGAGGATACGATTGTCGAAGTGCAAATGAATAAGGACTGTGAGTTAAACGTTCACATTCAAAAATATAAAGAATTTGAGAATAGTGGTAAAATGTACCCTACAAATGAAGGAATTACAATATCGTGCGCAACCTTTGATAAATTTGAAACGAGAATGACAAAATTTAATTTTGACTCTGCAGAAAAAGAAACATTCGTATCTAACAACGATTTACTAACGATTTATGTGGATAAGGAATCATGCATACTGCAAAAACTATTGAAACCTGATTGTTTACTACTTACAAAAGAACAATTTCTCAAACTAGAGAAAAACTGTATTGAAATTAGCGAATGTCTTATTCAAACTTTTTTAACAAAACTTTTACCTGTTTATGTTTTAAAAAACGTAAAAATATGTAAATGTTCTCACTTTACAGAGGAAGAGGCGATGGACTATTTTTTAGAATGCTTCGATCATGAATTAGAGAGATCAGTATATCGCACGTTTGACTGTTATTTATGTTCAATCGGCCAACCAGTAGAAATGGATCATGAATGTATGAGATATAATTTAAGAAAACAGTTTAACTGGTGCGCAGAGAGTGCTTTGTTAAATTTCAACATTAAGGAATTTGTGAAAAACCTGCTAGAGAAATGTACATGTAATTATACTTATTTATTTTTTGAATCTATGAATGTAGACTTTTATAATAAGCATTTGAGCAATGTATTTATAAATTAACGTAGAAATGTTTTATATTTAATAAATATTTGTTTAGTTTTTCATCATGTGTCTGTTTTTTATTTATATATAAGGAATAAATAAGTTTAGTTTTCGGAAAGTTTTACAATTTTTATTCAGAAAATGTAGAAACTTGTTTTATTTTTCTACAAAAATTAAGGATTTTATACTATTTCATTAAACATGTGTACCATTATTATAATATAACTTACATATTGTATACAAAATACTACCCTTTACTTGATAAATTATTTAAGATTTTAAACCAAAACTGAGCGAATATTATAAAGATTATCGAGTTTGAAAATAGATCTGTTGTCTACCAGAGCAAAAACAGGAAACTACTTATTTGCGGATAACATCCCTGTTTTCTTACTGATAACGATACTTCTTGTATAGTTTAAGGTATAAAAATTATTTCATTTACTTAATTATCATATAATGAACGAGTATATTCACACATTTAAATTTGCATTTTAAGCCACGATGAATACATAATAAAACATTACTTGTATACTTTTACATAAAAATTGAAAATACATTTATACTTAACGAAATCACCCACTGTATAATAAAAGATACTTTGCTAAATTACTTATGTTTAACATACAGACTAATTTCTGTATACGATATATATCACGTGACGCTATTTTTAATTATTTTAAGCATGCGCGCCCTCTACAATTAAATAAATATTCATGAAAAGTTTTATTTGAAATAATATTCATACTGTTTCTGTGCCGTTAAGACGTTCTAATTTTTTCTCCGTTTAAGTGATCTGCGATTTTAATTGATTTAAATTAAATAAGTACAATGCAAGACATGGTGTTAGACGAACCAACCAAGTTAAGAAAAGCCTTGACATCGGAGTTTAAGGAGCAAATAGATAGTACTATTTTAATGAAACCTGTTTTGAATAAGGAACCGATGGCCTCTTCATCAGATCAAGTCGATCAAAAGTTACCTTTTACATGTGATACATGTAAAAAAGTATTTACTAAAAAATATATGTTATTAAGACATATGAACTTACATTTAGAAAAAAACCCCTCTAAGTGTGATAATCTGTTTACTACAAAGAGCGCTTTACAGGGTGATATGCTAATTAATCCCAAGACATCTGCCACATATAAATGTGAGAAATGCAGTAAGACTTTCTCACGAAAAAATGTGTTAGTTAGACACATGAAATTTCACTTAGAAAAGAAACCTTTTAATTGTAAAATGTGTTCGAAATCATTTGTGCAGAAAAGCGACTTACAAAAGCATAACTTAGTACATTCTAAACAAGGCGTTATGCATAAATGTAATGATTGTGATAAAAAGTTTTTACGGGAAAAAAATTTAATAAATCATACTATGATTCATAACACCCCTCAGCAAAAGCAAAGGAATATTGAACCGTTTACCAGACACTATAAATGTGTCGATTGTTCTGAAATATTTAATCACAGATTTGACTTAGTGAAGCATAGAAAAATTCATCTCTCGCCCAAAGAACATATATCTGAACAGCGTACTGAACTTTTAAACCATTTACAGAATTTATTACTACTTATAGACACTTTACAAAATGCTATAAAAAATGAAACTATTCCTTTTTGAAATATTGACTTTACCAATTTATTTGAACTATACAACTTCTTGTATATACTAATGTATGTGTTTAAATAATTAAATAAATAATAGATAAGTGAAAAAGCTTTTGTGTTTTATTTTTCAATATGATTATATTATATCACTATTATGTGAATGAATGGACTTGTAAATTTAAACCTTATGTATAAAAATAAATTTCTTGCACTTTTACAAGAAGTAAGAATTTAATACAAGTTACTTAAATTATATATTTAATAAATTTTTTAAATATATTATTGATTCACATATGATAGTTAAATTAATATGCTATTAAACATATAAATTTGTATAATCTATATTATTAATTTTCTTTAACACATATTACTTTTTTACAATAAATCGATTTAACTAATTATACATTTGTGTAATTAAACAAACTTATTTTACTAAATATACGTATCGATAATTAATTTTTATTATTTACATACACATGATTATACTTTTTATCGTATGCGATTAACTATTTATACATTTAATAAGCGTTGCCATACCCGCTTTTATAAATAATTAGATATTATAAAGCATACGGATTTCACACAAACAAGCAATATACATTTTCGTTAAATGAACAACTTGAATCTTTAAGCTATAACGTCATATTTACTTTTAAACTTGCTTTTAACTGTAACCATCACTCTTTTTTTAACCTATGTAATAACTGTTTAGATATAATATAATCAGTTTACTGTTGACTTTTGTCGTGACTGAACCTTTTACTGTTTGGTATTTAAAAAATGGCTTGTGAATTAGATGGGATTAAACGGTCGTGTGAAGAAATGGCTTCTTCAACAAAGTTTCAACGTTTAGATAAACCTATGGAAAATTCTGATTTTTATAATAATGAATTTTTACCCAAATCTAATATACAGGAGAACTATGAAACACTATCACCTACCATGGACTTGTATGCAGCAGAGCCTAAGATTACCAAGGATTCTACAACACCAATATTTACTAACTGTGATAATGACGAAACGTCTTTCTCCGGCACCTGTTGTGAGTCTACCTCTGCTAAAAGCTTTTTGGATACAATGTTTAAGGATCTAGATTTTAAAAATTTGGAAACATATCTTACCTCACAGCCTACAAGTGGTTTAATTTCTTCAAATGAACCATCAACTAGCATTACACATAGTATTGAACAATTATATAACATATCCCCTCCCATCGCATGTGTGAATAACATTTCCAAAACCAAACATGGTAAATCTCGCATTTTTGTCATGTTTCGGATTAAACTTGCTGATTTTATATTTTTAACTTTAAAACGACATTATAAACAGTTTTATGTACATATTGAAGAGATCAAACACAATGTATTTACAAATGAAGAAATTTCATCAACAAATAGAATTTTTATGGATATTTCAACATGGTATGAATTCCAATATTTGGTTTTAAATTTTTGGATTTAATTTAAAATATAAAAGTTCATCGTTTATTGCTAACAATACAGTATTAGTGTTAAATTATAATAATTCTATTATGCAAATAAAAAATTTAAAGAATTATACACATTGTGTTTTAAACGATTTTCAGTTAGAAAATTTAAAAGAAAAAGCTATTGATTTTAATAGCAATCTTATTAAATACTTGTATACAGTTCATCTACCGCAGTTAATTAAGCAAAAATGCACACTCGTTAATTTACCTTCTGAAATCGAGCGTGTTTTACTAACGAAACTTATCTCTTCTATTGAGGATAATGTACTGACAATATTAAACCAAATTTATGAATGTGTAGGATGTATATTTAGACACCAATCCCAAAGTCTACATACATGTTTCACCTTTAATAAACGTGAAAGATTTAATCACTTAGGGGATATGATTTTAATGCTTGTAAATTTTGATTATGTTATTTCAAGGTTTTTAAACGGAGTTGAATGTATCAGTGAAAACTTTTTACGTAACATTAATGTGGAATTTATTCGAAATGTATTATTTAAGTCCTGAAAATAAAATATTTTGCTTTAAATCTGTGTGTTTATTTAAACAAAATGTGTGTGTGTTTATTAATATTGTTTAACTTGCAATTTAAGATTAATGATTTCTCTTATATGTTTATAACAGAAACATGATAACATAGTATGTATACTAAATGTTAGTAACATACTACACATGTTAGTAAATGTATTTTTGAACTATTATAAAAGTTTTTAAAATTTTACAAGATAACAAAATTATTTTTCAGTTAAAAAAGTTTTATAAATTTACAATTTTAAATTTAAAACTTAATAAAAGTATTTCATACTTTATCAATGTTGATTCGTCTTGTATGTTAATATTATATAATGGTAACATACTATATAGTTGTTATGTTACTACATATACTTATAAAAATAATTTAAACATGTTATACTATTGTAAAAGTTTTTTAAAAAAATTACAAACTAACTTAATTAAATTAAAAAATTATAAGTAAACAAAATAATTATTTTTTTAAATAAAATAAATTAACAAAAATGAAAAGTTATCAAAATTATTTCATAAATGTTTTAAAATACTTAATTTTAATAAATTGTGTCTATGTATACATATATATGTATGTACCTATATACATGTGGAACTTTAGTTAAGTAATAGAAATTCTCAAACTTTGTCATTAGAAACCCTATATTCTGATAATTAATAACAATTAGCTTTAAATTAAAGAAATAGATTAATTTATACTTACAAATATAACCCACTTATAATAGCACGTCCATCTTACATAGTTACTTCAGACATTATGCTTGTTTCTATCCTAGCAACAGGATGTTTTTGTCGTACCACGTGATTTCCTTTAAAGTCACGTGATCATGAAGATAAGAATTAAACACAACGTGTTTGACATTTTCACTTCTGCTATAGAAGAGGCTTGTTTGGTAAGTTATAATGTCCTGTATTCTTTATTTTACACTTTATTTTACAATTTATTAAGAAGATCTAATTTAAATAACGTTTATATTGCAAACGTAAGGTAAAAGCACTAAATTATTGTTTTAAAAGCCTTTTATTTTGTAATTCTGTCGACAATAAGATGATGTAATACATTTAAAATCTTACTATTGGGTTTTATTTTAGCATAAACATTATTTATTCAACTGGCTATTGCTTTTAGAAGTAACTTAATTTTCTTACACAAGCGGAAAATAATATTTCTTCATTAATATATCATGTTTACAAAATTTTTAAGTTATATATAATATAACTTGTAAATACATAGTATATTTTTATACTATAAGTATCTATAAGTATATGTATACTTACATGTTATTTAAGTATATATGTATACTTATGGATTTGGTATATAAATATACTATGTATTTACAAGTTATATTATATATAACTTAAAAATTTTGTAAACATGATATATTAATGAAGAAATATTATTTTCCGCTTGTGTAAGAAAATTAAGTTACTTCTAAAAGCAATAGCCAGTTGAATAAATAATGTTTATGCTAAAATAAAACCCAATAGTAAGATTTTAAATGTATTACATCATCTTATTGTCGACAGAATTACAAAATAAAAGGCTTTTAAAACAATAATTTAGTGCTTTTACCTTACGTTTGCAATATAAACGTTATTTAAATTAGATCTTCTTAATAAATTGTAAAATAAAGTGTAAAATAAAGAATACAGGACATTATAACTTACCAAACAAGCCTCTTCTATAGCAGAAGTGAAAATGTCAAACACGTTGTGTTTAATTCTTATCTTCATGATCACGTGACTTTAAAGGAAATCACGTGGTACGACAAAAACATCCTGTTGCTAGGATAGAAACAAGCATAATGTCTGAAGTAACTATGTAAGATGGACGTGCTATTATAAGTGGGTTATATTTGTAAGTATAAATTAATCTATTTCTTTAATTTAAAGCTAATTGTTATTAATTATCAGAATATAGGGTTTCTAATGACAAAGTTTGAGAATTTCTATTACTTAACTAAAGTTCCACATGTATATAGGTACATACATATATATGTATACATAGACACAATTTATTAAAATTAAGTATTTTAAAACATTTATGAAATAATTTTGATAACTTTTCATTTTTGTTAATTTATTTTATTTAAAAAAATAATTATTTTGTTTACTTATAATTTTTTAATTTAATTAAGTTAGTTTGTAATTTTTTTAAAAAACTTTTACAATAGTATAACATGTTTAAATTATTTTTATAAGTATATGTAGTAACATAACAACTATATAGTATGTTACCATTATATAATATTAACATACAAGACGAATCAACATTGATAAAGTATGAAATACTTTTATTAAGTTTTAAATTTAAAATTGTAAATTTATAAAACTTTTTTAACTGAAAAATAATTTTGTTATCTTGTAAAATTTTAAAAACTTTTATAATAGTTCAAAAATACATTTACTAACATGTGTAGTATGTTACTAACATTTAGTATACATACTATGTTATCATGTTTCTGTTATAAACATATAAGAGAAATCATTAATCTTAAATTGCAAGTTAAACAATATTAATAAACACACACACATTTTGTTTAAATAAACACACAGATTTAAAGCAAAATATTTTATTTTCAGGACTTAAATAATACATTTCGAATAAATTCCACATTAATGTTACGTAAAAAGTTTTCACTGATACATTCAACTCCGTTTAAAAACCTTGAAATAACATAATCAAAATTTACAAGCATTAAAATCATATCCCCTAAGTGATTAAATCTTTCACGTTTATTAAAGGTGAAACATGTATGTAGACTTTGGGATTGGTGTCTAAATATACATCCTACACATTCATAAATTTGGTTTAATATTGTCAGTACATTATCCTCAATAGAAGAGATAAGTTTCGTTAGTAAAACACGCTCGATTTCAGAAGGTAAATTAACGAGTGTGCATTTTTGCTTAATTAACTGCGGTAGATGAACTGTATACAAGTATTTAATAAGATTGCTATTAAAATCAATAGCTTTTTCTTTTAAATTTTCTAACTGAAAATCGTTTAAAACACAATGTGTATAATTCTTTAAATTTTTTATTTGCATAATAGAATTATTATAATTTAACACTAATACTGTATTGTTAGCAATAAACGATGAACTTTTATATTTTAAATTAAATCCAAAAATTTTATATTGGAATTCATACCATGTTGAAATATCCATAAAAATTCTATTTGTTGATGAAATTTCTTCATTTGTAAATACATTGTGTTTGATCTCTTCAATATGTACATAAAACTGTTTATAATGTCGTTTTAAAGTTAAAAATATAAAATCAGCAAGTTTAATCCGAAACATGACAAAAATGCGAGATTTACCATGTTTGGTTTTGGAAATGTTATTCACACATGCGATGGGAGGGGATATGTTATATAATTGTTCAATACTATGTGTAATGCTAGTTGATGGTTCATTTGAAGAAATTAAACCACTTGTAGGCTGTGAGGTAAGATATGTTTCCAAATTTTTAAAATCTAGATCCTTAAACATTGTATCCAAAAAGCTTTTAGCAGAGGTAGACTCACAACAGATGCCGGAGAAAGACGTTTCGTCATTATCACAGTTAGTAAATATTGGTGTTGTAGAATCCTTGGTAATCTTAGGCTCTGCTGCATACAAGTCCATGGTAGGTGATAGTGTTTCATAGTTCTCCTGTATATTAGATTTGGGTAAAAATTCATTATTATAAAAATCAGAATTTTCCATAGGTTTATCTAAACGTTGAAACTTTGTTGAAGAAGCCATTTCTTCACACGACCGTTTAATCCCATCTAATTCACAAGCCATTTTTTAAATACCAAACAGTAAAAGGTTCAGTCACGACAAAAGTCAACAGTAAACTGATTATATTATATCTAAACAGTTATTACATAGGTTAAAAAAAGAGTGATGGTTACAGTTAAAAGCAAGTTTAAAAGTAAATATGACGTTATAGCTTAAAGATTCAAGTTGTTCATTTAACGAAAATGTATATTGCTTGTTTGTGTGAAATCCGTATGCTTTATAATATCTAATTATTTATAAAAGCGGGTATGGCAACGCTTATTAAATGTATAAATAGTTAATCGCATACGATAAAAAGTATAATCATGTGTATGTAAATAATAAAAATTAATTATCGATACGTATATTTAGTAAAATAAGTTTGTTTAATTACACAAATGTATAATTAGTTAAATCGATTTATTGTAAAAAAGTAATATGTGTTAAAGAAAATTAATAATATAGATTATACAAATTTATATGTTTAATAGCATATTAATTTAACTATCATATGTGAATCAATAATATATTTAAAAAATTTATTAAATATATAATTTAAGTAACTTGTATTAAATTCTTACTTCTTGTAAAAGTGCAAGAAATTTATTTTTATACATAAGGTTTAAATTTACAAGTCCATTCATTCACATAATAGTGATATAATATAATCATATTGAAAAATAAAACACAAAAGCTTTTTCACTTATCTATTATTTATTTAATTATTTAAACACATACATTAGTATATACAAGAAGTTGTATAGTTCAAATAAATTGGTAAAGTCAATATTTCAAAAAGGAATAGTTTCATTTTTTATAGCATTTTGTAAAGTGTCTATAAGTAGTAATAAATTCTGTAAATGGTTTAAAAGTTCAGTACGCTGTTCAGATATATGTTCTTTGGGCGAGAGATGAATTTTTCTATGCTTCACTAAGTCAAATCTGTGATTAAATATTTCAGAACAATCGACACATTTATAGTGTCTGGTAAACGGTTCAATATTCCTTTGCTTTTGCTGAGGGGTGTTATGAATCATAGTATGATTTATTAAATTTTTTTCCCGTAAAAACTTTTTATCACAATCATTACATTTATGCATAACGCCTTGTTTAGAATGTACTAAGTTATGCTTTTGTAAGTCGCTTTTCTGCACAAATGATTTCGAACACATTTTACAATTAAAAGGTTTCTTTTCTAAGTGAAATTTCATGTGTCTAACTAACACATTTTTTCGTGAGAAAGTCTTACTGCATTTCTCACATTTATATGTGGCAGATGTCTTGGGATTAATTAGTATATCACCCTGTAAAGCGCTCTTTGTAGTAAACAGATTATCACACTTAGAGGGGTTTTTTTCTAAATGTAAGTTCATATGTCTTAATAACATATATTTTTTAGTAAATACTTTTTTACATGTATCACATGTAAAAGGTAACTTTTGATCGACTTGATCTGATGAAGAGGCCATCGGTTCCTTATTCAAAACAGGTTTCATTAAAATAGTACTATCTATTTGCTCCTTAAACTCCGATGTCAAGGCTTTTCTTAACTTGGTTGGTTCGTCTAACACCATGTCTTGCATTGTACTTATTTAATTTAAATCAATTAAAATCGCAGATCACTTAAACGGAGAAAAAATTAGAACGTCTTAACGGCACAGAAACAGTATGAATATTATTTCAAATAAAACTTTTCATGAATATTTATTTAATTGTAGAGGGCGCGCATGCTTAAAATAATTAAAAATAGCGTCACGTGATATATATCGTATACAGAAATTAGTCTGTATGTTAAACATAAGTAATTTAGCAAAGTATCTTTTATTATACAGTGGGTGATTTCGTTAAGTATAAATGTATTTTCAATTTTTATGTAAAAGTATACAAGTAATGTTTTATTATGTATTCATCGTGGCTTAAAATGCAAATTTAAATGTGTGAATATACTCGTTCATTATATGATAATTAAGTAAATGAAATAATTTTTATACCTTAAACTATACAAGAAGTATCGTTATCAGTAAGAAAACAGGGATGTTATCCGCAAATAAGTAGTTTCCTGTTTTTGCTCTGGTAGACAACAGATCTATTTTCAAACTCGATAATCTTTATAATATTCGCTCAGTTTTGGTTTAAAATCTTAAATAATTTATCAAGTAAAGGGTAGTATTTTGTATACAATATGTAAGTTATATTATAATAATGGTACACATGTTTAATGAAATAGTATAAAATCCTTAATTTTTGTAGAAAAATAAAACAAGTTTCTACATTTTCTGAATAAAAATTGTAAAACTTTCCGAAAACTAAACTTATTTATTCCTTATATATAAATAAAAAACAGACACATGATGAAAAACTAAACAAATATTTATTAAATATAAAACATTTCTACGTTAATTTATAAATACATTGCTCAAATGCTTATTATAAAAGTCTACATTCATAGATTCAAAAAATAAATAAGTATAATTACATGTACATTTCTCTAGCAGGTTTTTCACAAATTCCTTAATGTTGAAATTTAACAAAGCACTCTCTGCGCACCAGTTAAACTGTTTTCTTAAATTATATCTCATACATTCATGATCCATTTCTACTGGTTGGCCGATTGAACATAAATAACAGTCAAACGTGCGATATACTGATCTCTCTAATTCATGATCGAAGCATTCTAAAAAATAGTCCATCGCCTCTTCCTCTGTAAAGTGAGAACATTTACATATTTTTACGTTTTTTAAAACATAAACAGGTAAAAGTTTTGTTAAAAAAGTTTGAATAAGACATTCGCTAATTTCAATACAGTTTTTCTCTAGTTTGAGAAATTGTTCTTTTGTAAGTAGTAAACAATCAGGTTTCAATAGTTTTTGCAGTATGCATGATTCCTTATCCACATAAATCGTTAGTAAATCGTTGTTAGATACGAATGTTTCTTTTTCTGCAGAGTCAAAATTAAATTTTGTCATTCTCGTTTCAAATTTATCAAAGGTTGCGCACGATATTGTAATTCCTTCATTTGTAGGGTACATTTTACCACTATTCTCAAATTCTTTATATTTTTGAATGTGAACGTTTAACTCACAGTCCTTATTCATTTGCACTTCGACAATCGTATCCTCCCCTAAGTCCCAATGGTATGGGGTAAAAACGTCAAAATACTGAAATATTCTACTAAATTCGCTGATTTCTGAAATTTCATAGTAAGATGTGTTAAGCGAAGTAGTCATTTTCAGGTTTAGAAGTATCCAAAAAGCAGGGTAAACAGATAGCTGATCAAGCAAATATACAGCAAGGTTTTAAGTAATTAGAAGAATAATCGTTTAAGTCAAAACTTTAAACAGTAAATTCATTATGGTGTACAAGCTTCTTATATTGCTATTCTTATCGTTGTAAAACATGATGTTATTCTATAAATGTCGTCATATCCTGTTTTATTAACTTGAAAATCTTAGGAAAAAAAGTAACATTGTGTTAGGTTTCATTATTTATATTAATTGTACGGAGCCATCGTAGCGTAATTGGGAGCGCATTGGAAAGCTAGCCAAAAGGTTGACAGTTCGAATCCGAGCATAAACATAATGGTAAGTTAAACTTTCTTTTTTAAAGTATACAATTAAAAATTCTATTACAGTATCCTTAAACCTCACTTGGTAAGTTAAAATTTGCTGTATTATATAATTTATGTTACAAAATCTCTTGTATGCAAATTGGTAAGATACGCTTTGCTTTGCAAGTTTATAAAACCAACAAACCAACCAACCTTTTATAAGGTTATTTTATATGTTATAAATACATTCCAATGTGTTTGTAAGTTTAAACATTAAAGTTTATCGTAAAGCTTAAATTATTTTACAAAATTTATAATATCATTAGTACTGTATAGTAATAATCCAATATGTTCAGTCACGTGACACCTTTTCTTATATATCTTAAATCGCGTCTAATAAACATGGTCTCATGGTGTGTTCGTTTAAATCTACTGCAAATCAACACATCATGAGATCCTTTTGTCAAGTTCGAGGTTCGAACCCCGCTTCATTTACATGTTTGTTAAAAGCTAATAATTTTTAACAAGGGAGTACGCTAAGTGAAAGTTGTAGTCGAAATTTAATATTTTCTTAATTTCTGTGAAGAAAAAAAAATGTTTTAAAACGTATGCACGTCTTGTATTTTATTACAATTAGTTCACTTCGTATATGCATGCTTGTGTACGTAACAAATAGTTCACTGTGTGTCTGTCTGCCTACCTGCCTGCCTGCTTGTCTGTGTGCCTGCCTATCTGCCTATATGTCGGTTTATAACTATAATTATTTACATGTGTCACTTTAAAATTTTTGTTAAGTGCTACGCTATAACTAAATATTTCCATTGTAAGCAGTTTGGTAAGAAACTTTAAAATATTTTATTAAGTGCTATGCTTTAACTAAATATTTTCATTGTAAGCAGTTTGCTAAGAAACTTTAAAATTATTTATTTAGCGTTATGTTAGAACTTAAATTTCTATTTCATATTCCTTTGCGAGCACTATGGTAACACATTTTAAAATTATTTATTAAGTGCTATTCTATAACTATATATTTCCATTGTAAGCAGTGGTAAGTTACTTTATTTTACACCATGCTATAACTTAAATTTCCATTGTAAGCAGTATGATGAGATACTTTAGAATATTTTATTAAGTGCTATGCTTCAACTAAATATTTTCATTGTAAGCAGTTTGCTAAGAAACTTTAAAATTATTTATTAAGTGCAATGCTATAAATTAATATTTCCTTTGCGAGCACTATGGTAACACATTTTAAAATTATTTATTAAGTGCTATTCTATAACTATATATTTCCATTGTAAGCAGTGGTAAGTTACTTTATTTTACATCATGCTATAACTTAAATTTCCATTGTAAGCAGTATGGTTAGATACTTTAGAATATTTTATTTTATACTATGCTATAACTTAAAATTCCATTGTAAGCAGTATGGTTAGATACTTTAGAATATTTTATTTTATACTATGCTATAACTTAAAATTCAGAAGCAGTCATTTTAAATTCCATAATTTTCATACTTACCGATAGAGGGCGACACCACCTTAAACTTTCTCTCCCCTAAAATTTAAAAAAAAAAAAAATTGGGGGGGGGGCATGGGGTAGCGGGGCAAGGGGTAGGGGGGGATAGTGGTCGTACTCTACCATAGCCGATACCTCGTAATATAAGACAATTTTAAATTTTTTTAAATTAAGCCCCCCCCTTAAAAAAAAATACCCCCCCTACTATAACATGCTGCCCCCTCCTAAAACCCCCTCTCCTATAGCACACCCTTTCGCCCCACCCTCGATTTTAAGTTTGAATTTTATCATCGTAGTCTTTTACAACAATTTAGCACCGCCGCCGCACCACAGCACCGTCTCATGACCCGCCGCAACGCCGCCTCATGGCATGAAACCCCCCTTTTCCATCTACTTATGTCAGATTTTTGATTTCTTTAAAAATGCCTCCCAAGGGGGGGGGGATAGGGGTTTCAGAAGAAAAAAATTCATAACTTCGTCAATTCCCAAGATATCAAATCCGCTTAAATTTGTTGCAAATCTCCTTAAAATTATCTACAACTTTTATATTGACAAGTTTTTTATAGGACCAACTCTTACGGCAAAAAAAAAATTAAAAACAAAAAAATCTCTGCTGACTCCGCCTTCAAGCAGACGGTGAAAACAGAAAAAAACCATAACTTCTTAATTTTTATACATATCGAATTCGTTTAAAGTTATTATTACGTCTAGGAAAAGGGCCAAGAATTTATGTATGACAGATTTTTGATTTCATTAAAAATGCCCCCAATTAGGGGGGGGGGGAAATAGGGGTTTCAGAAGAAAAATATTCATTACTTCGTCAATTCTCAAGATATCAAATCCGCTTAAATTTATTATAAATCTTCTTAATATTATCTACAATTTTTATACTGACAAGTTTTTTATAGAACCAACAAAAAAGGTTTAAAACAACAAAGGTAAAAAAAATTTAAAACAAAAAAATCCCTGCTGGCTCCGCCTACAGGCAGAGGTATATTTCGAAGTGTGTGGTCCCAACTGCCACATCATGGCAAATAGGTCTTTCTTCTGCAATTCCCAATAAACAGGTGCCCCACGGTCTGCGTCTTCGAAATCTACCTGTGCATGTAGGCCGAGCCGTCAGGGATTTTTTTATGAGTTTTTGAAATGTAATGTGAACGGAGTTATAAGACTCAAGGCCGTACCTAGAAAAAAAAAATTGGAGGGGGATATGTAAGTTTAAAATTTTATTCTTATTGTCTTATTTAAGATTTGTTTCTTAATACTTTAATACAGGTGAAATTAGTAAAGTTATTACCGTAATTTCCGGCGTATAAGCCGCAGCTCAAAGAGTCGTTTTTCGACCCAGAAATATTACTTTATAAAATGTAACTTAAAAGATCGCTGTAAATATTTAACTACAATTATTGAATAAAATTTCTGGGTCGAAAAACGACTCTTTGAGCTGCGGCTTATACGCCGGAAATTACGATAATTGTGAATTCGAATAATTCATTCTTATTACAAAATAATAATAATAATAATAATAATAATAATAATAATAATATTTGAGCCTTGTTCATTGCAAAGAAATTTTTAATCTGGTTCGTGTTGATGTTGATTCTACTTCGCCGATCTGTCAACATTAATGTGAACCAAATTACAGATTTCTGAAGCTTTTTACATATATTTTCAAACTTTTTTTTTGCCAAAAATGTCTTCCCAGGAGCATATGGCAAAACGGTTAAAACTTTTGCTCAATTTTCCAATTTGTGGATATTTGGAGCTTTATCGTATTCTTCAAGAGTTTCAACTAAACAAATTGGAGAATCTATATTAGAACATTCTAGTCATGCTATTTGATGCCATGGAAACCTCGCTTTTACAGAGCCCTAGTCTAAAAAAATTATGGACTTTTATATGACTTTCTGGTAATTGCATTCATATTTTCAACATACTGACGGAATCAAAGAAAAAAGAGAAGATAGTATAGAATTTTGACTTAATAATTTTGATTATAGTTGATTTTTTAATTTTAACTTTTTCCATACTGACGGAATCAAAGAAAAAAGAGAAGATAGTATAGAATTTTGACTTAATAATTTTGATTATAGTTGATTTTTTAATTTTATAGTCATCCTGACAAAAATTTCGGAGGGGGATGAAACCCTGGTGGTCCTCCATTGACTACGGCTTTGATGGGACTCTTTGTACTATATTTTCTTTTGGCACGAAAATGTCCACTTTTTGAGTAAGTCTGCGTGTTAAATTTGTATGAGTTTTTGAAATCTGAATTTACTTACGGGTCTCTTTGAATGATTTATTTTTAAAGTCCTTTTTTTTATAAAGTCTTATGGTGCAGGTCCCACTTCGTTACGACAATTTGTTATTCTTTTTAGGAATTTTTGAAATATGAACGGACTTATATGGGGCATCCCGTTCGTTGTTTTCTAAGCATTGCGTGTGCGCAACGACTCGAATGGGTTAAAATGTTTTCGTTTGTAATTGTTCTGACGAAACAAGTGGCGGATCTTAGAAACCTATTAACACTTTCGTGCTGTTCTGATGTACATCCGCTCCCCATCGATGGTATCACCCAGCCTGATTCCGGTCCAGTCTTATTGCAAGCGGTTTGCGCTGCTGACACGTTCTTGTGCTGCACGCCTTGCTGTAGCCCTTATGTAATCGCTCATGCATAAACTGGTAATATAACGGCGACGAGCGCTCAATATGCTACTGAGTATCGCTTTCGTGTTTGATATGCCCCGAGGCGTTCGATACTGTCTGAATGCTAATGCAGCAGGGTCGGGGAATTCGTGCGGCTTCAGGACAGGATTATTTGCGACAGAGTTGGTTCCATCCTGTCATTAATCCACCCTGCTAGAATTTTCCAGAAATATGCTGGAGATTTTCAGCCTTTTGGTTTTGCTTTCGATGTTTTCTTTTTTTAAATGTATGTGAAATCAGTGTTGACGACGAAAAGTAATCTATTTTTTAATTCAGACATGATTCAGATTGATTTTAATCCAGATGTTTTTAATGCTTTCCAACATTAAGTTGAAAAATGTTCGACTTCGGTTCGTCTGGCATTCTTTCTCTCCGTCCGTGCTCTAACTTTCGTAAATATGCTCAGATGCGACGGAATTGATATATGATATTGAGGTTCACTACAGCATATTCCTTACTGAAAATGATGAGTGTACCATTTGTTGCTCTTTTACGTTGTGTAGCATTTATTGCACAAAATAATTCGGATATACACTATACGATCTAGTCTACCTTCGAAAATTGTTTGAGATGGTATATTTTAATGATGTCGCACTACTTCAATCATTACGAAATTGATATGCATTATAAATATATCCTATAGAAAATAATGTGTAGCATTTATTGTTCATTTACAAAAATACACAGAAAATAATTCGATTGCATTACTATCTGTAGGTAGTAATTGTTTGAAGTTCGAGGCACAATTTACAGGGCATCGAGTGCTAGTGAGCAAAATTAACAAATCAGAAGATCACCATTGTTTGGAAACGCTGTGTAATAAATCCCATGGTACCTCGATCATGTAGCTGCATTGTCATCTGTAATAGAAATGAATGCAAATGTAGATTGAAATATTTCCGTTGCAAATTTAAAAAGAACGAAAAATCATTCGTCAAGCATTGATTATGACACACTTTCCAACACGTCCAGAATACTTTTACAAAACTTCGCCATTTAATAAGGTGAAAGATGATGTCTAAGTAAACAAACGCATAGCACATATGAAAACTAGAAATCGACCGAAACAGGTTTTTAGACCGAAACCGAAACCTAAACCGAATTTCGGTGATCTTCCCACTTTCGGCCGAAACCGAAACCGAAAATGTCAAAAATTTAAAAACTGATTAATACATACATAACTGCATATAATTATTAATTAATAACAAATAATTAATATTTACTTAATAATAACTAATTACTTTACTAATTAATTTATTAATTATAGGTGTATTGAACCACATTTCTAACAAACAAATATACATATATGTGTGCGTATACGTTTCCAACAAAAAATTAAACATGAATAATACAACTTTTATACTTTATTATTTTATAACAACCAATAATTATAGGCATTTATCAATAATTAATTGACAATGTAGTTAAATAATGTAAAACAAATTCAATAATGGATATTTAATTTTTAAATATATTCATATTTTCAGTTTGTTAATATTTTGCATTTAAATTGTATAAGTAAAGGATTAAGTATTGGTTAAGTAAAAGTTTAAGTAAAGGGCACAAAAGCTAAAATAATTTGTACAATTGGACTAAAAAAGGAAAATTACCAACTAAGACAACATTTTAAGCCTAGAAATTATTAATTATAAACTTTAATTTCCATTTCAATATTCTCAAAATGAGACATGTTTAACATTATTTTGTACTTTAGCTAATTTTAAATATATATATATGTAAGGATAAAAATGTAACAGTTGTCAATTTTCTTTTAGAATGTGCACAATAAGATCAAAATAATTCTTTGCTCAATCATCGCCTCCCCCCCCCCCCCAAAAAAAAAAGCTTTTCCACTCCCTGCCTCCCTAAGAAAGTATTGAAATAGCACCCCTGTTTGAAAATTTTATCTCCGGTGCCAAGTTATGACTCTCTGTGCCTCTATCCAAAACTATTTATTTTCATATAAAATAAAACGTAATTAATTTATCAATAAGACAGAAATAGTTTCCAATTATACGAATTTCATCTAATGAAAAAATATTTTGAGTATACATACCTCGATATATCTTTTGTAATAAATTTCGTAAATCTACATGTTTTTTAACAACACCTTTAATCATAGTTGCCAACCTCCCGATTTTTTGAATACCAGTAAAATCTTACAAAAAATTTCATTTTATTAAATTGCAGAAATTGTATGTTTAAATAAAATAAATATTTTTACATAAAAATACTGGTATGAAAAAAATCGGGAGGTTGGCAACTATGCATTTAATATTCAGCAAAGTATTCAAAACAATCTGAAGTTTCAAAGTAAAAATTTTCTATTACTGTTAAGTTTGCAGCTTCTAAAGATCACGTGATAAGCGTCTTTTAAGTTTAGTCATATGCATTGCTTGCTTTATAATTTGCGATCGTATCATGGATCATTCATGGCCGATAATGATAAACAGTGGCGTTCAAAGCAATAAACAGCGTCTCATTTGAGCCGATACAACTCATATCAATGAGCAAGGTTGAAAATTTTCGAAAGAAGGAACGAAATTTTGAAATACAGATAGTTTCGGTCGAGTTTCGGTCAGGCCGAAATTTTGGCAGCAGTTTCGCCGAAAACGAATATTCGGCGAAACTCCGATTTTGCGCCGAAACCGAAACCGAAATTTCGGTCGATCTCTAATGAAAACCCAATTTCAAGAATTATCATCATCAGTAGTCGCAAACATATCCGAATTCTATTGTTCAGCTCTCTATTTGATCTATAGATTTATATTACTACATACTATGCTAAAATTTTGTTCAGTTGGGAAACACATAGTACAGTTGTAAATTTCCCTTAAGCAATTTCCGTTTATTGACGGAAATGTATTCGAGATCTTTTATGTTGCTCTATATATCATCTATAGAATTTATACACACCAAGTAACATGCAGAAAATTAGTTTAATTAAAAAACTTAAACTTTTATTTTTAAACTTAATAAAATTCAGTAATTATTGTTCTTAGACAGTACCCGCACACTAATCGAATTATCTTATGTGTACCTGTAAATGAGCGATGAATAATACGCACACCATATTCTATAGTATGCCTTTCGTAGTGCACCTCAGAAACATATATCAATTTAAATATGCTTGAAATAGTGCAACATCCTTAAAATTCCCCGCTAACAAGTTTTCTCTATAGCCCATAATGTAACGGAATTATTTTTAGTGTCCCTGTCAATGAGCTATAAACGCTGCATACCAATACTGAACATGTCAATGCCATAGAAAACCCCATTAACATATCAATTGCATGGTAATCCACGTATATTTACGCAAGTTAGAGCACGGACAGACAAACCGAATTCATAAACATTTTTCAGATATGTTTAATGTGTTATAAAGAAAAAGAATTTGGACGAAGAGACTCAATTTTATAATTTCCAAGGTTTCCCCACTTAAAAAAAAAAAAAAAAAAAAAAAAAAAAAAAAAAAAATCTGTAATTTTGACAGTATTTTTTACAGAATAAAGCTGTTTAAAAAAAAAAAACAGTTTTTTCCTGTAAAAAAATGTGGATTTTGTAATTTTTACAGAAAAAAAAAATCTATATTTTTTTTAACAGAAAAACTGTTTTAATGAAAATATGCAGTTATTTTCTGTAAATTAAACGGTTTTCCACTGGCGCCAAAATTGACAGTTTTTTTCTGTCAATTTGAGGGATTATTTTATTTATTTATTATTATTATTATTATTTATTTTATTTTTTTATTATTTTTTTACAGTATCTAAAGTTTCTTCTTTCACTGTTTTGAAAACTACATTATAATTTTCTTTTTAAATCGCTTGACACTAACTTAACTTACTTTCAATATTGTTCTGAATTGCTAATTTTGAGTACTAGAAGTCGATGGCTTTTCGTAGAAAACTTGCACTTCCCACCAATTCTTCTAGCTTTCAAACTAACCTTTCCTTTTTTTTAACCAGTTCCGATCAACCAAAAATGTATTCTACATATTCCTTTTCAATTGATATACTTCCTCGGCGGTCGCAATCTCTCTTGAAAATTACAGACGGTTAGGAAAGGAGACATTCAACCCTCAAAATAATGTTAACTGAACTTAGAAATTAAAAGAAAATCTCAAGTTTCCATTCTTATACGCAAGACTTGCACCCTGGGAATGTATTACGATCACAACCGCGTCAGCGAAATGGGTGGTAAAGTCTCACGCAAACAATCAATTCTTTTGACGAATTGTCAGCAACCTCTCAACTTTTGAACAATAATTTAAGATAACATTGTTCTGAAAAGAATTTATGAATCGCACAATTACAATCACGAAAGCGACAAAGTTGCAATATTTTTTTCTATGATTGCACGCTCAATTGTCTCAACTTGACGTGATGTAAGAAAGTGCTCATAACTATACAAGTTAATAAATAAATTTGAGATGCATCATTATCTTTAAGCAAGTTCTCAGTGTGTCACAGAAAACACGTTGTTTTCAAGAAAATAATAGTTTCTTTGTCACATATCTTGACATATTTTTTCCATAAAATGTTTTGATAGATTTTTCATAACTACATTTTATTTCGAAAAAAAAATCTGCTATTTCTCGCCCACCCACATGTTTTATTTGATTTCTTATGTCCACTACACAGGTCCACTTGTTGTTGAGATTGATAAACGAACCTATCATTTTTCAGTGTCGGAAGATTTACATGAGAAATAATAATAAAACTGCAAAACAATAGGGTATCCTGCAATGCTTGCATGTTAGACAATCGACTTTGTCTGCTCTCTTGTGAAGATTAGTGTCTTCTGCTATTACTGGAGACTAGAAAACAATTGAAAGTTATGAGACAGAATATTTTTTTCTTTAACATCGCTTTCATAACTTCTCAGCTGTAACATGCAAATAATACAGCAATTTTTTTTCCTGCATTGTATTCATACATTTCAGGGGCAATTTTTTGTTCCTCGCAAGGATAGCTATTGTTGAGACTGACCAACGATTCTGTGTTTTAAAAATATATTCAAGATGCCTGTGTGACATTACATAATGTGTTGTTACTTCGTTAAGAGGAGGTTACCGTTCATAAAAAAATTTTACATTTTTAAAATTTCTATAGTGTGTGCACTAGAACGGTTAGGATAAAAGGGCGAAAAATAGTCCTTTTTTAAAACGACTACCAATTTACTCAGTTTTTTTCAATTTCACTAAAAATAGGTTCTCTAAGAAAATACTGGTATGAAGAAAGCCGGAGACTTTTGGCAACTCAGCCGCTGTGTAAAATAGCATTTAAATGGATCAATCAATAAACTTTTTTTGGGGGAAATTAAAGATTACTTGACTTATTTATTTTTTTGTGGCCATGAACCTTATAAGGAAAAATATATATTATTAATATTTTTTAAGCCACGTTGAAGGAAGAGAAAAAAGGGCGAAAAATAGTCCTTTTTTAAAACGACTACTAATTTACTCAATTTCTTTCAATTTCACTAAAAATAGGTTCGTGCCCCCCCCCCCCCCCCCAAATTCAGGGTGTTTTCCGAAAATTTTGAATTTTAGTTGTTTCGGACGACTTTGCGAAGCTGTGCACTACACGGCGTAGGGTGATGCGCGCACATCATACTTATGTGCAACCGACAATATGCTCATAAATTTTAATAAATATTTGTAAATGCAGAAAATAATTCAGTCAATTCGGTTTTTGTTTGACTTTATTCTTTCTAAAAATATATATAAATAAATAAATCCCGAAGTGGACCTACTTTTTGGACCAATGAAAGGCAACCTTCTCTTAATGTACGATGTCCAATGATATTATATCCAGTACCTACTTTCTCAACTGTTGTTACTCACATATAACCTATTTCTCCGAAAATATGACCGAGTCTTCTATTAATTTTTGCTCAAAAAGATGGATTAGGCTTATTTTCACAATCAGGAGGTGTATTTCATCTCAAACATAATAATTTACAATTATTTATTTACAACAATCTACCTTTATTCTTATTATCGTGGATAAAAATCTATTTTTAATTATACAAACAGCGCCATCTTTACAAACATCACTTCAATCGGTATCCTATGGCAAAAGCAAAGACAGATTTTATTAAATGTATTTATTATAGAAATTTTACAATACTATGACGTCTTTCTGAAAGTAGAATAAACAAAATTATCAAATATGCATTGTCTATTAATGCTATTCGTGAGAGGGTTGGGTTGGGTGCGATGTCACTAATTTATCAATATTGAATGCCATTTGCGGCATCTCATCATGTTAATCTATGGGAAAACTTAGAAGCGCGATGACTGATTACCTAATATAATTATTAAAATACGTTTTTCACCATCAGAAAGTAGACGTCAGATGCCTGTATTGTGCATTTTTTTAAATTCTCTCTTTAAATTTTAAGTGTTTAAAAAAAAAAAAAAACTATAAAACTTTGAATTTTCCACTTTATGAAATTTCATCATCTTTCTTAGAAATACTTAAAATTTAAAGACACAATTTTAAAAAACGCACAACATCGGCATCTGACATCTACTTTCTGATGGTGAAAACCGTATTTTACTAATTATGTTAAGTAAGTTTTCCCATAGGTTAACATGGGATTTCGCGATCGGAGAGTTTTAGTGAAGCCGCCCCTGCATGATTAATAATCTTATTCTTTTTCTGCTAATAGACACTAAATTCCTTTTATGCTTAATATGATGATGGGAAGGTAATGAAAAAATTTTGCTGTTGTTGTTAAAGCCGATAATGCTGGATATAATATTGGAATTTGCTTTTTGAGTGAAAATTCTTGATACCCAATTTTTAATTTCAAATTCGGCTGTTCATCTGTTGATAATTCTATCAATTTCGCTCCTGCAGCGACAATTCTGCTGTAATGTTAGTTTGAAGAGCTTCTAGGGCCAAATTTGGAATGGCTATTTTAGGATGTCTTGAAACCAATTCACATGAAATCTTTAAGTGCTTCCGAATGCTGAATGTTACCATCATTTGTTGCCACTGAGGCAAGATTTGGGAATTCGTAAAATTCTCTTCGGCCTACGTTTTGTTTGTACATGACAAGATTTGACACGAATTCAGAAATAGTCCCCTTCACTTTGAGGAAATTTAGCTGTAGATTCGTTTCATTAAATTCACTAAGTAAATCTGTCAAGTAAGTTATATCATTTTAAATTTGAATTTCGAAAGGGGAGATTCTACTTCTTTGTGTCAAAAATTTTGATTTTTCTATTTTTTACATCCCTCAAGTGTGTGATGACCTAAAGCGGTTTCTGGATATTTCAATTCCTCATAATCTTTTTTGCTTGTTCAACGGGAAGCCGCTTGTTGAACGGTTCGTTATGGCAACCGTTAATATATTAATAGTAATAAATTAATTATTGCTGAATTTCCGAAATGAAGATCTTAAATTAATCCGTTCGCTTTGAAAATTTGCCAATATATTTATTATAGAATTTCGAAATTACTTGTATAAATTATTGGGAAGTTTTAAGGATCAATTTGAGAGATATAAAACATTTTCATTTTTCATTTTTTACAAAAGAGTCCAATGCATTTCTGTTTTTCTTCTCTTTCATTAAAGGGTTGCGTAGCAACAGTATTTCAAAGAATATCGGAAAAAAAAATTCAAGTAAATCGTATTATTTTGATTTTCTCGAAATCTTGTTTTTCTCGAAACTACCTTGTTTTTCTCGAAACCATGTTTTTCAAATTGGGCGACGATTTTTCTCGAGAACTATTTGAACAATTTCCTTCATTAAAAAAAAAAAAAAAAGTAATTTTTTTTGTCGGAGTTTATGCCACCGAAAAGTATAACTTTCATTGATTTTTGTTTTTAGCTCGTAAAAGGTAGCAAAAAGAAAAATGCGAAAAAAAATTACCCTTTTTGTTCAAATGACAGCCATTTTCTCAAAAAATCAACTATTCAAACTAAATGTTGGTATTAGCGAAAGAGAATTTAATGAACTTTCATAATTTGGCAACCAAATTTTTTTCAGAGGCTTGTGACCGGAGAAAAGCAGTCGTCCAATTGGAAAGTTCACGGCACGCATTATCTGCAGCCCGTCGTATAAGGCGTATTGTTAATTTTTTTTTTTACACACCAAAAATTTAAATATACATAAATGAAATGTCAATAAATACAATGTAAAAAAATTTCCGGCAGGTTCCGGAAAAAAGTGGTGGTGGCATTAAGATGCCTCGGCTTTTTACTGTTACGTTTCACAACAAAGTAGTGAAACATTCCCATTTTCAATAATCAATATACTTTTTTAATTCAGTGTCTTATTTAAGCAATTAAATTTTAAAGTTTCGTATTACAGATAAAATGAAAATTCAAATAATGAAGCATAAAAAGATTTAAATTAGCTACTACTTACTTAATCGGTTGATATCCAAACAAAGAATGGCATTTGTTCAGATTGCATTTGTCTCTAAGTGCCTAGGCAGCTGTTTTTTATTCTTCTTTAGTTATCAAAATGGCTAAAGGAACATAAACATGAAGCACGCATGCGCAGAATGTAGTTTACGCAAAAGTTGAAACCTCTCAAAAATATTACACGAATTATTGCCGTAATTGACGTGAGACGTAAAGAAATACGAAATTCCGGTAAAATATACGAAATGTTTCAGGATAATTTACTGAAACGTTCCGAATTTTTTTTACAATGTATGATGCAAAAAGTCCGAAGATGATAGATATCTCTTTTCTTTGTCATCGGAAAAAAAAAAAAAACCCTGAATTTTGGACCAAAAAAGTAGAACTTCCTTAATGAATCATCTGTTTTCGCAGGCTTAATGTTTCAAAAAAGTATATCTCAGTCAACGAGCTCAAAAAATCGTTTTAGATCGATACGTTTCATAGCCAAGACTTCTGTGTGCGACTGAAGTAAGTTAAACTGCCGAAAAAAGCATCCTTTTATAGTCTGTGATTAGGTAGTAAGTATGTTGGCCAATTAGCTGTATAGTTTTTGAGTAAATTTGGTTCATTCATTCGAAAAATATAGAACATTTTCTTTTAAGTCATAATGCTTTTCAATGGGAATTCAGACGATTTTCAAATTTTAACATTCATTGGATGTAAAATGACGCATTGAGATAATTGATTTATGAAGATCTTAAATTAATCCAATCACTTTGAAAATTTTCTAATATATTTATTAGAATTTCGAAATTAATTGTATAAATTATTGGGAAGTTGTATACGCATCAATTTGAAAGATTAAAAAAAATAATAATTTCTCATTTTTTACAAAAAATTCCCATGCATTTCTTTTTTTCCTCTCTTTCATTAAATGGTCGCCTAGCAACAGTATTTCAAAGAATATCGGGGGAAAAAAATCAAGTAAATCGTATTATTTTGATGCAAAATTTTATTAACAAAATAGCTGATTTTCGTGTGATTTTAATTTTTAATGTGCTTTTTCTAATGAAATAGATGAGGATTTATTTTAACTACTAAGGAAAAATGACCAAATGGGTTTTCCAAATAAAAATTATAAAAACGTTGAATGTGTAAATTGAATATAAGTGTCATAAGAGGAATTGACATTTGTATAAGTATATTCATTACACGAAATTTTATTCAATTTCAGAAACGTATGATGATGTTTAGTGGTTAAAAAACAAGTATTCTTTTAAGGATAGGATAAAATCTCCTGTACAAGGAGATGGTTAATCTAATAAAATTACAATAGTAAATGCATTCGGACATATACTCGAATAATGAAATAGCACAATTACTGAAAATTGAGAAAATAAAATTAAAGTGATAACGGGGGTCCAGTGGGGCAGAGCCCCCCGAAGGAATGCATTCTTATTCTGAAAAAATACAAGAATAACTAATTTATCATGGCATTGAATACAATTGTGTTTAATGTGATACTTCTAAAATTTCCGGAAGCTTCGATAAATCTTTTATGCTTATAAATGTACATGTAATTAAAAAAGTCCTTCCGGCCTGTACCGGGAGGAAAAGGTAGCTTTCCTATATCTACGTTTTAAAATTTTAGCTAATGTTACACGAAAACAGCAAGCTAAAATGCAAAGAAACGTTTACAAAAGATTCGTTAATGCTGAATTTGAATAAGAAATTCGTGAAATTATTGAGCAATAGCCAAATTGGCTTCATTTATGAAGACTTATTTTGATCGCCAAATTTCGCGATATTTCGCCAAATGTCGCCAATTTTGTCGCCAATGTCGCCAATTTTGGCGCTAACGGATATGAATATATAGTTTTATGCGTATGATTGGGAAAATTATTACAACAATGAAAGAAAATAATTTGCGAGTAATCGCGTTAATGTGCTGTTTTGTTTCAAAATGTCAGCCACCCTAGAATTTCAAACTGCTCTATCTCAGCCATTTTTTAAGATAGAGGTAAACCAAAAAAAGCTCTGGGATCCTTGTATCAAGGCCTAACACGTAATTAAAAAATAAATTTGATTTTTTAACTTTTTTGTATAGTTATTTTAGATTTTAAGTTAATTTAAATCTTTAAGTGGCCGCCATCTTGAAACAAGATGGCGGACCAAGCTGGCCAACGAACTCGGTCGAGACATTAGTGACCTTAATACACACAATTAGTTTCATCAAAATCGATTCATAAATACGGGCGTTATCGTATGACATAGGTCAGATATATATATATATATATATATATATATATATATATGGATATATCTATATATATAAATCAACATTTGTTTGGACGGAGGGTGGTTTTGGGGTCTGGGGGTCATGATCGGTGAAAATATATCGAAATTTTCCGGAACTGCTTTCCTCCGAACGGCTGCAATAGGTAGCTTTATACTTTTTTGTATTGAAAGCTACCTAAAAAAAGTCGGATTGTAGGATATATATTAAATATTATGCAGATTATAATAAATATTAGTGAGATTAGTAAACAATGATTTGTAGAGCTGACGTTAGGTCTCTGATCTGTAGATTTACTAGTGATAAAAAACTTTAAACTTAATGTTTCTATTTTACTTTAATAATATAGTAATTTTGTTTTACATATTTTTATACAGTATTATTATTATTATTATTGCATACATATTCATGTTTGACTTTTCTCTTGCAGGTAAGTCAAGAAATTTTATAACCTATGTGTAGCTGCAGTTATGATAAAGGTAATTGCATATTTATTTTTAAATGAATAGTTCATCCTTAGATGATTTCAATTTTATCAATATATACTGTTTAAGGCTTTTTTAAATGCTTACAACTTAAATGGTGTCACTACAATATACAGGGTGATTACAAATGAATATCCCAACTTTGAAGGGCTATATCTTCTGAACAATAAAAGGTAGTGTTCCATTTCACATATCGAAGTGAGTGAGAAGTTATAAAGTTTCATAAATTTAAAAGTTCGGGTTTGTTTGGCGATAGATGGCGCAACGAGCGGTGGGTTGAAAGTGAACCGGCATGTTCCTTTCCGAGTTCATCCAACAGAATGGTGTACCACCACACTGGCACTTTTCTGTACGAGAATTTTTGAACGAGCAACTGCCGCAACGGTAAATTGGTCGCAGAACAGATTTCGACGCTGCTCTTCATCAATGGCCTCCATGAAGCCCGGACTTAACTCTGTGCGATTTTTTTCTCTGTGGATACATAAAAGATAAAGTTTTTATTTTATTTTTTTTTATTCCGCCTCTACCAGCTGACATTGCTGAACTGAAAACGAGGATAACTGCAGCTATTGCAACTGTAACACCTGACATGCTGAAAACCGTGTGGGACGAATTTCTTCTACAGACTGGATGTCGTTCGTTTTTCTGCTGGTGGTCACATTGAACGCATTTATAAGGGATCAGGGTCCATAAGCCGTGTTTTTGGCCCATGAAATAAGACTAAAATTCGATTTCGTTATACTGACTTAATTATTTCACTTTTTAATATTGGAAGGTTTATCCTGTAGGATTTCAACAATAGTTTTTGCATTTTGTTCGGATTTATAGGACTTACACACAGAGCCGTCCTTAGGGGTGTGCGACAGGTGCGGCCGCACAGGGCCTCGCGCCTAGAAGGGCCTCGCATTTAGAAAAAAAAAGGTAAATATCCATTATATCAATTATAGCTAAATATTTATCATTTTGTTGTAAGTTATATAATGAAATTATTTATTTTATGAAAATTTATATGTGTAAACATGCTTATTTATAAAATGTGACGTCATTAAAATGTTTAAAATGTTCTGTGCAAGTTGTGGACGCTCGAGAAGAGAATAAATCTATAAACATTGTTATACTCTAGCCTAGGGAGCACCAGCCGCTTACCAAATCTGGTCAGGTGCATGAACTGAATGCTAATTGCTAAGAGGTCGGTGCTGATGATGAATTGGATAAACTGCTCTATATAAACTGGACTATATGAAACGTAACAACACCGATTTGTTGTCATTCTTGCGTAATCAAGTTTCTCTTTTTATTATACAAATATCAATGTTCCTGTCCATGCGTATACGTATGTCTTATCGCATAAACAGAACTGGGAACTAAAACCCCGTACTCCATACCCCAAGACTAAACTAAAGACTTAAAGCCTCCAAAAATAAAGAAAGGTTCAGTTTTTAAAGGTTCATAAGAAAAAGGAAATTTTGAGAAATATTCATTTTGACTGATATTTTTTCCTATTTTTAAATTATTTTATGAAATTAAAAATATTAACATCTTTAATATTTTTAACACTTTTAGGGGCAGTAGTATGTTTATGAATGGGCTGCTGCCCGTGGGACGTATATGTCCCGCCGTAGCCAAATACAGCCATCATATTTAAGCCATTATCTTTCATTTGTGTTTCTGTTTAAATTATCATAAAAGAATTAGCAATTTTCTCCACCAAATTGTTTTAAAAATTGCTTGATTTTGTACAATTTTCATTGACGCTGGGCTGATCAGTGATTACCTGCTCACGAATGTCACGTAAACATACTAGGGGTCTACATGGACCGAAATTTCAGACCCAGATCCGCCCGGTTCAAAGAAAGCCATCCTGACCCAGTGTAAAAGCTAAACGCTCGATCTAGGCCTGAGCCGAGCAAAAAAATCATTAAAATCAGTCCCGACCCGACTCAATTCCTACAAAAATTTCCGATATTCGTTAGCCAGTATTATCCTACAGTTAAAATTCTTTAAAAGAATAGGTATTGCATACATATTTAAAGCAAACATTTTAAAGTACAGCATTTTTCAGATTATATGAAATTAATATTAATTAATTAATTAATTATTAATGTTTCCAAGTCATAGTACACGGAATTATAATATTAATGATCACATAAGACAGTTACATTTAAATGAAGACTTATTAAAATGAAATAGTTTAGAAGGAAAGAAAAGGATGATTAAAAAAGTCATAATTTTGAAGCTCTATAAAGGAAAAAAAAGGTAGATTTAAAAAAATATATTTTTTAAATTTATTAATCCAAAATAAATTTCTAAAGATTCCATTAACAAATGTACAATCGTCAAAAAAAGTAAAAAAAAAAAAAAAAGAGAGAGAGAGAACACCTCCACACTTTTTAATGGCCAAATTGTTGCAGAGAGAGGTGCAAGAGGTACCTTTCTACTCAGAATTCTGTCTACATTCCAAATATGAATATCAATTTTGAAATAAAGGTCGTCTACATATTAAAAAAAAATGAGCCAACTTTAATTTTTCAAATGGTAACACCCACTTTTGACACTATATTTGAGTCTTTTGAAACAGGGCTATTCAGAAAATTACATTGTTTATTATATATTTTCTTAAATCTTCATAGAGCAATAAAAGAAAATATGTTAGGAATTTATCCATAAATTTACAAAAATAAAGACATCTTAGGAGGAGGTGCATCGAGAACATTCAGTTATTTGCCAGAAAAATTATACAGAATTTTTTAGTGTAAAACAAACTCAGTTTATATGGAAGAAAAATACCAGATTTTTTTTTTCAAATTAAAAGCTATCATTTTCTTTCTGTGGATGCTTTGATAACAGGAGACGGCCCCTTTAGGCCATCACAAATTAAAATTTATCATATGTCGAAAACTAATGATTGGAATTAGCCTTACCCCTTACTCTTTATACTTACAAACCCCTGTTTTTATTTATATAATTGTGGTTCATTTTCTGTGAAAATTTATATTGATCATAATTCCTAATTTTTTTTAAAGTATTTTGTTAATATTTTTTACAATTCATATATATATTATATATATATATATTTTAGTTGAACAAAATACTTGAAATATATGTGCGTCTACGCATTATATCGCATTTGAAAAAATCAATGGGTTGATTTTCGGTAAGATAATAAATAAAAGTTTGTCACATAAATTAACATTAGCATATCTTCAAACATTTAACTCATCTAACTCTACAAAGATTTAAGTAAAAGAATACGCTCAGTGCCTTTTTACGGGCTATCTTGATCAAAGGAGCTAAAACATGATGTCAAAAATGGGTGTTAGCCATAGTTGCCAACCTCCCGATTCTTTGAATACCAGTAAAATCATGCATAAATTTTCGCTTTATTAAATAGCAGAAATTGCACGATTACATAAAACAAATATTTTTTCATAAAAATACTGGTACGGAAAAAATCGGGAGGTTGGCAACTATGGCTGTTAGCATTTAAAAATTCAAAGTTGATACAATTTTTATATGTCTACGATTCCTATTTCAAAATTTGTATTCAAATTCGAAAAGTAGACACAACTCACACTCACAGTCAAACTGTACCTTTCGCATCTGCTGCAATTTGATGATTAAAAAGTATGAAGATGTTTTCTCTCTATTTCTTTTAACACTGACTGTACATTATCACTAATTTACCAAAGAAAAAAAAGAAATTCCGTTCTGACATGACGCGGGCAGCACGAATTTCCGTCCCGGCCCAAATCAGCAGAAAAAAGAATTGCCCGAGCCCAGTCCCAGTATTAAGAAACGAAATTGGTCTGAGTCTATATAGACCTATACTAAAAATTACTACCCTCCCCGCTCACCCGCGAAAATAAAAAACGTAATTCTTGGTGCGCTTTTGGGTATGTAATATACGAGCTTTTTCACAATGCGATTGCGTTTTGGGAAGTAGGGTTGCCAATTTAGCACTTTTTTTAATTCAAAATATCTACCACAATTTCTGAATAATTACCTTCACTTTATATTTAATCACAGAATGTCTCTCGTTAAAATAAGCAAAAATTACTATTTGAAATTTCTGGTAGATGAATTTAATAAAAAACTAAATTGGCACCATTGGTGGGAATGGGAGGGCAGTTTGGAAGTAAAGGGCCTCGCAAAATCTCTTGCACCCGGCCTCGCTTTCTCTAAGGACGGCTCTGCTTACACAAGCTCAAAGTTCGTATTATTCGTAGTTTTTGATGAAAAATACGGAATTTCTCCTAATTTTACCTCAATTATTTATAGGAGCGCAATGGTGCAACACTTTCTTCTTTACATATATTGTAAAATACATCAAAATGTACAATATGTAAAAATAAAAGTGTTCCAAAGCTGCGCTCATAGTAAAATATTAAAAATAGAGAGTTAAGTAACTGTATTCCCTCACGTCATTAAGATACTTTAAGATGCAGCAACGTGTTTAAACGTGCTAAAATGAGCACAATTATTGCTAATGTGAAGGAATGCAGTTATTAGCAATAGTTATGTTAATTTTAGGTCGAATTATTCGAACTTTGAGCTTGTGTAAGTCATATAAATCTGAACAAAATGCAAAAACTATTGTTGAAATCGTACAGGATAAACCTTCTAATATTAAAAAGTGAAATAATTAAGTAGGTATAACAAAATCGAATTTCAGTCTTATTTCATGGACCAAAATCACGGGATCCATTTTGCTACTAGCAATTTCACAATCTTCTTTTTTATGTATTTTTCACAAATGCTTCTATACTTTTGTTAATAAAGCCGTTCAAAGTTGGGATATTCATTTGTAATCACCCTATAGTATAAAATCACATATAAGCCAAAAAATGTAACGATTTTTCCAATTTTTAAGTTAAAAGAAAGCTAATGTTATTAGTGTCTTTGTACGCATTGATGTTTATTAGTTTTATCTTCGAAGCAAAATATCGGATCCATTTTGACAATTGAAGGTGTCGTTCATTTCGTTAATAATTTTAGTAACAGAAGAAGTAAAATTTTGTGAAAGGAAAAAGTAATTGAAAAAAATAATAAAACGAGTCCGTATGATTATATTTCAATTGACTGTTGGCATATATTTCGGCGAGAGTGATTTTCCAAAACAGACTGTTTTTTTATGTGAAGTGTTCATTGGTATCCGCATTCAATTTTAAACTAGTACATTCTTGCCAACATCGTCCATGGTTAAAGCGCAGTGCACAATCCTATATTAATTTATTTTTACATGTCTCTGTAAAAAATAAGGAAAGTACAAAAAAAATACATAAAACAAAAAAGGCAAGAAAACAAACAAGCGCCTTTTCGAATCCTGATAGAAATGTCATGAGACTACCATCAAAACGAATCCCCCCCCCCCAAAAAAAAAAAAGGTTATATATACAATACATATGACATACACATTTTATATATAATACACTTAACATACGCACACATACAAGCGAATTGTATAGTCACCTTTATTGGAAATTAGTTAAAAACTCTTAACTGCTGTTAACAGTCTCACAGACCGCAGTTTTTTCCAATTTTCCATGTTTGATTTTTAATTTTCAGTTTAACTATAGATACCACTAAAATTTTGTATCGTTTGGAGCCTTGGTACTATCGTTAGAGACTTCTGAATAAGTGATTTTTAATTATAATAGTCCTGACTTAAAGTTTAGTACAGAAACAGTAAGTGTACTATGAGTTAATCGAGCCTTTTATTCATCTTTCGATCAAGCGGTCTCAGCGACCGCTCAACGTAGCTGTGAGACAATTTCTGTCACAGCAGTTAACCCTTTAACGGACATTGGTTTCCCTACGAAACCACAAAATTTTAATTACGAAATTCAACAATGACAGCAGAATTTTAAGAGAAATGTTTTTCATTTATTATGTATGTGAAATATCGCTTTTTTGTTATATACAAATAAATTTGTTCAGAATTTCCGGTGTCAATAATTTATTTCAACATTTTAGCAATTGAAGTGCTTTATCCGTTAAAGGGTTAAAAGGGTGATCATTGGAATTGTTAATTTGCTATTTTCAATCATAAAATTTACTGTACTGTTTGATCTAAAGTAGTTGGTTAATTTCCCTTTTCCTGTAGTCAAGTTCAGTTCGTAAATAATATGCTAAATTTTCCAGCTAAATATGTTGATTATGTACAATGCTTCCTGTTTTAGTATTATCATTCGTCTAAAACCACCTAGATTACTTTCACGGCTTCAACTGCTTCAAGTTATTTTCTTTACACAATTCAGTTTGAACAATATGAACATGAAACGTGGAAACATAAATCATTCCAGTAAATAAATTTGGGACTAATTCAACCAGCAAAGGCTGTTTCATATTAGTGGAGGGGGGGGGGGGTGAGAGAGAAAACAAAGAATTATTCATCTTATTACATGCTGCTGATCATCTTGTTCTGCGGCTTGTTGACCAAAGGAATTATTCGCTTGGCATAAACTGATTGTAAGAGGGACGTGCTTTACATTTGTCGAAATGCTTTTTTCGCCTCGGGCAATCTTTCTCTAACTAAACACTGGCGAAAAAGTATGGCGTTGCAGCGTTCATCTGTGTATTATTAATCTGTTCTCGAACCTCACATTTTCTTTCCGTCACAGTTTTGAATAAATTTTCTACCACAATGACGAAATCCTTTTTACGCTCATGGGGCAAAAATCAGGCATTCTGAGGGAAGATTTCAAAGAAATGAAAAGTATGTTGTATCATTTCCCTTAAAATGGTAAGTTTATAATTCATCATAGATTATTGCTAGCCATTTATCATATTTTCTGTTGTTTACCTTCTCCGAAACACTTTTTAACATATGAATTTTTATTATATTTTGCTTATACTATATAAACTTTATGGACATTGGCTTGAATATTGGCTTTTTGCTTGTATATTGATTAATATATTTTGCTTACACATAAGCTTTTTCTTTGAATATTGTTTATTTATGAGCTTATTCACTGGAAATAAGCTGATTGTAGAGAACATAATTATTTACACCAGTAGATTTTTTTTTTTGGGGGGGGGGGGGCAATATTTTTTTTTCTAATCAAACGCTGGCGAGAAAGTTGCGTTGCATGGTGTATCTGTATATTATTCAGCGACACTGAGGAAATAGATATAATGAATAAATTTTGTATAAATTTCTAGTATAATGTTGATAATTATTTTCATCGTGAAAATAAATCATTCTGAGTGAAATATAGACGAATTGAAAACTGCGTAGGTTGCATCGATTTTCTTATAAATGTGAGTTATTACTTTCCAAACACATAGCGTAAAGAAAGTACTGTAATCATGATTTTGTGTTTGAGTATAAGTGAACACGATAACTCCCAAACAGTACTTCCCATTAAGCTTAAATGTGGCGAATACCTATACTGTTATAAACCACTATTGCAAGAACTGTATAGATTTTCGAACAAATCGGCCGACAGATTTTGCTGGTTGGTTGGTTGCGGGCACTAAGGTAATCTTTTTCACACGATGGCCAAACAGTTTAAACCTGAATTACGACCCAGTACAAACATCCATGCTGAGTAGGGATTCAAACCCGAACCCTTTTGTCTAGTAACCAGTGCCCTAACCAACTGACAAGCAGGTGGGCCCGATGGATTACGCATTTAATCATTTTTTTAAAGCATTATCAAACCGTTATGCACCCATTCTACAGGAAAACTCACCAAGGAAAAGTAACACATAAATATTGCGGCGATGTCATCAAGCATTAGTATCGCAGAGGTAACGTCTCCAGTTTCAAAAAGAGGGGTGCAGCTTTCGAATTTAACCGATTCCATTGCCAACATAATTGAAAAGTGTTTATGAATGCGGTTTGTTTGACCGTGCTCTAACTCGCGTAAATATATTCATAATGTCATGCAATCGATATGTGTTATTGAGGTTTACCATGCCATGTTAGGTATTGAAAATGAAGTGTGTAGAATTTATAGTTCGTTTACAGGTGAACCCAAAAAACTTTTCCGTTTAAAAAAAAATCGTTTGCTGTTTATTTTAGTGATGTTACACTATTTCAAGCATATTAAAATTGATATGCATCACTTGATATACACATGCACTACAGATGCTTACTATCGAATACAACGTGCATAGCATTCATCGTTCATTTACAGGGACACACAAAATAATTAGATTATAGTACTGTCTATGAGCAATAATTGCTGGAAATGCGTTTTCAAATTTGACTAAATTTTTTCATATTACTTGGTGTGTAAGTGTTCTATTGATCCTATACAGGGCTGCAAAAAATATCTCGATTACATTTCCATTTACTGACAGAAGTTGTTTTAGGGGGATTTTCCACTGTGCTAATACGTCTTCACAAACATTGTATATTATTTCCCAATCATCTTTTACCTTTACCAAATTTGTTAAGTTAAACTAATGTACACCCTTAATACAGTTAAGCATGTAAAGCTATACACAAAAGTTAGCTTCGTTAATAATTAAATTAAACTAAAGAACGATCTTAACTTGGTTAGACACGGTTAAGACACGTTAGTATTAGTAAACACTTGGTAACAACTTGGTTTGTTTAGTAACAACTTGGTTAGACACGTTTAGTAAAATAATTGTGCACTTTAAACATTGTAAAAACTGTCTAACCTTCAACACATTGTATATTTATGTTAAAATAAACAGCGTGTTTGTGTCTTCGCGCCGGGATTACACTTATACTCTAAAGCGGAAGATGGGTTCCTGGGACTGTTATCCCTTGTCATCCCTTGTTTACTTAGACATCATATTTCACCATATTATATTGTGAAGTACACTGTAAAAAATTGCTGCAATCTCCTTAAGAAAACGGGTTTTGTCCCTAGATAAACGAGCTTTGTTCTTACATAGGTTTTTGCCCGTAAAAAACGTGAAATTTACGGAAATTGACCGTTTACCTTGAAAAAGGGCATTACCCGTAAAATTACGGCAGCAATTACGGAGAATGCCCGTGAATTTACAATATTTTTTTTTTTTTTACGGTGTATTGTTACAATAAAATTCCGAATATATTGGAAAGAGCTTCATAATCTATGCTTGACGCACCTTTTTTTTTAACTTCTTGGACACGTGCACCATTGCTCGAATGGGAGTCACTCCATATATATATTTTTTTTCCGTTATAGTACATTATTGCTTAGTTATATAGCATCTTTCTTGTGTTTTCATGCTCTGAAATTGAATTTAAAACATTGATTTTGATATATTTAGTTGAAAAATACACTACTTTTACCGGGAAATTAATAATAATAATAATAATAATAATAATAATAAAGTTTAGTATTTTAAGCAGTAAGCGAGTTTGGATTTCAGAATAGACTTATTTATTTATGGCTTTGTAAGATGCGCGGGATACTTCACAAATTATGAATGAATGAATTTTCTTTCAGTTACAGTTATTCTGTCCTATATACTTTCGACCTAACTGTCAGTGGAACCGCAAAAGTCACTAATAAACATGCAAAACCATCTCAATCTGCCGGTACCATTCGCATCCGGAAGTGAAGAGGTTCATAGAACAGAATAACTGTTTAACTGGAAGAAAATTCATTCATTCATAATTTACGAAGTATCCCGCGCATCTTACAAAGCCATAAATAAGGCTATTCTGAAATCCAAACTCGCTTACTGCTTAAGATATTGATTTCTGGGTTTGAAGTTTCTATAAATATAGATTTCTGTAAGAAAAAATTCATAGGTTATAATTCATATTTTTCTCGAAAGTTAATTTCGAAAATATATATATCTTAAAATTCATTTTCTTAAAAAGAAAAAAAAAAATGTAACCTATAATTTTTTAACAAAACTCGATTTCTAGAAGATTTGAATATGCGAATGCAAAATTGCAGCTGATTCCGCGTCGTAGTTTTTGAGTTATGTTTAAAAAACTACCCGAATTGCAATCTGTTTTACAACTATTAAAAATGAATTTAACATTAGGAACTCCAAACTTTAAACATTAATAATTCCTAAACTACCGAATGACTTCTGTTTGCTATCTTCAGATGCAATTTATCGAAAAAAAAAAAATATGATGTCAAAATTAAGTGTTAGAATTCCAAATTTTCAAGTTCAGCATACAACTTCTACATGTAGACAACCCCCTAAGCAAAATTTAAATATATAGCCTTAATTAGTAGATGTTATTACTAATCTATTGGTTACTAATCACATTTTCATACGAGAATTTGCGGCAGAGTTAGTAGGAGATGGTGCGGGTTCTTTTGTCCCCCGCCCCCTCCCCCCAAATATCGTACATAAAAGAAAGTAAAAGAGAATTATATTGATTATATTCATATGAACGATCTATACTATAAAAAAGTATAATAATATTTATATATATATATATATATTTAGAGCCGTACCGAGTACTCGGTATATACTCGGTACTCAGTCAATACCGAGTTGGGCCAAATTTTCCAAATTTTTGAATTTTCAATTCCAAATTTTTGAATTTTCAAAAATTGTCTTTAAAAGGTGCACAATTAATTTTGAATTTAATCAGTTAATTAGAAAGATTTTAAAAAGAACAGTTTGTAAAAAACGACAAGAAAAGAACAACTCGACTTTTAATTAGCCCTTTCAATTAAACCAGTTACTATTAGAAACGCGTTTTTTTTTAATTACTAAATTCATTTGTTTAGAAAAGATTGTTAAGATAAATATTTATAGTAAATTTAATGAGGGCGTTAAAAATAATTTATTAAAATTTTAAATTAGAAAATTTTTATATGTAGTTTCTCAAAAATTGCAAAAAATGTTTTAAATAATATGATTGATGAATGTTTAAAAAATATGATTATATGCTCAAGATGCATGTTTATACATATATATTACCCTTAAGCTACCTGCATCAGTGGTTCTTTCTTAGACACAACTACTCGGTACTCTGCCGAGTAGTTAGTGGCCGAGTACTCGGTACTTGACCAAAACCGCTAATCTATACATTAATTTGTCAACGGAGTTTTAGTTTGGAAAGAAAAATTCCAATGCGTAAAGTTAAACGCATACATAATCGAATTCTGATTATTTTTCCACTTTAACGATTTTACTCATCTGAAAGGCTAAGACAATATGCATGGAGAACCGTGGTTCCTGTGAGCGCCCATTGGTTTTGAGGAATGCCGATTTGAAATTCGTGCACCCTATGCCTGACACGAGAGTATTGCCACCTGTTAAATGGTTTCTTGTTCCCACCACTAACCACTGGAGCAAATGATGATGCATTAAAAATCTCCATTGTAAAAAAAGAAAAGTGAGAAAAGTAATAGAAAATGCACAATTACACATGATCTGTGATACATTTTCATTATGGATGTTCTAGGTGAAGTTTTGAGAATGGTGGATGTTACTTGTATTATTCAGAGCGTGCGATAGCAGTGTAATTAAAAACGTGAAAGTCATTGAAGAGGAAAGTCATTGGAAAGGTACTAATATTATCTCGTGAAATGGAACCAACCATTAAGCTACAAAGCTATGTACAGGGTGAATCATAATTAGCTAGGGTTTTTCTTTTCTTAATAACTTTCGAAATATTGGTTTTATATTAACAAAAATTTACGTCAAGATAAAACTTTTTAACGTGGCAATTATTTAGAAATTGTTTTCCAATATGATTACCATTCTATGTACGAATATTTGAAATTTTGATTGAAATGGGAAAAAAAAAAAAAAAAAAAAAAAAAAAAAAAAAAAAACTACCTATTGTCATTTACATGTATGTTTGTTTAAAACTTTGACCGCAGTGACCTATTACACTGAACACACTTGTTTCTTGAACATTTGATTTAGAAATTTGAAGTTTCCGCGACAATACGGACTGAAACATTAAAGGACCAAACAGACAGTGTTCTTATGTGTCGCTATCTGTGATGTGGTATGTCGGACTCTTGGATTTTTTATGACTTTCTTAGCATGTCTAAAAGTCAGAGATCAAGAGCGTTAGCTGTTGGCAGGTCGAAAAACACCCATTTCTTTTGTCGATGATCATAAAATGATTCGAGAAGATGGAAAGAGATTTGATTTATGGCTATCTCAGGAGGACTTGTTCAAGAAGGCACTGAACGCAGCTTAACGGTTTTGATTACAGATCGACCGAAATTTCGGTTTCGGTTTCGGCGAAACTGCTGCCAAAATTTCGGCTTGACCGAAACTCGACTGAAACTATCTGTATTTCAAAATCTCGTTCCTTCTTTCGGAAATTTTCAACTTTACTCATTGATATGAGTTGTATCGACTCAAATGAGACACTGTTTATTGCTGTGAACTCCACTGTTTACCATTATCCGATTCATGAAGCGAGTGTAAATTATAAAGCAAGTAATGCATATATGACTAAACTTAAAAGACGCTTATCACGTGATCTTTAAAAGCTACAAACTGAACAGTCATAGAACATTTTTACTTAGAAACTCCAGATTGCTCCTAATGCTTTATGAGAAAGGTGTTGTTAAAATATATGAAGATTTACGAAATTTATTACAAAAGATATATCGAAGTATGTATACTTAAAATATTTTTTATTAGATGAAATTCGTATAATTGGAAACTATTTCTGTCTTATTGATAAATTAATTACGTTTTATTTTATATGAAAATAAATAAATTTGGATAGAGGCACAGAGAGTCAACTTAGCAACGGAGATAACATTTTCAAACAGGGATGCCATTTCAATACTTTCTTAAGAATGCAGGGAGTAGTGGCACAGTTTTTATTTTTTATTTTTATTTTTATTTTTTATTTTTTGAGGCGAAAATAATGATGTACTGTGAATGAGCAAAAAAAAAAAAAAAAATTATCTTATTGTGCACATCCTAAAAGGAAATATATGTCTGTCTATATTTAAAAGTGTATTAAATTAATAATATTTATAACTATAAATGTCTCAAACATATTCAATGTTAATTTCCTAAAATATAAACTTTTAAGTACTTTATTCCAATCAATTTAAATGCAAAATATTAACAAACTGAAAATATGAATGTATTTAAAAATTAAATATTCATTATTGAATTTGTTTGACATTATTTAACTACATTGTTAATTCATTATTGGTAAATGCCTATAATTATTGGTTGTTATAAAATAATAAAATATAAAAGTTGTATTATTTATGTTTCATTTTTATTTGAAACTTATACACACACATATATATATATATATATATATATATATATATATATATATATATATATATATATAAACTTATTGCAAAAATTAACCATTGAAACAGAAATAACTGACCAAATGCAATGAAATTATTACCCCATATAGCTATGTCAAATTACACATTATAAAACATAGTCCTAACAAATGAAGTATTTATTCAAAAAGTGAAACATAAGTAAAAAACACAAATGTAAGCTTATAATGTAATTTACTTTTTCAAGGGCTGGGAAACCACATTATAAGCAAAGAATGATTGTTTTCTGTAACTGTCACAAGCTTAAAGCCAAAATTTTGTGACAATTCCAAGCCCTAACAATCATTGGAAAAAAATTGGAAAAAAAAAAAAAAAAAAAAAAAAAAGGATACCTTTGAAAATAGAACACTACAAATCAAACGGAAGAAAATAAATCCATTTATAAACAAATAAATACAAAGGAAGACAAAGAAAATCTATACATTACAACATAAATTTGTCCAGAATCCGAAGCCAAAAATGTTTTGTGCTAAGCACATGGTAAAGTGAATAAGTGAATTCAAACGTACAAGTTAAAATTACAGTTAATTTTCTAAAAGTAGCAGTTATTAATTTAACCATTGTGATTTTAACTATTTCTAATTTAAAATATAAAAATACAAATAAATAATATAAAAACTATAAATTCATTTACTAAAAATATTATTTAACTTAAATAATTTTAATATATATATTATATTATTGGAATATTTAAAAATTTCACTTGTATTCCAAGTTTTCAGTTAAAAGAGAAAAAAAAAATTGTGAAAATTTATATGGTGCTGCCATCTGGTTTTATAATAAACAATAACTAAAAAATAATACTAAAGAATAATAGTAATAGTTTTTTTAAAATCATTATATTGTGCTGCCATCTAGTTAAAGATTAAAACAATATCTAAATAACTATTAATTATTTTGATTAAGTAAATTTTCAGTATAAAATTACTTTATCTATTTATTTTTACATATGTCAACATTTAAATAATTTCAAAACATAAATAAACCCATAAAATCTAAAATATTATTGTAGAAGTCAAATTAAATTTTCATTTTATAAATAATTATATGCAAGCTTAAAAGATTTACCAATATGACTACATGCACTTATTGGAACTAACATCTTGCAAAATTTTATTAACCCTGAAAAATAAAATTAGATTTTCATTTTATAAATAACAATGCAAGTTTAAAAGAAATACCAAAATGGCTACACACACTTAATGGAACTAACATCTTGCTAAATATTATTTATTCTGAAAAATAAAATTAGATTTCACACACTGATAGCTAAAAATAACCAAACATTTCCAATATGTTAACCTCACGTATTGAATCTAATATCTTGCAAAAAATAAAAAATAAAAAAGCATTTAACTAAATTGTTAAATGTTCTCTACCTGGCAAGGGAAAAAAAAAAAACATTAAATCTCCAATATGGCAACGCACTTATTGGAACAATATTATATTTAAAGTTCTCTCCCTAGAAAAGAAAAAAAAATTAGAATTTACTATTTAAATTTTTTAATTAATAAAAGATATTTATCCAAAATATTCCCACTCAGCTCTCACATAAAGGAATTCATTCTTTAGCCAAATATATCAGTAATCAAAATGTAAGTGTTTTAACAGATAGAATGTGCAAACATATAAACCCCAATGAAAGCAAAATTTATATTCGTAAAATTGACTTAACTAAATAAAAGGGATAGCCATATTCTACTGCATGTTGAAGAATAAGTTTTAAATTTTGAGTTTTAAAATTATTAGAACAAAGATTGTTTATTCTATGTGCAAAATTTAGTAAAATATTTACAAATACTGATTTATGTATACAAGACTTATAATTAGTAAATAAGTTAACTTTAAATGTAAAATCATTTCTTTTGTCATAAATGTCAAACAAAATTTTATTATCTTTAAGAATTATCTTAAGATCAAGAAAATTAATTTCATTATTTACCATAAGGTTGAAACTATAATTTAAATTTTTATGATATTTTATTGGTAGTAAATAATTTGAATTATTATTAAAATAGAAGACAATTATATCATCTATATAACGGTACATTTTACAATTAGCAATATGTGAATTACGTTCATAATAATATAAATATAATTCTGCAAGAATTGAAGAAACAATACCACCCTGTGGTAATCCACAGCATTGAATATATATATTCTCATTAAAAACAATATAATTATGATGTAGAATAAATCTAGTTAAAGTTTTAAAGTAATTTAAAGAAATGTTATTTTTTAATTTTATGGAATCCTTGTATTCTTTGTATAATAAATTGACAATCCTGAACATATCCTTGATATCAATATTATTAAATAAGTCATTAAAGTCAAACGTCTTCATGTAAGTTATGTTATTTAAATTTTTTATATTATTGACAAGTTGAAAACTATTTTTTATGCTAAACAAATTATCTTTTAGTTTTGTAAGTTCAAACAATTTAGTGAGAATAGTTAATAGAAATTTACTTGCATTATTATTATACGTATTACAGCCTATAGTTACAGTTCTAAATTTTATAGGAGTTTTATGAAATTTAGGTATAACAACAATGTATGGATAATTAAAGTTGTAATTTTTAATTTTTAGCAATTTATAATATTGAAATATATGTCGATTATTAATAATTGTATTAAGATTAGTTTTTTTAAAATTTAAACTTGTATTTATTGCATTAGATATTAGCTGTGAATAATATTTTTTGCAGATGAAAGCATAGTTGTTTGGTGATTTATCAACATAAGTAATAATAAATTTGTTTTGTAAATTCTTTATTTCACTATTTAGTTGTTTAACATTAAAATTAAAATTTTCCATATTTCTGAAAAGTTCAACATTTAAATTACTTACGTTTGTTTGTTAGAAATGGGGTTCAATACACGTATAATTAATAAATTAATTAGTAACGTAATTAGTTATTATTAAATAATTATTGATTATTTGTTATTAATTAATTAATTAATTAAAATTATTTGCAGTTATGTATTAATCAGTTTTTTAATTTTTTTTACAGTTTCGGTTTCAGTTTCGGGTGAAAGTGGGAAGATGAGAGAAATTCGGTTTCGGTTTCGGTCTTAAAAACCTGTTTCGGTCGATCTCTAGTTTTGATCCTATCTTCTTATATACTTTCCGAATGTTTCCTGGACCACAAACGCTTGTTGGCCAGGTGGCATGTTTGATGTAAGTCTGATACATTCCCAGTCGCCACATTGGCAATCAAGGCATTTATTGCATTTCTGTGTGGCACTGTGTGCCTTTTTTAATTTTTTCTCGTAAATTTGATATTTTTAATGTTGTCTGACAATATATAGATTATAATTCATCACAATAAAATCTCGTTGCTCATTTGTTAATCGCGATGGAGCCATTTTTTACTACTTTCGAACAAATTAATATATATATATATATACACAGGATGACAACAAAATGACCCGGACAAACACCAAGCGGAAATAAAAAAGAACTATCAAACTCCACCACAAATTTCACTGTCTTTACATGAGAAATAAGCCTCGGACCTCACTGATGTAGATTGTTTTAGCTTTATGATAATTGTCTTCCAAAAAATGCGACTCTTATACATTACATGCTGAAAGCCTGATCAGAGAAACTGCTTAGGAAGAAATTGGGTCTTTTAAAGGGCCTTTCACAATTTTTTTCATTTCAAAACAGGACCCTTCACAAAATTATTTGTCTTAAAAATAGACTGTTCACAAACAACAAAAGAAATGTGTCTTCAGAAAACGTGACTCTTACATTATATGCCGAAAGCCTGATCATAAAATTGTTTAGGAAGAAATTGGGTCCTTTAAAAAACCCTTCACAATTTTTTTTTTCATTTCAAAACAGGGCCCTTCACAAAACTTTTCACCTTAAAACAGGACCCTTCACACAATTCTTTGCCTTAAAAATAGGCTGTTCACAAAATTCTTTGTCTTAAAAATAAGACTGTTCACAAAATTCTTTGTCTTAAAAATAGACTGTTCACAAAACTTCTCCCTGTCCAAAGGGAACCTTTCACAAAATTAATCATTTAAAAGTAAAATCTGACTCTCTTTTAGATTCTATAAAGAAAATATGCGTATTTTACAAACATATATCTTCTTAAAATGTACCTGATAATAACTATCATTTCAAATTCACAAAATTATGACTAGATTTTCCATAAATGTAAATATTAGAAGTTTTTCTCCAAACCGTTCCAACTCACATTTCATAATTTGGCATTAATCTCCTAGGAAAGTTATATTGAATGAGTGAGACATGCCGACAAATATTAACTTGGCGATAATAGCTGGCTCCCCACGTTTTTGTCAAATCATCTCGACCAATCACATTTTATTACTCGTATTTCACCATTATGTTATATACAGTAATCCCTCAACATTCGCGGTTTTAACATTCGCGAGTTTTGATTATTCGCGATCAGGAAAATGCGGAAAAACTTAACATTCGCGAGAATCTGATTTGATCATTCGCGATTTTTTTTAATTATCTCTTTCTTTTTCAGATTTTATAGTGGTTAAATATTATTTCCCCTGTGTTTTCTCAGTATCTATTTTTCAAATCAATTTTCTATCGTCAACTGAAAGAGGGGTGACTATTGTAGAAAAGTAAAATAATAACAACAGTAGAATATTCGATGCAATAGTTTATAGAAGTAATGCATCGAAGTATGCAATAGATATTAGAAGTGGTAACGTCATCTTTAATCTAGTATTAATCTAACATGTTCAGGTTCTCGTAGAGATACAGCTGAAACTGCTCTTAGATGGAAAATAAATGAAAGCATTTCTGAAGCATTTAGCTGTATTTAAATATCGTATTTTAATGTTGTATCGCATAACGACCCATTAACACATTATCATCTCTTTGTGAATAGAGAGATCCGAAACTAGTTTATACAAAAACATACGATTTTTTTAGCTGTAATTATTTCTCTAGTCAGTTAATTTGAATTATATTTCGTAAATAAATGTCATGTTTATGAATATGTGCGTACATTTAACTTCTACATACAGGGTGATTCATAAAAGATGGGCAGAACTTTAAGGGGTTATAGTACACTTAAAGACAAATAATATTAAATAGGAGACTAAGGGTCCCAGACGTATTCCCAAGGAGATAGGGGGCATTAAAGTTTAGGGTCCGAAATTTCAAATGATTATAAAACATGGAAAAATTGGTCGATTCGTTTGCGGTTTTTGCAAAAAATTTTCTTTATGCCAGTATTTTCTTGAAATAAAATTTTAAAGTTCAATTTCAAAAAATGCCGATAGGGGGCGCTTTAGACTTTGGAGTAACAAACAACTATTTTTTAACGTTATTTTTTGTATTTCTTTAAATGATTTCGAAAGCTTAGACTTAAACTTAAATTTTGATCTAAAAATCTGAGTCCTAACGAGTAGTTAAGTAGCGTAAACTGAAATTTGAAATTTGAAACCCTTCTCCCCCCAGAACAAAAATCAGTTATTCCCGATCTTTGTGTCGTAGATTAGGCTCTAACTACTGCCGCGTTTTGCTAAAATTATTCTTTATGTCAGTATTTTCTTGAAAATAAATTTTAAAGAAAATTTTCAAAAAATTCCGATAGAGGGCGCTTTAGACTTTGGAGTAACGAACAACTATTTTATACCGTTATTTTTTGTGTCTCATTAAATGCTTTCTAAAGCTTAGACTTAAACTTAAATTTTCAGCTCAAAATCTGAATCGCTGAGCGTGGTTCAGTAGCGAGGGGAGGGGGTTCAAATTTCAACTTCTGAACATAGTTCAGTTTGCACTACTTAACCATGCCCAACGATTCTGTGCTGTGATACGAGGCAAAAATACAACTTTCGTCAAGGACTGCATAGTCGGAATTCACTCATAAAGGCACTGGCACAGTTGGAAACGTCGCTCATGCAAACGTTAAAGCTCCATTCCTGACGCTAGTCACCGGGTGAAGAAGGAAACAGAAAGTATGCAAATGTCAAATGGGGAAGAAGAAGAACACGTATGCAAAATTTCGACACGATTCAGGCATAAAAACCACTGAACGGTGAGTCAAGTGTAAGTCCCTGTAGTAATGAATCGGAATATGTTGCCCTTCACGAATAAGGAAAAGGCTGAGATGCATTTAATTTACGGAGCGACAGATGGAAATGGTGCAGAGGCACAACGAATGTACGGAGAGCGATTTCCTAACAGGCGGTTGCCTAATCGCAAAACTTTCGAGCGCTTGCACAGACAGTTGTGTGAGACGGGATCATTTCTCGCTTCCCGGTCGAATGCAGGTCGTGCAAAAAAGGACGAATCAGTAGTTGTTGCAGAAGCCATTCTGGATGTAGTAGCGGCGCAGCCAAGTACAAGTACACGAACAGTGGCTAGCCAGGTGGATACCTCACAGTCCACGACTTGGAGGGTACTGAAGGATGAACATTTGCTGCCGTTTCATGTGCAACGAGTCCAGAAACTGTCTCCAGGGGATTATCCAAATCGTATTAAATTCGCCCGCTGGTTTCTGCAGCAGAACGCGCTAAATCCACATTTTGGACGAACTGTGCTTTTCACCGATGAATGTACCTTCACACGTGTAGGTACATTTAACACACACAATGCACATGTATGGGCGGATGTCAATCCACATGCTACGTATCCACATGCTCATCAGAGACGCTTTTCCATCAATGTTTGGGCAGGAATCCTCGGAGACCACCTAATCGGACCGTACCTTCTTCCTGAACGCCTCAACGGTAAAACATACCTCACATTTCTGCAACATGTGCTGCCAGACCTGTTAAACGTTGTTCCTCCACGCATCCGGCGGGTCATGTGGTTCCAGCACGATGGAGCGCCAGCCCATTACGTACGAGACGTCCGCAACTATCTGGACATCACATTTCCGAACAGATGGATTGGTCGAGGTGGTCCTGTTGCTTGGCCTGCTCGCTCGCCAGATCTTTCACCCCTCGATTTCTTTTTTTGGGGACGATTGAAGGCTCTTATGTATGAGACACCCATTGAATCCCCCGAGGAACTGGTCGCCAGACTTTCCGCCGCTGTAGGGGAAGTGCTCGAAAAGCCTGATGTTTTCGCGAATGTTCGCCGTTCCATTCGTCGCCGTTGTTCTGCGTGCATAACCTCTGGTGGTCACAATTTTGAACATTTATTGTGATTACATGTTAATAAATATGCTTTGGTAACATAATCCTAATTTGTGTCTTTTTACCTCGTATCACAGCACACAGTGTGTGGACATGGTAAACTGAACTGTGCTCAGGAGTAGAAATTTCAAACCCCTCTCCCCAGAAACTTAACCACGTCTAACGATTCAGATTTTGGGCTGAAAATTTAAGTCTAAGCTTTAGAAAGCATTTAATGAGACACAAAAAATAACGGTATAAAATAGTTGTTCGTTACTCCAAAGTCTAAAGCGCCCTCTATCGGAATTTTTTGAAAATTTTCTTTAAAATTTATTTTCAAGAAAATACTGACATAAAGAATAATTTTAGCAAAACGCGGCAGTAGTTAGAGCCTAATCTACGACACAAAGATCGGGAATAACTGATTTTTGTTCTGGGGGGAGAAGGGTTTCAAATTTCAAATTTCAGTTTACGCTACTTAACTACTCGTTAGGACTCAGATTTTTAGATCAAAATTTAAGTTTAAGTCTAAGCTTTCGAAATCATTTAAAGAAATACAAAAAATAACGTTAAAAAATAGTTGTTTGTTACTCCAAAGTCTAAAGCGCCCCCTATCGGCATTTTTTGAAATTGAACTTTAAAATTTTATTTCAAGAAAATACTGGCATGAAGAAAATTTTTTGCAAAAACCGCAAACGAATCGACCAATTTTTCCATGTTTTATAATCATTTGAAATTTCGGACCCTAAACTTTAATGCCCCCTATCTCCTTGGGAATACGTCTGGGACCCTTAGTCTCCTATTTAATATTATTTGTCTTTAAGTGTACTATAACCCCTTAAAGTTCTGCCCATCTTTTATGAATCACCCTGTATATGTTAGGCATAGCGTATTATTAATAAATATAGTCTTTTGTTTTTTAAATGCTGTGCCACTCTAATTAAAATTTCATAGAACGTAACTCCCTTTTTAGTGCAGAGAGATAGACTCAACATTCGCGGATTTGACATTCGCGAGGTTTTCCTGGAACGTAACCCTCGCGAATGTTAAGGGATTACTGTATATAAAGGCACTCTAGGCGTTCATCACTCACGATTTTGCCCAAAATCCTCTCAACAAACCCAATTAATTGTATTGCTCGTATGCCGCTCCTTTCTAATTTATAAAAGCTAAACTTATTAAGCTAATTGCTCAAGATGTTTTCCAAAATCCTTTTGACCAATCAAATTTTATTTTCCGTATGCCACCTGTCTCACATTTATAAAGGCATTGTTCATCGTTTAGGTTTGATCATATCCTAAAATATTTGACGTGTCCCTGTAGGAAAAAGAAAAACACCTCTATAACACACTATACAGGAAATTTTAATATTTTTATATTATATTTTATATTATATTTATTTTTTATATTAAATATATATATTTATGAAAGACTCCCGCGGAGGGCACTCCCCCCTAGGGCCTATATCCCAAAAGTTAATAATCGGCCGTCATAAATCAACCAATCAACCAACCACTATACAGTGGATTGTTTTAGTTTAAAACCTTCCCTGCTGCACTTTAGAGTTGTAATGTAAAGGTTATATTCAAATCGGTTCAGTGGTTGGTGATACACATACCATAAAGACCAAAAAACAGATGCTTCTCCTTCTTCTTTTTTTTTTTTTTTTAAGTCGCTTAAAAACAAAAGCTTCTTTTTTTTGAAACCGCTTAAAAATAATTTATACAGACATGCACGACGTTTTTTGTTTTCAACTTAAAACTTAACTCTCTTTTGGGTATTTATATATTGAGAAACTATATAAGTTATATATTGTTGGAATTGCTTTGAGTCTGCTTTATTTTTTTTAAGAGCAAAATTGAAGCAATTGTTCTACTTCTGTGCTCTTATTGCATTTCATGAAAATGATACTTTATTTAAAACACTTATATCGGATTTTTAAATTGTCATTATTACTATTATTTTTTTCAACACTTTGCAGGGCGATGGGATATTTTTTTATACCACTTAATTTTAATCAATATTGTACAAGAATTTTTTAACAAAATTTTCTATTAGGCTCATTCTCAAATGTTTTTTGTGAAAACAGAAAAAAAACCCATAACTTTTACCGTTTAAAGTTATTATTACTTCTAGGAAAAGAGACAAAAATTTATGTATGACAGATTTTTGGTATCATTAAAAATGCCCTCAAGGGAGGGGGATAGGGGTTTCAGAAGAAAAAAATTCATAACTTTGTCAATTCACAAGATATCAAATCCGCTTAAATTTATTACAAATCTTCTTAATATTATCTACAATTTTTATACTGACAAGTTTTTTTATAAGACCAACTCCTAGAGGGGGAAAAAATCAAAGAAATCCCTGCTGGCTCCGTCTACAGGCAGAGGTATATTTTGAAGTGGACGGTCCCAACTGCCGCATCATGGCAAATAGGTCTTTCTTCTGCAATTCCCAATAAACAGACGCTCCACGGTCTGCGTCTTCGAAATCTACCTGTGCATGCAACCTGAGCCGTCAGGGTTTTTTTTTTTTTTTTTTTTTTTTTTTCCCGGGGAATTACGTTCTATAAATTCCAAAGTTTATTATTATAATTATTATTTTTCCAATTTTACTTTTTCTCTGAGAATGATGCATTTTAACTTTATTAAAGAAGAAAAAAATATATTGCATTTTTTTTTTTTTTTTTTTTTTTTTTAATTTTTTCAAATAAAATTTTTTGAAAATTCTGATGTAAATTCAACATTACAGGAATAACTTGCCCCTAAAATGGTTTTAAAAAAACATCAAATATTTTACATCATTTTAGTTAACATCAACGGTTATTTAGTGAAAATAATCACATTTAATGATTTAACTTTTCGAAATATTTCCTTTCAATTCCCATAACTGTAATATAGATGAGATAAAATACTTCGCATTCATGTGGATTTCAAAATAAAATATTCCCCAGAGACACTTCTGATCTCTGCGAATTGTTGCGGGAATTATTAAGGTTTTTGAGAAATGTTTTTAAATTTCAATCGAAATGTTGCGTGCATCGGTGTTAAATATAATGTAAATTATTTTTATTTTGAAAAAAAGTAATTGCGAAACGTCGGGAAAACATTAACTTGTTTAAAGTTTTCGCAGACATTTCATTTTATTAAAGTAATTAGTAATCCCCCGTGGAAAGAAACTCATAAAGTGTTCCACAAACTGCAACAACAAAAATCGATTTCTTTTCCTTTTCAGATTTTTTTTTTAAAGTTAAAAACATATTTTTATGTCTTGGTACTTTTTTTTTTTTTTTTTTTAGGGTTTCGTTCATCTCACGAAATCCTATTACTCCTGCTTCGTTGTCTGTCCGTCACAGAGCCGGTTCTCAGAAACTATTTAACTTACAGGCATGAAATTTTGTGTACTTATGACTGAATTACTGCTATGAAGCTCAAAATCGTAAAATTTGAAAAAATCGTATTTTTTAATGTATAGAGATAAAAAAACAAAAATCCAACAGCCTTTTCCTATTAAATTTAAACATTTTTCGTTATAGCAGTTGCGAACAATTAAAAATCCACAATAAAATTCTTTCTACAATAATTAATTTTCTATCGAGAGATCTCTTCGTGAAAAATGAAAATGAAATAAAAAGTTTCACCCATTGAAAAAAAAAGATTAATATGACGTCATATTGGTAATAAAACGGGAATTTTCAAACATTTCTCAATAATACAAGAAGTATAAGTATGTGTAAATACCGAAAGCAGCTTAATATGACATCATTAGAGAATTAAAAAGAAAATTAATCTGACGTCATAACGGATTTTTCAAATGTTTGAGAATAATACAAAGAGAGTATCAATATGAGTAATAGTAAATATGTAAGTTTGAGGAACGTATTGAATCATGATAAAAACCCGATTATGGAAATATTGGCATGTTTTAACATTTTTAAGGTCTCTATACAACATGTTTAATTTTGAAATTGATTTTTTTTTTAATATCGCATTTAGTCCACATGACAGGTATTATTATGACAGACTATAAGTATCGGGCCGGTTCAGATATTCGAAAATACGAGAAAAATAGATCGGAAAATTTTTACTTTATAGAAAACATGACTTTTTTTTTTTTTTTTTTTTTGGAAAATGAAATTTATTTGGATTTATTAAAGAAAGGATAAAGTGTTTTGAAAGGAGTAGTGAACGAAACATTTTGTGCGGTCTTCGATCACACCTACCCACTTGTTTTATTTTTCAACATAGTTGAAAAGTGCTTATGGATTCTGTCAGTCCGCCGCTTGTGTGTCTGTCCATGCACTAACTCACGTAAGTATACTCGTAAAGCCATGCAATATATATATGTTTTTGAGGTTTACTATGGCATGTTCGGTATTGAAAATGAATTGTGTAGCATTTATAGTTCCTTTACAGGGATACTCAAAAGAATCCCGTTACATTACCGTCTATGGGGAAAAGTCGTTTGCTGTGTATTTTAATGACGTTACACTTTTTCAAACATATTGAAATCGATATATATCACTGAAGTACACTACAAGAGGCTTACTATAGAATACGGTGTGCATAGCATTCATTTACAAGGCCGCACAAAAGAATTGAGTTATAGTACTGTCGATTAACATAATAAATTCAAAAAGCATATGTTTCAATGATAATGAGTTCCTTTTTTAGATAAAATGTATACGAATTATAAGTATCTATAGATAAAATTATTTAGGTTTAGAAAAAGCCATTTTTTATTATTAGCATAAAAATATTTGTAATATTAAAAAATTATATCAAGCTGTTAAAATTTTTAAATATAAAATAAATAAAAAATCTATTTTAATTTGTGTTTAGTTTTATTTCTGTTATTTAAATAAAAAATTATAACCAAAATGTACCTATATATATATATATATATATATATATATATATATATATATATATATATATATATATATATATATATACATATTAAATTAAGATTTTCGACCGCCGAGTATTCGGCGTTCGTCCTAAAGTTCGGCCGAATATTCGGTACTCGGCGAATCACTATTCTGCACATTCCTGAACGTAATTACAAGCTTTAATATTAAGACGGCTTTCAATTCAAAGCGTAATTTATTCATCCATTTGGTAATAGACGTTATTACCAATAAATTACTACATAATTTATTTTGTCTACGAGTGGAATGAGAGGGAATTGAGGTATTTTCCCCTTAAAACTGCACGTTAGTATAAATTCAGTTAACACACACACACACACACACACACACACACACATCAATCAGGGGACGTAGCATCCTATATTTTTTATATATTCGTTACCACTATTATTAAATAATAATCTTCCTAGTTGATTTCTTTAACATGTGAAATAGAAATCAACTAGGAAGATTATTTTTTGGAGAAAGTGGTAGCAAATATATAAAAAATATAGGACACTGCGATCCCTGCAAAATGCTAACATGTAGAAACAAATAATTTAAATGTGTACAACGTAATACACACATTTCTAAAGTTCTAAAATATTCTGGACTTTTCAATATGTTTAAGAAATTCTTAAAATTTCAATATTGTTGTTTTCTACCATATTTTTTTGTAGAATACGGTGTTAGTCACTAGTCGAGAGGTATTGAGTTCGATTTTACTGTTTGATATTTGGTGTTCGCAGTAATTTGTATAATTCACATCTATAGATGTGAATTTGAGCTGTGTATCCCGGCATGTTTAGCCCTCATATTAGGAGAGTTGAAGAACTATGAATCTGATGCGAAGTTTCCTTAAATTGTTTTCTTTATATGTTATTGTAATGGCATTTGTTGTTCTTGGCGAGAACATATACATTTTCTGCGATTTTTTGTTCTCGAGCGGTATTTTTTCAAGAACAGTCTATGCCACATCATGGGATTTCCTATAATTCTGAGGCTGACGGATTGCAAATAATAATAATAATGATAAAAATAAGCTTTTCTTGTAAAACCATCTCGTTTTGTCTGAAAAGAAGATTTAGTTCAGTTATCTGAATCTTAGGCCATTCTTTCGCCACTGAGATAATTTAATTGTCCATATCACTAATGGTGGCTTAGCGCTAAGACTTGCCATTGTAATCCTCCGTAGAAGAAAATCGAAGACGGGGGAATCTGCTTTATTTCACACTGCAGATTATTTTCTGGGTATTTATTAAAGCCAATAAGTATGTCTTTTCGACGTTGTGTCAGAAATGTATGTATAGGTTATATCATTCACGGTTGGAGAATTACATTTTACATCAATCTACTCGCCAACGGCGAGTAGATTTTTTGGCAGGGCGAGTGACTATTTACGCAGATTTTTAAAAATTGAAGACTATAGATGATATATGAAAAACTATTTTTTATTCGTTGGTCATAGTTCGCGTTTCTCCAAATTGCAATGATGTAAAAACGGCGCTTAAAAGGAAGGTATCTTTAAAGAGTATACTTAAAATATTTTGAAATAAAAAAATGCTAGTAAAAATACTCATGTACGTTATAAAGGATCAGTCAAATTTAGCTGCAGAATTCCAATAGAAAATCTGTAAAAAAAAATAATATTTTCGAGTATTTGGTGAAAAAAAAAAAAAAAAAAACGCGATTTGGCGAGCAACACGTTTTTCTCGTCAAATGCAAGCCATTTTAATGCTTTTGGAAAATGCTTTTTAAAATACAGGGTAAGTCAAAATGAATATAGCGATTACAAACGGCTATAAGTATTTAATGGAAAAGGAATTTATCGATAAGATTAACACATAATGTAGACGGAACTTCAAAATTTTGTATACATACGTCATAGATGTTCTATATGTGACTTCCCTTGCTCACACGGACAACATCTAGTAGGCGGTAAGGCTCCTATAAGGGATAAAACTATTATAGGAGCTCTAGTAGGCGGTAGTCCATTTCACACCATACATTCTGAAGCATTTGTTCAGGCGACGCAAGCGCATTACAAATGCGTACTTTGAGTTCTTCAATTGTTTTGGGCATGGGAGGCACACGTAACCCCACAGAAAAAAATCGCAGGGTGTCAAAGAACGCATTAAATAGTTATAGCCGTTTGTAATCGCTATATTCATTTTGACTTACCCTGTATATATAATTTGCGTGTTGCTGCAATTATATAATTTTTACACGGTTTCATCGGCTGGATAAGTTTTAAATGTATTTTAAAAGTAACTATCTGATTAACCCCCTAACAGATTTTTTTTAAATAGTTACTATTAAGATTAATAATTATAGATTATTAATAATAGATAAGATTTAAGATTAATAACAATAGATATTAATAGTTACTATAAATTACTAAAAATAGGGACCAAACGCCTCTTTTTCTAGACTAAAATATTTGCCTTATATAATCGAAAAATGTCTGTCAATTAATAAAGCAAAGATTTCAATTGAAAATTAGTGGTATCCAAACACTTTTAGTAACGAAACAAACAAACTCTTCTTGCTCGAGCGTACAGTTTCCAAACAAATTGTATTTGAAAAAAAACTTTTTTTCCACTTTCGTTTTCCTCTTTCGGATCGTTAATATATGATGTCAACGTTATTCACGGACATGTTTTTGCTTTATAATTTAGATTTTTAACACATGATCTAAAAAATAAATAAATAAATAAATAAAATAAAATAAAATTTGTTTGCACGGGAGAAGTACCCCTACGAAAAATTCTCAGCTTCTTTTTCTATTACTGTTTAATTATTTTAAATCATTTAGGAAGGGGAAGAACAAAATAGCAATAATTTTTCAAAGTTAATCAGAGATGAAGAAAATATAATTCATTCAATTTTAAAATCCAGAGTTGCTCAAGGTTGCTCTTGCCCCCTCCCCAGCTACACTGAAAAAAAAAAAAAAAAAAAAAAAGAGGGTGTTGCAGTATTATACTGTAAAATCAACACTTTTTTTCTTTTTTTTTTGCAGTGTAGCACCCATGGAAGAAAGTGTTGTGATGACTGCATGATACTTTCTATTCAAAGCTGTGATTTGCATTATTGTTAATGTCAATTTTGCTGATTTGCATTTAGGGGAAACAATCGAAAAACATTTAAATAAATGTCTTAAAGTATAAGCCAAGCCTCAAAACACACTAACATGCTTTATAAAACATATTTTGTATCTCATTAATCGAATTATAAACACAAACTCTTTGTTGCGTTACTTTTTTTTTTTTTTTTTTCGTGAGCTTTGTGAAGCTTTCTGTTTCGCATTCTTGCGCTGAGTAAGAATATTATTTTAAAACAGTCATCACAGTAAAGTGAAATGAAGACACGCGTGGTTAGACAATTAGCGGCACGCTTCGCATTCCATCGTTTTCTAAAAGACATTCCCTCTTAAGTGAATCTCCTGTAGCACTAAAATAGAGCAATTTTTTACGCAAAAGGAAGTGTTTAAAAATCTATATTTACTTGGCTGCTGAATACATAGTTTAGATTTGTTGAAAATATTTTCTATATTTACACTGATATATTTATGCTATTGAATTCCAATTCAGGGTTTGCAAATATCGTAATATTTTTGAAAATATAAAAAATATCGGATATTTTGATATATAGACACACACACAATATTTTCAAAATAGTCACTGCTGGTTATAAATATTTTCAGACAATATAATCTCAATTTCAGATAATATCAATTAGAAACTGAAACATATTGCACTTAACATGAAAACTTCATAAAACAATATTTTAAATATATGTAGATATATGTTATGGCCGGTTGTCTAAATGGGTATTAATAAGTCCAAGGCAGATTTTTGTTGAAATCTTACACTGTTTAATTTTCTGGATTATATATCAAATATTTACAAATACGTACAAGTTAAAAAATAATTAGAACAATCATGACAACTCGTAAGCTCGTAAAGGCCGTTTGCAGATACCATTTCTCAGCTCAGCTCGTAAAGGCTGGCCGTCGCCGGAGATTTAAGAGCATCTCCCGAGTCCGTCTTACTCAGTCTGCATCTCGACTCATTCTGTCTACTTCGTTCTCACGCTGTAAAAAATTACTGCACTCATCAAAATTTATATTGTTCGCGAGGCATCATTCAACTTCACAAGCCCCAATAAAGTATTTGCTTGTGTTTGCAGTCTAAAGTTCAGATGAGAACTCCCGCGACCACAACTCGGCCGTCCTGACTGTGCTGTGTCCTCACAGTCATTATCTACTAATTTCACTAGGTATAGAACCAGTCGACTAAAATCTAAAATTATCAAATATACACAAAAAATATATATATACAAACAAAACAATAAACAATAGTAAATATTGAAACATACAGTGTTTCCTAAAATATAAAAAATGAAAATAACACAACAAAACTTGTTATAACGTTGAAAATTGCTTAAAGTTCAGAGTTCACTCATAATGTTCAATAAAAGTAAAAAGAATATTGTTTCAAAATATCAATCTGTCCAATTTGTCCATCGTTTCATAAAGTCGGCAGCACTCGATGTAATGTTTGGACCATCATGGTAGCCAATTTTCTTTACGTTGTATCGATCCTTTCCTTTCACTTTGGTGATTTCATAGGGACCGAGAAATTTAGGTCTCAACTTCATGCCTGTACCAAATTGTGTTTTTTGTATAGCTACTAAATCACCGAGTTTATAAGTGTATGCCGTTTTTCTGTTTTTATTAAAGGTTTTGCGATTCTCTTGCTGTATTTTTAAAATGTTCTCTTTTGCAATTTCCCTATTGAAATTTCTCTCTGACATAATTGAATTTACATGTTCTTCGTCTAACAACTCTTTTATTTGCAAATCGTTTTTATGTCGCAATCTCACTCCGGTTAGAAGCTCAAATGGTGAAAATTTTGTGCTTCTAGATATAGTGCTGTTTATAATTCGCTGTACCGATGCTACATATTTGTACCATTTTGTGGGGTCATCTATGCTAAGTTTCGCTAATATTGGTATCAGGATTCTATGCATCCGTTCTATCTGGCCATTTCCTCTTGGAACACCTGTCGTTATTGGGACATGTTGTAGTTTTTGTTCGTTACAATATGCTTCAAAATCGTCAGATGTAAACGCGGGTCCTTTGTCGGTTATTATTCGGGACGGGTTTCCGAAAATGTTGTGTTGTAATTTTAACTTATCTGTAACTTCTACGGCAGCAGTAGTTTTAACTGGGTATAACCAGACAAATTTTGTGAAAGCATCTACGACGGTAAAAATATGATTATAATTTTTGTGAGTGGATGGCATCGGTCCAATATGATCGATGTGATAGGTTTCAAGGGGGATATTTTGTTTTGGAATCGGGTTCAATAAACCTTCTCCTTTTCCTTGCTTTTTATTACATAAAATGCACTCTACGCAATTCGCAATGACGTTTTCTATTTGTTTTCTTAACTGGGGTATAAAATAGTTTTCTTTTAGAATTGTTTCGGTTTTTGCTACCGCATAATGACCTCTATTATGAACATTTCGTATTATTTCTTTTTGCATATTTAAGGGAATCATCAACAGTTCTCTGTCGTTTTCGTATTTATACAGTATGTCATTTCGATTAAAATATTCCGAGCTTTCATTTTTTTCTATTAATTTTTTGATGGTTTGAATATGTTCATCTTCTTGTTGCGCTAATTTAATTTTTGCTGTTAATTCGTCATAAGAACGTGTTGCTACCAATACTGTATTTCTGCTTAATGCATCGACATGCTTCATTTGATTTCCCGCTCGATGTACTATTTCATAATCAAATTCTTGTAAGAATAGCGCCCATCTTGCTACTTTTGGCGTAATGTCTTTTTTGTCCATAGTCTTTTGAAACGCGGAACAATCTGTCACAATTTTAAATGTCGTGCCTAATAAGTAGTTTCGAAATTTTTTGACCGATTCTATTACCGCAAGGGTCTCTAATTCGTAACTCGAAAATTTTGCTTGAGTAGGTGTAGTTTTACGGCTCATGTAATGAATAGGATGTAAGTTTTTGTTCTCATCTTCTTGTAGTAGGACACTACCAAAACCTATGGCGCTTGCATCGGTGTGCAATTCTAGTCTAGCGCTTCGTCGGAATACATGCAATACTGGGGGGTTAACTAATTTTTCTTTAAGAGTTTCAAAAGCTTGCTTTTCGGGTATTCCAAATTTAAATTTATTTCCCGCTTTTAATAAATCACTTAAAGGTCTCGCTATAGTTGCATAATGTGGGATGTACTTTCTGAAATAAGAAGTTAGACCCAGAAAACTGTGTAGTTGTTTAAGGGTGCGGGGTTCAGGAAATTTCTTTACTGCCAAAGTTTTGGCTTCCGAGGGTCTAGTAGTTCCGTTTTCGATAATATAGCCTAAAAATTCAATTTTCCGTTTAAGAAATTGACATTTTGCAAAATTAAATTCAAGTCCGTAATCCGATGCAACTTCCAGGACGCGTTTCAGTTTTACCAAGGCTTCTTCCTCAGTTTCCGCAAGTATTATGACATCGTCTAAGTAAATTAATATTACCTTTTCTTTAATTAACTGTTTAAAAACAGCTTGAATATATCTTTGAAACTGTTGTGGTCCAACCGGTAATCCGAATGGGAGCTTTAAGTACTCGTACTGCGAGTTATGCGTGACAAATGCTGTATATTTCCTACTCTCCTCTGCTACGTCTATATGAAAAAAACCATTTTTTAAATCCAATGTTGTGAAAACCTTTGCACTTTCAATGTTATCTAAAACATCTTCTATTCTTGGCAAGGGAAAATTATCTCTAATTATTTTTTTATTTAGTAATCTATAGTCTACGCAAAGTCTCCAAGAATTATTTTTCTTTTTCGCTAACACTATAGGAGATGCATAATTAGAGTTACTCTCCGTTATAATTCCCGTTTCCAACCATTCCTGTATTTGTTTGTCCACAAACTCCTGCTCCGGATACGCTAATCTACGCGGTCGTTGCGCAATCGGAATATCATCAGTTAATATTATATTTACTTTTAACTCTGTGTCCTTAACCTTGTTTGGCTTATAATTAGTAATCAATTCCGTTAACTCTTTCTTAATAGTGTTGTTTGCAATATGATTCAGCTCAACTTCCTGAAAATTAATAGAATTTGCTGTTTCAGCTAAATAAATATCTGTGGTTTTCGCTAAGTCTGACTGTGGGATAGAACACGGTTCACTTTCTAATAAACAACTTTTTACAGTACTTAATTGCATGTTTACTTTTTCACTAAAGTTAAAAGCTGTTTCATTTTGATTAGTTTGTTCTTTTCTCACTAATTCAGCTGTCGAAATCATTTTTCCTATCGTGGGATTGTTTTGTTTTTCTGACCGCAACATCGCATGAAATCTGGGTGTGACATAGCTGACGCGTTTGATTTTCGTCATGGCTGTTTCTTGTGGGAAAGCAGTGACGTAATTTATCCCAACTTCTTTTAACTTCCGTTTTCCCATAATTTGCAATCCTTTTTCTGAAATATTGAAATTTAACTGTCTCAAAAAGGTATTCCCTAAAATTATAGAATGATTCAAATTTTTGACGATGTATAAATCTGAATTTACTGTATAACCATCTATTTCAATGTTTACGGTCGTAAATCCTATGGGTGTTATTTGGTTTCCACCAATACCTGACAAAACCAAGTCATTTTCATGTAATTTAGGGCATCCCAGGGCAATATAAATATCGTTATTCCCCATATTTACGTCGCTCCCTGTGTCTATCAAGGCATCTATATTTTTTCCTAAAATCCTTACGTTCTTTATTATTTTATCTGCTGGATTAGAGTTGTTGCTTATGGCGGCATTTGCATTTTTAGGAGAATTGTTTGTACACTGGTCAGACCTGTGGCCAGGAATTTTACACTTCCAGCACACCGGGCCTTCCTTTTTTCGGGGACAATCCCTCCAGCGGTGCGAAAATTCATTGCAATTAAAACAACGGATTTTTGTATTTAAATTCTTTTGGGGGGCATTTGCGTAATTTTTTTCATATGGTACGCGGCTAATATCATTTCGATGGAACGCTCTATTATTTTCAAAACCTTGACGTTTTCGGAATTCCGTATTTGGGGACTTAATTTCAGCCTTCCGCAAGTTAATTCGGGCAGTTTCAAAATCATCCAACTTATTAGTCAAATCATCTATATTCGTAATTTTGGGTAATTCATCACAAAAGTGTTCCTTCATTTCTAAAGACAATTTTCTCCTGATTTGATCAATAATTAAAATATTTTTTAATTGTTCGTACGTCGATATTTGCAGGCCAGATAACCAATTATCCAAGAAATTTGAGAGTTCAAACGAGAAATCTTTCCACGAATCCGAATTTTGCTTTCTATGCAAGAAGAATTTTTGCCGAAATTGCTCCGGTGTAAGTCTAAAGCGTCTTAAAAGTATTTTTTTTACATAGTCGTAGTCGCTGGACTGTTCCTCACTTTCGCGATTTATTAAATTAACTATATCGAGAGGTAATAATGCGAGAAGATAGGTTACCCATTCATCTTTGTCTATCTCTAACCGCTTTGCTTGGCGTTCGAAAAGGGTTAAGTATATACTGATTTCCTCCTCGTTATTGTACCTATTTAACAATTTTAAAACATCGGAACCTTTTCCGGCGATTGTAGGTACAGAGTTATGTAATTGGGCTTTTTGTGTATTTTCCAATTGTAATCGTTTTAATTCAAACTCGCGATTCTCAGCTTCTTTTTGCTGTAATAATCTTTCGGCTTCTTCACGCTCACTCACAATTCCCTCTAACAAATTTTTCACTAAATCTTCATCATACCCTTTGGATTTTACAATTAAATCAGTTAATTGAGTTTTATTGGTCGATTCTGGTGGATTTAAACCTAATTCGACAGCCACAGTAATCAGATCGATCTTTTTTTGACCTTATTAAATGTGCCATTTTTATCATAAACTAATTAACACATAAAAATAAAATATATCATTAAATAAATCAATAATATACGTATTTTCACCCGATAAATCAAATATAGCAATACATATAATAATACGTAACAGTTATAAAAACACACTTACTTTCATATCTTCACCCGATAAATAAAATATATTTATACATATAATAATATTCAACAATTTTATAAACACTTTCTCTAAGTATTCTAAATCGAATATATATTTTGTTTCCTTTCCCATAAAAATAACAAGATACAAAAAATATATATATATATCTTTGTACTACTTAACTCTATTCTAGAAAAAAAACATTACTCAATCAAACATTATTCATGTGAGGAAGCAAAAAAAAAATAACACCTTCCTCTATCTATACGAAGAAAAAGAGAGAGAAAAAAAAAACTTTTAATCGTTTCACTTTTCACTTTTCCCAGTCTGCAAAAAAAAATATGCACGGCAGAAGTTTATATTTTATTTCATTCGAGCGCTCTGACTCTGGGTCGCTTATTTGCTGATAAACGAACAACACATTTTCCTCTTGCGTACACTAAAAGCAGAAGAAAAAAATATCACCAGAAAAAAAGAAAATCGCTTTCCGCCACCGCGAAAACACGACACTTATCTTGCACAGACGGTCAGTGGGTCAAACTTTCTACACCGATACTCGAAACATTTCCCTCTTTCTTTACCGAAAGGACTTTATCTGTTAATCAGTGATTCATCACGGAACTTAACCGACAAACGATCGCACATCTCACAGATACGATGCACATATCACATAATAACCACTCACACACACTTGGATGTGTAGTAATACACAGATGAAGAAAAAAAAAATCGGAAGCACAAAACACTTTTACGTGAAGACACACGTGAACATCTCACAGGAACTTGATGCACAAATCTTTTTGCTTCTTTATTCGAAATTCACGTAGATCCCGATCATTCAGATCAATTACAAATCATGTAGATCCAGTTCGCATAGATTCCGTTGATCCAGGCCGTGCCTCCCATTTTTGTAGATATATGTTATGGCCGGTTGTCTAAATGGGTATTAATAAGTCCAAGGCAGATTTTTGTTGAAATCTTACACTGTTTAATTTTCTGGATTATATATCAAATATTTACAAATACGTACAAGTTAAAAAATAATTAGAACAATCATGACAACTCGTAAGCTCGTAAAGGCCGTTTGCAGATACCATTTCTCAGCTCAGCTCGTAAAGGCTGGCCGTCGCCGGAGATTTAAGAGCATCTCCCGAGTCCGTCTTACTCAGTCTGCATCTCGACTCATTCTGTCTACTTCGTTCTCACGCTGTAAAAAATTACTGCACTCATCAAAATTTATATTGTTCGCGAGGCATCATTCAACTTCACAAGCCCCAATAAAGTATTTGCTTGTGTTTGCAGTCTAAAGTTCAGATGAGAACTCCCGCGACCACATATATATATATATATTTTCTTTTTCTTTTTCACTTACAACAAAATTGAACACTCATCAAAAGCAAACTATAAGGATTCAGTATCAAGTATCAAGAAAAATTTTATGTTTTATGCAACAAAATTTTAAATACAAAAAAAATATATATTTTTTTTATAGAAAAATTTTAACATAAATGCAATATTAAAAAAAAAAAAAAATCGCTAGCCTGTTGTGCAATTTCGACTGAACTAAACCAAAACCAGAAAAGATTCTTTTTAATAAAGCTGTAAATAACTGATTATCTAAATTAGGCAGTTTATCTTTCAATGGTTGTTCTAAGTTAATATTGTCCCACATAATTATTAGTTTGTTTGGGTGTAATATCAGTTCTTTATGCATGCTATAATCATTTATTTGTTTGTAATTTGATTCTCATCATAATCAAGCATAACATGGAAACGACCCACTATAGTTGTTTATAGTTTATTTACAGAAAATGATGCAATTTTTCATTATGATGGGAAAAACCCTGATGTAATTACATTCTGAACTAAGAGATAAATTATTGTTCTATAATGATTTTCATGTAATTTATTATCTTATAATGACTTTCATATAATTTATTGGTCTATAATGATTTTCATTTAATTTATTGTTTATAGTGATTTTGATAAAAATTTAATGTTTATAATTAGCAATAAGTATAATATTACTTTGCAATTTTTAGATTGATGATGTAATTTTGTTTTTTAAATATGAACAACCATGAAAATTATCAGTCTTTGTCCTGGCTCTCTTGAGAGAAACATGTAAAAATGAATATGGAAAGTTCAGCACTTGAAGCTGAACTAGTTGTTAATCAGAAATTTAAAATAAGTCTTAGTTCTTTATATCTTTAATAAACCATATTTATTCTAATGTGCTCTCCCATCGCCTGACTTATGGATACATTATTATTTTCTCCTGAAATGAATACATTTTTTTCCATAGTTCTATATTTAAAAATCCAGCTTCAAACATAATTATTAGTTTTACATTTAAAAATCCAGCTTCAAACATATGGCTTTGAAGAAAAAAAATATTTTTCGTTTTACTTACCCATCATACGTAGTATAGGGTAAGTCTTGTAATCGTTTTGAAAATCGAAAAAAAAATTTTGACGGATTTACACGTTTCAGACACTGGAGATTCCGAAAAACATATTTTTAGAAAAAAAAATTTGCCGTCCGTCTGTGTGTCTGTGTGTCTGTAAACGCTCTATCTCCCGAAAAAATTGAGATAGAGACTTGCAATTTGGTATGCACTTAGTATGTAATAATGGGAAGAAGCCTATTTCATTTCAATAACCTCGATTAACCGGAACTATTTTTTTCGGACTCTCGAAATATTCGTTCTTATAAAAGGTATATAAAATTTTAGAAATTGTTTATTTTAAGAAATGAATATAAAAGACAATGAAAAAACATAAATTTTGCATAAAGCATGAAGTCGATCGGATAATTAGTTGCTGAGATAGTTGGAATCCTATTTTCCACACTCTTCGATTTTTCATGACCCTGTATTTCATCCAAATTTCACTTTAAAGATATATTTTAATTGGAAATTTGACGCTTAATCAGATGCAATAAACCGCTAGTTAATAGGATTATTATTTTTGGAGTTATAAGGAAAAACCTCTTTCAAGCAATTCAGTAATCGAGCCTTTAAAGTTTATGACGTCATCAAGCCACGATTTTATTTGAATTGCAATGCATTTTGTAAGTAGTTTACACATTTTTATTTTAATATTTTACATTATGCATATCCATGATGGGTAAGTATTACCGTGGCCCCCAACGACTAGTTTTGGCTTGAAAAAGGTTACTTCCAGAAGCAAATGTTCTTTTACAGTCAATAAAAGTTGAAAAATTCATTTACGCTTATTTTGACTCAAAATATCTAAAGTATCATATATTTTAAAAATAAATATCAAATATACGAAAATATCAAACACCATAATATTTTGAAAATAAATATCGGATATATATCATAATATATATCACCGAACCCTTATCTTATTATTCAAAGAAAACTAAACTAATTATTGTCAAATTAGTTTTTTTCTCTTTTTACCCATTAAACACCAGAATTGATTGTTTTTAAACGTAAAAAAAAATAAAAATAAAATCGTGACTTTAATCATATAGTTTTCAATAAAGTCCTCTAGGTTTTTTTCCTCTTTTATTTTTTTTCCCCTGTATAATTTTTGAAAAAATTGCCTCAGTCAATTCAGAAGTTCAGGCCTATCTATTGGCTGGGGAACTAAAAAAGTATGCTTATATCTAATCAACACTTTCTGTTATAACCAGATGCTTTTTATAACTTTCTAAACTTCTGTATGCCATTTTGACTGGCGACATTTCGATATTTCCCAAGTCAAAACAAGTGTAAAAGATTTTTTCCAACTTTTATTGACTCTCTAATTTAGATAATCAGTTATTTACAGCTTCATTAGAAATAATCTTTTTTGGTTTTGGTTTCGTTCAGTTTAAACTACACAACAGGTTAGCAAATTAAAAATAATAATAATAATAAATAAATAAATAAATAAAAACAGATTTTATTTATGTTAAAAAAATTTCATGAAAAAAATTATTTTGCATTTAAAATTTTGTTGTATAAAATAAAATAATAATAAAATAAATTCTTGGTACTTTATGCTGAATCCCATTGCTTGTTTTTGATGAGTGTTCAATTTTGTTGTAAGTGAGAGAAAAAAAAAAGAAAAGAAAAAATATTTATATTACTGGTAAAAGGCGGGTATTGATATGTTTTCAATATTGTGCATGAAAACTTTCAAGGAATTTTTGTTCTAGTATCCAATGCACTCAGGAATGTGTTGTGCAGTGTTGTAGTACTATAACAACCAATAATAATAATAATGATAATAATAATAAATATTCGGACACTTTCACATTTGGAATCGGTTCTGAAAGTGAAATTATCCTTATATAAAAGAACTGTAACCAAAATCGAAAAAGTACAAACGCACAGCAATAGATATCGACCACAGGTATCATATGCAAAAAAAAAAAAAAATAATAATAATAATAATAATAATAATAATAAAATAAGTAAATAAATAAATAAAATAAAAGTAAAATACAAGCGAGAAATCTGAAGATTTCTCCCATAGATTTAACATCAGCATTCGCCTATCTCCGCGTGACTACTGTAGATTCTCAAAAGCACTATTTGGATTTTTGAAAGAACTTTTAATACCAATTAATTTTCCAGCAGAGCTTAAATTACGCTGTAAATTAATGAAATACAAAAAATGTGAATAGTCACTTTACTAAACAGCGTTCACATGTGATTATTCACATCCTTTGTATTTCATTAATTTACAGCGTAATTTAAGCTCTGCTGAAAAATTAATCAGTATGTAAATATTCACCAATACTGGGTTTAATTTGTCTCATGTTTGCCAACGGTGTTGTGCTCATGATTGACGTTCCATCTCGTGCTACAAGGTTGTAGTCTTCCCATATAAGAGTGAGAGAATGCTAGACTGCATGTCGTCCGGATGGCTTAAATGGTAAAGCACTTGGTGCGCTATACCAAGGGATCCGGGATCGATCCCCGGTCTGGACATTTTTTCACTCTATCAGCTGTACGCTGTTGAGTAAAGTGATTATTCACATCTTCTATTGCATGAACTTTTAATAGTTATATGTTCTGGACGCTGTTCTGAAGACACAACAAGTCAGTTTTTACCATGCAAGCAAATGTTTTAATATAAAAAGCAGTAAGGACACAATTTTTTAGCTTCATTCGTAATTATACGACGTAGCACCTATAGTCGTCGTCTGGTCTGTCGGCATATAACAGCGCAGAAACGGAGACCGGCTAACTGCACTCAAGCTAATTCCTCTTCTGTTAATAAATGTACGAACTGCTAAAGGTGAAGAAAGTGCTCGCCAGTCGCCACTCGTCGATTAAACTTGAAAAACTGGCGATTAAAAATATGGAAAGAACCGGCCGAGTGTAGGATTTTCCGATTTCCTTTTTTCCCTAAAATACACGATTTTTCCACGCCCGTTCGACGAAATTCATGATTTTCCCGCGCCTGTTCGGCGATATTCATGATTTTTACTCTCTCGATCGACGAAATTCATTATTTTTACGCTCCCGATTGACGAAATTCATGATTTTCCTCCCCTGATCGCCGTAATTTGTGATTTTTACGCTCACGAATGACTAAATTAATGATTTTTACGCGCCCGATCGACGAAATTCATGATTTTTTACGTGCCCGATGGACAAAATTCATGATTTTTATGCGCCCGATCGACGAAATTCATGATTTTTACTCTCCCGACTGGCGAAATTTGTAATTTTTTCCGCAACTAATTGGCGAAATACACACAATTCCTGAATTTCTGGAAGTGTTGCCCGCCGGCCACAGGTTGTGCATGTGTAAATGTATAATCATGTTGTGGGTTATTACGTAGTGCATAAGCATACCAATTTTATTCTTGTCAGATCTTAATTCTTGACAAATATTTTTTTTTTTTAAAAGGTACTTATGTTACACAAGTACATAAGCTACACAAGTACCTAAGTTTAGTGTGACTTATATAGTTAGCTACAACTTTGCTGTTAACTTATTTTAAAATTTAAAATAGATTGGAAATTATTATATCAAGTTTATTCAAAACAATATAAATTAAAATATTTTTATTTAGTACATAAATTACTTGTTTGCTGTAAAGTCAGTATACTTTTTTAAAATTAAATATTCAGTGATAAAATGTACTTACTGGCTACTGAAGAAATTATTATCACTAGCCATTAACTGGCTACTAAAAAAAGTCAACTTACCGGCCAGTGGCTACTAAGCGAAATTCCTTATTTTCACCTGTACGAACTGCACTCAACATCCACAGATTTCATTCAATCCCCCATCTCTTAACTTATTGGCATAAAGTGGTTTTTTCAATATTGTAAAAAACGCACAAGGTCTAGAAGGTCGAAAACTTGGTTTTTTATTACAGGGGCAACCTTTACAACATACCCAAAAACCAGAACTACCCGAATTTTTGTAAGGTAAAATGCTATTTCTACTGGACTATAAAGTGACAGTTTCTTTTTTTAAAAAGAAGATAATGTATTTTCTCTCTGAGGTAGGACTTGGATACACTTGGCGTTCGTTAATTTGTTTGCTAAACTGGACACTTAATAACTTTGAGCTTTCGAAAATATTTTTCTTGAATCTGGAATACCTGTTTACTTTTAAGACTTTAGTGTTTACTATATTTTAATTTTGCCAAGAATAAAAATAAAAATTGAAGATCATCTATTAAATTTCTAAAATAATATTTAAAATCGCTTTATACTTCCTCTATATATTCAGAAAACTACAATAAACATATAAAACAATGGAGTTAATTTTTCTATTAGTACATGATGCTAGATGAACGCAGACCGTGAACTATAAGTATCCTGATTATTGTCTCCAAGATTTACCATGGCTCGATTTGCACCCAGACAAACCTCCCAAAGGAAGCCCTTAATACAATGATGGATTGCTTTATGAATTTGCTTATCCCAGTTGAGTGCAGTTCGTACAGGTAGGGTTCGAAGCTTTGAGTGCAGTTGATGTATATTCGCAAAAACTACCCAACCTAATGGTTTGAAATTTAATATATGTAATCTTTGAAAAAATTTGTCGAGTCATTTCAAGTTTTATGAAAATCGAATCAAAACTTAAAAAGATATTAATGAAAGTTTTCTTCATTCTATTAAATCCTATCATACGTAATTAATTCAATGATATCCCATGGCAGGTAATGATTCTAGGTTGCCATGATGATTACGTCCTATTTAAGGTGGAGTCCTAATATTTCCTTATTACTAAATTTAAAAACCGAATTTGTATACTAAAATTGTTTAATATAGCAATCCTATAATCTACCGACAGTTTTTTGGATAGGTGTTTCCGGAGAAATAGATATTAATTGGAAAAAGAGTCTAAATGTGGATTTCAAGTTCTGAAATTTTCAAAGCTAAGTTTAAGTTTCCCGTTGGTATTTTCAGTAAATGTCAACAAAAGACAAAATGTTGTCAACTTAAAATGTACTTATTTTATTACGGAAATCATATCATAATAACAGACGATATAATTCATTTCACTGAAACTAGTTATAATACGAATTCACCTCATTTGTCACGTTTGACGTGCAATTTCCAACTTGTTTGTCTTAGGGCAAGAATGGTATGTTATTTTTTGGAATGAGGGGCAAGAAGGGTGCTATTTTTGTAATCAAAAGACAGGCATGCTGCAGCACCCTCCTGAAACTATCTGGGTGGAACTCTAATCTATTCTATATAATAAAAGGTGCTGTATGTAAGTACATATGTATAAGATTTATGTACGTATGTAAATGTAAGGGTATATAACTAAGGAGCCTGTAATTTGTAAGTAATATTTGAGTTTTTTACTCCGAAAAAAGTGTCACTTTTTAATAAATATAATTGATTCAAAAAGATATATTAATAAAAGTTTTCTTCATTCTATTAAATCCTATCATACATAATTAATTCAATGATATCCCATGATAGATAATGATTCTAGGTTGCCATGGTGATTACGCCCTATGTAAGATGGAGTCCTGTTATTTCCGTATTACTGAATTTAAAAACCGAATTTGTATACTAAAATTGTTTAATTGTAGCAATCCTATAATCTACCGACAGTTTTTTGAATAGGTGTTTCCGGAGAAAATGCCACATGAAATTGAATCAATAATTTTTAATGGAGTCTCGGTTACGGTACACCCATAGTACCCGCGCATTATCCATTACCATTTACGGAAAAGCATTCTGAATTCAGGGAAAAAGAAAGAAAGAAATGTTCTGCGTAAATTCCATAGGTAAAAAATCTCATCGATTGACCCATTTTCTAAAACCAATAATCGGCTTCAATGGTTAAAAATGAGATCAAAATAAAGATCATTATCTCTCATGGCAATTAAATGAAAAACAATTAGACGGCGAAAGGAAAAAAAAAAGCACAGCTTTCAATTGTCTTAACTATCATAAACACAAATCATTAGCGAAGGCATCAATTAAAAGATCATTTAATGACATATTCTCATAATAAATCGTAGGATTAAAACCCGCTATGGAAATGAAATGTTGCCTTAATGACATGGATATTGCAAAATAATAAGCAGTGTTTATTCATTTTTGTTTGCAGTAAAAAATATACCCATGTGTGTGTTTGCATGGTATATTATTCTAAATTATTAACTTTTAACGACCAACCTCTTTTTCCAAATAATTAACTCGTAAAGCTCATTTATATTAAATGAAGAAGTCAATCTCATTTTAGATTGCGCTATGAAGAATCCCTTATTTATGGGAATTCCTCATTCTATCCCTAATGATCCAGACACTTTCTCCGACAAAAGTATCACAAATTAATATATAGGAAGAATTTGAGTTATTAGTACTAAATAATGATCTTCTTATTGGAGTCACCATGTGACTGACTTTATTGTAACGTCACCTGGTGACTCGTCATAATGCAGTGATCAAGAAGATTTCACCGTGGAGTCTTCAAATAATCGCCACCCAAGAGTCCCTAAATGACTTCATTGTGACGTTACCTGGTGACTCGTCACAATGTAACGGTCATGTTGACTTCATATTGGAGTCACCCAGTGATGGTCATCTGAGAGTCATTGTGACGTGGTCTGGTGATTTGTCACAATGCAACGATCATAGTAACTTCACAGTAGCGTTATTAAATAACGGTCATCTGAGTTTCATTATGTGAGGACTAAAACATATCACATTTTGGGGTCCATAGTAACTGGGACACTTATGAGCATTTGTGACGTTGCAATGACGTCACATTGACTCGTGTGCTATGCTATTAGGGTGTTTACGATAGTTGACATGGCAACAGTATACGATAACATATGTCCCACTGAAGAAACATACAGACACCAATGAGAAAATTGAGATTGTAGATTGTAGAACTCAGAGGCTGCCGCCCCAATCGCTCAAAAGCAACCATTTTTGTAAATTGATCTGTACGGCTATCATTTTTATGTTCTTTGGTCTGCAAAATGAGCTACAATAGAGAAAAAATTACTTAAAACTGAAGAAGTGTATCAATATTCCAACTACTATTCAAGTGACGAATTCAGCGGTTGGCCCGGAGGAATACTTAACACACAAAATTTAAGTCTTCCGAGGGGGTGGAGGTTGGTTGCTCTGTGGAGGAATGTCTCCCTTCCCCCCGCCAGGACCAAGCTCTGAATTCATCACTGTTTGGAACAATGTTTCACCACTTTACGGTTACTGCAACTATGAGAGTTAGTTCAACCCAGCACCAAGTTTGTAAGAGTGTCCTATAAACCAATAATACGGATCTTATAAGTTCGTAGAACTTCTCTTAATTCACCTGTCATTCCAAGACATCTTGTTGAATGATTATACCTAATAGACGTCTAAAGTAAGAGGTGTGGTCCACTAAAATCCATGGAAATTACTGGCCTTTGTTCTTCTGGAAGGTCGAGAACCTGCCGAATGAACTGTCATTTTGTTACTTTACCGAGTGCTGCAACATTATGATATAACAATCGGGCCATTATCAATCGATGTCAGAATTTCACGGCCAGACTTTTAATTTCTTTTTTGCCATTTCATTGTTTTAACTGTCCTCTGTTGTTTTTTAACAGCTTCCTCTGGGCCATTGACGGCCGTGATTGTTGTGTCTGTATGACTCATCCCATAACCTTTCCCTTCAATGAAGAGGAATGTGTATATATAGCTATATATTTATATGATTTTTGTGATAAATAAACAAAATAAAATGCATAGGGGAAAGAAAAAAAGAAGTCTTCCTTTGTTGGCAAGGATATTCAGTAACAATTTGTTATCACATATGGTTTCATCCAACCGTAAATACATTTCCTGAGAAGATGGAATTTTTCTGTATTCTACTCTGTTTTTTTTACATTCAGAAGGAGTGAGTTGCATATTTAATAACTCATTCGTTATGCATTAAAAAAATTTTGCTTTCTCTGTATGTTTCACGGAAATTTTATAATGTTGATTGATTCAAACTGGAATCAATCAAATGTATCTTTCAGAAAACATTGCTACACTGAAAAAAAAAAAAAATGTTGATTTTACAGTATAATACTGGCATCCCAGCTGCCAGTATTATATCGGAAAATTAACAGTGTTAATTTTACAGTATAATACTGGCAGCTGGGATGCCGGTATTATACTGTAAAATAAACATTTTTTTTTCAGTGTAAAAGGAGTGTTTTAGAGGCACTAAAACTAGGAAAAAAGGGTTAATAAACTAGAAATACCTGTTATAAAAAAAGTATGTTACATTTACAGGAAAATTAAAAGTAAGAATTCAGTTCTATGATTTCTTTATTAGTATGCCTCGAAATTTCGTGCTTATAGGAGCGAGAATTATTGCGTGATTGGGGTAGAAAATATATTCAAGAATGTGTTTTCGAGTGGTAACAACGAAAAGAGTAAATTTAGATCAATCTTAATCATTTGATTGCTAGAAGGTATACGTTCATTTTACATGTTCGGCATCGGAATGTTTTAACTCAAAATTTAAAAAACTTCCCTGTTTTTTTTCTTTTTTTTAATTAGAGCTCTCTCTTGGTTTACCGCACTGAGCTACAGGTTCATTGAACCTTATCTAAGTTTTTTCCTGAGAGATGTTATATAGAGTAGGCTCCATAGAGTTCACAAGGGAGGTTTTCGGACGTTTCAAAACCAATTTACATGGAAAAAAAAATATTGACACAAGTACGCACAATAATACATGGGTAATGTAAAATTTAGCTGTCTAATCACCATATATGCGTCTCGTAAAAAAGTAGCTAATAGAAAAAGAATGCCAGAAAGTACTGCTTATTGTTATTTGAGGGGGTAAGGTTGACAGTGGAGTAAGTCAAAAAAATTTTTTAATCGAGATAACCATATTTTCACTGAACGTATATTAATTTCTGTTCAATGTGCTAGTCAAATAAGTCCATAGTTCACTTAGGGAGTCGCTAAGAGGGCAAAACAAGTTGGACCACTCAATGCTAGGGCAATACGACAAGTTTCACAAAACCCTTCATTTCTTAAATTACTAAATATTGACTTACTCTACTGCCATTCTGACCGCTTCATTTAGTATTGGAAGAAAATACAATAAGACCTATGAAAACAGAAATGCAAAAGACTGTAAAAAAAAATTCGGTTGTAGACATATTTCCGTCTTAGCAGATAAATTTGTATGTTATATCTTTCGTCGGGATTACAAAAATTTTCGCTGATAAGATTCAGTTACAGATAGGTTCTGTTTTCTAAGGTCTTACTGCATGAGCAATTGTACTTCAAATTGATCGGTAAACTCACCCAGTGGTTACTATAGGATAAATTAATTGAATATTTGCGTTTTCAAGCAATTTTATTACTTTTTTACGTGTTTCTATTGCAATTGAGCAGTTTCATTCTATATTATTAAATTATTGCATGTAATATTTCGCTTAAATTTAGGCTAAAAAACGTAGCGATTTTCTGTAAAAATTGGATAGTCACCATGTGTAGGCCAGCAAAGTTGCCCAGCCTTTAAATCTTATATAGCATGTTTAGGTTTAAAAAGTACTAATACAATGAATACCAGTACACTGCACAATGTCAAACCGTAGTGAAACTTTTATACGTGATTTTCTGTGGATTTACTCTACATTCCGGATAAAATAAATAAAACCAAAAATCACCTATCAACTAGTGATTTTAATAATATATCATTGTTTTAAAAACAACTATCTGGTCAAAAATGCCCGCATACATTCAACTTTACACATTTTGTCAAATATCTAGAGAAATACTCGACGAATTCTTCTGAAACTTCAGGAATATAAAGAATATAGTTGACCTCATATTTTTCATGAGGGCAGTTAGGGGACTGACAGCAAATACAATAAGAAAAAAATATTTGCTTAGCAACCTGTAAAATAAAATGCACGAAATGACCTGTATCTGTAGAAACTGACTTTGTGAGTCTTGTAAAACATTTGTGTTGATTTGAGCAAGAATAGCACATATTTTTTTCGTGGAGATATAAAAGTTTATTTAACAAAAAAAAAAAAAAAAACCGCGTTCTTTTTGGTTATGGCATGCGGGGTTTTCAGACAAATTTAACGCTACTTTTAGGAAACTTGACAAAGTGCAGTAGAAACAATATACTGCAAATAGAATATAAATATATTTAATATTTGATTAAACGTGAGTATTTGTATGAAATACTTTTTAATTGCTCAGGTGCAAACTATAATTATATATATATATGTAAAATTTAGTAGTCAACTATAAAACCGGATGTCCTAAAATAGACTAACTGATTTTAAAATTTAACAACTTCCAAACGGTGACAGATATTAAAAAAATCTTGCAGGAAAGTAATGTATGTAAGATGTCAGGAGTTTTTTAACTGCGATTCTTGATTTTAGTTCGAATTATCAGCAATAGATGGCGCTGAGTGCAATAGACATCCAATCGAGACAAAAGAAGAAATCACCCAGCATTGATTTGAAGTAAGGAGATTCAGTACATGAAGTGGGTCTCATTCACCAATAAAATCTTATCCAGAATCGGGCCCTAAGAACAAGATTGTCTTAGCGAATAAGACACTCCATGTATTGAGCCTTCTTCCTTCGCATCAATGCTGGGTGATTTTAACTTTGGCCTGGATTGCACGCCTATCGCTCGCAGCGCCAGACGTTACTGGTAATTCGAACTAAATCAGGAATCGTTGTAAACAAGTTAGAAATTGTACGTCAAACGTGACAAACGAGGTGCGTTCGTACTATAGCTAGTTATATAAATATTCAGATCTTGATGATTTTTAATTCTGTGAAATGAATTATATCGTCTGCAGATTAATTTCTGTCATAAAATAAGTATCTCGGTCGCTTGACGATTCAACCTCGGAAGCTCCTCTAACAAGAAAGCACCGATTTTTTTTTCTTTTAATTCAAATTTCTTAATAAATATTTTTATTAATATCGATTCGATTTTTAAAAAAATTGAAATGTCTCGACAAAATTCTGCAAAGATAATATATCTTAAATTCCAAACCATTCGGTTGGGTAGTTTTTGCGTTGTTATATGCGGACGGACGGACAGACAGACAGACGGACGGACCAAGCGACGACAATAGGTGCTACGTATTTATATAATTACGAACGCACCTAAAAAGACATTACTCTCCTTCAAGAATTTTTTAAATATCTGTTACCGTTTGGAAGTTATTAAATTTTAAAATCAATCAGTCCACTTTAGGATACCCGGTATATATAGGGCAACTCATATATATATATATATATATATATATATATATATATATATATATGTATAAATATATATATATATATATATACACGGTACATATATACACGGTGTATATATATATACACCGTGTATATATATATATATATATATACACGGCCACTCATATATAGGGGAACTTATATAAAATGGTCAAAGGAATATTGTGAAAATTCAGAAAGATATCGGCGGTATAGTGAGCCGAATTTCAATTGCTTTTTAAAAGTAGCTGGATTGTACGGGATTTTCCTTAAGTTGTCATTTTTTATTAACCGGCTTCCAACAAAGGAGTATGTATTTAATGTATGTCTACGTTTAGACTTTGAATGGATACTTCGACTTTGATATATTTTTTGTTGTTGTTGCTTGGAATGGCGTCGTTCTGATGGTTCAACCAAGGAGAACTAAAACATCAATTAAAAATCATAATTTGTTGAAAATCCCTAATCATCCAGCTATTTTTTTAAATGCAACAAGTAAAGTTCCTCTAATCACCCTAAATTTTCACAATATTCGACTGACCTTTTTATATCAGTGGCTCTGTATAGTTAACTATTAAATTATAGAGTGTTGGATGTTATCGTTTGTGCATGCGCAGTTAAACATTATTTCATACAAAGGCTTATTTTTCAAATAATTAAAATATTTATATTCTAATTGCCGTATATATTGTTTCGACTGCACTTTGTCGAGTTTCATGAAAGTGGAGTTAAATTTGGTTGAAATCTTCGCATGCTATAAACAAAAAACATGCAGAAACTTTTTGATTTTTTTTTTTTTAAAGAAACTTTTATATTTCCATGAATATATGTATTATTCTTACACAAATGAACACAATTGTTTTACAGGACCCCACATAGTCATCTACCAAAACTACAGATTATTTCGAGTATTTTATTTTAAAAGGTGATCGCAAATATTATCATTTTTATTCAATTTTTTGTTGGTTCTCTAATTGCCCTCGCGACTAAACTTTCACTTAAAAATATGAGGTCAAACGCATTCTTTACATTCCTGATGTTTTACAAGAATTCGTCAAATATTTCTTTAGATATTTGACAAGATGTCTGAAATCGTTAGTGTCCAAGTACTTTTGACCAGAAAATGTACTATTAATGTTTGTAAGGAATTTTTTTATTTAGATTTTACAATGATGTTCCATGAAAGTTTAAAAATCGATATTTTAAAAAATGGGGTTGACTTGAACTATAATTCAATAATAATAAAAAACAAAATGGATTACTTTTAGTTGCATATGCAGTCATCTGTTGCATTTCGGATCCGCATATTATTCATAAAAGAGAGAAAAAAATGAATCCAAGTATGGAACAGATTGAATTTCAGTGTGGATTTCAATTCAATAATCATACGTGGTTCACCCGCCTTCCCCCTTCTGTCATTGTAAATTATTATTCCGTACAAAATATGCCACTTGCTCTTTATAAACTACCCAATGAATCTCGCCTTTGCAAGACATGCGTGTGGGGTTTATTATAACGACCTCGTAACAATGGTATTTCATGTAACTAGCCATCAGTAAGTTCTATGAATGTATAGTTTTGTTATAAACCATATTGCGATCTCCCCCCTCTTTTTTTTACTAAATTTAGACATATGTCAGTTTTTCGTGGGAAATGAGGGGAGGGTGGCATAGGAACCCTCGACCACATGTCGATGTCGGAGCGACACTCAACTTTATTTCGTAGATTGCGTATAATTTTCATTCAGTTGAAGTGAAATGATTAAATTCTGAGCAAGGGTTACACTTGAATGACCAGCCACAGAACGAAATCTAGGGAGGGGTAAGATTTTGTACTTGTGGTCAAAATGTACAAATGTACTTGTGGTCAGTTCTTGTGGTAAAACAAATTATTAAGTTTTTTCCCCCCTGAATTTTAAATCACTCGGTAAGAATATATTTTTTTCTTTTTTATCCTCAAAATCTATATATTTTTTAATACTTGATTAAATATGAGAATTTGTAAGAAGTACTTTTTAACTGCGCATGAGCGAAGTATACCCCCCGCCTTTTTTTTTAAGTGCCTTCATAATTATATAAATACGTAAATACGTAGCACCTATTGTCGTCGTCTGGTCCGTCCGTCTGTATGTCCGTCCGTCCGCATATAACAACGCGAAAACTACCCAACCGAATGGTTTAAAATTTAAGATATATTATCTTTACAAAATTTTGTCGAGACATTTCAAATTTAATTAAAATCGAATCAAAACTTTAGAAGATGTTAATAAAAACATTTATTAAGAAATTTAAATTAAAAAAAATCGGTTCTTTTTTGTTATAGGAGCTTCCGAGGTTTAACCGTCAAGCGACCGAGATGCTTATTTTATGACAGAAATTAATCTGCAGACTATATAATTCATTTCACAGAATTAAAATCATCCAGATCTGAATATTTATATAACTGGCTATAGTACGAACGCACCTCATTTGTCACGTATGACGTACAATTTCCAACTTGTTTTTCATACTTTAGTAGTCAATAGGGCAACTGATATAAAAAGGGAAGTTAAAGAAATTTCAAAATCAATGGGCCTCCTAAGCACCCTTCCCCGTTGGTGGTACCCATGACTGTAAGAATACAACGAATGAAAGAATGACGAATAATACTACTTATTTCGCATTTCGGTGTGAAATAAGTTTCAATATTTTGTTCATCAATTTTAATTTTCAGAAAATGCACTCTACAGATTGAGAAAGTTTCCTTTCTATAGAGACCTATATTACTTACTGTATTTTTCCATGAGTGCAAAATATATATTTGCGCACACAACTTAAAACAAGTTGGAAATTGTACGTTAAACGTGACGTAGGAGCGCATTCGTTTTATAACTAGTTTCACAGTGAAAAAAAAAAACAAAAAAAAAAAAACATCCTCATTATTTCAGTGAAATGAATTATGTCGTTTGCTGGGAGCAAAAAAGTGCCTTTATTATTATTATTATTATTATTGTTATTATTATTATTATTATTATTATTATTGCGTGTGCCACGTTGCGATTTTTTTTCCACCATGGAGATCTTGCTTTGCGAATGATTACCTCCCTGGTTTAATATTTTTATGACTCACGATGAATGAATCTTTTGTTTATTTACTCTAATGGATTGAGATATTCGGTTAGCCTAATTTCCACTGAAGTTATCTCAGAATCTATACATTGTTGAATGTAACTCATCTCTCAAGCAAACAATTTTTTTGAACGATCTTTCTAAAAAGGTAACTTTTACGCAATTTTATTTGAAAAAATAATTTGGAATGAAAATGGCCGCTTGGCAGATGAAAAAATATGTAGTCAGCCCGTATTTGTTTTCCTCAGTCACATAACTTGCGCTTTTATAGTATAGATTACGTATGATAGAATATAACAGAATAAAAAAAACTTTCATTACTAACTTTTTAAGTTTTGATTTGATTTTCATAAAATTTGAAATGACTCGACAAAATTCTGCTATATTAAATTTCAAATCATTCCAGTTGGGTAATTTTTGCGCTGTTGTATGCAGACAGACGGACGGACCAGACGACGACGTATACATATAATTACGTACGCACCTAACAAGAACGAAAAGTCAAGCATTCGACATACACTATGAAACACTTTCCAACACTAACAGAATAGTATTAATTTTTTTTTTTTTTTTTTTTTTTCATACGACGAAATGAGATATCTAAATAAGCGATTTAAAAAATACACAACTCGGTAAATATCCATTTTCAGCTATGGCTGTCCATATTCGAAGTCTTTCGTGCAGCCGTGTATAGGATCTACAGAATGTGTAAACAACACGTATTACATTAAAAATTGCATAACATTGCATATCACAGCAGAAAGAGCACTTCTAGAAATTACCGATCATAGTCATCGGTCAATTCGGTTAAAGGACTTTAACCGAATTCTCTTGTGCGTCTCTGTACATGAACGATAAATCCTACGCTCTCCATAATCTATAGAAAATAAGTTGTGTTGAAGCTTAGTGATCCTTTTAAATTTAATTATGTTTCAAATATCAAAACATGTTCAAAATGCACCGCAAACGATTTTTCTCCATAGATCATAATGTAAAGGAATTATTTTGTACGTTCCTGTAATGGAACTATAAATGCTACTAATTGTATACTCCGGTAAAAGCATGCGTAGTCCACCTCAGTAATGCATATTAATTTCATTATGTTTGAAATATCGTAACATCAGTAAAATGCGCCCCGATTTGTAATGGAATTCTTTTGTGTGTCCCTGTAAATGAACTATTAATGCTACACACTTCATTTTTAATACCGAACATTCTATAGTAAAATTCAATAATGTATAAAAATTTCATGACAATCCGAGTCTATTTATGAGAGTTAGAGCACGGACAGACAGACAGACAGACCGAATTCTTAATTTTTTTTCAATTATGTTGGAAAGTGTTAAAAAGCTTCACAGGTGCAAGAACTCTCAGGGATGCGCGTTCACGATTCCTCACTTGGATACTCAGTCTTACGAACTAACAGATAGTATTTCTTTCTCTGCGGTGGTGATCTTATTGTTGGAAAAGTAGTTTTACTGGCTCTTCTCTACAGTGTTATTATCGAGGCCATATTATCTTCAGTGGAAATACGATACTGGTGACTTATATGCACAGGGACGAAAATCTTCAGCGATCCGCAATTTTGATATTTTTATTTTTTTTAAAAATTGCTCTTTTTTTTTTAGCCATGTTTTCCCCTCAAGTATTTCTGACAACTTCCACTTGTCACATGGTATACTGGAAACAGAGATGCAATGCCCTGCGGATTTAAACGGGATACTGGCATTTTAAACTTGAGTGCTTTACAATATATTTCAATCGAATTTTTTTTTATTCTTATGCTGCAATCTGGTACACAAACTTTACTTTTTTTTTTTTTTTTTTTTTATAGATATTTTTTACTTTTTTTTTTCTTAAAATGTATACATCTATATAAATTCTTTTAAAAAATTTTAATTGAAAAAAATTAATTTTAAAAAATAACAACTGTTGTAAATTGTAGCCATGTTAAAAAATGTATATACACTATCGATATTTATATATAACTATAATAAATTATAACACCTTGTAATTATATATACTTATTTTAATTGCTAAAAGGCGTAAAATAAAGAGATTATAAACAGTAAAATAAGATATAATATAAAATTATAGAATATTCTTATTTGTTTTGATAATGGCTCAAATTGAGCTGAAACATGTCAACAGTCTAATAAAATTTATTTTATTATTTATAATCTTTTTATTTTATGCCTTTTAGTAAATATATATATATATATATATATATATATATATATATATATATATAATATTAGAAAAAGGTAATTTTATTACAAGAATTATATTTTCAAAATTTGTCTGGAAATATTTTTCAATCTTCATTCTGAATCCTTTAGAAATGTGACGATTTTAGAATAACAAAACCTGTCACATAAACAGCTGAAATCATCAATGAATCTATTATCTAGCTGTATATATGTATGAAGGACCTTATTAAAAATATCTAAATAGGAACCTAAATATAACGATAATTTCTAATTCACAAAATTTTGATTGTATTTTTTATGACAGTTTTCTAAGATTTTTTTTTTTTTTTTTTTTTTTTTATAAGGCAATATTTTTTATACAAAATTTTGCAAAAACAGGATCGCGTGAAAAAAATGTAAGCAGACCAATGCAACTTCTCTTGTCAAAAATGAAAATCCGTGTGCAAAATTATTTTAATAATACCAATAAGTTAAAAATTGAATATAAAATTTGAAACATGCATTTATTTTTATTTGACATAGCTGCGATTTTTCATGTAATCAGATGATAATCTCCAGAAATATTAACTATTATTAGAAACAAATTCTTTTTTAATAACATGCAATTGAAATTATTTGGTCTTTTCAAGCTTTTTACTCTTCTCTTTTATTTAAAATATAGGTTCTGAGACTTGTCTAACTATAATGTTTTAAAAATATAAATGCATACAAATAAACTTTGCAAAGAAAATGTAAATTTTCTGTGAAAAATTTAGTTGAAAGCAATTTTTATAAGTATTCAAAAATCCACCTGTTTTATAACTTTCATTAAAGAAATATACACACGTATACAATATATTACTTTCATATTAAGAATTTAAAACTGAAACTAAAACCAAAACATATAGAGTTGGTTTAGGTTTAGACAAGAAAGCTATACCAAAACTAAATACACGGGAAAGGAAATTTCTAATTGTACGAAAAAAAAAAGTAATATTGTAAATTAGTATAAATTTTTAAGGAATGGAAGATTTAAAAATGATAATACTTATAATGTTACAACTACAATAATTTGTTTCTTTAAAATGGCATCATTTATATGCTTAAGCAATACTATGTTGAGGTGATATTTAATGCAATTTAAATTTTCTTTCAAACTGCAGTAATATTTGTTGAAATGTATAAGATGTTTTTGTTGTTGATATTTTTAAATTTTTCTCTACTGGTAATTGAAGAAATGCAAATGAAAAATCATTTCAATAGAGACATGATATATTACAAACAATGGTGTTAAATTAAGCAAGAAAAGCTACTGTGAAAATTCTGAGACTAAGGCTACTTTTAAAAGCTGGCCTTTTTAACACTTTCCAACCTAGTTGAAAAGTGTTTATGACTTCGGTTTGTCTGGCCGTATGGCCGTCTGTCCGTGCTCTAACTCCTGTAAATATGCTCGGATTGCTCTGCAATTTTTATATGTTATTGTCGTTATCTATAGCATGTTCCCTATTTCAACGGAAGTGCGTAGCACTTATAGTTTTTTTTACAGGGACACTCAAAAGAATTCCGTTACATTACGGTCAATGGGGAAAAATCATTTGCGGTTTATTTTAATGATGTTACACAATTTCAAGCACATTGTAATTGATATATATATCACTAAGGTGCATTACAAGAAGCTTAATATGGAATAGGGTGTGTATAGCCTTATAGTTACTTTACAGGGAGAGTCAAAAGAATTCCGTTACATTACGTCTATGGAGAAAAATCGTCTGCGGTTTATTTAAATAATGTTTCACTATTTTAAACGCATTGAAATTTATATATATCACTAAGGTGCATTACAAGAGGCACAGAATAGTGTGTGTATAGCAGTCATCGTTCATTTACAGGGACGCACAAAAGAATTCTCTACTGTCTGTTAACAATAATTCCTGGAAGTGCGTTTTAAGTTACTGAACGCGATTTTAAATTTAACTCACTTTTTGTCTATTACGTGCTGTGTATAAATTCTGTAGATCCTATACAGGGAAGCACAAAAGTTCGCGAACACATTTCCGTTTATGGACAGAAACTCCAGAAGGAGAATTTTAAACTGTGCTACGCGTTTCCTAACTGAACTAAAATTTAGCATCCTATGTAGTATATATGCAAATCTATAAAACATATACAGGGCTGAATAAAAGTATTCGGATATTTTTCCGAATATTGTATATGTTGGAAATTCCTGAAATTATGTTTTTAAATATGTTATGCGTTTTCCAAATTGTTTACTTAGATGTTATCTTTCAGCTTATTAAACAGTATGATTTGTAAAATTATTTTGGAAGCGTTGGAAAGTGTTACATAATCTTTGCTTGACGCATGATTTTTCGTTCTTGTTTTTTTTTTTTTTTTTTTTGTACTATATTCATGTAAAGTGAAAAAAAATTTTTTTTAATATACAGAAATGTAAAAAATGTTTTTTATTTTATATTTTTTAAGAAAATGTGACTTAATTTTGAGAAACATTTGTAAAAAATCAGTTCTTCCAGAAAAAAAAAAACCTGTTTTTTTTCCGCCACTTTAAAATTTAAGGAAATTTTACATCTCTATTTATGAGAGAAGTATGTAATTTTCTGTTTATTGCAGATGTGAAAAAAAAGACTTCTTGTAAATATGTTTTTATTTTTGTTTTAATTTTATTATTATTATTATTACTATTTATCTGCATAAAATGATGTATTCTAACGTCTGAGTGAATATTTTTCAAATTAGAGTTGTTAAGTTACATAGGGTTAAGATAATATAATATAACAATGCAATAATAGTTTGGATTCATCGGTTTTACTTTATTTTATAATGATTATTAATTTTTATTGCGCAGTGTGAAATTTAATACTAAACTCCTGAATTTACGCTTGTCGATCAGAAGCTTTGGTGAAATACAGCTGAATCCTAAAAGTGTCGGCAACAAATATACATTGTCAGGTGTTTGTTCTGTCATCCTAATCAAATAATGTTGGAACTTAATACAGTGGAACTCCAGATATACGTTACCTGAGTTGTACGTTTCAACTCAGCGGTCCCGACCGCTTGCCATTAAAAATTAGCTGAGTTATACGTTTTGAGTTATACATTTCCCTCAGTTATACGTTACGTATTTTCATCCCCGGACGAAATTTTGTCTCATTTATACATTTTGTAACCGGAAACACTGACGACGCGTCGGATGAGTCTGATTTGAAAGATCCCACTCAAACTTCGGAGGTGCTCTGAGGGCTTTTGATGTAATAAAGCAGGGCTGCGGAGTCGGTTTGAAAAATGACCGACTCCGACTCCTGAAATTTTAAAGGAACCGACTCCGACTCCGACTCCTGAAATTTTAAAGGAACCGACTCCGACTCCGACTCTGACTCCGACTCTGACTCCGACTCCGGGATGGCTAAAGTACTTGTTTTGCCTGTTGATTCCTATTATTTAGATTTCTTCATTGCTGTCATTTGTTTTGAAACAGTAATAGTCGCTTTATTAAATGTGATTAAATAAAGGAAATATTACTATTTAAAAAAAGTGGCAGCAATCAAGTAATCTGAATTTTTAAAAAAAAACTCAACTGGCAACACTGCAACCTGTTGTTAGATTCTTGTTTGACCTTGAAGCATATAATGTACATATCATCCGATAATTTTTTTTTCGCGTTTCATTTTTTGGGATGAATTATGGGTGTAAGCTGTGATGAGTAGTCAAGACTAGGACTCATTTACTGCAGCGGCAAACTTCCGACAGTATTTTAGTATAAATAGTTTCACCTTTTTTTAAATGCATAATTTTTTTTTTTTTTTTAATAAGACAAAAATATTCTTATAAAATGCCTGTGGAACTTTGCCCCAACATTAATTGGCTCTGGTCAAGACTGAAAATATTTTGAACATCTCCCCCCTCCCTCCTCCTCCCAGATACTCTATGCACATGCACTCACACAAAAACACAATATGCATTAAATTTTATATGTGGTAAAATTTAATTATGTCAAAACTCTGCAAAAACTGCATGTAAAATATTTATATGCATGTAAATTACAATCGAAAAGTTAAACTTGAAACTATTAGATAGAAACAACAGTTGAAATCTAATAAATCTCCAAAATTTACTTTGAACAACACACACAAAGATCTATCAGATGAATCCAAACAACATATAACATGTTGGTATATCATTTTAAGACGATAACCAAAATATTTTATGCCAAATCAAACATATATTATACCAAAATATGGGTGAAAGGATGTTTAATTTTGGTTTTATATCTATTCCTGCACACCCAAAAAATAAGAGGCAAAAATTTTACAATTTAACCATCATTTGGGGTCTCCAGAACCCGAAAAATTCTGAGAGAATGCAAGAAAAATAAAGATGAAAATTTTATATTTCCTGCATTAATTTTATAATTTTGGCTTTATTTCGGGTCTGCAAGACCTGAATATCAAAAGGAGAAAGATAACAGAAATTTCACTATTTCATCATTATTTTGAGTACTGCAGACTCAGGAAAAAAAAAAAAAATTACAATTTCACTTTTTTTTTCTTTGGGGGGGGGGGGGGGGGGTGTTCCTATGCACACGAAAGAAAAGAAAAGGAGGAGAAAATTTACAATTTCAACATTACTCCTGGTCCCACAGGCCTGAAAAGTCTGAGGAAAACAAGAAAAAAAAGGGGAAATTTTCCAATTTTCGCATTACCTCGGGTTCCGCAAACCCCAAACAAACCTAGAGAAAGGACTATATACTAAACATAAACTAGAGATTTGAATTCCAAACAGTTTTCAAATATGCTGTACACTGGACAGTATATTAGGCCTGTTTAACCTGAGTTTCCTTTTATATATATAGTCCAAATATAAAAATAATGATTCAGTTTATAAATTTAAAATTACATAGAAGTGGTTTAATTTCACTTCAAACTGTCTAAAAAACAAGCTGGAGTCGGAGTCGGAGTCGACCTGTTTTTTAGTGACTCCGACCAACACATCCTACAAGACTCTTTTGCCCCAAAATACGCCCGACTCCGACTCTTTTGCCCCAAAATAGGCCCGACTCCGACTCCGCAGCCCTGTAATAAAGCAATTCGTCATAGTAGTAAAATCAGTAATGATAAGGTGGCTGCATTATTAACATAAATACAAAGTTTGCTTACTGTTCTGTGTCGGCTCTGCCGAAAAGAAACAACCGAAGATTTGTGATTATTTTAACAAGATTCAGTAAACTACTGAAATGTCTTTTGATAAATGATTTATATGCCAAGGTGATTCCAGTGATTTCTTTTAAGTACTCTATGTGTATAAAAAATATTTTTGATAAAGCTTTTATGATAAATAAAATAACTTCATGTGTACTTTTCTTATGCACCTTTTTTCTACTCTGTCCCGTTTCCGAAAATATATATTATGGGTGCAGTAATACTTAGAAAACTTCCGTTTTCGATATAAAAGGTAAACTCTTCAGCGGAACAAACTTTTTACGATATATTTAGAAAATGGTTCCGGTACACCATTAATTGAGTTGTACGTTTCACCGAGATATACATTCTATTATCTGGTCCCGGGCAAAACGTTTTTGTTGCATTTTTATGGCATGTACTTTTTTTTAAAACTATTTTTACTCTATTGTTATCACTGTTATTATTATTATCATTAATTGCATATATACTTACATTTGTTTTTTTTTATTTTACAGGTAAGTCAGAAATGTTATTATCCTATATGTAGCTGCAGTTGTGATACAGGTAATAATTGCTTGTTTATTTTGAATTGAATAGTTATTTATGCTTGTCAAATTTAACAAACGTATACCGTTTAAGGTTTCGCTAAGCATTTATAATTAAATGTTGTGGCTACAGATCTATCAGATATACGGGGTATCCTGCAACGGACTGTCGGGTAATCAATAAAAAGTATACTAAATCTATTGAAAAAATTCTTGCAAGAGTTCAGTGTGTGAAGTCGGGAACTTTATTTCTACGTTTCTTTGTTTTTAGTTCCAAATATTACCAATAGATGGCGCTGCACTATTTAAAACTAAGGAATAAAAATTTATCAAAATTTACTCAGCTCTTAACCTTCAATCTGTCCAAAAAAGGATTTGCGTTTTGAAATTGCAATGTTATTTTGAACAGTATCACAGTTTGACACAGTACAGTTATCGATGATATTTAGAACTAAAACGAGGTAGCATAGTAAACAATTTCCTAACTTCGTATATTACTTTTGCGAAATTAGTTTATTTGTCATTATTGATCTTGAAAATGTCGCCGATTGAGCGTACGAAACTTGTTGGTCTTATTTATTAAAAGGTATTTATAAGTCTCTATGTGTACTATTTTCACTCTAAGCAAATACATCTTTGCTTTAAAACAAAGATAATGAGTTTGACGAAAATTACGCTGTCTTATTCGTGAATCAAAGATACAGTGCTATATGTCTGTATAGTGTTTTCCCCCTAAACTTGAGAAACATTTCATTTGGAATGGAGAATATCCCGGCCCTCAAACATGGAAGTTTGTCAAAGGTGCGACGGCAACTTCCGTTCGTCAAGCCTTTTGCTTTTCTACTTCTTTATTTAACACATTTTTTACATTTTTTTCTTTTTCCCTAAAAAAAATGAGAAGTTTTCGCCGCCCTCACGCACGTGTTTCAAGCCAGCCCCTCGTTCCGCTCGACGGGGGCGCGGGGCTAAATTTGGGGTGCACAGATGTTGAACAACCACAAGGCAGACAAAATATGATAAGGGAAACCTTTAGGAAATGATTTGGTGTTATTGTGATGATTTTTTTCCACTCTTTTTTCCGGGGTGTTATATTTATTTGAAGCAGCTGTAGATATCTCTTTTTGATCTGTTTAAAAAAGAATACGCGGATTATAGTTTATTTAATTTTTGAAAGAAAAAAAAAATGAAAAGAAAGAGAAGGCCTATTTCATTCGACTGTCTGTAGGATAGCGGTAGAAATAAAGTAGGACGGATTATATTACAGAACTCGCAAGGTTTCTACTTTTGAATACTACTATTTCCGAATAGCAATTTCGCCTTATTTATTCGCATACTTTCTGTCATTAAATAAGGTGAAGATTACAATTTGGAAATAGTGGTACTCAAAAGTAGGAACCGTGCGAGCCTTGGTAAAGGTATCAATACGTAATCAATACTGAAACAAAATTGAATGTGTCAATTTTCAGTTCATTTTATTTCAGTATTGATTCTGCATTTTTTAAACTCTCTTTTCTATCACACAGCGCCACATTTCCACCTAGCGGTGACTTTTGGAACTATTGTATACCTGTACTATATGTATTCTGCAGACGTGTAGGTATCGCTATCACTGCTGAAATGAGATAATATTCTTGTATTTTTTCGAATCATGTAATTAATGGCACCTTTCATTGTGTGCCACAAGCTAAGGTGCGTCTTTGCTTACTGAAAGGTTTGACATTCCTAGTCCATAACATATTCTACCAGTGGGAACTCAATTGGAAGGTACATGGGATTTACATACATACAAATCATGATTGCAATGCTTTCCTTACACCACGTGTTCGGAAAATAAAAATGGTGTCAAACGTTGTGGTACACCTTAAAAATTAATATGTTTCATTTTCTTTACAAAAATGAATATACCGTATATACTCGTGTATAAGTCGACCCCCCCAATTCTTACGCAAAATTTTGGAAAAAATTGAATTTTCGTGTATAAGTCGAACCACATTTCTGGTAGTATGTTGAAAAATTATTTGTAATCGAGGATAACAAAAATAATAAATTTATATATAATAAATAATAATTTTCATTAAATTAGTTAACTTTTTTTTTACGTTTCTAATCAGACTTTTTTTTTTTAAATTCAATATTTTAAAATTGTATAATTATGTAAAACTGAAGAAGATTAAACTATTTTGGAAAGCTATTCACAACACTTTAATGATTACAACATACTTCTTTTTTTTTTTTTGAAAAATCTATTCAAGCCTTATTTACAAGGGTAAACAACTTCTTAAACTGCTAAAATAGAGTACTTCTTTGTATTATAGGACTTTTAGGAGAGAAATCTAAAAGCATTCTCAAGTTGAACGCTTTTTAAAAAGGGGATTCAAATGTTGAAAGGAATGCCCCTGTATTGAAGGGAATTCTATCTCAAGAGAAAATGAGTGCAGAACAATTACAGAGACATTATTGTTGAGCTTTTTATTATCAATCACCATTGTCCGCTTTTATCTGTCTCTCCAACCTAGACCCATATGTAATTAATTAAAAGACTTGTACATTAACCAATTATCTGCGAAAAAAATTTTACTCCGGTATTTCACTCCGCAATTATTATTATTATTTTTTTTTTACTTACTCGTGTATAAGTCGATCCCCCATTTTCAGCTTCCAAATTTTGTCTAAAATTCTTCGACTTATACACGAGTATATACGGTAATTTAAAAAGGACAAATTGTATTTGTGTATATGACTTTGAAGAAGTTCTGTTTAAAGCCCAAACTACAGCGCGGTCTAATTTGTTACGCATGATATCGCACATTTATCCGTAAAGTGGCATAACTCAAAAAACAGGATTTTCGAGCTATTAATATATGAATGAATCACAAACATATTTCACCATGGGACATAAAAATAACGTTTAATTTCCTTTAAAAATTATCGAGTTAAAGTAAGTTTTATCATTTATTGCTTATGAAGTTGTCTACTACCTATACAAATCGTCAAATAATGGGATGTAACAGGCCTCATATTGAAGTAAATAGGCTAATTTCGACTTCAGATATATATATATATCCATATAACCATTAAATAAACGTTACAACCACCGACAAAAACTGTGAAATTATGAATAAAATTAAAATAACTAATAAACAACAAAACAGATCCCCCCAACAAACTGAACATTGATACCAAAAACATAGTATTTAAAGAAAAAAATAAATAAATAAATAAATAAATAAATAAAAAGCAGAAATTGAATAATGGAAATTTGTGGAATTTAGATAGAATCTTCACGTCCCAAATGCCTAAATTTCCACAAATATAATGTGTGGTTTCATCTTCATATTAGCCATAAAATAGCTAAAGTATATGAATTTGGGACAACCACACACAGAATGTAGAGAAATACACAATGAAACAACAATTAAATTCAAAATAAATCATGATGAAAAAGGATTGAGGGAAAAAAAATTATAAATAAATAAAATAAAAACATGAAATTACCCTATTTTAAAGCAAAATCCAAACTTGAGTCAGCATATTACAAGAATTGGAGTTATAAGCATATGTTGCCCAAAATAAGTTATTTAAAATTTGATGGACCATGGATCATGGAACAACATGTAATGCATAGCCAAGCACATACTCCAATATATAAAACCAGCACCCTTTATAGAAAAATTAAAATTGAACTCATATATATATATATAATTATTTTTATACATTTTAAATAAAAAATATTATTTTTTTCAATGCTTGGGAACTTTTATCACCTCTCCAGGAAACTTCATCTACTCAGTTGAGTTCACTGAAAACACTTCTCAATTAACATTCATAGACGGCAATGTATGCATATCTTTTTGTGCAACACTGTATCTGTATATATTATTTATGTATGTTATACTCACAGCCCATAGTATAGTCAAATTTAGTTCACCTATAAAACGCGTAATTAAAAAAATTACTTCAGCAATTCAAAATAGAAGTTAAGTTATTCGAATATTTTTGCGAAGACCCCACCCCCACTTAAGACTATTTAATGCCACAAGGCAGGCATCGTTCTAGACCGGGGGTGGGGCTCCCTTCTATTTATCTACAGAAATTGTTCGTTAATTATACTGAAGTGTACTAAATTCCATACCTATTATATGTATATATAAATTTCATACCTTGTACTATACACATCTGTATACAGGGTTTTACAAGAAAGATGGCCACAATAGAATGCACTATTTTTTGTATAGGAGTATAAGGGCTCATGTGAGTCTTTGAAATGTAAATATAGATCTTTCAGTCACTCTTGGATACGGGAAGCAGAGAGGAGAACGGGGAGGGCGGAGGGCACACCCCCTTCCTAGATCTTTGTGAAAATAAAAATGTTAATCACTTTTCGCCAGTTTTAACCATTTGGTAGTTTCGTAACGAAAATTCTAATTACGACCATGTGCGGCGCTCTCATCACATGCTCCAGCATTAATCACACCCCGTTGAAGCACTGTATAAAATCTATAGCATTTATATACTCCACATAATATGCTAAAGTTTAGTTAAGTTTAAAAACGCATTACACTACAGAAAACGTACATCCTGCAATTATGATATACATGAATTCTTCTGCACGGCCCTGCAAACGAATATTATGTCTTACATGCACTATTTTTTATTTCTTTTTTGTAAGATGTTATCGTACACGTCATTAACGTATATCAGGATTTGATAAAATGATCTCCAAACAATTACCGCCTATAGACAGTAATGTAATTATTTTGTGCTCCTCTGTAAATGAACAGTGCTAAACATATCATCTTCTACTCTACAGAAAACATATTGTAGTGCATATCAATTTTGTAACGCTTGAAATGGTGTAACACCATTACTTCAAACAATTATCGGTCATAGACCATACTATATCTGAATTCTTTTGAGTGGCTCTCTAAACTAACTGTAAATGAACTATACATTTCATATGCTGTATACTTCATTTTCAATGGAGAACATCAGTTTCGTGGCAATCCAAGTATATTTACGAAAGTTAGAGAGCGGACAGACAGGCGAACCGAAAACGCCTTTCAACTAACTATGTTGGAAAGTTTTAAATTAACAAATATTATTTCGCTGGTCTGTGTAATTATTGTAACATCACCAAAAAGTCATCGTATGTAAGTATTGCAATCATCAGTAACTCATTTTTTGCGAGAAATACCAAAACAAATAACGAAGCCGGCTAAAGTTGTTGTTTTGACCCTATTGGGCCCTTTCTACTTCTGTATAGCTGTCTTAATCCACATAGCCGGCTAAAGTTAGGTGTAGCAGGTTTTATTTTCTAAACAAACCACTCGTTGCCATCGGCAAAAGAGAAGTAACCGATTTTTCATTTTAAAATTCAATAACTTCCAAACGGTGACAGATATTTAACAAATTCTTGCAGGAGAGCAATGTAAGATGTCGGGAGTTTTTTTACTGCAATTCCTGATTTTAGTTCGACTTACGAGCAATAGATGGCGCTGCGAGCGATAGGCGTGCAATCCAGGCCAAAACTAAAATCACCCAGCATTGATGCGAAGGAAAGAGGTTCAATATATGGAGTGGGTTTCATTCCCTAATACAATCTTGTTCTTAGGGCCCGATTCTGAATAAGATTTTATTGGTGAATGAGACCCATTCCATGTATTGAACCTCCTTCCTTCACATCAATACTGGGTGATTTCTGCTTTTGTCTCGATTGGATGTCTATTGCTCGAAGTGCCATCTATTGCTGAGAATGCGAACTAAAATCAGGAATCGCAGTTAAAAAAAACTCCTGACATCATACATGACTCTCCTGCAAGAAATTTAAAAATATCTGTCACCGTTTGAAAGTTATTGAATTTTAAAATCAGTCAGTTCATTTTAGGTCACCCAGTATATTGATGCAACATAAAATAATTCTTCATTCAATAAACGTCTTGGCAGTGAGTTGCGCTTATAATTCAATAAACGTCTTGGCAGTGAGTTGCGCTTATAATTCAATAAACGTCTTGGCAGTGAGTTGCGTTTAGAAAATGTAACCGTGAAACCAATCGCCTTAATTCTGTGAAGCCATGTGTCTGGTCGATTTCCCTTTTCGTTATGGTCTGGTTCCTCGGCGAAAATCTTTCGTCGATCGTATTGAAAGATTGTTTGTGATGCATCAAACAAATGCAACGTAGCATCACGCGTGCAACCTTGAAACTGTCAAAGTGAATCCGTTTCTTGTGTGGAAACCTTGAAGAAAACTGCATATTTATCCCTCAAGTAAGCAATATATAGTGTTTCTAAAATTCCGATCAATTTGTCTTTGGGCCGTATATTAGGCATAGATTTCCGTATTGGAGTGTACGAGTAATTTTTAGAGAATACTTTCACGAAGAAATAAAGAACATGGTGTAGTCTTGTGATCAGAATAGAGAAAATCAAATTTTAATTTGGAGGAGGGGGAAGGGAGAAACAAAAGTAGAAAGGGAAAGAGATGGATATGAAATTAAGGTAGTTACGTATGTATGTACATATTAGGGATGTAACAAATAGTGATTTGGTCAAATATCATTTTTTTTCTTAAAAGAAATACAAGAGGCCTCTGTCCCCTACGAGCTACGCTCGCCAACGTCCGTCCAGGCCCCGCAGGCTCTGAAAACATGCTAATTTGCTCTGTTTTAAGATTACCCGATTACGGAAAATTGGATTCTATTATTACAATGGCGATCTTCCATAATCGGGTTTCTATTCATTTTCCTTTGATTGGGGGATTTTTAGTTTTCAATACTGCATCCACCGCTGTCACGACAGCTGACGGCTGTTTTCCTGATTGATTAAGTAGGATCTATCACATATTTGAAAATCAGCTTGCATAAAATGGTTAAGTAAAAAATGTCGCTGCCTCTCGGACTTTTATAACGCCACTATATTCTTCTTTTGCGTTCAAGGCTAGAAAAATTCGTCTGCCTCCCGGACTTTTATAATAACATTTTCTTTTAGACGCTAGTAGAGAATCGTTTTAAAGATATTGTTTAAATCTGACACAATTTTCCCCCATTTAATGTTTTTCGCACATAATAAATTTTTTATTTTAATGTTTTCTTTCATTTTTAATATCCACGTGTAAATATAGTTTTAATATATAGTTTCAATTATTTTCGTTTAAAATTTGGCAACAATATAAAAAAATGACTTTTTCGAGATATGAAATAAATCGCTATTGAGATACTGAAAGGAACAAAAAATTGTAAAACAAAAACAAAAAATTAGACAAATGTTAAAAAATGATTGGATACTGCACACCGCAATCTAGTAAAGTATATGCTTGTCAAAGATGCTTAATTTGCTATGCATAGTTTTTGATCCTATAAAACTTATTTAACTGAACTAATTTGACCAATTTCTACATTAAATTGCGCTTAAAATAATTTTTTGATTTAAAAACTATCTGTTTCAGCGTGTTTATCATACATGTTTTTATAAAACTACCTTCATGTTTTTGTATGCCATTCTTTATATTTTCTCCCATCTTTACAAGAAGAAAGTATTGGATTCGTGAAAAACTTCGACCTCCAGTTTTCGACGGATTTATATGTTTTAGAAGGTCCTGAACACGATTTGAGTGTTTTTAGAAAATGTCTGTCTGTCTGTATGTGACAAAAATTTTGTGATCGCTCTATCTCAAGAACAAATACACGGAATTTAATAAAACTGTAGATTCAGTTAGACCTTGATATAAATTGGTGCTGAGTTGTTTTTGATGTAAATCGCCCTACAGGTGGCGCTACTATGCTGCATTTTTCACGATTTCCGCAATAGCTCTAGCTCAAGAACTAATGCACTGATTTTCATCAAACTTCAGATTCAGTTAGACGTTGACATAAATTGTTGCTGATTAGGTTTTGGTGTAAATCGCACAACAGGTGGTGCTGCTATGCTGCATTTTTCAGGATTCACACGATTTTAGCGATAGTCATATCTCAAGAACTAATGCGCTGATTTTCATCAAACTTCATATTCTGTTAGACCTTAGACGTTGACATAAGTTGGTGCTGATCAGGTTTTCGTGCAAATCATATAGCAGGTGGCGCTGCTAGCTGCCTTTTTCACGATTTTTGCGATAGCTATATCTCAAAAACTAATGCACATCATTTAATCAAACTTCATATTCTGTTACACTTTCACTTAAATAGAGCCTTACTAGGCTTGGGTGTATACAGCCCAAGAGGTGTCGCTTTTATGATCTTTGAGTTGGGAATTGTGGTTGCAGGCATCTAAGAGGGTGGGTGCCGAAATTCAATGATTTGCTTGAAAAAGCGATGCTTATGTCATCTTTTTGAAGGCACACAATTCAACGAACCTGTATCTGTAGAATGGGTATGGATTTTCATTTAATTTTAGCACTGTGATAACGAAATTTGAAGTATTCGCATGTTTGAGATAGAAAAAAGTTTTGGGATTTGCACATCCAAGTAGTTTATATTTAAATTAATTAACAGATGTAAAATTAAACACATTAAAATTGATTATTTATTTTATGTTTAAAAAATTTAACAACTCTATGTATTTTTTAAATATTACAAACACTTTGGTGTTAATAATAAAACATGTCTTTTTCTAAATCTAAATGTCTAATAGCATAATTTTATCTATAAATATTTGTAATTCATGTACATTTTATGTAAAAAGGGAAAGGAACTCATTAACACTGTTAAAATGTGCTTTTTAAATTTATTATTTTTTTTAATTTAGAAAACTTTGTGGAACACAAAAAATTTGGAATTAAGAATGATTTCTTTTTTATACTTAGACATATAGAATTGATTGTCTGCAAATCAGAATGGTAAGCTATTTCCCTAAAAATATAAAGAATATTCCCTACAATTCAGTAATACTTTTATCCTTCCTTACATTCAAAATTAATGAGCCCATTTATAACGCTTACTCTCTCCCATAATCTACAATGAGATACCTCCTAAAATAAGCCTTGAACAAATGATTTTTATTGTGTGGGGTTTATATTTCTAGCGTTAAACAAATTTGTAGTAATAAGTCATTTTCTGAATCCAGTTCCCTGTCTTAAATTACTTTTATAATTTAAATTCCGGATAATTAAAATACATATTTAGAAAAACCTATGACAGTTGAATCAGCATAAAAATAAACCACGAACAGTTCTACAATTTACTCATCATGTATTGAAAATTACACACAGAAACTGAGAAAAACAACATGAATGTTCTTGAATCTTCTATGCATTATTTTACATTAAATACACAAGGTGATAGAGGCTTGTACGATTTTACCCGATACCAAACTGATTCGCGGTTCCGAGGTCGGATCGGATTGATTCTAATTATTATTTTCGTTGCTAGCCGGATTCGGGTCGTATTGACTTTAAATGTTTCGGGTTCGTGTTTGTTTGTTGGGATAGGTTTTGACTCTCTGGGGTTGATCTTGGGTGAACCCGATATTTCCAGAAGAATTTCGTAAATATGTTTCAAATGGGGAAAAAAAAAACTATATTTGAATATTAATGAGTGTATATGTGTTTATTTTTATGCGAAAACGATCAAATTGATATTAAAGATATAATTGTAGTCAGTTTTTTCATAATGGTATTAAAATATGGATTAATTTTCTTTTGCTTCGGGTTCGTGTCTGATTATTTCGGCTTCAGGTTGAAGTGTAGCGAATTCGGCTCGTGTTTTGGGTTGACAACCCATGCTTCCCGCGGGTTACAGAACATACTGCCCGATGAACATGAGCAAAAACTATTTTCTTTTTAATTGAAAACTCTAACAGATTTTTTTTTAACCTTTCATATGTTTCTTGTAGATTTCCCCCTAAACAACCCCAAAAAGGCCTTTTTAAATGAAAAATATCAATAATGTATTCAAAAAAAGTTTTGAAATTTATTAAATGCGATACTTTTGTATTAGCCGCATGCCAGAGGTCAATAGCTGAAGAAATCGCCAAAGATTGTGTTATTTACAGCAGCATTTTTTTAAATTCTGGTTATATCAGTTTTAAAGCACGTAGCTCGATTACACATCTGTTAAATTTGTGTTTTATTCATACTATTTAGGCAATAACAATAAATTCTGTGTATTTAAGAATAACATCATGACTGTGTCAGAAATTTGTTTATCTAGATTTGAAAAAAAGCATCGCAAAAAAAAAAATAATAATAACCTGAATTTATTTGGTTAAATATCTAACAAAATTCGACCAATTAGTGTTCGGCCAACCAAATATTCGGCGAACATGCCGAATACCGAATAATGGCCGGAGATTCGTTATATCCCTAGTATATATAGCGTGTTCGTAAATTGCTTTGCAAAACACGTGGGGTGATAATGCTCATAAAAGATGAACATTTTTTGTATGGGAAACTATGCGTGTGCAAACCATCATATTCTGCTAAAAATACAGGGTGTTTCTCTCCAAGTCGAACCCGGATTTTCGTTCACAATTTTAACACTATCAGAGATATCTTAGCAAAATTTTCAAACAGACTAATTTCGTTTTGTGGGAAATGTGATAACATCACAAAAGGTGCTACACTTAACATCTTTTTTTTTATTTATTTATTTTTTTTTATTTTACGGTATAATACTGGCAGCTGGGGTGCCAGTATTATACTGTAATTCAGTCAGTGGCACTCTACGTACAATCAACATTCTGAATCATGGAACATTTTTTTCACTGATTTTTTAACGAGAATGGGTCTTCTTTCCAGCCTTTCTCGTGGTGTCATAAAATTTTCCGTAAAGCAAAGTTTTTCTGTTTCAAATATCGTTACAATATTTTCATTATTGTTATAAAGTTATCTACGAAACTCCAGATTCTGGTTGCAGTGAGGCATTTTGTAGTTTTGACTGAAGAAGTGGATTCCGATTCAAAGTGATTTCCTATACACAAAAATTGTTTATTTTTATGAATACTATCACCCCCCCCCCTCCCCCTCCCCCCGTATTTTTTGTAAAAACAGTTTACGAACACATAACTTCTACTCAAAATACTAAACAATTAAATTCATCAGAAATTAATCAGAAAAACTGACCAATTGAGAAAAACAGTATTTTTAAGTTCGTTCGTAATTATATAAATACGTAGCACCTACAGTCGTCGTCTGGTCCGTCCGTCTGTCCGCATATAACAACGCAAAAACTACCCAACCGAATGGTTTGAAATTGAATATATATAATCGTTGCAGAGTTGTGACGAGTCATTTCAAATTTTATAAAAATCGAATCAAAACTTAAAAAGATATTAATAAAAATATTTATTAAGTAATCTGATTTTTTTTTAAATCAGTACTTTCTTGTTATAGCAGCATCCGAGGATTAATCGTCAAGCAACAGAGATGTATCGCCAAGTAATCTGACATCCATGACGTTATAGTCATATATGACGTACATGATATTTTGCAACCTCTATGACCAAGTTATACTCACATTCTTCATTCTATTAAATCGTTCTCATACGCAATTAATTCAATGATATCCCATGATAGGTAATGATTCTAGGTTGCCATGGTGATAACGCCCTATTTAAGATGGAGTCCTATTATTTCCGTATTACTGGATTTAAAAACCGAATTTGTATATTAAAATTGTTTAATTATAGTAACCCTATAATCTGTCGACAGTTTTTTGGATAGATGTTTCCGGAGAAATATTAAATGGGAAAAAAAAAGTATAAATATGGATTTCAAGTTCTGAAATTTTCAAATGGAATTTTCAGTAAATGTCAACAAAAGATAAAATGTTGCTAACTTAAAATGTACTTATTTTATTACGGAAATTAATCATCTATCTACTTATAATAAAATCCGAAGGCAAGAAAGTGTCTGTAACCATTCCGGGCGGGACCACTCTGGTCTGCGAATCGACCGTAGTTAAGGCCCATGTTAGGCTTAATGAAAAACCTATGGGAACATATGACAGCTAAATGATAATATCTTCTACTTCAAATCATGTCTGTGCAGCATAATTTTCCTATAAAACATGTATATCATATCCTATTACAATGTTTTAAGTTCTTAATTAAAAATCCAGATTAAACACCGGAATCCCAGATATAAACAAACGAACACTGTTGCGAACAATATTGTTTTGGCGTCATCTACCGGCTTTAAAAAGTACTTTTCTACAATACAAACCTTTAAATAGTAAAATCTTCATGCTGTTTGTATGAAGTCTTAGGAAAATGGAACGCAGATCAACAATCCCTCATTTTTGACAGGGGTTATATACTAGCTTTTTACAAGCTTACTCCATTTAATTTTTTACAAGCATAAGGAATTAAGTTTAGAAACATTTATTCAAAGCTTTTTTTTTTTGTTTATTTATAAGGCAAAATATCCATAGAAACTTTCCAAATTATGTTAATCTTAGAATTTTTTTTAATGTCATTTTAAACATTTAGTAAATTCATGATTCAAAAAAAAAAAAATCAGTTGATTTAAATCAATGATTTTAAAAAAAAATCAGTTGATTTAAATCAATGATTAAAAAAAGCGGTTGATTTAAATCATGATTTAATCGCCAATTTAAATCATCTGGTTAAAATGGTTGACACCTATATTGTTTTGGCGCCATCTACCGGCTTTAAAATGTACTTTTCTACAATACAAACCGTTGAATAATAAAAGCTTCATGCTGTTTGTATAAAGTCTTATGAAAATGAAACGCAGATCAACAATCCGTCATTTTTAACGGGGGTTATATACTAGTATCATAATAACAGACGATATAATTCATTTCAAAGAAACTAGTTATGGTACGAACGTTTATGTACTATACGTTACGTACGAACTTAGTTATAGTACGAACATTTGTCACGTTTGACGTACAATTTCCAACTTGTTTAAGACAGTGATATGATCTGCTCGTAAGAAAACAAATTACATCTCCACAAAGATAAATCGTTTTTCCATATTGAGAATTGAGCTAGCTTAATTTTACCATTTGATACCATCTTTCACACAACTTCGTCTGTAATGTATTTGATATATCGTGTCGTATTTATTCGAGTCGTTTCTAATGTAAATACATTTGCAATTAATTATTCGTTGAATTTCATTTTCTCTTCGTTCCGCCAAAGTGAACTATGGAAAAGACAGGAAACACGTGATTAGGATCTGCCTCTCTGGAACAAAAGGATCATTTGACCTTAGATTCCTCACACGAGAACAAAACAAGAATATCAATGAACTGCATTCAAAACTTAAGGTGGCAATACGCAAGCCCACCCTATCCAGAAGATTCAAAAGATTTTCAACTGCAACATTCTTTCCCCAGCATTGAGTTTCTCACCCTTATCAAGGATATCCTTCATTTTATTAACACATTTTTAGGAAGGAAAACAGAATCTCTATACTCTAATTGCTTGTAAATTCTAATCAGGGTGGGTTGCCAGATTTTTATTTTATCGCATAATTTTAGCTCGTGGAGCAGGCGAAAAATAAAAAAGTTGAGATTTGGACTGAAAAGGCAGGACAAATTTAAAAGAACATTTAAATATTTCAAAATGTTTATTTCCGTGAGAGTATTCACTTATCTTGTAATGGTAAAATATAAAGTAAGAAATTATTTAGCTTTCAAAATAATAATATTAAACAAGTAAGTATTGTTTATAAAATATAGGTAACTAATTGTATTTTGTTGAGTTGGGGTTGCTAGAATTTTATTTTATCGTATAATTTTAGCTTGTGGAGTAGGGGAAAAAACAATTGGACAAATGGGATTTAGACTGAAAAGGTGGCACACATTTAAAAGAACATTTAAATATTTCAAAATGTTTATCTCCATGAGAGTATTCAGTTATCTTGTAATGGTAAAACAGAAAGTAAGAAAATTATTTAGCTTTCAAAATAATAATATTAAACAAGTAACCAATTTTTAAAAGCGTACCTAATTGTATTTTGTTGAAAACTTTGCTTCATGCAGAACTTCTTTCTGTTCTTAGTTTATTGATCAGCAATGAGCGGGCTCGAAGCCATCGCGGTCGTCCGATGTATTAAACGCCCCCACCCCCAGACCCGCTGGTCGATGTTCTAAACTTGTTGAATTTAGCTTTAAAATTTTCCGCTGGGATTTTCCGTGTTCGGGGCTACCACCTTCTCAACAGTCGTGAGTGTGTGTGTGGGGGGGGGGGGGGGAGGGGGGGTGTCCACTTGTTCCGCGAGTGGCGGCTCGAGAGGGTGAAATGAACTAAATCGAAATTTATCACCGTAAGTGAAGGTCTGTTCTTTGTAAAATAGTATACATTTTACATTTATTTTAGAAAGTACTAATAAGCCATAGAAATTTGAAACTGGAATTGTTTAAAATAAATTAACCTTACCTAGTTCAAAGTATATTTTTCCGGAACTGTCTTGAAATATTGATTCCGTTTCTGTGCCGCTAAATACTTTGGATTTTTTTCAATTGCATTAACAGATACGGTTTCAACAATTATATTCCTCTCACATCGATTTCACTCTTGCTATGCTCCAAAAGAAATTATGTGCTATGGCCTGGACGATTTATACTGTAAAAAATCCCGAAATTAAGTGTCCCGCATCGGAAAAGAATGTTAGATATTTTTGTGTTGGTGTATTTTGTTACGTTTGATTATCTACGTGAGAGATATAGGCCGAGAGGGGGTGAGGGTCTTTTTAAGGGAACCTAACCTATATTTACACAAGCTAAGTAAGGTTCAAAGAAAACCATATTTACACATTTTGTATATATATAAAGATAAAAATAAAAATAAAAATAAATAAAAAATTCCCAATCCGGCAACACTTCCGGTGGTCTATATTTCTTGTTAGCGATACTGTAACCATTGTCTATGAAGAAATACTGTAATAATGCGAACTTAAAAAAAAAAAAAAGTGACGTGCTTATTATACACAAAATATTTCCGACAACTATATCTATATATGGCATCAAAGAGAATCTTAACCTAATTGCCACCATTTTTAAGAAATTTCATAAAAAACTTTTAAAATTAAAATATAAAAATGGGAATATTTTAAAAAATAGCAAGTGCGGGCACATCTACAATTGAACAGCTTTCATTTGAAAAAATAATTATCAAAATAGGTTCAGTAGAAAGCTCAGGGCAGATGACTAATAAAAAGAAAACTGCCCAGTTAAACTGATGGCATTGAGCTCACAGGCTATTCAAACTAATTGTATATTATACTCGTATTTCAAAGAATAATGCCCCTCGAAAAATAAAGAAATCGACAATAAATTAAGGGGGGATTAGCCCACCGCCCCCCCCTTTTTACTTAACAAATGAACCTCCAAAACTTAATCATTGAAGCACCTTATCATAATGAACCTATATAAAGAATTTGAAGCAAATCGGATAATTCTGCATGAAAAACCCATTTATCTAAATTATTGTTTGTTTTAATAAACAGCTCTTTCATTTCCAAACATCACCCCCCTCCTTTTGTATTTAACCAATAAACCCCAAAAACTAATCAGGGAAGCGCCTTATCACAATGAACCTATAAACAAAATTTTAAGCAAAACGGATATTTCTATCAAGAGTTATCGCGTTACGTGCATACGTACATAATACATACATACAGAACCGGCGGCGGGCACATTAGCTCTCAGGCTTTGATAGCATGTGAGCTAAAAAAAACAGCTTTGTGTTTTAAATATATAGATATTTTGTTTTGTAATGATACAGAGGATTAACATATACTAATCTTCTTATGGCGGATTAGTTTGATATTTATATTTTTTTTCCTTTTTTTTTCCCTCCTATTACTTAAGAGTTTTTGTCATTTGTATGATTATCCTCGCACCATCTTAAGATGACTATCTTTAATGATTAAATTATAAATGGCAAAATAAACAATTGTCTTTTTACAACACTCTTTTATTTGACTCAACTTGGTTCATTGTATTATGTAAAGACTGAATTTTGTAAACTATTTTCACACTCACTTCCTCACATGCTTGAATTATAAAAATTATGTACACAGGTGTGTTTCACATGACAATACAGCATTTAGATATTTTTAGAGCTTAATTATAAGTTAATAAATTAATTTTAAAACATCTTTCCGTTCCCCGGTGCAGGCGCAGATGAGAAATCGACATAAATATAGTCTTTATGGTTACAACTGTAATACGAGTTATAACAACAGCGAAGTCCATTATACGCCAACCATGCTCGGTGAAATATGCCAACAGGCTGTAAAACTGCAACAACAAAATATTTTAAACATTAAAAAGTAGAAAATAAAATACACTTGAAAAATAAAAAATGTAATGGATAAAAAAAAATATATATATTATAATTTAACAAATTACAACAATTGGGAAAATATAATGATGCTTAAACAAAATAATAATAATAATAATAATAATAATAATATTTTTAAATTAATTAATTAACAATATTAATTATTCAAAAATATTCATCGGAACCATCTACAAATAAATGCATTTCCCATTACTACAGTTGAGGAGATCCTGGCATTCTCTGTCCTCGCAAAAATATTCGTTTGAACCATCGCCGCAGTTATTGAAACGAATTTTCCATTATAATACCTTATCCTTAATATATACCTTAATATTTGGTCGGGCCCTTCCTACAATAACTTTAACTCTTGTTTAGATTGATGTCTGAGCTGAAGGTATTTTGAGGAAATTAAAGTTGAAGACCACGTTTTTTTTGTTTTATAAGACGATTTCTCATCCGACGTCAATTTTTGAATTCGGCTTTTTTTCATATCTGATAGTTTGCATCTATCCTTTTTGTAACTTTAACATTTTTGTAACGATTTTATGCATTTCTATTGCCTATTCGAAGAAAAATTCTTCTAAAGTTACTGAATTTCGTTAAAAACGCTTAAAACAAAATAAAGTGACGCCAAGAGGTCCATTCTCGACCGAAAACAACAACCATTTTCTCAATGGTTAAAAAAAAAAGAGAGAGAGAGAGAGAGAGAGAATTTATTATTTCTTTTATTGTGAAAAAGCAAGAAATCTTTATTTCTAATCATACTTCCGTAAAAAAAAAGCAACTGTGTCCCATTTTATTTTTATTGTACTATTATTTTTTTTATTATTATTGTTGAGCACGATATCATGCGGTATTTTATTTTTGTGGCAACATTGATTTGAGAAAGATCTTTAATTTCATTTATGTAAACAATGCTAATTTAATTTTTAATTAACTGCAATTTTTAATCAAAAAACATGTTTTAACGAAATGTGAGTGTGCTATGTCAGAAGCTTGTTCAAAATCTTTTCATATGGTATCTCATTTATCGTTCTGCATTTTGTATTTGCTTAAAAAAAGGGATGTTGTCAACAGAAATAATATATGGGATTGAATAAGCATTGTTGTCGAGAATGAAATTGTAAGCAAAATTTAAACAAACTCGGTTCGTTGGATATATGGTTTCAGTCATAAAGTAAAAGAATGTTTTTGCTTCTAGTCCCTGCCCCTGATGAATTACGGCCCTGAAAATAATTGAATACTGTATTGACATCGACAATAAACTGGCGTGAAACATTTTAAGAAATTTGCGGTATGAGTCAAAACTCGATTACAAGATTTATCCCACAGACATCTAGACAACAAACGAATTTAAATAAAATCGTATAATAATGTAATTTTTTTTTAATAACGTGTTATAAAAAAATATTAGTCTTAAGCAGTAATTAAAATGGAATACATGGAGAACATAAAAAGCAAGTGAAGTTTTGCAAGGGACTGAGGTTTGTACTCTGTAGAAATTGCAGTCTAATAATAAATCCTATATAAACATTGTTTTTTAGCACCTTAAGAGCGCAAGCTAATATTAAGTCTATGGGAAGGTTCTTGCGCGATTTCTCGCTCGCATTTTGATATTTTTAAATGTTTTTTTTTGCATAGGATAGTTGACGTCGATCTCTAACGTTGTTAGTTTTTACTTTTTCGATTTTGGTTCCAGTTTTCTTTATATAAGGGTACTTCACTTTCAGAACCGGTTCCGACCAGTTCCAAAATTAAAAATGCCCGCTTATAAAAAAGAACAGCAACAAAAATCGAAAAAATAAAAACTAGCAACGTTGGAGATTGACCTCAACTATCCTCTGCAAAAAAAGCATTTAAAAATATTAAAATGCGAGCGAGAAATTGCGCTAGAACCTTCTTATAGACTTAACATTAGCTTGAGTGTTTCTTCGTGTGACTAGTGTAGGCTCTTAAGGCGATTCTCAACAAAATATTTTCTATACTTCAACAACTCGACACATTCTCGAAGCGAGTTTCATGTAAAAACATGTCTATTGAAGTGATTTAGAATTGAATTGAGGTTGTTTTTTCTCTTTTAAAGAAATGTATTCCATCTTGAGTTGTAATGCGATTGTTGTCTCGTGACGATCTTTCTAAGACTGTCGCGTTCGGAAATCCGGTTCAAAATGTGAACTTTGGCAATTTTTTCTGAAAGATACTTTGCTTTCATCGAAAAATTGTAAATCTTTTCTGTTTCATAGTTTCTGATTAAAGGTGTTGGTCAATGAGATCTGAAATTCGCTTCGCTAATGTTAAACCTATGGACGTGGAATGCGGCGTTCTGAGTTGAGTATTATCAGAAAATTATAACCTTCTGGGTTGACAACGTTTTTCTATTAAAAAAAAAAAGACCGATTTGTTAAAAATAACTTTTTTTTTATTCTTCCTCTAACTTTTTTACCAATGAGTTCAAACCCGCCAAAAAAAAAAAGAAATTTATTCTTCCATAAAGATACTGGAATTACCTGAACTTGTTATTTTTCTTTTGAGGTCTGTCTAAAAAGTGAAACAATTGAGCTTTTCTTACATCACAGCATGACCAGCTCTCGACCGAACTGGGACATCGACCCGAAGTATCCTTTCCCAATTATTAATTTTTTTTCTCTTGTCCGGGCTGTTTTGCCAGTTTTCTGGTCCGAAAGTGCTAACACTGGCCTTGAAAATGAATTCGTCCCACCATTAGCTTGAAACGGAAAGTAGAGTTTGTTTTTTTCTTTTCTGTTTTATTTTATTTATTTATTTATTTATATTTTTTTAGCTTCCGGATATATTGAAAATACTTGGGTTTTGTTTGAGTTTTCTTTTTAGTTGTTTTTCCTGAATTGTCATACTGGAAGTGTTATGGTGTTATGGAACTCTGAACATTTGTTTATCATAACAATCGAAAATACAGAAAACCCTCATTAATCTGGACTAATTGGGACTCTAAGTAGTCCAGATTTAGACAGAAAAGAATGATTAAAATGAGATACTCTAAATCAGCCCTACACAACCTCTTTTTCTTGCGGGCCGCAAACATATGTTTGGGGCGTTTACAACACACTTATATAATAATGTAAAAAAGGGTAAATAAAATAATAAGATAACAAAAGTTGTATAACAAAGCTATATAATAAAGTTAATATAATCAAGGTAATTTTACGTTTGTCGCAGAAGAAATGTTAACAGAATAGTGTAACACCAATATTTCCAAAAAAAAAAAAAAAAAAAAAAAAAAAAAGTTTTTTTTTTTTATTGCAGATGATGTAGAAATATTCCACAAAGATTATTGTTTGGAAATTAGTAGTGTAAAACTTTGTGCTGCTAATTTTTTCTGTGCAAACGTTTAACCTTAATAATCATTATTAGTTATATAAGTATAAAATGTAATCATTGTAGAATTTCCAAGTTCTAAAGAAAAATAATGAGCTTTTCTTTAATAAATCGGTCATTTTCTCAATGCAAAAGCTTTTTTTTTTTTTTTTTTTTTTCCCCTTTCAATGTAGATATAGTATATATAGTGCAAATTTAATTCATTTGGAATAATGTTGGTTTAGTGCTGAAGATTTAGAAATATATAAACTATTATAGTAAAAAAAAAACCTTTTGACTAAGGAACCAGCATTTAAGATGTTTTAAGATAATTTCAAATTATTAATTATAACTAACAGGACAGATTTTGTCTTCTCATGAAAATATATAAAAGAACAGCGAAGGTCTTAAAAACTGTTTATGCGCGTCTCAATTTCATAAATAGGAATTAATGATTATGTGTCTGGGGCCGCATATAACAGGTCGCTGTGCCACATTGAGTATATGGCTGCTCTAAATAATACACTGCAAAAAATAATTGTTGATTTTACAGTATTGCGCGGTAGCGTATTACTGCTTATTTTACTGTTTAATACTGTTAATTTTACGGTATAATACTGGCAGCTGGGATGCCAGTTTTATACTGTAAAATCAACAATTATTTTTTGCAGTGTACAGTGATGTTTACATTTCAAGCAAATGTGTATTATTATTTTTTTAGAATTAATTATTGAACAAATTTATTTTCTACTGTCATACGTTTGTTACACACGTCTTGGGGCCGCTTCACTGAAACTCACTGATCGCGAAATCCCATGTTAACCTACGGGAAAATTTTAAAGCGTGGTTACTCATTATCTAATATAATTATTAAAATATGGTTTTCACCCTCAGAAAGTAGACGTCAGATGCCGATGTTGTGCATTTTTAAAAAATGTCCTTAAAGTTTAAGTATTTCTAAGAAGCGGATAAAAATTCATCAAGTGGAAACTTCAAAGTTTATAGAAGTTTTTTAAATAGTTAAAATTTAAAAACGCACAACATCGGCATCTGACGCCGTCTTTCTGATGGTGAAAACCGTATTTTAATGATTATATTAGGTAATGAATGAGTCATCGCGCTTCTAAGTTTTCTCATAGGTTATCACGGGATTTTGCGATTGGGTGCGAGTTTCAGTGAAGCGGCCCATGGGCTCGAATTCGAATATCTATCGGGGCCCGCAAACTGCACCCTAAGTAGGGTAAGTACACATAGGAAAACAGAAAGAGTAAAATAAGCCAGGGTATAATTAAAACACTCTTTACAATTACGAAAAAAAAAAAAAAAAAAAAAAAAAAACGTTTATTTTACCTTGAAGTAAATACAAAAGATAAATTAAGCCACGGAAAGTAAAACAGTGCATAACGTACATGATATTTAGGTTTTGCAATCTAGCGCAAGAAAACACTTGTTTTGTTTTCTTCGTGTGTTGATGTTTTTTGTGTATTGATATTTTACATTTAGTTGCAGCAATACAAAATATAAGTTGAAATCCGTGTAATCCGGGGAAACAAACAAAAAATACTGCTTAAATGTATCTTTTTACAGAATTTTTTTTTTCTGAAAAATCATTTGTTTTTCAGTTGTAGTCAGTTGTAATGAGCTTGTATGTTCCTGTGCAATGTCATTTTAAAGCTATTCTCAAATCCAAACTGTCTACTTATGTAATCGAACTATTTTTTTCAATTTTTCTGTAAAAGCAGGAGGTTTTTCAGAAAATGCTATAAAATTTGGCATTTTAAACCAAATTTCTGGACGCGACATCGCAGGAAATGAAAAAAAAAACTGCCGTTCAGAAACAATAACTCAAGATGTAATTCATTTATAAGAAAATGAAAAAAAAATCTTTAGATTACAAATTACTGCAATTATCATCCCTGCAGGTATCGTGCTTTTATGTTTACAATTGCGTGAGAAAATATGTTAGAAAGTTTCGCGTTATTGAGAGGGGAAAAATATATCTTTAAGAACCGCCTTAAATTAAATAGAATGCCTATGACATGTTCCTTAGAAAAAGCTATAGAATTTATGTCTCTCGAATATTCTAGATAAAATTCGGGAATCAAATTTTTGTATCCAAATCAACAAGAAACTCGAAGTTCATTTGCCTGCTATACTGCAATAGAAATAGGAGATAATTTTTGACACTTTGTAACATACATCGAACAGTAAATCGTAACATTTTGCGGATATTATTTTTATATTTAGATTCAGCTACATATTTTTTATTTATTTATTTATTTATTTACTTGTCCCAATGCTGTTTAACAATATCAATTATTTAAATGGAGAAAAAAAAATGTGTATGATTTGTATGGTGTTCTCAATTTTAGACAGTTTCTAACTTCTAATATATTTAAACTGAATTAAAAAATGGAATATAGTGACGAATAGATAGATTCATTTGTAGGCCAATGTTTCCTATTGGGAACATGGAAGTTTTACGAGTTACAATAAGTGCATTCCTCATATCTTATATGTTGTATTAATAATGTGTATCATTTTAAATACGTCTATGGATCTTTAGAAATATTGATTTTACTTACCCATCATAGTATAGGGTAAGTCTAATAATCGTTTTAAAAATTGATTTTTTTTTTTTTTTTTTTTTTTTTTTTGACGAATTTACACGTTTTAGACACTGGAGATTCCGAAAAACATATTTTTAGAAAAAAAAATTGCCGTCCGTCTGTGTGTCTGTAAAGGCTCTAACTCCCGAACAAGTTGAGATAGAGACTTGAAATTTGGTATGTACATAGTATGTAATAATGGGAAGAATCTTTTTGAATTTCAGTAACCTCGATTATCCAGAACTATTTTTTTCGGACTCTCGAAATATTCGTTCTGATAAAAGTTATAGAAAAATTTTCGAAATTGTTTTTTTTAAGGAGTGAATATAAACGAAAATAAAAAAACATAAGTTTTGCATAAAGAATGAAGTCGATCGAATAATGAGTTACCGAGATATTTGTAATCCTATGTTCCAAACTCTTCGATTTTTCATGACCCTGTATTTCATCCAAATTTCAATTCAAAGATATATTTTAATTGGAAATGAGACGCTTCATCCAACGCAATAAACCGTTAGTTAATAGGATTATCATTTTTGGAGTTATGAGGATGTTTCTTTTACGAAATTCAGTAATACAGTATTTAAAGTTTATGACGTCATCAAGCCCGATTTTATGTGAATTTCAATGCATTTTATAAGTAGTTTACACATGTTTTATTTTCATTTTATTTTCATATTATGATGGGTAAGTATTACGGTGGTCTCCAGCGACTAGTTTTTAATTGTGTACTGTGAAATATGTCTAAAAGTCGTTTTTATGATTTTGACATTGTAATATCTTTACTTAAAAATAAGTTTTGACTTTTTAATATCTTTACTTTGTATGAAAATGTATGTTTGTATTACTTTGTACTATTTTTGCATGAAAATTTTACTTAAAAAATTGTGCTTAAGACTATTTTGTTGTTATTTTATTTAAAAAACGGTACCACAGGCGGGCCTCAGTACTAATTTGTAATCAGCCCCCCCCCCCCTCTCTCTCTCTCTCTCTCTCTCTCTCTCTGCGGGCCTGACTCTACTTTAAAACCTTAACAAGCTTACTGTAAATATTAAATCTTATCGAGAAAAAAAATTGGCTGCTTAAAACTTCACACGTATCGAGAATACAGATAAGTCCATAATTGTATTGTATATCATTTTTCTTTATTATGTTTTTTCAAAAAAAGTTAAGAATGCGTTCTTTGTGTGACATGCAAGGTCTCGCTGTGTCCACTAGCATAATAATGACCCCTGGATTGAAGTCAAACCTTGTATATTCAAGTAAATGATGTGACAGTGGTATTATTTCTCTCGTGTAATGGATAACTTACAAAGTTATATTTCATTGTTTTTTGTCCATGTTTTTTTTAAAAAATTTCAAGGCCATCGTTTACATTACTGAAATATCTATATGCTTAGAAAATTTTAACGATGCTAGAAGAAAAATATGTGATGCAGATGGGGTGTATTTGTATAATACCGTATTTATATAATATATGCATAAATTACATCCCAGCGTATTTTTCATATCTCCTTTACTTTTAAAATAAAATTTCAGAAACATTAAATAAAGAAAGAAAAGGTCACGTGACTTTCACATGAAGGATTTGTGATAATTTGGATTGATGAAATGTGAGTCGATCCAGGAGAAAATGTGTCCTCTTTTACAAAATTTATTTCATAAACACGCATCGTTCAAAAAATTCTATTCCATGAAAATGACTCTTTGCCATTTTTTTTCTAAATTTTACAATGTTTTTTTTTTTTTTGTTTTTTTATAGCATTCAATTAGCATATGTGTTTTACATGAGATTATAGTTTTAGTTCCAATAAATTTTATTTAATGTTCATGTTTTTGTAAAGGCACACAAATTTAAGAATATTAAAATACAAATTATGGGTGACTACCTTTAGTAAAAGGATCTCGAGTTGAAATTCCGATTGTTCCTTTATGAAAAATAGTGATATCTAAAGAGAAGTGTTTTACATAACGTATTTCACAAAAATATAAATAAACAAGTGCGGGTAAGTGTGATCGAAAATCGCACAAAGGGTTTCGTTTAATATTCCTTTCTTTAATAAATTCAAATAAATATAATTTAGCAACAACAACAACAAAAAAAAGTCATGTTTTTTATAAAGTAAAAATTTACCGGTCTATTTTTCCGTTTTTTCGAAAATCTAAACCAGCCAGATAGCGGGCGAAACCCGCTATTATATTCTGTTATAATAATATCCGTCATACGGACTAAATGCGATATTTAAAAAATATATAATTTCAAAATTAAATATGTTGGACGCCTTCAGAATGTTAAAATATGCGAATATTTCCATAATCGGGTTTCATCATGATTCAATACATTCCTCAAACTCATATATTTACTATTCTCTATTATTCATATTGATACTCGCTTTGTATTATTCTCAAACATCTGAAAAATTCGTTAAACTTCCAATAGGACGTCAGATTTTCTTTTTAATTCTCTAATGACGTGATATTAATCTGCTTTGTGTACATCCACATACTCATACTCCTTGTATTATTGAGAAATCTTAGACATCTTCCGTTTTATTTACTTTATGACTTCAATCAATTTTATTTCATATTTATCTTTTTTTCAATGGGTGAAACTTTTTATTTCATTTTCATTTTTCACGTGAAAATCGTCTGATAGAAAATTAATTATTGCAGAAAGAATTTCATCGTGGATTTTAAATTTTTGGCATCTGGTATAACTAAAAATGTTTAAATTTAATAGAAAAAGGCTATTAGAATTTTGGTTTTTTATCTCTATTTATTAAAATAATACGAATTTTTCAAATTTTTAATATTTTCAGCTCTTCACAGCTGATATTCTGATTTATACACGAAGTTTCAACTCTGTAAGTTACATAGTTTTCGAGAATGGCTCTGTGACAGACAGACAACGGAGCGGGAGCAATAGGGTTTCGTGAGAGGAACGAAACCCTAAAAAATAACAAAAATGTTTTCCTCACCAAAGAAATTGGGGAGGAAAAAATAATATAGTCCCGGATCGACCTTGTAAATTGGAATTTCATATTATAGCATGCGTGTGAATCCACATGTGTCACCTGTGGATTTTTACCGTATTTTCTCGCTTAATTCCCCCCCCCCCCCCCCCACCTTAAGAAAAGTATAAGATAATTTAAAATTAGTAAGTTACATTTCATATATATTTTTTAAATCAAAAACATGTCCGTGAGTAACGCTGACGTCATATAGACGGTGGCAACACCTAACCCATAAATTTCGCTTTTATTGCTTTTTTTTTTTTTTTTTTTTTTTTTTTTTTTTTAATATCGCACAATTTTAATTTTCCTACCGTCAAATAAGGAAAAAGAATTTCTTTCAAATGCAATTTCTTTCAAATGCAATTTATTTCAAAACTGTATCTCAATTTACGGATGTTTTTTTTTATGGTTTTTAAAAATAATGTTCAAGCATGAATTTTTTTAAAAAATCTATCTATATTGCTTGCGGTTCGATTACGAAAGATTAACCCGTTTGCACTTAAAACTATATAAATAGTTTAGTATCTGTTTCCGGCTAATATTACATAAGGAAATTAAAACGTCATTAAGGGGACCGTGGACCTTTATTTGATCAAAAATCGCCCCAAAAATCTAAATTTATTTTTATGTGTATTATTATTCTTCAGTTTGTACTGAACAACCATTTGAGAAAAACTTCACGCAGCTGCGATAATTTTTCGCATAGTTACAAGCATTTGAATTATGTACACAATGAATTTTTCGGTGCTTTAATAAACTTTATACATGTTTTGTTTGTTTTTTTCAATACAGATTTTACACGTTCTTTAAATTTTTGAAATGCTCCATGCGTCTTAATTTTGTTCAAAATTCCTGAAATTGATAAGGACGAATGCTGATACTGTTTACAAAGAAACTGCGTAGGCATTTTATAATTAAACTTCGTTAAGATAATTAAATTTGATTTATAACTTATTAAAATGCTAAATTTTGATGAAAATCAGAATGGAATTTAGAAAAAATCTGTCAAAAATTAACTATTCGGGGGATTAAAAAACTGATACACAGAGTTGTTTGTAATATTGTTTTAAGTGATCCAAATGCTAAATCGGGGAAATATCTTAACAATTAAGACGCAAGGAGCATTTTAAAATTTGGTTTATAAATTTAATTTTTTTTTTAATCTTAAAATTATATTAAGATTAGGAAATTTCCTTAAGGTATTCTATATACTTGTGGTGAAATCTATATATGGACAAAATTTCATCTATCTATGATGAAAAATAAAATAATTCAATTTTAACGTCCACCGTCCCTTTAATAAATGAATAAAATTATATAAATAAAACACAAATTTAACAGACATGTAATCGAACTACGCACTTATTACACTGAAGTTATTACAAACTTTATTTGAATACATATACTTGATGTATTTTTCACATCAAAATGCTTTTTTGGTGGTGTTAGTGCAGGGGCAATCCAAAAAATATATATATATATATTAAATGTAAAAAATCTATTAGAGTTTTCAGTTTAAAAATTGTTTTTCAGCTATATTTTGTAACGCGGGAGGCCCAACGTGGATTCCCTAGTTAATCTAATCGCAAACGATCTGGGAATTTTCGTTTTATAATATTTCAATTTGGCTCTTGCGTTATCCCAACTACCTCTCCCGTGTTTTCTTTTTCTTTTTTTATATTCACCTGCCTAAAACTGTGTGCAGGTGTTACTATAAGTTGATAAAAGGCTTTCGTATATAAGACCTGTGATACATTAGTGCTGATTTGTATACATTCATAATACCTTTTTTTTTTTAAATCACCACAGATTTTAATATTCATGGTAGACTGATTTTCTGAAAAAAAAAAAATATATTAGGGCAGCTGGTACATATAATTCGAGGAGAATGAAGTCCTTATTCGATGTTACTGCAAATACAAACATAGGCTAAGCTAAGCAATTATGAATGATTTTTTTTGTGGTCCCAAATCTGAAAAATATATCTAATACAAAAGAAAACTGCCCAGTTAAACTGAGAGCATTGAGCTCACAGGCTATTCACACTAATTGTATATTATGCTATTTTTTCAAAGAATAATGCCACTCGAAAAATAAAGAAATAGAAAATATATTAAGGGGGGGGGGGATAAGCATCCATTCCCACCCTTTATACTTAACCAATAAACTTCAGAAATCTAATCAGGCTCGCGCCTTACCACAATGAATTTATACACAAAATTTGAAAAAAATCAGATAATTTTGCTTGAAAAACCCATTTATCTAAATTAAGGGAGGTAAGCCCCTCCGTTCCCCCCTTTATACTTAACAAATGAAAACCCAAAACTAATCAGGCAAACGCCTTACCACAATGAATCTATATACAAAATTTGAAGAAAATCGGATAATTCTGCATGAAAACCCATTTATCTAAATTAAGGGGGTGGGTAGCCCCCCATTTCCCCCCTTTATACTTATCCAATGAACCCCCAAAACCAATCAGGTAAGTGCCTTATCACAATGAGCCTGTATACAAAATTTGAAGAAAATCGGATAATTCTGCATGAAAAACCCATTTATTTAAATTAAGGGGGTTAGCCCCCGTTTTACCCCTTTATACTTAACCAATGAACTCCCAAAAATAATCAGGGAAGCACCTTATCACAATGAACTTATACACGAAATTTGAAGAAAAACGGATACTTCTGCATGAAAAACCCATTTATCTAAATTAAGGGGGGGTTAGCCCCCCCTTTCTACTTAACCAATGAACTCCCAAAACTAATCAGGGAAGCGCCTTATTAGAATGAACCTGTAAACAAAATTTGAAGCAAAACGGATAATTCTATCACGAGTTATCGCGTTACGTACATACATACATACATGCATACATACATACGTACATACAGAACGGGCGGGCACATTAGCTCTCAGGCTTTGATAGCCTGTGTGATAAAGATATATCACAGTTTTATCTTTTTTCATTATTTTTATTTTAGCTCAACGTATTTCTATTTTATAGCCTTTCCAGTTTAATTTCTGTTCTTTTAAAATGCCTTTTTACCAGCGATCGCGCGCCTTGTACATTGCTTCTATGGCAAAGCATCCCTCCTGTGTTCGCTTCAATCGGCGCTGAGCTGTGACGTCATCGTCATTCGGCGGCTCTCACTCCGCACGCGTGTGTTGTGCGCATGCGTCACCGCCGCTCTTGTTCGGTATGTTTTCGGGAGCTGTTTTGTTTTGGCGCTGCGGGCGAAAGGGGCGTGTCTTTCAAATACAAATTAGAATGGTTCTTTTAATTATTAAATGTTAATGATTTTCTGATTTGTTATTTTAATTTTCACGTAATTCCTAATCAACAAATTAGTTTAAATTAATCTTGCTCTCACATTTGTGCATCCCTGTTATGGGTATTTATACTAATGTTGTGCATTTTTCCAACAGAATTTTAACAAAAATGACGCTGTAATTTTATGCTAAACGTCGTATGGTCTGGAGGCCTGGCCTGTGCCGGCGCTCGTATCCTAGAATCGCCATGCGCGGATTCTTTGGAGATCAATTTCGCGTTTTCAGTTTTTAATTATTTTATAAAAATGCTGTTGTAAATTTTAAATTTAATATTTTAAAAGTAAAAATCAACTGGTAATTTAATTATTTTCTGCATTAATTTCTACAACCTTTAATGAATTCGGCCAGAAGGGATATTTTAGAGATTCTTCGAATTTCATGATGATTGAGCCAGAACTTTATAAAGCAATGATGTGCAGCTGATTTTATTCTCATCCTTCCTCCTTCCTCAAGAATTACAATAAAGATTTTATGGATCCATGAAATCTTACGAAGTATTCATCATTTATAGTCTGCATCTATTATTTCACTCAAGTAAGACCGTTTAATTCATTTTATTATTATGATTGTTTCTCTTCTTAAGAAATCGACCAAAAGAACAGATGCACAAATTGTGCAGGGTTAATTGCTATTTAAATCACAACTGCAATAATTTAAAAAGTTCACTATATTCCTTATCTTCCAAACCATCAAAATAATAACATCGTCACAGCCTGTGAGCTAAAAAGAGGTATTAAGACTTCTCAAATCCAATTGGCTACTTTTTGACACAAATTTTAATTCGTTTTCGTTCGGAAACGCATGAAATTGGCAAGTTTTCTTATTCAGAAACTTTATAATCGAAAGACGTTTTCCATTTTTTCGTAAAGGCAAGAGATATTTCAGAAAATACTGTCAAAGTCGGCGTTTTGAACCGAATTTCCGACGCCGCAGCACTAGGAAGGGGAGAAACCATAAGAACTAAGAAGTTATTCTTTGTTCTATGGGAGAAACATGTCGTCACGTGACACGAATCGCTTATAACTCGATAAGTAATTTATTGATCAAAAAATGGAAAACTCATTTCGATTCCAAATCGCTTCAATAGTCATGCCTGCCAATTTTATGCCTTTGCGTTTAAAATTGAGTCAGTAAATGTGTCAGAAAGTTAAACGTTGTTGAGCAGGTCATTTGAAAACCACCTTAAAATGTTTCCATGCTTAAAGATTTAGTTATACTAAATGCTTCTTAGTAAAACTGCGGCGGTACAACCCATTACGGACACTGGCCTACAATACCCCAGCCCTGTTTTCTTGACCATGGGAGTACTATGCAGCATATGTCCCGGTCAGGTGGTCAACCCAACGCGGAACCCTCAGTGTTTAGCAAGCTTGGTACTCATTTTATCGACCCCGAAGGGATGAAATGTTGAGCGAACCTAGTCCAATCCGCAACCCGGAATCGAACTCGGGATCTTCAGCGTGATAGATAGGCGCGCTGACCGACTTACTGGGCTAGAAGGTTTTTATACAAGCTTTTAAAATTCTCCTTGTAATAGTTCTTTCAATTTTTTTTCCTCCATATTTTAAATTATACCTCTGAAAATTAACTAATTTTATTTTTCTCCCTGTTTAAACGACCTATTGAAACTGTTACACATAACATTTAATTTTAATAAGAACTTATATAAATGAAAAATATTGTTACATTTATATATACTTCTGTAAATATCTTTCAATTCGTTAATACTTGTTGATTTAATGTTATGTAAAATTAGTGGAAAACTGTTTCATTGTCTGTGAACAAGGCCATATTTCTTTTTAGTTTTCCCTTTAAAAAAGATTCTTTGTAACGTATACTTTGTAATACCTTATTTGTTTTGTTAATCTGGTATACATCTTAAGTGATGTTCGAGTGTCTCAAACTTTTTAAAGATTCTTCACCTGTTTTCACAATTGTTTCATTCGACTGTTCTACGTTTATTTTCCTAACTGTATTGGATGATCATTTAATCGCCAAATCTGTAGAGCGTTAAGTCCACGCTTCCATTTAAGTTAGTTATAATTTTCATCTGTCACTTAACTAGTCATGCGCAACCGATAAGGTTTAATAGTTTGAATGTAACACATATTCATCTTATTGCATCGCTTATTGTAAAGAAATGCGTTGGAAATCTAGTTAAAAATTTAATTGTCTCCCAACTCGTAATTTGGTGCGTTTGGATTTTGCATCATTCCGAACCGGCTTTTCAAGATTTTGATTAGATAGTGAATATATTTTTCTTTTTTTAACACTTACTTTCCACCATAGTTGAAAAGTGTTTGCCTTCGGTTTGTCTGGCCGTCTGTCTGCCTGTCCGCGTAAATATACTTGGATTACCATGAGTTTTGTATAAGTTAACAAGGTTTACCATATGACATTCCTTATTGAAAATGAATGTGTACACCGCAAATTTTTTTTTTTGATTTTACAGTATAATACTGGCATCCCAGCTGTCAGTATTATACCGTAAAATTAACAGTAATAAATAATAAAATAAGCAGTAATACGCTGCCGCGCATAGGCCAGTATTATACTCGTATTACTGCTTATTTTACTATTTATTACTATTAATTTTACGGTATAATACTGACAGCTGGGATGCCAGTATTATACTGTAAAATCAACACTTTTTTTTTGTAGTGTAGCATTTATAGTTCGTTTACCAGGGACATGCAAAAGGATTCCGTTACATTATGGTCTATGGGAAAAATCGTTTGCAGTGCATTTTATAAAGTTACACTATTTTAAACATACTGAAATTGATATACATTATTGGGGTGCAGTACAGCATTCGTCCTGTAGAATATGGAGTGCATGCTATTTGTCATACTTTTACAGGGACACACAAAATAATACCGTTACATTATATGGCCCAAGGGGGGAAATCATTTGCAGTGTATTTTTAAACTGTTACACTATTTCAAACATAATGAAATTGATGCGTATTGCTGAGGAAGGTGCACTAAAATATGCGTACTTGTAGAATATGGAGTTAATAGCATTTATTTGTTTAAAATAATAATAATAATAATAATTACAATAATTCTGTTACAAAACGCCAATTTGACAACATTTTCTGAAAGATCTTTTGTCTTTATCAAAAAATGGAAAAAGCTATTCGATATCACAGTTTTTAAATAGCATCTGCTATTTTCATGTGTTTAAGAATAACAAGAACGAAAAATGATGCGTCGAGCATAGATTATGTAACACTTTCCTACACTTCAAAAATAATTTTAGAAATTTATACCGTTTTATAAAGGTGAAAGATGGCATCTAAGTAAAAAATTTGGAAAACGCATAACATATTTAAAAATATATTACCGACAATATTCGGAAAGTACCTGAATACTTTTATGCAGCCCTGTATATGATATATGGAATTGTATGTATACTACATAGAATGCTAAGTTTTAGTTCGGTTAGGAAACGAGTAGCACAGTTTAAAATTCTCCTTCTGGAATTTCTGTCAATCAACAGAAATGTATTTGCAAAGTTTTTTGCTGCCCTGTATATAATCTACAGAATTTATACACACCAAGTAATAGACAAAAAATGAGTTAAATTTAAAATCGCATTCAGTAACTTAAAACGCACTTCCAGGAATTATTGTTAACAGACAGTAGCGAATTCTTTTGTGTGTCCCTGTAAATGAACGATAACTGCTATACACACAATATTCAATATTCTATAGTAAGCCTCTTGTAATGCACCTTAGTGACATATATAAATTTCAATACGTTTGAAATAATGAAATCTTCTTAAAATTAACTGCAAACGTTTTTTCTCCATAAGACGTAATGTAACCGAATTATTTTGACTGTCACCTGTATAAGTGCTATGCACACCCTATTCCATAGTAAGCCTCTTGTAATGCACCTTAGTGATATATATCGATTACAATGTGTTTGAAGTTGTGTAACATCATTAAAATAAACCGAAAATAATTTTTCCACACAGACCGTAATTTCGCGGAATTCTTTTGAATGTCTCTGTAAAAAAACTACACATTTAATTTTCAATATCGAACGTGCCATAGTAAACCTCAATAACATATATCAATTGCATGTCAGTCCGAATATATTTCGCGAGTTAGAGCACAGACAGACAAACCGAATTCATAAACACGTTGGGAAAGTATTAAAAATGACTTCGTAAATATGTCAGAACATATAGAACCTTTTTCTCTTGCAGGCTGCAAACACATGTTTGCTGCGTTAGGTTGGTCGCAGACATACGTTGGTTACGTTAGGGGGACTCAATACACTGGACTTATAATAACGTAAACAAAGGTGATTAAAATAGTACAATAACAAAAGTAGTATATCAAGAAATTGTATAATCAGTATTAGCTAATATAATAACAATAAAACGTAATAAGAGAATAATTCAGAATTTCTAATTTCTAAAGATAAAAATCAGGAGATTGTCATTGATTCATTCAGGCTTTTGCTCTATGAATAACTTTTTAGCTCACAGGCTATCAAAGCCTGAGAGCTAATGTGCCCGCCCGTTCTGTATGTACGTATGTATGTATGTATGTATGTACGTAACGCGATAACTCGTGATAGAATTATCCGTTTTGCTTCAAATTTTGTTTACAGGTTCATTCTAATAAGGCGCTTCCCTGATTAGTTTTGGGAGTTCATTGGTTAAGTATAAAGGGGGGAAAGGGGGGCTAACCCCCCCCCCCTTAATTTAGATAAATGGGTTTTTCATGCAGAAGTATCCGTTTTTCTTCAAATTTCGTATATAGGTTCATTGTGATAAGGTGCTTCCCTGATTATTTTTGGGAGTTCATTGGTTAAGTATAAAGGGGGGAAACGGGGGCTAACCCCCTTAATTTAGATAAATGGGTTTTTCATGCAGAATTATCCGATTTTCTTCAAATTTTGTATACAGGCTCATTGTGATAAGGCACTTTCCTGATTAGTTTTGGGGGTTCATTTGATAAGTATAAAGGGGGGAAATGGGGGCCTACCCCCCCTTAATTTAGATAAATGGGGTTTTCATGCAGAATTATCCGATTTTCTTTCAAGTTTGTATATAGGCTCATTGTGATAAGGCACTTCCCTAATTAGTTTTGGTGTTCATTGGGTAAGTATAAAGGGGGGGTAAACGGGGGGCTAATCCCCCTTAATTTAGATAAATGGGTTTTTCATGCAGAATTATCCGATTTTCTTCAAATTTTGTATATAGATTCATTGTGGTAAGGCGTTTGCCTGATTAGTTTTGGGTTTTCATTTGTTAAGTATAAATGGGGGGAACGGAGGGGCTTACCTCCCTTAATTTAGATAAATGGGTTTTTCAAGCAAAATTATCTGATTTTTTTCAAATTTTGTGTATAAATTCATTGTGGTAAGGCGCGTGCCTGATTAGATTTTGGGAGTTTATTGGTTAAGTATAAAGGGTGGGAATGGATGCTTATCCCCCCCCCCCCCTTAATAAATTGTCTATTTCTTTATTTTTCGAGTGGCATTATTCTTTGAAAAAATAGCATAATATACAATTAGTGTGAATAGCCTGTGAGCTCAATGCCCTTAGTTTAACTGGGCAGTTTTCTTTATTATCTTTTTAAATTGTAAAAATTTTTATCCCAAATTTAATTAATTATAAATAATTTTTGATTAGTGTTGAAAAATAAAAAAAATGCAGTGCACACCACTGTAATGCAAATACTACATGTAAAAAGAACTTTTGACTGAGATATGTAGGATGTTTTACTATAATTTTACATTAGTTATAAATAACGGTGCAGTTTTTGTCTTCCCATAAAAATATGTAAAACAACAAACACCTTGAATACGTCTTAAATACCTTTTATACTCTCAAATATTTATAAATATTATATTATCCTTTTCTCAAATTTTTATAAATCTGGATCAATTTTTGTGTGTTTTGGGCCGCTTATAAAACGTTGCCAGACCACATGCGCCCGCGGGCCACAGGATGAGTATGGGTGCTTTAAAACGTATAAATCCGGCGAAAACCGGAAGTCGATTTTTTTCACGAATCTAATACTTTCTGTTTGTAAAGATAAGACAGAAGAAAGTAAAAAAGAAACAAAATATATCATTGTTTCTCATATTTGAACATCTTAATTATAGTTTACTTTCTGATCAAGTCTTCATTTTCAATAACCACATAGATTTATTATTTTCTTTCAAATGGAAAGAAACGATTAATCATCCCGGCCCGCTGGGTCCATAATACGAGTTGTCCACGCGTAACCTCTGAAATCTTAACATGTACGCACACAGAGCCATTGTTAGCTTTTCTGCTTCGCTCACATGAAACTAATCCCAGCCCTCATAATAAATGGGATCGGTGCTTGGAATTCACGGCACGAGATTTAATGAGAAACACTGCGGGAGATTTCGTTTCCGCAAATGCAGTTTGTGGAAGCCTGTTTAAGAAATATCATACACTTAAATCGTGAAACTCGTTAGCAAATCCTACTGACCATTCATTTTCAGGTCACGAGATTATTGTGATAATTCGAGATTTCGTATTTTTAATTTTTTTTCCCTTCTTTGCAGCCTAATAAGTATGCTTGAAATTGTAATTTGTTTTAATATATTTCTACGATGGAAAGTCATTAAGTAAGTCACAAAAGATAATTAAATAATAACTTACTTCAAAATTATTTTTATTTTTCAACTTATTCGCCACCCATATTTATGCACTTATATCACCATTTTATCAGTGCCCCAACGCCAGCTGCATACAATTCTTTGGGTTGCTGCCTCAGCCACATTAGGACTTCAAGTTGAACCTTTTCATCATCTGTGAACATCATCTTGCTTCCAAGATGGTGTTTTAGTGGACTAAGCAGATGAAAATCGTTTGGGGCTAAGCCGAAGCTGTATGGTGGATGTTGAAGAAGTTACAAGATGATGTTCACAGATGATGAAAAGATTCAGCTTGAAGTCCTAATGTAGCTGAGGCAGCAACCCAAAGAATTGTATGCAGCTGGTGTTGGGGCACAGATAAAACGGTGATATAAATGCATAAATATTGGTGGAGAATAGGTTGAGAAATAAAAATAGGTTTAAAGTGAATATCATTGTAAGTTATTAATTAATTATCTTCTGTGACTTAATTAATGACTTTCCCTCGTATATACAGTGGAACCTTGATAATTCGGCACTCTGTGTCTGTGTGGATCAAAAGTCATAGCGAGGATCTACTTGACCCCACTACTACCATGGGGTCACTTGTGAACCCAGAGCAACTACTACAAAACTGTAATAAATGTATGAATTTTAAAATTCTGGGAAAAAAAATTAATTTGTTCATTTTATGCTTAACATTTGACTGATATAGAGCAAATTCATAGGTTGGGTAAATTTTATTTTTAATTTTTAATTTATCCTCTGAGTACCAGTGGGGTCAGGTCACTTGTGACCCCAATTACAAATTTATATATAAGATCATATTTTGAACGCCAAATTTTATATAAGTAAACATTATATATTTGTAAATTACATTGTAAATTGTTCCTATTCTTATTTCCAGATTACTGCAATATTTAATACACTTAACTAAATAAAAATCTTAGTAGGGTCGTATATGACCCCGGTGGTACTCAATGAAAGAGAAAAAGTTGGTATTAGGAGGGTTAAGGCTGTTCTCAAATACAAACTGGCTACTTTCTGGCACATTTATGAATTCATTTTTGTTCGCAAACTCATGAAATTGGAAGGTGTTTTAATTCAGAAACCATGTAATCGAGCAGTTTTTTGTTTCATTTTTCGGTAAAGGGAGAAGATTTTTCAGAAAATGCTGACAGCACTCAACGGGACGAAATCGAAAAAAAAAAAAAGAAAAAAAAAAAACAAGTAGGAAATTGTACCTGCTCAAACGTGCGTTCGTACTATAGCTAGTTATATAAATATTCAGATCTTGAAGATTTTTAATTCTGTGAAATGAATTCCATCGTCTGCAGATTCATTTCTGTCATAAAATAAGTATCTCGGTCGCTTGACGATTCAACCTCGGAAGCTCCTCTAACAAGAAAGCACCGATTTTTTAAAAAAAATTCACATTTCTTAATAAATATTTTTATTAATATCTTCTAAAGTTTTGATTCGATTTTTATAAAATTTAAAATGTCTCGACAAAATTCTGCAAAGATAATATATCTTCAATTTCAAATCATTTGGTTCGGTAGTTTTTGCGCTGTTATATGCGGACAGATGGACGGACCAGACGACGACTATATAGGTGCTACGAACGCACCTAAAAAACGCTTAAAAATTAGTAACTTTTGAATGGGTAGAGCTGAAGACTTCAAAGTTGGACCACAAATAGCTAACCAAACAGTTAAATAGCTTTATCAGCAACTCATTAAAAGGTCGGGGGAAAAAAGTCCAAAAATATTGAAAAATGGTTTAAAAAAAAAAAAAAAAAAAGTCTTTCCGGCCTGTACCGGGAGGAAAAGGTAGCTTTCCTATATCTTCGTTTTAAAATTTTAGCTAATGTTACACGAAAACAGCAAGTTAAAATGCAAAGAAACGTTTACAAAAGATTCGTTAATACTGAATTTGAATAAGAAATTCGCCAAATTATTGAGCAATAGCCAAATTGGCTTCATTTATGAAGACTTATTTTGGTCGCCAAATTTGGCGAAATATCGCAAAATGTCGCCAATTTTGGCGCTAACGGATAGGAATATATAGTTTTATGCGTATGATTGGGAAAATTATTACAACAATGAAAGAAAATAATTTGCGAGTAATCGCGTTAATGTGCTGTTTTGTTTCAAAATGTCAGCCACCCTATAATTTCAAACTGCTCTATCTCAGCCATTTTTTAAGATAGAGGTAAACCAAAAAATGCTCTGGAATCCTTGTATCAAGGCCTAAAACGTAATTTTAAAAAAAAATTGAATTTTTAATTTTTTCGTATATTTATTTTAGTTTTAAATTTTTAAATGGCCGCCATCATGAAACAAAATGGCGGACCAAGCTGGCCAACGAACTCGGTCGAGACATTGGTGAGCTTAATACACACAATTAGTTTCATCAAAATTGATTTATAAATACGAGCGTTATCGTATGACATCGGTCAGATATATGTATATATATATGAATATATATATATATATATATATATATATATATATATATATATATATATATAAATCAACATTTGAACGGAGGATGGTTTTGGGGTCTGGGTGTCATGATCGGTAAAAATATATCAAAATTTTCCGGAACTGCTTTCCTCCGAACGGCTGCAATAGGTAGCTTTATACTTTTTTGTATTGAAAGCTACCTAAAAAAGGAAGGAAATCGGTCGAATAGAAAAATAGTCGTCCAGTTTGAAATAAAAAAATATTATAATTTAACAAATTACAATAACCATTGGAAAAATGTTCCGAAAGCTTTAAAAAAAAAAAAAAAGGTCGTCTGTGGTATCAAAATGTAATTTTGGACGCTGAATGGAATGAGACCAATCCCAGATCCGTATGATTAACTGAGCCTGAGATAGGGCTGTCGTTGATTGTTAAAAATGAAGGAAGGGGGATTTTCATTTCTTTCGTAACACCATCAACTTCTTCAACAATTTTAGTACTGTTCGTTTCTTTGACGAAGTCGAATTTAAATAGGGCGACACATTTTCGTCGAAGAAGGACGTGGATTCATTATTACATTAATTTCAAAGAGGCGCAAAAACTGCATAGTGATTTGAAATTCTGATACTGATAAAATCCGTGATCTTTTACTACTCAGTATTCAATTTTGGCTATAAATTTTTGAAAATTTTTTATTTCTTCTAATACTTACTGTTGGACATCTATTCAGAAGTGTCCGTTATGGAGGTTTTACTGTACCGTGTAGATTGGCTGTACAATACAGTTAAAATTTTCTTTCAAACTATATAGTGACTAGTATCCATCAAAACTATATAGTGACTAGACCCCATCAAAAATGACGGATTGTTGATCTAATACGTTCCATTTTCATAAGACTTCATACAAACAAACAGCGTGAAGATTTTATTGTTGAAAGGTTTCTATTGTAGAAAAGTACATTTTAAAAATGACAAATGATTTCTAAAAATAAAAATGATGAGGATATATATATATTTACTCAATATTAAATTTCTGAAATAGTTCAACGATTGGACAAAACATTCAAATTAAATATTAAAAAATAATCCATGTGCGAAAGTTTTTGTAAAAAAAGTGTTATCAATGCGTTTCTAAACAGCTAGACTCACCACATAACTCATTGTTTGATTACATAAGCAAAATTAAATGCAAATTAAGCTGTACTATGTATTCCTTATACTTATATTTTAATTTCATTTCATAAGAAAAAATCATTTTGTTTACGATGGAAGCGAAATTTCAAAATCCGCCAGTAGATGGCGCCAATATACTGGATCGATCACCGCAAAGCATCCCTACGAAAGAAATTACCGCAATTTCTGAAAAAAAAAAGTATTTACAGGAAAAATTGTTTACAGAAATGTTGATATACATGTTTTATATGAAATAGTTTTTGAAGGTTTTAAACAAAATTGAAATATTTAAAAGCTTTAATATGCTTTTACAAATATTTTAAGAGTAGAATCGTATGTTAAACTGTATTTTTTTAATGAAGCTTTCAAAGAGTCGTTCATTTGTGATTAATTTGAATTTGTGATTCTGAATGGCAACAGTGTTCGTTTGTTTATATCTGGGATTCCGATGTTTAATCTGAATTTTTAATTAAGGACTTAAAACATTATAATAGGATATGATATACATGTTTTATAGGAAAATATGCTGAACAGACATGATTTCAAGTAGAAGATATTATCATTTAGCTGTCATATGTTAACATAGGTTTTTCATTAAGCCTAACATGGCGTTTAACTACGGTCGATTCGCAGACCAGAGTGGTCCCACCCGGAATGGTTACAGACACTTTCTTGCCTTCGTATTTTATTATAAGTAGATAGCAGATGAAAGTTATACGGTTTTTCCACCCCTTTAAATTTTAAAATTAATTTTAATCGCAATTTAAATTAGAATATGCAAGTGAAATTATTGATTTAAAAATTCAATCATACATTATAAAAAAAATAGTGCTAAATTAAGCAAGAAAAAGTTCTATGGAAATGCTGAGACTGAAAAGACTAAATTTTTACTATTAATAATAGTAAAAATCATTTATTATATTTTTTCTAACATATTCATATAAAGTGAAAATGTTTTTGTTTAAGCCTACAAATGTTTATTTTATGTTTTCTGAGAAAAATGTTTGCAAGAAAAGCTTTTATTTGTGAAAAAAACGTTTTTTTTTTTTTCTTTCTTCAATTTTTCCAGAAAAAAAAAAGTTTATTTTTTTCACCACTTTAAAATTTCCGGAAATTTTACATCTCTACTCAAGGTTTACGATATTTTTAGAAAAATGAAAAACACTTCGTTTTCAAATCATTTTTAATCGTCATGCCTATTATTTTTCCATATAAAAATGATGCCACGAGTAATGTCGAAAGTTTTCGCATTGCTGCACGTTGATTTTTTTTTTTTTTTTTTTTTTTTTTTTTTCAGAAACGCCTTATGTATTTTGTACCCCTCCTTCTTCCCGCAAAACTTTTGGGAGAGTTTTAAAAAATGCACTCTTAGCCTCATTTCATTCTCTTTTTGTTTTTCTTTTATATAATCAAGTTTTCCCAGTTCGACGCACGATTCGAATTAAAATGACTTATTTATTTATTTTCAACCTATCATTCTCAATTCTCTTTTTTATTTTAAATAGCTTAATTTGTTTTATTCCTTTTCTTTGAGGAAATATAAGAATATTTTCCCCTTGCGTCGGCGTCGTGATAAATGTTGAAAAGTCTCTCATCGGATATTTTTATTATCATGGCGAGACATAATTGCCATTTATTTGTCTTTAATACGTTGCGATGAATTCCAGATTTCTTTGTATTTTCATTAAAAAAAAGAGAAAGAAACACAGTCCTGTTTACTCTTTTTCAATTTATTTGACTTTTCTGTGCACGTTTTAGGCATAAAATCAGAAGAACGCTTTGAATAGGTCAGTGGATAAGTAACTAAATCGTGATACAGTTAAGTGTTTTTAATATTAAAACGTTGGATAAGATTAAAGAAAACTAAGTACATTCATGAATAAGTTGAAAGATAATATTTTTTACCTTTTTTTTAGTTAGTTAGGTTGTATTTTTATAAGCTATTAAAGACTGGGTATCTTGTTGAACTATTTTTTTTATTTAAATGATATAAAAATACTTTATGCTAAAATTCAAGAAAAGAAGTTATAACTAATATTTTTATATTTATTTATTTTATTTATTTTACTAAAAAATCTTGACATATGTTTACTTAAAATATAAAATAAACAAATATTATACAAATTATGAAGTATAAAATTTAAACTTATATAGACTATTACATCGGTTCAAGTTTGTCTTAATTTTTAATCTTATTTTTTCTGACGAAGTTCTTAATTCGACTGTTGTATATTTCTAATACATAACTTCAGAATAAATTAACCTGTTTTGAAATGTTTTTAGTCTTATTTTTAAGTTTATGTGAAGTCGAAGTGACTTTAGAAGAATCACAGTGACAATTTGAACAATATATAACTTCTTTGTTCTTTCGTCAATTGTTTTCCAATAGCTCTGAAATGAGCGCCATTTAGTGATTCCAATGTAAACACAACAGGACCAGAAGGGCTGACTCCCCCCTCCTCCCGCACCAGCAACTTCTTGAGCTCCCTCTAAACTGCATAATCTTTCACTAATATCATCTCATTTGAAAATTTTAAAACCTTGTTATCAAAAGTTTTATGACTGGGCGATTTGCCCTCTACTTCAGCCTATATTTATATATCATTAAATTAGAAGGGGAAGAGACAAGCTGTGAATTAGTCTCATCAAAATATTTAACCCCCCCCCCCCCCCCCCCTGACTTTGGCGACTGATTCCGGCTCTGAAACACAGTAACCATCATTTCTTCAGAAGACGCCACATAGGGCCCACAGTTTGGGCTTTACAATTGAAAAACGTTTAAGAACTACTACTATTCAAATAATGATGTAATAAAATTATTACTTTTTTGCACCACTTGTTACTGGGCCTTATTTTACTACACATTGATTTCGATTCTACTCATTTTCCTTTTCCACATCACGTGACCATACGTGATGAACATCCAGGATTCATACGGGCTCCTTAGACTACTTAGAAACTCCTTATAAATGAAAAAGTTTCCAAGGAGTATTTAGAACTCCTTAAATAAACAAAATACTCCCTAAAAACTCCTTAAATTTTCGTGAAGTATAATTTAGCGTTGGACAATGATTTTATTGAAATATACAATAGTAGCAAATGGAAACATATGTTACACAGCTTATAATATTGCTTAAGCATGTATGGCTTAAAAGAAATTAACCTTTAAAAGGAAGTAAAACAAAAATCTGCTCATGTTTACAAAGGTATAAAGTTGTAATTATTGCCATTCTTAAAAAAAAAAAAAAAAAAAAAAAAAAAAAAAAAAACTTATTGATTTTATATATATATATATATATATATATATATATATATATATATATATATATACCGCATGGTGTTTCCCTTCAAAATTTCCTTTTGAAGTTTAAGTGCATGTAATGCATGATGAGTATTTCTTTGGGATTTGACTGGTTATTGGTCACTGCATAAAATAGTTCGCTGACAATTTTGTATTCAAGTTTACGAAACCAGTAAGCAATGCATTGTGGAACACTTTGTATTTTTAGCACTAGCTATTAGATTTTATTAGAATAAAATCAGTTTTCTCTCTAAAAAATATATTAAAAATTAGGGTGGGTGTGCATGTTGCACGAGAGCGCAGCATACATGAAAAAAAAATACGGCAAATCCTTTAAAATTCTTGTACTCCTTAGAATTTTTCTAAGACTTCTTGGATTTTAAATCTGTATGAACCCTGACATCTTAGTTTTATTGTTTAGCATCTTGGTGAGAAATTCCACTTCATATCCGGTTTCCTAACCCTCTCATTCACACTATTGCCTCATCAAATCGCATACAGTTATTAAATTTGACATTTTCATAAATTATTTGAAATTTATTGATATATCACTTTTATAAAATGAAAATTACTTGAAGAATTCATTATTCATACTATAAAAGTTATATGTCAACAAACATAACATAACAAGGTGTCCATAATTAAACGACCCTACTTTAAAGTTGTCTACAACCGAAAGTATTGGTCGGAAAGTTGGGAAATTTTGTGAAGGACAGACTGAAGGAATGAGAATATGTTTAAGCGAAAAAAATAGTTCAAAATTTCGCCGCCAGATGGCGTTTTTAATAAATTACACATTTAGCATACATTTACGATAGTTTACATATTTTAGTGCAACAAAACATGTTTCACATGCCGGCCATCATTTTCAGCTACCATCTGGAATCGGAAGATAACATGTTCCACAGTTGACCGCAGTGTGTTCTGGGAAATGCTAAAAACTAAAAACATGTCGCGAAAAAAGTTTTGTTCAACATGTTTTGTTGTAATAAAATTTGCAATGCATCATAAATGTATGCTAAATGTGTAATTCATTAAAAAACACCTTCTGGCGTCGAAATTTCGAACTTTTGTTGTTGTTCTTGTTGTTGTTTGCTTAAACAAATTCCCATTCCTTCATTATATCCCTCACAAAATTTCACATTTTTCTGACTAATAGTTTCGTCTGTAGACAACTTTAAAATATGGTTGTTTAATTATGGACACCTTGTACATACCGAGTGAACCAAAAGTTCACTAAAACTTTAAAAATTCATAAAAAAGGAAGAAATTATGATAAAGAAGTGCAGTTTGCAAGAAAAGGCTCACAAGGTAGTCGGATTTTTTTTAGCAGCAAAAAAAAATTAGTTATGTTACTGGTAGAGGGCGCTGACGACCCGAAACACAAAGAACAGGACAACAGTTACGCTCCATCCATTTATTCTTGCAGTAACAATTGTTCAACATGACCTCCAGAACATTGTACGACACAACTAAAGACGACTCACAACGCCCGTTACAGCTGAATGCAACATGTCGGAATAAATTGCAGAAACTCTGCGTTCAAATAGAACATCTTTACCAACAATGCTCGATCGGGTAATGATAACATTCTGAAAGCGAATGAGAAATCCTCGTGTATCCCGGTCTTTTATTTCAGGATTAATTTGCATAATTCTGCTGAATCTCTCACATGTTAGCGCCATCTACTGGTGACTTTGTTAACTAAAATTGTTTTTTTTTTTTTTTTTTTTTTTTTTTTTGCTGCTAAAAATAATCCGACTACCTTGTGAGCCCTTTCTTGAAAACCGCACTTCTTTATCACAATTTCTTCCTTTTTTATGAATTTTTACAGTTTTAACGAAATTTTGGTTCACTCGGTATATATGAATGAATGAAAATATCAAATTTAATACTACGTTGCTCTGGGGCAACAATCGAATTGATTGATAAAGATAGATTACGTAGATACATTTTATTATTTTTAACTCAATCATACTGATTGGTAAATACCTTTACCAATCAGTGTGATTGAGCTAAAAATAATAAACTGTATATATGTATCCATCGTTTAATGGTGTTCCATTACCTGCGGTATATTCTGTTGAGCTTGCTACATGGCAGACCAGATGTCATTGCCAATAAGGTTATCTGAGTGAATACATCAGTTATAATTGGTTGGATAACACTTGGTGGGCTGGTGATCACGTGGTTGAAATGGATCCATTGTGTCGGCCGGCTCTCGGTCCAAATAGCTCAATAGGCAGAGCATTAGCAATTTAAGCCAATGGTCTTTGGTTCGACTCCCGGCCTAGACATTTTTTCACTCTGTTGGAAAAATGTCAATTCGTATGGCCATTATCTCTGAGATTGTTTAGGTAAAATTAGGTAACGAAGAACGACATTTTTGTTGTAAAAATTATGTCTTTTGGCAACACTTATTAGCTTTCTCTAACTGTAAAATTGCTTTTACGCCCTGCTGCCGATCCAGAGAAGAAATTCCGTAACAATATTTCGCATATATTTTTAGTATACGGGAATTATATGCAATTTCAACTAAATATGTACAAGAAAAAATAAAATAAAACAGAGAAACTAACGCTCTGGTGAATATCTATATAATCTATTGCAGAGAATATATTTGTTGAGTATAGTACTTTCATCGACTCAATTTATTTTTCATTTCGTTTGAATAAAACTGAGTTTCAATTTTGTGTATTCTCTATTTCGCAATACTACTACTACTACTAATAATAATAATAATAATAATAATGAACGTTATTATTATTTTTTTATGACGGTACTCCTTTTTTACCTGATTCTCTTTGTCCAGCCGACCAAGTAAATATACCACTATGAAGAAGCAATAAAATATTTCGTATTGCCTTGAAACTGTAAATCACAACAATCCCATTCTTTACCAAGGTCAGAAAAGATAGCGGTAAAAATGCAGAAGCATTGTTTGTTTGGAATTATAGCTGAATGAGAATTCTGAGAAACTAAATCCAGTATCGAATGATTATCAATGGGAAAAAAATGTTATGGACACACGAAATAGTACAGGATGCTTTATTTTTGAACGGCAGTGATTCATTTGAAATTTTACTACGCTATGAGATCTAAACAGTGGCACAGAGGAGGAGGGGGGGGGGGTGACAGATGGAGAAAAATCCCGAGGCACCCCGAAAAAAAGGATCATTTTCTACTGTACGTTTGATGTAATTTTATGGGAAGAAATATATATATATAACTTTCAACATTTAAATCATGTTTTTGTGTAGAATGGGAATTAAAAAAAAAAAAAAAAAAAAAAAAAAAAAAATACACTGCTCAAAACAATTTATAAGTTTAATACTATTTAAAATAGTCGTTTTCTAGATTCATGCATTCACATCTCCCTCGAGGAAACATTCCATTTAAAAATAATGCAACGCATTGTATGCAGTAGTACCCCTGTTTAGGTTCGTGTAGAACATTTCTTCCATTTTCTTTCCATAGTTCCTGACATAAACATACAGTTACATGTGCATATCATTATCTAAATAATATGTATTTTGCAATAGAGATAACAAATAGTACAATTTATTAATTAAAAGTTTTCTTTTTTTTTTTAAGTGAAATCAATTCAAAAATAAGTTGTTATAAATATAAAATTAATTTAAGTTAAAAATAATGAATTCAATAAATATCAATACCTTCTGAAATTACCCCTCTTACGTGAATATATATATATATATATATATATATATATATATATATATATATATATATATATATATGGGAACCTCCTATAAGTTAGGAAATTCACACGTGAAAATGATTACGATAACATTTGTAGGAAACCAACATTGGGCCAATAGTGTTCCAATATTGGGGTGTTTATATTTCGCTATAACGAACATGTTTAAGCTCACATATTTTTTTTTACGATGAAGATTTAGTCACTAGGATAATTAAGGGATCAACAACGAATTGAATTTTAAAAATATTTGCGATCACCCTGTATTATAAAATGCTCAAAGTGATCTCCAGCTATAATAAATGACTATATATTTGGAATATTTGTGTGCATTTGTGTAATGATAGCATGTGTATCCATGGAAATATGAAAAATTATTGTAAAAGTTCAATAAAATTCTGTAATGTTTTTTGTTTATAACATTCAGAATTAAAAAAAAAAAAAAAAAAAAACGTTACTTTTAGAAAATTTAATAAAATGTTAGCTAAATTGCAATTAGAAATGAATACATTGAATATTGAATATTTTGTTAGACAATATTTACCTAACGAGTATTAAGGCGTGAGAACGGTTAGTTACCTCCTTTATTTTATTTCTAAATACTTAATCATTTTTCTTCACAACATCTTATAGAAGTAAAAAAGAATGTTCTTACCGTTTGGTAGCTTCGTCAGTGATGCATCCGAGTTAATCCGTTTGAAACAACTTTGTTTGTTGCTGTGTGAATATTATTTTGTTTGAAGTATCCATTTGAAAAGAAATTGTATGATTTCACTAGATAGATGATCATTGCTATAAAATTATGTATTCCATAGTATTGTAGTGGTATACCAAGTAGAGAAAATCATCTTCACACTTTTTAAAAGGAAAAGAAAGAATTTAATATAAGATAAAATTAAGACTGAACATTCTGCACCCTCTCAGTCGGGTGTTTAAGCACAAAGTGAGCAAAAAACATATATAAGAAAATACACACGTGCTTTTCTCAAAAACTGCAGGTTAAAACTGCTTATTACTGCAGGTTAAAACTGCTTATTACTGCAGGTTAAGGCTTAAAACTGCTCAAAAACTGCATTAAAGGTTATATGCGTGATAAACATCATTATCTAAAATTGGCCATTTTGCATCATTAAAAGTCAAATTCAAGTGTTTATAAAAAAGAGTCAGTAAAAGTCTCGTTAAAAAGAAGTTGAGCTAAACTGTTTTTAAAATGTCCGACGATACTTAACACAAATATTCTGCAGATGGCTAACGAATAAAGTCTTTTCTAACAGGCAATAAATTTGCCTCGTTACTGTCAGCTAACCAGATGTGAGCGGCACAGAAAGATTGTCCAGACGTAAGTTCTATAAGATGGAGATTTAACTTTTTCTTTATTTTTGTTTTAACACTTATCTTAATTAGGAGGCTTAATTTCGTAAAACGAGCAACATATTTGATAAGATGTGAGCATGTGTATGATATAGTTTGTAACTGCGCATACGCGAATGATACTACGTTTTTCCTAATGACAAGTGCAAGTATGAAAGAAGGGTTCTATAAACAAGGAGCCTGTACATAGTCGTGGAAAAAAAATATATACTCCCTTATTAATCTCTGCTGAAAATCATAGTAATAAAATTAACTGCTGGTACCAATTCATTAGTAATTATCTTTACTAATTAATGCTATATTTAACTTTTGAATAGGGGTCATCTACACAGAGAAAATGTAACAAACTTTAAAATTTTCAATACGGACACCTAATTTTGACATTTTATTTTGTTTTTTCGGCAAATTTAACCTTCGGCTACTTAACAAGAAGTCATTCGATCAAGTAGTTTGGGAATTGTATAGGTTTAAAGTTTAGAACTCCTAATGTTGTCCTAATACATTTTTAATCGTTGCAAAACAGATTGCAATGCGGGTAGTTACTTTTTTAAACATAGCTAAAAAAAAAAACGCGGAATGAGTTGTAAGGATTCACGTATTAAACTTCTAGAAATCGATTTCTGTTAATAAATAAATAATTATATGTTACAATTTATATACTTTTTTTTTTCAAATATGAATTTCAAAATATATATTATCTGTAATTTGCATTCGAAAAAAAAAAATATATATATATATGAATTGTACTATATATTATATACAGTGGAACTTCCCTTTAACGAAGTCCTTATTTAACGAAGTTTTCCATTTAACAAAATTTTCTTCAGAACCTTGACTTTGCACATCATTTATGTGTAAATTAATCTCCATATTACGAAAAACTTATTCTATATAACGAAGTTTACTCCATTTTCGTGCATGTACAGTATTCAAACGGAGAGGTTGCTGTTGCGATTGGATGTATGAATTTATTTCAGCAAACTGTATGAAAATGAACACATATGAACCATTTAATCCCATTTTAATGAAAAAAGAAAAGGTACACTTCGGTTTTTATTTACTTCTCTTTGTTTTGTGTGTTTTTAGACATTATTCTAATTAAATTATTCTCATATCTACATTGCATAAAAATGGCTGCTCGAATTAAAATACGTTTTTCAAATATTTCCATTTTATGTGGGTTATATGTATACAAGTTTCATAAATTTAAGTTGATTTCTATTTAACGAATTTTCTTCATAACGAAGTGTTTAAGTGTAACGATGAGACTTCTTTAAATGGATATATATATATATATATATATATATTTTTTTTTTTTTTTTTTTTACTTTGATTTCTGGAAGCTTCAAATATGCGAATCAAAAATTACAGCTCATGCCGTCAGGTATAGTTTTGAGTTATGCTTAAAAAACGAACTATCTGCATTCCATTCTGTTTTTGAAACGATTAAAAATGAATTTCACATTAAGACTTTTAAATTATAAAGCTGCATAATTTCTAAACTACGTGACTGAATGTCTTCCTTCCCTTTTGATATCCGAAGGTAAAATTTACCGAAGAATCCAAATATGATAAATCCCCCTTATGTCCCAAAAGAAATATATTCTAATTAAATTTATATAAAGATATGTAAAAGAATTATTTGTCTACTTCATTTAATGTTGCACTTAATATAGATTTTTTTTTTTTTTTCACGATCATAGCATTCCCGGAAAATAAACTTAAGAATAAATAAAATAAAGCTAAATAAAAAAACTTTGTGAGAACATAGGATGCTTTTAAGCAGACGTATCTTAAATTATCCATTGAAATATATTTATACGTTTTCATCTGGCAAAAGACCATTAAGAAAGCCATTTTGATTATTTTTTTTAACCTTTGGATAAGTATTTGATCTACCAAAAAGAATTTTAAATAACCCGTGTTGCAATTAAGCTATATTCCAGTCTTATCTCGGAATGCGGAACATGGCATTTTACTGTAGCTTAATAGTATACTCTTTTAACCCTCTTATGTACAGTGGACTCTCGTTAATGTGTCTCCGTTTAAGACGTATCGTCGGCTAATAAGGACAATTTCGTTTCTCTCGCCATTTTCTATTTGCAATTAATGTTAAGGACATTGCTGTTATGCGTACTTGCAAGGTCGAGAAAAAAAACCTTGCATTTGGGGAGGATTTTTTTTTTTTTTTCTTCAGGAAAATGAAACAAGATGTTTGAAATCTTCTTTTTGTATTTTGTTTATTACACTTTAAAGAAAATAAATTGGTTTTTGTAATGGCGAAATAATCGAATTCTATCATTTTGTAAGCAAAATTCTCACTGCCAAACATGACGTCAATTTTTGTTGGAAATATATTTATTAATAACCTATTGCACATTCACGTATATATAGGGATCAACAATATAAAAAGTACGTACGAAAAGTTTGCGCCAAAGGAAATGCCGTTATATTAAGCTTTTATTTTATTTATTTTTTTTTTTCAGTGATAATAAAACTTAAAAAATCGGTCAAGTGCGAATATAACTCGTTCACAAAGGGTTTCGTACATTAAATTTATTAATTACTATTTATTAATTAATAAAATCCTACTACCCCTAATTTTTTCATAATTTTAGTTTCGGTAGATTCGGAAATAGGAGGGGAGGGTTGACATATTTTTCCAGTATACTTTTGACGACATTTCTGAAAATATAATACCTAAAAGAAACAAATATATGTTTGAGTTCGGTGTTACGAGATCTTTCGAACGATACCCTACACGATACATAAAAAGATTTTTTTCAAGTAACTTAATTAATATCTCGGCTAATTACCGACAATTTTTTTCGAAAATTATTATCAAATATCCTTGGATGATTCTGCGTCGATAGATACCTAGAGCGCCCGTCAACTCCCCCGCTGATCACCCGAAAAGTATAGTTTGCGTGTAACGAAAAAATGCGTTTTTCTCAAAAACTATGTTAAATAGGAAAATCACTACAGTTTTCCTGCAAGGTTTAAATAAACTTCTACTAACCCTAATTTTTTCATAATTTTAGTTTCGGTAGATTCGGAAATAGACGGGGGAGGGGACATATTTTTGGAGTGCAGTTTCGACGATATCACTGAAAATATAATACCTAAAATTAAAACAAATGTATTTTTGAGTTCGCTATTACGAGATCTTTCACCCGATATACAAAAATAAAACTTTTTTAGTAATTTAATTAGCCTCCTAAATTTTTCCTAAACATATTTGTGAATGGCTAATAAAATGTGTGGGTAAAAAGGCTTTATAACTTTCCCTAGTATGAACTTTCCACTTCTGCTCGTTAAAGAGAAAAGGGGCTCTGGCAGACGGACAGACAGACACAGAAGTGATCTTATAATGGTTCCGTTTATACTTTTTAAGTACGGAACCCTAAAAATAAAGAAATTGTGTCAAAATGACATAATTTTCGCTGATTTTTCCTTTCGCAACTGTAAAAGATTAGAATTAAAATGTTATTGATGGGATTACATTATTTTGAAATAACAGATTATTGAATTTTGAAACTTTTTTCCTTTAATGTGAAAAGTTAAAATTAACAGAAATAGTATTATACTAAATATATTTTTAATTATTTAATAATTTGATTGTTTTTGGTGTTAGATTAGCCAATGTAAGACTTATTTTTGTAAGTTTATTATAAGCTCATCTAGAAGTTTCAGGGTTATAGCGGCCCCCGAGTATGAATCGCCAAGCGACCGAGTTTTTTCGCCAAATTATAAAGCATATATAGTACATAAATTATAAAGCATAGGCGTTCAATCACAGCCAAAACTGAAATCACCCAGCATTGATGTGAAGGAAGGAGGTTAAATGTATGGAGTGTGTGTCATTCGCCAATACAATCTTGTTATTAGGAACCGATTCTGGAGCAAAATTGTATTGGTGAATGAGATCCACACCATATATTTAACCCCCTTTCTCACATCAATGCTGGGCGATTTCTGCTTCTGCCTAAATTAGACGTCTATTGCTCGCAGCGCCATCTGTGGCTGGTAATTCGAACTAAAATCGGGAATCACGGTAATAAAACTCCTGACATCTTACATAACTCTTCTGCAAGAATTTTTTAAAAATCTGTCACCGTTTCCAATTTATTGAATTTTAAAATCAGTCAGTCTATTTCACGGCACCTGTGTACGCATGCGCAGCGACCCAAAGGAAACTTATTTACGGAGTCTGGTTGCTGTTGAAGGATATTTTGTTTTCGCCAAAATGTACCGATATTCAATTGAAGAGAGTGTTTTATTTTTAGTAGTTAAAACGTTTTATCTTTGTGACCAGAGACCTGTCGAAACACTCTGGAAGTGCTCTAGTGCTTTTAAAAACTAGTCGTTGGGGGCCACCGTAATACTTACCCATCATGGATATGCATAATATAAAATATGAAAATAAAACATGTGTAAACTATTTATAAAATGCATTGCAATTCGAATAAAATCGTCACTTGATGACGTCATAAACTTTAAATGCTCTATTACTGAATTGCGTAAGGGAAATATCCTTATAACTTCAAAATTGATATTCCTATTAACTAACGGTTTACTGCGTCGGATTAAGCGTCTCATTTCCAATTAAAATATATCATTGAATTGAAATTTGAATGAAATACAGGGTCATGAAAAATCGAAGAGTGTGGAAAAATAGGATTACAAATATCTCGGCAACTCATTATCCGATCGACTTCATTCTTTATGCAAAATTTATGTTTTTTTATTGTCTTTTATATTCACTCCTTAAAATTAACAATTTCGCAAATTTTTATATACCTTTTATCAGAACGAATATTTCGAGAGTCCAAAAAGAATAGTTCCGGATAATCGACGTTACTGAAATTCAATAAGCTTCTTCCCATTATTACATACTAAGTACATACCAAATTTCAAGTCTTTATCTTAATTTGTTCGGGAGATAGAGCGTTTGCAGACACACGCACAGAGAGACAGACGGACGACATTTTTTTTCCTAAAAATATGTTTTTCGGAATCTGCAGTGTCTGAAACATGTAAATCCGTCAAAAAAAAAAAATTCGATTTTTAAAACGATTACAAGATTTACCCTATACTGTGTATGATGGGTTAGTAATAGGCTATCTCGACAACGAGATTCCAATCCGGATGCCTACCTCGAACACTGGATCCAAGACACATGGTTTCGGCAGGATGTAGCTTCTTCACATTCAACAGGAGACGTCCTGGACTTGCTCAGAAGTCACCATGACAATCGTGTCATCACAAGGGGGTTCTCCAATCGCTTTGGCTATGGACTTTTTTGGCCCCTATATAGCCCTGACTTATCACCACTAGACTTTTTTTTATGGGGCTGTGTTAAAGATCAAGTCTACAGAGATCGACCAAAAACCATAGAAGAGCTGAAAACAGCGATAACAAGTGTGATACGGTCGATTCCAACAGACCAACTGAAGCAGGTTATTGCGAATTTTGAAGAGACGTATCGCTGTCTCCTCAAATGGCCAACTTTTTGTAATTGTGGGGGCCGCTATAACCCAAAAATATCGTTTCTTCTTATTATTATTATTATTTTATTATAAAGTCAAATTTCAACGTTGCCATATCCTTGTATTTAAAAAAGGATTAATTTTCTTTGGATTTCGGGCTGTCGCGTTGTGGGTTTAGCGTCGGATTTCGGATAGATGAACATTTTTTTGTCGTTAGGTTGAAGATAAGAATTTTCATCAGAATGGTGGACATTCGGGCAAAATATGCATCTTTTTTTCTCTCTCTTCACTTCACAGTGTGAAGAAAAAGAAATGGTGTATAACGCTTGTCTACAGCGTTGTTAGCATTTTTCAGAGAAGCCATAACGATACAGAACTTTTATGAATGAACAAGGGTAAAACGACACGTAAATACCGCTAGCAGATTAGAGCAAAACGTGAGCTAATCTGTATCTTTGACCCCCATTCTCCCTGAATGATGATGCATATGTGATTCTTATTAAACAAGTAGAGGAAACGCAAGTTGTGTACGTAAACACGTTTTAGTTTTCTCATTTCAGTGGGTGAGTCAACTTTTCCCATTTCGTCTACTCTGTAATCCCTAGTACGACCAGAGAAGCCCGTAAACAAACGAAGCTCTTCAAGATCACCTTCCATTTCGGATTGTTCACGTTCATAAAGTGTTTCGTTACACTCAAAATGCAAGACTGGGAAGTAAAAACTACTTTTCAGAACACATCATGGAAAAATAATAAATAAATATTCAGGCATAGCTGCCAACCATTCCGTTTTTCTTTTCTTTTCTTTTTTTTTAGGTGCGTTCGTAATTATATAAATACGTAGCACCTATAGCCGTCGTTTGATCCGTCTGTCTGTCCGTCCGCCCGTCTGTCTGTTCGTCCGTCCGTCTGTCTGTCCGTCCGTCCGTTTGTCCGTCCGCATATAACAGCGCAAAAATTACCCAACCGAATTGTTTAAAATTTAATATATATATAACTGTTGCAGAATTTTGTCGAGTCATTTCAAATTTTATAAAAATCGAATCAAAACTTAAAAATATATTAATAAAAGTTTTCTTTATTCTATTAAATCCTATCCAACGTAACCTATATAATAAAAGCGGATGTCATGTGACCGAGGAAAACAAATACGGACTAACCACATCTTTTTCCATACGCCAAGCGGCCATGTTTATTCGAAATTATTTTTCGATTAAAATTGCATAAAAGTTATATTTTTAGAAAGATCGTTCAAAAAAATTGTTTGCTTGAGAGATGAGTTACATTAAAAAATGTACAGATTCTGAGATAACTTCAGTGAAAATTAGGTTAACAGCCGAATATCTTAATCCATTAAAGTAATAAACAAAATATTCATTCATCGTGAGTCATAGAAATATTAACCATGGAAGTAATCATTCGCAAAGCAAGATTTCCATTGTAAATTTACAGAGCTGTCTGGAGTCGGAAAAAAAATAATAAAATAAAATAGCATCTGTAGCATACGTAATAAGTAAAAAAAGGGTGGGCGGGGGGGCATCCTCATTTCATTCATAGCAGACGATATAATTTATTTCACTGAAATAACGATGATTTTTTACATTGTAAAACTAGTTATAGCACGAAACGAACGCTCCTCATTTGTCACGTTTAACGTACAATTTCCAACTAGTTTTTTCTAAGTCAAATAAACATATTTTGAAGCAGCAGTAACAGTTACGAAATTCTATGGAAAACAGCCGATATTGATGTAGCTTTTTCTCGGAAACTACTGAAGCGATTTCTATGTATATACAGCGTCATCGGAAACTATCTGACAAAATTTCAAAGGGTGGTAGACATATGGTACCGGAATAATAATTTTATATCATGGAATGTGCATTCTGAAATGACGCGTATAAGCGCCATCTATGGGCGCTTATAACGCTGTTTTTCATTGCACCCTTCACATATGTCTTCGTCACCAGCGCTTAAACGCGCCATTTCCGAACACACACTCTATGACGAAAATTGCTTTGTTAGGTTCTCTCTGCCACCTTTTAAAATTTTGGCCGTTATTTTCTGATCACTGGTGGGGGGGGGGGGGGGGGGGGGGTGAAAGGAACATTTTTTAATTTTAGGCTATAGTATAAAAGTAGAAATTCAAATTTTATTATTATTTTAATTCCAATTTCTTTTACAGTTAAGTAAATAAAAACTATCTAAGAAAGTAAAAAACTTTACCAATCTTTGTGTTATATCCACTTTCGTACTTTAATCCCATTGTACCATTAGCCCCCATACTTGGGGTCTATTGGGACACAGTGCCGGGCTTTTGTGACATGCAGTGGAGTTGGAAAAATAGAGCCTCTAATGAATGTCAAATGCGTTTTCTTTATTAAGAAACGCTATACTGTACATGCTAAAATTGTTGTGCATCTAATTTAAGCATATATCTTAATTCTACAAAGTCTTTTGGAGTTTTTAGCTTCAAAAGAATATGATTCTCAATCACAAAACACCGGTTTCCTTCTCTGGATAAAAAAAATATTCTGTCTCCTCGAGAATGAAATTTCATATTCTTCTGAATCCACTGTCAACAGACAAATGCAATGACATCTCGTTTACGAGAATATTTAACCAAAGCATAGTCTCCTATTCAACGAGTTTTTCTTTGAGCTCACGAAATCCAGATTTACAGTTTTGTTGGAAACCTAAATTAATTGCTTCACTACTGTTGTCATCACACAAATCGCTTACTTTGGTTTCCTTCTAGAATTAGGCTTTACTAATTCTCTAAGCAACTGCTCTTCGTCTTCACTGCTTGATGAAAATTCTATCTTTTTGACCAATTTTGCTTTTCTAGTGTTCTGTTTGGCATGGCGAGATTCTTCAAGTACCCTTTCCTTTTCAGGGGTACTTGTATAAATTGCTGGCCTGCCTTCGCTTTCTTCCCCTATTCGATTCACCTGGGACCTGCTTTTGGGAATTGGCATACTTCTTCTAGTGTCTGTGGGGAATCAACAGAGGAACCGCAATTTTCCCCTGAGGTTGAAGGGCTAATTTCTCCTTGTACTGTGGGATCAGGACGATCAGAAACATATGAAGATAAAAATCAGAGTCGCTAAAATTATCCGAGTTTATAAAGGATAAATTCCTCTAGTTTCAAATCCAGAGATTATGTTTCTTGGAGGAAGATGTGAAGGCATCATTCATTAGAGAAGGGACATTGTAATATGAAATTGTTTTTCCAGGATTTGTCAGCATCTAATCATTCATGGCACTGTGGTACCTGCTTTTGAACGGCGCGTATACACTAAAGTCTAGGGGCTGCAATTTATGCGAGCAGTGTGGCGGGAAGGTAACCATAGCTACGCCATGTTCCTTAACATAAATTATAACATCAATGCTAATGTGATTTTCTCTCTCTCTCTCTCTCTCTCTCTCTCTCTCTCTCTCACACACACACACACACACAAAAGATATATAAATAAATAAATACTAAATAAAATTTCTCCAGAGCAGGGGTTCTCAAAGTTTTTGATTGGTGTTTTTCACTAAATCGAAATTCATAACTTCACCGTACCACCGTTAGTAAAGGTAATGTTAACATTTAAAATAGAATTATTATACCGCCAAATTAATACTACGATTATCTTCTTTTATTGGTACTCAAATAAGAAGTAAAAACATTATTATATTTTAACACTAGATTCATTTAAATATGTAACCAGAAAAAAAAAAAATGTATGTAAAATTTCTAAGTACAGCAAAAACAGAAAAAATCTGCAGAATATTTTATAATGAATTTTAATTATAAATTTTGAAAATAAATTCATAGTACTCATACATCGCTATATATACCAGGGCTGCGGAGTCGGTGGGGAAAATAACCGACTCCTGGATGGCTAAAGTACTAGTATTGCCTGTTGATTCTTATTATTCAGATTGCTTCATTGCTGTCATTTGTTTTGAAATAGTAATAATCGCTTTATTAAATTTGTCAGTAAATAAAGGAAATATTACTATTTTTTAAAAAAGGGGCAGCAATCAAGCAATCGGAATAAAAAAAAAATACCTCAACTGGCAACACTGCAACCTGCTGTTACATTCCTGTTTGACCTTGAAGCATATGATGTACATATCAACCCAGGGGTCGATGCAGGTTTTTTTTCTTAAGGCCCATTTTGTGACAAGAGATCAGTTTCAACCACGTGCTTATCAGCCCACCAAATTTCATCCAACCAATCATAAACATCGATTTGTAGTCTGAAAAATGAGCCAACCAATCCCAATTCCCCATCTTTGAGGGGCAAACATAAACACCCATCTGGTTGCTACGGTGGTTGCTAGGTTGTGACGTCAGTTGAAACTTATAGTAAAGGTTATTTTTGTAAAATTTATTATATTTTTGTGAAAAATAACATCTTGTAATGAACTATATACTAACTATAAAATATAAACTAGAGATTTTAATTAAAAGCAGTTTTCAAATATACTGTACACTGGACAGTATATTGTGACTGTTTAACCTGGGTTTCCGTGTATATATAGTCCAAATATAAAAATAATAATTCAGTTTATAAATTTAAAGTTACATAGAATTGGTTTAATTTCACTTCAAACTGTCTAAAAAACAAGCTGGAGTCGGAGTCGGTCGGTTTTTTAATGACTCCGACTCCGACTCTTTTGCCCAAAAATAGGCCTGACTCCGACTCCGACTCCACAGCCCTGATATATACTAACCGCACGTGTCGGGGTCATGGGTCTCTAAGTCTAAAATATACCTAATTATGTTTTCTCATAATCATACGTTTAAGGTTTTATAGACATTAAATACCACAGTGTTTGATCGAAAAGTCAACTGTAATTAGAACGTATCTTTGATGTTATTGTTATTCCTATTAAAACAGACGTCAATCTTTTTCAATCATGTTGATGAACCTTTTTGAACCGCATAACAATCTTCATTCGATACCACTAACCTCTTTATTTTCCTGAAAAGTTTTTAATTGTTACTGGATCTAGTTTATTTAGATTAAAGAAAAAGAAACACTTCGCTTTATTGTTTGTTCGCGTTTACTTTATCCCGTCGGTACTTGCCATTGTTTCGTATAACTATTACCTTATTGATTTGCTAGAATAATCATGCTCCTCCATCTTCCAGATTCATCATTAGTGTCAATTACACGTCTGTTCTGCTTCTTAATCTCGGCCAAGATGACAGTATTATCCGATGCAATTGAAACGTTTAATAATTTCGCTTGATTCTGTGCGTAGAAAATAACCAGAGTTTATGCATCTTTGCGTTAGTAAATAGCTTATACTAATCTGCTAATCTTGTCTTTAATTCTTTTCTTTTTTCTTACATTTTTTTTCTACTTTTTCCACTTTTTTTACACTTTCCAACATAGTTGAAAAATGATTATAAATTCTTTCTACAATAATTAATTTTCTATTGAAGGATTTCCACGTGAAAAATGAAAATGAAATAAAAAGTTTCACCAATTGAAAAAAAAGATTAATATGACGTCATATTTGTAATAAAACGGAAAATTTCAAACATTTCTCAATAATACATAGAATATGAGTATGTGTAAATACAGAAAGTAGCTTAATATGACGTCATTAGAGAATTAAAAAGAAAATTAATCTGACGTCTAACATTTTGAAGGTCTCTATACAACATGTTTAATTTTGAAATTGATTTTTTTTTTTAATATCGCATTTAGTCCAAATGGCAGATATTATTATGAAAGAGTATGATAGCGGTCTTCGCCCGCTATCGGACCGGTTCAGATTTTCGAAAAAACGAGAAAAATAGACCGGTAAATTTTTGCTTTATAAAAAACATGACTCTCTTTTTTTTTTTTTTTTTTTTTTTTGAAAATGAAATTTATTTGGATTTATTAAAGGAAGGACAAAGTGTTTTGAAAGGAATATTAAACGAAGCCGTTTGTGCGATCTTCGATCACAGTTAGTTACCCACTTGTTTATATGTTATTGTGGTGTACCATAGAATGTCCGATATTGAAAATGAAGTGTGTAGCATTTATAGTTCGTTTACACAGACACGCAAAAGAAATTCCGTTACAGGACTGACTGTGATTGATAATTGCTGGAAGTGGGTTTACCTCTGTAGTGTATATTTTTAAACTAATCTATCTTTTAATGTATTACGTGGTGTGCATAAATTATATAGATCATATAGAGAACTGTACGAAAGAACTTGGACATATTACAGAATATGGACAGAAATTGATGAAAATGGATTTTTACTGAATTACGTGGTTTTTTTTAAGTTGCTTATTGAGATATCCATTTTAATTACATGAAAAATGTTGACTGATTTGAATTCTTACAATGGTACAAAGATGAACAATATGTGTGCCCTTTAATATAATTAATAGAGATTGAATTTGCGAATGCAGCTATAAATCTCTGTATAAAATAAAGTGTTAAAGAAATAATATTATAAACTAGCTGACCTCCACCCGGCGTTGCCCGAGCCCGTGATAAGAAATAAATTTAAAAAAAAAAAGCATCAATTTTTCATTATTTTATATATTTAACCCGATTTTGTATGAAATTATATTTTTTAATGAAAAATTCGCGAAAAAATATTAATATTTAGTGATTAAAGCGCTCATTTTTTTTTTTTTTTTTTTTTTTTTTTTTTTACGTAGGGTCGTTTCATAGTTTTAAAATAAATAGTTCTTTTTGTCCGAACTCTTTGAAATCTTTATCGGTGATAAATAAAACGGTTACGGTTTTACAGCCCGTGTAAAAATCTCGTGAAAAAATATTGTTATCTAGTTGTGAAAGAAATGTTTTCTTCTCGCTATTTTGTTTGCTTGTTTGTTTTCGCGTCGGCTCCTTTAACATAGCCTTAAAAAAATAGTTCTCATCTTCGGAACTCTCTGGCATTTCAATCGGTTATAAATATAACTTCATCCAAACTATCTTTAAATTTTTGCGAGAAAATATACATATTTAGTGGTGAAAACATGAGTTCTTTAAAAAAAGCTTTAGCTTTCAACCTCAGAGCAAAAATAAATGAGAAGGTCTATGCTTTCGATGCAATGGTACGGCTTCATCCGTTTTCAATCAACCCTTTTCAATCCCCCTAGGCTAAACAGGTGAGGGTTGGGTTAATCATTCAGGTTTCCCGTTTCTGAGGGTAAAAGCCTTCAAAAAAAAAAAAAAAAAAAAAATTGACGCATGCGCAAAGAGGCGATTTTCATGTGTATTTCACAGAATGCGCTTTTCGTTTGAAATATATAGATAGACGAGTTCGGGCACATTTACAAACGAACAGCTTTCATTAAAATATATATATATATATATATATATATATATATATATATATATATATATATATATATATATATATCAAAATAAGTTGAGTAGAAAGCTCAGGGCAGGTGACTAAAAAAAACAGCCTTCTGTTTTAAATGTAAAGATATTTGCAATTTTATGTACACTAATTACTAATTGTAATTAATAATATAATATAATATCATTTAATGAAGTATATTTTCTTTTTTTCCAGTCGCTAGATTCGTGGGTAACTATTCACAATCTGAAGCTGCTGAGCGATGGTGGAATTCTCGATCCGGATGACAAGCTGAATGATGTTGCTGATGACAGAGAACAGGTAATTGTTGACTCTTTGTCCATCTCATCTATGTCCTTTGTCACCATCCCATCTGTCCAAAATTTGCACGAACCATGATGTCCAAGACTCGGAAAAAAACATTAACTCATTTAAGGAAATGTTTCCTTTTTATGTGGCACTTTTTTTGAAGTAAAATTTTGGTTTACAATGCTTTTTTTTCTAATGTAATAAAAGTTTCGTTTATTTAAAATTTAGTTCAGTTATGAAACACATAGCACAGTTGAAAATCTCCCTTCAGCAATTTCCGTCAATAAAAGGAAAAAAAATGTACTCGAGATATTCCGTGCTGCCTTGCATATGATCTATAGAATTTATACCCGCCATGTAATGTGGAAAAAAATCATTTAAAAATGCGTACCACAATAGAAAACGCACTTCCAACAATTATTGTTAATAGAATTATTTTATCGAATCTGTAATCGAATTATTTTATTTTTCCTTGTAAATGAACGATGAATGCTTATGCACATCATATTCCATAATAAGATTCTTGTAATGCCCCTCTGTGATATAATTCCAATAAATTTGAAATAGTGTAACACATTAAAATTCATAACAAACGATTTTCCCACATGGACCGTAATGTAACGAAATTTTTTGAGTGTCCCTGGTAAATGAATTAATATATGCTAGACACTTTATTTTCAATACCAAACATGCCATAGTAAGCCTCAATAACTTATAACAATTGCATGGCAATGCGAGTATATTCACACGAATCAGAGCACGGTCAGACAGACAGACAAACCGGATTCAAAGACACTTTTCAAGTATGTTGGAAAGTGTGAAAAAACCGCAACCACCATACTATTTTATCACAGAAAGATGCGAGACAGGGGCTATCCGTCACGGCCTCATCAACTCTATGTGGAACCCGGGGCACGCGGGTCATGTAGGTGCCCCATTTCTCAAGAAAGTTGCATTATGAACATAAAAAACAGCTTTATGTGGACTTTAAAATTTAAATCGCAGTTTTATGCAAAAAGAATATATTGTAAGGCACATGTAAAAATGCATTAAAATTTTGTGGGAAAGTAAGCTTTTTTGCATTACATGCTATTTAGAGTTAAGTAAAGCTCTAAACGTAAGGGTTTGAATGAAATATGTTTGATGTAATATCCGCTCTTCTCGGAATTTCGAAGTTTACATTAGATTTCATTGTCGTTAGTGAATAACACTGAGATAGTTTAGTTTACATGAATGGGAAAAATTCATTTTTTTCTATGAAATATAAATGGAAATTCGCATTGATTTATATCTTCAAAAAGTGGATAAAATGTATTTTGGGCCCCCTAAAAAAAAAAAAAATCGGAGCTCGGGGCAGATGCCTCGTGTGCTCCTGTTGTAATCAGGCTCGGCCATCCGACGGGAAAATGTTACTCCTTTCCGAATAGGAAAGCCGATTTTAAAACAGGGTTCACATCTACCTATTAAAAATCGTAACCTTATTTGAGCTCATTGAATCAAAGAAGCTCTGAAAAGGGTGTAGTTTATATATTTTTTTCTTAAAATGTCATAGTTATAAAAGGAAATGTATTAGGGCTTTATCCGTAAATTTCAGAAAATAAAATTAAGATCTTACAAGGAAAAGTACTCAGTTACAGTTGAAAACACTCAAATAGTTAACAGAAAAATTATACAGAAATTCTAAATGCAAAATAACCTTACATTTAAGATTTTCTTGTCTATAGATCCTTTGATAACAGAAAACGGCTTCCTTAGACCATTATAAAGTAAAATTTGTCTGTCTCAAAAACTAATGATAAGGGTGAGTTGTTAAAGCACATAGCTATGTGTTAGACGACACTTATTCTTTTTAGGTAGATTTCGTAAGAAATACTACCTATTACATTCTCCCCTAAGTTGGAATTCCAGAAAATTTTTTGCAGATCTACACCGATCCTTGACTCCTAAGAACCTAAAACCACTCCCAGTTCAAAATTTTATATATCTATCTATATCACTTTTCTATGGATCTGTCAAATTCATTAATGAGCAAAATCGAACCAAGAGAAGGGGGGGGGGGGGCTTTTTGTGAAAATAGAAAAAAACCCCATAAATTCTTAATTATGATACATATCGAACCGGTTTATAGGTTACTTCTAGGAAAAGGGCTAAAAATTTATGCATGGGATATTTTTGATTTCATTAAACATGCCCCCAAGGGGGGGGGGGAAGGGAATAGGGGTTTAAGAAGAAAAAATTCATAACTTCGTCAATTCACAAGATATCGAATCCGCTCAAATTTCTTATAAATCTTCTTAATATTATCTACAACTTTTATATTGATTTTTATAGAACTAATCTCTTACTAAAATCTTACTAACTCTTATAGAACAAAAAATATTAAAAACAAAAAAAATCCCTGCTGGTTCCGCCTACAGGAACAGGTAGACTTCGAACAGGCGGTCCCAACTGCCGCATCATGGCAAATAGGTCTTTCTTCTGCAATTCCCAATAAACAGGCGCTCCACGGTCTGCGTCTTCGAAATCTACATGTGCCTGTAGGCCGAGCCGTCAGGGATTTTTGTAACATTTAATGTGTGTCATAATTCATAAATAATTTTGAATATGAATTTAGTAATAATTTTCAAAATTAAAGATATGTTTTTTAATTGAAAACATGTGTGGGATGTGTTTGGGTCTATTCAATGTATCTGATGAAAAAAGAAGCACTTCAATCAGATAAATTGGGGGGAAGATATAAATTGAAATTTGTCACGTTCTTTTAATATAGCATACTCAAACTTTGACATTTCGTAATTTGTAAAACTGTGAAGATTTAAGAAAAGTATATAAGCTATATCTTTTTTCTGAGCCATTAGCGTGCACTTCAGAAATATCTTTTTTATTCAGAAATTCCGAATTCATACCAGAAATTCTGAATATAATGTTTGCTTCATTTAATGACTGGCGTTTCGTGATTACATAAAGTAAAATTTTTTCTTTCGGAATTTCTGAGTAAAAAATCAATTCCTGAAATGGATACATATTACGCACTAATGTAGCAAATGGGTTAACCCAAGGAACTCAAATAAAGTGTCAAATGTGGGTGTTGCATTTTGGAAAATCGAAATTGGTACAATTTTAAATATGCAGACGACTCCTATTTAAACTAGTCGTAGGGGGCCACCATAATACTTACCCATCATGGATATGCATAATATAAAATATGAAAATAAAACATGTGTAAACTATTTATAAAATGCATTGCAATTCGCATAAAATCTTGGCTTGATGACGTCATAAACATTCAATGCTCTATTACTCCAAAATTGATAATCCTATTAACTAACGGTTTACTGCGTCGGATTAAGCGTCTCATTTCCAATTAAAATATATATTTGAATTGAAATTTGAATGAAATACAGGGTCATGAAAAATCGAAGAGTGTGGAAAATAGGATTACAAATATCTCTGCAACTCATTATCCGATCGACTTCATTCTTTATGCAAAATTTGTGTTTTTTTATTGTCTTTTATATTCTCTCCTCAAAATAAACGATTTCGAAAATTTTTGTATACCTTTTATCAGAACGAATATTTCGAGAGTCCGAAAAAAATAGTTCAGGATAATCGAGGTTACTGAAATTCAATAAGCTTCTTCCCATTATTACATACCAAGTACACACCAAATTTCAAGTCTCTATCTTGATTTCTTCGGGAGATAGAGCGTTTACAGACACAGTGTTGAATTCAGACACTTTTCTCCGGGAGGGATTTCTGCAGCTCCGGGGGGGACATAATAGAGTTCCGGGGGGGAAATTACACTTTTTGCCCATTGAAAGCATAAAATTTCAAATCTTCCGGGGGGGACATTTCCATGCTCCGGGGGGGACATTCCCCCCCGGGCCACCCCCTGAATTCAACACTGTACAGACAGACAGACGGACGGCAAATTTTTTTTTCTAAAAATGTTTTTCGCTTTTCGGAATCTCCAGTGTCTGAAACGTGTAAATCCGTCAATATTTTTTTTTTTTTTTTTCGATTTTCAAAACGTTTACAAGACTTACCCCCTATACTACGTATGATAGGTAAATAATAATATAAGGATTGTTGTCGTTGGTGTTTTTTTTTTTTTTTTTTCTTTTTTTTTTTGGTGGCGGGGAGGATTTGTTGTTTTAATAGCATAACAGAACAAAAGTCATAAAATTAATTTTAATTGTAGTATATTTTTCCAGCAGAAAACTTAAAGGCATAAATAAATTCATAAAATACTGTGCATAAAATGAACAAAACAAAACAAATGCTAACAGCATTTTAACTTTTTGACCCGGACGTGATTTGAACACGCAACCTTCTGATCTGGAGTCAGACGCGCTACCGTTGCGCCACCGAGTCACGTTAGTAAAGGAAGAAGATTAATTGAATTGCTATATTTTCTTTAGTTGAATAGTTTATCGCGAACGTTAGCAATGGCCTACGGCAACCTGTTGATGCGTTCTTTTGTTGAATAATAGTATATGCAAAAAAACTACAAAACATTCAACGATTCAACTAATTGTTTATTAAGGCTGTTCTCAAATCCAGAGAGGCTACTTTCAGACGCATTTTTTTAATTTATTTTTTTTGTTCAGAAACTCATGAAATTGGCAGGTGTTTTTAGTCAGAAACCCTGTTATCGAAATACGTTTTCCATTTTTTGGTAAACGCAAAAGATCTTTCAGAAATTTTGTCAAAGTTGGCGTTTTGAACCGAATTCCGGACGTGACAGCGAGAAAAGGAAGAAAAACAGGTTATCACGTAACACGGATCGCTTATAACTCGATAAGTAATTTATTTATAAAAAAAAATGGAAAACTCATTTCGATTCCAAATCGCTTCAATAGTCAGGCCTGCCAATTTTATGCCTCTGCGTTCAAAAATGAGTTAGAAATTATGTCAAAGTTTTGCTTCATTGAGTGGATCATTTGAGAACCACCTTAAGGTAGAGCTCCTATAGTACCCTTATAGGAGCCTTACCTTAAGGGGACTCATTCAACACCTATTTCAAGTAGTCCACCTAGACCTATTTCAATATTCTATTATGTCAAGTAGTTTATTATTATTATTATTATTTGAGTATTTTGTAATACTCTTTTGATATTATTATTAAATGCTTTTATTATTTAGTGATATTTTCGTCTTTATTTTTCGCAAAATAAAAGGTACCAAGTCCTTTTCAGCAACAACATTGTTGATATTTTTAGGTGGATTTCGTAAGAAATACTACCTATTACATTCTTACCTAAGTTGGAAATTTTGAAAAATTTTTGCAGATCTACGCCGATCATGACTCCCAGAACCCAAAACCACCCCCAGTTCAAAACTTTATCTATCTATCTATCTATCTATCTATCTATCTATGTCACTTTTTTCTGACCACGATAAATGGAAAAATTCTGCATTAATCTTTTACAAACTGATACATAAAATCAAGGGGCATAAAATCTCGGTCAAGTTCGTTAATGGGCAAAATCGAACCAAGGGGGGCAGAGTGGGGGGGCTTTTTGTGAAAACAGAAAAAAACCATATTTTCTTAATTATTATACGTATCGAATCCATTTAAAGTTATTAATACTTCTAGGAGAAGGGTCGAAAATGTATGTATGGCAGATTTTTGATATAATTAAAAATGGCTCCAAGGGGGGGGGGGAAGGGGGGTTTTAGAAGAAAAAAAATCATAGCTTCGTCAATTCACAAGATATCAAATCCGCGTAAATTTATTATTAATCCTCTTAATATTATCTAAAACTTTTATATTGACAAGTTTTTTATAGGACCAACCGTTATAGCAAAAAAAAAAAAATTAAAAACAAAAAAATCCCTGCCGAATCCGCCTGCAAACAAGTTAGGTTTCGAAGTAGGCGGTTCAAACTGCCGCATCATCGTAAAAAAGGTAATTTCTTCCGCAATTCCCGACAAACAGGCGCCCCACGGTCTGCGTCTTCGAAATCTACCTGTGCCTGTAGGCCGAGCCGTCAGGGATTTTTCTTTTAAGTTTTATTACCTATGACAAATTTTTATATTTCTCCTTTTGCTCTCCAATTTTCTTCCTTTTAAAGTCACTCTTCACATTATTACAAGAAAATTAATTTGCATATTTTAGGCCACAGAGTTCTGCAGACATAAATTTATAAAATTAATTTATAAAATTAATTTATAAAATAAATAATAGTAATAATAATAATTTGTAAAATAAATAGTAATAATAATTTGCAAAATAAATAGTGATAATAATTTATAAAATAAATAATAAAATAAAATAATTTATAAAATAAATAATAAAATAAAATAATTTGTACAGTTTTATAAATTATGAATATAAAATAATAATATAAATTCTAATATAATTCTAATTTCTCTGAACTCTGTGATTTTACACACCCTGTACTTTTGAAAGAAAATTTTGGAAAAAAAAAACAAAGATTCACATAGTGGTGGCAGTGGGATGGGGCAGGGGTTAAAATAAACAAAACTTTACACACAGAGAGTGAGAACTTGTACCAACAAAGCTTTGCCCCCCCCCCCCCCCACCCTCCTTTCTCTGAAATGCCAGATAATGAAACGTCTTCACATTTTAAATATTTCCCCAGGAAGTTTTTTAAATGTGAAGATTTTCCATTCTTTTTGTTGTTGTTTATCTTTATTTCATCCACTTTAAAATCTCTGAGGCTAATGTTTTACTTTTTGCCTTCCCCTTCCTCTCAGATGCCACTCTTGGTGAAAGTTTAAAACATGCATAAAGTATATAAGGTATCCATGTAAGAATCTATAGATTGTATTTTCTTTTTAACATGCCTTTTTTTCCCCCCTCTCCCAGAAGGCACTTCTCGTTGAAGAAATAAAGAATTTTAATTCTTTTCCTCAGTAAAATGTCAAAACCGGGTGTTCATTGGTAAAATATGAAAAATTTATCTCATATTTTTTCTGTTACTTCTGCACCCCCACCTAATTACCCTGAAAAGGTCAGACAGTGTAAAATCTTCACACCTTTTTGTTTAAACAAGTATTTTTAGCCCCACCAGTGGTTGAGAGGTTCTGCTCTCAAAGCTGGTAGACGGGAGGTGCTGGGTTCAAACCCCTGTCGCGCTCGTCGACCTAAACGTTCAGAGTTTTCCATGGTTTTCTTCGAACCTTGCCATAAATACGGGTTAGGATTCCTTAGATAGACCCCCTAGGGCCTATATCCCTCGTGTAGATAATCGGCTGTCATAAAATTAACCAACCAACCAACAAGTATTTATCATTTCTTTCTAAGTGTTCAGATTCCCTCCCCTCAAGTACCGTAACCCCCCTCCACACACACACAGAAAAAAAAAAATTATATGTGATGATCAAATGCATTATGATAGTAAAAAATAATCAATGTGAATTTTTTGGATTTTAGTACGTTTTGCAAATCGCAATTCATAGAAGTGCCATTTTTACCAGCTTTTAACACTTTTACCAGTGCCATTCTTTGTGTGCTTATTTTTCCGATGCCCTGTTTTCTAGGATTCAGACATTATTAATTCTGGAAAGGAATTTGCACATTTGGACCATTAATAAGCAGAAAATCTAAAATCATCCTGGTAAAGGGGACATTTTGATATATGGATTGGCAGGAAAAAATCCCCTCCCCTAGCCACCCTTTTAATTCCTCACTGCTGCTGCATAATTTAATAATTATAATGATTGATCAGTGTTAATGAACAATAAGCCAAAGATAATGACTTAATTTTTTAGTTTTTGCTTTAAAACTAAAATATACATTTCTTGATTTTTCAGATAACAGCCATTTTTGATGAAGAAATATCTCCTTATTACTTACATAATGGTGGTGATGGTACAAGTGCAAGTTCAATAGGAACAGAAAGCCCTGATATTTTTCAGAATGGTGATCTGACGAAAGGCTTGAGTAAATCTTCATACAATGGATCCGATGTTCAAATTACTGAAGAAAAAATATCTTCTGGTATGAAACTATCGCTTTTTATTTTATCTTTTAATTTCTTCAGTAATGTTGCTTAATGTAATTGCATCATTTTCATGTTTTTTAAGCTTAGTACATTAACAGCTGTAAACTCAATTCAATTCTCACAGTAAATATATTTAAATAAATGAATTAATTATAAGCAATATTAAAATAGGGAAAATTTCAAAAAATTGTGTTTCAGCTATTCTCACATAATTTAAAATTCAAAGGGACATACAAAGAAGACTTGAGGCTAATGTTTGTCTAATTAAAATTTGAATTAATGAAAACTTGTGCATTTTAGTCTTTTTAATAATACACCCATATGTACATTTTTTTTAAATTATTATTCTGTGATCTACTGGCTATGGATACCTTTTTATATTTCACTGCATAAGGTGTAAAAACATATGCATGTTGTACTTGAGATTTATCAGGGAGCTATTGCCATCTGTTACTTTTTCAATGTGGTCAGCATGTAGGGGCACTCAAGTTCACAAAATTGCAGTCTGTTGCACAATTTATCCTTAAAATAATAATAATGAATTTACTCCTGTAGTGTTTGAAGCTACGAAAGAACATAGCTTTAGAAAAAAATCATGGAAATTATCACTATGAACAGATTTGCTTTGTTAGACTATTTATGTAAAAACTTTAGAGTAGATGATGAGTAAAAAGTAGAAAAAATTGTTTGCAGCATACAAACATTTTAAGTTACATTTAGGGACATTTTTTGGACAACGTTTTGTTTGATTTATATGTTTACATCATATGAGCCAAATGGAGCAATTTTCTATTTGTATTAATTTCTTTTCCATGAACGCATACATTCATTTTAGGTCTCCTTAATCTTCATGTTCGAAGAGGTAGTGAGCCTGCTTTAAACCAGCTTCCTCATACTCTGTTACCAAGTGGTGAAAATTGCAAACGATGGTCAGCTGCTATCTTAGCGAGCAGTGAAAATTTCAAGCAACTGAACAGTGAGGTAATAATTGTTGCCTTATAGTATTTCATTTTCTGCTACTACACATTTGATTTAAATGGAGGGGGGGGGGAGCGATTAAATTTAATCCTTTGATATCTAAATGAAATAGTATGTTGTTATTGATTAACATAGGGATGTTTCACTTATATATCAATTTCTTCAGGTGCCAACATCATCATACAAAAAATAGTGTAAACCTTCCCTCACTTATATGACACTAAATTAAATTTATCATTAGTATTTTTGACCTTTGTCTTAACTTTTATCTGATTTAACTTTCTTTTTTAATTTAATTATTGTTCTTAATCTTGTTTAATTTTTATTCATATCAGTTAAAATTAAATTTTATTGTTTAAAATGAAAATTGTATTATAAAAGAATTGTAAAACTTAAAATATCAATCTTTTCATTCTGCTGTGTTGTTGATTTTCCTTACTCCTACTCCAGAGAGCATCTCGAAGTTCTTTTATTATCTTACCTGGATAATTTGATTAATTCAATAACTAGCAATAATTACTCCCTTGCAGTCTACGTTTTTGTCGGACTTAAAAAGAGATATTTATGCATGATGTCTCAAATAAACAGTATATTTAAAAAAAATCTATTTAAATGTAAATTTTGAAAAAAAATATTAATCTGATATTTTTTAGCATTTTTTTATTAATGACTATATTTTTTATATATAAATTGCATTTAATATTTAATATGTATTTTTTTATAAGAATTATTCTTCTAAATCAATACACACATTACTATATTACATTATATTATATTATACACACATTATTATATTACACAGTACATATAATAAGGCATGTAAGAAGTTAATTTGATATACTATTAAGGTGAATCTTATATGACTTGCTCAGTTATAGGATTTCTTCCTTTGGACCCTTAAGAGTCATAAAAGTGAGATGTTGCTGTATATATATATTTTTTATGAATCTGATTTTAAAATACACAAGATTAAAACCAGAACAAAAGTATTTGATAAGATTCACTTATTTGTACCCGAACAAATGTTCTCATTATTATTGCTTAATCTGAAATACCATGTCTTTATCTAAAAATAATCTCAAATAAATAAAACCTTTTGTTAATGTTTTCTGCTTTTACCATTGGCAGTATTCATTTTATATGTTTAAATTATTTGTTTCTAAATGCTATGTTTTTTTTAAAAAGATATGTTAGAGATTTCGTTGGATTATAAAACAATGTGAACTAATGTAAAGTCCCATTGCAGGCAGGGATATTTGATAAGATTCAATTATTTGTACCTGAACAAATGTTCTTGTTATTATTGCTTAATCTGAAATACCATGTCTTTATCTAAAAATAATCTCAAATAAATAAAACCTTTTTTTAATGTTTTCTGCTTTTACCATTGGCAGTATTTATTTTATATGTTTAAATTATTTGTTTCTAAATGCTATGTTTTTAAAAGGATGTGTTAGACATTTTGTCAAAGTATAAAACAATGTGAACTAATGGAAAGTCTCATTGCCGGCAGGGACTGATATACTAACTTGAGGACCCAGGGCACTCATGATTTTAGGGTCTTTCTTGAACACTTTATTTATGTTATAATTCCCTTATTAGGCTTGTTTTAATTTTTTGGAGCTTCTTTTTGAGAGGTCCTGTACCCATGCCCTGAATGTTCTCCCATAAATCAAGCCCTGACACAGGTCTACTCATTATCTAATATCTGTTGAAAGGTTATTTTCATAATAAGAAAACTGATGTCTAATATTGATTTACTTTATTTTCAAAAACATTTTGACTTCAGTAAAATTCTTTGCTTTAAAAGACACTTAAAATTTAGGAAAACCTCAACTACTTTGTGATGGGAGAAACTGAATTTTGAAATTTTATTAAGTAATAAGCAATACTGTATTGAAACTATCCCTTAAGTTAAAATGAAATTTTGTGATGTGTTGTGATCTTTGATGTTCTCTTAAGGCAATTATCAAAAAATAAAATTATCTGTTCATTCCTCAACAACGCGAAACTTTGACAAATTTATGGATTCGTTTTTTAATATAAAAGCATCTTTCTTTTGATTAATGAATTATGTCATGAGTTATAAGCATTTATTGTGTTGTGAGGGCAATGTACTCCTTGAATCCAGTGAATATATTCCGTAGCTTAACACTTTGTTAACCTGTGATAAGTATCAATAATTTCGCACATTTTTTTTTTTTTAAACATCTACCAAAAGTTTTAAATAGCAATCTGCCTTACCTTATCACAGAATATCTATCATTAAATAAAGCAAAAAAATACTGTCAGAAAATTCTAGTAGATCTTTTTAATAAAACAACAAATTTGCCAACACTGCTGGTCAACGAAGTTTTAATCTGTGACAGCAGTTGCAATGCTTCAACATGTATTCTTAAAAAAGCAACTTTTTAAAAGGTTAACATGAGCCTCCATGATGTACAATGATCTTTGATGTTTTCTTTAAAAAATTTTACTTTTATCAATTGTGCTTCACACAGCATTTCATAAACTATGAAAAACTTGATGTGGTGGATAAACTGTATGTGTGATGTTTTATATGAATAACAAAGCTCCTTCATTTAAATAGGGAGAAGAGCAGTCTGAAGATGACATTCCTCCAGGAGAAAGAGAAGATGGCAGTGGAGAGGAGAAGTCCATGTCTTTACAAAACTACATTACATCCTGGGCGACTCAAGAGGACCTTCTGACTACTGTATGAAAACAAATCAGCCTGTAGTTTCTATGTTATTGTTCTATGTTCTGTCTATTATGATAAAAATTAAAGAAGCAGAAGTGTGACATCATGATGTTACTCCACAGCTGATATGATATTGAATGTATATGAAATAACATGGCAATATGTTACGTACTTTCATTGCAGTATATACTTGCTTACAATAATACTTGCATGTAAACATATACATACACTTACATAAGCCAAATTATTGTCCAGATTTATGATGCTTGACACTATATCACAAAATTTGGCACCAATAATAAGCCACCCTAAACAAGACCATCCATAATGTTTTGAAACTTGAATGATTTTTTAAAAAATATATGTTAATTATTTGTATTTTACACTCATTGCCATAAAAATTTGCGCACCAAGAAATAATTGTGGGATCGTAATGAAACTTGGCATGAAGGTACATATCAGGCAGATATGCAAATGATTAGAAAGGCAGCGTGATTGCACATTGCGCAATGCCACTAGAGGGCGTTGAACTTCGTCCTCCTTGGAGTATAAAACTGGTAAGCAGAACTTGCCTGAGTGTACCTTTTCTTTTGCAAAGGAAACGCTGAGGTAGACATGCCGTTACGCAGCCATCGAAGACAATATGAGCAGCTGTCAGAGTTAGAGAGGAGAAGAATTATCGGGATGATGGAAGCTGGGTGGTCAGCTCGGCGAGTAGCTCGTCAAGTAGGCCGTTTTGATTTTACTGTGAGGAGGTGTTGGGACCAGTGGACTGAAGAGACGTTATTTACACGGCAACCAGGCTCAGGACACCCTCGACAGACCAGTCGTCGAGAAGACCGTCACATCATACGAAACGCACGCGTAGAGCCAACTGCCTCTTTGGCCGCTATCCAGACACAGGCAGCACCTTCACTACGGACCCCTGTGTCTTCCTGAACCATCGCAAGGCACCTGGCTGAAGGACATCTGGTATCTCGGCACCCATTACGTGTGCTGCCAATGACACCCACCCACTGACGCCTCCGTTTGGAGTGGTGTCGCACACGACGGGATTGGACTGCAACGGAATGGAACCAGGTCGTCTTCAGCAACGAGTCTAGATTCAATTTGAGCAGCGATGACAATCGTGTTCGTGTGTGGAGGCCCCGTGGTGAACGCCTCAATCCTGCTTTCGGTTTAAAACGACACACCACTCCCACAGCTGGTGTGATGGTATGGGGTGCCATTGCTTACGATACACGGTCACCCCTAATATTGTTCCGTGGCACAATGACAGCCCAGTGGTACGTCCAGGACATCCTTCAGCCACATGTGTTGTCACTCTTGGCAGGGCTCCCAGGAATCATTTTTCTGCAAGACAATGCTCGGCCACACACTGCAAGGATGTCACAAGCCTGCCTCCGCCACATTACCACCCTTCTCTGGCCTGCTCGATCCCCAGATTTGTCACCAATTGAGCATATCTGGGATAATTTGGGACGGCAAGTTGGACACCCTACTTTTTGGTTGAAATCAAGGCGCGTTTATAGCAACTGTGGAACGAGATGTCTCAGGACATCATACGGAACTTGTATGCTTCAGTGCCTGCTCGTATCGCATCGTGCATTCGCGCTAGAGGGGGGTCCAACAGAGTACTAAAATTTCCGTTCATTTGTACTTTTTTCTGCAATAAATGATCATTTTTCTTTGATTTTCGAATCACTTACTTATATCACAATAGTACTTAAGCGTGTAAAATTTCGTTTCATTTGGACGTCTTTTTCTTGGTGCGCAAATTTTTATGGCAATGAGTGTATAAAGTTTAATTTATGAAATGAATTTTAAAATATTCCATAGTGAAAAAGAATTAATTAATGTAAAATTCTTTTTGATCAGTCCTGTGTGATCCAAATCTCTATTTATTATTCTATATTTATTTTTTTTGTATAAAATGTCACTTAATTATATTTTAATTATTTTAAAATTTAAATAAAATGTATTTTATAAAGCACAGAACATTACTGACAGTTCACAGTCCAAAAAGATTGTTCTCTAACAGTAGATGTCATTATGTGCGCTATCACTTTTGCTTTTATCACATTGCCTTTGCTTCTGAATATTGCATAATTTCAATCTATAGACCCTTGAATAGAAAAAAAATGTACTTTCAAATAAAGTTTGTTTGGAAACTATACCATAATCTACCAATTTGCGATAATTTTAAAGCATGTAATTTTTTAATACATTATGTATCAATAAACACTGGTTTGTTATTATAATGAGGCAATATTTGGAGTGAGATAAATAAATATAATGCAAAACTAAAAAAAAAAACCTTTGGGGAGCACCCGGTTATAATTCTCTCTGGTGTTGTAAATGTCCTTGTGGCTATCTCGTCCTTGTATATTGACGATGACTTATAAGCGGGCACTTGATGTCAAGTACACAAGTCAGATGTATGTTCTCAATAAAACAAAACAAATTAAAGAAAAATTACAGGTTACAGCAATTTATTGCCCAGTTTTGGCAAGGGCACTTTCTGGTTTTAATAGGTATAAAATATATTTAATTGTATTTGATTTGAAATTTAATAATATATTGCTTTTTTTAAAAAAGATTGTAGAGTATTTTTTAAGTAAAAAATTGTATTTTCAGGATAAACGAAGAGAACCTCTTGGAGGCCCTATTACTTCAAAATATAGTACCTCAGAAACTGACAGTGATAGCTCTAGTTCTCTACCCAAGAAAAAGTATGTCTCTTTCAAAAACATTATTTTAAATTGTTTAATTAAGGTTCTATTATTTACTTCAAAGGACATTTTTCTTAAATTATGACACAGGATCTTAAGGGGGGGAAAAGGAAACTTTGTTGTGTGAATATATGTATATAGCTATCTATATACGTTTCTTTCTTCACAGAATTGAAGTTGTGAAACTAAAGAATGAAGATGGGCCTCTGGGTATTCGTATAGTTCCTGCTGATGATAGTCCAGAAAGGTAAAGGCATTTCCTTTATTGCTTTGAAGTTGAAAGTGTTTGAAAATATTTATAATATTTGCTGATAATTAACTGAAGTTATGTCATTAATAGAGAATGATTTCAATATTTGCCAGAGATGAACATTTAATTTAAAATTTTTGGGTTAGATAAAGAATTTTTTTCTACCATTTTTATTGCAAATTGTAATAGAGTAGTCTCTTGTTATACTGTTCATAGCATGAAACAAGAAGTAAATATATATGATATAATAAAGAACAAGGAAAAAAATCTACAAGTAAATGTGTTGTATTTGTCTCCAAAACATTAATTTATGTGCATATTAGAATTTTCTCAACAAAGTTAACAAGAGAGAATGAGACTTCCTATAAATGATTCGCAAAAACCTGCTAAAACAGAAGCACAAGGACCAGAAAACATTCTAATTTAGAACAAAGGAAGTATAATTGCTTGGTATTGTTTTCACTTCGACCATGTGCTTTTTCTGTATTTAACGCAAGATTCTGTCCTAGATATGTTTTGTTTTTATAGGTTTTTTTTTATAATGTATTAAGCTATGTGTGGGGTCATAAAAAAATGTGTCAATGATGTCAAAACAACATAGCAAAGCTTATAGGAAACTTTAATTATTTATTAATAATGTCAAAAGATGAAGAAAACATTCAATTTTTTTTTTGTGATTACCTAGAAAATTTTGATGTGAGCTCCCCCAGTCGCTTGGCAAACATTTAGGCAATCATTAATCTCTGACTGAATATGCTGAACCATGTCCGGAGCCATAGTCATTAGGTTCTGTATTTTTTAACTGTAAATAATGAATTTAAGATGACCCCAAAAGAAAATGTCTAAAGGTAGCTGAGTAGTGAAACAGATAGTAGGCAGCGTGATGGTGTCTGCACAAGCTCTTAGCAACTTCAACATCAACACTAGGCAATTTAAAAAACCTTGAATGTCTTCTGCATCTGTTGGTACATAATTAATAATTTACGTTTGCTTTAAGTAAGCTTACCTGTGTCATTTTGAAACCATGGAGACCTTTTCAATGATTCTGTATCAAGCTATTTAAAAAGTGTGGTTAAGGCAGATTTTTTTAAATTATATTTTTAGGAGATATAAGAATAACAACATGTCATGTATGCATTTCTGTTAGATCAGGTTATCTTTTGAAAACTGTATCTGATATAACAAAAATTACATGAAAAATTTGTATTTACTTTCTAAATGTTCTTAAATAATTAACAAAATTAAAAATTTTTACTAACTCTATTCCATTATCAATGCATTTATCACATAAATAAGTATTGAAATCTCATCATACTTTTGTAGTTCATCGTTAATTAATGATTTGCAAAATTCATTTATTTAACTTTATATTGTTTCAGATTTTATTGAAGCATAAAAATAATTTTTTTAAATATGCTTTACTGTGTTTATTTTTTTATTTATTCATTTTATAGAAATGAAGGCGTGATCATTGAAGGTATTGAACCTGGAGGAAGAATCGACAGAGATGGCCGTTTAGCTGTTGGAGATCGCATAACTGCTATAAATGGTCTAAAACTTAGTAAAGATTCCTATCGTAATGCTCATAATATGCTTAGAGATGCCATGAAAGCTCCAGAACTCAGTATTCATTGTATTAAGAAAGAAACATCAGGTGCAAAGCACAGTGAGAATTCTTTCAGTGATGCACTCACACCAAAATCTGCTTCATCTACTCCAAAGAAAGACAAAAAAGATGAAAATGAAGAGCTTGATAAAGGTATTAGCTGCAGTTATTAACTAATTTTTAATTCTTAGGATGTTTTGAAATAATCATTAATAAAATAACCTCCTGCATAGGTACGGTAAAACAAAATCCAGAATAGGGCAAAATTTTGGAACAGATGTGCCTGTAGTCCGCTGTCTAGGCCGTACTTTTTAAAATAGAGAAAATAAACATGAAATAAGATAAACTAAGAATTTTTGGCCCAAACCCCCGTATGCTGCATTGTACGAACTCCCCCCTAGAAAAGAAGCTAATTCAAACTCAAATTTGCCTATTGAAAAATGAGTTAAGTTTGCAGTCTGATTCAAAATTTATAAAATGAATCTGCTCATCAAACTCATCTTTAAAACTGAGTAAAACTCATATTTGACAGGCCTAAATATTGAAGTGATTTGGAGTTGAATAGCATTTTCCATTCTTTTATAAATAAATCACTTATAAGAATTTTCTAGCTATAAGGAATTCTTGTCATGTGACGGCAAGTTTTTCTCTTTTCTTGCATTGCTGCATCAGGAGTTCGGTTCAAAACGCCCACTTTGACAGTATTTTCCGAAAGATCTGCTGCCTTTATCAAATGATAGAAAATGCTATTTCATTACATAGTTTCTGAGTAAGAAAACCTGCCAATTTCATGTGTTTCTGAATAAAAATGAATTCAGAAACATGTCAGAAAGTAGCTCGTTTGCAGCCTTAAGGATTCCTTTTTTACAAAAAAATAAATAAGAAAAAAGAAAAAAAATATTTTGGTTAATTTTTAAGAATTTTCAATTTTTTTTTAACTAACCTAATTTAAATTAATTTCGTATTGAAACATGACTTAAAATACTCTAGTCTGCATGAAATATTGTAATTAATATAATTAATTTATGTCAATTATTCTTAAATTACTTGAGTGGTTTTTAGTGTTACATAATCAGGGTAATTTTCTCTGCAAAATGGGACTTCTTACCATTAGAAACATTAAAGAAGTACATTTTAAAAAAATCTCAATAGCAAAGAAGGCATCTTTTAAAATCTTTTTAAAGTGCCCAGAGTGGTGAAAACGGGAAAGGGGGAGGGGGGCAAATTACTACACTACAGAGATTGGCTGTGAGACACTATAAACATATCATCACACACAAGCTTATCACTCATATTTTTTTAGAATTCTACACTGGAGTTCTGCTAGTATTGTGAGAGCTGGCCTATAAAGGGGAAAAAGTGTGAGAGAAAAATTTCAGGAAATTGTGAAAAAATTTTAATGAGTTTGAGTTGTAATTTTGACTTAAACTCACAGATTTTTTTTCATCTAACTCAACTCATGTTCATTTTTCAAAAATTTAATCTAACATAACTCAAAACCCACAAAAAATCAGACAAACTCATGAGTTTAATCTTTTGAGATCGCTCCTACACAACACTGTCTCTATAAAAGACAATTTTTAAATATGTTTATTTAAAAAGAAATACAAAAATATAAAAAATACAAAATATTAAAATTTCAAAAATAAACTTACATTGATTTTTTTCAAAATTTATTATCTTTTCCTGTAACACATCAATGTAAAGAAATAAATAGAACTAAATATTGTCTTGCACGGAGGGCAGTCACCTGATGAAAAATCCTTAGTTCTTTTTTTTTCTTAGTGTTTAATTATTTTAAGCTACTTAAAACTAAATTTTATTATGTTTTGAAAATCATCAGATAAAATAAATGTATTGTCCCTCCCCCCCTTCCCACACACAGTGTTGAATTCAGACATTTTTCTCCATGGAGGAATTTGTGCATAATTCTTAGAGGGGGGGGGGAGGGGGATTGCATTTCTAGATCATTAATTAGCATAAAATACAAAAAACTACTCAGGGAAGATACTTTTGAATGCTCAGAAGGGATGTCCCTCTGAAACACCCCCTGAATTCATCACTGCCGTAGTCTTGTCGGTGCCCATGTCCTCCAGTCTCTCTTTGTCTGTCTATCTACATATTTGTATTTGCATATAAATTCATCAGATCACTTCATGAGCCATAACAACCTTATTATTTTTTTAAGAATAAATTATAATATAGAAATCAAGTATGTTTGAAAATCTTTCGAAAATTATACGGAATGGTGCCAAAAGAAATTACATTTGCATGTATAGATTACCCAACAGCTGTTCATAGAATATCAGTTTGCTAGAGACTGTAATTGAAGGATTCAAATATAGTTGTCAGTGTCATTAATGTTGAGCATTCTTATTAAGTGAAAATTACTGTTCTTAGTAATGGAAATGCAGGCAAATGCAAAATGGAGTTGAAAGAAATGTTCGGCAATAATTTTTTGCCTTACTGAACTGATCTAGATTGAAATCTCCAAATATGAATGCATAACAATTTCTTATATTTCAGTCACTGCTTATTCTTTCACACTTATATCCATACCCAACCTTGAGTTTTTGATAGCATTCACAAACCTATTCTAACTTCCTTATATTATTTTACTTTTGATACAATTTTTTTGCCAGTGTAAAACACATTTGCATGACTTATGAAATACCCTTAGCATATGTATTAATTTATCAAACTAGCATTTTGACTATTTTTGTTTAATTTAAAGATTTATGTGTATATTACACATATGTGTATTAATATCATTTATGCATAGTTCAGTTTGTGACTTCTGAACTAATTTTGATATAACATGTTCAGTTGGAACCTTTATAAATTTTATTGGGGTCTCATAATGACTTTACATATCTTCTTTTCTGAAAATCTATGTACTACAGCTATCTTTTTCACAATGAACTATGTACATACTAGAGATGAGTTCGGGCTCTCTTTTCGGAGCCCGGGCCTGCCCGAGCCGGATGATTTTAATTTCCGAGCCCGATACCACAAAAAAATGCATAATATTAAAAAATTGTTTTAAAAGTATAATATCTCATTTTTAAAAAACTTCGTACGTGAAAATAAATGTTTATTCCGTGCACACAATTAATTTTATGGAAATTTACATTCAATCTTATCAAAAGAGAAGTTTGGTATCAAATATAAATATACTTCCTTAAAAGGATGTAAATATTTTTCTCTCCCAACAGGCAAATCTGATGGCCAAATTAACGAAATGCCTTTTATGAATAAATGCAAGCAATTTGCAGAAATTACTATTTCTATGCCGAAGAATCGAACAACGTTTTTTATTTCTTATAAAAGGTGTATATCATAACTTATAATTCCTTAATTAAAACAACATTTTGTTTTCCCGAAAATCAGCTTAAATTAGAAATTTGACACCGTTATCGGAAAGATCCTGTGCTTTTATAGGAAAATTGGTAACACTCTTCAATTGTTTTCTATCGGAATAACAATACATGACAATTATATCTACTTATGAATGAAAGTTTCTTCGTAAATGTGCAGAGCAGAGCTTTAGCATGAGCAGAGTTCATGATTAAAAATAGAATCACTAACATTATTTTCATATGAAGAGAGAGTATGACTCGCACACAATAGAAGACTAAAAATTTGCAAACCTTAGATAATGCTCATTGACTAAAAACAAAAAAATATATTCATCTCGCATTAGGTCTCTGAAAAAATAAAATAAAATAAATGTTCCAATTAAAAAATATCCTACTGTCTCCATAGAAAATCTAGCAATAAATATTATTCGCGCCACTTCGTATTGGCGCCATATCCCCCAGTCGCCAGTCACGTCACAAATATCTTGAATTTTCTTTTAAAGTAACATTCTAACACTAGAAATATTAAAAAAAAAAAGCAGATTAATCATAAAATCAGATTAGTGCCAAAATGTAATATCTCATTTTTTAAATCTGAAATCTATCAACAAAAGGACAGATTTTCATATTATGTTGAACATAAAATTATATCAAATTAAATTGGTTAAGAGATACATTGCACCAGAATTGTATTTTAATTTATTTGTGATAAACACTGATTCTCTAGCTAAAAGAATCTTCAATAATTGTGATTTATATTAAATTGACATATATTTATAGCCGCTTATTTTATGATTATAAATGTAGTCTGGTTCTAAATTCTTTCCTCAGAATTGTGTCCATTTTATTATGGAAGTTTGAAAATTGATTAATCCAGCAATTAGTCTTGCTCTGGTCGATATTTTTGCTGCCCCATATCAGTTATCTTCATCTAACCCATTTCTGCTGAAAAATATGTTGAGGAAATTTTATGTAGCGGACCATAAAAGTTTCATCTCAATCACAGAAAAGTTAAGACATTTCTTCCTGCTTTATTTTTTAGATCTATATTTACAATCAAATTTGAAAAGTCTATGACACGATTACTCATATCAGTTCATTTTTACCCTTCTCTTCATATTTCAAAGCTCGTGAGAAAACTGTGTAATTTCAATAAACTGCAATTTTATAACTTCATTGAAAAGTAATATTTGAATATTAAAGTAACATTGTTTCTCATTTTCTGCCAGCTGGCAAACAGAACGAATGTGACCAATAGCTTTCTAAAAAAAAAAATGGCACTACTCTTAATAAAAATATTGTGAATAGAAACAGACATTTTTTTTCTTCATAGCTTTAGAATAAATGCCTTTAAAGAGGAATTTCTAACAAAAAATGACCCTAATGTAAGGGTGCACAACCTTTATAAGAGGAGGGTCCTTTACAAAAATGACTGGAGTGTCGAGAGCCAGCATCCGTAGCGTGGACAAAATTTTGTTTAGGGGAAGGAGGGGGGGGAGAAGTCAGTGCCCTATAAGCTCATAAAAATGCTAATTTTGAAAGAGGAGAAAGTTAGCTCCCATTGATAAAATTCAAGATTTTTACACGCCCGACTGGCGAATTCGCAATTTTTAAGCCCCCTATAGCAATATTCGTGATTTTATACACACCCGACCGGTGAAATTGCCATTTTATACATGCCCGACCGGCAAAATTCATGATTTTTATGCACCCGATAGGCGAAATTTGTGATTTTTACGTGACCCATAGTCCAAATTCATGATTTTTATGCACCTGACTGGCGAATTCACAATTTTTAAGCACCCTATAGCAATATTTGCGATTTTATACACACCCGACTGGTAAAATTGCCATTTTATACATACCCGACCAGCAAAATTCACAATTTTTATGCACTCGATAGGCAAAATTCGTGATTTTTATGCACCTGACTGGCGAAATGCACGATTTTTACATGCCAATCGACAAAATTTACGATTTTTATGTGCAAGACCAGCGAAATTTGCAATTTTTACATGCTCGATAGACGAAATTTGCAATTTTTACATGTCCAATCGACGAAATTTACAGTTTTTCCCACGACTAATTGGAGAAATTTGCAATTTTTGGAGATGTTGGCATCTAGGGCCTCCGCGGGCCACAGGTCGTGCATCTAATAGTTGATATGTTAGTTGTATGATTTTTCCGTTACTTACTGTCCAGTTGCATTGACAGCTTTTTCAAGCACGAAGAACTCGTCTTTCTGCTCTTATTGCCAGAAACAATTCACTTCGAAACTGGTTCCGAAAGTGAAAGTATCTTTATTAAAAAAATTTGCAACAATCAATAAAGTAAAAAAATAGTCATATTAGAGATCAACCTCAGCTAGCCTATGCAAAAAAAATATTTTTAAAATATTCAATTTCAAACAAGAAATTTGAAAAAACCTTCCCATATGTTTAACATTAGCTTGCGAGTATCTTCACATGACTGAAGAGTCCCACTTAAGCCACTTTCTTTCTCTTTTTATTTATTTATTTTATTATTATATAGTTGTTAACTTTTATGTTTAATTAATTTTTGTATCATTTTCAGCCAAAAATTTTCCACTTCCGATGCCCTTATTGACGCCTAAAAAGATCCCAGCCTCTTTGTTGCACAAAGGTACACCTGTTCACTCCAGTATAAGGAAAATTGGTAGAAGAATTTTAGTGCACTTAACAAAAGGTATAAATGCATATGACCTACATTCTATCTCTTTGTATTCTCCAATATAAGAAATTGCCATTAGTATGCATTAGGCATACAAGAGTTCCTCAAAAAGGTGGAATTCTATCTTTTTCGAAAGCAATTTTGGACATTCTCTGAATTGATATGAAAATGCAAAGAAAATATTGGAAGCAGTGTTCACAGATATATATCAATGGATATATATCGTGATACATATCTCATATTTATTTTCAAAGTATCAGGCAATTTTCATATATATATGATATTTACTTTCAAAATACCACTGTGCATGATATTTTTGATATTTTCTTCCAAAACAAATGTAAATGTCATTCTGTAGGAACAAAGAACTTTTGTTCTAGCAGTGACTATTTTAGCCAAAGAAGGAAACAAATAACTTTTCCAAGCTTTACGTTTTGAAGCTGAATTTTTAAATGTAGAATCAATAATTATGTGGGACATTGCTAACTCAGAACAACCATTGAAAGATAAACTGCTTAATTTAGACAATCAGTTATTTACAGTTTCATTAGAAAAGAATCTTTTCTGGTTTGTTTTAGTTCAGTTTAAACTGCACAACATGTTAGACAATAAAACAGCTGACAAGCTTACATTTATGTTAAAATTTTTCATTAAAAAAAAAAACTATTTTGTATTTAAAATTTTGTTGTATAAAACATAAAACTTTCTTGATACTTGATACTGAACCCTATAATTTGTTTTGTATGATTGTAAAAAACAAATTGTTTCTATTTTTAATTAATTAATCTTCACTTTTGTTCCAAGTGAAAAAAAAAAAATTGAATGTTGTTTTATTAAGTTTTCCTATTAAGTGCCATATGTTTTAGTTTCTAATTTATATTATGTTTGAAAATATTTATTATCAGCAGTTGAATATTGTGAAAATACAGAATATATATATATAAAAAAAAAAAATCAGATTATATCAAAATAACGGATATTTTTTTATATTTTCGAAAATATTATGATATTTATGAACTCTGATTGGAAGCATAAAAGGTGGGCGGGGGTCCTGGGAAATTTATTCCTTAGACCATTTTTTCCTCTCAAATCCTTGGTGTTTGTTTTTGAACTGCTGTACAGAAGAGCTGTCAAATCGATTTATTTTATGAACATCTGAAAATCCTGTAAATGAAGTTTTTTAAAGTGTCTTTCCAGAATCAATTTTTATTTTGTGACTTTAAAATGGGAAAAAAAGTTTCCATAAGGTTCTTTTTCGAATAGAATATTTTGTCCCATTTATGCAACATGATCAATGATGTACATGGAGCAAAGATCATTTTGACATGTATATATTTAGTATGAAGAATTGTTTTTTTTTCGCTAGAAAAGTGGGGGGATCTTAAACAGCCAAATCTTCCAGAATATTTGTTTTGAAAAATTATTTATTGTACTTAACATAAATTCCAGATTTATTTCGATTTATATTTTTTGCAAAATGTTTTCCTTTCTCTTTATTGATTCAAAGAATCTATAAATTTGTTAGTTTAAACCTGTTTCTGTTTTTAATATTTTCTAAGTTAACAAAAGAAAATAACAATCATACGTACAATTATATTTCATTTTATTATATAAATGTTTGTTAAAATGTGTCTAAATTACAGAGGTTGTTTGCACATTTTTTAGACAAGTTTGTTTTGGTGTAAAATAATCCTCTTGATAGAGAAATTATTTTTCACAACTAATATGTTTTTGAAAGTATAAATTCTCATCTGGCAACTGAAATTTTTATTTATGTACAAAATGGCACTTTTATAGAAACGATGGATGAAATGCTAATTTTTGCACTATCCAAAGAGAATTACTTGTATTCGGTTGATAAAAAATATAGTGGGAGGCATGTTTTTTCTATATCTGAAGTCACAGAAAGATGTCTAGCTTCAAGTGAAAAAATTGTTTCAATTTTGTACCCAAGAACAAAAAGGAATTCTTCTAATATTGCAAAGGTAAGATATTTTATGGTAAAAGAAAATCTCCCAAATCAAAGGACTGTTGCGAAATCATTAAAATGCTCAGTGTTAACTGTTAACAAAATCACTAACACAGATTTGAATTTTAAAAAGGCCAAAAAACACAATGTTCATTGTCAAACTCCATGATATATCACTGAAGGTAGAACACGATGCAGAATTCAACATGAGAAGCATTTATCTGGAAAAATGTTGTTATAATAGATGGAGCTTGGGTCTATTTAAATGATAATAAAAAGAAATATATTTATTATCATCAAAGAGGAGGGAAAAAAATCTTAGAACATGGTTGAATGTATCTAAAGAAAATTTTAGCAAAGGATTTATGATTGTTGATGGCTTTGCATATAATGGCAAATTAAAAATAAGGAGTAGAGAAAAATGTTAATATCAACTCCATATACTATCAGAAACATATTTTACTCCTCATCTTCAAACATGAAATATCATTTCTTTACCTCCATTGCCATCAATCTGTTGAACTGCGTCAAAATACAGCAAGCAGCCGCAGATCACAATCCACTGTTAATTTCCTGGTAAAAAAATGGAACGAGAAAAGGGTATTAGGGCTATACTCTTTACTGATATATCTGCTAAATCTCCTGATGTATCATCAAAGGATTTTTGCACTTTTGGACTTTTAAAAAGCATGTTATCCAAACACTGACCTACAAACCCTTCATGGACTTTGCAAAGATGTTCAAAAGGAATGGGCCAAAATACCTCTTCCAAAACTACAAAAGGCATTATTTTCATGGAAATTACGGTGTAGAAAGGTAGTTCAGAATAAGAGTTACCAAATTGAACATTTAAAACACAAATATTTTATATAAAATAGGTGTGTAAGTACCATGAAAACTGTCTATAAAATGTAAGAATTTATCGCCATTGTATAGGTGGAAACTTTTTCCTCCTTTTTTTCCTATTGTCTACTTTTATGCCTGTTGCAGATTAATAAAATGTTTTTCATATTTAGTGAATTATGGGCTATTTCTTCAATGAAGGTCAGTGCTCTGAAAAAATTTCAAAATATCATTTTTTTTTCTGATTTTTTCCCCTTTTTTTGGGGGGGGGGGAGGGTGGTGAAGGAGGGAAGAGGCAATTTCAACCTCAAGAAACTTATAACCTTGAGAGTGACAGTTTACAGAGTCTTTCATTTTATTATGATATATGTTTTTTAATCATGTTTAGGTACTCAATGATTACTCCCTTTTGAGGTTTTGATGCTCTGAAAATTTTATGCATGTGTAGAAAATTATTTCAAGTTTGTGGCAAAACTAAAAAATTTAGATTTGAGGTGTAAAACTTGTTTTTTAAATTAAAATTTTAAATGCATATTCAATCATTATATAAATTAAAAATTTTAATTGTGTTTCCAATCAGTATATTTTCATTTATTCAGTCCAAAAATGATAAAGGTTAAAAAATTAATTAAAATGTTTTGTGCGAATTAAAATTTTAAGTAGGTACTTAATCAGTATATGTTTATCTGTATTATATAATCTTATTCTTGTAAAAATATCGTAAATTGAAATTTTTTTTTTAGGTTCAGAAGGCTTAGGTTTCAGCATAACATCTAAAGATCCAAATAATGGCCCACCATTTTTCATCAAAAATATTTTACCAGCTGGAGCAGCAGTGGATGATGGTCGCCTCAAGACAGGAGATAAACTTATTGAGGTGGGATCATTTTGTTTAGCAGTTTTTTTTTTTTTTTTTGTGGGTGTGTGTGTGAACTATTATTAAACCGTTTAAAATTTATAGATTGTGTATTGAAATTTGCCTTTTTTGCTTTCCTTTATTGCAGGGCATGAAATTTCAGTTGAAATGGTACTCACCAGACTAAAATTCTTGCTTGCCACTATTTTACATTCATTCAGACAGCAACGTCGACCACCACACCTGCCCAGTTAATGAACTATTTCTGACAAACCGAATTTAAATTGACCATTGCTAGAAGGAGCTGTCTGTTAAATTCAGAATATTTTACATTAATGGAAAATATGAGCAATTTTCAAAAATGTTAACTAATATAGAGTGAAGAAATTTCTGGTAACCAAAATCATAAAAGAATGTGGAAATTGAAAAATTGCTTGAGGATGCACGTATTCACTTTCAATATTTGTGACCGCATCTTTATCGCATTTTTCGTTTATGTATTTATTACCTTTAGTAAAAAAGGACTCTATATTATTGCTTTGTCTTTTCTCCATGGCAATAAATAAAAAATAAACTAAAAAGTCACTTTAATTACCGCCAACTACCACAGAACCAAGAAAAACTCTAAACCAAAAAAAAACAAAGAATTTGGAAGAAACGAATAATTTTTACTGTGTTTCGGTGGCGAAACCTGATTTACTTCGCGAAGGAGTGAAGATCGATCAGATTCGGCCTCGGAAGTGAAAAAAGCGGCCTTGGTGCTTGCGCGGTGCGAGTGCGAGGACGAATGCAGGCGGGGGTAATTCGTTCCTCCGTAGGAGAGAAATGGAAGTGGGTGACGCCATATTTTTTCAACTTTTAGAAGACAAATGCCGTCATTTGATTTTAAAACACTTCCGCGTGTCGCTGGATTGAGGCACGATATTCTGAGCGTATATAGTTTGATTTGAAGCACAACATTTTAAAAGATGAAACTTACTCGCCAACCTTAAATATTTACTCGCCAGTGGCGAGCTGGCGAGCGGAAATTTCGCGCCCTGCTTTATTGTATTCAAATGTTACCCCTGGTGCCAGATACTTGCTTTGCACCATGCTATCATTTTATTGTATTTCACAAATTACATGTATACAAAGTACGAAATATTTGCTGCTAATAGTTGCTCCATTTTTTTTTTTTTTTTATTTATTTATTTATTTTTTTTGGCAATAATAGATTGTGGTTCCAAGCAGGATTCTCACTGGGTTTTTTGACTAACTTTAGCAATTTGGCTAATTATCAGATTAAAATTCTAGCCCAATGAAAATAATGTTAGCAACTTATTACAAGAAAAAAAAAAATTTAGCTGATTTATTTCTAAATAGTGTTATGAAACAAAACAACAGTTAATTCAAAATTTGAGATAGCATTTTAGTGGGTAAAATGAAAATAAAGATTTTTTTTTCACATGAATGAGTTCTGTAAAAATCAGATACAAATAATAAGTTACATGAAAAACTTTTAATTGTTCAGTAACATCATTAAAAGTACTTCAGAATTTTGTTTTAGACTCACACAATTTGGCTATTTCAAACTTTCGTTTTCTCACCAAATGAAACATTTTGTCAGGATTTGACATAGTGGCAATCATCGGCAGTGAGAACTTGGGTTCCAAGTAATTTCTTCATAAAGTACCTAAAAATTGAATCGCATTGAACTGAAATTTTTTTTTCACTTAGTTGTTTAACATTATTATTGTATTTTATAATTTTGATTGTTTTGTTTTCTGACATCTGATTGATATCATTCTATATATGTTTTAAGTATAATCAGGTTGCTGTTAATAGGTATTGTTCAAAAATCTTTAATAAATCATTTTTTTTTAAAGAAAATTTATAATATTTTTCAGTAAGCTTATTTATTTTGTAATCTTATAAATCTATGTATCTTTTCTAGGTGAACAAAGTAGATGTTTCAAACATGACCCAGACAGAGGTGTTGAATCTATTAAGAAAGGTTCCATTCAATGATGTTGTTGAACTTGTAATCTCTAGGCAGGAAACTGATTTATCTCCTAGTCCCAGTCTTCCTCGCCAACTGGTAATTTATGTAACAACTTTTTAGTATAAAAATATTTATCTTATTTTCTACAATTCTGTTTTTTTTTCCTTTGAATAATTATTATTTTTATGAAGGCTTGCATATTAGTTCTATATTGCTGTTTAGTGAGATATTTTTTTCTCAAGCTTACAGTACATACGCTACTATTGTTAATAATGAGGATGGGAGATAGAAATTTGTAAATTTCAATAATATTAAACAAGTTTCCAATGAAAGATATTGATCACAATATTAAAACTAGTATGCTAGGGCCATCAAAAAACTTTCATCGACATTATTCTAATACATTGATTTAAATAGCCCTGTTACGCACCAATAATTACTGAGTATAGTGTATTTCTTTGAATGCACCTTAAAGTTACAGTGATCAGCGAATAAACAAGGACAGTTCAACAGCAGCCCCTGTTGAGTATTCAAATACAAAATTTAGGAAAACATATATAAATAAGTAATAAATGAGTCCAGCATGTAATAAATAAATCCAGCTCAATTTAAAGTTGGTTTTTATATTTATATTTTAGGACCCGAAACAAAGCATCATTCTTTCGAAAAAAAAAAAAAAAAAATTACACACAGTTTTTTGCATTTTGTTTTCTTGGCCCTAATTTCTAAAACGAATTCTATATTCTGTACTCATGCCCTAAGATTGCCTATATTGTGCAGTGTCTTTTCCAACATCCAAATAGATTCTGAAATGCATTTTTGTTCATTTAAAAGAGACAAGTTTTGAAATTTTTCTTATTCCTTACTTATATCCCATCATCCTGTGTGATCCTAATAGATTCTAAGATTTTGCAATTGGTCAACATAAAAAATTAAAAAAGAAATAAAAAATTCTAATAAAATGTTAAAATTGGGTCTTGAAAAGTTTGAATCAAGATTCCAAAGTACTGTTGTGCTAGATTTTATAGTTCAGAATCAGTAGTCTCCATACAAACAAAGTTGTACAAAGTTGTCATGATAAAAGCTGTGAGCTTATAAATAGGTTTTTATTTTATATAATTTGCTCAAAAAAAGGTGGCCAAGGGGGGGGGGGTGGGGGTGGACAGTAAAGCTGGATTTAGTGAACTAACTTGCAAGTCAGGGAAAGATATGAATCTCTCCATTCTTTTATCTCTGAACTTTAGATATCCTGAGACATCTTGAGAAAGTCATAAAACATCAAAGAGTCCAAAAACCACAAAGCAAATCCTGCACGTTAAGGGTCCTCTTCACTCTCTTGAAAACACCCACTCGCTAATGTTAAACCTATGAGGAGTATTGTTTTCGAATTTCTCATTTAAATTTGGATATTTTTTAACGATTCTTTTTGCAATAGGATAACTGAGGTTGACCTCTAATATGGCTATTTTTTACTTTTTTGAATTCAGTTGCAGATTTTTTTATAATAAAGGTACTTTCACTTTAGGAACCGGTTTCGATAGTGAATGTACCTTTTATTAAAATTATTTTTATTGTCAATAAAATATTGAAAAATGGAAGAAATGTTTACTTGTGAACTGATTTGTGCTTTCTTTCAGTCCCTCCCCCCATTATTTTGCAATTTATTTTTAAAACTAAAAGTTATCAGTTTATAAAAAATTAAATCTATAAAAATAAAGCATGATGACAATATTTGCTTTAGAAGGAAGAAAAAAAAATCTTCATGGCAATTCAAATTTGTGTTTTAGTATATTTCTATTATTTTAGTCTGTGCAAATAAAATAAAAACAAGTTGGAAATTGTACGTCAAACGTGACAAATGAGGTGCGTTCGTACTATAGCTAGTTATATAAATATTCAGATCTTGATGATTTTTAATTCTGTGAAATGAATTATATCGTCTGCAGATTAATTTCTGTCATAAAATAAGTATCTCGGTCGCTTGACGATTAAACCTCGAAAGCTCCTATAACAAGAAAGCACAGATTTTTTTTTTTTTTTAATTCAAATTTCTTAATAAATATTTCTATTAATATCTTCTGAAGTTTTGATTCGATTTTCCTAAAATTTGAAATGTCTGGATAAAATTCTGCAAAGATAATATATCTTAAATTTCAAACCATTTGGTTGGGTAGTTTTTGCGCTGTTATATGCAGACAGACGGACGGATCAGATGACGACTATAGGTACTACATATTTATATAATTATGAACGCACCTATTAAAAATGAGATAAATTAAGGATTTTTTATTATTGATGACAGAGTCGTTATTACTTTTGTTTGTTGAAAAAGCATTATTGTCAGAAATTATAGGTCACTTTAATTATGTAAAATTCCTCTTTTTAAATGCCTTTTAAGTTTTAGTTGAATCAGAATTATGGAAAATTCCAAATTAGTGACATAGTTGCTTTTCATTCATTGGAAAAGCATTGTATGTATTCTAAATATGTTGCTTGTGTAAGTTGTTGCATATAATGATGTATTGTGAGTTGTTGTATCATATGCAGGGGTGGAGAGTTTTCAGAAAATCTTATCAGCCAGGATTTATTTTACCAGCCAGCAAGAAGCAACATACAGTTAAATATTGTTATGACAGAATTTATGCAACTTCAAAAATAATTCATTACTACTATAATAAATTTTCATAGTTTTTTTTTTTCAATAATATTAAGAAATATATAAAACAGGAAAGTTTAGTATAGGATAGAACTTAGTACCATATTTACATTGCAGTAATTTGGAGAGTTGCAAAATATAGCTAACAAGTAAAAAAAAAAATGTCTTCTAGAGCTTGTAGTTTTTAAAATTCTTAAAGATTCACTTGCCTTGTCAAAAAATTCACTCGCCAGTGGCGAGTAAAATGATGTAATTCCCCAACCCTGATAATATGCATTGTAAAATGTATGTACTATGTAAGAAAGTAATGTGTTAAATATGGAGATAAGTATGGAAGGAATTTAAAAATTTACAAGTATTTTAGCTATTTGGGAAAATAAATAAAATCTGCCAACAAGGCAGTTTTTTCTCCTTGATATTTTATTATTATTATTACTAATATTATATTTGTTTCTATGAATTTAATTTCACTTTATTAAGACACATTTTTCAAAGAAATCTTTTTTAATGCATAAAGTATGATTTTGTATGGTATTAAAAAAAATATTTTTATTTTTATTGTCAATAAAATATTGAAAAATGGAAGAAATGTTTACTTGTGAACTAATTTGTGCTTCCTTTCAGGTATTCCTATTGCTTTCAGTGTTTTATTTTTTTTCTGCCCAAAAACTTATTCTGTAACTTATTTTCAAAACTAAAAATTATCAGTTTATAAAAAATTCAATTAATAAAAATACAGCATAAAAAGCTTGGCAGTAAAAAGTTAAATTACTCATAAAAGATTGCATTGTTAAACTGTAATTTATATAAGAAATTTCTATGCATTTTTGCTGTTGTTGTTAAATGTAGAAGAGTATTTGAACAGCAAAAAGTAAAAGGATTTAATGTAATATGTGTTGTTTTTTATAGCCCCTAGAAAAAGCAGAAGATGATGTAGGACCTACAACTTCAAAAAAGAAAGATATTTTCACCTTTGAAGTTCCTTTAAATGATACTGGATCAGCTGGTCTTGGTATCAGTGTCAAGGGTAAAACTTCTAATACACCTAATGGTCCTGTAGACATGGGAATTTTTATTAAAAATATTTTTCATGGAGGAGCTGCTCATAAGGTAATATTCGTTATCATTGTTTTAATAATGCTAACATACTGTTCTTTCTTTTTTCTATATTTTATTTATTTAATTAATTTGCTAATAAACTTTATTAATGCAAATGGCATATACTATTAAAAATGCATGCATAAAATGATGTTGGGGGTGCATATTTACTACAACTATAACTTTCTCATTTTGACTGTTTCTTCCTCCTATAGTTTGAAAACAGTTACATTTTTCCAAGAGATATTCATTTGTTCTTCAAAAAGAATAACTTTTTTTCTTTTCCTTATCATATATTTGGGTTTTAAAGACTACATATCTTCTCTCTTAAAATCCATAAACGTTTGTGTGTCTGTACCTGGAACTCCACCGAGATTGCAGGGGGTAACTAACGTCTAGGGACAGCACTATCACAAAATGCATGAAGCACAAGTTTCTGCTTTGATTGTTTCTCCGACCGGTTTTCACCCGACGTTTTTCGACCATTGGCTTTTGCGTATGATTTTAGACTTGTCCGTTACTATGTGTATTTTCCACAAATATTTTTAATGTTTATGTAGACTTTCTCTTGTATGCAATGTTGATGTTCTCGTCATTCAAGTATTAATGTGATGCGAAATCTTATGCCAGTTTTGTGAAACTTTAATTTTTATTATTTTTATTTTATGAAAACTTCGAAAACATTCAATTTGCTGACAGACTTATGTTTTGAGCATGAAGCATTTTCACTCTCTTAACACAAGTATATGAGTTAAATAAAAATATTTTCCAATGAATAAATTTCTTAAATGAAGATTTTTTTTGAGTGATAGATTTGTTTATGTTTATTATCTATAACATAATAGGTGAAATACAAGTCATATTAGAAGTTCTTTGAAATTAATAAATAAACTTTTAGATATAATATTATTATTTCAAAAATAATTTTTCCTTTTTTTAAAAAAAGATTATTGATAAATGAAATTAATTGAAGTAATTGCGTGAAGCGCTTTGATTATGCATAATAATGTAATGGATAATGTAAATTTATTTTACCAACATTCGCAAAACCTGTTTCAGAAATTCAATTCGAGAGTTTTCCATTATCATTGGCAAGTTTTGATATAATATTCATTTGCAATCTTAACGTTAAGTAGTACTGCCCCCGGCCCCTTTATCATATGGCAATATGAGCAATCTTTTCAATTTTCAAATCTTGGAGACTCGAAAATTTACAAGAAATCTGTATTTATTCCATCAGTTTGTTTTAAGTTGTACAAGAACAGGAGGAGGAGGGGGGGGGGTACATTAAAATGAGTTTTTTCTATATTATCACAATAGCCTGACTTTAACTTATTTTTCATTGCATGCATTGGCGACTTTACTGAAAAATAAATCCATTCACTATAAAAGTGTATTAATTTTTTGTTCTTATATTCACTTATATAATAGTTTATCATTTATTATGAATTGTATGAAATATTCGTATCGAGATCTGCACTACCTTAACTTTGTTCGGTGTAATTATGTTTTATGTGAAAAAAATTTCATTAAATTTCATTAACTAAGATTGGTTTAAATTAATAAGAACTTTCAGAATTCATCGAAATGGAGTTCGTAATATTTCGCAATAACATTAGATATATGTGGATATTAAACGTTTACGTTAGTTATTATTAATGTTTTTTATGCATATGCCATTTTTTAAGTGACTCCTATATACAAGTGTTTCGATGAAATATTCTTTGACAGATTTCTTTAATTTCAAAGTATATAGCTATCTCGATTAGATAATATACAAAGATTAGATAATATACAAATAAATAACTGAAATAAAAATGGAGAAAAGAAAGAAGAAAAAAAACTTATGAAATCCATAATCGCTAATTTCTGACATATTCCTAAAGTCATTTGCGTTAATAAATGAATGAAAATCGCACTTATTTATGTATTAAGAAATCTAACAGTGTTTCCATTTGACAATAAATAGAAATGTCTTTTTCAGAAAATGGTCTAAAATTTAACATTTAATCTAATTTTATACACACAACAGAATTTAGAATATTTAATTCATAAGTCAATATTTTAAAATGAAAAATGACCTAATCTTTGCTAACTTTTATTTCGATATTTTACATATTTTGTACTTTTCTAACTTATGACAGTTCTGAGTAATAGTTTTTAACTTTCATTTATTAAATTCATTAAAAATTATCCTTGGCCACATCGTTATACAAACTGAACAAATAAAGAAGTAATGCAATAAAATTTTAATTTTGAAATAATAATAATAAGAATAAAAAAATTGTAGAAACTACTAAAGAAAATTCAGAAATATTTTCAAATGTACATAAATCTAGACTCTGATAACACTTTACTCATTATTTTTTATTTTTCAGTGCGTCTTTAATACATGTGAATTGGTTTTAAATGAATGTTTTGAGTAGATTCGCAGCCACCAAAAGAGATTATCTTGTTAGCAACGGGTAAAGCGAAAAGGAGTTAATTTTTCAGTGCTCATGCAATAACTTCACTTTTCCCCCCGTAAGAAACCGGTTCTCGCCTCCCAGAAACCAAAACTAGTGCATTTTGCGATAGTGCTGTCCCTAGACGCTAGTCAGGGGGTACAGTGTCCAGATTACTATCATTCAATGCAGAAAAATACAGGAAAATCATTCTTTCTATTCGCTAAGGAATCCGACCATAATTAACAGAGATATTAAAAACTAATTAAAATCACAAAGTGGCAGTTCTGCAGATTGTGCCTGTCAGGGCTTTCCTTGGCTTTTCAAGCAAACATACAGAAAGCATTCCATTTTTTCTGCATTTTGAAATCACAATTGCCATGTCCCCTGCAGAGTTACAAAACAAACCCCACTTATTCAGGCTACTTTTCCAGTTCCAGCACCAGGGACTGATTTAAAACCTTTTTTTTTTTTTTTTTTGGATCTAAGTAACATAGCAGAGTCCAAGTAACCTGATTTTACAGTGTATATCAGCTGTTTTCCATAGGATTTTAACAACTGTTGTTTCCTCTTTAAAACACATAGATTTTATTTATGTTCATTACACATTTTAAAATAATTTTAAGTGTATTTTACAAATCTCTAAGATTACTAGTTATTAACTTTTATTTTACCTTCTATTTATTTTTAGGATGGTAGATTGCATAACAATGATCAATTACTTGATGTTAATGGTATTTCTCTACTGGGTATGACAAATGGTCAAGCAATGGAAACATTACGGAGAGCAATGATACAGAGCGAAGGTCCTACTCTGGCAGCTAATGCTATTATTTTAACTGTGGCTCGACGTGCATCATCAGGTGATAATACTGATCAGGGAGACACTTTCTGTCACGACAGAAGTGATTCACTTTTAAGTGAAAGTGGTGATTCATTTTATGTATCAAATGAAAATCTAACTTCTTCAAATAAGTGCAATGGACAAACTCCAGACACTTCAACTAGTGATCATTCTAACAATACAGTTATACATGTTTCACCATTGAAAAAAGTGGACAATGAGGAGGCAAATGAACTTCTTGAAAATTCATCAAAAAATTACTCTTCTGGAGACTATAACTCAGTTCTGAAAAGACTTACTGCTGAACACAATTTAGAAATAAACAATTTAAATAATAATTCTCAGATAAATTCACCAGTACAGTTGAAAAGAAATTGTGTGACTGTATTAGAAAATGAGTTATTAACCACAGCTGATATTCATGAAAGCAATGAACTGTTAATAGATTTAGAGAACCATAATAGAAGCACTAGTTATAATGATACTTCTAACCATCAAAAGTCACTATCAAGTCCTGTAAAATCAGAATATTCTCATTATCCATACCTAGAAGAAAGAAAAGTCACTAATAACATAGATTCATTACCAAGTTCAAAACAGTCTATACATGAAAAGTAAGTATTGTAATTATTATTTAATGTATGGGTCACTGTCTATAAAAGAAATTGGGTGTTGGTGGAGGGGGTACCTGTATATTTACTCACAGCAACTAATTATAATATTTTTAAGTTTTTCTTTATTTTTAAATAGTCAAGGAAATAGTCAAGTTTTATTGCATGAAAAATTCATTGAATAAAATTCAAAATATAAATTTAGGCATAAAAATACAAAAGTAAAAAAAAAAACATAAATTTATATTGATATTTTTTATTCTTAAAAAAAAAAATTCTAACAATGGTTTTTGAGCAGACACTACTTTGATTATGTAACTTATTACATTTCATTCTTCTGTTAAATATATGAAAAAAAAAAGTTAGCTAATGACATACATTTCATAGCTGTTATTAAAAGCTTTTTAGTTTGTTTTTATATAAGCTCTGAGTATAGTTTATTCCTCCAAAAGGCACATTTACACATCTTTTTTAATTGTGCCTTATGCAATTTTCACCTGTGTTCATCCTTGGTTTTTGAGGTTTCTTGATCCAAATCATTTACTGTTCATTTGTAATTTATAACCCTCACTCCTAGCTCCTAAATATGACACTCATTATAACAACATGTTTTAAAAGTATGTTAAGGGTATTTAAAGGATGAAGAGAAATATTGAAATTTTTTTTACCATTTTTGGAAAATTTAATTAACTTTTAAATGAGGACTGTGACACATCAATATGAGTTCAAGGAGTCCCTTTCAAAATGTTAATAATGTTTATGTTATATATTATATTAATAATTTATTCTGAATTATTAATTAAACTTTTCTTTGTTTGGATCAGATTTCTTCATTCCAAAAAGAATCAGTTTCAGCGTAGCGGTTTTGGTAGACAAAGCATGCCAGAGAAAATGTTTTCACCTACTTACCAAAGAAACCAGTATCTCTGTTCTAGGAATTCTCATGAGAACCACCTAGATTTCAGGGATTCTAATATGAACTCTCATATTGCAGAAACCCAAAACTTGTATGATCCTGATACACATCAAATCATTAGAGAAATGCCTGTTGATGTTGGTCCATGTGAATGTAAGTATTCAAAAGGTATTTAGTCTACATCTGTGTAAGGGAAAGGCCCTTCATTTGTCAAATCTCAAATTCTCTTCTCTAATGTTAATCCTGTGAGCTTTGAATGCATTCATATTTTTTTTAACTTCTTTTTTCTGTATACTTTTCTTAAAGGAAAAAAAAAGGTTTATATTTTTTTGCATTTTGCAAGACAAAATTTTTCTAAAGTGTATACATTTTTTTTTAATGTTAAAATCTTATTCACTGCTCAACAATTTCTCTACGATTCTACTTAACACTTGAATCACATAACACACATACACATGCGATTTGAGACACTTTTTTTCTTCTATTTTTAGGTATATTCGTTGTATAATGCATATAATGTCCTTTCCTTTCCAAAGAAATTTTCATGAGATAGGTTGTATAAAATACAATAAGGAACATAAAAAAAGTATAATAACTAGAGAAAACATTTTAAAAAAGGGGGCAAATGCGAAGCAAGGTCATATGACAAGCCTATCTGTTGACATCAATCTTCAGAAAGTGCTTAGAATTGCACTGTTAATTTATTCAACTAATAATGTATTCTTTTTTTGTTCATTAATATAGAAATCTCAATTATTATGCGTATATTTTTAAACTGTCATTTTTTATATCCACTGTATAACGTGCACTTTTAAATTTTGATTCTTTTTTTTTGTTTCAAAAGTGCACATAAGAAACCAAGAATATACAGTATATATGTTTCCAAATGAAAAGCAAAGAAACATACTTTAAAAATAATATACAGGAAAAAAAAAAGTTTAAAAAAATTTCTGAAAAGAAATTTTAAAAATACGATCTAATTTTAATCCAATTAAAATTGGAAAGAGGACTTTGCAGCCTGAATGAACCTGAGCCTTAACAAATCTTTGTATTGTTATTTATATGATATTTACATTTTATTAGTACATTTTCTTGTGTGGCCATACTTTTGAATTCATTATATTATTCTTTCAATGGTGGTCCATTAGGTGAAATATTTCATTGAAAATATTTTGCTTAAATATTCATATTCTGTTTCTGTCTTTCTTTTTTTCCTATTTATTTCATTCGTATTTGCACTGAACTTTTTATACATAACAGTCAGAAAGTGATTGACACAATAAAAGTATATGCTTTCTACAGAACTGATCTTATGAGTGAAAACTCAAGCAAAGATGCCTCAAAATCTACACTAATTTTGTCTTGTTGCCATGGCAACATGTCAGCATCTGGGTTTGTTTTCTAAAAGCTCTGGTTAGCAAAATGAAGAGTTAAAGGCGTCAGGGCGAAAGCTACACTAGAGATATTGTGGCCCAGAAGAAAAGGCAAATTGATATTCAAATAAGACGTGTTTTCCCGTTTATTGTTTGCCTGTAAACTGTACATGCAATATTTATTGTCAGGTGTTTGTTTAAAAAAATTAAAATTTTTAGTATGAATTCTGCTATTGACATTGTTTTTAATTTATTATAAACACTATTTAATTGCTGAAAATATGAAGATAACATCAGTGATGCACTATTTCATAAAAGAGTTGAACAGTTAACAGTGGTATTAAAAAAAGGGGGGGAAAAAGAACAATAATAAATCTTATATTGTTAATTTTAAAATTGCAATGCTATTTTTTTTCTATAATTAATTTGAGAAATATATCAAGAACTTGTGTAAGAGATTCATTTGAAATTAAGATATTTATATAGACAAGATTTACAAATTTATTTTGAGCATTTTAATACTTCCATCTTCAAGCATGTCTATGTAAAGAAATTTATCTTGTGTTAAAAAATGAAACAATTTTGCAGAAAATACTTTTTTTTAACAATATTTCAATCATGAAAGATGCTTTATTGGGGATAATAAAAAACAATTATTTTATGGCAGCATAATCCATATTTTTGTACATTTATAAGGTGAAAAAAATTATATTGAGATTTCATATTAATTTATTAATAAATTTTTGTTATGCAAGTATTTTTATTAAATATTTTTTGCTAACAGAGTGAAATTTGTTCGAAAATGAGTATTAAACATGGAAATACTTCACACACGAACTGGGCTATTATTTACATAGTTTTTTAATTTTTAAGGCTTTTTCCTACTCTTCACCTGCTTTTCCAATCATGGGTTGCCACTGGATCCTTTATGCTAAATTATGTATTATGCTTAATAGGCCCTGCTTTCATGTACCTCCTCATTCTTTGAAGTTCCCCAACAATTATTTTGATGGAAATTGTAATCAAGCTTTTAAAGTTGTTTCCAAAATAATTAACCAGTCAATAGATGCATATAGTCAATTTTAGTTTTACTTTATTAAATTTGTTTGTTAATTTAATTAATATGCTATTTTTTTTTGTTAATCTTTAATTTATGCATAAAAAACTATTTATTAATGTAGTATTGTTTGTGTTAGGTTTCTCTCTCCTTACAAAATATCTCATTTAAAAATAAAAATTGATATTCAAATATTACATTACAGACATCCAATAACAATTTATTAAAATTCTTCATTGATAATTTTAATGCACCTGGAGATAGTTTTGTGAAATCGAAATGTGACATTGCTCCTATCTTAAACAAAGGGTAGATTACTGTATAGGGCATATAATATACCCAAGGTCACATAAAAACATGCATAGTTTATTAGGCATAAAATATTCTAAAAAATATTCATGTAAAAATTATTTGGATTTAAGAAGCTACAAAATTAACTGTGTACTACAAATGAATTTTCTAACTAGCTTTTCAAAGTTTTCATAAGAAGTTAATGTTTTGAGAAGTCATTCTAAGAAAATCGGCTTTTTGTTTAAAAAAAAAAAAATTTTTTTTGATAGAACATAATCTGTGTTTTATCTTTGGAAGATTAGCCTTAGCTAATTTTGTCAGAAAAAAAAAAAAAAAAAATCTTTTTAAAAATAATAACTAGTATTCCAGTCAAGCTATCAGAGCTATGTTATGAAATTCCTTTGAAAAGGAAAAAAAAAAACAGTAAACGATAGGGAATAAAAAATTAATGAAAAATGTATTCAGTAAATACAATTAAAAGTTGCAAATGTTAAGTAGGGTCTTAATTTTTCTTTCAAAAATGATGTGAAGATGCAAAGCAATCATATGCCCTATTCAATCTAATCTTTCTTTTTAATAAAGGCAGTTTCAATAATTTCAAATGTCGGATAGGCTATTCATTTTTCTGTCAAATATGATCTGATGATGCAAACTGATCAAATATTCTATCCAATCTAACGTATCTTTAGAAAGACAGTTTCTATAATTAGATTGTTAAATTTCTTTACCTGACTAAAAGCAACATGCGATGACCCTCAAGGGCTTGTACTTAGGTTGATGCACATTTTTTGTATGGTTATCTCTTGTGACTTATGATTCATAAAAATGTAAACAAGAAAAAAAGGTATTTGAGGTTTTGAGCTAGGTATTTTGTTATGGATCCACTATTTTGTAATCAGTAAAATAGGACATAATCGTTGCCATAAAAATCATCAGATTCAACCATGCATTATGTATTGATAAAAATACATTCCATTATAGGTTATAAAACATATCTTTTATAATAAGTGTATACTTTGTGTATTTATAATCACAATATATCACTAGAACCGCAGGGATTTCACTCAAGTTTTATAAAATATATTTTACACCAGAATTTATATTCAAAACTTATTTATTCAACATATTTTTGTGTGGTATATATTTAACTTAATTTATTAAAACACTACTGGTGCGAATCGACGATTACTTATTTGGTACGGATCAAAATGATCTGTTACCACGGTTCTAGTGATATACAATATATTCAATCAAACTGAACTTAAAAGAAAAAATATGCTGTTCCCATTCTTCTAAAACATTTATATATTATGTATGTATTCTTCATTCATGAATTATTTAATTGTTTCTTTTAACAAACTCTCTCCTAAACCCTACTTATATTTTCTTCAACAGAATGAAAAACATCTTTTTTGTTAATTGTTATCTTATTTGTTTAATTCTTATTATTTGTTAAATTTCAACTTTCTTTTTTAGCTTATGTGATTTCCAGAACGAAAAGGCTTCACAAAACGAAAGGTAATTTCTTGTTTTAATATTTTTTTGATTTTCAGCACCCTGATAGGATACAAAAATATATTTCTTTTTTCTAACATGTTTTGATAGTTTTAATGTAATTTAGGATACATATTTACTGCCTCTCTGATTGATTTTAGTTTGAAGATTGTTTAAATGTGTTATATACAAGATCAGAAACACATAGGCGGGGAGGTGACCATATGAAATTCTACGTTATCAGATACAAGAAAAAATTATCTATTTTCTGTAGTGCTGTAAAAGTAACGACTAAATGACTACCCGTATGTATTCGTTACTTTCAAACTCACTGCCCGTTAGAAAGTATTCGTTACTCGTTACTTTCGTATCTATTTAGAAAACAGATATTAACAGTCGTCGTAAGTATTACAAACATATTCGGTGTATTTTCTAATTTTTAGAGGATTGTTTCGATTACAATTAACTTTAATTATTCATTAAAACAAAGATAAAAAGTATCTGGATTGCTGCCTTAATTTAACACTTCAGAAAATATATAACTGAGCGCTCTTAAAGTACTTACGAGTGAAATGTATGTTCACAGAACTGCATAAAACCTAATTATATACTATATATGAGGTGATTGGAAAACTGGTACCTAGACCTAGACCCATAATGGTATCTTGTTACTACGCAGCCTCCCTGTAACGGAAAGCTGCATAAAAGTGAAAATAATTAAAATATAATAATAAATACAATAACACCTATAAAAATAGAATTCTGTCTTGAAAAGAAATATTCCAATGTCCATTTCCACGAAAATAATCCAATACAATTTCATGTGCTAAGACGGAAAAATCTGTCCAAATCAGAATTTTTCTGCTGTTTCTTACAATTTCGTCTCAATAGGTTTTACTGTATATATTAACGAAAAAATACTACTTCAGTATTTTTAATAGAAATACTCATTGTTTACTGAAAACAGTAAACCTACAACGACAAAACCTGTCTATAACGGAAAGTAGCATTAAAACGGTTCCCAAAAACATATTTTCTCCCGCTCAATATCGCAAAACTTTCTGACACATTCATAAGACTCTTTTTATTATTTAAAATCATAAAATTGTCAGACACAACGATTGAAATATTGGGGAATCAAATAGCGTTTTCATATTTCTATAAATGTATTACAGCTTGAGTTATAATCGAGTGCTGTCTTATGACGATCCTTCCATCACTATCGCGTCCGAAAATCCGGTTCAAAGCACTCATTTTGACAGTATCTCCAGAAAACTCTTTTGCATTAAAAAAAAAAAGAGAGAGAGAGACGCTAATCGATTTCTTAATTTCTGATCATGACTACTTGCTGATTTTATGCGTTTATGAATAAAAATCAATAATTTATAAAGTTATATTTCATAGAAATACTTTATCGTTCCTTAAATATAGCTACAATGAATATTTTATTTCACTATAAGCTTCTGTTCTTTTTAAAGTAAAATTATGAGCAATTTTAATTGATTAAATGCATAATTAATACTAAATTAACCTAATTAAAATCCTACAAGAAAAACAAACACGACTTGCCTCCCTATTTCTTAGATCCATAGTTCTTTAATGTTTTCCTTTTTCTTTAAAATATGTGCATGGAAATTTTAATATTTTTTTTGGTCAGAATAGGTTCTACAAGTTTCTTCTTATGCAATCCGTTCTACTGTTAATATTTGAAAAATACATACAAAACTTCATATCTGTGAGATTATTTTTAAAAAAGTGTAATCCCCAAAACACAATAAACAGTCTTTATGTGAACGAACGGGTCTTTATGAAGCCAGTACGAAAGTAACGAAACGACAAAATGAACACCCGTATGTCTGAAATCCAAACAAAAACTCTCCATCTTTTCGCCTTAGACTATCCAGCTCCATGAATCATGCGAGCCGTACGTATTCGTTACTGAGTAACGGGTAATTTCTTTGACTCGAAGTACCGAATCGTTAGTTTGATGCAAAAAGATGAGGGTTTGCGGTTGGACTTCGGACTCGTAGAATTCGGTCTCAGTTCTTCCGTATCAGTATCGCATACAGTATGGGTGTTCATTTAATCCATTCGTTACTTTCGCAATGGCATAAGTAAATACCATGCGAGTGAAGGTAGCGTTTGCGTTTGTTTCATTTAGTTCTGCTTAGCGTTGATGCAGTAACACTGAGCTCCAAATATAATATATAGAGCTCAATGTGCAGTAACGACTAACGAGTCGTATTCCAAAGTAACGATTCGGTACTTCGTATCAGAGAGAATACTCGTTACTCAGTAACGAATACATACGGTTTGCAACAGCTCTAATTTTCTGTAAGAGTAGAAATAGGAGACTCTAATGATCCAGATCTGCTGAAAGTGAAGTGGTGCCTAAGCCAAAAATTAATACCAATTTCAGTGTATTTTTAGAGGCTTAGATTAAGTTATATAATACAATAATAACAAAATATGGAAGATGTTGCCTTCATTTAGTACTATAATAATATCCTGATGTGCCTTGTTGCATCAGGTGTCAAACACATGGCAGAAATTTTTTTATCGTAATTATTAGTTTTAAAGTTATTGTGTTATTGAATACAAGGATAATTTGCATTTTAAAATTAAGTTTAGTCTTATTACTGAAATTGAGGTGTGCCAATGTTCTGTTGTTGCTAGAGCTTTGGCATAAGAATTTATAAAGTGTGCATTCATGTCATTTTGAAGATTTCAATCAAGAAAACTACATCATTCAGAAAAGTCTGTTCCCCTTTCTTAACACCAAGAATGCTGTAGAATGCTTGTAGCAATCTAATGCTGTACATATTTTGGTTGGCATGCAGATTGATTTTTCGCAATAAGACTGACGCAAGCCTGCAAAACTTTCCAAAGGAGAGAAAGTTTTACAGAAATATCTAAATAAATATATCAATACATATGACATTCTAAATTATCTCTATATTTCTTGATGCAATAATGTGCATATGTTAAAAAAATATAAAACATTTTATATTTTTATTAATCAAAAATAATTATTTTTACTCTTTTACTTCACCAGTTGTTTAGCAACCAACGACTTTTCTCACTGTGGAAATGCACGATAGTGTTAAGCATTAGATTTCTATAAGCATTCTAGATCATCCTTGTGTTAAGAAAGTGATGCAAAACTTTCCAAATGACATAGTTTTCTTTGATGAAATTGATGCAAAATGATATGAACGCATGCTTTATAAATTGCACAACAAACTTTAATGCATGTTCTTTGCTCAATAACATTCACAATTTCAGAAAATCAACAGAGTGAAAATCCTTATCTCATTAAAAACAAATTTACTTTTAGAAGATAAAATGAAATAAATTCCTAACTATTGCCAGATATTTATAGAAGTCGTAAAAATGTTTGATAAAAGTTTACAGGCGATATCTACTATAGATGTATTTTAAATGAAGCATTCTGGATACTTTTTTATCATGTTGTTTAATTTTGTATTGTTTTTTAATAAACGACATTTTCTTGTTGTGCCTAAACTTTTTAGACAGGCTGTATTTTGACCTTTTTGTATATCCATTTGGAATTTTTTTTAGATATGAAACACTAGGAACACTGCATATTGATAAATAATCAAATGGATATCCAAATACATTAAAATGTGAAAATAAACCTAGGTTCCTGATTTTGTAAAACACATTTAAACAATCTTCAAACAAAAATCAGTGAGAGAGGCAGTAAATAAACATCCTAAATTATATTAAAACAATCAAAACATCATAGAAATAAGAAAATTTTTTAACACTATTGAGACGGCCAAAAATCAATACCTATCTACCTATCTCCTTTCCTGTTTTTGATATTTTAGCAGTAAAGTAAATTCGATACACAAGAATTTACATAGGTAATATGTTGTGTTAATCATGTCTTTAGAGCTAATTTATTTTTTTAACTTATTTATCATGTTAGTTTTCCATAATTAATTTAATAAAAACCTGACAGAAGAATTCTTTATTTATTCACTTGTTGATACCTAGTTGCATACCCCTACCTCTCGAAAAAAGAAAAGTTTTTATTTAGCAAACACAATATTCATCCAATCAATTTTTATGTAATTTAAGGATTACTCATTTCATGAAATATATCAGAAATCCCAGTTATAAAGCACAGCAACACAAACACTATTAAAAAACATAATTTGATCTACAAACAATATGTAATTATAAGAAAATAAGTCTACAATTTTTTGCATTTCTTTCTTTTTATACTGTAATAATCATTCTGTTAATGACTTATTGGTTTCTATGGTTTGTTAACTGCTAAACTCTTCTTTTTTTTTTTTTCTTATTTCCTTGATATATATCTTTTTCACAGTTACTTTTCTTTCTAACTTTATGCATTTGTTTTTATGCTCTCCTTGCTTATTTAACTAACTCAGACTTGACTTTTATACAGTTACCAAAGAATTGTCAGCAGGAAGAACTCAAAGAACATCTGTCTTCTATCCAACTTGTTGTTGTAGGTAGACAATCTTGTAACACTTAATGCACATTAATCATTGCACCCCTTTCAATCAATTGCAGATTAATTTTACAAGAGATTTGTACAAAATAATTTAATATTTATTAGACTTAAAATCATTAACCTGTTTTTTTTTGTTTTGTTTTTTATGTAAATCAAAGTAATTTCAATGGATTATTTTGCAAATATTTGAAATGTCTGTGTTTATTTTAAAAACAAGAAAAATGTTAAGCAAGACTTGTAGCAGCATAATCTGATCAACATTTCAAAAAATCATTAAAAAAAAAATTTATTAACAGATTATTGCATCATAAGTGCAGTTTGCACCATAAGACTTGGCAAATGTCCGGGATTTTTTATAGCAAAAAATAGTTCAAAGAACATTTGAACTACTTTTTTCTTCTGCCACAAGAAAAATATTGCACTTTCACAAGCCTTATGATGCAAGTTGCACTCTAATATCACAATTTATTATTTTTTTTTAAATATGAATGGATTTATGGAACACCCCATATAAATATTATAAGAACTTCACAAATTTTAAATCAGATATTTGTACATTATCTAGTTAAGTAAGATACTGTATCATACAGTTGAAATTTTGAGAAAAGATCTAGATTCCTTTCATTTCAATTTTAGGGTCCTGTAATTCACCTGACTGTCCTTATCATTCTGTGCCAACAAGAAGAGAAAGTGGGAGTAGTGAAGAACCTCAAGTAGGTCCGTCCCTGGGACTTTTTAAATCAAGCAGTTTAGAAAGTCTTCAAACAATGGTCCAAGAGCAACAGAAACAAGGCCTTGTATCACCTGTTGTAAATAACATATCATCTAGAGGCTGCAATGAAAGTTTCAGAGCAGCTGTAGATAAATCTTTTGAGGTGTCTAATCAAACAGGAAGTAAGTTATTTTATGTTTGTTAATGACTTTTAGCATTACAAATTGATGCTGTACATAACAACTAAAGGTAAAATGCACATGCTGAAGAATTATTGGAAAAACTCTAAAGATAGCTTACATAAAGATTTTTTTAAGGCTGTACTGAAATCCAAAACTGCAGTTTTCACCTATAATCTAACAATGGCAGATCCAAGAGAGGGGTGATGGGGGCCCCCTCCCTTGGATGATGATAAAGAGTTTACAAGCAGATATATCTAAGCCAGTTTTAAGGTTTTTTAATCTCTTAAGAGATTAAAATGGATACATTTGTCCTTATTCTTTATTGCATAAAAATTTAAAATATGAATATTACCAGAAAAGTTCTATAAAATTATTTGATATAAAAAAAATCTAAAATTATGTTAAAAATATTAAGTTACAATTTTTCCGGTAATATAATGAATGAAATTTAGTAACTGTAAATGAGTCCAATGGCCAGAAATGAGCTCTTAACCCTTTCAGGGGCAAAATATGTACTTCTGCTGCTAAAATGTTAAAATAATTGAATGACACCAGAATTTACAAACAAATAATTTATTTGGAATTAATTAAAATCTTTTCATCACATATATTACAACAGCACAATTTTATTTTAAAAAAAAAATCTAGTTGCCATTTGGCAGTTTGAAATTAAAATTTACTGTTCGCATCATGCAAACACCATCCTTAAAAGGGTCAAAAGGTAAGAATCTAATTTTCAATAAGTTATCCTTAATAAATGCTTCTTTAATAAATTTCAAAGTATTTTTTTATTGAACAACTTTAGAAATAAAGAAACAATCACTTTTATATGCAATAAACCTTTTTACAAATACTTGTTGCAATAATTTCAGCCATAAAAAGTCCATTGTCCTCAGAACGTCAGAACATGTATAGATGACAATAAAAAGTCTTTACAATACTTTTCATCTATCATGGAGAAAGAATTGCTAAATTTAAGATTCAGTTAATTAAAAAGGGAAGTGAAATTTTTCTTTGATCTAACCATTGTTATGTGACCCACCTTAAAGTTTGCAGGTTTTTCACGAACCTTCCAATATGTAGGTAGGTATACAGAGGCTATTATAGTACATACAGACATAATTGTCGATAAACGTCAGTTGAGGTTCACTGTGGAGACCCGAAAAGTTTTTGGTTTCTGTCTGTCTGTTTGTGTGTTTGTTCCGTGATAACTACCGTAAAAATCATCCTATCAGGTTGATTCTTGGTGGGTATGTTGGTGACGTACCTGGAATTAGCTGTATAGTTTTTAGTTACATTTGGCTCATTTGTTCAAAAAATATAAAACATTTCTTTTTAGGTCATAATGCTTTTCAATGGGAAGTCAGACGATTTTTTTAATTTTAACATTCACCGAAAAGAAAATGACGCATTGCGATAATTATAAATGCTAAATTATGGATGCTAAATGAAGATCTTAATTTAATCCAGTCGCTTTAAAAATTTGCCAATATCTTTATTAGAATTTCGAAATTAACTGTATAAATTATTGGGAATTTTTATACATTAATTTGAAAGATGTGAAACATTTTAATTTCTCATTTTTTACAAAAATTTCCAATGCATTTTTTTCTCTCTCTTACATTAAATGGTTGCTAAGCAACTATATTTACAAAAATATCAACAAACGAAAATTCAAGTAAATCGCATGATTTTGACGTGAAATTTTATTAACAAAATAGTTAATTTTCGGGAGATTTAAGTTTTTAATATGCTTTTTTTAATGAAATAGATTAAAATTTATTTTAACTACTAAAGAAAGATTACCAAATCGTTTTTCCAAATGAAAATAATAAAAACGTTGAATGTGTAAATTGAATATAGGTCACATAAGAGGAATTTACATTTGTATAAGTATATTTTATACCCGAAATTTTATTCAATTTCAGCAATATATGATGTTTAGTGGTTGATATATAAGTATTCTTTTAAGAATAGTATAAAATCTCTTGTACAAATAGATGGTTATTCCAATGAAATTGAAATAGTAAACACATTCAGACATATACTCAAGACATGAAATAGCACAATTACTGGAAATTGAGAATATAAATTAAAACAACGGGTGGTTCAGATGGGGGCAGACCCCCCCCCCATTATTCTGATAAAATACAGTAATATAAGTAGCTTATCCTATCATTGCATAACACTGTGTTTAATGCGATACTTCTAAAATTTCCAGAACTTTCGATAAATTTTATATCTTATAAATATATAAATAACTTTAAAAAATTGAATTTTAGGATATCAAATATTATGCAGATAATGTTAAAAATTAGGGAGATTAATGAACAATCATTTGTAGAGCTGGCGTTGAGGCCTCTGATCTGTAGATTTACTAGTATATAATCTATTGTAGGAAAAAGGCGAACTTTTGTATAAAGCATATATATGTATGTATGTATGTATATATATATATAATAATAATAGGTATTTCTAATACGAATAATCACAATAATTATAATGTGGTATATTAATAAAACAATCTTCTTTTACTAAGTGTGAAAAAAAATTATTAGTTACCTACTTATAATAAAATGCAAGGGCAAGAAAGTGTTGGTAACCATGCCGGGTTCGACCACTCTGGTCTGCGAATTGACCGTAGCTAAAACCCATGTTAGGATTAATGAAAAACCTATGCTAACATATGACAGCTAAATGATAATTTCTTCTACTTGAAATCATGTCTGTTCAGCATATTTTCCTGTAAAACCTGTATATCATAACCTATTATAATGTTTTAAGTTCTTAATTAAAAATCCAGATTAAACATCAGATTCCCAGATATAAACAAATGAACACTGTTGCCTTTCAGAATCCTAAATGAGCGACTCTTTGAAAGCTTCACATCCGATTCTGCTCTTGAAATATTTGTAAAAGCATATTAAAGCTTTTAAATATTTTAATTTAATTTAAAACCTTCAAAAACTATTTTAGCAGCAATCTATCAGCAAATCCAAGTTTGGGAAAGTCTATTATAGGTAATCATTCCAAAACGAACCGAATCAGAGATGCGAATCCTATAGAACTAAGAATAGTTATTATTCCTACTTCCATGGCGAACCCGAGCGTAGCGAATGAGAATAAATGGCTTAATAAAAAACATATGCTAACATATGACAACTAAACAATAATTTCTTCTACCTCAAATCATGTTTGTTCAGCATATTTTCATATAAAACATGTATATCAATATTTCTGTAATCAATTTTTTCTGTAAACACTTTTTTCAGAAATAGCCGTGACTGCTTTCTTAGGGAGGCTGTGCAGTGATCAATCCAGTATTATATTACGCTTCTTTTTTAAATATTGTTTTGCCGCTATCTACCAGCAGATAATAACAAAGATAGGAACTTTCTGTTGGAAAAAAATATATAAAATAACAATAAAGTTGTATAAAATATATGTAATATACTGTATGAAATGTATATAAGCATATTTTTAAAATAAGAAAAATTCAGGATGTATTAATTTATTTCGAGATCAACTTTTAAAAGCTTCAGCTTAATGTTATTTCTTTCTTAACCCTCTGAGCGTTTTGAAAAGGGTAAAATTGTAATGTTGTTTCCTTTGCATTTTGTTTTAAATGCTAAAAAATATGATTCTTTCAGCATTATAAATAAAACTTAATTAAAAATATGAATGTAACCCTTGAGAGTATTAATCATTCTTCAATGTTTTGAAAATTCATTAAATCTATAGAATTATATTATCTTAAACATTGCATATATTGCAATGAAACCTGGAGTTTAGTGAATGGAATATTACGTTCCACACGCTTAGAGGGTTAAGAAACGTAATTAAAATATAAGGAATACATAGTACCGAGTAATTTGCATTTAATTTTGCTTATGTAATCAAACAATAAGCTATGTGGCGAGTCAAGCTCTTTAGAAACTCATTGATAACACTTTTTTACAAAAACTTTCGCACATGGATTATTTTTTAATATTTAATTTGAATGTTTTGTCCAACCATTGAACTATTTAAAAAATTTAATATTGAGTAAAAAAAATATATATATCCTCATCATTTGTGTTTGTAGAAATCATTTGTCATTTTTAAAATGTATTTTTCTACAATACAAACCTTTCAATAATAAAATCTTCATGCTGTTTGTATGAAATCTTATGATAATGCAGCGCAAATCAACTATCTGTCATTTTTTATGGGGGTTATATACTAGTTGTATAATAACACAATTCATTTTAAAAATGAGTGTGATTTACAACATTGTTTTGTAACAAGAATATTATCTATATCTGTTTTGAAACTTGTTCATTTTAGTCTCAACTCAAGTCGCTCTCAACTCTGAGTTTACTATCATTTCACAAAATTGCTTACCTAATATTTCTTCATGATTGTTTTATTTAAAGATGTAACATATAGAGTATTTGTTACAATTTTTACAACAAATAAAATTAATAATATATTTTTAAAGATCTGATAGATCAGGTCACAACTCATAATTTGGGAAACGCTGGTCTAATTGGACATTCTATTGAATGAAAAATAATACTACATGAATAGTTACCAATGTTGAATTCAAGGGGTGTCCGAGAGAAGATATTCCCCCTGGAGCATTGAAATGTCCCCTTCTTCTAAAAGATTTGAGATTTTATGCTTTTAATGGTCAAAAAGTGCAATTTCAAAGTTTTTATAAAATAATTATTTATTTTTTAATATTTTCCACATGAAATTTTTAAGTCTTCATTTCTAAATTAAATAGGATAATATTCTAACAAAAAAATCTTTTGAATTTAATTCTACAATAGAAATACAAATTTTACACAGAAAGTAAAATCAAGTTTCTTCTATACTTTAAAATTTTGCATGTTTTCATAATAAATGGCTGTTTTTTAATTTATAATATTTTATTTTAGCTTCTGATCCTCAAGTATTAAGTTCTCAGTATGCTGGTTCTGTTCGCAATCATACACGTGCCAAAACCGTAGATGTCTTAAGTGAACAAGCAAAGAAGAATGACAAAGGAAAAAAGAAAGGAATATTTAGAGGGTTAGGATCCATGTTCAGGTATAATTCACATATTTATTTTTTTAATTATAGTTAAAAGTTGTTATTTCATAAATTCTTGTTATTTTGTTTGCCATCGGGCATGAGCTCATAATTTTTTTTTTCACATCATCAAAAAAAATTTGTAATAACAAGGACAGAATCCAAGGTTGGAATATAAGCATGCTTATAAATATTATTTTGGCATAAAATTCAATTGAGAGTTAGATATTTGTTTCATTTCCAAGAATTTAGTAATAATACCTTCTCTTGAAATAAATTCTTATCTGTTTCATGAAGTTGGTAATTAAAACAACTTCACAAGTTTACTAATACAGGTGCTTGAGTCATTAAATAAGGAATATTTTAGCCAACTACTCTGCAAAAGCTTGTTTTGAGTATACTTGTGAGTTATCATAAAGCAATAATAATCTGTGCACAAAAATCAGATATTCAAATTTAGATTTCCAATAAATGACCTAAATTTATTCATTTATGACACTAATATTTCTTTGACTTCAATCATGCACTGATTATTATTTTTTTTTATTATTATTATTTTTTTTAAGTTTAGAAGTAGTATTCTGACAGGACTTTAAAATATATATATATATTTAATTTTTCAGGTAAATATTAAACAGAATCAATTATTTAAAAAAAAAAAAGTAAAATATTAGAATTTCATACACAGACTAACAGAAATTATGTAATTATGGTTCAAAGTAACTTTTTTTTTTTTTTAAAGTTTTGTTTTCTAGTATGTGGTTAGAAGTGACACTTCAAAAGATAAATGTTACAATAATACTTTAATGCTTATAGAAATAAAATGTTTAATTGAAAACTCATCCATCAGACTGGGGTTTTTCAAATTTTTATGCTTCACACACCCCTTGAGAAATTGCATGTAACTAGTGTACCTCCTATTTTTTTACTTGTAAATTTAATGAATAGGAAAATGTAAAAAAAGATACAAATAAACATAACTTTTATTTTACATTTAACATAAGCTTTACAGGTAGAAGATTTTATATATATATATATATATATATATATGTGAGAGACACTTGTTTTCACTTACACATTTGTAGAATTTTCAGCTTATCTTGCTGAGATCGTTAGATGTCAACTTCAATATCCAGTGTATTTTTACATTTTATTTTAAAATAGTCAGTGCGATGAAGAAAGGTTTTCACCGACTCATTTATCTGTGCCATGCCATATGTTACTTATTGACACAGACTTGTATATGCCACCATTGGCATCAGCAGAAATGAAATTAGGGAGAGACAATTATTTTGGAACAGTCTTTTTTCTTGGGCAAAACAAATTTTTAACATATACAGAATTTTTAACAGTTAAGAAATATTAAATGTTCAAAAATAAGTTTCTACCAGTATTTTCAAAATGGAGAATTGAAATAGTTCATTCTTCCTGAAGCCTCCTGTTTAAGATAAAACACGTGAACGTAAAAAAAATAACAAAATTTATTAATTTTCTTTCAGAGGAGGGAGGAAACCCTCTCACAAAATAAATAAATAAATAAATCTTTTAGAGTTTAATTATTTTGTTACTTATGAAGAATAAATTTTATTCATTCAAAATCATTTATTAAATTCATTAAATCATTCATTAAATCAATTATTTTTTCAAAATCATCGTTAGATCAAATTTAATTACATATCAAAATCCAGGTACAGACAATGCCTAGCACCCCTTCCTTGTCACCACCTATGTACCCATTTTAAAAAAAACACCAAAATAGACATTTGTAAAAAAAAAATCCAAATGAATTAATATAATTTTTAAAGAAAAGTTACTTGTAAGATATTAAAATATCACATATTTAAATTCACTATATTTAAATTATCGTATCCATATAATGTTTATGTTAACTTTTTTAGGTTTGGAAAATCAAGTAAAAAAAGTCACAAAGAAGCCACAGTCTCTGCTGCCAAAGAATTTAATAAAGTGAATTCAGAACCAGTTCATCTTAAACCAGACAAACAGTAAATATTTTTGTCTGCTTTGTTTTAATCTGCCTTTATTTTGTTTTTTCACCAACATAATTCACTATTTTCACAAATTCTAAATTTTATTATTTACTTATTACCTAATCCTTCATTTTGCTTCTAATACATTATTTTCTGTACTTCTAAAAGGATAATTTATTCAACTTGATTTGAAAATACTAGAAAAAACATGTCAAAATGTAGAAAAATAACCTGCAATTATATATTTATGATATTATTAATCACAAGATGGAATATCTTCATCAATCATGACATATTCACAAGTAAATATTGTTACAGGTGCAAATGATTAGATTCACTACCAGAGAAAGATTTTGACTGCATGAAACAAATGTTATGTTTTTATCAAATTCTGGTTATAAGGAAAGAAATTCTTGTATTAGTTTTTATTTATTTTTCATTCTTATCAAGCCATGATACAACCAAAATGTAACCTTCTAAAAGACAAACTGATGCTAATATTAATAGACATTCCAGAAGTTTAGCCATCTAAACTGATTAAAAATTTGCCAAATACTAATGTAAGATATATTTTGGAATTTTTGATTAAATTTATATATATATATATATATATATATATATATATATATATATATTACATTTTGAGGCGATTTTTGCACATTAATAAATTGAATCTGGTGCAATTAATAATTAAATATAACTATTAATTTTGAAAAACAAAAGTAACCATTGCTCAAATGACCATTCCAATCATTTTTTTTTTTTAAATATTGAATAATAATCTTTTATGGAAAGGAATAAGTAAAAAAAGGTGTTGGCTGTGTCACGGATTTTAAATTGAAAAAAAAAAATACAGCAATGAAGTTTCTTGTCTAGTAATTAAACATGATACAGTAAAACCTGCCAAATTAGAGCCTGTGTATAAAAAAATTCTGGCTTAAATAGAAAAATGCCATGATCCTGACAAATAATATAATACATGGTATATCTGCTAAAACAGAAACCTGTCTAAAATGAATTTTTTCTCTGGTACTGAAAAATGATTGAAATACAATGTTAATAGCATAAGCATATTCATAATCTATGTAAGAATTGATTACAGGGTTCATACACATTTCATTACATGAAATTAAAGAACTTTTAAGGACCAAAACAAAAAAATTTCAAGCACCTAATAAAGATTGAATAAACTAATGAATTGTGATATGCGTTAACTAACAGATGAAATTAACTAAACATTTCCCTTTTGCATTTTCCAAGATCAAATGAAGTTTTTTCAAACTATTAAAAAGTATAACATTTTTGTGTACTCGGCCACGATTTTCTTTAACTTAACTATATTATAAAATTCTCTCAATTTTACTTTTAACCACATGAATCAGCAAAAGATCTCAGATTAATTTCATGAATGATTGTCAGTTTGTGACAATATCTAAAATAATAAGGAAAGAAGTTTGTATCCTGTGTTCTGAAAGATCGCTGGAAGCAAAACTACAACATTTATTAGGAAGGTGTCTCTATATCTGAAGTAATGCCCCTAAAAGTCTGATTTTGGAATTTGATTAAATTTTTTTTTTTTTTTTATTTATATATTTTTTTTACATTTTGAGACAATTATTGCACATTAATAAATTGAATCTGGTCCAATCTTTTAGCCCAATGTAGTAAATTTTGTCCTCTTTTCAATAAAATTAATTTATTCATAATTCATACAGCGATTTTTGAATATTTTGCGCAATTTTTTTATGATCTTTAGTGTTTTTTGCATTTTGATTTTTTTTTTCATTGGTAATATGAATTTGGTTCCAAACTTTTATCCTAATATAGTAAATTATGTCATCTACGATTTTTTGAATATTAGCGATTTTTAATAGGATTTTCAGTGTGATTTTTAGTAATTTTTCGAGTTTAGATTTTTTAACATTTGGAAAATGAATTTGGTTTCAAGCTTTTAGTCTAAAATTTAGTGAAATTTGTTCTCCCGAATTTTGAATTTTAGCAATTTTCAGAGCTCTGCAGCAATTTTTTAACATTTGGAAACTGAATTTGGTTTCAAACTTTTGGCCTAATATAGTTAATTTTGTCCTCCGCAATTATTAATAAGATTTTCATCACGATTTTCAGCATTTTTCCGAGTCCTATGGCTTTTTTTTATGTTTGGACAACGAAATTGGTTTCAAACTTTCAGATTAACGAAATTCGCAATATTTTTCAACTATCGATTGACGAAATTAGTTTTTTTTTCCTGAGATTACGAAATTCACGTTTTTTTTACTGTTAACAATTGATGAAATTGAAGTTCACTTGGTTGGCGATATGGCAAAAAACTCCCTGACTTTTCCAGATTTTGTGTGAAAAATGGAAATTTCCTGACTTTTTGTGTTAATTTTTGAATTTCCTGACTTTTCCCAATTTCCAAGTGGCATAGCAACCCTAAATTTAGAAAAAAAAAATGAAAGAACTTTCAAGCACTTTTTGCATAAAAATAAGTGTTTTCCAGGACCAAAAAATGCTATTAAAAAATTTAAACACTTTCAAGGACCATACGAACCCTGTGATAGAGATAGCTTCTGATGGCATTAACATTACATATTCACCATGACCCAACTTATACTTTTGGCTTTTATTATTTTTTCAATTTCATCATAGCAGGTTTTACTGTAGCAATTTAGTGTTATACGTAAAAGTAGGGGGAGATAAAAAATTTAAAATATATTTCAGTTAGGCCTTTTTTTTTTTATGGAATGATTGAAACATAAAATGACACTTCTGTGCTAAATAGTATACTTTGTTTGAATATTTTGTTTATTTGGATTTCTCACGTGTGTACCATAAAAAAGAGGTTACTTTCTGAAACTTCTTGAAATGGACTATTAAGGACTTGCATGTGATATTACGTAAGAGATATATTATACATTTAAAAAAATTGCATTGGTAGGTTTGTACTATAGTTTTTTAAATGTAATTTTTTAACAAAAAAAAAATATATGAATTTTTACCAAAATAACATCAGAATGAATGAATTTTAAACTCTTAAAATACAGATGTTACAAAACTGCCGATGCAAATTTAGTTAGAGCTTAGTATTGTGTAAAAGCATATTAAATAGCAAAAATACCCTCCAAATGGTTTGTGAGAAGGAGCTTGGAATATAACAAAAATAGTATTCAGGGAAAAAAATGGCGTTAAAAATTAAAACACTGATTATCATGTATTATGTTTAATTACAAGTCCATATTCATCTGCATGTTTTACAATCTTCTTTGTTTTTCTAGCTGGTCAAAAATTATTTCTTTTTTCTTCTCCCTCACCTTAAATTTGTTGTGTTTTGTCTGTGGAAAGAATGATAATTTATATTGGAATGTTACGTCAATATTATTATAATAAAATTTAAAATTTTTCATGATTGTAACTGCATTAAGTTAATTCCTACTGGTCCTGATATTTTACTCATTTTGTTAAAAAGGTACCAGACTGTATGTAAAGAAGTTTCAGATGAACCTCAACATAATAATCAACTGCACCCACAACAAAACCAAACTCTTCACAGGCAGTTATCATCAAGACCATCATTTACATTTCCTCGAGTGGGTTCATCGTCTGTATCACCTAGCCAAAATGAACTAATGCCATCTCCACAGAACCATCAAAACAGAATGAATGTACTGCGATTAGAACACCAAAGAAAGCACAAACAAAGAAATGGTTTTTATCCCCATGATAATGAGGAAGAAATATATGAGCAGCAAATCAAGCAGTCAGTGGACGGAAAGGCAATGGTATGTTTATTTTTAAGACTTCAAAAGAAGTTCTGTTTTTGGCCATTATGTATGCCTGCAATTTTTTTCCCTAACCACATTTAAATATAACATTTTACACTACAATTCTAGTAAACAGGGAAGGTTTTAAGTTATAAATAGTTATCATATTGTGTATATTTTCTACAGGTACATGTCAAATTCCAATGTATGGCTTCTGTAGAACAAATGTAAAGTTTCAAAGGCTAGTGGAAAATACCTGGTTTAAACTTAGGAATAAAATGGGATTTTTGCAGCTCTAATCAAACGGGAATGCTGCTAAAAATTAGAGTGCCTTTAACAATAAAAGAGTGGTGACATATGGCCAATATAATTTGATTGGACAAGAGTATTTTGGGTGAAAACTTTGTGAGCATGCTATTATTGCCAAGCAAATGGTTGTTGACTTGTCTAATCATCCAACTCAGTATTACCAAGTTCTGGAATGTGGGCTTTAAGTGTAGATAACAAAGGGTTATCCCCCCCAAAAAACTAATGCCAAATCACTTTTGCTAAAATACACCAACTGGCATGCAGTACAGAAAAAGTAGACAATGTTAATAATGAGTTTTTTTCACATTTTTAAGCAAGTCATTAGTTAAGACACAGTTGTTTTAAGTGTTTCATTTTTTGTTTAAAAATTACTTGTTAAAATCTTGTTTGACTTCCAGATCCTATTTTCCATTCTAATAATATTGATTGTGAAAGTGTGCTTGGATGTTTGTCTTTTTACTTAAGGCTACATATTTACAAAATTTATGCATTATTTTATTTTTGAGATAATAAAGCCCAATGTGAGAAAATATGAACAGATAGATACACAGAAGTCACAGGCTATTAGCTAAAATGCAAAGCAATTGCAAAGCCTTATTCATGCAAAACTAAAAAATAAATTTCAGACTAAGAATTTCAATCAAAATTCAATCAAAATTATCAAAGAGTAAGTAAGTCAAGATAGGCACTTGGCAGGTACTCCTGAAGTAAATATTCTATTAAAAAGACTTGAAATTAAAGATTAATATATTAATTTTATTGTTACTAGCATTATAATCTGAATTTGAATTATTTTCAGAAAAATCGTCCACTACCTCCATTACCTAATCAACAAACAAGTGCAGATACCTCTCAGGTATTAGAATTTTTCATAATTTTGAATTAAGTTAATATTAACTTGCAATTCATGTATGTCCATTATTTATACTGCAATTTAAATTGTAAAGTTGCAACCATTTAAAGATCACTTGCTTGAAAAATATCTGAAATACAATGTTTATATCATAAGCACAATCATAATCTATAGAATTCATGGAGATAGCTTGATAGCTGACACTAGTATCTTATTATTATTCACTGTGTACCAGATTATTACATTTTGGGCTTTGATTTTTTTTTTTTTTTTTTTTTTTTTTTATCTGCAATAACCAATTAACATCAACATATTGGAGCAGTGCTAATATTTCAAATTAGGAAAAATATTGAAGTCAATTGAGATCAAGTTATAGGATAGGTTAAGTATACAGTACAAGCTCAAAATTTTAAGAGTCATACTAATAAATTAATTTTTCCCTTTAAAAAATCGTTAAATATGGAAAGTTACCATTTAATATTTTTTTATTAATTACTAAGAAACCCTTAATATAGTTTTCAAAATATTATAAATCAGATAAAAAATGACATGAATAAATTATTCTATACCACATCTATCATTTAAAGGAATGATTTTTTAAATTTTCAGATCTTCACACTGCAAAATTATTTTTCCTTCCTCTATGAAACTAAAATTGAATTACATGTAATAAACTTTAAAATCTTGATTATGTTAAATATTTGATTAAAAAAAAATTAGTTTTAGTTTTATATATTTTTAATTACATTTGTACAGGAAGAAAGCTGTAAAAAAAGAAGACATTGTAGAATTATGGCAAAATAAAGCAAATAACTAAAAAATGCACCCAATTATTTAATCAATTTTGTTGTAATCCGATTTATTTTACATTTGACTCACTAGATGGCGCAATCTGTGCCTGTAAAATGCTTCCCTGTCGTGATCGGCAATCTCCTCCGAGTCTCATACTAGCCGCAATGTACGAAGGTCGGATTTTACATCCGCTAATAAAATATAGTAATATCTTTGCATCCAGCACAGTTCTTTGCTTAATTACAAACTACTACTTGAGAAATGTTATAAATTTTATCATTCTAGATCTCACAGAATTTATTAAGAGCATCTTTGGGATTTTTCTCCCAGGATATTTTGATAGCATACTTTAGTTTATCTTTGTTGGCGTAATACTTGCCTTTTGCATAAATATCTCTCACTAATATTACCAACAGGTTTTCTACTGTGATGGCCAATCCAGCAGTGACACATAATTTGCTTTAAACCACAATTTTCATAATGATGAGACAAGGACTGGCACATTATCCCTACTGAAAATATATTTATATAATAAATAAACTACTCCAATAAATTTTTAAAAAGAATACTTTGATATAATTTAGAACCTCTTTTATTGTTTTAAAATGATATTAGTGTTGTCTTGCTACATTCAAAACTATACAAACCAAATAATTTGCTCCTAATAGAGTACCATTTATTAAAATGCATGTGATAAATGGCAAGAAGTAAGAATATGTATTTTTATCAGACAAGAATAAGTTTAATTTAGATTAATAGAATGGTTTCTGTTATTACTGGCATGATTTTTTGTGTGAAAAATCAGTGATCTGTAAACAGTAGTATGGAAGAGGAAACGTGTTTATTTGGGGACAGTTTATCATATAGTGGGACAGCCCCAATACAGTTTTAAATAACAAAATAAATTCCCGAGCATATCAAGATATTCTTGCTGACAATTTATTACCAGAAGTTCCTCTGAATATATGTTAAGTGAATACATTTTTCAACAGGATAATGCCCCAATCCATGTATAATCACCATAAAAATTATGGTTTAAAGCAAATGGGATCCCATTGATGGACTGCCCATTGCAACAGGGTTAGAAATTAGGAACTAAGTAAGGCATCAAATGATGCATACAATTTTTTTTCTGGTTGCCAAACTGGATTTCATGGTTGTAATTGTATGTTATATCATATTTTCTCATTTCTTTTTGCGAACATGTTAACAATGTTTCTATTTTATTTTGTGTTAAGGGAAAGGGGGCTGTACATATTAAACATTTTATCACTGTGTTAATCACTAAAACAAAATAAAAACTGACTTTTTCAGAACTGCCAACTGTTACGAAAAAATCGTAGTTGCTACGATTTGGAGTTAAAAACTACGATGCTACGAAAATGTGTCTAAAACTACGATTTTCTGCAAAAAAAACGCAGGCAAATTTCGTCAAAAGATCGCGAAAAAAATGGCAAATTTCGTCAAAAGATCGCGAAAAAACGGCAAATTTCGTTAAACGATCGAGAAAAAAACGGCAAATTTCGTCTAAAGATCGCGAGAAAACTGCAAATTTCGTCTAAAGATCGCGAAAAAAATGGCAAATTTCATCTAAAGATCGCGAAAAAATGGCAAAATTTATCAAAAGATCGCGAGAAAACGGCAAATTTCGTCAAAAGATCGCGAACAAACGGCAAATTTCGTCAAAAGATATTGAAAAAACGGCAAATTTCATCAAAAAATCGTGGAAAAACGGCAAATTTCGTCAAAAAATTGCGAGAAAACAGCAAATTTCATCTAAAGATCGCAAAAAAACGGCAAATTTCGTCAAAATCGTGAAAAAAAAAGGCAAAATTTATCAAAAGATCGCGAAAAAAGGCAAATTTCGCAAAAGGGACAGGAGTGGACCCTCCCCCCCCTCTGTTGTAACTTTTCAGAAAATTTGCTGTGAATATCAGAAATTTTTTTTTTACTCAGAATCACCCTTGCGAATTTCATCAAAAGATCGCCGAAAAACACTAATTTCGTCAAAGAATCGTGTAAAAAGTGCGAAATTCGGCGAAAGATTGCTGAAAAAACGCGAATTTCGTCAACGTATTGCTGAAAAAAGCACGAATTTCATCAAAGGGTCGCGAGAATAGCGCGAATTTCGTCAAACGATCGCGGAAAAGACGTGAATTTCATCAAAAGATCGCTGAAAAGATGCGAATTTCGTCAAAAGATCATTTAAAAAACGTAAAATTCGGCGAAAAATCGCTGAAAAAACACTAATTTCGTCAAAGAATTAATGAAAAAACGTGAATTTCATCAAAGGATCGCTGAAAAAACGTGAATTTCGTTAAAAGATCGCTGAAAAGACGCAAATATTTTCAAAAGATCGCTGAAAATACACGAATTCCTCAAAAAAATGCTGAAAAAACGCTAATTTCATCAAAATTTGCTGCATTGGGTTAAAAAATTGAAACCATATTCCTTTTACTTATGTAGAAAATTGTCCGCCACGAAACGTTTAAAAAAAAAAATCAATTTAAAAAGTCTATTAAAAAATCCAGAAACACACTGGCTACAAAGTGCATAACTTCAGACATGACAGGTACCTTCCTGCCAAGTCTTGTAGATCTGTACGCATCGCAGCAGTCTCTTCACAAAACAGCACGCACGGAGACAGACATCTATGTTTATTATTATAGATATAGTTTTTTTTCATCTGAAACAATATATTGAACTAACTTTTGAAAAATTAGATTAACCTGACCTGCAATAAAAAAAAACAATTAGCACAAAGGCGACATGCGGGACTTACCCGACCTGATGCAGGACATTTTAGACAAATTTAGACATTTTTCTCCGGAAAAATATCAGTAGTTTCATTCATTGTGAAGTTCAGAAATTTAGCTTAGGAGTGGATAGAGCATGAGTTGAATGGGAAGAATTACATTTAATCAATCCCACCCATTACCAAAAAATTAGCAAAAGCAAAAGAGTCTCCTACTTTGTATTCTTACGTTCATTACACACATACGTTCAGTTGATTAGTATTTGTTCACTTAAAATTTGCAGCGTGAAAAACAACAACCAACCAACCTCCAGATTAATTTGAATTTTGTGTGCTACTATTTTTCATTTTCAAAGGTTGGCAGGTCTGCTTTTTATACAAGTGTAAAACTTTATTCAAATATTTACTTGCAAATGGTAATGTAAAGCAGGAAGATAGTGTTTTGCCATTTTAAAATGCAAAACATGTAGTCAACTGCACCATACTGTCAACCAAGGTGTGCAAGAATTTTAGGGGTACGATCTCCAAAGTCAGTTTTATCAGTCATTGGTTAAAGTGGAATCAACCTACAGGTGCAAGAGAGTCTAACACACGTGACACTCTCCGATCTTTTATTGAAAACAGGTGCTCTTGAAGTGCATGAGGCGGGGAGGAAACTTATGCTAAAGTATAAATGAGGGCGTTTGTTTAAAAAAAAAAAAGTAAAAAGAAAGCTAGGCATCAAATTTGACGACTAGGCCTAATTTTGTGGTCATAAAATGCAATAATTTAGTTGCATTTGATGACTAACTGCTGCTAGTTTCTAACACTGCACTGAAGCCCTGACATAAATAAAGTAGAAATCAGTAAGATATTTACACAAAAGACAAGTGTTATGCCAATAAAAACTGACTAAAATCAGCTACTAGAATATGGGGGGGGGGGGGGGGCGTCCAAAAGGTACTCTTAAAAGACTGACATCTAGAAAGATAAAATTGATTTAAAAATATTGGTAATTTTCTAAATTATTAGCTTTATTTTTCCAGAATTCTGTGTTCTCCCTATCTTTTTCCCCCATACAAATGTGGTTAAAAATATATAAAAATAAAGCTGTGTAATATTTTGTCGAATGTTAGACGTGGCAAAATATTTTAAGTGTATTTCCTTTTGTAGGAATGGAATAATTTACATCAAATACTTTAGTACTTAAAATATAGCAATATCAATTTTGCTCCTATCTTATCTTTTTAACTAGCTGTATAGTTTTGTGATTTATCAAATGTATAAATTATTAAACTCTTACATATTTTATTTAACTTTGATCTGCAGTTATTCATTCATATTTCAATTTTGTAACATTATTTTTAACTTAAATAAAAAATTAATTTGAACTCTCTATTTTACAGGTCAAAGGTTCAGAAATGTCCCCAAAATCAAAAAGCTTAGAAATTTATAAAGAAATGTCTAAGTAAGTTGTTTCATTCAAGCCTATCTTTGTTAATTCTAGAAATTCACTTAAAGATAACTACATGTTGAGGATAGTTATTTTAATAACCACATATTTAAACCACTACAAGAAAATGTTTCAATCTTGTATTTTGTGGTGTGACAAACATTTTGTATTACTTTATTGATTCATTTTATTTTCTGTATTTTAAGTCATTCTTGAGAAATAATCAAAAGATTAGTGATCTTTAATTTTATATATATATATATATATACATACATACACAAAAATATTGCATATGATTTTTTCAAACTTCTAAGCATCCTGTAAGTAACCATTCTGGGAGTATTTTGATCACATGCTATGCAAACAAAAATTCGACATGTGATATGATATTCACATAATGTATATGAACTATCTCTGCAAAACTTTTTTTAATTTAACACATAAACTTTCACTTTATACCAATGAAAAGTGAGATTATAATTATAGACATTATTTTAAATAAAACAGAACATTAAATTTAGTTATAGCTTTATCAATGAATAACAGAATAAATGACAAACTATCCGAGTATAAAGTGAAAGGTATTTATTTCTTTCCAGACTGCTACATAAATAATAATATTTTTATTTAAAAAAATTTAATTGAGGAAGATTTATTTTTAATAATAATTGAACTAAATTTGTGATTCATAAAAATTATATTTACGTTACTAAAAAATATAATTGTTATTGGCCGTTAATTTATATATTGTTTATTTTCGTATAGTGGTTAAAAAATAAATATTGTTGTATATTAACTTTTATTATAATAAATTCACAAGTACTGATCAAAATATTAATTTTTAAAGATTATTAAATTCAGATAATTTTTTGGAATATTTTGAATATTAAATCATAAAGATTATTTCAGATTGAATAACATTTTAAATAGTATAATATTCATGATGGAATAATATGATGATGAAATTTCTTACCTGGAAAAAGATCAAAGTATGAAGAATATAAATTTCAATAATGAGATAAAATGAATCAAAGATATATAAAATGAAGATTTATTTTGGAAATTGCATAAAAATATAGGTCAGCGCTAACCTGAATAATATTCAATAAATTTTGATTTACATAATATCAGATCATCTATTGCTTCCTTGGGAAATTCAACATAATTAAACTTATATTTATATGAAAAGTGGAGATAGGGAAATTAAAATTAAATTTTTCTTCCATATAATTCTTGAATTTATCATCTATTTATGACATTTATCTATAGTTACTAAAAATAATATATATATACATATATTTTGAATTTGTAGATTTAGTTTAGCAGTAATCACACTCTACAATATTTCATAAATCAATTAATCTTCATAAAAGAACACAGCTCACAAAGTCAGAAGCTGGCTTGGCACATGCAGATTTCTGAAGATAGTTATTTTCATGTCATTGTAGATTAAGATGACAGTTTTAGTGAGAGTTCTTACGAATAAATATTCATCTGAATCGATTTAATCATAATACACTTTGAAACAAAATTTAAAATGTTAAATTTTAAACACTGAGTAATTTTGAATTGAAGAATAATTCGGCAGAGTTAACAGGATCAATCAAAGGCTGGAATTTAAAAACACAGCACAATGAAACATCCCGTTTCATGAACAAATAATTTTTACGTCTCTTCCTTTCAGACTCATGAATCAGAATGCCCAGATTCCATTCAAAAAGGACGCTATGTTTTCCTAAACTTTTGCCATAGCAGCCAATCGGCTTTTCGAACAGCAGTTGGTTTGATTTGTAAACCGTACACTCACTTGTTCAAAATCTGCTACCAGCATATTTTGTGTACCGATCCGAAAAACACTAACAGTTATTTTGGAAACATTTTTCCCTGATTAGCAACAATTTTTAATTTTAAGGAATGCGGGAGAGGGATGTTTTGGCCCGTCTCGCTACATAGTTCAATGAATCAGAACTTAAAATGGATGATTTCTGACAGAAAATGCTTTAGGGAAGATTGAAACTCGTTCTTTTAGGTGTAAGAGGAAAGTGAAAACAGATAATGTAGTAAAATCCGCCATTTTATGAGAGTGGAAGTTTAGAAATATTTGAATAAAATGAATTAAAATAAATGTAGAAATAAACGTAAAACTATGTAATTAATTATTAAAAATTGATTGAGTTAAAATTATTTATTTTAAGCCGAAATTTATTTAATTTCAATTTTGAAGTTGATTAAAAAGATCATTGAAAATATTGGATTTAAAACTAATATTAAATAGAAATTCTCTGAATTAATGAAAGATTTAGTTACTCCTTATAAATATATTTATTATTTAAAAAATATATTAGAAATCTTGAACAAAAACATTAAAATTGAAGATAAATATTGTTAATATTACTAAATTCTGAATTTAAATGTAATTTAATTTATTATAATTAATTAGATTTAAAAAATTAAATTATGATTTTAAAATAAATTAATTTGAATGAAATTGTTAATAGAGAGAGATGTTACAACACTTTGTAACACAGACACATAAGTAAAGGAAAGTATTGTAATCATAAAAAAGTAGATTAGAGAAATATTGGTATATTTTTACATTTTGTAGTTCTCGACTAAGTTTTTGCTTTTTAAATCTATTCCATTATGTATATGTGTATATTAGAATTTCATGTTTTTAGGGCTCTCCAGAGCTCATTTTATGTGTTTTATGATAATGTATGAGTCTGTGAGTGACCATGCTAGCATTCATAAAGTATTTGCGATTTGGTAAATATATTTACAGGCCATTGTAGCAAGCATTGTAATAATTTTCATTCCAATCAGACAATGGGTTTGGTATCTAAACATTTTCCAACCCTTTTGTGACCAGAGAATAGAAATTTTATTTTTTATATACGACTCATTTATTATATGTAGGGAATAATTACAAACATATATACAGATAACACATTCGAAATCTATCAAATATTGCTAAAGATAAAGGAGAAAATAAAATAACCAAATGTTTATAGTATGTTTCTTTCTCAATAGCTCAAGACTATTTGTATTTTTTTAAAATTATCTTTTAAGAAATTACTAACAGAGGCTTTTCTAACCTCTAAGAAAGAAAGCAATAAGACATGCATATATATATACAGTAGAGTCCCGCTATTCCGAACTAATTGGGACCGAACACTGTTCGGTTTAGCGGGAATTCGGAATAGGCGGATTTTATTGATAATAATCAACATATTGACTTGTTAAGGCTTAAATTAAGTGCAGGGACATCGGCTAGTGTCAGCTCTATACAGCGCTGATCGGCTCGTGGTGAACAGGTTCAGTGAAAGTGGGAAGGGAAGGGCAGTGACCTTCGACGACTGATCACCCCACCCTACATATCCAAAACTACCCTATCAGAAAGCAGGGGTGCAGAAAATGTTTTTACTCCCAACATTTCCCCCAATCCATATGAAAATTTCCCCAAAATAAATTCTGTATTACCGTAGATATAGAAAATTTTGCAATATACAAGTTGCCTCTTTAAAAACCTATAGACTGAATTTGTAACATGTCTAGTTATTGGAAAGGTAAGTTAATGCATGTAAGTTTTAATCTAATTCTTATGCCTAATATTTATTAATAACTGCACAATTTTAACTAACAAATACAATTTTTTTTATTACCCTTTCTGATAAATTGTCAATTATTGAGAAACTGCAATCTTCCACTGTCTTTGAGTATGTTGTCAATCACTTTTGATGTTTTGTAGATCTTGAGTCTGTTTCTTGTAGAAAATCTAGTGAAATGATAATTTCCACCATGAAAATGATGTCTGTTTAAGGATGCTTTTAATAATTCTGTAGCTTTATGCACAGGAGGTCCATTCCATGATATAAACACTTTATGAAAGAGATTATCAGATTTTAGGGTTCTGTTATAAATGTGATTTCCAATAATAGAGCCAACAGATTCACAAACACATTCATTGCAAGTTTTTAAGCAGTTTTCAAATAGGTAAACTATTTCTAGCACATCAGCGTACACATCAAGATTGGTAAAAGCTTCTTTTTTAATACAGCTGTCTTGATCTAGAAGTGATGGCTTCTTTTCAGAATTCAGGATTTTTTAAATTAAATTCGGCTTTTAGAATGTTTTTCTTTAAAGTTATTCACTGATTAAGAAGACTTTTCTCATTATTAAATTTAAATTCTTTTATATTTTTCCTCACCCATTCAGTGAGAGCTTGTAGTGAGTTTTCCACCAATGGTGCTGTGAGATCAGATCTTCTTGATTTGATTCTCTTTCTAAAGATGGGGTAGAGCTCAAAATGAGTTTACTACTGAAGCGTCTCATATGTTTTACATTTTTTAGTTGACATATTCTTTGTTTAAGCTGAACAAAGGTTTTTTTAAATATTTTCCACCAATGGTGGTGTGGGATCTTCTTGATTTGATTCTTTTTCTAAAGATGGGGTACTACTGAAGTATTGTGTCATATGTTTTACAATTTTTGGTTCACATATTCTTTGTTTAAGCTGAGCAGAAGTTTTTAATATTTTTCTTGGGAGTTTGAAACCCTCACTTTTTATGTTTTCTTGTTCAATGGTGTTCCTGGTCGCCACCGGCCACAGGGTGACTAAATGTAAAAAAAAATGGAGACTATACATCTGATCGCCAAAGAGGCGATTTATATTTTTCATGTAGCAGTACATCTGATTTCTTAGCGCCGTTTTGTTTCCAGGGATGTCACTTGCCCGCCGAATGGCAGATTTCCGCTTCTTAATTTTTTAAAAAACCTAATCGGCCATTTCTGCAGAAAACAGTCCCAATTTTCGTCAAGTGATCACGGAAAAAGAGTATGATTTTTGTCAAACTATCGCGAAATAAAATTGAGATTTTCGGGAAGGGACTGCGATATTAAACCGGGATTTTTGTCAAATGATCGCGGAATAAAACCTCGATTTTCGTCAAACGATCGCAAAATAAAATCACGATTTTCATCAAGCAATCGCGAAATAAAATCACGATTTTCGTCAAGCGATCACGAAATAAAACCACAATTTTCGTCAAACGATCGCGAAATAAAACCATAATTTTAGTCAAATGACGGTGAAATAAAATCACGATTTAGATCAGACAATCGCGAAATAAAACCACGATTTTCGTCAAACGATCACGAAATAAAACCGCGATTTTCAACAAGGGACCGTGAAATAAAATCTTGAATTTCGTCAAAAGATTGCAAAATAAAACCATGATTTTCGTCAAAAGATCGTGAAATAAAACCATGAATTTTGTCAAACGACTGCGAAATAAGATCACGATTTTCGTAAGACGATAACGAAATAAAACCGCGATTTTCGTAAGACGATAACGAAATAAAACCGCGATTTTCTTCAAGCGATCGCGAAATAAAACCACGATTTTCGGCAAGTAACAACGAAATAAAACTGCAGTTTTTGGCAAACTATCGAGAAATAAAATCACAATTTTCATCAAACGACCGCGAAATAAAACCACTATCTTCATCAGGCGATCGCGAAATAAAATTGATTTTCGTCAGACGATCGCAAAATCAAACTGATCTTCATCAGACATTTGCGAAATTAAACTGCGATTTTCGGCCAGGGACCGCAAAATAAAACTACAATTTTCGGTAAACGATCGCGAAATAAAACTGCAATTTTCTATCTCGGGAAATTATGTAATTCATTGTTAAAATCGAAATCAGTTGTATATTTTTCCACAAAATTTCCCCCGATCCTAGATCGTCGGATCAGACATATTCTACACCCCTGTCAGAAAGGTAAGAAAATTACAATAAAAGATGTGATTTACTGGGTGGCTGAAGCATGGGATAACACCACTAAAGGCACAATACAAAAATCATGGAAAAATTTCTGGCCTACATTGGAATTTGTTGAAACAACTTTTACATTAGTGAAAGACTGCCACCTTCTTCCACTAGTGGAGAAAATTCCTGGCTGTGAAGACGCAGAAGAAAGCTGTGTTGAGTAGTGGACTGCTGTTGACTACAATGGCCACCAGTAGTACGGAGACGAAGACATCGTAGCAATGGTGCAAGACTCATCAACTGAGATCGACTGGGAGAAAAACGAGGAGGAGGTGAACGCTCAAACTGAAATCATATCACACACAGACGCGGCAAATGCTCTTGACCTCGCCTTACGCTACGTCGAACAACACGCTTCATCAACACCAAATGATGTTATGTTCATGCGATGATGGCGGAACATTGCATCCTCAAGTCAATTCAGTGCTCTTCGTCAGAAAAAAAATCACGGACTTTACTTCTTAAGTGTGTGTAAATTGGTTGTTTTTTGTGTTTAGCAGCGATTAAAAATGATTCTACAGAATTGTATAAATGGAGCCGACATGTACTGTAAGTAACCAGCTTTCATTCCAATTTAGTTTCAGGCGTTTTCATCAAGTTTAGGCTCTATGTAAAACTATTTAACTTCTTTGTAGAACAATAAATGTAAGTTTTTTCACGTCTTTTTAATTTTTCCTGTTTTTAAGTTAAAAAAATCGGTATTTTTTCTGAACTCTGTTTGGAATAGGCGGATTTTCGGAATAGCGGGGGACTACTGTACTCTCTCTCTCTCTCTCTCTCTCTCTATATATATATATATATATATAGAACTGAATGAAAAAAATCTTAAAAGTGTTGGATTTTTTTCCTTCTGTTTATTATAATCTCATGCAATAGATGAGCTCGACATATTGAATTTTTATGAAGTCAAATTTTGCATCATTCTACTCAAATCTTTTTGGAAGGATTCTACAATTGATTTTTTTATTTTTGACCTTTGAATCGCAACAAAATATTACATTGAAAATGGAATTTTTTTTAAATTATTTTAATTATCCCAGTTTTTATATTTAAAAAGTTGTTTTTAAAAAATAACCAAAAGATAATGTAATTAATGATAACTTTTTTAACATAAAAATCTTACATACATACTTTAAAAACCTTTCAGGGTTAGTGCCCTGTAAAAAATTACTCTGGGGACATTTGAGAGGGTCGGGGCAAGAGAGTGCTAAGCCACATTTTTGAACTTCTTTGATATTTCAATTTGAACAAATACTCAAATCAAGATATATAACAAAGTTTTTTCACCAATGTCTTAGTAACATTTGAGATATTCTAAGTAACAATATGACATTACTTTTAATGATATTACTATTACGTTTTTTGTTAATTAGCTATCTTCATTGGGGGCATAAACGTCTGGGACATATACTGCCACCAAGTGACATTAGAAACAAATTATCTGTAGGATATTAAAATTTACAATATTAAGCAACAGATTACAGTGTTAGATTTATTTCACCTAAAATGTGGCTTGGCACTTCCTTGCCCCGACCCCCTCATTTGATCTCTAACTATGCAAGCAAAAATCTAGTTATAATACTTTCTTATTTTTTATTAACTCAGATACAAGTTTTACTTAACATCAATATTTAGCATTCTTTTTTTTTCTTCCTGTTTCAGACCTGGCAGCAGAAAAGGATTTGCAGACCCTGTTCGATACAGCCACTACATGAATTTTCAAGAAATCCAGCAACACTTGCAGCAATTTCGCTTTCACCAAAACTTGTTTTCAAATGAACAGTCTATGCATAACTATTTATATGAACAACAAGCTCGTAGTTCAAATAAGAGGCGACATAGGCATACAGTAAGTTCTCCAAGATCAAGGCCCATCTCAGAATTCATAGACTTTAACAGTGCTGAGGCTTACAAGCATGTATTAAGAGGGATGCCTGAATCAGGATCTTTGCCAAAGAGAATGTTCCCAAAACAAAGACCACCAATTCCATCTGCATTTATGTTTCAAGAGAGACATGATCAACTTATGACCAATGGATATCCACCTCAAAATTATAATCAAGATAGAATAGAATTTCACAGAAGTGAAAATGCTTCAAGTTCTAAAGTTTAATCATAAATGAAATAACGCTGTTTTTTTTTTTTTTAGTGGTTGGGGGGAAGGGCCAATGAAACTGGTCAAACAAAATAATAAATGAAGTATTAAAGATTAAATAAATGCAAAAATATTTAAAAAATAATAGAACTGTATATAAACAGACAAATTATCTAAAATCAAAATAATTTTGGTCTCTTATTTTCTTTTTTAATGTGCAAGAAGGTATGGTAGTGTTTTGAATTCTTTAATCTGTGTTTGTATTTCTCCTGCATCTCTTTAAAATATCCAGCTAGATTTCATAGCATAATTTGTTCACCTTTATTTACCTTTAATACATTTTTTACAGTAAAAATGATTGCAAAATATTACACATTTAACACAATTTATTGTTACTTGCACTGCTGTGGCATGGTAGAAATACCATAACAGAGAACAGTCAAAATACACTTATTGCACCTTGAGTTTCACTGATGATTTTAATAGGATCTATTCTCTGATGATATACATAGTGTTCCATAAATCCATTCACATTTCAAAAATTCATTTAAAAAAATAGTCATACCAGAGTGCAATTTGTACTAAAATCTGTCAGAGTGTCAGATTTTTTTTCCTTAGAAAGTTCAAATTTTCTTTCAAAATTTTTTTTGCTAGAAAAATTTTAACCAATTGCCAAGTCTTATGGTGCAAATCACACTCCAATATGCCAATTTAATTTTCTTATGAGTTTTTGAAATATGAATAGACTTATGGGACACTGAATTTTTTCTTTTCGCCATGAAAAATTCCACTTTTTGACAAGTCTTATGGTGCAAAGTGCACAGAGGTGTGACAGTCTGATAAAATTTTTTATGAGTATTTGCAATCTGGACTTACTTATAGGTTTCTTTAAACTATTTTCGTTCATTTTCCCCCCAAACAATAAGACACTCTGAACAGTTTTATGGTACAAACCGTACAGACATTTTAAAACGTCCTGGTTTTCAAATAAAACAGCTGAATTAACCCAGGTAACACAAATTTAACATTACAAAACTTAGTTATGATTTTTTAAAATGGAATCATAGGAAGAAATCAAACCACAGATAAGTAGTGGCCCATAGTTGGAAAAGCAGGTGAAGAGCAACAATAGCAATAAGAAAAATTCTAAAGAATTAAAACGCCTAAAAATAACTTAGTTCTCTGAACATCTGAAGTATTTCCATGTTTAACTTTCATTCTTAGACTAAAGTTACAGAAATTACATTTTAAAAAATTATAAACAAAATAATAACAGATAAAGGTTTACAGATGTGTTAACTGTTTGAAAACAAATTTAATAAAAATATCTGCATAACAAAAATTCCTCATTAAATTAATGTGAAATCTCAAGTTATGAATTCTTCTACCTTATAAAATATATAAAAATGTGAATTATGTGGTTATAGAATATTTCTTTTTTATCAGCATCAATAAAAGATCTTTCACTATTGAAATATTTGCCAAAGAAAGTCTTTTCTGTATTTCTGCAATTTTTTTTTTTTTTTTTTTTTTTTTTTTAACAAAATAAATTTTTTTGCACAGATGCCTTTGAAGATGGAAGTATTAAAATGATCTAATTTGTAAGTTCTATATAAAATTAACATTTCCACGAATCTCGCATAAATTCTTGATGTGATATATTTCTCAAATTAACATTATAGAAAACAACTGAGATTTTAAAATTAACTAGGTAGCACCCATCAAGATTTGACAGTAAACAACTTGAAAGTTTCATCACAAAAATGTTTTAATTTTTAATTAGTTGCTTTTAAAGTAATTAAGTATTGAAAACTTTATGAATTGCTATATTGTATAAGCGATTCCTATAGATATAAGGCAATAGATGTTGCTCTCAGTCCAACATACTCAATGAAGTGAAAAACTTTTAATTTATAAACATTATGCTTGTTTTTAAGCAGAAGTTTAACTAAAAATATTAATTGAATGGATAGAGCATTTATTTTTACTTATTGCAGTCTCAATTTGTTGAAAATAATAACAATATTTAGTATTTCCTAACTTTTTAAAACTACGAGACTCTTAACCTTTTAAAATTTTTCATCAAATTTATTTTTATCAGTCTCACTCTAAAGCCTAACATTTTCATATATTATTTAATTATTAAACCATGGATAAAGAAAAATTTATTTTATAGTTCTTAAAAGGAATATTTTTCCTTATTTCTATTTTCTCTTTTCTTTTTTACGAAAAATAATCCCATAATTTTCTGTGTACATTTTAATATATTCTTGATAATGGTTTTACAAAATATAACAGAAGTTGTAGTTCAGTTCAATTTATTTAATCGATAATTACATGCAATTTTTTTTTAATTTAAATACTTTTAATACACATATTTCTTATTTATATTGTTATATTTTTAATACAATTTTTTATTTGTAAAAATATTTCTGGGTGTTAAACTTTACTTAATTAAAAAAAAACATTCAAATAAAAAAATACAAAACAATTTTTTATTTATATTATATTTTTAATACAATTCTTAATTAAAAAAAATATTGTTGGGTGTTAAACTTAATGTAATTAAAAAGTATTTGAATAAAAAAAAAATTACAAATCATAACTTCTTTTCCTGAAAATATGACAGTAATTAAAATGAATTATAGCCAAAAGTATTGCAGAAATCATTCTGTCAGAAGTGGGATTCAAACCCACATTCTATGCAGAGAACTAATGTTTTAGACCACTGGGCTACACTGACCGCATTCAAGTAGAACATAAAACCGAACAGGTTTAGATTTAATTTCACACATGCACAAATAGGTCGATTTTTTGTGAATCTCACAGAAATCTCCTTTCGTTTTAATATACAGGATGCTATAAGACTTATTGCTCTTTTACTTACCACTATTAAAATTCTATTCTTTTATGGAAAAGTCCATTGCTGTTTATCTTAATTTTTCAACAATTAAATAATGTTTATAATAAGAAACTCAATATCATTAGCAGAATGCATATTAAAATTTCTAATTTATAAAATACATATGAAAATAAATACCGTACTTACAATCTATGGCAAACAATAAATAGAAAGTGGAAAAACAGTCATATTTGAGTACTCTTATTTTCTTACGACAGCTAGAGACATATCAATATATGAAAGTGTAAAATTTAAACTGTTAACCTTAAGAATGAATAAGAAATAAATTTAGATAAAATTTTTTAAATTGTTTATGTAAGAAAAACAACTTTTAAGATTCTAATTTAAGTTATAAGGAAAACTTATGATTTGAGATACATTCAATATTAAATCATTTAAAATTATATTTGTAAAATAGTAGATATACACACAAAAACGAATTGCATTTAATAATAAGCCCCACACCTAATAATTTAAAGCACTCCTTTTCTTTTTTCTTTCCTACTCTATTTATTGCCAGATAAGTTCAGCTGCAAATTAATGTAACATAATAAGAATTTTAAGCAAATTTTAGGCTCAAATACTATTAAAAGAAACAATATACAAATAATTTTTTCCCCCAGATTATATATATACACACACATACATACAGGGTGTTTCTACGATCATGGGACAAACTTGGAGAAACAGGACACTGTAACAAACAATTTTTGTATAGGAAAGCAGGGTTGGAAATTATTTATATAGTCAAAAATACAGGCTGCCTCACTCCAATCCCAAGTCGTGTTTTTGTTCATAAATTTAACAGTAGTGAAGACGTTTTAACGAAATCCCTACAATATGCTTACTATTCATACAAAGATGAGTCTTTTGCAAATTTTGTTAAAATATCTTCATTATTGTTAAAGTTATGTATGAAAACATGGCTTTGGATTGGTATGAGACACCCTGTATTTTTTACTAAATAAATGGACTTCTGATGTTGCTTTCCTATACAAAAATTGTTTGTTACAGTGTCCTGTACCACCCCTCCAAGTTTGTCCCATGATTGTAGAAACACCCTGTATATATAATTGCTAAGAAGCTCTGCTAAATTCCCTACAAATTATGTTAAACTTTCTTTTCTATTTTTATAAGCCTTTGGTTCTGTCTTTTGCTGAAGCTATATAATTAGTATATATTTATTTTAGTGTTTAGCTTAACTGCTATGCTTTCTCTCCTACTTCCTGTCCCAATTAACATTCCAATTAGATTGAGTTTCATGACCAAAAAACCACAATACTTAATTTTGTAAACTCAAACTCACTCACATCATATATGATAGTGGAATTTAATCATCCAATATTTATTTTCTAAAGCAACTGCCTAACCATAAAATGATTAAAAGGCAGCTTGTTCAGTATTACCTTTTTCTGTAAACTTCAAAGCCATATTTGTCATTCTTTTGCTAACTGGCAGTGCTATCAGAAGCTTCACAATACCATACGTTTCCCTAGTGTTTAATAAAATAATTCAATTGCTGAAATGTGACCGTTAATTAATAAACCCTACAGCCATAACTTACCCATAAATTTTATTTTACTTGCACACACACAGGGTCCTTTTATCATTGACCAATAGCCAATTTCTAAACATTCCTATTGTATAAATGTTCCATATTGTTTTTTGACACTAAAAATGCCAACATTTCAAAGTATCATAATTCAGTAAGTTTGGTCATACAAAAATAGAATTTTTACTGTTTTGCTCATTAGAGCATGTAGAATGTTTTCTAAATATATAATAAAATGCATTTTTATTTTATGTGTGTATTCTCAGCTAAAAGTATCCTACAAGAAGTAACACTTGTCATACATATGGAAGTCTTTTCAATGAAAGCAAAACTGAAAAGATATTTATACAACATGCCAAACATATTTTTCTTGTGCCATCTTTATTTAAGCAGTTCTCATGACCCTTTAATTATTAGTAAATTTCAATAATTAAAAAAAAAGACAAGTGTCTTCAATTCAAACCTTCTAATTTTATAATTTATATATTTTCCCAATAGCATGCAGTGTTGTTTTGTTTTTAAATAAAAGTTTGAATATATTTTTGGTAATAAATGTAAATAGAATTGTAAATAGAATAACAGTATTTATGCTGTTGTATTTATGAAGTGTGATAATTTCCTTTGCTGGAAACTAAATTGTAAAATATCTTTTGTAAATAATGTATTTATATTTGTGCTGTAAAAGACATAAGCATAATAAATATTTTCATTATGCAGTTTTGGACAATATTTTGTATATTTAAAATAATATATCACTGTTTAAATATTCAATTTACTGTATCAAACAAACATCTCATTTTTAAATTTAGTAAGGCTGTTCTAAATTCCAAACTGGCTACTTTCTGACATTTTTTAAAATTCATTTTTGTCTGCAAACGCATCAAATTAGCAGGTGCTCTTATTCAGAAACTATGTAATCTGTTTTTTGGTAAAAGCTAAAGATTTTTCAGAAAATGCTGTCAAAGTGTTTCAGAAAGTTTTGCATTGTTGAGAAAGTATATTTTTGAAAACCACCTTACCTTAAATATTTTGAATCATTTTTGTTTTGTTATGCTATGCTTTAATATTTTAAGCAAGAGAAGGCAATTTTGTTTTATACAATAATTTCAGAAAAATATATTTGCTGTTTGTAAGCAATACACTCAATAACTCTCCTCGCACCCCAATCCTAAAAAAAAAGAGGGGGGGGGGGATCTTCAATGATTGCCCTAAATTGGAAAATTAAAATCAGACTAAATCTAGCAACCACAAAACAAAATTGTGAGTAATGAAAGAAAACTCTCAGATGCTTAGGCTTATAGTAACATAGCCAGGTCTACATGGGGCCTTGGGGGGGAAAGATACAGTTGGGAGGATGGAGGAGGTATAACATGTTTATGACCACAATTTGTACTCAGCTAAAACAAAAATTACCTGATTTTTAGCCTTGTCGGGGCCTGAATATAGCATTAAAAAAAAATTTCACATTCATTAAAAACAGTGATGTAGTCGTAAAAGAACCAGATGATATATACACTATAGGCAGATATGCTATAACTTTGAGAAACAGAAAGCCTATAAGTTCCTTTAAAAAAATCCAGAAGGTATACCACTGGCCATTTTAAACTAAATACCTCTGTTTTGTGAATTTAATTTACCCTTCTTTTGTACCTTTGAAGTTGTATACTTTCACTACATCCTTGAGTTAAAAGCCCCATCCCATGTCAAGTACCCTGTTATAAAGAGAAAAAACATTTTGAAGCAAATCTACCATTAGTATTAAAGTGTTATATTCTCATCTTTATATAATATTAATATATATATATATATATATATATATATATGTTTTTGAAATTCATAGATATTATAATTATAATTATATATATATATATATATGTCGTGTTTCCAAGTTCAAATCCGGGAAAAAGGCAGTCGTGCTCGTGATAAATAGGGTTAGCGATGTGATTGGTTTCCCTTTTAGCTCGCATCAGGCGGCAGTGTGGTATCATCAACAACAAGAAATGTCAGTCCATATTTTTGTCGAAGAACCTTTTATTTCCAGTTTTAAGACATCTCTTCAGGGAAAATGCTCATTAGCCAACGCTAAACGAAAAAAAAATACAACGTTCCATTATTTACTAGAATCCGCCCTGATTCCTTTAGCAAACACCAGCGTCAAAAAATCCTCTCCGAATCAGGATGATCGTGTTTTTAAACTAGCTTGCGTAATAATACAGAATACGTCACGTGACCCACTTCTATCGAATCAAAAGGTCTCTTTTGGAACTTTATCAATATTTCCAGTGGATTTATTTTGCTGTAAAATACAAAAACTTTCTACGCCCTTCCAGAATATTCCATAATCTCGTACCAGATGCCTGTCATATCAACAAACGAGCTTATCTGTTTTTGAGGCTGTAGCTAAACTTCGAATTTAATACGTAATAAAAATAATAAGAAGAAAAGAAAATGAATCTTTATAAAAGGGAAAAAAAAAAGAAAGAATTAAAGTTTTTCGGAAATATTTTAATAGACATTTGATATTTAATAATAGGATAACTTTATGAAATAAGGTTTTTTGAGCGGAATATTTTAAGAGATACGATATTTTAGCATTTAAATAAAGAAGTTATAGCAATTTGACCACACGGGAATAATACTAATGAATTTTAATAATGGATTAAAATAAAGATGTTCTATTTAAAGAATAAATTTAAAAAGCTATCGCCATTTTTAGAATAACTACATTCGAATAAATATTATTAAGTGGATTAGGAATAATTGGCTTTACATATGGATAGTAAAAGGCTATTTTAAGAATGAGAATTATTTTAATAAGCTGGGTTATATACCGAATATTATTGAATGGACAAATTTTATAGAATAATTGCGGAAAAAATTTAAATTTTGTAATATTATCCCCCCTCCCTAAAGATTTTGGATGAAGTTAATAGTTAAGTAACTATAAATTCAGACAATATAAATTTAATACTTTAGAAATTTGAATTTTGACTAGTATAAATTTAGAGACTGCCAGCAAGGAGATGGGGAATTTCTGAAGAACTGGAAGACAAAAACAAAATAATAGTAATCAATTAAAATTAATAGATAAATAAAAATAAAGCTACGAGCATTTCCCCTGTAAAATAATACAAGAAATGGTTACAATCTCACTTACCATTTGTAAGTGCACAAGAAAAATACAATAACAATAAATAATAAATATTAATAAACAGGAAAAACAGGATAATAATAGTAACAGAATTTTGCTTTTACCAAGTTCACAAGCTTTAGAATAAGTAGTCACTAGCAAATTGTTAAAACAAAGTTTTTAAAAAAAAAAATTCGACTTAATTCAAATTTGAGTTCATTAGATCCAACTGTTTTATTTCAGTCTCTTTCTTGGATCGTGATAAGTCCTCATTTTGTTTTTAAAAAAAAATGGTTACTGCAGTCCCTTTCTTAAAAATACAGTTTTTATGTAAAGGCTGAAAATAAAGACATTACTCCATCAAAATTTTAAAACTGTAGTCATTCTTACCAATACTTTATAATGACCTTATAATGCTAGCACTTGTCACAACGTCTTCTCTTAAGTATCACATTAATTTTCTCACATAATAAACAAGTCAAATTATCTCTTGGTCGTTTATTGTACTTGGAATATGTTATCTTTGTTATATTCCTGTGGGATTTGTTATATTTCTCTTGGGATCCCAACATCTTTAACTAATATTTGTCAAACATTTTTTCACTAATAAATAATATAACTCTTCAATAATATAAATAAATGCTATAATAAAATTCAATTCATAAACATAACAATAATAACTTTCAATATAACTAATACTTCTCAACATATGTAGTAATTCATAATATAATTCAATAGTAGAAATAATAATAATATAATAAAATTAGTATAATTTAAGAAAATATCACAGTTTGTTTATTTATTGTTAGGGAAAATATTGGTTGAGGAATAAAATAATTACATAGCAAATAAAAAAATTTCTTATTTTTTAATTATATAAGAAAGTATTTTTGCCAGTCGAAAGTATACAAAAAAAAATATATATATATATAATAATTTCAAAATCCAAATAAATTTAAATCTAAATATTTAGAAATTGAACTCTCAACCATTAGTTCCTTACAATAATTTTTTCCTCTGATAACCTTTTACAAAATTATACTGTTAAGTTATAAGTATTCATATCCTAAATGCAGAGAGTTGTTTTTTTTTTTGGCAAACTTAGAATGAATAAAGACAATAAATAACAAATAAAAGATGTTAATTTTAGCTGAGAAATGGAATACAAAGGCAATTAGTTTAGATACTTAATTTTCTATTGTCACACCAAAACAATCACTGTAAAATCACATCATCACTATCCAATCATTTATATAATTATAGAAATACTTATAAACGGTTACTATTTGATTATCTATTGAAGTAAATAACATAATATTAAATCTTTGAAACAATTGGTTTAAGAAAAAGTAAATAAGTAAAAATAGTTTATTTTGATATAGAATTAAAACATTTAATTTTATTTTTCAACATCAATTTGACAATTCCTAAAATCAAAATACACATCTTATGCCTGCATAAGGTGTCTACTCAACCTCAAAAACTCTCAAAAACAAGTAAATATTTTAGTTGATCAGGCTAAAATATAACCACAATGTTGAAATAAAAGCTGTGACATTTATTTTAAATTTTAAAATATTAAACTTTCAAAAATGGGTAATATCTCTGTTGTACACCAAAGACATACCTGATAATGTTGAAACTAGAGTAATAAGAGATATTTAAAGAATTAGAATTTATTCTATTGTTTTTACTTTAGTTTGATTTTGTGATGGTGATTGTGATGTCTGTGGTGATTTTGATTGTTGTTTGGGTTGCTCATGAAATAGTCTGAAGTTATCTGGTGAAAAATAGGTTGCGTATTGTTCCATGTCTCCAAATTAAGACCCTATATACCCTTCTGACAGAAACATAACTGAATTCAAACCTTTCCTATTGAATTTTTAAGAATTATAAGAATTTGTGAATCCAAATTAAGCATTAACCAGAACATTTATTCAATAAAATACATAAAAATCTCCTAAATTTTATTTATTATTTTTGCTAAATTTAAATTTAATATGTTGCATTAACTACCTTAGAATAAATTTTTTTATCATAGTAATAATAATAATAACAATTGTATCATCAGCAAAAAGAACAAGAAGAGCAACATCATCAACAAAATTTTATTACATACCCCATGAATTTCTTGAATGCAACTTACCTACATTTTCCAATTTCTCTTCTAAATATTTTTATTATTTGTCATCAAGGAAAACATGACTTTATCTTCATATTGATCGTCATCACGTATTAATTCTATCATCACATCATAATTATTCTGAGTATTCAATTCTAGTAAATTTATTACTGCTGAGGACTTGGTAAATAATGAACTTATTTTTACCTAAGCTATGGACAAATGAGGTGTAAAAAAAAAATTCCCCATTGGTGAGCTTAAGATTATTAAAATTCAAATTACCTAATAGCGCAATTCAGCTAGGTTAACATAGTGCTAAATGTCTACATGTTCCAGTAATCTAATTTCTACCTGACCTAGCATTTTATTTAAACACTTTATTAATATTATAACACCATCAAAAATTTTCAAAGTTTCTATATTAAATATTTTAGCAAGTTGGTAAATGCATCATAAATCCTACATTAAATGAAAATAAACAATAACATACTAAATTTAATTTTATATATTCACAGTTTAAATAAACAATAAAATACTAACACTCTATTTACATATTTACATCATAAATAATCTTTCAGTGGCTCATTAATTTACTACAATTCAAACCACCAGTCACTTATTATTCAACATACAGATTTTTTTTTTTTTTTTTTTTCTCTCCTCATAATAGCTGTTTTGTAGCTTAGGTTTGGCATGGTGCCAGGAATGTTCCCTTAGGATAAAAATTGTCTCTTTATAAAATACAGATCAGATCTTAGTAACATATTAAAAATAATAGAATTTTTCTTTTAAGAATATCTGTTCTTAAAACATGAAAATATAAATTATACCGCTGTCTATAATATTACAATGACGTATCACACGAAATCATCAAATAAATTAATTAACCTTAACAACACTTAAATATTTGCAACAGAAATAAATTTTAAAAACAAAAATTTAATCAGTATAACATAGTATATAAAACCTTTAAATTTCAAAATAGACTATTAAATAAATAAAACATTTTAAATATAACATAAACTAATAAATATCAACATATAAAGATACCAATAAATAAAAATACCAATAAATAAAAATACCAACTTACAGTTACTCTTGAGCATATTTCACAGGAAAGTTTCACACATCTAAAAATCTTTAATTTTCAGATAACACAAAAGTTCTGCTTTTTCGCAATCCTTTAAAACCAACACCATGAAGACGCTTATGAAGATGAATAGTATATTCTCTAGCAACAACTTCACTTAGGCCAACTTTTCCTCTTCTTTTCTCTTTTAGGCTTGACCATTTTTAATTTATTATAAAACTACAAAATAACAAAACACCAGACGTAAACGTGCTGTAATGGCGTAGACGTCCTCGTAACATATTCTTCTAATCAGCAAATTTCACGTTTAACTACACAAACTTTCTGTTGATCACCAGCATCCTGTTCGACTTATTATATTAATGTCGTGTTTCCAAGTTCAAATCCGGGAAAAAGGCAGTCGTGCTCGTGATAAATAGGGTTAGCGATGTGATTGGTTTCCCTTTTAGCTCGCATCAGGCGGCAGTGTGGTATCATCAACAACAAGAAATGTCAGTCCATATTTTTGTCGAAGAACCTTTTATTTCCAGTTTTAAGACATCTCTTCAGGGAAAATGCTCATTAGCCAACGCTAAACGAAAAAAAAATACAACGTTCCATTATTTACTAGAATCCGATTCCTTTAGCAAACACCAGCGTCAAAAAATCCTCTCCGAATCAGGATGATCGTGTTTTTAAACTAGCTTGCGTAATAATACAGAATACGTCACGTGACCCACTTCTATCGAATCAAAAGGTCTCTTTTGGAACTTTATCAATATTTCCGGTGGATTTATTTTGATGTAAAATGCAAAAACTTTCTACGCCCTTCCAGAATATTCCATAATCTCGTACCAGATGCCTGTCATATCAACAAACGAGCTTATCTGTTTTTGAGGCTGTAGCTAAACTTCGAATTTAATACGTAATAAAAATAATAAGAAGAAAAGAAAATGAATCTTTATAAAAGGGAAAAAAAAAAGAAAGAATTAAAGTTTTTCGGAAATATTTTAATAGACATTTGATATTTAATAATAGGATAACTTTATGAAATAAGGTTTTTTGAGCGGAATATTTTAAGAGATACGATATTTTAGCATTTAAATAAAGAAGTTATAGCAATTTGACCACACGGGAATAATACTAATGAATTTTAATAATGGATTAAAATAAAGATGTTCTATTTAAATAATAAATTAAAAAAGCTATCGCCATTTTTAGAATAACTACATTCGAATAAATATTATTAAGTGGATTAGGAATAATTGGCTTTACATATGGATAGTAAAAGGCTATTTTAAGAATGAGAATTATTTTAATAAGCTGGGTTATATACCGAATATTATTGAATGGACAAATTTTATAGAATAATTGCGGAAAAAATTTAAATTTTGTAATATATATATATACACATACACAGTAATCCCTTAACATTCACGAGTTTTGATTATTCACGAATGAAAATGCAGAAAAATTTAACATTCGCAAGAATCTGACTTGATTATTAGAGATTTTTTTTTTTTTTTTTTTGTCTCTTTCATTTTCAGAATTTATAGTGGTTAAAGATTATTTTCCCTGTGTTTTCTTAGTATCTATTTAAAAATCAACATTCAGTTGTGAACTGAGAAAGGAGCGAATGTTTTAGGAAAGCAATATAACAGCAGCAGAATAGTCATTGCAATGGGCATATTAGAAGTGGTAAAGTAACAGGTGCAGGTTCTCGTAGACAAAGAGATGAAGCTGCACTTAGATAGAAAATAAAAGCATTTCTGAAGCATATAGCTTATTTAGATATTTAAATATCGTTTTTTAATATTGTATCGCATACTGACCCACTAATACATTATCATCTCTTTGTGAATAGAGAGAGTCGAAATTATTTTATACAAAACCTATGCATTTTTAGCAGTGATTATTTCTCTAGTCAGTTACTTTGAATTATCTTCAATAAATAAATTTCATATTTATAAATATATGTGTACATTCACCTTCTACATATATGTTATGCATAACGTATTGTTAATACATATATTCTTTTGTTCCTTGAAATGTTGTGTCACTCTGATTAAAATTTCATAGAACATAACTCCATTTTTAGTGCAGATAGACTCAACATTCGCGAGGTTTTCCTGCAACTTAACCATCGCAAATGTTAAGGGATTACTGCGTATATATAAGAATCACTGTATCAAGAAGAGAAAAATATCTAGATAAATTTAGCACACTTGTGTATTTTCTCCTCTTCAGAAAAGATATGCAAGAAACTTTAGTTTAAGAAGTATCAACATTTATTTAATATAAAAAGAAAAACTTTTACATAGCAAAGTGTAACAAAATAAACAATGCCTTTCTTGATGACATTCAACAAATTTAGCTTCAGTGAACTTTAGATGAAAAAAATATAAAGTAGATATTTTGTCTCCAGATGGTGAGTAAAAATATACTACTGTAGTAGTTTCAAGAGTAAATGATTAGCAGCTTTCATCAGGAGATCAGCAACAGAAACTACTAGTTAACTCAACAAGGTTAAAACATCAGCTCAGATCTAGGCAAAAATTGTTACTCTTGTTGGGTTAACTATTCTCTGATAATGATCATGTGATGCAAGCCGATAATTAATTGTTTTCAAAACTATAGTAGTATGATTTTACTAACCATCTGGAAAAAAAAAATTCTACTTTTATATAAATGAGCTTCTTTTGAAGATAATTTACCAAGGAATCTTCTTTCCATCATAGTTGAAAAATTCACCACAGTGCTCGTCAGATGCCTTCAAAATAGTACTTAGCATTCCGTTGACACTGGTATCTGTGGTAATAAGAGCATTTTTACCACCCATGTCAGTCAAGACCCATCCAGGATGCAACACAAAGGCAAGGATTCCAAGAGGTTTCAAATCCATAGCTAATGATCTAGTGACCATATTCAGAGCAGTCTGAAATAGAGATAACTCATATTTAGAAAAAAAAAAAAAAAATAGAGAGCTCATTTTTGCATCAAATTTGCAAGGGGAGCAAAAATAAACAGGATATAAATTAGAAAAGTGAAAAAAATAGTACAAAGAAAAAGATGCATCAGGAATTATCCTTCCATTGGTTACAACATTACAGAATGTATAGAACAAGGGCCAAAGGCTTTTAATGAAAGCATACTTTAACCTGATATAGAAGGGGCACACCTTATTAATTGTTGTAGAAGAGGATAAACTTCAGTACTTCTTTGTTATAGGAACTTCAGTGTGATAGAGAAAAAAACAAGGTTGAATTTGGGGAGAAAAGCAAAGTTTTCAGAAACTTTCTGGCAACCTTTTTAAAATCTCAGATTGAGCAATATAATATATTTTACATAAATAAGATGTATAATTTGGTCTGTATTTTGGATGGGTGCAACCCTCTTTATCTTCTATATTTTGTAGAATCATTTGCTTCAATTTTAAATGATATAAAATATTTAAAATTAATTGAATACATAAAACATAAAACAAACATGTAAGTTTAAACTTTTTCTTTTTTGCAGAGAAAAAATAAATGGTAAATACACAGAAAATTGTCACTAAGTTAATTGGTTCTTTAAAAATATTGCACAAATCTCCACTTTTGTTTAACAAAAAATATATCATAGAAATCACAGTAATCACTTTCTAATAGTACTGGTAACAAATCACACAAACCTCCAATTTAATGAAGCAAAATGTGTGGTAGAAATATACAGAAAATTCACTACAGTTACATATTAAAAAATATATACAGTATAGAACCATTTATCCTGAATGGTCAAGGCCAGACACAGATAGCTGGTTGAGCATTAAAGTAGGGGTGCACAACCTGTGGCCCGCGATTGGATTACTGGTGGCCCGCGGATCAATTTCAATGATCGGATGCAAAAAAATCACGAATTTCGCCGATCGGACGCGTAATAATCACGAATTTCGACCATCGGGTGTGTAAAAATCTCAAATTTTGCCAATCCGGTGCGTATAAATCATAAATTTCGCTGATCGCCTGCATAAAAATTGCGAATTTTGCCGATCGGGCACGTAAAAATCACGAATTTTGCCGATTGGGTGCGTATAAATTGGTACTTTTGCCGATCGGGTGCATGTAAATTGTAAATTTCGCCAATCGTCTGCATAAAAATCGCAAATTTTGCCGATCGGGTGCATAAAAATCACAAATTTTGCCAATTAGGTGCGTAAAAACCACGAATTTCGCTGATCGGGTGCGTAAAAATCATAAATTTTGCCATTCGGGTACGTAAAAATCGCGAATTTTGCTAATCGGGTGCGTATAAATCGAAAATTCCGCCGATCGCCTGCGTAAAATCCACAAATTTTGCCGATCGGGACCGTAAACATCACGAATTTTGCCGATCGGGACCATAAACATCACAAATTTTGCCGATCGGGCGCGTAAAAATAGAAAATTTCGTCGATTAGGTGCTTAAAAATCACGAATTTTGCCGATTGGACGCTTAAAAGTTGCGAATTTTGCCAATCGGTTGCGAAAAAAATCGCAAACTTTGCCGGTCAGGTACGTAAAAATCTCGAATTTTGCCGGTCAGGTACGTAAAAATCGCGAATTTTGCCGGTCAGATACGTAAAAATCGCGAATTTTACCGGTCAGGTACGGAAAAATCGCGAATTTTACCGATCGGATGCGTAGAAATCGCAAATTTCACCGAACGGGTCCGTAAAAATTGTGAATTTTGTCAATCAATAGGAAAAAAACTATGAATATTGTCAATCGCGCATTGAAAATAAATGCAAGATTTTTCTATCCTTGCCAACTGAAATGGGTTATACTGACTAAGGAGGTGGTTGAGTATAGGGAGCTAACTCTCCTTTTAAAATTAGCATTTTTATGAACTTTTAGGCCGATCCTCCCCATCCTTCCCCGAAACAAAATTTTGTTCACCCTACGGATGTTGGCTCTCGACAATCCAGTCATTTTTGTGACTGGCCCTGCTCTTATAAAAGTTGTGCACCCCTACTTCATATCCACATTTTATGACTGAATATGTTAAGAAGTACAATTTAGAATAATATATGTTTCTCCTCCTCCCCACCTTCATTCATGAAAGCAGAATTTTTTTTCGGCACTGGCAATCTTTAAAGCTAAATTTACTCCCTCAAATAAAGTCAAGGAGTATTTTCACTCTTTGAAATAATCTTAGATATATCTCTTGTATAAATACAAATGTAAACTGTTGATATATCCTTTCAAACAGAACTCAATACGTTGACTGGGAAGGAAGGAAGGAAACCCCCCCCCCCACGGCACACCTCCTGTAAACAAAATTCTACTGATGGTGGCACATTAAAGTAACATCCTTTGATCACATTTGTAGAATATATGTGACTGTGGCATTGTTTCTGATTTAAAATTGATTATTAGATTAAGAATCGGATCCAATCAAGATATATATATATATATATCAGGGTTTGAAAGAAAGCAACTTATGGAATCCCTTAGAACAAGAATTCTGCATAAAAATCAAAACGTTCAATATCTGACTAAATATGCTTACATTTCAAATAGTTGGCACCAAGTTATGCTTGTGATAACTGATGCATGCAGACCTGCCAACTGCTACGAAAAAATCCTAGTTGCTACGATTTTGAGCCACAAACTATGATGCTACAAAAATCTGTCTAAAACTACGATTTTCTGGGAAAAAAAACGCGAATTTTGTCACAGGATCACTCGAAAAATCACGAATTTTGTCATAGGAACGCGTGAAAAATCACGAATTTCGTCACAGGATCCAGCTAAGAAATGTGAATTTCGTTATAGGATCGCTGAAAAAATGCGAATTTCGTTATAGGATCGCTGAAAAAACGTGAATTTCGTCAAAAAATTGGCGGAAAAAAGCAAATTTCGCCAAAGTATCACCGAAAAACGTGAATTTCATTCAACTGATTGGTGAAAAAATGCGAATTTCGTCAAAAGATCGTTCAGGAGTGATTCTGGGCCGAATTTTCCGAAAAATTAAAGCAATGATTTCCGAAAAAAATATATATCGGTCATAAATCCGAAAATTCGGACATTAAATTTATCAGTATTTCGGCAAATGATCGCCGAAAAAAATCACTCTCGTCTTTCATTCGAAGAAAAGTCGCCAATTTTGTCAAAGGATCACTGGAAAAACGTGACTTTCGTCAGAGAATCCCGAAAAAATAGCAAATTTCGTCAAAAACATTGCGAAAAGCGGCAAATTTCGTTAAAAGATCGTGAATATTTTGTCAACAGATCGCGGAAAAAACGTGACTTTCGTCAGAAAATTTTTAAAAAAACGGCAAATTTCGTCAAAAACATTGCGAAAAACGACAAATTTCGTCCAAAGATTGCGAAAAAACGGCAAATTTCGTCATAAACATTGCGAAAAATGGCAAATTTCATCAAAAGATCGTGATAAAACGACAAATTTTGTCATAAACATTGCGAAAAACGGCAAATTTCGTCAAAAGATTGCGAAAAAATGACAAATTTTTGTCAACAGATCGCGGAAAAAACGTGACTTTCGTCAGAGAATCGCGCATAAATGGCAAATTCCGTCAAAAACATTGCGAAAAACGGCAAATTTCGTCAAAAAATATCGAAAAAAATGCAAATTTTATCAACAGATCTAGAAAAAAACTGCAAATTTCGTCAATAGATCACTAAAAAACGCAAATTTCGTCAAAAAATATCGAAAAAAAAACGCAAATTTTATCAACAGATCTCGAAAAAAAAAAACTGCAAATTTCGTCAAAAGATCGCGAAAAAACGCAAATTTCGTCAAAAGATCACGAAAAAATGCAAATTTCGTCAAAGGGACGCAAAAAAGTGGCGGGAGTGTACACCCTCACTCCCTGTTGTACCAGCTTACTCGAACTGATGAAGGACTCTAACTCAGACATTTTTCTCTGGAAGATATACCCGTAGTTCCATCACCCCCAACCGCCTTGGAATCTTTCAGAAAATTCACTGTGAAGTTCAGAAATTTGGCTTAGGAGTGGACAGAGCATTAATTGAATAGGAATAATTATGTTTAATCAATCCCACCCGCAACAAAAAAATTAGCAAAAACAAAAGAGTCTCCTACTTTGTGTGCTTATGGATATACACATGCGTTAAATTGATTAGTATTTGCTCGCTTAAAATTTACAGCATAAAAAACAGCCACCAACCAACCAACCTTCAGATAAATTTGAATTTGGTGTGCTACTATTTCTCATTTTCAAAGGTTGGCAGGTCTGTGCATGTCAAACTGGCACTATATGGGTTTTTTTTTTTTTTTTTTTTTTTTTTTGGAAAGATTCTGAAATTATTCAATTGGAAATATTTTGGATAAATTTGTTTTCTGGTTAACTAGTTTCCGAATAAACAGTTCCATACTATATCATAGAAACATTCAAGTTAGTCAGTGAAAATATTTTAAAAACACTATATTTAGTAATCATTTTGCTATACTTGCGTAACTTGATAAAATTACTTTCTTCTCACTTTTGCACTTGCGAATGAATTTATAACTTGCTCGAAATCGAGACTGACTGTGATGTTTGAATTCTATGGCAAATACTGCAAAATTGACCAGTCGTTCTTTATTCTGTGCTGTCCATAAATAGTTCTTAATCCATTTTAAAGCAGAAAATGACTCTGTTGCTGGAGTTATAGATGTAAATCTTGAGTGCAGTGTACACATTTGAATAGACATCACTAATTTTCTTTGAAATCAATATCCTATGTAGAAATGGAAGACTTGATAACTTGTTATCCTTTCCTTTGTCATAGATAAGAGAACCTTTACATTCTTCAGCAAAGCTGTGCTCTATGTCAGAATCATAAATGGCTCGAAATTTCTCTGCAGTATCAAAAATTTGACTAGCTTCTAGTTTAGTTATATTTGAAAGAAATATAAATCTTATATTACGCTCTTTATAGACATTAACTCTCTTTTTTAACTTATCCAGAAAAGTCTGTATTATCTTAGAATATGCTTTCATTCTTCTTCAAATTTCATTGTCATTTTTAAAACAGTCTGATCCTGCTTCTTTTTATGGATTTTCTGATTCTGCATATAATTCAGATGATTCACCAAAGCATTGCTTATGTGTAATGTGACTATTTTGTCTTGAAATCTCATCAGTTGACGAAGATGGAACTGATTGTGTTTTCCCTTATCTCAGCAAGTTTCTTTTCAGCTGAATCGTGAATAGGGAAAGAGGTTAAAAATATAAGAGTCATACATTTTTAAATGTCTACATCCTTGGGTTGCAGTTTTGTCATTGCTTTGCCAAACTGCTGCAGAATATAACCTCACACTAATGTCAAATTCTATCTCAATCCTTCGTAACTTTCTAAGAAAACCCTTAGCTGTTTATTTAATTTTGCCTCTTTCATTTTTTGAAATTGTTCTTAATGCAAATAACACTGCTTTCCAAACTGTATTCAAGGTCTTATAAGCGTCCTCTTATACACATAGAGTTGATGATATGGATTTCAATGTTATACTTGCAGAATCTAAAAATGTTTCCAAGACATTCCATCTCCCTGTAGAATCTGCAAAATAGCTGAACAAACTTTGAATAAAATTTAAAAAGCATACTGCAGCTGTACAATATTGCAGAGCTGCCAACTGCTACGAAAAAAATCGTAGTTGCTACGATTTGAAGTTTTCTGCAAAAAAACGCGAACTTAGTCAAAGGAGCACTAAAATAACACGAATTCCGTCAAAGGATCGCGGAAAAAACACGAATTTCTTCAGAAGATCGCTAAAAAGACACTAATTTCGTCAAAGAATTGTGTAAAAAGAGCAAAAATCGGCGTAGGAAGCTGAAAAAATGCGAATTTCGTCAAAGAATTGCTGAAAAAGCGTGAATTTCTTCAAAGGATAGCGCAGAGAACGCGAATTTCGTCAAACGATCGCAGAAAATAATGCAAATTTCGTCAAGGGATCGGTGAAAAGACGCAAATTTTTTTCAAAACATCGCTGAAATTACGCAAATTTCTTTAAAAGATTGCTGAAGAGGCGCGAATTTCGTCAGAAGATCGTCTAAAAAATGTGAAATTCGGCGAAAGATCACTGAAAAAACGCGAATTTCGTCAAAGGATTGATGAAAAAACGTGAATTTCATCAAAGGATCGCTAAAAACACAAGAATTTTGTCATAAGAAATGCTGATAAAACGTGAATTTCATCAAAGGATCGCTGAAAAAAAGCGAATTTTGTCAAAAGATCACTGAAAATACCCAAATTTCTTTAAAAAAAAAGGTGAAAAAATGCGAATTTCTGCAAAATTGACTGCATTGGGTTAAAAGATTGAAACCATATTCCTTTTACTAATGTAGAAAATTCGCCACGAAACTGAAAAAAAAAAATCTAATCAAAAAGTCTATTAAAAGAATCCAGAAACTGGCTTCAAGGTGCATAACTTCAGACATAACAGGTACCTTCCTGCCAAATCTTGTAGATTTGTGCGAATCGCAGCAGTCTCTTCACATAACAGAACACATAGAGGCAAACATCTATGTTTATTATTATAGATATAGTTTATAATCTGAAACAATATATTGAACTAACTTTTGAAAAATAAGATTAACCCTGCAATAAAAAACAATTAGCACAGACCCAACATGCGGGCCTTACCCGACATGATGCAGGACATTTTAGAGAAATTTAGACATTCTTCTCCGGAGAAATATCTGTAGTTTTGTCAAGGGTGGCCCTAGAATCTTTCAGAAAATTCATTGTGAAGTTCAGAAATTTAGCTTAGTAGTGGACAGAGCATGAATTGAATGGAAAGAATTACATTTAATCAATCCCACCCACAACAAAAAATAATTAGCAAAAACAAAAGGGTTTCCTACTTTGTATACTTATGCATTACGCATACGTTCAGTTGATTAATATCTGTTCACTTAAAATTTGTAGGGTAAAAAACAACCTATCAACCAACCAATCTCCAGATTAATTTGAATTTTGTATGCTACTATTTTTCATTTTCAAAGGTTGGCAGGTCTGATATTGTGCTGCCCATGAGCCAACTAGATTCAGCGAGTGAGGCGAGCATGGAATGAAAAAATAAAAAAGGTTTCTGTTTTTGAGTTTTGCCTGCAAGCCTGAATATTTTCCAAACATACTGGCTGCATTGCTATATGATTGACTTCTACAACTATCAACTTTCAAACCATGGGATTCTAATGAATTCAAAATTGCTTCAGTAAGCTTTTCTCCAATAGGACCCGGATTTTTTTTATAAAACAAAGAAACCTTTCAACAGAGAGCTCATCTTCAGTTACATACCTGACTATTACACTTAATTGGTCATTATCGAATATATCTGGCATGGAAGCTATTATGACTGAAAAATATTTAGCAGAAATGACTTCATTATCTCTTTTTTTCACTCACTGACTCATAAAATGTATTAAGTCTTCATAAGTTGCTACTCAAGCAGCAAATAATCCCCGACCGAACTTCCGTGAATGTCCTAACCAGACTACTTTTTCATCCAGATGACCTCACTCCCTGAGGTTGTCAGAAAAGTCTAATTGTCCACTTGGAAAATTGTCTCTTGACCGTAAGATTCTGAAAAGTTGTACAGAAGTTATGAGCGTATTGCCAACCTCTTTTCAATCACTGAGTCACAGGCTCTTTTCTTTTTATCCCTCCCACCACCACCACCCACAACGTTTATTAAGTCAGACGATAGTGTTTTTTGAATAAATATCAACTAGACAAATTCCTCGGTTAATATAATTTCCTGCTGATATCAACACTAAACTACAAAGATGATCCATTGAATGAAGATGATCTACTGATATCATATAATGTTACCATGGGATTACAGGCATTCTGCCAGGAATTCAGATAAACTGCCAAAGTGATTTCGATCTTTTTTTCTGTCTGGGTAGTGATAAATATGAAATTTGTCCTTTTTCAGTGTTACCAAATCATGCAATATGATCAGCTAAAAAAGAATCATACTCTGCAATTAATTCTCAACACATGAAATTTCCATCTTTCATAGAGCCAAACACCTATTTATCTGCATGAAATACTAGAGCCCTTGAAGTTTGTTTTTAAACCACAGAAACAACACTTTTTAACATGTTTCTCCAATATATGATTTCATGTTGGCTAAAGAGTTGATTGTCAATTTTGCTTATCTCATTTCTTCTGTTTTTAAATTGGTGGGAAGCAGAATTTTCATGCTCCGATATTCATGTGCCAGCATGGTTCCACTCCTAGAAACCAGGTGTTGCGAACTACGATATTCCACCATATAATATCATGCAAGGAGAACAATAATTTTTTATCAAAATAGATTTGTCATGAAACACTGAAAAATAGATATTTAACCCTTTAATGTACCCTTTTTTCAATGCTAAAAGATTTATGAAAAAATTGAATCATTGAAAGCCTGCTACACTATCCCCTCAGAACAGACAAAATGGGCTAGACCCAAGAAAAAATTGAAGTGCTCTTATTTTGAATAAGAAAAGCAAAACAATAAAACATATCAATATCGCCCATCACTACTGGAGACATCAATAAAAAATTTTATAGTACTGATAAAATAAAGTTGGCCTTAGTATAGATAAAAAAAATCGACATCACTCATCTCTATAATATGTATCAATTACATGGCAATCCAAGTATATTTACAATAGCTAGAGCACCAGCAGATAGAAAAACTAACACTTATTCAACTATGTTGAAAGTGTTAAAAAGAAAAATTAAAATTGTTGAAACAAATTACTATTCACAAATTGTTTTAGAAACAATTTTAACTATAGTATTAATTCCTAATATATTTGGAAATATTTTTTATAATTTTTTTAATACTGTAAAAACTGTTGAAACAGTTTCAAGAAACCGGAAAAAAAATTCTGTTACAAACAAGTTTTCATCTTAACAAGTATGCTGTCAGTTATTAATTGTATTGTTTTCTTTTTTATCAGAATGAACTATATTATTTTTGTCATTTAAAGGAGAGAGGAAGGGGGGGGGGGGGGAAGAGATTCCAATTTGAAATTTTAAAAGAAAATCCTCTTCTACATTTTTCAACATAGTTGAAAAGTGTTTATGACATTGGCTTGTCTGTCCGTATCATGCTCTAACTCTCGTAAATATACTCTAATCACCCTGTAATTTTTATATGTTTTGGATTGCTTGAGAAACCAATTGGTGAACTTCTTTTTCAATTTAATACAAAACATTTAGAATTAAATTGTCTAGGATGCTACGTAGTCAATTTTTTTTTCTTTTTAAAAATGCCGTGATTTTTACAAATATTTAAATTTTGAAAAAATCCTATGCTACATCATAGCCAATAATATCTATATATTTAAAACGCTAAGCATTTTCTTTCGACAATTAGTGAGAGCAAACTACTGCATCAAATTACACCATTCTTTCTTTTAATGAAAGATATTTGGACACAGATTTGTTATCGTGCATTCGTTTGTTTGAAAATTTAATTAATTAGCCGTAATTTTCAGTTAAACTTTTACTTCTGATGTCTTAAAGTCGGCAACTCCCACTGTTGCAAGGCATAGAGTTTATTCTCTGAACTCTGTGGTTCGCCAATCTTTTGACATTAGCTAATATCAATTAGGTAATATTGTAACATTGTAATATAAAATCTTAAAAAACTTACTTAAAATTAGATGTAATATAATCATATTAAAATATCAAAACATAAACATAGCAATATCACACAAATCTCACATAAAATGTTGCAATTTAAATGATTCCAATTGAAACAAGATTTGGAGAGTTATCCCTGACGCCCAGCTAACATAAAACTACCTATTTTATTTTATTTATTTACACACATATTCAATTTTATTATAAAACACCAGGTTGCCATACAAAGCAAAAATAGTCATTTTGGCACCAAAAATGAGCCCCAGTGAGTGCGTCTGCAATATCTGTACCAATTTAATCAAAATTGTTTTGGTTGCACCGCATATTGCAAAATTAATTAAATCCGTGATTATTGTTTCTTTCTCAGATTAAAAATAAGAAAATTTTGCACAGATGTCATATACGCACCACATTGGCGCAATTTTTTTACCTTGCCAATTTGGCGAAAACTTTGTTTTTGAATATTAGTTACAAATAGCATGGAATAATAGCACGTGATTTTTTATTTCAATATAAAAAATAAAATAACGTAATAAATGAAATAGCTTCTATTATTTAAAAAAAGGAAATAAAAATAAATAAATGATAGTTTGATATAAATAAATATTGATATACATAATAAAAACAATTTATAGATTTAAAATAAAAAATAAAAGTAAATCAACAACAATGTATACAAAATAACCGGGTTACCATGTGAGGCATAAAATTACCATTTTGTTGCAATAGCGCCAATGTGGTGCGTATATGACATCTGTGATGAAAATTTAATGCTTAATGAAATTCAATTATTTGATCGATCGCAAATTTTGGTACTTTTCCGTTTTACGGACACCATGCCATACATGTAAATGTATGCTTGGCGACAATGGTGTCCGTATAACGGAAAAGTACCCAAATTTTTCTTAGTTCGGTCTCTACCAAAAACAAACATTTTACAGGTAACAGGAAAATCGCCAAAAATGACAGCTTCATCAGCAGTTATGACAGCGAAGCTGTATAATATCTAATAACCTGAATTTTACAACGTTTATGCGAAACACCACAGAGAATGCACGCTATTTTTATATAAGTTGGGGATATTTAAAAGAATAAGAGAACTAACAACCTTCAATAATATAATGCATGAAAAAGTAAACATATAAGTGATTCAGCAAATCTTAAAAATATGTATTTCTGGTACTTCTCTATTATCCCGTCGACCACTTTTCATAGCAAAAAAACTATCGCCAAACTGTAAAATTAAACGCCAAAACTGCAGTCCCATTTCCTTGATGTCAAAAGCATTATACGTGTTTGTTATGTCATCAAGTGGCTTTTAATTCGACATTTGCGTGTATTTTTAATTATGCTTTACTGATTTATTAATTATTTCATTAATTAAAATAACAAATGTGTCCTTAAATTCTTATATTTTATTTATTTAATTATTTTGATATTCCAATGGCAACATTATTTGGCGTTACAGTTTGGCGATAGTTTTTTGTTATGAAAAGTGGTCGACGGGATAATAGAGAAGTACTGTATTTCTTAATATAACTATAAAATGCAGAAAAATATTCTGGTACTTCTTCATTATCCCGTCGAAATTCCGTTCATTATCCCGTCGTCCCATTAAGAAAAAAAAACTATATCCAAATTAGGTACTTTTCAGTTAGCCGGCACCAGTAAAAAACAAGAACGAAAAATCATGCGTCAAGCATAGATTATGTAATACTTTCCAACACTTCCAAAATAATTTTGAAAATCTTTACCGTAAGGTGTAAGATAACATCTAAGTAAACAATTTGGAAAACGCATAACATATTTAAAAACGTAATTTCAGGAATTTCCAACATATACAATACTTGGAAAAATATCCAAATACTTTTATTCAGCCCTGTATATGATCTATAGATTTGTATATATACTACATAAGATGCTAAATTCTAGTTTAGTTAGGAAATGCGTAACACGATTTAAAATTCTCCTTCTGGAGTTTCTGCCAATAAACAGAAATGTGTTCGTGAACTTTTGTGCTGCCCTGTATATGATCTACAGAATTTATATACACCAAGTAACAGACACAAAGTGAGTTAAATTTAAAATCGCGTGCAGCAACTTAAAACGCATTTCCAGGAATTATTGTTAACAGACAGTAGAGAATTCTTTTAAGTGTCCCTGTAAATGAATGATGACTGCTATACACACAATATTCTGTAGTTAGACTCTTGTAATGCACCTTAATGATACATATAAATTTCAATGCGTTTAAAATGGTGAAACATTATTTAATTAAACCGCAAACGATTTTTCTCCATAGACGTAATGTAACAGAATTCTTTTGACTGTCCCTGTAAAGTAACTATAAGTGCTATGCACACCCTATTCCATATTAAGCTTCTTGTAATGCACCTTTGTGATATATATCAATTACAATGTATTTGAAATTGTGTAACATTAAAATAAACCGCAAATGATATTACCCCATAGACCGTAACGTAACGGAATTCTTTTGAGTGTCCCTGTAAAAAAACTATAAGTGCTAGACACTTCAGTTGAAATAGGGAACATGCTATAGATAACGACAATAACATATAAAAATTGCAGAGCAATCCGAGCATATTTACGGGAGTTAGAGCACGGACAGGCGGCCATACGGCAGACAAACCGAAGTCATAAACACTTATCAACTAGGTTGGAAAGTGTTAAAAAATAAAATAAACTTTTACTTCTGTGTATGACGTTATAAAGTCGGCAATAACTTCCACTGTGGCAAGGCACAGAGTAACGAGAAACTCTGTGGTTGCGAGGATAAAAAAAAAAAAAAATATTAAAAGCACGGGCTTTTAGGCCGAATTTTTTAATTTGCAAGTTAAATTTCAGTGAAAATATTTATCCACGCGTTTTATAAGCGAATAATAATTCATATTTATTGTGACGTCACCGGAATATTGTCCATTAGGTTTATTTTATCATTATGCATTATAACTTTCTTGATGCCATTTTTTTCATTACAATTAAATACAAAATATATTTTTTTGTATACATGGTGTTTAAGCGTAAAAGTAACTTATACAATGCACGTGTGAAAAGTTTGCGCCGTGGAAAATGAAATTTTGCTTAGCTTGAAATGCATTTTAACATTGATAAAACTAAAAAGAAAAATTGATTGTGTCAACATGACGTAATCTATATATTTAAAACACTAAGCGTTTTCTTTCGACAGTCCGTGAGAACAAACTACTGCATCAAATTACATCATTTTTTTTTAAATGAAAAATATTTGGATACATATTTATTATCGTACATTCGTTTGTTCGAAAATTTAATTAATTAACCGTAATTTTAAATTAAACTTTTACTTCTGCGTATGACGTCATAAAGTCGGCAATAACTCCCACTGTGGCGTGGCACAGAGTACCGAGAAACTCTGTGGTTGCGAGGATAAAAGAAAAATAATAAATGTTAAAAGCACGGGGCTTTTAGGCCGAATTTTTTAATTTACAAGTTAAATTTCGATGAAAATATTTATCCACGTGTTTTATAAGTAAATAATAATTCATATTTATTGTGACGTCTCTGGAATATTGTCTGGAATATAAAATATTGGTTTATTTTATCATTATGCATTATAACTTTGTTGATGCCAATTTCATTACAATTTAAATTAAAAAAAAATATATATATTTTTGTATACATGGTGTTTAAGCATAAAAGTAACTTATAAAATGTACGTTTGAAAAGTTTGTGCCGGGGAAAATGACGTTATGCTTAGCTTGAAATGCATTTTAACAGTGATAAAACTAAAAAGAAAAATTGATTGTGTCAACATGACGAAACTAATTTAAAAGGTCAGAATGGGAGCCTTTATTGGTTGCTTCATCTTGATTGCATACCTTGAGTCCATGTTACCAATTACTTTTTTTTTAATTATAGGTTAGATTTCATTTTTTAATAAAAAAATTCACAAAAGTAAAGGATTTAAGGGAAATTAAAATAAAAAATAGTGTTATGGTAAAAAAAAAAAAAACCCTGAAATAATGAGTGTATTTTTAGGTAGAATAAACAATGTAAAGCTAATATTTTATAGGAATTATTTTGGTAGGTTTGTTATAAGTGATAGCCCCGGTATGTCGGGACAGCCGGTGCATACACCAAAAATGCAGGCTTCTAAAATTTAATTAAATTATAAGCAGAGTATTGGAAGCTGAAAAATAAATGGCAGAGTGTGGCAGAGTGTAAAATAAACAATGAGAAAGCAAGTTAAGTTTTAAATAAACTAAATGTTTATTAACAAAAAAACATTTAAAAATAAATTCAAACAGGATATAAATAAACTTAAAGTATGAAAAATAAACTTACATAACGAAATATTTTAAATGGCTGACAATGACAAAGTGGCAAAAAATATTCAGTCTCATTTTCATAACATCCATTAATATCTAATTCTGGAAAAAGATGTTTGTATAAAACTTATAATCCACTTGATAACTCTATACAACATATGTAGCACAAACATCTTTCCCTATTAGTAAAAACATCTACTTTCAACCAAACAAAAAAGGAAAATGAATAACTAGAGCTGGAAACATCTGGTCAAATAAAACATCTAATAAAATGAAACTCCATTATGCTGACAAGGCAAAATGGTTTCTTGAAACTTCTCAAAAGAAAAAACAAACCAGACAATGATAATGTCCTGTTACAACTTTTATACTCCCCAGTCCAAACCAACAGCTGAATGAAAGTTGTAGTACTTAAAAAAGAGGTGTGTCATGTTACCACATTCATTCATAGAAGCCCTCTTGTGGTTAAAGATAACAAACATGCAATCCAGCAAAGCTAATGATGTTGGAGGGGAAAACAACTGCAAGTTTTGGAAAGCAAAGTGATGTAATCGCAAAGATGGATCTAGATAAACACTGAGATTTGAATGGAAAATAAATAGCAGTTAGATTAGGGTTTAAAAAAGGAGTTTTAAAGAAAAGAAATGAAAGCATTTGATTATTGTATAAGTGATCAAGGAAAGCTTTATATATGCTAACAATAAGTTCATGTAACAGTTCCTTATTAGCGGCAAAGTCCTATTTCTTTCACTGTGAATTTCTCTTTCGATGTCTAAAAATGGCAGTCTACTTTTAGACGCCAGCCAAAACACAAGTGGCAATTTTTAGAAATGCATAATGGTTGTGACAACAAACGGCGCTATCGCTTTAGCTTTCATCGCGCTTACATCACTTCTAAATACTACAAATTTCAATTTTTTACAACATTTTACTACATTTTACAATTTCAGTTCTTACATCATCAATTAGAAAAAAAAAATTAGGTTTCGATTAAAATTTATTTGAAAACTGAATTTTTAAATAATTTTCAAGCATGAAATATTTTTCAATTCTATCTCAACAATGATCATCAGTTTGCTTTAATAATGTAACATAGTCCCTGGGAAAGTTGCCCCAATTGAAAATAGATTTTTTTAACCATCATAAAAACTGGAAAAAAAAAACCCTGATAAATCATAAGATCAGATTATCCATAAGATAGAGCATTTTGGCGCTAAACTAAAATCTGTCAAAAAAAAAAAAAAAAAAAAAAAAAAAACTATTTTTAGTTTACGATTAACATAAAATTGATATGTTGAATTCGTTGATGAATATGTTGCATCAGAATATGCTAGGAACTGTATTTTATTATGTTTTTAAAGATCCACTGGATATTTAACTGTATAAGAGGTAAAAGATCCCCGACTGTGATGGAAAAGGAATAATCATCCTGATTATGTAAAGGAACCGAAGAAACCATACAAATAAATTACACTTGAAAACATTAAAAATCTCCCTTATCTGCAGATTGATTTATTATTGTAAAAAAAATTCTTCATCTTTACATAAAAATTGATTAGCTTACAACAATGGATGTGTTTCAGAAGATATGGATTTGAAACGAACAATGATTAAAGAAGACATTTTAAAACTTTTAATTTAAACATTTTAAAACTTTTTTAACGTCGAATTTTGACGGCGCGTTTGGGGAGATGGAATGCACATGCATATAGGAGCTCATTTGGTTGCATTATTACAGGGAGGGGGGGGGGAGATGTGTGCTTTATTTACTATGTTCTTTTATTGACTGAATATGAGATGAACGTAGGGATATACTATTTGTGTGATACTTCATAGGTCCAGGAAATTTTCTTTCTTGCCATGGGGAATATGGCGGTAATGTCAAACTAATTTGCATTGTTACACAGTTGTTTACGGATTGTTTGTTTGGAGTTTGCATCGGAAATAGTACTGTAATTCACTGTGGGAAAAAAACTTTTAAAATAAAATATTGGAAAGACTGTTTCATACGCACCCCTTCTTATGTAATAAAGAAGCTTATTTTACTAATATTGTTATTGTAATTTTTTTCCCCGTCAAGTTTTGACGGGTTCCATCTAGTAAATATTAATTACATTAAGATTTTTTTTTTAAATGTTTCAGGAGGGCTTGATGAAGGCAATCAGCTGACACTGCATTTTCAGGACACCCTTGTTTACATGGATACTAAGGAAAAAGTATGATTTAATTTTTCTTGTAAAAAAATTACAAAACACTCCCTAAACATAATACATTGTAACCCCAAACTCACAAAAAAATTGCCTTTTTTTCTACATTCAAACTGGTGTTCTCCCCCCCCCCCCCCTACCCCCTTTAAAAGTGAGATTCAGATAGGTTTAATTTTCATAGTTTTTACTGTACTATTTATTTCTGAATAATAAATACTATTAAATTGCACAATTTAATGTTTTAAAGTGTTAATAAAGAGATTTGTTTATGTTTATAACACAAGTTTTGATGCTTGTAATGACATATACAAAAATCTATATTTTCACAATGTCTGGTCTCAAACTGGGTGGTGTAGGGATCTTCTACTGTATTATTACTATTAGTAGTGAAATTATTCATATTAATTATTTTGGGAAATTGATAAAAGTAATACCTTGCTTGTCCTATATGGGTAACATCCTCCACTAGTGTTGTCATCAATGGATCCCATTTTGGATGTTATGTTAACTACTCCAGCTCGAGCACATGACAAGTTTTTAGTATTTACACGTTGTGCAGCTTTTTTCAACAAAGGCAAAAGTTCCTATAATACAGATTTCATAATCATAACTTTTTTCTTATTTTAAAAGAATAAATAAATCATAAGACTAAATATTATATACCTTCGATACAGTAGCTCCTCAATATATCGCACCTTATTACATTAGCTCTTTTTTTTTTATCTCCTCTCAAAAATATATCTATGCACTTAAAATGCATTTTTAAATAACTTTATGTAATGTAAGTTACAATAAATGTACTTCTATATCTTTATCAGGATTTTTCTTGTCTTTCACAGGCATGATATAGCGATGAGCTACTATATTTCCTTGACATGAGTTGAATATTTTTCAAGAGTTAAATATATATTTCTATTTTATTTCTTAAGACGGCAAGAAAGTAGAAAAGAAGGAAAAATTGCAATAATATTCAAGTAAAATTTTATTTCTTTAAAGAATGAAATAAGTTAAGACAAAAATATACCATTTATTTTTTTATGCCAAGCAAACAATTCCTGTAGCCTTGCAGGATAAGAAAAAAATACATAAATTGAAAGTTTATTAATGTTAACCAGGGGCCGCGCTTGTCATTTTTTGCCTATGCGCCAAATATGAATACATCATGAAATTGGCGAACAAAAAATTATTATGGCGAAAGATTTATCAGGAGCTTTTCGTTGTTGTAATCATGTTTTGAAACGCAGATGATTTTTTTTTTTTTTTTTTTTTAAAGTTTGTAGTGAAATATACGTATTCTATGCCTACAAAAGTAACAATAATAAAACGGTACCGAGTTCAAAGTTAATCAGCAGTTTTTTGTTTTTTTTAGTTGGCAACGGTTTAATTTTAATCTTTACTTTAAGGCACAACTACCAACTCTTCCAATTTTTTGGATACCACTAAAATTTAATAGAAATTTTTGCCCTATTTAACCACAGCATTTCAACGATTAAATAAGGCAAAAATTTCTATTAAATTTTAGTGGTATGTAAAAATTGGAACAGTTGGCAGCCATGCTTAAGGTAACACTTTTATTTTTGGATGGAGTATAACTAAAAAAAATTAAAAAAGAAAAAAATGGGCACAATTTTTGGACATGCAGCAAATATAATACAGGGAGGAAATGCTTTTTTATCCATTCAACAAAGTCAGGGCTGAAAGAGTTAATGATAAAAAAATGTATTATATACTTTTGGCTAATTATAGATAAATTTGGCTAAAAATATTTTAATTTGGCTAATTTACTGGCTAGCATTTTGAAAATCTTAGCGCGGCCCCTGATTAACAAACTTTATAGATATTTTAGCAATAAACTCATTTATAGGGATGCTGAGAAAAATTTTACCTAAGGCATCCTAGATATTAAAGCTGCCGCTGATTACGCACATGAAACTTCTATCTCTAAAACTCTTAATGAATTTCATGTTAGTAAGAGTGTCATATTCTCAAGCATAAATAATTCATGTTTGAGAGCTTGAGTTACATATTATATATTTAAAATAATAAACTAAACCACTTCTATATTGTTTAGCTATTTCCCTATTCTTAGCTTTATTTTTACAATGAAAGTACTAAAAATATTTTAATATTAATTACAAGACCATAAACATTAAGTTTTCAGAAAAGTCTTAAAATTTCAATAACTTAAAGTGAATCTTGTTAATTTAAAATTCAACAAGGCAACTCTGAAAAGGTCACTTGGAAGAAATACAATCAGTTTATAACCATATAATACAAGAGCAAACAGATAAATGTGAATTGTGAGGATTCATCAAATAGTGAATATTTGGCTAGCTGAATATTCTTTACATTTATTTCACAGTTTAAAGATATTATAATTAAATTTTAAAACAATTTTACATAATATTTATTGCAAATACTTTTATTTTGATGAACAGGATCTTTTCACAAGTAAACTTTACACTAAATCAAAATCTATGCTGTGAATTATTTAAGAGGATAGTCTTAAAACTAATTAAAAAAACTTTAAATTTCATGGCTTCCTCTGTGAATTAAAAATGCTTTTTGTAGTCCAAGAAAATATTTTAAAATCGAAGAGACATTTTGCTTTTCTACATCAATTAAGGATTTTTATGGACACCCTCTTTCTCTCTCTAAACTAATAATGGCTGAATGTAAATAATTAGAAAGGAAACTTCTGTCATATGTTTATTTATCAGGAAGGGACTAAAGTGAAAATATATACAGTAGATTCCAGTTATTTGGGACACTGTTTGGTTGGAACAAAAAGTGAAAAAAAAAATACTATTAATTTTATTTACGATAATTGAGGCAGCCACTTTATCAGGATAAACTGTGCTGAACCAATGTGTCTCAATTAATTGGAATGTACTGCATATATTTAAATGGTGGCAACTCAGCAAGAATAACTTTCCTGTTTTGGTTGATTTAACAAGGGCATATTTAAGTACACCAGCAAGCAGTACCTGAAGTAAGTAATTATTTTCAACAGTTGAAAATGTACAGTATGTTTTAAAAAAACTTTCAAGTGTGATAATGTGCATCAAGACAAATTTCATACAGAAAACCAGGGTCACAATCTACTTATTCAGGCAAAAATACAGAGACTCACTACAAACTATACCAGATATTTTCTTCATATAAAATTATTTTAAGAAAATCTTGTAATTTAAAATGTACTCAAAATCAAACACCTGAAATTTCAAAGTTAGGTACTATTTGGTTAGCAGAATGCTTCAAGTGCAATTTTGCACCAAGACAAATTGCTGATTTTATAACGCCAAATGTGATAAGCTTGTTTATTTCTCTTAAAAATTAACAAACAGTACATCAATGCATGTATCAAAGAATAAACTTTTGATACAGTTTATTTATTCCAAGATTTTAATTTTATCTCTTCTTTGATCTGAAGATATAGTCTTTTGAAAAAGAATGAAAATAGATTTGGTAATTGCCAAATGATAGAAAGCTAAGGATTAAATTTTTTCATCGTCTGCAATTTGTTTACAAAAGTGGCAAACAATTTCATTATGCGGTTTTGTAAGCAGTTTTGCAGAATGCATTACCAATACTTTGCACTGCAAATTTCTCCAATCACTATTAACTGGGAAAGAATTGCTCTACAACTTGTAACAGGACAGGTGAGAGGCATGTGCTAATGCTAAATCATTACTTTCTATTAGGTGAAATTAACATAAAAAAATGGATTTTATATTTTTCTTATTTGAGAATATTTGCAGCTTTTTTTCAATATTCATTTTGTATTTCAAAAAACAATCTCACAGTTGTATAATCATGCAACTGGTTATTTCTAACTAAATTTCCCACCAAATGATGTTGCTGGTGATTTACAGACAGATCCTACTAAAGACCGGTTACACCTGTCAATAAAGAGTTTATCACCATACATAAAGAAAATAAGGTGTGGGGTGCACCTTTACCATCACCCAGAAATTATCTATAGGGGCTTCTGATTGCAGAAGACTCCGTGATCATGCCAGTCATTTTGCTAGTTAAATTTATGCCAAACATTGTACGGCCATGATACCTAGATAATTACAGTGTAGCATAAAAATGTATATAAAAAAAACACATTATTTACTAATTATACTTATATATATAAATGCAAGAAGAAACATTTACTTATACTAATTATAAAATTTAAAAAAAAACACTCAATATATACATATAAATTTCCAAGTGTATAACACAATAAGGTGGTGAACACTTTCCACCAGATGTCCTGATAACTGAAAATCACTGTTATTTTTACATAGTCATTACGAAAGTTAATAGAAAGTAATTGAGTCTAAACTAAATATAACAATACTTAGGCTAATGAATGTTTCAAATAACAATTTTTTTTTTCCTGTTTTTCTGGCTTGCTAATGAACCTGGATTCAACTTCTGTTGAATACATGCACAAACACAGCAGTGTTTGATTTTGATTGGATGATAAAGCAATTGTGGTTAAAGAATGTAATTCCAGAATGAATTATGTTTGTTAGCCACAGTATCACTGTGTATATGTGAAATATTTATTATAAAAAGTCACTATTAAAGCATTACTACTTATTTATTTATTCATTACTTTTTTTTTGTTATGGCTGATTATCCGCGTAGGTGATATAGGCCGAGGGGAAGGACGGATTGCCCTCCTTGGGATCTTTCTAAGGGAACCTAACCTGCATTTACAGCAAAATTCGAAGAAAACCATAGAAAGTGTCAATTGTTTAGGCTGACAAATATGGCACTGGCTTTAACCCAGCCCCTCCCATCTACCAACTTTGAGAGCAGAACCTTTCAGCTGCTGGTGGGCTTTTGCCTTGTTTGTATAAAATTTTACAGAAAAATAAACTCAAGCTGATGAGAAAGGTGTTGTAGTCCTGCAAGTAAAACTTTAGAGGGAGACCCAGAATGCAAAGTGACACTCTTAGGATTCTACTAGAATAATGGAAATCCCTAAAAACATCTTAATTTGCATCCACAACAATGGATATAAAAAAATTGAATATTTTATGCAATTGATACACACACACAGAATGATAAGATTATCAAGCAAATAGCAAATTCTATAGCATGAAGGAAGTGACTTAAATAACTAAACTGAGCTAAATATTTATGAAACGTTTATGCAATGCATGTGCATATGTATTGTGGAACTTACCTTAGTTAACAACAGAGGGCTTACAACATTAATTTCAAAATTCTCCATCATTGTTTCCTTGGAAACCTTATCCAGAGAATCTCCGAACATGATGCCAGCATTATTGACAAGCAAATTTAAGCCAGTATCTCCAACATCACTCTCTATTTGCTGTCTAATGTTAGAAAAACTAGCAACATCTTTCACATCTACATTTGAAAAATTAATATATATTAGTGTAAAAAGCACAAAACTTAAATATATATAAACTCATAAAACTGTTATAAGAATATGACACAATATGAACAAATGACCATTCTTTTTATGACAAGAACAATTACTACAAATTGCATCGAAGATCTCTGCCACAAAAAATTTCTTAATCTCAAAACAAAAGCTTACAGCAATCTTCACACATATTTTTGACGTAGGTCAGATTTCTCAAAGTAGTAAGCTGCAGCCATAAAAAAAAAAAAAAAAAAAAAAATTCTCTTCTAAAACCCTAGAAAGTTAGGAGCTAAAAAGGTAGTTAAAAACCTTAAGAGTTTTATAAAAATCTAGCTTATATGGATTTTATTAAAAAATCCACAGGTATTTTTAAAACTCTGGTTACATGCCAACAATTATCATTATGAAATATAGTGCATTAGTTTGTATTTTAAAAAGTTACAGTGATTGGTAAAAAAAAAAAAACCTTACAAATTTTTACCTTGGTGACAGTACTTTGTGATTAGAGATGGGAGTATATTTAATGTATTAGGATAAATAACAATGTTATTGTTTTATAGTTTGTTATTTGGTAACAGATTAACGGAAAGTTCCGGTTAAATTTGAAATGCGTTATCTGCAAAGCATTTTTTTTTTTTTTTTAAAGTCCTATTTTAAATGCTTATGAAAGTGTCAAAGCAAAAAAAAAGAAAAGCCAGATGAAATCGCAACCAACAAATGAAACCGCAGTACTAAATCTTTCTTTTCAAATCTTTAAAGGAAAGAGAAATTGCTATAGACCTTATCGATTGAGATACTTGGCTTACGAGCAACCAATCAGAATCTGCTTTGCTTTTTCATTCTTGTCATTTGTCAAAATGTAACCTATGCAGCTCGTAGAGTTATATAAGCAATCATAAATAACTCGACAGTTATTTTATTGCAAATAATCGTTATTTTTTATTTTAATAATGTAACTGTTTTCGTTCAGTATGGATAAAAAAAATCATTTTACATGCTTACAGTGATGTAACTTAAAAAGATTGTAAATTGTTGTGTTGATACATATTAGTTTCATGAAATCATTTGTATCTGTAAGGTGTTTTTTTTTTGTTTTTTTTGGAATGAAAAGTAAAAGATGTTCTTTAGTAAGGATGGATTGAGAAGGTTTTAATTTCAATCTTGTTGCATTTTGTTAGTATTAGAGAGCAGATATCTTTGGCCGGTGTTACTGGATGGCGGTTTCTTTGAAATTTGAATGTTTATAAGGGATATTGCATACTTATAGAGTACGAGGGCTTATTCTGCCGCTTTTTTTTAGAGAAGGGGGGGATTATGTTTTTCTACTTATTTTATTTTTTATTTTTTACTTTGTCATTACTACGTTTTTAGAAAATGAGAACTGGAAAAAAAAATTTCTGCAATTTTATTTTACTGAAAAAGAAAGAAAATAGTGTTGTATAAATTGTGCGGTATGTGGCAAATTAACTTATTTTTAATACAATTGTAATTAATTTGAAAATCATATTGAAAATTTGTTAGGATGAATTGATTTTGATTATAAGTGTATAAATAATATTTGGGGGATTCCCTTTGGATATGCGTTGACAGATATGACTGCAATGAATCGGGGATCAAATTTAATTTTTTACACTTTTTGCCCATTGAAAGCATAAAATCTCAAATCTTCGGGAATGTACCCCCCCCCCCGGGCCACCCCCTGAATTCAACACTGCATTTAGGAAAAATCTGGTTCCTTTAAAAGACCCACCTTCACAAAAATGTTCTTGTTAAAACAGGACCTTTCAGTCACTTTTTCCTCTCTAAACTAAACCTTTTCCAAATTTAATCATTTAAAAATAAATCCGACCTGTCACAAAACAGATTAAATCGCCTAAGAACCTCTTACCTAGTTTTTTTATACATAAAGTATCTTGTTAAAATGGATAAAGAAAAGCCTAAATATAACATTACTTTAAAACTCACAAAATTATGACTAGAATTTTCACAAATATAGGAAACTTCACAATTCCACAAAAAACAGGACTGAGAAAAAAGTCTAGACAGATCCCTGGTATACAATACCAGATTTTGACTTCAGAGAGTGAACAGATGATTCAGTTTTTGTCTTTTTGACCAACTCTTTGGTACAAACTGTGTTTCAGTTCATGAGAACAAAGGTACCATTGCAACCTGCATTACTTATAAAGTAAAATATTTGAGAAAATTCAAAATTAAGCATAAAACAGCATATTTTACTTACCCAACTTTAAAACCTTCACATTAGAATTTGATTCAGCAATCTGCTTTAAATCCTATAAAAAAAAAAAAAAAAAAAAAAAAAAAATACAGAAGCATAAAAATTATATACAAAAATAAAACTAAACAAAATAACAGGCCATGAGCTTGTCTGTATATGCATAAAAATATAAAAACATGCAGAAAAAAAAGGAAGAAGTGACATTTTTTATGCAATAACACAATTTAAATCAAATATTCTGACATTATACTGTTAGAGTGTTAGTGTTTATTCAAGAAATATACAATTTGGTGATGAAGGTTGGTACAGATGTCACAGATGCACCGAGATTTCTTTTTGGTGCCAATATGGCGATTTTTTGCCTTGAATGGCTATGAGATTTTGCTTCATTAAGGGAAATTGTACTGTTACAAATAATTAAAAAATTACTAACTAAGCCACATTTTGAGTAAACTTTATTCCTATACTGCATTAGGCAAACAGGAGACTTAAATGAATGAAAAGAACTAAAATTAATACCAAATAAATGTTAATTTAGAATGTTAATTTAGAAGGTTTTTTGTTCATTTCTTTTTCATTTGAAAATTCGAATTTCTTAGAAAGCATTCTTAGTGAGCATTTACTTCTTAAAAGTAACCACCATGCCAAATTCTAAGCTTCTATAACAACTATAACACAGAAATCACAATTTTAGAAAGTATTTTGTTCCTTCACACTAAAATATCTAAAGGGTATAACCTAATTTCCTATTAAAATATGCCCTTGAGTCGACCAGGTCGAGTCCTATATAAATCGATAGCCCTTCAATAGAGATGCGTTTCTGTCAAGTTTGAAGCATATATCTCAAGCACATGGGTGGTTATGACCCTTAATGTGCTTTTTGGAAAAAAGCACATTGTGACGAAACTAGTGATCGAATTTGACCGAAACAAAAATCAGGGATGTGTAATATTAGCATTCAAATAGTTGATATGTTTTCAGAATTATTTCAGCAAAATAGCAAGTTTTATTATATTTTTCTTGTTTTGAATTGAACTTTTTAATTAAAAATAAATCGAAATATTTAAGTTACCACCTTCATATTTTTACCAAAAATACTACGAGGTATGACGTACATTTGGTGCGAGTTTCAACTCTCCACGCAGGGTGCATCATACAAAAAAAATATAAACGTATTATGGGGGGGGGGAGGGATGAGAAGTCTCCCACTTATCTCACATTTATTTATTAATCATGTGCATTTGGTACAAGTATGACATCAACGCAGAGTGCATAGATAATTACAAAAAATATTAATAATGTAATACATAACCAATTGTTATTGTTAACTGAAAAAATATCTTAATAAAAAAAAGCAATAAAGTTAATTGTTTAGATTGTTTTGAAGAAAAAATTAACAATTAATCCTCATCGCTGTCTTCATTGATAACAGGATTTGTGTTTTCAACATCAAAAAGCCTGCTTAAAATCTGGGCAGGATGGACAATTTTTGATAGATACCGAGCATGCGAAAGATAGAACACTATAGCAGCAACGTGGGAGCAACAACCGACCATCCTATTGCCGTTTGCACATTCGCAGTAATGACCTTTAATGCCCGAATATCCGATCGAGTTTGGTGTGTAATCAATGTAGCACCGATACGATTTGCTGCGTACGTGTCGCGATCTTACTTCGAACTTTATAATACTATCATTTTCTTTTAGATACTGCAGATTAATTGTGTTGTCATCATCCATCATTTCGGCTAGAGAAGAGGCAGCTTGCGACAGCTGGTAAGAGCCAGTAAAAAGAATTTTTAAATCATTTTCTGTCATTTCTGGAAAATCAAGAATGTCCGTCAATTTAAAGTTTGCAAATGGCAGCTTACGCCTGTTCCATCCTGATTCTTGGACTTGAGAAGCAAGTGTGTTTACAGTATTTTGCTGTCGTTCGATTTGCGCAATAATTTCTTCCGTCAAGCCATCATCCGAATTCAAGCGTTTTCTAAATCTGCTAACTAAAAAGCAGGCTATTCGGCATAATAAACGAACTTTTGGAAGAACTTTATTATCCATCTGATGGTGCAGCCAGTGGAATTTTTGACCTATTATGCCATGAATGGCCTCTACTACCCAGCGAACGGCACGAGTCATTCGCTTCATTTGCAGTTAGCTGTTTATGTTTACCTTTCAGTGCAGGCATTAACACAGTAAAGCCTTTTTCTTCTAAAAATTGTTTTGCATCCCTGAATCCACGATCTACGAAACAAAAATCGCCACTTTTCATTAGCCTTATTAGCCCGTTATTGTCTTGTAACACAGTTTTTATTATCTCTGCATCATTGAGATTTGCATTGTATGGACCTAAAATGTCTATAACATAGCCAGTAGTAGTACAAATAGTGAACGGCTTACATAACGGTACCCTTTTCTGCCCGGAATATGATTTTCTCTGATATTCATTGTTGGAACTCTTCCCATGGCGAATATAGGTTCCATCGAAAATTAATGCAAGGTTATTTTCAACGTTGTGCAGTTTTTTAGCGATTATCGACGTTTCATTTGCAATAAGGTCCTCTCTATTACGAGCAAAAAATCCAAAGTGTGAAGGCAATATATCCTTTTCAAAGGAATTCATCACGGAATTGCATATATTGGCTATAAGCTGTTCTCGTTCAAATCCAAAAATGGAAGCAATAACAGCATTTGAATTTCCAGTGTGTAGCTTAAACAAAAAGATCACAATAGCTACGATAACATTTCTAGTACTTGTATTTTTCATTGACGTCATGAGTTCCCGTAGTACTTCAATATTATCCCAAGTTAACCCTGTCATGGCTTTGAGACGTTCTGGTGAAAGAGTGAAATCACCAATTTCCAGTCTTAGCTATGATTCGCACATGTCAGACATCCATTTTAGATATTGCTTCACTTCCTTAGGTTCAATCATACTACTGTTAGACTGTGCGCATAATCCCATTAAATCGTCATCGTATAAAATATCTTTTATAACATGTGTTTCACAACATCTGTTGCCATCTGGTACAAATAATCTTCTTTTGATAAAAACTTGTTTTCGAAGCAGGAGTGAAGCTTTTATGAGATTTCGTCTTGACCCACAAACAAAACAGTATCCATGTGTTGAAACCACTCGTTTTAAAGGTAATTCAACACGTTCAGATTGTTCGGCTGGTTTAAACATCTGCAGCGTATATGAACGATCGTCTGCGGAAGAGTAATCAAGGGCAATAGACTCGTCAGACGACGACAAAACTGAACAGTTGGCTTGGTCTAGTTTCTGGTCTACCACTGAACAAGACAATGTTTTTGTAATCTTGAATGATGAATTAGGTTTGGGTTCATTGTCTGTTTCATCACTTTTCGGACGGTAAACAAGCAAACGACATTTGGAGCACAACACATTACCAACGGTGACGGGTTTTCCAAGCACACTAGGCCATGTTTTTTTTTCAGATTCTGATGAAATAACTTTTCTACGTTTCCCGTTTTTTTCTAAGAAATCTCGAACATCCAACACAGCGACTTGCAGACATTTTAAAAGTGAACAAAAACAAATATATCGTACTCCACGTGTCCCACAGTGTATCTCTAAATAAACTGTATATATTATAGTTCAATTAATTAAATATAACTTAGTGCACTGCATGAATTAAAATATGTCACATACGAACCTTTTCAAACATTAATTAAAAACACTGTTAAGTCACACTACGCCAAAAATTATCCAAAACAAATCAGTCAATTGTCAACTGACAAAATACAATGCTTTCCTTCAAATGATTACCGTCAACAGTACAGCTACATACGTCAGAACAATATCATTATGTTCTCAATGCCTCGGTTCTACTTAACTCAAATCTTTATTTAAATCATAGTCATTTAATCGTATTATATAGACCTTTAAACACTTACTTTTTATAGGTATGTTGCTTTCAGTTACAGTTTATCACCTTTAAACCTTTTATTACTTTACAAATATCGCTCAGTTATAGTTTCGGATAGTAACTTACGTTAGATCACGACGGTATCGTATTTTCGATACGTCATTACGTTTCCGTTGCTATCGACTTCGACTATCGTTTCAGCTGATCGCATCTTTCCTTTGCTAGGTGGCAGAAGCGTATCACAACGGCAGAGTTGTCTAGTTCTTAATCGCACGCAAACGCGAATTAGTTTCTTTTAAAAGCTTGGTTTGACAACACTTGTTCATTTCCTCGGATATAAATACGGAATGCACAACATTATTAATCCATCTTGTTTAAGGTTTTGTAACCTTTCATTTATCATGAGAATAAAAGGCTGTTTTTTTTTTCTCCAGATTTATTTACGGTCTATTTAATTTAACTTTGTAGTAGTTTTATTTTTCTTGTAAGTACATTTTAAAAATTGAGTTTATTCATCTATAAGTTAAAATAGTTTTTGTTATTTTTGAGAATTATGATGTCTACACCAATATCCAGCTGTGACTTTAACCCCTTCAGGACCGGCAGCTTTTACACAAATTTTATTCGGTTGGCACCACTTTTAAAAAAAAAGCTACCTTTACTTAAACTATCACGAAAATTCTCTAATTAGAGAAAGCAAATATTACTTTTATTTTTTACTGGTGCCTAAAAAAAATTCTGTATGCTCTTTTTGAGGGTGCATATATGTACCCATGGTCCCGAATGGGTTAACTATTTCAATTAACTGCTTGCTGATCACTTACTTTGAAAATAAACTTTTCACAGTTCCCATTTTTAAATGACTTTGTGTTTTTTCTGACGTTTTCATTACATTTCTATAGTATTTATATTGCTACAACGCATTTCAGTTCAAGTAACCAACGAAGTTTCCAATTACAGTAATCACGGCCAGAGTCGTGAGCTCTGTTTTGTTTAAATTTGTTAAATTCACAACTGTATGGTTTGAAATTCGACCATACAACACAAACTGTACATAATACTGCTTATGTGCTTGCAATAACACACGCAACCCGCACCCCCCCCCCCCTTCTAGAAAAGTGATTATTTTTTTTATATGATGCACCCTGCGTAGAGAGTTGAAACTCGCACCAAATTTACATCATACCTCGTAGTATTTTTGGTAAAAATATGAAGGTGGTCACTTAAATATTTCGATTTATTTTTAATTAAAAAGTTCAATTCAAAACAAGAAAAATGTAATAAAACTTGCTATTTTGCTGAAATAATTCTGAAAACATATCCACTATTTGAATGGTAATATTACACATCCCTGATTTTTGTTTCGGTCAAATTCGATCACTAGTTTCGTCACAATGCGCTTTTTTCCAAAACGCACATTAAAACTATCCTGCGCCGTCAGGCGCCCACGGGGGTCGCCGACGCGCGTAAACGACCATTGCACCCAAGCCTCTGAAGGGCTTATAACGCACCAGGGCTTTGTCTCGCCCGGCACTGCGATCGGCCTGAGGCCGTTCCCCACTGCGGACCCCCAGGTCATTTTACCAAGGTTGGTGACATAGGTCGTCACGGCAGTAACCCCACGTCTCGGAGGAAACTTCCGCAGAGACGGAACCTTGATGAACCGCCATGGAACCCTCGACGACTTCGTTCGCGAGACCCCATAGGGGGAGACGGTCGCTAGGTCATATGTCGAGCTACCACGACGGCTCTTGCTTTACCACAGCTCGAGGGGTGTGAGCAAAGGGTCATAACCACCCATGTGCTTGAGATATATGTTTCAAACTTGGCAGAAACGCATCTCTATTGAAGGGCTATAGATTCATACAAGACTCGACCTGGTCGATTCAAGGGCATATTTTAATAGGAAACTAGGTTATACCCTTTTTAAAAACTGTTCTATGAATGAATTTGTCTCTAAAGTAACAGCCATGTAAAATTTCCAGTTTCTATCCCAACAATTTCAGATAAATCTTAATTTAGAAACAGTTCTTATTTTTAGTGAGCACTGGAATCTTAAAAATAACCACCATGCCAAATTTCAAGTTTTTAGCCCTTTTAATATCACAAAAATCATAATTTAGAGCATTTTTTTCTCCTGCTACCTTTTAAATTTCAAATTTTTTTAAAAACTGTTTTATGTGTGCATTTGCGTCTTAAAAGTAACAGCCATGTTAAATTTCCAGTTTCTCTATCCAGAACAATTCTATAATAATCATAATTCAGAACGCTTTTCTTTCATTTCACCCTTTTAAATTCCAATTTTTTTAGAAACTGTTCTTACAGAGCATTTACATCTTATAAGTAACTATCATGCCAAATTTCAAGCTTCTAGCCACTTTAGTATCACAAAAATCACAATTTTAGAACATTTTTCGCTCTTGAACACACCCTCCTCCCTTGGGGTAGTGGCACAAACATAAAATACAGCCTATATTGGAACAGGGTCTATCACCACCAATTTGCCACCATTACTTTTGATATCAGTTCAGTAGTTCTAGAGATTACCCCCTACAAACAAATGTTACTTTTTTATAATATTAGTACAGTATAAGATAATTACTAAGCTTCTATAAATATATTCCTTCTTTATAATAAAACACACGCATTGTGTGTATTTTATAATAAAATAAACTGTTTCATAATTTAAAAAACTTGAAAACTGGGTTTCTCACCAAAATGTCCCAGAAAAGAAAAAAAATGTGCCAACCCTGGTGCCTCTGCAACAAATTTTCCCAGAGGTTTCTTAATCATAATTTTGCTCATTCTCTTTAAACATGTTTTGATTACTAACTCTTAGTTGGAGGGGCTGGCACACAGTGCAATTTGGGAGGGGCAGCAATGGAGTACACCAGGTTATTTCCCATCCTCTGCTTCAAATTTCCACATATATTTCCTAGTTTATTACATTAATCTGGTCAGTAACCATATTAAAAGAAATTAAATAAAGAACAGTAAAAGACAAAAAGTGTAATAAACTCCAAAAATATAATCAAGCAGGGCGGTCGCTCTGCCAAGCCAAGCTTAAAAAAAAAAAAACGCCACACAAACAACGCCAAGAACTGGAATAAAGACCGCTAATGCTTATATACAGAAAGCAACTTCGCAATGTTAAATCGACAAAACATGCCAGATTAAAATATCAGATATCAAACAAACCAAGCGTCGTAGGAAAAAAAAACGAAAACTAGAAGAATCTAAGGAAGAATTTCTTCAATTTAACACCAAACTCATCTTCATAAGTGATTTATAAACAGAGATATAGCTTTTTTTAAAAAACGTCGAGTTACTTAAAATGATCACTATTTTCTTCGTCAAACTTTTTTTTTCAAACAAGCTACAGGCCTTAATATTGGGCAGAATAAAAAAAGGATTGCATTTTTGGACAAGTAATTACGTAATCTATGTGCTTTTATAAAATTCAGTGTAAAAAAAAAATATTTTCTATCCTTAATTAGCAAAAAACTTAATTAACTTGGCGATTAAAAAATTATGCCAAAACAGAGATAAAACCCGCCAACGACAATGTACCATCTGTATTAAAATAGCACAAATCAGTTACAGGTTATAATATAACCATATGAAATTTCATCTGCAAGTCAGCCATTTTCTTCTGAAGATATTTTTTTTTAAAATAAAACTTCACAATTATAAGAACACATATTTTATCAAATAATTAAATATGACTGCAAACTGTGGCAGATGATTGTTTCTAACATGAATAAGTATGAGAAATTGCCGGTTACGGATATGGATCTGGGCAGCTCAGTCGCAGAGCGTCGGCATGGTACGCATAAGGTCCCAGGTTCGAGTCCAGGCCTAGGTCAATTTTTCACTCATGTTTGTTTAGTGTATTTAATTGTCTGATAAAATGAGTGTTCTTATAAATATTGTAAAATAAAGTAATCAGACGTAGTGTTTATGCTTTAAAAATATTTTAAATATATAATTTACGTTTTTAGAAAGATCTTTAAAAATAAATTAGTTTTTGAGAGAAGATGTACCTTCTAAAATGTATACATTAAGAGTTATCGCTATTTAAAATTTCTTTCCAAACGTAAACAAAAATTTTGAAATGAATTAAATGTCATTCATTTATTTCTAAAAATAAAAAAACACGGTAAAGGACAGGCATTTCGTTCGCAGGAATACCTTTCACGTCATCATATACGAGGCTAGCGAAAAAGAAAGGCTACCGCCATGCTTTACGCGTATCTTTTTTTACAGACTGCGGGAATCACGTGAGGCTCGAATCCACCAATGCAGGCATACGAAAAGAGCATCACGTCACTCTAGCGGTCTGTAAAAAAAGATAAGTGGAACGCACCGCGGTAGCCTGTCTTTTTCGTTAGCCTCGCTATATATATATATATAAAACACAAACGAAAATTACGTTCCGTTCCTTTATAACTCGAGATCTGCTGAATGGAATTTGATGGAACTTGCACTGTTCGAGAGATAATTTTTCAGGGAAGGTTTTAGTATGTAACACAACGTTCTACGTATAATAACTATCGCATTATGATAGAAAGTTCTGTTATTTTGGCCGAAAAGGTTACCATTGCTAATTTTTTGGCGATCATTACTGTTGCAGAAAGAAATGAAAAGGCTATACATCTCGAAAAATAAAAGAAAAACTGTTACTAATTTTATTTTAAAAAAAAAAAGAAAGAAAGAAAGAAAGAAAAAAAAAGAGTTTTGATGAGAGAATATTATAAAACGAAAATATTTAATTTAAACATGATTAGAAATGTTCATAATGCTTAAAACATTATTCAAGGGGCAAGATTTCTATTGAAACAAATTTGGCGATTTATCTTTTGTTTTTGGCGATTTTGATTTTACTTTTGACCCCAAACAATTTGATTTTAAGCCAAAAAGTGTCTTTTTTTGTTGCAGAAAGAATTGAAATGGCTATACATCTGGAAAAATAAAAGAAAAAACTGTTACTAATTTTATTTTTTTTAAAAAGAAAGAAAAGAAAAAAAAGAAAAACAGTTTTGATGAGAGATTTTAGGCCAAAAGGTGTTTTTTTTTTCAAGTGTACGACTGCATTTTCGCAGTATTTTTTTTTTGGTACTTTTTGGTTAGCCGGGCGCCAGTGATATATATATATATATATACACACACATATATACACATATATCTACACAAATACATGTATATACATACATATATATATATGTGTGTGTGTGTGTTCATATATCACTGGTGCCCGGCTAACCGAAAAGTACCTTTTTTTATTCAAATGCAAACTATATTAATGGCAATATACTTCTATTTACTTCTACATATATGAAATTTCGTTCCGGCTGCTTATAACTCTAGTTCTCCTGAATGCATTTTCGTAGAACTTAAACTAAGATAATTTTTAAGGGAAGGTTTTAATGTATAACATATCGTTCTACGTAGCTTAGTTATATAATTATTCTGGGAAGTTCTATAATCAGATCAATCCGATTATGAAAGATTAGCCTTTTTAAAAGATTTTGCCGAATGTATTTCGATGGAACCTATACTGTTAAATAATTTTCTAGGGAACGTTTTATTATATAACGTTGCTTAGTTCTAGAATTATAGGGGGAAATTCGAAAATCGGGTGACCATTTTTTTTATCAAATATTAGCCTTTTCAATATTTGATTCCGATTATGAAAGATTAGCCTTCTAAAAAAGTTCTACTGAACGGATTTTGATGAGAATTGTATTGTTAGTTAGATGCTATTTCAGAAATGGTGTTAATGTACTATATATTGTCCTACGCTGCTTAGTCCAACAGTTATGTGTGAAGGTTATATAGTCAAGTGAACCCGATTCCGAAATATTAGCCTTTTTGATAGTTTTTACTGGGCGTATTTTTTGCGACTTGCATTGTTAAGTAGATAATTTGTAAGGATTGTTTTAGTATATTTTATATCGTTTTGTTGTTTTAGAATTATGTGGAAAAGTTCAATAATCAGATTATCAAAGATTAGCCTTTATAAAAACTTCTTCTGAATGGATTTTGTTAGTTAATTTGTTTGCATTGTTATTTCGATAATTTTTAGTGATGGTTTTAGTATATTGCATATAGTTTTATCATTCTTTAGCAAACCCTAACTGTAAATGACCAAATAAAAGAGTTCGTCCTTAACAGCTAAAATTTTGACTGCACATTAGAAAATATAATAGCGCAATCGCGTCATTTTTCAGTAATGTGGAAGGATATTCCACGTAAATATACAGATTGCTTTCAAATACAAGGTCAAATTAAACGATATATTTCGTTTGATTCAGGGTTCATTTGTAGAAACCGACCAGCGCAGCGGGCGTAGCTTGCTAGTTTTCCTATAAATTAATGAAATCCAGTTGTTAAATTATTTTTGTTTTAGAAGTGAAGTTTCCATTTAAATTTATTGTAACAGTACAATGTTTAATTGAATAAAATAAGGTAAATCTAAGAAATTGCTAAGAAATTCCAAACATGCACAGGGCAACGCAAAAAAAAAAAAAAAAAAAAATAATAAAAAATAAAAAATAGATAAATAAATAAATAAATAAAAATCAGCTTTCAGAAATTCTAAAAATTGTTCCGCTATTCATATTATGTATCTTCGGGGTCCATCCTCCCACTTTCAGCCCTCCCACCCAAAGGGGGCACTTTTCTAAATTTTGCCGACACCTCTCATGTGATATATCGTTGGAAAAGTCTGTGAACGCTTAATCATAATATGCAGGGGGGGGGTATTTTCTAAATTTTGCACATACCCCTCATGTGATACATCGTTGGAAAGGTCTGTGACCGCTTAATCCTATTATGCATCTCCGGTGTTCATCCCCCCTTTTGCCCCCCAAGCGCGATTAGCTTTCACCACCAGGGGACGCTTTCCTATATCTGTTCCTACGAGTCGGATCACGATGGGGTATGGCTCATTCGACTCGACATCAATAGAGCTTTCCGATTTTAGTTCGTTTTTTCACCACCAGGGGGCACTTTTCTATCTCTGGTTCTATGGGCTAGATCACGACGGGGTACAGTTCATTCAACTCGACATCTATAGCCTTAACGATTTCAGTGCCCGAGGTTCATACAGAACAGATTGCGCTACCTGGTGGTGGAAGATGGAACTTGAGCGTGCGCAGCACGACTGCTATACGGTGCCGAAGGCAGCGAGGACCCGTGTCGGAAGTTAGTTTGGTTAGAGGTTTATACTATTCGATGTGCAAATTAAGGGATTATCCGGTGCCGAAGGCAGCGGAGAACTAGGTCGGAGGTTCGTCTCGGCATCTTTTCATATTTCTAAGCACCCAAATTTCTAAAGTAAAAGCGTAATATGTTTGCAATGTAATATGTTTATAACAATTTCGAACTTCAGATTTTAACTACGGACAGATAAATTAGATAAGACAGATATTTTGAGAAATTGATTTTTACTAGTTTGAAATTATTAATTACTGTAAAAAATAAATCATAAGATGAATCTTTAAGATAAGTCATCATTATCTTAAGACACAATTTTCAGATCATACAAATCTATAAATGAAACGCTTAAAATATTTGCTTAAATAACAATTTTGAACTTCGGATTTTAACTACGGATTTGGATGCTTAGAATTTTGTGAATAATATGCAAAGATGGCCGCCAAGCCCATCATGCATAATTTGAAAAAAATTGAATTTTCAGAAACTCGTTAGGATGTATTTAGTACAGGAGAAAACGATTTCTATTAACATATACGTAGGCACTCGACTTATATATATGATAACTTATTTAATGGAAAAAAGTTAAAAAAGTAATATAATAGCTTGGAAATTTGATATCACACCATTTTTTAGCCACAACTTTTTTTTTTTTTTTTACGCTTGGCTTTTTTTTTACTTTTGAAAAGTTGTTTTTGTAGATTTACAATACTGGAAAGTTACATCACGAGTTATGTTATTTTCTACTTAAAAAAATGAAGGAAAAAAAAAAATTAGTGTACAAATAACAAATTTTTATGAAAAATTTAGGCAAATCATTGCGTTAATTTAAGGTTTTTTTAAATGCTTTGTGCTACCTTACCTCAAATGAAGTAATTTTGCTTCTTTTTTTATTATAATGTATTTTTATATCTTTCTTTTAAAGATTTTTCACTACAGCGTTTTTTTTTTCTTTTAAAACTTTAAAAAAAGAAAGAAAACTATTGCTTTTCAATAAATTTATTTGAGCTGCTCTGCCGCTAAAATTAAAATTTAATTAATTCTTTTTTTTCATTTTACTAAGCAACCCTAAAGGCAAGTTTTCTGCGGTATAGTGAATAAAGTTTTTTTTTAGTCTCACTAAGCTTAGGTACTTGTTTAGCTAACTACATAAGTACCTTTTTTTAAAAAAAATATTTGTCTAGAATTAAGATCTGACAATAATAAAATAGGTATGTTTATACACTAAATAATAACCCACAACATGATATACATTACACATGCATAACCTGCGGCCCGCGGACCAAAAGTGGCCAACATCTTCAGAAATTCAGAAAATGTGTATTCGTCAATTAGTCCAGAAAAAATGGCAAATTTGGTCATTCGCGAGCGTAAAAATCATGAATTTCCATCATTTAGGAACTTAAAAATCATGAATTTCCATCATTCAGGAGCATAAAAATCATGAATTTCCATCATTCAGGAGCATAAAAATCATGAATTTCCATCATTCAGGAGCTTAAAAATCATGATCTTCCATCATTCAGGAGCTTAAAAATCATGAATTTCCATCATTCAGGAGCTTAAAAATCATGAATTTCCATCATTCAGGAGCTTAAAAATCATGAATTTCCATCAGTCAGGAGCTTAAAAATCATGAATTTCCATCATTCAGGAGCGTAAAAATCATGAATTTCCATCATTCAGGAGCGTAAAAATCATGAATTTCCATCATTCAGGAGCGTAAAAATCATGAATTTCCATCATTCAGGAGCGTAAAAATCATAAATTTCCATCATTCAGGAGCGTAAAAATCATGAATTTCCATCATTCAGGAGCGTAAAAATCATGAATTTCCATCATTCAGGAGCGTAAAAATCATGAATTTCCATCATTCGGAAGCATAAAAATCCTAAATTTCCATCATTCAGGAGCTTAATCATGAATTTCGTCGATCGGGTGCGGAAAGTCATGAATTTCGTCAATGGGACCCGGAAAAATCCTGAATTTCATCGATCGGATGCGAAAAAATCATAAATTTCGGCGATCGGGTGTGGAAAAATCATGAATTTCGGCATTCGGGTGTGGAAAAAAATCATGAATTTCGACGATCGGGTGTGGGAAAAATCAAGAATTTCGGCAATCGGGTGTGGGAAAAATCAAGAATTTCGGCAATCGGGTGTGGGAAAAATCAAGAATTTCGGCAATCGGGTGTGGGAAAAATCATGAATTTCGGTGATCAGGTGTAGGAAAAATCATGAATTTCGGCGATCAGGTGCAGAAAGTCATGAATTTCGTCGATGGCGCCTGCCATTGTGCCAAAATGTTTCATTTGGCGAGTAAACGAACGATTAAAATCGCCAAATTGCGAGTGTTATTATTTTTTTTTCGTGTGTGTGTGGTGTGTGTATGTGTCAGTGCAGGACACCTTTTAAAACTATGGTATAAAAGAAATTGAATCAATTTTTAACCTTATGCATTTGGATGATACACGCAGTTCCTTATCTGAGGTATTGTCAGAATGGAAATTATTTAAAAGTTTCTTTAGTTCTCATTGCAGAACCATGAAATTTAGGAGATTCCATAGATTTCATTCGAAAAAACGATCTGCAGCAACTTTATCCCATAACAGGTAATAGGCTGTATTTTTCTGCAATCTTGCCACTACATTCAGTGGACTGTGAAAGAGGGTTCAGTGTGATGAATGCAACAAAAACTAAATTGAGAAATCAAATGAATATAAAAAATGTGAATATAATGTCATTTCAGTATATGCATTAACGGGCCTAATAGGCAACAGTACAATTTTGAAACTGCCTTTGAAGTATTGACTTCAATGAAAAGCCGAAGGATTCTAGAAAAATAAAGTTTTTTTTTAATGTGACATATATTTTGTTGTTTATATTTTCAATTTTCAGAATTCATTAAATATATCTGAAAATCCCTAGTTATCATGGGTTGGAAGTTTTATTTCATAACATTTTAATGAGTTAAATTGGGTTTGGAATTTTTTTCTTGATTGCTCAAAGCATTTAAAATGTACATACGTTTAATAGTTTTTGTAGCAGATAGTTGAATTTAGATGGATAACTTATCTATAAGTAGTTACAAAAACTTGGGTTATTTTAGAACAAACTGAAATAAAAGAATGGTACATTAAGGGGTTAAAGATAGATTTTTCAGTGTTTCATGAGGAATCTATTTTGCGAAAAAATTTTTCATTTGGCTAACGATTTTTATTTCTGATTAGCCAAATTGCTAACGTTGGTCAAAAGTCAGCAAGAACCCTGCTTGGAGGAGTGGCGTACTGAGTTTGCCAACGTGAAACGTGCACGAGAACAGGTTTATCAGATAAGGCAGAAGCCAGACTGAATGGATCGGCTAGGTGCATTGTACACGGGAGATATTTCTAGGAGGGTAGAGAAGGGTGAAAACTTATGATTGGGTAGTGTTATTTATATCCAGAATGAACTCATTGGTGTACTCTGTATGCCAGCCCTTTTCGTTGAGGGTTAAAATGCAGCATTAACTTGGCCAAGGTCATCTATTAAACACAGTAGTAAGGAGTACTGTTTGGTTAACATGTTAAAATATGATAGGTGCAACTTTTAATCTGGACAACAGAGATAAAATTTTTACGCTTGCATCTTTCAATAGGTTTGCCACTTAAACAAATAACATTAAGTTCGGCTTTCAGTTATTATACAGAGCTATATAATGATATTATTGTGGCCAAAATGTAAAGAAAAAAGCAGGGGTGCAGAATATGTCTGATCCGGCGATCTAGGATTGGGGGAAAGTTTAGTCATCAGGGGAAATTTTTCGGAAAAATATACAATTGATTTCAATTTTAACAATGAATTACATAATTTCCCGAGATAGAAAAATGTTTCCCTACAAATAAAAAGATCCGTATAGAGACTTTCACAAAATCGATCTGAGAATAATACGTACCGTATATACTCACGTATATACGGTACTCCATATACTCATGTATAAGTCGAGAAATTTTGGAAAAATAATCTGCTTCAAAGTAGGGGAGGGAGGTCAACTTTATACATGGAACAAAAAAGTCGAAATTTATTTTTGGAGTAGAAAAATGCCAATGTTCCGGAGTAATTATGTAATTGCAATAATCGAAATTTCTAAGTTCTTTTCTAATGAATTACCTTAGAAAAAAAATTAAAAGATAATTTTCTGACAAAAAAAAAATCAGGAAAGAGAAAATTTTAGAAAGAGAATCAAATCAAGAAGATCACACACCCATCACTGGTGGGAAAACTCACTACAAGCTCTCACTGAATGGGTGAGCAAAAATAGAAAATAATTTAAATTTAATAATGAGAAAAATATTTTTAATCTATGGACAACTTGGAAGAAAATTATTCTAAAAACTTAATTTAATAAAATAATCCTAAATTTTGAAAAGAAACCATCACTTCTAGATCAAGACAGCAGTACCAGAAATACTTTAGCTCCTTGAAAACTGCTTGAAAATTTACAGTGACTGTGTTTGTGGATCTGTTGGCTCTATTATTGGAAAACACATTTATAATAGAGCCCTAAAATCTGATATTCTCTTTCATGAAGTGTTTATATCATGGAATGACCACCAGTGCATAAAGCTACGGAACTATTAAAAGCATCCTTAAACAGACATTTTCATAATGGAAATTATCATTTTACTAGATTTTCTTCAAGAAACAGACTCAAGATCTACAAAACATAAAAAATGATTGACAACATCCACAAAGAGAGTGGAAGATTGCAGTTTCTCAATAATTGACAATTTATCAGAAAAGGTAATCAAAAACATTGTATTTGTTGGTTAAAACTGTGTACTTATTAATAAATATTAGGCATAAGAATTAGATTAAAACTTACATTGCATTAACTTAATTTACCTTTCCAATAACTAGGCATGTTACAAGTTCAGTCTATAGGTTTTTAAAGATGCGACTTGTATGTTGCAAAATTTACTATACCTACGGTAATACAGAAGCCTATGTAAGCCTATAACATATCGTAACATTTTGGGGAAATTTTCATATGGATTGGGGGAAATGTTGGGAGTAAAAACATTTTCTGCACCCCTGGAAAAAAGTCCCTTCATTAAAAGTGAAAATCTGGAGAAAATTAAAATGACTCAAACGCTTAATTTGTTAAAATACAATTAAATTCCCCAACTTCCACTTACAAAAACTGAAGTGGCAATTGTTTTGTATTGCGTAATACATAATTCTTATGCAACTTAAAATTTATTAAAAGCCGGGCCTATGAGTTTTTCTCCGAAGTAAGGTTTGATAGTAATTCTATAGAGTTGAATTTTATTCCATTTAATTTTACACTGACCAATTTCCAAGATTTTATTTTTTTTTAATCAGATAACAAGAAAATGTAAAAGGAAGATTAAACTTACATTAGCAGCATCAGGATTTCTGCAGGAAGCGAATATATGTTTTGGAGGGGTTTGCAATGCAGTCAACTGTTTTACGAATTCAAGACCAATGCCTCTATTAGCACCAGTAATTAAAACATTTCCTAAACTCATTTTAACAATTAGAAATAATGATCAATTACAAGAACGAAACTTTACTGACTTCTGCGTATGCTTTGTCAGCATAATTTCCTTGTCCACCGCGGATAGACGATTGCGATTATCATGGTTCACTCAAATGAAAACAGAAGGAAGGCTCTTTAAAAATATTCTGTCGCTTTGAAGTTGCCATTAATTTTTCTAAGTGAATTTTCGTTTGATTGTTTAAATTTTTTTATCTAGAAGTGGTAATTAATTTGTATGTAAAACCTGAGAGAGTAATTTAATTTAATAAAATATTCAATCTTTCTTTTTTTCTTTATTACGTAAGTCAAGTTAACTTTACGGCCAATGGCCAATCACATGGTCAACCAACCAATTTAAATGTTTTGTTTTTGATGGCGGTAATTTAAAAAAATTAAGAGCATTGTTATTTTTCTTTAAAAAATTGCCTTTTAGTTTGAAAACATGGCTAATACAACTCAAAGTCAACCGGTTATTGATGAAAATTTTATATTAGAAGCTTCTATTGATAATACGAGAAATCTTTCGTTGTTACTAAAGGCTATTCATTTTCGGGACGTAAGTAATATTTTGTGTATTTTCATAATAATAGCGGCTTCTCTATCGGCGCACATGAGCACGTGAACCTCCCAAAGAAAAAGGAAGAAATAAACTAACACGTTAAATAAAGTAGTAACTATGAAACACATTTTCAAATTTCTGTCAATTTCCAAGATAAGTTTCACTCATTCACACAATACAACTCTCTTCTCTGCCCCTTCCTTTTAGATATGCCCATGAAATAAGTAAAACATTATTGTAATAGTGTAAAATTTGAAAGTTTTCAGCTTCAACACGTTGGATACAAAGAACTTCTCACGGAAGTAGAGAAAGTGATGTGAGGGGTTGCTTTGCTTATACCTAAAACTTTGTTTTTACTTTCATTATTGCATAAGAACTAGTTGTAAATAGTTAGATGGCACTTAGTAAAATCAATGTTTCGAAACTAAAGCAATTGCATTTTTTCACCATTGTCGCTGGAAAGACAAATTGAAATTAAATTTCTTAGGTCAACACCTTTCTAAATCTTATCCAGGTGACATAATCTAAAATTAGAGATTTCAGTCTTGTTTTTTTACTTTCCATAAATAAAACAGCCTTGTTTTATTTATGTCATAGGCATATCTAAAAGGAGGGGTCGGGGAAGAGAGTTGTATTGTGTGAGTGAATGAAACTTATCTTGGAAATTGACAGAAATTTGAAAATGTATTTTATAGTTACTACTTTATTTAACGTGTCAGTTTATTTCTTTAATTTTCTATGGGAGATTCCCGTGCTCATGTGTGCCGATAAAGGAGCCGCTATTATTGTTAGAAATGTATATAAATCACACATTACATCATTTAGTTCATTATTTTATTAAATCTTGATTGGCTCTCTTATCAACAATTTCTATTGGCTGTCTTATTAAATATCCTTATTGGCTCTTTTCGAAATCTGTCTAAATGTTATAAATAGGAGTGATTTTCTCTTTATACTCACTGTGTTTCTTATTTTCATGTATGATAGTCCTGCTGTAAATAAAAGCTTTAAAATGCAATTCCTCAACCTCTTCAATTAACGCAAACATATCTCCACAGATATTTAACAATTATTATGAAACTGAAATCAAATTCGATTTATGTGAGGAATATCCATGGGCATGCATACACCAGGAACAGCCACAGATTATAGGTGCAGATTCCCAAAATTTGGAAGGAGTCTGTGGCTCCTAAAAGCAAAAAATCCAGTGGCCACATTGTGCATCAAACACATAAAAACAATAAATATTTTTTCTCCATTAAATTTGGACGACGGGATTTTATAGAATCTTCCCCCCATAATTGTGTACAGTTCGTAGGAATAAATGTTTGAAATGTGAGGCCTGAATATTTTATGAATAAACAATTCTCTAAAGTTTTTGGTTCTATAGATCACCCCCCCACCCCAAAGTATTTTACATAGCTGAAAATGAACACTTAACATAGGAATATGCATAAAATGTCTCTAAAATTCAAATTTATAAAAATATATAAACAAAACAATATGGAGAAGATTTATTTTTTTTTAGGTTCTTGATTTCAATAAAATAAATTTAACAATTTCTGACATTTTTACAGATCATGGAAAAACATCGAACACTATAAACCTCGATGTAGCTTTTGTTAGCAAGGGGATTTTTTAACGATTTATTAAAGATTTTTTTAAAATCCCGATGGAGACAATAAATTACAGTTTTTGTGGCCAATCGCCGATTTTCTAGTTTTATTATTGCGACTCCTAGACAAAATTCGTGATTGCTCAATGAAAATCAATATTTTTTTTCTGCAACTAATTCATGAAATTTGTGATTTTTTTTTGCATCGGATTGACGAAATTCATGCTTTTATTATAAGACTGTTTAACGAAATTCTGTATTTTTTCCACGAATGATTAACGAAATTTGCAATATTTTTTTGTTCCAATTCTTTTTTTTTTTTCTTTTTTTTTTTTTTTTTGTGCTTGATTGGTGAAATTAGTGGGGTTTTTTTCCTCCACAACCGCTTGATGAGATTCGCGGTTTTAATCCACAAGCAATTGACGAATTTCACTATTATATTTCATGATCGTTTGACGAGACTCACGATTTTTTCCGCGACATGTTGGCTAAATTCACAGAGTTACAAGTTTAATGAGTGGACCTAAAATTATTTCTCTTCTTAGCATGAATTTTTTTTCGTCGCCTAATTGCGGTATGCCTTCGCCACAGAGTTCATTCGCAGCGCATATCAACGTATTATTATTTTTCTGATTACGCAAACATCGCAGATATATATATATATATTTTTTTTTTTTTAACAAAACAAGAAATTTGCGAATCAGCGGAATTGTGGTACCCATGTCCAATCATATTTTTTAACTATAAACAATAGAAAAAAGAAAAAAATGGACTAAATATCGTGGAAATATGAAGGACAAACCACAGATTTGATTAAAAAGAAAACAGAAGTCTGCCGTTCGGCAGAAAAGAGGAATCTTTGTAAAATACTTGGCGACTTAGACATCGAAAGTTAGTGGCCAAAGGAAAAACTTTAGTCGCCACGTGGCGACTGGCACCCGTGAATCTGCACCTATACCACAGATCCCTCTAAATATTCTAAAAAGTAAGAATTTAGGAGATTTTTGGTCAATTTTCAAATATGTTCCTCTGTCCAATGAAAATCCTCCATAAACCCATGGGAGTATCAATGGATTTGTGAATGCAAATTAACTAATGAACTGTTTTGTTTTCTCTCTCTCCTGTTTGTAAAACAAAATGGTAATTCAAGTTGTTTGAGCTACATTGTAGCTGATTTATCATATCTAATTCAAAAAATAAAAAAAACAAAAATTCTTACAGTCATATTTAAACTCTACATTAGAATTTAATTTCCAGGGAAAAGTAGATAGTTAAAACACAAAAATCTGAAATTTACCAACAATTGTTGACTGCATTTTGTTTTATGCTACATTTAAGCTCACCCTTTGAGGACATGATGAATGCGAGGATGAGATTTATTAAATTAGTGTGTTTTCTATTCGTGTTGGTTTATACAGTTTTTCTCAATATTGTGCCACATGCCGAAGTCTTATACAACCAGCTTAAAAAAATACTGATGCACCACTGAACACACAAAAAAAAAAAAAAAATGGATACAGTGGCCATGGAGATATCAGAATGAGAGCAAACATGAAGTTAAGGAAAGATAAAAGTATTCATATAAATTGAACTGCGGCAGTTAACATAAAAACACCCGTTCACTAATGTTAATCCTATGGGAGAAATTTTTAAGATATCACGTTTGCATTTCAATATTTTAAAATGATTTTTGCATTGGAAAGCTGGAGTCAATTTGTACGATAGCCATGTTTTACCTTTTCGATTGTGTTTTACAGGTTGTTGTTTTTTTTCATTAGGATATTTTCACTATCAGAACCGGTTTCAAAAGTGAAAGTTTTCTCATAAAAAAAAAAAAAAACTTTCAAACGAAAAAGTAAAAAACAGCCTTTTTAGAAATGGACCCCAGCTATCAAAAAGAAAAATCATTTTAAAATATTGAAATGTAAACGTCATATCTTAAAAAATTTCTCCCCTAGGATTAACATTAGAGAGTGGGTGACTCCTTTAATTTTAAGTATTTTAAAAAACTCTGTAAACTTCGAAATTTCTTCTTGAAGGAAATTTTCTATTTTATCATCATCATCTTAAAAATAGATAAATTTTTATTTTATTTTTAATGCATTGCTTAGATATCTGACGTCTACTTTCCCATGGTGAAAACCATATTTCAATACTTAATATTTTAGGTAATGGGTAATTGTTCCATTAAAATTTCCCATAGGTTAACATGGGATTTTGCAATTGGAAGGGGAAGGGAGGGAACAGTGAAGGCGAAGCATTCTCTTAATAAGCAGTTTATTAATTTTGTATTCATGAAAGTATTTTATGGAATGTTCTGATTTGTAATGTAGTAAAATATTACAAAAATTTTCCAAAAATATTGATAATGAATAATAATTTCTCTCCATGACATTTTCTCAATAAGTGAAAGTGATTCTAAACAAATAAAATACTCATATATCTGAGTAATGATGAACAGTCCAAAGAATACATTTTTGTTTGATGAGTATATATACTGTTAAAATAATAGTTTATTTATTTTCATAAAGGTTGCGACTGTTTGTGCTACTGCTGATGGATTAAAAGTAACAGTTGAGGATACCAAGTCAGTTCAAGGGAATGCGTACATTCAATCTTCTCTGTTTGATGAATATGATATCAAAGAACAAACTGTGATATTTAAAATAAACTTAAATGTTTTGTTGGTAAGTTATTTGTGATTTCAACACAGAAAGAAATAGATTATATATATTATACCTATATATTCAAAAATATATTATTTTTGCAATTTGGGCTATTTATCTATTATTTTATCATTATTGACTATTTATTTATAGGAATGCCTCAATATTTTTGGTAGCAAAAACAATCCCAATTCAATTACCACTGTGAAAATTTGCTATGGAGGATATGGATCACCTTTGGTATTACTGTAAATATTTTTAGTTTCATTGTAGTTTTTAATTATACATCATACTTTTTTTTTATTATTTATTTTAGGAATTAATTAATAAATTTTTTTTAAAAGAAACATTCAGATACATTATGATGCATGATGAGTAGAAATTCTTTGAAGTAGCTACAATCTTAATGATATTATACTGTTTCAAACATTATGTAAATGATATTCTATATTGAAATGCATTACCATACCACATGTCCCATATAGCAGTGATTCCTAAATCCTAATTTTTCTTGCTTCTCCCCAACCTATGATAATTTGCAGTGGCACCTCCCTCACTTTCTGCAACATGCCCATAGATGTTTATAGTTCGAAAATCAATAGTTGCAAGAAGAATCAATTTCACTTTTTTCCCCTTTTTTTTTACAAAGTGTCTGGAGGTTGCATAAGATTAATTACAAGTGGACTGTATAAACAAAACATTTATTAAAGACTTTGAATTGCATGTGTATGGCTAGCTGCCACAAAGTCGACTTAACTCTTTTATCCCAGCAAGAAGGTTACAATAAAAGTGTTGACAGGTATATTGCGGAAGTTAGTGTTCCGATGCCAAAGAAAAAGTTACAGATAATGGAACACAAAGTAGTGATACTGTTAGGGATTCATTAAATGTATTAAGCAAAAATACAACTGTCCTAACTAATTAAATAATTCATTACCTGCAGCATTTTGTACAAATAAAGTTATTGATATCTAAACAGAGTACTTTATCAGACATTATACCTCTTTAATAAATTAAAAATAAAACACATTAAAGAATTTTTCCAAATTTTTAAAAACTATATTCAAAACTTTAGCAGTTTTTAAAAACTTTATCAATCTAAAACTTTGGCTTACTTTGCATTGCTACAAATGATCAGTGTTTAGTTTTAACTGTGTCAATCCTATATGCACATTGTTTTCCAAATTTTGATGATTTCATCGATACATTGTATTCAATTCATTGTTTACTTATTACAAATTGATGTTTTTGGTTTTCACTATTTTTGTTCTTTGATGAGTCAGGACAATTTTTTTGCACTTCTAAAAGCATACAAAAACATCACTTGTTTTTTTAAATCCATTGTATGTTTTTCTCAAAATCAGCTGCAATATTTTCAAACATTGTTGCTAATTAAAGCTGAATTAACAGGATTAAAACTATAACATGGAAAATGCAGAAAATTAAAAAAAAAAATCACCTAAAAACAGGGAATTTCAGAAATTTCTTTAAAAAGCTAGGAAATTTAAATTTCTTAGCTTTTTTCATCCAAGAAATACTAGTATCCTTAACCTTCCTAAGCAAACTAGTCGTTGGGGGCCACCGTAATACTTACCCATCATGGATATGCATAATGTAAAATATTAAAACAAAAATGTGTAAACTACTTATAAAATGCATAGCAATTCAAATAAAATCGTGGCTTGATGACGTCATAACTTTATAGGCTCGATTACTGAATTGCTTGAAAGAGGTTTTTCCTTATAACTCCAAAAATAATACTCCTATTAACTAGCGGTTTATTGCATCTGATTAAGCGTCAAATTTCCAATTAAAATATATCTTTGAAGTGAAATTTGGATGAAATACAGGGTCATGAAAAATCGAAGAGTGTGGAACATAGGATTCCAAATATCTCAGCAACTCATTATCCGATCGACTTCATGCTTAATGCAAAATTTATGTTTTTTTATTGTCTTTTATATTCATTTCTTAAAATAAACAATTTCGAAAATTTTTATATACCTTTTATCAGAACGAATAGTTCGAGAGTCCGAAAATAATAGATCCGGTTAATCGAGGTTATTGAAATGAAATAGGCTTCTTCCCATTATTACATACTAAGTACATACCAAATTGCAAGTGTCTATCTCAATTTTTTCGGGAGATAGAGCGTTTACAGACACGCAGACGGACGGCAAATTTTTTTTTCTAAAAATATGTTTTTTGGAATCTCCAGTGTCTGAAACGTGTAAATCCGTCAAAAAATTTTTTTCGATTTTCAAAACGATTACAAGACTTACCCTATACTACGTATGATGGGTAAGTAAAAATGAATGTAGCCATAACGTTTTTCCTTAACTTGAGCATTTTATAAACACATCTGCGTACTTGGAAAACACAGGGAATTTTCCTACTAGATTTGTATGGCAACCTCCATTAACTAATCTAAAGGCTCTATTTATCCCCCATTGCTCTTTCTGGGGTGGCTATTGGTTACCTTGTAGGTACACTCTTTGCCTTTATTCGGAATGCCATTGGCCCATGCCTCTCCATGCACAGGTTGGAAACCAAAGACCTGTAGAAAAAAAAATGTTCATAGCATTTATTGTTTATTTGCAGGGGCACACTAATAAATTTTGATGCATTAGTTAGTAATTGTTTGTGGTGCATTTTTATACATTGTTTTTTCCTTAAGGAATGGATAAATTTTCCTTTTCATAGAAATATAAAACCTAAACAGGTGGATTATTCTTAACACATTGTTAACCAGCAGTGTTGCAAATTTAACACGTTTTTTTTTTATTCAAAATATCTGCCATAATTTTTGCCTCATTTAATGGCACACATTCTTTGACAGGGTTCCTACAGGTCAGGAAAAAGTCAGGGAATTTGAAAATTGAGGCAAAAAGTCAGGGAAATGTCAGGGAATTTTTTATGTACTACTTTCCAACAGGATCTCAGTTATTGTAAATGAAGAAATTTTGAATTAATTATTCCTCTGATATAGAATTTTTATATAAAATTTATGCAAACTATGCAATAATAGCATAATTTGAAAAATAATTTAAAATTGGAAATACATGCAGCACATATTTTTTTTTTAGCATTTATCTAGAGTAAAACACAGCATACACGAAAATTGCACTGTTCTTTTGGAAATCAGTTCTGGTCAGGTTAACAAAGATTAATCTGACCCAAATTCTAAAAAATTCTTTGAAGTCAAACTCCCTCCCCCCTCCCCAAAAAATAAATAAATAAATAAAAATAAATTCATAGACCTTGAACTGCCAAAGACAATTTTTACGACCTGCAATCCGACTTGATCCTGAAGAACTGTAAGCTTGAACAAACATGAAATGAAAAAAAATTAATATCATACTTAAATCCAATTATGAATTAATAATCTATAATTATGTATCTAATATGAATTTTATTTGTTATGAAATAAATTGAATACATATTAATTCATATTCATGAAGTTTATTTGGGTTCATATAGTGATTTTTGTTCTGCACTTTTTAGAGTTTTTTCGTGTTCTGTGGCGATTTTTGGACATTCGAATTCAGACAAATGAATTTGGTTTCAAACTTTTAGCCCAGTATAGAAAATTTTTTCTTCTGTGATTTTTAAATTTTTTAGCGTTCTGTGGTGATTTTTTTGACATTCCTAAAATAATTCAGGTTAGCCCACTATAGCAAATTTTGTCCTCTATGATTTTAAATTTGACTGATTTAACACTTTCAAATGTTTTCTGCATCTGCATTTCAGAATAGCATTCAAGCATGCATCACAGTGACATTCTGCCAGAAGATCCATTTTAATTGTGGGTTTTAATTAATATCTCAGCCTCATGTGCATTTGGGCCTGCCTTGAGCTATCTTCATTCAAAATTTCAAACCTCTATGCATGGTAGATTTTCCTAGCTATCACACACAGATAGACATCTTTCTTTAATTATAGTGTAAAACTAGCTGACCCGTGATAATAACCTTAGATAAGTCTCAAATTTGTATGAATTTATATTTTTGAATGAAAAAGGTACGAAAAAATATTGGTATTTACTGGTAAAAGGATTGTAAAAAGTCATTTTCTTGGTTTTTCACATAGGGTCATTTCATAGTTAAAAAAAAGTTTTTGTTGTCTGAACTCTTTGAAACTTTTATCGGTTATAACTCTAAGGATTTTGCAGCTTGTGTAAAAATTTTGTGAAAAAAAATATTGATATCTAGTTGTAAAAGAAATGTTTTCTTCTTGGGATTTTTCGTTTGTTTGTTTGTTTTCGCATCGGATCCTTTAACATGGGCAAAAAAAAAAAATTCTTATCATCCGAACTCTCTGAAATTTTAATCAGTTATACATATAACTGTATCCAAACCCTCTTTAAAATTTAATAAAAAAATATGTAAATTTAGTAGTGAAAACATAACCAAAGTTGTGCTGAAACAGTCGACGTTTTACTGTTTTCATTGAAAAATTCTCAGATTTTATAAATTTTTTAAAAAAATATTTCTATTTGTCCAAACATTTTGAAATTTTTACAGGTGATGTAAATTTGGTCTGCCGAGATGCAGTAAACAGATTGTGTCAGAATACAGATGTTTAGTTATTTTTATCATAGAAAAAAGATGCTTTTAAAAGGGTTAAAATTCGTATTTTTGAAAACCAATTGCACTGTCGAAAAGAAGAATGTCTCAGCTTTAACAGTCTTTATTTTATTTGTCGGTAACTCTAAAATTGTGGCCTGGGGGAGTGTTTCTGTAACGGGGAAAGAGTCAACCATAAAAACTGCCCTTTTTGAAACTTGGATGAAAACTTTCTTGGACTTTGTCCTCTTGAATATGTGATGACAAATCTTATCGTTTCAGTGTTTTGCACTTTTTGTTTAGCTATAGGCAACATTGTCTCCTTATTTTAGAGATCTTCTTCCAGTATTAGGCACTATAAAATAAGTCATATATGAGTTTTTGCAAAAGAAAGAAGATATTCCTATTACAGTAATGCAGTTTTTATGGAAATTAGCAAGTGTCTGTAACTAGGAGGTGTCTATTGTGGAGCATTTTACAACAATATATAGGCCAAATTTTTATTACGAAAGATCAGGGAAATTTTTGTAAAAAAGTCAGGGAATATTTTTACCAAAATTGTGTAGGAACCCTGTTTGATTAAACAAAGTGAAAATTACTACTTAAAAATTCTGCAAGTTGTTTTTAATTAAAGTGTTAAAGAAATATTTCATTTTATAAAAATATCTTTTGGGGGTTAATCATTATTATAATAACCGTACTTACTCATGTATGCCACACGATTTTTATATAAAAAACTAGTCGTTGGGGGCCACCGTAATACTTACCCATCATGGATATGCATAATGTAAAATATTAAAATAAAAATGTGTAAACTACTTATAAAATGCATTGCAATTCAAATAAAATCGTGGCTTGATGACGTCACAAACTTTAAAGGCTCGATTACTGAATTGCTTGAAAGAGGTTTTTCCTTATAACTCCAAAAATAATAATCCTATTAACTAGCGGTTTATTGCATCTGATTAGGCGTCAAATTTCCAATTAAAATATCTCTTTGAAGTGAAATTTGGATGAAATACAGGGTCATGAAAAATCGAAGAGTGTGGAAAATAGGATTCCAAATATCTCGGCAAATAATTATCCGATCGACTTCATGCTATATGTAAAATTTATGTTTTTTTATTGTCTTTTATATTCATTTCTTAAAATAAACAATTTCGAAAATTTTTATATACCTTTTATCAGAACGGATATTTCGAGGGTCCGAATAAAATAGTTCCGGTTAATCGAGGTTAATGAAATGAAATAGGCTTCTTCCCATTATTACATACTAAGTACATACCAAATTGCAAGTCTCTATCTCAATTTTTTCGGGAGATAGAGCGTTTACAGACACACACACACACAGACGGACGGCAAAATTTTTTTTCTAAAAATATGTTTTTCGGAATCTCCAGTGTCTGAAACATGTAAATCCGTCAAAAAAAATTTTTCGATTTTCAAAACGATTACAAGACTTACCCTATACTACGTATGATGGGTAAGTAATAAGGGGTGTGCATGATATGTAAAATTTGGTATTTGCAGACCACCACTACATTCAAAGTTTCAATCACTCGGAGTGATGACTGTGTGATCTATACGTGCACAGAAATTCATGAAGAGTTTTTAGATTTTTTTTTTTTTTTCTAATAGTTGAACTTTAAGTTTATCTGTGAGTGAAACTTCCTATCCTCTTTACATCAACATTGTTTTCGCTACATTTGATCATTGGGCGACGGTTTTCTACTTCAATATACAAAATCATTAAATAATATTTTATAAATATTGTGCAAGATTAGTTGCAGCTGTTAAATTTTAGAAGAATAAAATCTTTTCCTCATATTGTTTATTTATTTTCTCCAAATAAGGTATTAAAAATTAGGATGAACATGTTACATGAGGATGCAGCATACACAATTAAATATAGTATTTTATCTTTGTAGGTTAGAAGAAAATGGTGTGTTAACTGATTGCAAGCTTCAGACATTAGAGCCAGAAGATGTGCTAGATTTTGAATTCACCCCTTCCAAAGTTGTTAACAAAATTATTATGCAGGTAAAATTGATTTTGTGATTTATAAATTTAAATGTTTCTCAATTCTGGACAATCCTTAAATTTCTTTAAAATTAAATGACTTCACATTCTAAAAGCATATAAAATTTAAAATTATTTGTTTTGTTTTATGAAATAATATGATAATATGATATATTTTGTTTTATGAAATAATGTTTAGAAGAAATTTATTGTTACATTATTAGGTAAGGTAGCTTTCAATGCAAAAAAGTATAAAGCTACCTATTGCAGCCATTTGGAGGAAAGCAATTCCGGAAAATTTTTATATATTTTCACCGATTATATATATCATGACCCCCAGACCCCAAAACCACCCTCCGTTCAAATGTTGATTTATATATATATATATCTGATCTATGTCATACGATAACACTCGTATTTATAAATCAATTTGGGTGAAATTAATTGTGTGTATTAAGCTCACCAATGCCTCGACCAAGTTTGTTGGCCAGCTTGGTCTGCTATCTTGTTTCAAAATTGCTGCGGCCACTAAAAGATTTAAAACTAAAATAAATATACAAAAAAGTTAAAAATTCAAATTTATTTTTTGATTAAGTGTTAGACCTTGATACCAGGATTCCGGAACATTTTTTGTTTTACCTCTATCTTAAAAAATGGCTAAGATAGAGCAGTTTGAAATTCTAGGGTGGTTGACATTTTGAAACAAGACAGCACATTACAGAAAACCAACGATTAATTTATGAGTTTTAGTGAACGCGATTTCTCGCAAATTATTATATTTCATTGTTGTAAGCATTTTCCCAATCAGGGCTTGACAAATGCGGTCGCCACTGGCGACCAAGTTTCTTCATCTGGCGACCAAGTTATTGAATATGGCAATTTTATTTTGTGCAAAATTGAACTTTGAAATTAACACAAACGGCATTTTTATTTCCCCTCATAATTCTTATACAATGTCTCATCTCATTATAGATGTTGCAAAATTATAAAAAAAAAATAAGAAATATAGAAATTATATTCAAAGAATAAATAATTTTAACTTTTTCTATTAATTTGGGAAAAACAAATTCATCAAATACAAATTTAAAAAAAATAAATCTGAATTATTTAACTGACTTCGACAGGAAAATAGGAAAATTCTTTTCCTGATTCACTATTTCTTCGATGTGATCAGATATAGATGTTGTAGCATTCAACTATTTGAACATTTAAAGCATTCGGCATCATCATTTCCTGAACATGCTGATTAATTCAGCCTTTGCAGTAATTTTTTGTTTCAGAGGAATATAAATTTGATAAGTTTTATCCAAAAGCTTAGTTTATATTATCTTTCTAAATTACATACTATTCAAAACTGTGTAGCTAACAATTTTAATCTATACTTGTTATTATTTTTTCTCAATTAATTTAATTCATAAAAAAGTATGTGCTTTTTAAAAATCAAAGACGGAAGAGGAGGATGGTAAATATTCTTTACTGGCGACTAGAATTTTTTGCTGGCTACCAGATTTTATCTAATTTGTAAAGCCCTGTTCCCAATCATACGCATATATTCATATCCATTAGCGTCAAATTCTCGCCAAACTGGGCGAAATATTGCCAAATTTGGCAAGTCTTCATAAATGAAGCCAACTTGGTTATAGCTCAATAATTTGGCAAATTTCTTATTCAGATTCAGTATTAATGAATCTTCTGTAACCAGTTTCTTTGCATTTTAGCTCGCTGTTTTCGTGTAACATTAGCTAAAATTTTAAAACGAAGATATAGGAAAGCTACCTTTTCCTCCCGGTACAGGCCGGAAGGACTTTTTTGTTTTGAATGTCTAACATTTTATCACATCTATGTGCACAATATTTTTTTCTTATTAAAATGATGATGCATTACAGTGTTGTCAGTGAATATATGTCAATAAAAATATATATATTAAAACATGCTTAAAAGGTGATCAAAAGATGTTAAAATCGTAAAATATACTCATTTACATCCCAAGACTTTCAATCACTAACGTGATCATCTTCAGGGGAACCGTTGACTGAGTTGAGTGTACGTATGTCGCTTTCACTGTGCTAGCATATAATGGAGTTTTAAACGAGGCTAGTCTATTATTCTGTAGGGGTGTATCAGGAAAAGTCCATTAGTTCCGGCGCTGGGGTTCTTGATAATTTCAAAATATTAAACCAGATTTTAGGTACATTATAGGATAGGCAATCATTACAGACTCTATTTCCTTTACATAAAATCTCCAAAGACTCTCTGATTTTAGCCATAAACTCGTTATTTGCAGGAACTATAATTTTTGCGTTTTGAAAATCAATATTTATAATCTGTCGTTGATTTAATCTCGATAAAGCTGTGGATGGACGGTTAAACTTAATGTCAGAAATGTGTTCTTTTAATCTTTCTTTAAGTTTCCGGGTGGTCATCCCTATATAGGATAAACCAGTTTGTGTTTCTGTACTAAATGGGATAGAGTATATTCCTGCGATGTCGTTATTGGATATGGGATCAATTTTATTATGAACTAAAACTTTCAATTTATGTGGGGGTTTTGCAATCAAACTGATATCAAATTTCTTTAAAGTATATCTTAATATTTCGTATAACTGATTAAGATATACTTTAAAGAAATTTGATATCAGTTTGAATGGATTTAAATTCTCACCCTGTAGTACCTTTCTTTGGTGTTGATTAATAACAATTTATGTTTCATTCCTATTGATGTGATTTGTAAAAGTATTTGAATGATTGTTACTAGGTATATTATTAAAAATACTTTTGCAAACATCCTTTTTTAACTCAAGATGGTATTTTTAAGTTTTAGAAATGTAATTGGTGTGTATTTTAATATCCATTTGACTGTGTTTTGTTTAGTCTGAGCTTCTGAAGGAAGCATGGGGTGATCTGGATATGAACAGTGATGTTCTGGAAATTCTTATGTCACCGGAAGAGCCTTACTTTCAGCTTACTACCAAAGGGTCCCTTGCTACTATACATGTAAGTTTTTACTATTGTTATTGTAGCTATTGCTTAATTTTGCTTGTTGGATTATTATTTTATTAAATACTTCATCTCATCGTAATTTATCCAACTCTTTTTTTAACATTTCCTTAAACATTGGTTGCATTACTATATCTTAATATTTTTAATTTTCTCTGAATACATAGCGAATAACCACAATGTGTCCATGAAATTACTATTTTATTTGTTTTATTTTTACTTACTGAAATATTGCTTTTTTTTTTCAAATGGTCAGTTAAAACCACCAACTTCAGAGAAGAAATTACTGCAGTTTTGTAGGAAGTAGCCTAACGATCGCTGTTTCCCTTTGTAGAATGATTTTTTTTTTTTTAATAATTCTAGATTTTTCTCTTTTCATTAAATGTAGAAAGCAATTCTTTTTTTTTTTCTGAAAAAATTTTGAATATTTTAAAAATAGAGTGAAGAATCATTAAAAACTAAAACAAAAATACTGTCATTATTAGTTTGGCATGCCAGAGTGGCTAAGATTAATAAATATATTTTTATTTTTAAACGATATATTTTGGATTCTTGCATGTCAATAAAATGAAAGATAGATTTTTTTTTAATGTCTTCAGTTGACATTTTTTAAAAAATCCTGATGAGGGGTTTATATATATTTTTAACAACACTTTGACCATTAAAAAGTGTCCTCTTTTTTACTTATAATACCTGCCTTTTATTTTTCACATTCAGTTAAAAATGCATTTATGATTTTCAAAATTGACTTGCATATTTTAAAAGTTTAACCTTCATTTTTATTAATAACAAGTTAATTTGACTCACAGATTTTTAAATTTTAGGAAGATCTAATATGAGATAAAACTGAGTGCAATTAACATGTCATAACAATTTTACCAGCCAAGTCCAATAGAATTTGATAACATTTAGAATCTCGTTGTTGAATATTGAAAGTGAATAGTTTTTTTAAAGTTTTGAGAGATTATGTTGTCTGCTTTTTCATTAACTAGGGTACTGCAAGAAGTGTTAGTTGCTGATTTTGACAAGATTGGTATTATTAGAAAGATCTCATTGTGGGGAATAAAAAACCTGGTGGAACTACCTGTCAAAAATGGGCTGTTTTTGAGATATCAGACAATTTGACTATTTATTTATGCAGGTATTTATAAGAAACAATGTAAGAGTAGTAAGTCAAAAGTCATTGTTCATATAGAATAATTGGTAGAATGTCTGTAATGTTAGGAACTAACTCCTCGCCCTGTCCTATGGGATGAAGCGCTGAACCATGGTCCATTTTAGAAGTATCTGTGGTACATGTTCCAGGCATGCTGGTTCAGGGGAAGCAGCATGTGTCCCTGTGAAAATCATGCAAAATCAAGTCCAGCTCTGAAGATGTTGTCGGTGAGTCTTCAGGCTGTAATGCTATAGCCAACAACTCCATCATTACCACACTTCTTCGTGGCCACTTACTGTCTCATTACTGTTATCATTTTGGAAAGTCCCCAGTGGGTAGAGAAGCTACCAACATAGAAAAACAAATCAGTCACCGAATCTTTGACTCTGCGAAACTTTTTATTAAAAATGAATTTTATAATTATCTACCCTATATATATAAAATCCTAATGAAACGAATTTGTGAAACGATTTTATGAAACGAATTTATGAAACGATTTTATGAAACGACTGACTAAACGACTGATTATGTTTCAAGGCTATTTTGAATAAAATATTAAACGCTTGATGGTGAAATTAATACCAATTGTTCATAAAAATCCGCGGATGTCAAAACTGGTAATAGAATTTTGAAATTGGAATTAGTTTTCGAGATATTAATTTTTTTCTAATTTTAATGACATTTCTGTAATGATGGCAACTAATTACTCAGTTTTTTTATAACAAAAAAGGGAAAAAAATTGAAAAGGATCCCGATAGGGATTATTGATTTCTTTTTATTCGTCATTTTCAAATTGAAATTGAATTTATCTTTTATTTCAATCGATAATGAAGACAAGATTGTGATTAAATTATGTTTTTCAGGAAAATTTGAAAAAAAAAAAATCACATTTCCATCGTCAGGATTCAATCGTCTGTCAGCATTTAATTTAATTTATAAACTGAAAATATTTTGAATAAATTCGTCCAAATGACGTCATTTAGGTAAACGTGAAAGAAAGGGAAGAAAAGGAATTAATAATAATTATTATTTATTGATATCATTTTGTTATTTTTTTGTAAAATTTAACTAAACGAATTTATAAAATCATTAATTCTGATATTTGAAACTAATATATAAAATAATAATTGCCCAACTGAACGGAAGAATAAAATATCCTGCTTGGTTTTCTATCCTGCTTGGTTTTTTCCGCCAAGCTTTTTAAAAAAGCGTCAAAAATAGAAAAGCACCAAAAGTTCATTGGGTTTATTTTCATAACTTTTGGCAACAAATCTATGTATATTAACGAATCTATCCCTTTTTGAAGCTCAAATTACGCCAAACCTAAAAGCAAAGGATCCTATAATGGAAAAGTACCCGATTTTCTTATGGACAATATTCAAGTGACAGAACATGGTGTAAAATTACCGCGGATAGCAAATTTGTTTAAATATCTCATCAATTGATGCCGAATATATGCAGGCATGCATGCACAAAATATTTAATTAATTTTGTATTATAAATAATTATTAGAAAATTCGTATATACATATTAATTAAAAAAAATAATTTACATATTTAAAATAACATGAAAATATGCATGATGGTGCACTAAAATAGAGAGAAAATTAAAACCTGTTACTGAAAATGTCTGTAACATAGTACTTTTCAATACCGTGGTTTTTAATGTTATTCACAGGCAGATGGAATTTTTCTCATCCTTAAACGCAAAGGAAGAATAGAATAGAGATTGTTGTTATAAAAGTCCGAGAGGTAGTCACAATTTAAACCTAACCATTTTATACAAGCTGGTTTTCAAGTAGTAATTGATTTTAATTATCAATCCCGAAAACAGTCGTCAGTTGTCGCAACAGCTCTGTATGAGGCCATGATAATCGAAAAATGTCCCATTAAAATGTTAAAAGCATGGCAACCCAATTACAGATTTACCAATATTTTTAAAATAAAGCACGCTGTCATGTTTTTAGAGGCCTCGAAGTCTGAGCGGGGGTTGGCGAGCGTAGCTCGCAGGGGGTAGGCCCCCTAGTATTGATATAATAATAAGTGCAGATGCAGACAATAATGAATTAGAAGAGAATCCTATAAACGAACCCCCTACAAAAAAGAACAAATAGAAGTTCGGAAGGTTTCTTTGAAAACAATGAAAAGAGCAATTGAGGCATATGATAAGGAAAAAGGAAACAAGTTAAAAGTAGCCAAGAACCAGTCCAGGAAAGCAACAAGCCACATGGTGATTATGTGATAGCAACAGTACTTGGAGAAAGGTGCCAATACATTGCAAAAGCAGAATAAAATTCATTGTTATATGTGGGCTGAATAAAACACCCAAAATACAGGGTCACTGTTCATGATCGAGACCTGTGGATGTGGGCAATAGACAAGGCTATTGAAGTGGGTTTAGAAAACTTTAAGGCATCCGACAGATTCATAGCCTATTTTAAGCCAGAATATAAAATCAGAGGCCATAAAGTAACCCACATGGTAACCTGGAGGGATGCCTTCCCAGAACTTTCTCTCCAGCCTATCATAGATTCCTTTCATAGTAATGTGCAAGAAAAAATAATAGAAAAAAATTACTCCCTCAGCTCAATCCTGAATACCGATCAGAGTGGATATCAGAGCTGCCAACTGCTATGAAAAAATCGTAGTTGCTACGATTTTGAGCCACAAACTACGATGCTACGAAAATCTGTCTAAAAGTACGATTTTCTGAAAAAAAAAAAAACGAGAATTTTGTCACAGGTTTGTGCGAAAAATCACGAATTTCGTCACAGGATCGAGCTAAGAAATGCAAATTTCGTTACAGGATCGCTGAAAAAAACGCGAATTTCGTCAAAAATTTGGTGGGAAAAGGCAAATTTCGCCAAAGTATCGTTGAAAAAAACGTGAATTTCATTCAACTGATTGCTGAAAAAATGCGAATTTCGTCAAAAGATCGTTCAGGGGTGATTCTGGTCCGAATTTTCTGAAAAATTAAGGCAATGATTTTCGAAAAAAAATATATATATATCGGTCATAAATCTGAAAATTCGGACATTAAATGTATCGGTATTTCGACAAATGATCGCCGAAAAAAATCAATCTCGTCTTTTGTTCGAAGAAAAGTCACCAATTTTGTCAAAGGATCGCGGGAAAAACGTAACTTTCGTCAGAGAATCGCGAAGAAATGGCAAATTTCGTCAAAAACATTGCGATAAGCGGCAAATTTCGTTAAAAGATCGCGAAAAAACAGCAAATTTTGTCAACAGATCGTGGGAAAAATGTGCCTTTTGTCAGAAAATCACGAAAAACGACAAATTTCTTCAACAGATCGCGAAAAAACAGCAAATTTCGTCATAAACATTGCGAAAAACGGCAAATTTCATCAAAAGATCGTGAAAAATCGACAAACTTTTGTCAACAGATCGCGGGAAAAACGTGACTTTCGTCATAGAATCACGTAAAAACGGCTAATTTCGTCAAAAGATCGCGAAAAAACGACACATTTCGTCATAAACATTGCGAAAAACGACAAATTTAGTCAAAAGATCGTGAAAAAACGACACATTTTTGTCAACAGATCGCGGGAAAAACGTGACTTTCGTCAGAGAATCGCATAAAAATGGCAAATTCCGTCAAAAACATTGCGAAAAACGGCAAATTTCGTCAAAAAATATCGAATAAAATGCAAATTTTATCAACAGATCTTGAAAAAAAAACTGCAAATTTCGTCAAAAGATCGCGAAAAAACACAAATTTCGTCAAAGGGACGCAAAAAAAAGTGGCGGGAGTGGACACCCCCATGTATCAGCTTACTCGACCTGATGAAGGACTCTAACTCAGACATTTTTCTCTGGAAGATATACCCATAGTTCCATCACCCCCTCCCCCCAACCGCCTTGGAATTTTTCAGAAAATTCACTGTGAAGTTCAGAAATTTGGCTTAGGAGTGGACAGGGCATTAATTGAATAGGAATAATTATGTTTAATCAATCCCACCTGCAACAAAAAAATTAGCAAAAACAAAAGATTCTCCTACTTTGTGAGCTTAAGGATATACACATGCGTTTAATTGATTAGTATTTGCTCGCTTAAAATTTACAGCATAAAAAATAGCCACCAACCAACCTTCAGATAAATTTGAATTTGGTGTGCTACTATTTCTCATTTTCAAAGGTTGGCAGGTCTGGGATATACATATGAATATGTATCCAAAAGAACCCTTGACTTTCAAGGGTCAAAGGATGTGGCTGCCGCAATAAAAAGTAAGCAGAAAACCACCCTATTCAGATAACTATTTCTGCTGCTGGAAAGTTGGTTGGCCCAGTGTTCCTTAACACCCAGGAACCCGAAAGGTGAATTCAGGTCCCAAGTGCAAACAAACAAACAAAAAAAAAACTAGAAGAAATGCTTTATGACAATGTTGTCATCATATGATCAAGGAAGAGCATCAGACAAGACAGGGGAGTACTTCACAAAATTGAAAGAGTCCATAGGCAACGAATAGACCCTCCTGCTTTTGGATCAGTGGTCAGGACAAAGAGACATAGAGCTCGTGAAGAAAAATTGGGAGGGAATGTCAAGCCAATGTTCTTTTCTCCCAATACGACAAAGCACTTGCAGCCACTCGATGTGCAGACCTTCCATGACTACAATGCCTGCTTGAATATTCTTTAAGTCACCGAAGCTTGCGTGGAGATGAGGACTGAACTAGGGAAGCTCTATTTAAAATGCATCACCTCGTCCACAATCAACTGCCCTTGTATCTGACGTTATGAGATGGTATGCTTTCCAAAAGGCATTAATACAGAGATAAAACCCATCCTTCAAGTCAGTAAAGCAGATAGATATTCTTCAACATACCAGAGAAGGTCTACATGTGACCAGCTGCCATTTCTAAAATGTTCCGGGTGTCAATTCCCATTGTGTTTTGCACACTTCTATATTGAAGACCACAACCACCAGTGAAGACTACATCAACAAACAGACACACACTGCACACAAAACAATACATTTACAGCCATTAATTTCTCTTCATTTTTTGGTCCATATTTTTTTTTGTTTTTATACTTAATTTCTAAACATAAGGAGCTGTACATATATAACATTATCATTTTCGAGGGGAGGGGGGGTTCTGGCACATGATATTGTAAGATATCTCTAGGGCGGTTGTTGTCTTTGATATAGTTATCATTTTAGATCCAACAAAAATTTTCTGGTTTTTTTTTTTTACTTTACATAAAATATTCTGCAATCTTTTTGTTGCCTGTTAACTATTTTTATGAAATACAAAGTTATTATTAAATCATTAAATGATTATAACACTTTTTTCATTAAAAAATATGGAATACTCCAACGTTTGGCATCTCTATTCTTCTGCCGTATGTGTATACGCATATAATCCACTGTTAGAGAAACTAGATCCAAAGTATTCTTGAAATGATATTTGTTGTGTTTACTAGTAAAGAAAATTAATGTTGTCCATCTGATTTGTTGATAAGAAGTTCTGCTTGCCCTCTCTTCATGTAGGAGGCAAGTGCAAAAGACATTATTACCGTTGAATGCATTATGTAACAAAAATCTATTATTTAATACTTTTAAATAGTATCTATTTCTTTTAAGTGATATTTGATATAAAGTTATTTCCTATATAATAGTGATACTTTATTGACTTCTGTGCATTTGAATCATTAAAGTATGTGAATAAAAAATATATAACTATATCTGTATATAACTGCAAATGAAAAAAAAAATTGAAAAAAACATCAGATACTGATAATGATATCATTAATAGGGAAGGGGAGGGGTTCAAGAGATGTTAATGTATGATATCGTAAGGGGGGGGGATGGGGTTCAAAATTACCAAAAAGTTGATAACGTTATATATGTATAGCCCCTAAGTAACATAATTAAGTTAACAACCATTAAACAGCATAAATTATAAATTTATCGACATAACAAATGTAACAGCATAAATACATTATAATAAATAAATAAATAAACAAATTGTCGGATATTTTGAAAAAAGCTCATTTTTGACAGATTTTGAGACTATTGAGTTTTCTACTCCCCACAAAGCGATCTTTCCAACGATACTACTCTCATCAAAATCAGCAACTAACACTTCTTGCAGTTCCTTAGTAAGTACCTGCTAATAGATATGAATTTATTTGATAAAATGTGGTGAATTCATTTTTATACTGTACTGTAGGGGTGCACAACCTGTGGCCTGCGGGCCAAAAGTGGCCCGCGATCGTATTACTGGTGGCCCGCAGATCAATTTCGCCGATCGGACGCGAAAAAATCATGAATTTCGCCAATCAGGTGCATAGAAATCGCGAATTTTGCCAAATTTCGTCCATCGGGTGTGTTGGCCGTACCAATAAAAAACTGTGTTTCATGTGACATGTGGAAGACTTAAAAAGTAACAGCTCCTTTAAAATCATAGTAGTTTATTATGAACATGATGACATACAATAAGACAGCATAACTTCGCTGTTAAATAAACGAACTGAAGAAAAATAATATGCAGCTACATTTTATATTACAACCAGCATTACAAGCTGGAGGAAGGAAAAGTAAAGGCAAAGCATCCAGGAAAGTCCAGCCTTTTAAACACACCATCGGCGAATGTTTTGCATAAACATGTTGCCATTTAGAGGTACACAAATTCGCATCTGAAACGCCATTGGCTACGAATACTCGCAAGTCGCGAATAGCAGACTACGGTGACTAGCGCGATCCTGACATCACCGGTTACTTACTGTTACTGAGTAACGTATTTTGAACTGGAAGATCGTGAATGAAAACATTAGCGCTGGCCGTTTCAGATACGTGAGTATGTTTATTCAAGAGATGTTGAAAAACTGAAATGCATCAATGTAAAACTAAATACCTTTACTTATATTTAAAGAAAAGCTTTAAGCCAAGGATTTATAAAGATGCATAACAATCGGCCTCCTTTTTCATCATCTCTAGAATATTACAAAAGCATGAAAAATTTGCATTAACATGAAAAAGTTCAAAAAAATTACACTTGAAAAATTCAAAAACTAACAATCTGATCAATGTCAGGTCACATAAGACTTTATTGGCAGGACACCGACCAGAGTGAACAACATTGTAAGAAAAATTATAACCCCCCACATAAAGATTTAAATATCAAAAATTCTTTTACAAAAATTCAACAGCTGCTCTTTCACTTGTGGCTTAGTAAAGCTATCTGCAAGATTAAGTTTACTAGGAATATATTTAAGTTTAAACATTTTATCAAAAACAAGATTTCTTAAAAAATGATACTTTATATGAATATGTTTTGTTTTCTGGTTTTCAAAAGGGGAATTAGAAAAGGCTATGGCGGCTTGGTTATCACAGAATAAAGTGCAATCTCTCAAATTTAAGTTAAGTATTTTATTTTGTAAGACATTTTTTATCCAGATTAATTCCTTAGCAGCTTCAGTTAAACTAACATATTCGGCCTCCATGGTTGAAAGACTTACACATTGTTGTTTAAATGTCTTCCATGAAATAGGAGTTTCATCCAAAAACAAAATATATCCACCTATGGAAACACGATCGTCTCTGTTTGCTGCAAAATCTGAATCAGAATAACATGAGAGATTTAAATTATTAACTCTAGATAACTCAAGTTTGAAATTTTTAGTATATTTTAAATAACCTAACAATTTTAATAAACAATTCCAATGAGCAATGCCAGGATTGGTTTGAAATTGAGATAATAAATTTACTGCATACATAATATCAGGTCTGGTCCTTCCCGCTATATAAGATAAACATCCTATAAGATTTCTATAAGGAAAACTAGACATTTTATCAAATTCTTCCTTAGTAGAAGGGGAATCTTGCTTTGACAACACTAAACCCTTAGGAATAGGTAAAGAGCTAATTGGAAATTTAAAGTTTGAATACATTTCACAAACTTTCTCAATATAAGCTGTTTGGTGTATGTAAAGTCTATTTCCAACCTCTTCAAACTCTATGCCTAATAGCTTTCTGGTTGCACCCAAAATTTTTAAGTTAAAATGTTTTTGCAGCAAATCTATCCCAAAATTCAAATCATCTTTAGTTTTGCCAAAAAGAACAATGTCATCAACATAAAGCAAAAGAACCAATCTGTCTTGAAACATATATACACAATTGCACCAATCTAGTTTGCAAAAATTTAATTTGGATAAAGCATCATCCATTTCAAAAAACCACTGTCTGCCACTTTGATGCAGACCATAAATGGCTTTATTTAACTTACAAACTTTATTTTTTTCTTTTTCAAAACCCTCAGGTTGATGCATGTATATAGTTTCATCAAGACCAGCATAAAGATATGCATTGTTGACGTCTACCTGGACATTAACCCATTTTAACAGACACGAAAATATGGCAAAGAACAACCGAATTATTGAAAAACTAACAACTGGACTGAAAACTTCATCGTAACTTTCTCCTTTAACCTGATTAAACCCCTTTGCAACTAACCTAGCCTTATACCTTACAATCTCACCATTATTATTTCTTTTTAAGGTATACACCCAACGATTATCAAGTATTTTTGTATCCTTTGGAGGTATCACAAGATCCCATACGTTACGTTCATACATAACATTCATTTCCTGGTTCATTGCGTCCCTCCAACTAGATGCTTCTGGGGTTTTTATGGCTTGATTGTAAGTTTTGGGGATTTTAACCTCGGTCAAGTTTGCTTCATCTATTTTTAAAAAATTAGAAATTTTACCGGATTCTTTATTTTTACTGCTGAAGTCAAAAAGGTTTTTATCACATTCTATTTTATTTAATTTACAATATTCTAACAATTCATTAAAAGATCTTATTCTAGTATTGGTTCCTTCGATGCCATAGTAAATGTCTGTTTTTTTTCCTACTTTTCGAGGTACTGCTTTACGTATCCAAGGAATAGTTGCACAAGTCTTTAAACCACTATGTTCTAAACTTTTGTCAGAATCTGATGCCCCTCCCAATTCAGATGTAATCTCTGGTTCTACATCAAAAATATTTCCGTCCTCTGGGAAATCAAAAAGTGAAAAATTTAATTTAGGTTCTTTAATTTTTGAAGCTATATCTACCCCCCGTTTAGTTTCATCAAAACGAACATTAATGGTTTCTACAATTTTCTGTTCATCTATTAACCAAATTCTGTAGCCTTTAGTTGCCTGAGCATACCCGCACATAATCCCTAGTTTAGCTCGCATATCAAGCTTCCTTCGGACTTGTTTGGGCACTCCAACATAAGCTAAACAGCCAAATGTTTTTAAATGAGAAACTGAAGGTTTTATACCAGAGTACATCTCAAAAGGGGTTCTTTTTTGTTTGTGACAGATCCTATTCCAGGTGTAAGAAAAACACATTAAGGCCTCAGCCCAAAATTTTTGTGATAAGCCACTTGAATTAAGGAGAGCTTTAACACCATCAAGAGCAGTTAAATTAAAACGCTCCGCGACACCGTTCATTTCTGGACTGTACGGGTTCGTTTTCTCATGTAAAATTCCCTGCTTCTCTAAAAATTTTTCAAATTCGTTGTTGCAGAATTCTAAACCCCCATCAGTTCTAGTAGAAATTACTTTCTTACTTAAATACCTTTCAGCCCTATTCTGAAATTTTAAGAATGTCTGAAAAACGTCTGATTTATTTCTGATGGTATATACTGCAACATTACGAGAAAAGTCATCAATGATGGTGAAAAAGTATCTATTCCCTCCATGTGATGCTACAGGTAAAGGGCCACACAAATCCATGTGTAAAAGTTCTAGAGCAGTTTTTGATCTAACATTCCCTATTGATTTAAATGGCACTCTCTTCGATTTTGCAAGTTTACAGGAGATGCAATCCTCGGTTAACTTTGACAGCTCTGGCAAACCTCTAACACTTTCATTTTTACTAGTATTAACCAAATATTCACTATTTACGTGACAAAATCTCTCATGCCACAAGTTACTCAAATTTAAATTTTCAATTTGGTTAGCTGAAATGTCAACCGAGTTGCTTTCTCCTTTACAAGTTTTATAGCTGAAAGGTTTAACAAAATACAAATCATTTTTCCTTACTGCATAAAATAACCATTGCCAGTCCTTGTCATACACAATTAGTTTGCCTTTACTGCCAACAAAATTTATGCCTAGTTTTTCAAGTTTACTACCAGACAAGAGATTTCTACGTAAATGAGGATTATACAAAACATCTTTAAGAATTATTTGATTGAAACTTCCATCTTTACATTTAATAAAAAAATGTATTGTACCTTTTCCCCGAACAGGACTTTCTTTTTCTCCAACAGCAAGTGACATCTGCATATTTGAAACTGACTCATAATTCAAAAAAAGATTTTTGTTATTACAAAAATGAGCAGTAGCAGCTGTATCAAACACCCAGCTACTATTTTGGCCAAAATCAGATGAATTTGCCTCAAGAAAATTACTTTTAAAATTACTTTGAGCTACTTCAATCAAACTAGTCTCATGTTCAGAGAAGGTACATTTTACATTACTATTACTTTTTTCATTACTACATTTAACATTACTATTGTTTTTTTCATTACTACATTTAACATTACTCTTTAACTCTGCATTACTAGATTCTTTAAATTTACTATTTAACTGATATTTCTTAGTTTGAAAATTTTTAGACTGAAAATTTTTAGATTGATTTTTCAATTTACAGTTAGCAATTAAATGACCATAAGATTTACAAAGAAAACAAGGACCTATTAATTTACTTTGATTAACATTATAATTCTTAAATTTACCTGTTTTACACTTTACCATTTCTCCAGAAAAAGCAACACTAGAACTAGAAATGTCCTTTTTGGCCAGTTTCAATCTATTCTCCTCCAGTAGCAATTCAGCCTCAATCTTGTCCGGTACAAACTCTGCATCTGGCCACCTGTAAATCGCTTGGACTGTAGACTGGAACTCCTCGGGCAAACTTCTAATCATCTGGTAACCCATATACAAGGGCTGAAGGGTATGTCCTACATCACGCAGACGCTCTGCTGCCTGCTTGACACGACACAAAAAAAGTCCCAAATTTTCTCCAGGAAAATAACGGACACCAAAAAAATCATCTAGCAGTTGTATAACACGAGCTCTTGTGGTAGGTTCAAAATGCTCTTTAAGGATCTTCCAGGCTTCACCTCCATTCGTTGTATGCGAAATTAATGGCTTAAACTCAGATGACAAGGTCTGGTAGATAATGGTATAGGACCGGGCTTTTCTTAAATTCACCTCACTCTGCTCTCTCCATGTCAGCTTGTCTGTCACAGGAACTATTTTTTCCGATGTCTCACCGCTTTCACTCTTGACGTTCTCGATATATTCCCAAGCACCATAATGCATTAGCAGAACTTTTACTTCCATCTTCCACGTCTCCCAGTTTGACGAGGTCAAAAGAGCAACATTCTGAAACTCCATTTTCTATACGGCCTCCGTCAAATAAGTAGGAAAAACACTTTAATACACATGAAAAAAAGCAAAAGTCTCTTTAAAAGCGCACTCCAGGGAAAAAAACATCAGCTGTAAACATCGGCGGCACGTCAGCAGAAAAACAACATCGCAACGACTTAGAGAAACACATCGGCGACGACGTCTTCACTTCCACAAAAACAAACTTTAAACTGCTTTAAAAAACACAACCGCGCAACTCTGCTACCACTTGTTGGCCGTACCAATAAAAAACTGTGTTTCATGTGACATGTGGAAGACTTAAAAAGTAACAGCTCCTTTAAAATCATAGTAGTTTATTATGAACATGATGACATACAATAAGACAGCATAACTTCGCTGTTAAATAAACGAACTGAAGAAAAATAATATGCAGCTACATTTTATATTACAACCAGCATTACAAGCTGGAGGAAGGAAAAGTAAAGGCAAAGCATCCAGGAAAGTCCAGCCTTTTAAACACACCATCGGCGAATGTTTTGCATAAACATGTTGCCATTTAGAGGTACACAAATTCGCATCTGAAACGCCATTGGCTACGAATACTCGCAAGTCGCGAATAGCAGACTACGGTGACTAGCGCGATCCTGACATCACCGGTTACTTACTGTTACTGAGTAACGTATTTTGAACTGGAAGATCGTGAATGAAAACATTAGCGCTGGCCGTTTCAGATACGTGAGTATGTTTATTCAAGAGATGTTGAAAAACTGAAATGCATCAATGTAAAACTAAATACCTTTACTTATATTTAAAGAAAAGCTTTAAGCCAAGGATTTATAAAGATGCATAACAGGGTGTGTAAAAATCGCAAATTTTACCGATCGAGTGCATATAAATCGCGAATTTTGCCGATCGGGTGCGTATAAATCGTAAATTTCGCCGATCGCGTGCGTAAAAATCGTGAATTCTGCCGATCGTCTGCGCAAAAATCGTGAATTTTGCCGATCGTCTGCGTAAAAATCGTGAATTTTGCCGTCTGGGCCCGTATAAATCGCGCATTTCGTCGATCGTATACGTAAAAATCGCGAATTTTGCCGATCGGGCCCGTAAAAATCGCGAAATTTGCCGATCGGGTGCATTTAAATCGCGAATTTTGCCGATCAGGTGCGTGTAAATTGTAAATTTCGCCGATCGTCTGCGTAAAAAGGGCAAATTTTGCCGATCGGGAGCGTAAAAATCGCAAATTGTGCCCATCGGGTGCATAAAAATCGCAAATTTCGCCGATCGGGCACGTAAAAATTGCGAATTTTGCCGATTAGGCGCGTAAAAATCGCGAATTCTGCCGATAGGGTGCATATAAATCGTGAATTTCGTCAATCGTATGTGTTGTGAAAACGTTAATGTGGAAGCTTAACTTCCCCATATTTGTTTTTCCTTTTAGGTCTCGCGCCACTGAGATATTCTACTTTAAGTGCTTCTATCGCGATCGTACGTACGACGATACGCGATCTCTTAGTGTAAACAAAAACACATGTTTTTCTTGCTCCCACGTATGCATTGCGTCATTGCCAGGTGCCGTTTCCTGATTGGATGCCATGACTGCGCATGTGTTGAATAACTAGCTTAAATATCACTGCATGACTTGTCTGCTCTCTCTCTCTTCTTTTTTTTGCTTATGTGGCAGCTGCATATCGTACGATGTTTTGTTTTAGTTATTTTTAAATGTCTGTGCAAGTATGCCAGACTGTTTGTTAATTCTTATAATGTTAAAGTATGTTTAATAAATGTTATTTATTAATTTAAGCCATCCTCTTATTCAGAGTCAGTTTACTTTTACTTTACCATTTGAGCCCGGTGGATTAACCACCCAAATTCTTTAAGACCGGTTATGGGCCAAATGAAGTCTAAATTTAAAGAGTTTGTCCATTTTTGGTAATGTTTAAATATAATTTTTGACTCTGAGGTGTTGGCGTGAATTTATCATAATGATGTCATCTTTAATGGCAAAGATGGGGGGCCTCTTCGAGAGCTACAGTATTGATGTTTTGACAAGCAACAGAAGACAGCTAATTTGTTTTTATCTCCACCCTTTCGTTGTGAATGAACTTCAAGGCTGCTCCTTCCTGGTTTCTGACTAAGATAAACAAACTTGTGTGGACTCTGGAACTGTAGTGTTTTCTTTCCCTTTCCCCATGACTGATAAGGAGTTACGTTACACGAATGTTGTTTACTTTGTGAACAGCTGTTAACTTGGAATGGAGTAAAGTTTGTGGTTTTTTAGTGAAGTTATTATGGATTGATAAAACTTTTGCTGTTTGTTTTATTGGTGAAGTGTTTTTGCTTGTTAGTCTTCAGTGTTAAATGAATGTTTTTCATCTCATTTAGGAAAGTTATTTTTTCTGAGTAACGTTGTTATCAAATAAATAATTTATTAATTTAAAGTTTTTTAATGTTAATAGTATACTGTGATATGTTATTTGTTATGAATTAATTGTTAGAATTTGTTTTTTTTAGAATTTTAAAATTTTAAATAGATTTAAAAAAAAAAAAAAAGAAAGATTTGTTAAAGTTGTTAATTGAAAGTTTTTAATTAAAGATTTTTATATTGAAATGGTTTGAATATAGAATTGTATTTTAATAAAACAGTGAATAATTAATTTAATATGGATAATTAATAGTTAATGGTTGATTAAATTTGAGTAATTAATGGTTGATTAAATTTGAGTAATTAATGGTTGATTAAATTTGAGTAATTAATGGTTGATTAAATTTGAGTAATTAATGGTTGATTAAATTTGAGTAATTAATGGTTGATTAAATTTGAGTAATTAATGGTTGATTAAATTTGAGTAATTAACGGTTGATTAAATTTGAGTAATTAATGAATTTTTTTTTGTATTTCATTTATTTTGTATATTTAATGTATGTATTGTTGTTAAATGGTTCTTTTTGAAGGGTTAGTAGGTTTTAATATTGTTGAATGGTTTATTAATATTGTATTGAGATATGCATATTTAACTATCCCCATTAGCTTATAGGATGGAGTTTGCTATCCAAAAACTTAACAGTAGCAATTATGCTACTTGGGCAGAGGAAATACAGGTGTATATGATGGATCGTGGAGTTTGGCAATTTGTAGAAAAACCAGACCTTGAAATACCTAAAGATTTAACTGGAAAGGAACTTCGTGACTTTGAATTGTGTAGGGATAGGGCATATACCTCAATTTATTTAAATATTGAGAAACCATATCGTAGTATAATAAGTGACACTAAAAATGCTGGGGATGCATGGAGGAAATTAAGGGAGCGTTACCAGCCAACGTCTCGCAGTAGGATTGTGAGTTTATTGGGCAAATTTTTCTCATTGAGGTTTGGCACAGGGGATGACATTAGTATTTATGCAGCTAACCTTAAAAAGGTAGTTAATGAATTGGCAGACGCAAAACATGTAATGGAAGAAATGTACCAGTCTTTTCAACTTATCCGGTTTTTGCCATCCAAATTTTCAGGGATTGTTCAGTCAATTTATAGATGGGATGACAAAACATTTACTTTTGACAATGTATTAAAAGAGTTGTTGGTTGAGGAGGATAGGTTAAGACAGTGTAACATTGACCTTGAATGTGTAGATGCATCTGCTTATAAAGTCAAAATTAATAAACAAGGAAATAGGAATAATAGCAATTTTAAATTTAATAAACAGAAAGACATTAAGTGTTTCCATTGTTCTAAATTAGGCCATTTTGCTTCTAATTGCCCAGAAAAGAAGCCAAATTCTGGTAAATTTCAGGTTAAGAAGTTTAAACCAAAGGGAAATTTTAACCGAGACAATTCAAGTTACATTGTAGAGGCTAACTACAGTCAAGGTAGTAATGGTCCTGATGATTTGTCTTGGGTTGTGGATTCTGCTGCTTCTTCTCATTTTTGCCGAAATAAAAATTTGTTTGTTGAGCTTAGGCCAGTAGTAGATACAACAGTATCAGTCGCTATCGGTGAAGAGTCTTGCTCAGTTGAGGGAATTGGCAAAGTGGAATTTTTGGTAAATATAAAAGGTACCCAGAAGAAAATAACATTGAACAATGTTCTTTATTCACCTAGATTGAGGAGAAATTTATTTGCAGGATGTGCTATAGATAAAAAAGGAGGGAAATTTGTTGGCAAGAATGGAAAGATTTTCGTGTATAATAATAAAGGAAAATTGGACTTCTTTGCAAAAAGAGAAAATGGTTTATATTTTCTTAGACCAAAATACCCCGGTGTTATCAGAGAGCATGTAAATTTAACTCAGTCTAAGGAATCAAATCTTGAGATTTGGCATAAGAAATATTGTCATATCAACACAAATTATATAGTTGATACCAGTAAAAATAATGTAGTTCGTGGGTTACCTAAACTGAAAAATCAGGAATTAAATTGTGAACCTTGTCGTTTGGCAAAGACACGAAGAGTAAATTTTAAGCCATTGCCGGGAAACCGAACACGTGGGCCTCTTGAACTTGTTTTTACCGATGTGTGTGGCCCAATGCCAGTACCTTCAATTGGGGGATCACGGTACTTTGTCTCTTTCATAGACGATTTTTCTAAAAAGGCTGCCGTTTTCCCAATTAAACATAAAGATGAGGTCTTTGATACTTTTGTTCGATTTAAAAACAGAGCAGAAAGGTTCATTGGAAAGAAAATTAAGGCCATAAAGTCAGATAATGGAAAGGAATACTGCAATTACAAATTTAAACAGCTTACTGAAAAAGAGGGAATAGATCATCAGAAGACGAACCGGTACACGCCGGAACAAAACGGGGTTGCTGAGAGATTTAATAGCACTATAAATAATGGGATTCGAACAATGTTGAAGGATAGTGGTTTAGAAGAAAAATTTTGGGCTGAGGCAGCTGTCTGTTTCACATATGTTTGGAATAGAGTTGTCCATCAAGGCCAATTAAAGACACCATTTGAATTATACGGTGGGAGACGTCCTTCTGTGAGTCATTTAAAACCGTTCGGATGCACTGCATTTATAGGGATTCCCAAGCAACTGCGAAAAAAATTTGATATGCGTGCAACTAAAGGTATCATGGTTGGCTATGCAGGACAGACAAAGGGATACAGAATTTATAATCCTGAAAGGGGTGTTGTCGAGGAAACTTTAAATGTGAATTTCAATGAGAGAGAAATGTACAGTGGTCGCATCCTGGGCACCATGGACTGTAATTCTGATAATGGGAAAGTTTTGTCAGGAGTTGAAAATCGTTATATTGATAATGAAGAATCTGATTCTGAATCTAAATTTGATCAGATTATACCACAAAACTCTATAAAGTTACAAAGCACTCCCAAAAAGGAAGCTGAAGTAAGTTCCGAAACTGAAGAGTCAGGAGATGAACACCCAGACCGGGATGTGAATGAAACTGAAAAAACCCCTTGTGAAGCTATTAAATGGGTCCGAGAAGCCATTATGAGAAAAGATAAGTCCCGCAATGATATATATTATGGTGTGGAGGGTTCCAATACTAAACTTCGATCTTATAGAGATGTTGAGAATTACTGTAAAGCCAGAAATATTGATTATCGAAAGGAATTTTTTAGTTTTAGAAACAAAGATGATTATTCTGGTTTAGAACCACGTCCCAAAACTGAACACTATGAAGCTAACATAACGGAAGTAGAAATACCATCTTCTTATTTTGAAGCTATGCGTTCTCCTTTTAGAAAAGAATGGTCTAAGGCGATGGATGATGAAATAACAACCATGAAGGAAAGGCAAGTATGGGAACTTGTTCCCAAACCTAAAGAAGAGAAAGTTTTAGGTAACCGCTGGGTATATTCCATTAAACGTAATGAGAAAGGCGAGATTGCTCGTTATAGAGCTAGGCTTGTAGCACAAGGCTTTAAGCAGGAAAAAGGCATATCTTACGAGGAAGTATATAGCCCAGTAGTTGATTTTTCCCTTATTAGATTATTTTTTAGTATACTAGTCTGTTTTTTCGGTTGGATTCATCATCAAATTGACATAAACTGTGCATATTTATATGCGAATTTATCTGAAAGAGTCTTTATGAGTCAGCCTTTGGGCTATGTCAGTGAGAAGTCTGAGTATGTTTGCCGCCTGAAAAAGGCAATTTACGGCCTTAAACAAAGTGGTCGTGAATGGTATTTTGAGCTTCGTAATGCACTTGAAGGATTAAATTTTAAGAAATTAAAATGGGCAAATTGCATTTTTATATTTAAAAGAAAGGTTCTATTATTGTTGTATGTGGACGATATTATCATTTTTGGACAAACAGAAACATTGGTTTCTGAAGTCATAGATCTCTTAAAATCTAAGTTTGATCTTAAATTGTTAGGACGCACTAAGAAACTCCTAGGTGTAGAGTTTGAAGAGAGGGACTGTAAACTTTTCATTCATCAAAAGAGTTACATTGAAAAGGTTTACAATATGTTTAAAGAGTATAAACCTCCAATTACATCTCTCCCAATTTCTAAAGGAGTTGTGTATTCAAAGTTAGATTGTCCAAAAGATGATTTAGAACTAAATGAAATGCAAGGTATCCCATATCGCAGCCTTGTTGGATGTCTCGCTTTTATAGCTAACAGGACTAGACCTGACATTTGTTTTGCAATAAACCTTTTCTCACAATTTCAGGAAAACCCTGGGCCTACTCATTGGAACGGATTAGTTAAGCTACTTGGTTATTTGTATACAACCAGAGAAAGAAAGCTTGACTTATCTAAGATTGATAACCTTAGTGTCACATGTTATAGTGATGCAGATTATGCCACTAATCGTGATGATAGGAAGAGTATGGGGGGTTTTGTGTTGTTTATTGGTCAGTCACCTGTTTCTTGGAAGACTTTCAAACAAAAGTCTGTTGCCCTTTCCACAATGGAAGCTGAGTTTACTGCACTTACTGAGGCTGCAAAGGAAATCACTTGGGTTAGACATATACTTCTAGAGTGTTTTGAAATGGGGTTATTTGGGAATGAAATAACACAATATGAACTTTGTTGTGATAATAAATCTGCTATTGACTTTTGCAAGTCACCGATTGAAAATGCTAGATCAAAGCATATTGACGTCAAATTGCATTTTCTAAGAGATTTGGTGTCTGAAAAGCTATTTAATTTGTCTTATGTAAGAAGTACAGATAATCTTGCAGATATTTTCACAAAAGCTCTAGTTAAAATGTCTGTTAATGATTTCATTTCCAAACTATTTATATAAGTGTAATAAAAAAATTTTATGGCATATTTTTGAAAATTTTAAAGTATATAGTTTAAGATTATGATAATTGTAATATTTTAGGTATATCTCCTGGTGTTTCATTTTATATTTTGAGGATAATCTCTCTTACATGTAATCTCTTGATGCTTTTATGCCACTTATTAAAAAGATTTTTTTTAAATGAAATGTTTTATGTATCCTTAAATGGGATTGTTGTAAGCAGCCTTGGCTTTTGGATCAGGAGCGGATTTGACGGTTTATTTGTTGCAGTTTTTTTTTTAAATTTAAGAGTCCTTTTTGCAATTTCATAATGCTTCTTTCTTAAGGAAAATTTATTATTAAATATTAAGGGGGGCATGTCTTGTTAGACATTTGTGTTTTTTTTTGGATCTCAGTGATCGCGAGAGGGGGGCCTTATGTTGTGAAAACGTTAATGTGGAAGCTTAACTTCCCCATATTTGTTTTTCCTTTTAGGTCTCGCGCCACTGAGATATTCTACTTTAAGTGCTTCTATCGTGATCGTACGTACGACGATACGCGATCTCTTAGTGTAAACAAAAACACATGTTTTTCTTGCTCCCACGTATGCATTGCGTCATTGCCAGGTGCCGTTTCCTGATTGGATGCCATGACTGCGCATGTGTTGAATAACTAGCTTAAATATCACTGCATGACTTGTCTGCTCTCTCTCTCTTCTTTTTTTTGCTTATGTGGCAGCTGCATATCGTACGATGTTTTGTTTTAGTTATTTTTAAATGTCTGTGCAAGTATGCCAGACTGTTTGTTAATTCTTATAATGTTAAAGTATGTTTAATAAATGTTATTTATTAATTTAAGCCATCCTCTTATTCAGAGTCAGTTTACTTTTACTTTACCATTTGAGCCCGGTGGATTAACCACCCAAATTCTTTAAGAGTATGCGTAAAAATTGCGAATTTTGTCTATCAGGCCCCGAAAAAATCACGAATTTTGCCGATCGGGCCCGTAAAAATCTCGAATTTTGCCGATCGGGTGCATTTAAATCGCAAATTTTGTCGATCAGGTGCGTGTTAATTGTAAATTTTGCCGATCATCTGCGTAAATAACGCAAATTTTGCCGATCAGACGCGTAAAAATCACAAATTTTGCCGATTAGGCGCGTAAAAATCTCGAATTCCGCCGATTAGCTGCGTAAAAATCATGAATTTCGCAGATAGGGTGCGTATAGATCGTGAATTTTACCAATCAGGTGCGTATAAGTCGTAAATTTCGTCGAGCATATGCGTAAAAATCACGAATTTTGGCGATCGGGTGCATTTAAATCGCGAATTTCGCCGCTCGGGTGCGTGTAAATTGTAAATTTCGCCGATTGTCTGCGTAAAAATCGCTAATTGTGCCGATCAGACGCGTAAAAATCGCAAACTTTGCCGATCGGGTGCGTAAAAATCATGAATTTCGCCGATCGGGCACATAAAAATCACGAATTCCGCTAATCGGCGTGTAAGAATCGCGAATTTTGCCAATCAGGCGCGTAAAAATCGCAAATTTCGCCAATCGGGTGCAAAAATTTGCAAATTTCGCCGATTGGGCGCGTAAAAATTGCAAATTTCGCCGATTGGGCGCGTAAAAATTGCAAATTTTGCCGATCGAGTGCGTATAAATCGCAAATTTCGCCGAACGTGTGCGTAATAATCGTGAATTTCGTCAATCACTAGGAAAAAACTATGAATATTGTCAATCGCGCATGGAAAAAAATGCAAATTTTTCCATCCTTTCCAACAGAATTGGGTTAAGCTGACTAAGGAGGTGGTTGAGTATATTGAGCTAACCCTCCTTTTGAAATTAGCATTTTATTAACTTTTAGGCCGACCCGAAGCAAAATTTTGTCCACCCTAATATGGATGTTGGCTCTCGACAATCCAGTCATTTTTGTGACTGCCGCTCCTCTTATAAAGGTTGTGCACCCCTTTGATATCCACATTTTATGACTGAATATGTTAAGAAGTACAATTTAGAATAATATACAGTGGACTCTCTCTATTCTGAACACTCAGGGGACCGACCAAAAATGTTCAGATTATGGGGGTGTTCATTATAGAGGGAGATTGGGAAATGCATTACTATTACTACTATGATTTGAATTTATAGACTGTATAGAATACTTAGCCTGGTTAACCATGCAAGTTACCGAGATGGAGGTGCTGAATTTAGAAGCTATTAAAAAAGTTAATTAAAAAAAGTTAATTAAAATATTATATTAAAAAAATTTTACAAAATATACAATTACATACTTACAATACATTACTTGAAAACATAATTGGTACATTACTTAAAAAAGTGAGTAATTTTAGTCTGTTTTTGCATTGTGTATGCTCGTGCAGTGTACATGTTATCTAGTTGTTTAAGAAGTGGAAAGGCTTCTGGGTGATGTTCAGCCGCATAGTTCAACAGGTCTTGAATCCCTTGGCCATATTGCTTGAAGGTAATCGTACTTCTTGTTTCATCGGTCTCATCTGGTTCTGCTTCGTCTTCACTACCATCTTCCTCTTCAACGATGTTGTCGCAAACAGGAAGGCTTCCGTTGGCTTCGAGATAAGCTCCAGGTTCAATTTCAGTATGAAGCTCCTGAAGAATTGACCCCAAGTCACTCACAGCTGTTGCTTCTTGGTTCTCTGTCCTTGATTGCTCATTCTCACACGGGAATCCAGCTTTGTAGAAGCATTTTTGGATGGTGTAGGGGGTTACTTCATTCCAAGCAATTGATATCCAATGGACAGCATCCATTACATTGACCTTCTTCGTTAGTTCAGTTGCCGAATTTGCCTCCTCCATCACCACGGACATTTTCTCAAAAATTGAATTCGGTAGTAAGCTTTAAAGGTCTTGATTACTCCTTGATCCAGTGGTTGGATTATAGAAGTACAGTTCGGTGGCAGGAACTTCAGGCTCACGTTGCTCAGCTGCACATTTGTATGTGATCTGGCATTATCCACAAAAAGAAGAATTTTTCTTCCTTCTCTCTTCATCATCTCGTTAATGCCCTCCAACCATTGTGAGAAAATTGTGAATGTCATCCAGGCTTTTCGATTTGATTTATAGTGCACTGGCAATGATGCTATCTTCACATTTTTGAAGCATCGTGGTTTTTCACTTTTTCCGATTACAAGTGGTTTGAGCTTCTCACCCGTAAAACTGGCACAGAGCATGACGGTAAGTCTTTCTTTTGACATTTTTCCGCCCACGTATTTCTCGCTTCTTTCTGCTAAGGTTTTATTTGGAAGAGCTCTAAAGAACAGGCCGGTTTCGTCGGCATTGAAAATGTCAGCGGCATTGAAATCCTTCGTTATATCCGGAAGCTTTCTTTTCCATTCCTCCACAGTGTCGATATTTACGTCTGCTGCTTCACCATTGATTATTTTGAATTCGATGTTATGCTGACTTTTGAAGCGAGTCAGCCATCCTTCTGATGCCTTGAATTCCGTGGTTTTCTCCTTTTCTGCAAAATCCAGAGCAATCTGTTTTAGCAGGGGTCCAGTGACAGGAAGATTCTTCGTTCTCATTTGGCAAAAAAACTTCCAGACGTGATTGTTTATGTTCTCGTTTCCCGTTTTCTTTTCGAAAATTCTACACTTTGAGGAAGGTTCATTTGCTTCAAAAGCGGCTACAATTTCTTTTTCTTTCTTGCTGATGGCATTGACTTGACCTATTGAAATTCCAAATTCAGATGCAATTTTTCTTTGACTTACTTTTGATTTTAATTTTTGAACAACTTTGTATTTTTCCTGAAGCTTCAGTTCTTTCCGTTTTCTCGTTTTCTTACTTATTTCTGACATATCTGCGTAAGTGTTGTGAAGCTTTCCCTCTAACGATAGTGAAATAACGAAAAATTTTTACCTTTTCCGAGCAAAAAGGAAGAAAGAAACAGAAGCGATAATGCTGCCAACCAGGTGTGCAGAAAAGAAACCATAATCCTTTTTTAACCCCTCCCTCTAACACTTGTTGTGTCTTATTTGTCATTGGGGCGTGGGCATTTCTGTTGCGCAATCTTTCTATTTTTATCTCAGCTTGGGAGAGGGGAAAGCACGTGACATTGTTTTTACATTATTTTTTCTTGTATCTCTTTGCATAAAAATTGATTGTTTTGATCATTTCATTTAATTTGATTATCATGATTTACTTTTTCTGACAAACATATTCTTTCCATTTCTTTTATTTTTATTTATATATTTTTTTTGTTATAATAAATGCTTTTTTTTTGTTGTTGTTAACTGAAGATTTTATCTGAATTATTGAAACAAATTTCAGCATCGGGTAGATCTTAAAATCTAGAAATGATTTTGTTCCTTTATTTTTAAATTGAGTTCATTAAACCCTTTTATTCTTCTGCAACAATTTTTCCGAATTTCCATGATGCGGGAATTCCCCGCATTCCGACTGCAAACACACGTTCAGTTTACTGAGAGGCGGGTTAGAATGTGGATCAAAAGTAGCGTTCATAATAGTGGGGTGTTCAGATTAGAGGGTGTTCAGAATAGAGAGAGTTCATCTTTTGTTAAGTCTATGGAGTTTCGCCGGGACCACCAGAAAGTGTTCATAATACCGGGGTGTTCACATTAGAGAGTGTTCAGATAGAGAGAGTCCACTGTATGTTTCTCCTCCTCTCCACCTTCATTCATGAAAGCAGCATTTTTTTTCGGCACTGGCAATCTTTAAAGCTAAATTTATTCCTTTAAATAAAGTCAAGGAGTATTTTCACTCTTTGAAAATAATCTTAGCTATATCTCTTGTATAAATACAAACGTAAACTGCTGATATATCATTGCCAACAGAACTGAATACGTTGACAGGGACAGAAGGAACCTAGGGGGCTAAATCTACCCTTCCGAAATTTATGTTTTTTTAATCTGATTCCCCCCCCGGTCACACCTCCTCGAAACAAAAATTTTCTGATCGTAGCCCTCGACAACACAGTCATTTTTGTAAGTGGCCCTTTGCTTAAAAAGGTTGTGCACCCCTACTGTACTGTAAAAATTAATTTATTGTTGAGTAGAATTAGGTTTATTGTTTTTTATATTTGAAAAAGCTGCTGAATAAGCTTCTGATTTTTTAAAAAATTTCAGATAAATTTTTCAAAGGATTCTGATATGATCGAGTCTTTTGATTGCACTTCACTTGTGAAAAACAGGTAAGTTTTTAAGTACATTTCTTTAAATATCTATAAATTAATAATGAAAGAAGAACCATGTAAAATTTTGCAGTGTTTTCTTATTGTAAATTTGTTTGAGAGGAATAATTCTTTAATCAGTAAATAAGACTTGTTTGCCATCTAAATTTCATTTTGATAATGTTCCATGAATAACACTGGCCAATGCAGATTTTGAAGCTTAAAATGTTAGACCTTTTCCTGAATGAGTTTGGTCTGCTGATTCCTAAGTTGGCACCATTTCCTTCCTATCTACTCTAGCTCTCGAGATACAAAACACATGTCATGTATCATTGCTCCCTCTACTCTTTCCTTTAAAAAAAAATCTGGTTATTTTAATGTAGTGTTTAAATTAATATCTTTTAAGTACAAAGGAACATGTTATAAAAATTAAAAGAAAAGTATAAAACATGAAAATTCTTTATTTATACAAAACACAAGTTTAATATACAAACTGCCCATTTAATCAACACACAAAAATCTCCTTTTGCAAGTTTTCCTAAGCGCATATTATAAATTAAGAGAAAAATGTACTATCTGAAAATCTATTTTATTTCTTATAAAATGCACAATTTTAAGATACAAGCTGTCCAGTTAATTAATCCACAAAAAGTTCTTTTGTAAAACTTATGTTTTATTCATCCTATTTCAGAAACTGGACCTGATTTGGTTATTCAATGAAATTTTCTGTATCAGCATCCCAAATAATCCCAGAAATAGCTATAAAAACAGAAGCAGCAAGAGTTTTTTGTTGTAGTTGACCAGTGTAATTATCAAACTTATGCAAGTATGAAAATGAAAGATTTTCATACAATATTATTTGTGAACAAGAATTTATTGTAGAGAGAAAGTGTATGCCTATTTGATGCTTTAGTTTCTAACCATTATGTTTAATCTATATAGAAAAGATATTTTTCCTATTTCTGTCTCATTTTTCCACCATCAATAAAATCTACTCTTTAGTAGTTTATATATCAATTGTGTAGAATAGGGGTTTCGAACTTCGTGTTCACAGGCAGCAAAGGGTCATATGAATTATGTGCTGTATTGTCTTCAGTATAGAAAAACTCTCTGGGAATATAGGGCTCATATCAATAGAAAAGTACATTATTTACTTTAAATTGTACAACATTAAATTTCTACAAAAAAATTTTCTTTATGCATTAACAGTTAACACCTAAGTTAAGCACCACCTAAATCATTTTTCAGAGAAAAAGTTTAAGACAGTGGTTCCCAACGTATACTCCAGAGGATGGTAGTTTGATTTTTAGGGGGGGGGGGGGGGGGGAATTTGAGATTTGTTATTAACCTATTCCTTGTCAGTTAGTTTTTGTCCTTTGGTTTTGAAAAAGTAATGTTGTAGACTAAAAATAAAAGTAATAAGTGTTGATTTTTAAGATAAAATGAAAAAATAAGTTTTTTATTCAAGTTACAAAATACAGCAATAACTGGAATAATTATACGACAAAATTTTTGTGATATTGAAATGCCTGTTTTATATATAAATTATTTTATAATTTTTCTGGTTGTATTTATGTTTTAGAATTTTTGTGCAACTTTTGCAAGTAGTATTTATTAAATGATACCTGTATTTATATTCGTTCTTTTAAGCTTCCTCCGTATGAATATGATTTCACTTTTTAAACAATAGGAATTATATGTTAAAGTGGGAAGTGGGGCATCATGATTTTGGAGATGGTTCGGTGGGGTGTGAAAATAAAAAAGTTGGGAACCACTGGTTTAGAGACGGGGAGAGAGTGTGTGTGTGATTAATTGATTGATTGCATGCTTTTAACAATTTGCAAAAAAAAAAAAAAAAAAAAAGACTAGCTAGTGATAAAATTAACCTCATATATATATACTAGCAAGCTACGCCCGCTACGCTGGTCAATTTCTCTTAACGAACCATTAATCAAACAAAATATTGACATTTCATAGTTCACTTTTATATTTTAACAGAATAATAAGGCTACTATAATTTGTGACTCGTGCTATAGCCAATATAAACGTCAGGAAACGTCGCCCTTATCATTATCTTTTCGCTATGGTACTCCATTGTGAAATTTGGTAATTTTTGAAATTCAATATTTGAAAAATGGCATAATCATTAGATTTGAAATTTATATTAAGAAATATACATTTTTTACCTTTCAAACGCAGTTTGTAACAATTTTCTGACAAATACTTTTCGAGCTATTATTTTTTTCAGTAACTTCAAATGTTTCATTTTCCGAGATTAATCTGTGGCAAAGATTAGCGAAAAACCCAGTTGTCAGCAACGCATAGCTTTATTTTAAAGAGGTTGTTGGAGAAGGGATTGTCACCATCAGTTTTGAAATCGGTTCTGTAGTTCCAGAGATTCCATAGAAATTGTAATTTAGAATGATTTTAGAACGCTTTTCGCTCATTTCACCCTTTTAAATTTCGATTTTTTTAAAATTTATTCTTAGAGAGCATTTACATCTTATAAGTAACTACCATGCCAAATTTCAAGCTTCTAACTCCTTCAATATAAATAAGTCACAATTTTCGAAACTTTTTCACTCCTGCACCCCCCTGGGATTAGTGGCATCGACATAAAATATAGCCTATGTTGGAGCAGGAAGTGTCACCATCACTTTTGAAATCGGTTCTGCAGTTCCAGAGATTCCATAGAAATTGTAATTTAGAATGTTTTTAGAACGCTTTTCGCTCATTTCACCCTTTTAAATTTCGATTTTTTTTAATTTTGTTCTTAGAGAGCATTTACATCTTATAAGTAACTACAATGCCAAATTTCAAATTTCTAGCTCCTTTAGTATAAAAAAAATGCAATTTTAGAACGTTTTTCGCTTCTGCATCACCCTGGGATTAGTGGCACCGACGTAAAATATAGCCTTTGTTGGAGCAGAGATTGCCATCAAAAATTTGCCACCATCACTTTTGAAAAGTGCTTGGTAGTTCCAGAGATTCCATAGAAATTGTAATTTAGAATGTTTTTAGAACGCTTTTCGCTCATTTCACCCTTTTAAATTTCGATTTTTTTAAATTTTGTTCTTAGAGAGCATTTACATCTTATAAGTAACTACAATGCCAAATTTCAAATTTCTAGCTCCTTTAGTATAAAAAAAATGCAATTTTAGAACGTTTTTCGCTTCTGCATCACCCTGGGATTAGTAGCACCGACGTAAAATATAGCCTTTGTTGGAGCAGAGATTGCCATCAAAAATTTGCCACCATCACTTTTGAAAAGTGCTTGGTAGTTCCAGAGATTCCATAGAAATTGTAATTTAGAATGTGTTTAGAACGCGTTTCGCTCATCTCACGCTTTTAAATTTCGAGCCTTTTTAGAATTTGTTCTTAGAGAGCATTTACATCTTATAAATAACTTCCATGCCAAATTTCAAATTTCTAGCTCCTTCAGTATAAAAAAAATCGAAATTTTAGAACGTTTTTCACTCTTGCACCTCCCTGTGGTAGTGGCACCGACATAAAATATAGCTTGTTACAGCAGAGACTGTTACCATCAATTTACCACTATTATTTTTGAAAATGGTTCTGTAGTTCCAGAGATTCCATTGAAATAGTAATTTAGAATGTTTTTAGAACGCTTTTCGCTCATCTCACGTCTTTTAAATTTCTAATTTTTTTAGAATTTGTTCTTAGAGAGCAATTACATCTTATAAGTAACTACCATGCTAAATTTCATGTTTCTAACACCTTCAGTGTAAAAAAAATCGAAATTTTAGAACGTTTTTCGCTCTTGCACCCCCCTGGGTGTAGTGGCATCGACATAAAATATAGCCTATGTTGGAGCAGGAACTGTCACCATCAATTTGCCACCATCACTTTTGAAAACGGTTCTGTAGTTCCAGAGATTCCATAGAAATTGTAATTTAGAATGTTTTTAGAACGCTTTTCGCTTATCTCACCCTTTTAAATTTCGAATTTTATTAGAATTTGTTCTTAGAGAGCATTTACATCTTATAAGTAACTACCATGCCAAATTTCATGTTCCTAGCTCCTCCAGTATAAAAAAAATCGAAATTTTAGAACGTTTTTCGCTTTTGCACCCCCCTAGGGGTAGTGGCACCGACATAAAATATAGCCTATGTTGGAGCAGGGATTGTCACTATCAATTTGCCGCCATCACTTTTGAAATCGCTTCAGTAGTTCCAGAGATTACCCCCTACAAACAAACAAAAAAACAATCTTTACTACTTTATAATATTAGTATAGATATATTGAACAAGCATATTGAAAATTGGGTAATTTGATTTCTTTTTTGTCTCTTATAAAAAGTTAATTTAAAAAAAATTAAATTTACCAGTGTAGTTGCAGAATGCTCCCATCAGAGTTTTGAGTATTGTTTCTAATATTGTGTCTAATTACAATACTTTATTGAAATAAATATTAGATTTAATTGAATAAAATTCTTAAGTAACCTCTTTTTAAAAAATCTGATGAAATTGTGAATCATATTTACAATGTAAAATTTAGCCTGATTTGTTTGTCAAGTGCAATTTTCAAGACTAATCTCAATGTCTTTAAAAAAAACTTAAATGGTTAAATGTAAAAAAATTATTTTCAAAATTTATTTATCAAATATTTAAGTAAATAAAGCCTTTTTTTTTTCTTTTAATGAACCGTTGAATGTTATTCTTTATAATAAAGAAAAAAGAGAGGTGTTATAAAATTTTATGTTTTAGGATTGAATGATTTTAATGGAATGAAACTTTGTACTTTGTCATTGGTCAATTTGCATTAGAGTCCTGTATCGTGTCGGGTTACCCGCTTTTACCTGCATCTGACCCCAACCCTTATATATTTGTATGCTTATACCTTGGAATATGGGCACCTCCAAATCTACGCACACGTGGCATGTGTCTGCATAAACTATCACAAATACGGTAACATGTTTTTGTGTGTATCATAAACGAATTGTTGGTAATGTTTTTCATATTCTGAGAAAAGAAAAAATCATTCTTAACGAAAGAATAATCTATGATTACATTTCTTGTATACATTTTATTTTTTCTCATGTAGTAAATTGAATATATATACTCATTCATATTCAAATACGTATTTATTTTCATCTAAAACATAGTTCTGTTCAAACTTTTTGTGAAAAACCCCAACAATTTGACTTGCAAAAAACCTAAATATGACCCGGAAGAATTATTTTAGGATGAACCCAACATGCACAAAGAATATTAATCATCCCCCCCCCCCCCCCCCAAAAAAAAAAAAATAATAAAATAAATAAATAAATAAAATAAATAAATAAATAATAAAATAAAGTTTTACAAAAAAAATATTAACCAACTTAAAAAAAAGCACTAAAAAGTATTAAATAATTCTTTAAAATTCTCTAATGACAAAATGTTATCCATTAACCACAAATCCGATATATTGTGTCGGAATAAAAATGATAAATTTAATATGTACAGTTTAATACCCACCAAACATGGATTTCCGAAAGAATATATTTTACAAGAGATGAATATACAGACTTATGATTCAGTTTACGAATATATACATATGGAAAGCAATGAATTACTTTTTGAAGTCTGTGCCAAACTACCTTAAGTTTAGTAAGAATTGTGAATATATTGTACCTAGTATCTACTAATTTATCGATTGGGGTTGTTTGGCATTGACTTCAAAAAGTAATTCATTGCTTTCCATATGTATATATTCGTAAACTAAATCATACGTCTGTATATTCATCTCTTGGTAAAATATATTCTCTCGGAAATCCATGTTTGGTGGGTATTAAACTGTACATATTAAATTTATCATTTTTATTCCGACACAATATATCGGATTTGTGGTTAATGGATAACATTTTGTCATTAGAGAATTTTAAAGAATTATTTAATACTTTTTAGTGCTTTTTTTTAAGTTGGTTAATATTTTTTTTTGTAAAACTTTATTTTATTTCCTACTTTTTAGTTATTAATACAGTAATACACAATTATCTTGATTTCAACATCTGCTGAATAAATAAGTAATTTGTAATAGAAATTATAATTTACCAAAATTATCCATTAAATAAATACTTTTTAATAAAATCTTTGACAGAATCAAATTCTTGTCAATCTGGATGACAACTGGAGAAATATCGCCAAATTTAGCGATCAAACTATGTTGCCATAAATGAAGCCAACGTGGTTATAGTTGACTAATTTGACGAAATTCTCATTCAGATCGACGAGAATTGGGAATGAATCTTCTGTAATCGGGTTCCACGCATTTTTTTATTTTGAAAAATTTTTAACAACAAAATTGTTCTAGTCATCAGAATTTGAAGAAATTTAAATGGAACCACCAGGGTGTCTTGCACTTTTAAACAAAAAAATATATATATCAAAATCGGTGCACATTTACGAAAGTTATGCATGAACAGGACTAAAACATACATACATAGGGTCAAATTATTAACATCCTCCTTTTCTCACCTTCTTCTATGTAAATAGAATAAAGTATTGTGATTAAAATATTTTCAACTTCCGGTTTTTGACGGATTTATATGTTTTAGGAGTCAAAGATTCCGAAAAACATGTTTTTACAAAATATCTGTCTGTCCGTGTGTGCCCTCTTTGTATCATTGAAAAGTGTGCCCAGTTATGAAGCAACCTAGAATTGAACGAAATTTCATTTATAGGTTTTTGTCTATGACCAGCAGGTCCCACTTGAATTTGCGGATATTCTGCCGAAAGCGGGCGCTGTGATAGCAATTTTTGTTCCATTTAAATTGTTGTATCATCGAAAAGTGTATTAGTTTATCCACAGTACTGAACCAAATTTTTTGTATATGTTTTTTACTATGGCCTGCAGGTCCCAGTAGAATTTGGGGATATTCGGCAAGAAGGAGGCGCTATGATAGACACTTAAAAATTTCAAATTCAAAAAGATATACAGTTAAGTCGTTAAAAATATTAGAAATCCTAAAGGTTTTTTTCAATTGAATTTTCAGCCTTGATCCAAGGATACCGGAACAATTTTTGTTTTGCTCTACCTTAAAAAGTGGCTAAGATATAGCATTTTGAAATTTTAGAGTGGCTGACATTTTTAAACAAGACAGCAGGATTCCTCCATAGACGGTTTTAATTTAAGAGTTTTAGTGAACATGCTATATCGCAAGTTTTATTTCATTGTTGTACCATCATTCTAACTCTTACATTCTTAACACTATATATTCATGTTCGCCAGCGTTAAAATCTCTCCAAGCTAGGCAATATTTGGCGAAATACCAACAAATTTGGCGACAAAAACAAGTTGCCATAAATGAAGCCAACTTGGCTATAGCTGACATATTTGGCGGAATTCTGATTCAAATTGAATATTGACAAGAACTGGGACTGAATCTTCTGTTATCGGGTTCCATCCATTTTTATAGTTTGGTGTTTTGCAGTAAAATTAGCTAAAATCTTAAAACCAAGGAATAGGTATGCTGTCTTTTCCTGCCGGCATAGACCAGAAGGACTTTTCGTAGTTTAGTATACATAATATATCAGCTACAAATAAATTAATCTCTCGTGTAAATATGTTTTTAAATTGAAACTGTTTGGAAGTAATGTTATTTGAGCATTTTAAATATGACGTAAGTTTTCCCATTTAATGTTTTGAACGTGTAATAATTTAATTATTTCTCTTTTTTAATATTCACGTGCAAGTATATTTTTTATAATGTATTTTTCTACATTTACTGCTTTTAACACGTGATCATTTAATTATTGTTTTAAAGTTTTATTTCTGTTTTTGATAGTCACGTGTAAATACGTTTTTTAATTGAAACTGAATATTATTATGTGTGCTATTTTACAAACTGGCAACAATTCAGATAATGGACTTTTTGAAATATAAATTAAATTATCTAAATAATGGGAATTTGAATAAAATAATTTGTTCTAATGATCAGATTTTGACGAATTTGAAATGGGACCCTCTTGGACCCTTACTCTTTCAAACAAAATAAAAATTATCAAAATCGATGCACATTTACGACAGTTATGCGTGAACAACATAATACATACATACGGGTCGAATTGATGACCTCCTCCTTTTTTTAAGTCGGTTAAAAATAGAATCAACACAACCCGATGCAGAACTCTATTCAATGATTTCAAGGTGTACGCTATTCAGAGGTTCCACTATAATTGATTATTAAAGAATCTTTTCAGAGCATTTTGCATCACCCGCCATAAACTACAGATGTCCTACAAGTTATGTTACCATTCCGTATTATAAAATATGTCAAAAAAAAGGGGGGGCTACTTTATTCAAATCAATTAATGTTGATACAGCGTTTAAGCCTCAAGATGCTATAAAGAATATGTTATGTAAATTCAAGCCAAAAATCCCCCACTACATAATATTGCAATAGTTTACAGTATTCCTATTAAAGATTGCGATTCTGTGTATATCGGCAAGTGGATATTCATGCAACATTTGTTTAGAAGAACATAAACAATCCACGATTTATGATCGAAACTTGTTACTCATGTAATAGATGCTAACCCTAAACCAGATTTTAAAAATGTTACAATAATTAAATACAGTTGCTATAATTATAAAAGTAAAAATTTCTTGGAAAGTTGGTTCACTAGAGTACAGAAATCCCCTCTAAACGAGGCATGTACAATTGCTCTTGATTATGCAGTTCTGCTTTAATGTATATTCCCTGCTGAACATTTATAAACAACAGCTTCGGTCTTGATTAATATTTGTGCTGATGAGAAACTTGTATAGAGCATGAAACGTCTACTGAATTAATTGATTTTATTATGTGATTTTAGTGTGTTGTTTTTAATTTTGTAGTTTATTAAATGTCTGATTTTATTTTTTTTTAAATTAAATTGTTTGTCAAAGAGTTAAATTGATTCACAACCAATTGTATCAAATTTATTTTACATTTGAGCAGGGTGTGCCATTTTAAACCAGGTTGATTAAAACCAAAATTTAAATCGACTCTGATTTTAAATGTCTTATTAATTTTAAAATCAGAGTGATTTAAATCCCGGTTTTGATCAACATGATTTAAATTGGCACACCCTGCTCAAATGTAAAATAAATTTGATACTATCATTTGTGAATCAATTTGACTCTTTGACAAACTGATATGTTTAACAATTTTATTTTAAAATCTGGAATATTTTTATTTATTTGCTTTGTTCATGTTTTTCCTATGCTCATAGGTATCAAATATTTTTAATAAAACCATCTTTAAGAGCTCTTCTGTTGTCCTCTAAAGTTTCTATTCGTATAGATGAAAGAGGATTTTTGTGTATGCAGTACATGATAAAGATGGAAAGCTCCCAGTGCTGTTTTGTGGAATACTTGGTAATTTTTTAGTTTTATTTGTATTCTTTATTTTAACTATTGTAAATATTATTGTTTATAACTTGTTTTGTATATAAATAGAGTGGAACAAAAAACTATAAAAGTTTTTTCATAAAACTGATTTGGCAAGAAATTGTTTATTATTTAGCTCATAAACACAAATCACATTATACTCAAAACAGCTAGCTATGACATTGCCAACTTTGAAATCAAGATTTATTTTCAATTATTAATTTTGGCTAAGATCTGTTACAAAACTGTGTGCATTAACTGGTCATATTACATTGTCAGCTGATCTACTGATACAAATGACACAACTGCATGTATTTTAACAAGGTATATGCTAATCCAAATATCAAATTCCCCCTCTTCAGATTTTTCATTTGTTGACAGGCTTTATAGGAAGTGTTTTTGTTACAGAATCTTTTCTTAGAATCATTTTCTTCCTGTGAACCAGGTGTCTTGTTTATTAAATATTTAGCAGACCACTCAACGTTGCCCGAGTCCGCTGAGAAAAATTAAGCCCTGGCCCAGTTTCAGTCTAATGAGAGAAAATCAACCTGAGACAGCTGTCTTACTGAGCGATCGTTAAAATAAACAATTAAAAATGTCTTTGCCAAAAAAAAAAAAAATAATAATAATCTAACCTGAAAATTTTTATTTTGTTCCATAATTTATTAAAGTTGTAACAGTTGTAAAAATGAATTATATCATTAAAAAGTGCATATTTCCTTAAAATATGAAATCAAATCTTTTTAAAAATAAAAGTTGAGGTGATATAAAAATAGCCAAGCAATTACTTTATCTTAAGGTTCAACCAGAGAGGTACTCGTTGTCATAGCAATAAACTTTTGCAATAAAGAAGTTAATATAGCCCAACACAGGAAAATTTCCTTGCAGGTTTTTCATTCGTATCATTTAAAATTTCTCATTTTGATAATAATTTTGAAAACTCATGTGAATTTAAATTATTAATATGTATGTTTTTTTTAATCGATTGCTGTGGGCTTTCTCCATATGGGGATGTAAAATATAACATTCGAAGACTGAGGTATTGGTAAGAAATCAGCTAATAAAAGACCAATCCTCATTTTCAGTAAAAAGGGGACTTTAAAAAAAACCATAAAAATATTCTAAAATTACTGTTTAAATTCCAAATTAACTTCATTGAAAATGGGACAAAATTTTCTATATTGGTCTAAAAGATTGAATTTGGATTGTTTTTATTGCCTGTCTCATAATTGCTGGCAAACTTGGACAATTGGGAAAATATGTGAAACTGCACCTTTGATATAAAATAACTAAAAATTTAATCAAAAAATTCAAAATTTTAGTCTTGGGTACATTGGGACTTGTCTTCACCAATCTGGAATCAAATTTAGAGTTAGACTTCTATGTTCTTGTCTAATTGTAGACTTCTGTGTGCGATAGATTTTCATAGCCATCTCCAATAAACAGATTCACACACACAGAAACAAAATCTTTCTTTTTTTAATGTTGATATTATGCTACAACTAAAATGGAAAAGAATTTATACCAGTACTAGTGGTGCATTCAATATATATAAATATAAATAAAATGAATGGGTCAATTTTGAAATATTAAAAAAGATAAGTGATGCAAAGCTGTTTAAAAATTTTTTTTTAAATGCCAAATTTTTCCCCTTTTTTTTTTTTTTTTTTTTTTTTTAAAGAAAAGGCCTTTGTGTATAGGGCCCTGGAACCAAAAAAATTTCAAATCTGCCAGTGAAAACATGAATTGGAGTAACAGTCCTAAATCTTTATACTACTACTCTAAATTTAATAAGATTTTTAGCTCTGTATTTTTATTTATATATATTAATTTTTCAATTTAATTTATTCTTATTTTTCAGTGTTCTCCAAATGTGTCTGAAGATGGTTGAAAAATAATTTTACTATATAGATAATTTACTTCCAGATTGTTGTTTTATAATATAAGACTTTGTATTATTTTATACTTTTTTGCATTGTTATTGTTTTTTCATGGTGCAAGATAAGTTAAGTCAGTTATTTACTCTGTTACTGTCATAACAAAAAAATGTATATCTTGAAGATGTGTAAATTCTATTGTAAATATTTTATAAAATATTTCGTAATAAAGTTTAATATATATATATATATATTTCATCTTTTTTGGTATAATTTTTTTTCTAATTTTATTTCAAATTCTGTAGTTTAGATGAAATGGAAAAAGTTTCTGTAGTACTATGAAGTTTTTTCACTGATAGAATGAAATAATTCAAAGTGTACAAATTAAAAATATAAACATTACATAATTGTACTTCTACTTTGCTAAAAGTAATGTAGAATGGAACATTAAAAACTTAGTAAAAAGCCAACAATTTCGCCAAAAACTCTATAGCCATCCTCACGATATTCAAGATATCAAAGACATAGCTAGTGACGTTTGCAGCTTGAGGATAAGGAGGTGAGAAGTAGGGGAGAGATTAAGAAGAGAAAGATGCACATAATATGCTGGAGCCATCTACTGATGAAAAAGTGAAACTAAACAAATTAATCTAAAAAAGCGATTAAGTTATTTTCAAAAAGTCCCTCCATATACTTGCGATGTTAAATGAAAAATTATCATTACAGTTATCCCCATATCTTAAAGTGATTTCGATTCAGTCTCTAACCATAGCTTTAAGTGGGTTCTTATACTTGGAAGTAATTTTAATGTTGTTGAAATGTATTTTAATGTCTTTATTGTTGTTGTAAAATCTCAAGAGGGCAGTTGTTAATCTCCCGAATTTAATGTCATACATATGCTCCTTTAATCGCTTAAAAAACCTGCATTTGGTCATTCCGATGTAAAAAATTCAATTATTATATTTAAAACTAACTGATCCAGCACAGAGCATATGTGCTTTAATGTCTACTCTTTTAAATATATGCATATTAGAATACACTAATTTCAGCATTATATGTATAAGTACTATGCATAAAAACTTCTCCATTTAGGACGACGTACTTTGAAATAAAATATATATACAGATCATAAGATATGGGCACCATTTAGAAATATAAAAAATCCCTGACGGCTTGACCTACAAGCACAGGTAGATTTCAAAGACGTAGACCTTGGGGCACCTGTTTATTGGGAATTGCAAAAGAAATGACCTTTTTGCCATAATGCAGCAGTTGGGACCGTCCACTTCAAAATCTACCTGTGTCTGTAGGCAGAGACAGCAGGAATTTTTTTGTTTTCAATTTTTGTTTTGCTGTAAGGGTTGGTCCTATAAAAAAACTTGTCAATATAAAAGCTGTAGATAATATTAAGAGGATTTGATATCTTCTGAATTGACAAAGTTATGAATTTTTTATTCTTAAACCCCTATTCTCTTCCCCCCCTCCCCCCTTGGTTCGATTTTGCCCATTAATGAACTTGACCGAAATTTTATGACCCTTGATTTTATGTATGAGCTTGGAAGAGATTTGTGCAGAATTATTGAAGTTATCATGTCCATAAAAAAGTGATATAGATAGATGGATAAAGTTTTGAACTGGGGGTGGTTTTGGGTTCTGGGAGTCATAATCGGTGTAGATCTGCAAAAATTTTCCAGAAATTTCAACATAGGGGAGAATGTAATAGGTAGTATTTCTTACGAAATCTACCTAAAACAGGAGTATTTTTTTCAGCATCATGCATATAAAAACCTTTGCATGCACACAATACTTACTGGATGGATACTCTTTAAAATTAAAAAAGTGTATACGTATATTGAAAGTATCTACACCGTTCACAATTATCAAAATATTTTTCTTTTTTTTTTAAATCGTAAACTTCTTCATATACACAATTGTAAATTTCAGAGCTTGGAGATACTACAGTAACTGAATAAAAGAAAAAAGATCTAACTCTTGAAAGAGCCACATACAATTGAACATAGCTAAAAACTGGTTTTGACAAATCTAAGCAAAATTTTTTCAAATGTTTGACCCTGGGCTTTATATATTATCATTGAAAAAATGAATCGGATAGGAAATTGTATATGCTTAGATGTAAAAGGCATATTATTGTCTGATGAAACCAGTGGATGAGAAAAGTTTCATTAATAAGGAAATAAATTTTATTTTGCTTCAATAATATTTTTCTGCAAGTTACTAACTATAACTCTTGTACCATTGCACAGAACTTTTGAAGGTACTAAATTTTTTAGTAACATTATGATAACTCCTGGCTTTAATTTCAGTGTATGAGGTGACATTCCAGTTGGTGTTAAGTTGTTTAAAATTCTTTGATATATATGCAAGTTGATCTTATGGATCATCGCTTATGATTGTGTTGATGCTTTCATAAACCCTTTCAGCTCCTGGCATACATAAAACACGACTATTAATTTCAATTGACAAATTGTTTTTCACTGTTACTATGGCTTCGTCCTTTAAGCTTTCAAGATGTCAATGTTTTAAAATCAATGTCACTGAAAAGTTGCTGCACTGGATCTTATACAGCCAAACCTCGTTAACGCGAACACTCAAGGGAAAACTTTTTTTGTTCGTGTTATCCGAACTTAAATACATTACATACAACTGGATGGGGCAATCAGAAACAGTTCGTGCTAAAAGTAATTGACGTTAAGCGTGTTCGTGTTAACGAGGTTTAACTGTATATATATGGATAGCAAACTGAGGGCAATTTAATAGTTTCCACACTTTGACATTTGCCAACCTATAACAGCCAATTTGCTATCTCTCTCTGTGTTTGAAGGGCACACATATTTTCTGTAAGTTTCGCAATGTAATATTCATACCAGAGTCTATGCTTCTTTATGCAGTTTGAAACTGTTAGTGATTTGAATCTCTAAAACTGACAGTTAGGAGTTAGGACTCCACCCAATAAGATTATTTTATTAATTTATTAGTTGACCCACCTGGCATTGCCCTAGCCCGTGATAAAACCTTAAATAAACCCCAAATTTGTATTATTTTTATATCTTTAACCCAATTTTGTGTGAATTTATATTTTTAATGACAACATCGCAAAAAAATACTGATAATTAATGATAAAAATGCTTCTGAGAAAACATTTTCTTCTTTTTTCACATAGGTTCGTTTCATAGTTCTAAAAAAATAGCTTTTGTTTTCCAAACCCTTTGAAAAATTTAATGATCGTAAATATAACGGTTTTACAGTCTGTATAAAAATTACGTCAGAAATATTGTTATCTTTTCTTGCATCAAAAATGTGCATTATATGTTGGAATATACGCTATTCATTTTTCTTCATCAATGTGACTTTACCAATGAAGTTGTGTTCTGTGAGACAAAAAAATGGTTAAAAAACACAGCTCTCGAGTGTAACTAATATACTGTTTTTAAATATGTCTTTATAGACATATTTAAAAACTTTTTTTTTCTTTTGTCTATACTGTAATTGGGTAATAAAAAACCATATCTTATTATAAAATTTTGTATTATTGCAATGTAATGGAACCAAATTCTAGTGCTGTGATTGTCTTTTTTTTTTTTTTTTTCAACTCACAACTCAAATGGACAATTAAACATCTGAAGCATAGTTACATTATGCTGCACACAAATATGTATATATATGAATACATTTTTGATTTAACAAACAACAGTAAGAAAATCTACATCATGATGAGAAACATTAAAACAATTCTTTATAGCTTGTAATAAAGATGGTTGCAATGTGTGTGAGAAATTTAACTTCTCTATACTTATCTAACTATTTCTATGTTTATTACAATTTAATTAGATTGATGAGCCTGACACTTTTTAATTTGAACTTTTTAACTGAAACTTGACAATTTTCATTATAAAATTGATATTTAGACCAACATATTCTTAAATCTTTGTTCAAGTATCCTAGTCATAATTTTATTTCTATCCCTGATAGTTTTCATTGTAGAAAAGATCATTTCACACAAATACTTGTATGATATTGAAAAGGAAATAAGTGCATTAGTTCTGTTACTTTTATTTTATTTATTTACTTTATTTTTTTATTTATTGTAGTATTTGAAAAATCAATTTTTGGAAATAATCAACAGTTAATAATAATTTTAAATTTTCTTTTGGCCCACCTAAAAATTTTTTTCTTAGCCCACCAATGTGCTACAGTACAACGGCTGATCACTGAAAAGCATTATAGACCAGCATTTCCAAACCTAAAACCCAATATGCTAATATTCAATCATTAATGGTATCCAATCTGGAGATCTTGACACAGATCAATACCTCTAGGTTTACAGGCACAGACCTGGCCAAAGGCCCAGCTGAAGCTAGTTTTCTTTCAATAGACTCAGGCTAGACCAGGTCCAGGTTACTTTTTTTTCTTCTGTCGATTCAAGCCTGGTCTGGACTACATTCTTTTCAGACCATATTGGGCTGACATTATTATATATTTATTTTTACTTATTTATTTATTTGTAAAAATAATACAGTACAACCTCTAAATAACAGACACCTCGGGAGCATAGAAACTGTCCGCTTTTGGGGGAAACTCAGAGATTCACAAAATTGCTATGAAATGCTTAATATTTCATTAATTGACTTTTATATGTCCTAAAAACCTCTATTATATGATTAATCAGAATTAAAATTATTTTTTAAGCAATAAAACTGAAATGAAACTCTGCATACTTTTATCCACAGTTTATTACATTCTTACGAAAAAACGTCTGTTACAAAAGTTTGTTTTACTTGTGATTACATGTATTTTTTTTTTTCTGTGTGAAGTTTTATCTATGTCAAGTTTTAATACTTCCGTACAAAAAAATTTTGTAACTGCTCACTGTATTTTGCTGCTTTTTGTAAATTCTCGATATTGCAGGAAACATCTCCATTTTCAGTATCTGTTTCATCATCAGCAATAGTCAGCTTTTGTCGAGAATTCTGAAGGAATATAATCGCATAGGTCAACTGATTTTTCTTCAGTAGGTAACTAACTCATCATCAATATTAATGAAAATTTCGGCAGTTTCCAGACACATTTCATTAATTCACTTATTTCGCTTAATTCTTCATATGTGTCGGAAATATGTGTTTCATTTCCTTTTAATATAATGCCTGCTTTTCTGAAACATTGTCGTGCGCTTTCCGTTTTTATGTTTTTTTAATAACTGGGGAAATCCAAATTATAGCATCAAGAGCAGTAACTAATTTTAGGCAGTTCTCAAGTGTATCCATAGAAACTAACTTTAAAAGAATGTGGCGTAATAAAAGCTTTTGTTACCAGGCTTTAAAATTGTGTACTACGCCTTGATTAAGTGTTTGGTGTATCAAACACAATTTCAATATTGTCAAATTTCAAATGTTTTGGATGAGATGTTACATTGTCCAAAAATAAGAGAACTTTTCTTTGTTATTATTTCATCCTATAATCAAAGGAGTTAACCATTCGATCATTAAAGGACTGGTCATCCACGCTTTTTCATTCGTTCTCCACATACCAAATTTATTAAATTGGATTTTCTTTGGGAAACACATGGGTTTCAGAGATTTTCCAATTATAAGAGGGATTTCGAATTCTTCTAAAACATTGTAACATGATAAAACAGTGAGTCGCTCTTTTGACATTTTTAGGCCGATATCATCATCCTTTTTTAAACACAAAATCTTATTCGGAAAAATTCTGAGAAATAGTTTGATTTCATCGGCATTAAAAATGTTTCAACCCTCATTACCTTCACAAATTGATTGCAGTCGTTCATGCCAATCTTCCACTTCTTTAAGATCTACAGATTTTGCTTCTATTCATATCGTTTTGAAAGAGATGCTGTGCTGAGACCGGCATTTTTCAGCCATCCACTGGAAGCCTTAAAATCATGTTATCCGAGTTCTTTAGCGACTTCTAAACCCTTTTCCTGAATGAAAGGCCCACTGATAGGAAAGTTTTTTGAACGAAGTGAAGTAAACTAATTCAGAATTATAGAATCAATTTCAATGGAATCGGTCTTCCTCAATTTCAGATTCTTGGTGTTCTCGTTAAGAGTTAGTAATCCATAATTTTTTTTTCTTCTTTATTTCGTAAAATCTTTCCCACCTATGTTTTACCTATTTTAAAACATTTAGGAAGTATTCGTAAACTCTTTTTCTCTGATACATTTACAATTTCATATTTTCCGTAAAGTTAATCATTTTCGTTTTGAGGCCTTTCTCAAAACATTAATCACAAATAAGACTTTAAATTTACAGTACGTAGAACTCAATATTTTCAAAAAATTATAAAAATGGTGTTAACATATTTTGATGCTTTGAATAATGTATTTTGAGTGTCAATTAAGTTTCAAGAATCAAATAGTAATCGACAGTGTGAAATAGCCTTTTTTGTACTGCACTTGCGCTTTCTTTGCACTTTTAATTCTCACTCCCAAAAAAATCAGTATGCAATTTCCCAATAAAAAAATAAATAGAATAGAGTCATTCTTTTCTTTGTTTTATAAAAAAGTAAAAATAAATAAATAAAATCCTATATTAGTTTTCAGTGATTATTTTTCTTTTGCTCAGATTATAGGACGCCATGTGACGTCTGCTTTCTCTCTTCTATGTTATGCAATGATGTAATCCAGTTAATTACTTCTTGGATTTTACGAACGTTCCTATTAAAATGAAAAGATATTCCTCTTTTTGTTTTTTGACAATTTGTAAGACTGTCCTTTCCTTTAGTACAATGGAACAAAAATAGTCAGAATATAATCTATCCTGAAATTTCAAGACAATTGCATAAATGAGGTTATTTTAGGCACATTTAAAAAGAAAGAGAAAATTATGTGTGGTGTATTATGGAATTCTGGGGAAAATTGGTACTTCTAGAAATTAATCAGCAGAAAATCCGAAATATTCCAAGGAGTGGCGCTTTTATTCTCCAACGGCAGAGGGGATTTTCCCCAGGCCACACTCTTTATTTATCTGTGGTCACAGAACTTGTGTAAAATTGCTCTGATAAATTTAGAGCTTTATTACTCTTTTTTTTTCCATTTTCTTTCTCATTAAAAAATCATTTTTCATCCTTTATCGCCAAAATTACTGTCTGTTATTCAGAGGTTACACATACCAAAATGTTTGTTTTGGGAGTGGGGTTTGGAAAACTGTCTGTTAAATAGAGGTGTCCGCTATTGGGGAGTGTCCGTTATGGAGGTTTTACTGTACTAATATTTTCTATATTTGTTTAACAGGATCTTTAGAAATTTATTTTGACTTAACAAATTTAAAAAAAATATATTTAAAATCTCTATTTTTTTTTTCTTTTTGGTGCTTTAAAATAGTGAGGTTCTTTTTATATATATATAATATTTTTTGTTCATTCTTAACTACATTAATTTTTTTAATTAGTCTTTATTTGTATGTAACTGTATAAGTGATCATTAATGTTATTTCATATTCCATGACTAACGGATATATAATGGGAAATGTGCTGAACTTTAAAATTTTGCTTAATTATGTATACAATATATATTTTTTAAAGAATTTTAATTAAAAATAATGCTGGTTTAGAAATATTAGCATTTTTTGTAGAAATTCACTTGGATTAGGCCCTGTGGTGAACTGTTAGCTTTTACACAGGGGTAGTTCCAAGATAGCTATTGTCCAGGCCTGAAAATTTTGATGCATGAAAACTTTTAACAGAGTCATCTCCAGAAAGCTCATATAGTAGGAACAGTGGCAGCTCGTGACTGGCTTTATTTGGGGCACTAAATACATGGCTGAAAAATTTATTCTTTTGTTACCATTATTATTTCAAAGAAATATTTTACTTCTTTAGTGGCAAAATTTTCTGCCAATATATAAGGGAAAAATTTATTTTTTAAAAATATTGGAAAAAAAAGGATAAATTTTCCAGACATGCATTTAGTGCCCCAAATAAAGCCAGTCACCACTGAGTAGGAATAACCTCTGAAAATCACATTAAGTGGATTTTATAGCATAAACTTGCGTGGTCTGAAAATTCTTCTTATTCACCTGATAGTTTAAAATGCAAAATCATATTCTTATTCTTATTTTTTAAAATATTTTGTTTATTTACTCATTTTTTAAAAGGTGAACAAAAGTCTCATTTTAAGAATATCCTGTAGTCATGGAATGATTCAGAAACTAAGGAATTTTTTTAATCCATGAATTTATTCATTTATTCTTAAGAAAAATAAAATAGTGTTTCATTTGTTTTTGAAAAAAAAAGAAACAGTCACATCATAAAAATGTTTGAGTTTATTACAATATATATATATACATTCTTTGCAAATATGTCATTTTTTTTTTTTTTTTTTTTTTTTTTTTTTCAAAGATAGAGACTCTGCATGTCCATCAAATTTACTAAAAGACTGATATGATAAATTCAAAACTGGTAATTATAAAGTTTGCAATGTAGCTACTTGATGATGTATTATATTAGGCTTCATTTTTATGAGTGATAAGGTGACACTACTTTATAAAATCAGATTCAGACAGAAAGTTATATTCTGCATATTCATTTTTTTTTTCAATGAAAGATACCTCATTATCAAATGTGTGTCATTAGTTGATTCACAATATAATTAAGATTAAATGAATGTGTTGTTACTTTACAAAGCTGCTGTAGAAAAATCACTATCAAATCCTTGAACCCATAACTGTTTTAATTTTGAAAAATTTCAGGACACTTAACGAGAAATGTAAATTGATGTATGTTAAACTGTACTAAGTGCATAAATCACCAATAAAACTGGTCAGCTTGTTTATCATCTTTTTGTCCTTGTGCATAGTGTCCACACTCTGGAAAATCAGAGAAATGTAAAAAGATTAGGGAAAGCAGCAGTTTTTTTTTTTCTTTTCTTTTTTCTTCTTCTTTAATCTGGTAAATTACATAAAAAGTTGTCTTTGGTCAGGGAGAAGAAAATAAAAGATTTATTTTTACTATTTTAGCATAATTTTGTTAACTTTTTGTTGACTGATGTCTATAAATCCTATTCAAGAATTTGCTTAATTTGTGATTTTTTTTGGAGTAGACAAAGAGAAATGCAGAGCCGACGGGCAAACGGGGCGGCTGCCCAGTGCCCCGTGCCACTTGTGGTCTTCTTAAGAGGCTACTTCACCTGCTACTTCAGAGGTTACTAAAAACACCTGCTTGCTAATGTTAATCCAATGGGGGAAATAAGATATCTCGTTCGCATTTCAATATTTTGAAATGATTTATTTTTGCATTGGATAGCTGAGGTCAATCTCTATGCACGCTCCTTTGTACTTTTTCGATTTTGATAAAAAAATTTTTTTATTAAGATACTTTGACTTTCAGAACCGGTTTCGAAAGGAAAAGTATCTTCAATAAAAAAAAACTGCAACAAAAATCGAAAAAGTACAAAGGAGCGTGCATAGAGATTGACGTCAGCTTTCCAATGGAAAAAAATCATTTTAAAATATTGAAATACGAACGAGATATCGTAAATTATTTCCCCCATAGGATTAATATTAGCGAACAGATGTTTTTGCCTGAGTGAAGTTGCCCCTTAAGGTCCCCGAGCATCTCTATATAATTCGAAATAATATTGTCTCTGTGTAAAATAACGATATTTTTGCTCTAAATTTGTTTTATTTTATTTTTTATTATTATTATTTTTTTAATGTGAAAAAAGCGAGTATTAACCTCATTTCTTTGTTAAAGTTGATATAATTGTTGAAGAATACATAGATTTGAAGATCCTGAAAGGAACTATGAACATAAAAAAATAAATTTTTAAAAATAAAAAATAATTATGCACATTACATATTCATAAGTTGCATGGTACATGGACATAAGTTGCATGGGCATAATTTATATGAAGTTGCATGATATTTTTCATACATTTTATAATTTAAATTATAAATGATTCTATGATATGTACAATTTAAAAGTCATTTTTATTAGTCCAGTATTGCCGTCAGAGACTTGGGTTCCACTAGGTGATTTGCCAGGGCACTGCGCGACGTTGCGACGGCCTTGGCGAAATGTGGTTTGGCACTTAGAGTATAATATAATGGCTATTAATCTTTATGATGTACAGCCAAACCAGTAGGGACCTGTAGGAAGAGGAAAGCCAGCATCCACACTGATATTCTGGTTGTTGAATCTCCAGAACTGCTTACCCTTAAAGAAGTACGTCTTGCCTGCAAAATGAAAGGATCTCGGTAAGTGTCATGCATGCTCTTGTGCAATTATAGTATCTTTTAAAACCCTTTACAACAAAACTTGGACTATTTTTCAATTTTCAAATATGAATAAGGAATATTTTTTAATTTCAAAATAAATAGGAAGACAGAATTTCTGAAATTAAATTATAATTTGTTTTGAAATTAGTGTTCAAACAATAAAAAAATAAATTAAATTTTAAATTTTGATTAAGGTGGTTCTCAAATGACCTGCTCAAAAACGCAAAACTTTCGAACTCATTTTTAGACGTTAAAAGCATAAAATTGGCAGACCTGACTATGGAAACAATTTGGAATCAAAATGAGTTTTTTTTTTTTTTTTTTTTTTTAAGCGATTTGTGTCACATGATGACACGTATTTCGGCATTCTCGCTCTGCCGTAAGGCTTCTACAATCCGGGCTAACTCACGCCGCCATTTAATTGCTCGTCGGAGATGAATGATTGGCCATGCCGCATGCGCAACAATCGCTGATTGGTCTATGTGGGTATAAAAATGATTGATGATTATAAAAAATTCTGTTCAAAACGCCGAGTTTGACAGTATTTTCTGAAAGATCTTCTGTCGTAACTAAAAAATGTAAAACGTCTTTCGATTACAAAGTTTCTGAGTAAGATCACCTGCCAATTTCATGCGTTTCCGAACAAAAATGAATTAAAAATATGTCATAAAGTAGCCAGTTTGGATTTGAGAACAGTGTTAAATTAAGTAATATAATTTTAAAAAATGAGATCGTATTAAAAAAAAAAACTTTAAAAAAAAGGTTTATTTTGAATTGATAGTGGTACAGTAGTTTTTCTTCGTGGCGTAAACAGTCTGGGGGCTACTGGAACTGAGTTCGAGGTTTGAACTCCAAGCCCGAAAAATGTTGAGTCACCATAACCAGGCTCTGATACCGAAAGTATGCGGAAGAAACTTGTTAACATTTAAAAAATATTTCAAGATAATTTTCTCATTTAAAAATCTCTACTTGCATAAAAATAACTATTAATCTTAAACACACTCTCATGACGACGCTTCGTGATTTTCATGTCCCTGAAAATCTGTTTAAAGTAGCCAATTTGATATTTATACCCAGCCACTGGCAGAAATCTACAAAAACCACAATTTTTATTCTTTTAAAATATCATTGTACAACTATGAAAGAAGGACATGAGTTATGTTTTCCAGTTATTTTAAAATAGGACTTCAAACAGAAAGCGGAGATAGACAAGAGATTTCCCACGGCTTTTTTATATGACTAACCCTCACCATGACACAATGCTTCAGAATCAGATAGGATATTTCTCTTTATATCTCATTAATAACCATTCAATTCCATTTCAAATTGATTTTTAGAAGTTTGTAAATCACTTTAATAAGCGTAGACTACATTCTTGTTTATCAAATAGCATCAGGCAAGTTTTTTTTTTATTTCCTTTTTTCAATTTGTTAATAAATGAAATTTTCATATTGAGCCCGAGCTTGAAGACTGGTATAAAAATCGATCCCGAGCCCATTTCATCTCTAGTAGACCTACAACTTATGAGTAATTTTTTTTCCTAATTTGAAAGAAAAAGAATTTGGAACGTGTTATTTTATAGGTAAACTTTTTTGAAAGATTGACATTTTAAAATGGCAGTTATATTGACACTAGTTAGTTAGGAACACCAAGTTCAGATAGAAAAATATGGATTACTTGGAAGAATAAATTTTAGTTAGTTAACCCTCCTCCTAGTATCAGGTTTTAAATTTTGATGAGCGTTCTTAGTTTTGCAAGATTTGAACCAGAAATTTAATTCTATTAAATGTAGCTTCTTTTAGCGAAATGTCTATATGATTTTACTTATTAAGTTTAATTTTTTTTTTCTGGTTCAAAACATAAAAAACTTCAAAACAAAAGATAATGGGGTCAAATAAGACCCCAATGATACTAGGAGGATTAAATTTCAAAATCCAGTGAGTTAAAATCGTCTTCTTGTTCCTCCCTTTGTCGACATCTATAGCCTAGGCCCTAGGCTAAGGGTCTACTCATGTTATTGCTAAATCTCCCCCCCCCCCCCCCCGTTACTGTTTGTACCTGGTACTTCTCGATTTGTTATTAGTGCCCTAACCACTATAAACTAGATGGCGAAATAAACTTAGAATGGAAAAACGTAGATTTTAGGTGCGTTCGTAATTATATAAATACGTAGCACCTATGGCCGTCGTCTGATCCGTCCGTCTGTCCGCATATAACAGCGCAAAAACTATCAACCGAATGATTTGAAATTTAATATATATAATCCTTTCAGAATTTTGTAAAGTCATTTCAAGCTTTATGAAAATCGAATCAAAACTTAAAAAGATATTAATAAAAATATTTATTAAGTATTTGGCATTTTTTTAAAATCTGTACTTCCTTGTGATAGTAGCTACCAAGGATTAATCGTCAAGGCGACTGAGATGTATCACCAAGTTATAGTCACATTCTTCATTCTATTAAACCCTATGATACATAAACATAATTAATTCAGTGATATCCCATGATAGATAATGAGTCTAGGTTGCCATGGTGCTTACGTCCTATTTAAGATGGAGTCCTATGATTTCCATATATTACTGAATTTAAAAACCAAATTTGTATACTAAAATTGTTTAATTATAGCATTTCTATAATCTACCGACAGTTTTTTAGATAGATGTTTCCAGAGAAATAGATATTAAATCAGGGGTCGATCCAGGAAAAATTTGGGGCCTATTTAGGTTCCCTTCACAAAAATCAAATTGATAAAATGGGCCCCTTCACAAAAATCAATTTGATAAAATGGCACCCTTTACAAAATTCTATTCCATAAAAACTTACTATTTATTATTTATTTATTATTTTGTCATGTTTTAAAATGTATAATTTGTAAACAAACAAGTTCACCAGAGAGGAAAATTTCAGCAAAAAGGATTAAAAAAAGTTTTTGTTTATAAATGCTTGGTTCAAATTTGATTAACTGGATTTCAACTTTTGTTAAACAAAATGTTATTTTTCACAAAAATAACCTTTACTTTTCACAAAATGGGCCCCAAGAAAAAAAACCTGCATCGACTCCTGTAAATGGAAAAAGAGTCTAAATAGGGATTTCAAGTTCTGAAAATTTCAAAGCTAGGCTTAAGTTTACCATTGGAATTTTCAGTAAATGTCAACAAAAAATAAAATGTTGCCAACATAAAATGTACTTATTTTATTACGGAAATTAATCATATAATAACACACGATATAATTCATTTCACTGAAACTAGTTATAGTACGAACGCACCTCAAATGTCACGTTTCACGTACAATTTCCAACTTGTTTTACCCATCATACGTAGTATACGGTAAGTCTTGTAATCGTTCTGAAAATCGGAAAAATTTTTTTGACGGATTTACACGTTTCTCAGACACTGGAGATTCCGAAAAACATATTTTTAGAAAAAAAAATTTGCCGTCCGTCTGTCTGTGCGTCTGTAAATGCTCTATCTCCCGAAAAAATTGAGATAAAGACTTGCAATTTGGTATGTACTTAATATGTAATAATGGGAAGAAGCCTATTTCATTTCAATAACCTCGATTAACCGGAACTATTTTTTTTTCGGACTCTCGAAATATTCGTTCTGATAAAAGGTATATAAAAATTTTCGAAATTGTTTATTTTAAGAAATTAATATAAAAGACAATAAAAAAAACATAAATTTTGCATAAAGCATGAAGTCGATCGGATAATGAGTTGCCGATATATTTGGAATCCTATTTTCCACACTCTTCGATTTTTCATAACCCTGTATTTCATCCAAATTTCACTTCAAAGGTATATTTTAATTGGAAATTTGATGTTTAATCAGATGCAATAAACCGCTAGTTAATAGGATTATTATTTTTGGAGTTATAAGGATGTTTCTTTCAAGCAATTCAGTAATCGAGCCTTTAAAGCTTGTGACGTCATGACTCATGAAGCCACGATTTTATTTGAATTGCAATGCATTTTATAAGTAGTTTACCCACTTGTTATTTTAATATTTTACATTATGCATATCCATGGTGGGTAAGTATTACGGTGGCCCCCAACGACTAGTTTCATTACTGAGAAAGCGAAAAGCTTGCTTACCGTCTGTCCATGTGAAAGCTGCATCTAAATGAGAGGGCACCCCTTTCCATCTTGCCATTCTTTGAGGATAGCCTTTCACCATGGTCTTCGTTGTTTCATCATAACTCCAATATAAATCTCCGCTGAATAAGTAAGTCCGCTTATTCTTAGCCCACACAAGTGCTGCATCTAACTTCTCCAGATCGCCAGGAAGACCAAAATCGGTAAGTGGTCGGGGGCTATCTGGTGTCATCCTGCTGCCAGCAAAAGTCCAGTAAAAACGTCCTATAAAAGATTATTTTAGGTCATAATTCTTACAAAACTCGAAGTATGGGATAAATAGAGTTATATTAAATAAATTCCTTGCCAATTGCAACGGTTTTCTCCTTGTTTATATTACAAAATTACTCATTGGGAATTTTTTTGAACGGGGCCGTATAAAAATTTAAATTTTGTATTTCTTTAAATTTGATCATTTTAATAGATTTCATTAAATTCTGTACCTTTTCCTGCATAACTTTGTAATTTATACTATATGTCTATAATCAATATTTAAAGGAATAAAAGCCGAGGTCAGTGTTTTGGGGACACCCTGTATATATATATATATCTTCATCTTATAAAATTGCATCAATCCTTCATTTGGGAAAAGCCGATTACATCTTGTTTTCGGATTTTATTTGTATCATATATTTGTTCTTCTGTATAGTTTGTTATGCTGATATGTTTAAAAAAAAATCCCTCACGGCTCGGCCTACTGACACTAAGGCTTCTATGGCACATCGTCCGACATTAATATTCCCAAGTGGGAAAGCGTTGGCGCTAGTTTTTCCTGTAGGACCCATTTGGCGCATTTATCGCCTTCTTAGTTGCTTTGCAGAATTTATCAAAAAGTACTATAGGGAATGAAAGTTTCGAATAAAATACGTATTCTTGATCATTGATTTTCATTGCAAATTGTAGCCTGCATGTTATTTATTGTTCAATAAAATTAGCAATAAATTTATTTACTTTTATTAAGAACTTATTTACTTTTATTACTTCGGTTTTACAATGAACAATCATTTCACTAATTAATTATACACGCGATACAAGCAGTGTTGAATTCATGGAGTGACAAGGGGGGGGGGTGATACACACACGGAAGATTTTGTTTTCTAATGGTCTAGAAGTGCCACCCCCCCCCCCCCCCCTTTGATCCAAACGTATTTCTTAGAAGTGGAGGGGGAGTCGTTTGATCGTTGTTTTTATCATTATGTGTTTTCAGTCGGCTTTTATTTA